>CM017572.1:11886254-13357928 GCA_007844125.1 Sinonovacula constricta
CATATCCGTGAATCTAAATACTTGTGTAAACTGGATTTGAAAACGCACTTACATGTATCGGGGCATGGTTGATGTGGATGGTCATTTGAGCACGTTTCAGACCACCTTTAATTTTATATGGATGATTTTATTTCTTCATTCAGAACCGCTTTCAGGCGAGATTGTCAACAAAATATGCAAGGAGGTACAAAATGATTGGTACAAGTTTGGGGTCAACCTCGGAGTAAGCCATGCCAGGATCCAATCGCTGAAACTTCAAAATAAGAACGTCATCTCCGATAGGCTCATCATGGACATTCTCGTAAACTGGATGAAAAATCAACCAATCACAAGTGACAAGGTAAATGTGGTGTCATTTTTTGACTATATCAATTTTCCACGCAGTCATACGACTTCCTGTGCAGACTTGAAGCGTCATTTGTGTTAGACATGCCTAAAACATGAGAAAAGCGTTTCACTTTAACAACAGTGATGTGTGTTTCGCGCCTAAAACATGAGAAAAGCGTTTCACTTTAACAACAGTGATGTGTGTTTCGCGCCTAAAACATGAGAAAAGCGTTTCACTTTAACAACAGTGATGTGTGTTTCGCGCCTAAAACATGAGAAAAGCGTTTCACTTTAACAACAGTGATGTGTGTTTCGCTATTATTTAATTGACATTTTAGCTTCAATATATTTGTAGTGTTTATTTTAGTGATTAATTTTAAATTTCCCTCGTGATTAAGATTATTATATGCTCCAAATGGTAAAATTGTGTTGTTTTTTTACAGTAAACTGTTGAAAGTATGATAATGATGTTCTCAAAATTCCCTCAAAAATGTGGAATATTAAAATGTTTAGTAGTAGTTGCAGTAGTAGTAGTAGTAGTGGTGATGGTGGTGGTGGTGGTGGTAGTAGTAGTAGTAGTAGTAGTAGTAGTAGTAGTCGTCGTCGTCGTCGTCTCGTAGTCGTCGGTCGTCTCGTCTTTCTTCTTCTTCTCCTTCTTCTTCCTCTTCTTCTTTCTTCTTCTTCCTCTCTTCTTCTTCTTCTTCTTCTTCTTCTTCTCTTCTTCTTCTTCTTCTTCTTCTTCTTCTTCTTCTTTCTTCTGCCCCGCGCTCCTCGCACCGCTCCGTCTGTTTTGTGTTTTGCCGTTGCGCCCGATGATCAGCGCTCTGTTTGCATGTCCTCCGCGCTTGGCACGAACTACGTCAAAAAGGGATTCCCTGAGATCTGCAGCTTGAAACGAAATGGAGGCATGGATTTTACACTTCCACATCGTTAATTTTAGTTCAATTTTACAAAATGTTTTAACATTTCGTGCACTTTAAAATGGAAAATGCGGGGAATAAGGAGACATTTTTACAAACCTACTTACAACTTATTTCAAAAAAGGTGGAAGATAATATTTCTTTTAAATTCGTTGTGACTAATAAATATAGCCAGAGTGTTCCGCTATTTGTTGGAAATTTATGTTTCTTTAATTTTAAGCAGAAACGTTTTGTCCGTTTTTGGACTAACAGATTGAACAGGCTAATGGTCAGATATAACATATTATCATGTAATAATCTGACTTTGCGCCGAAAGGTGTTTTTAATTCGTCATTCTTTCATTCTTTCTAGCTTATGTGATTCAATTGTATTGCGATTCACCTTCGGCAATTACAACGTGGGTTCTGTGTTTTTATTAAAATAAAATTTAATTATACACTTACAACCCATAAAGTGTGACATATATTTAGTATTCACCCAAGATATATTTTGTACGTCTTTCTTTTTCAGAGTCGTCAACTCCAAGAGTATTCTTGGCGTTATGCAAACATCCGGAAGTGGTTGCCCGATGGAAAGAAGTCTTCAAAGCGCTTGAAAACGTCGGATGTGACGAAAGCACAAGTATTGATGACATCATAGATGAAATAAACAAAAACGCATTGGATGAGCCTCACAAACTGCTAACTGCATTAGAACGCTGGCAGTCAAAATCAAAATACGCCACAGTGGATCAGTTAGAAGAGGCCCTGAAAAAGTGTAATCTGTATGGAGCTGTCAATTTGTGTAGATGAAAAGCGTGTGACTATGTTTCTTTTTTGCGTCGCCTGCCTAGCATACATGCACACAGGATTTGTCATTTCTTGAACTGCCGTCAACGACGACGGCGGCGTAAAACTTTCGCAACCGGGTCATAACTTCGACCCTATTGTGTGGATTCACTCTAAGCTAACAATCATCATTTCTCGAACAACTAATGATATACAGGTGGTGACATTGTTGTTCTACGGAACACCTGTCTTGTGTTAGTGCCTTGATTGTTTGCGTTTTTAGGTTTTGACAGTTAAATCATGTGACATTACGCGCATTGACAGAAACATCAAATGTCGGACGTTTCTTGATATTAGTTCAGAATATAAATCATATCCGGAAATGTTCCTTATTATTAGATCTTACCGGGTACAGTACTAAATCTGTTGCAGCCGGAAAGGTTAGAATCCGGCTGTTTCACATTTCACTATTGTTTGGATTAGAGAAGATCTAGTTTCGTTTCTTAGTTTCCATATTTGAAAACTGGTGAATTCATTGAATGGGATTTAAATTTAAAGATGTTATCGTGAAGAGTACGTATTCATTTTAGGAACTCATTATTTCTAAATAATGAAACTCTGATATACACAAAGCCGAAGAAATGGTGATTTGTGAAATTCATCGGTTTTCATACTGTATGTTGGATTTCTCATTGTTTGCCTTATTACCACGCTTGAAAAAAAATATTTATATTACATTTTAAGTTACCAATGTAAAAGTGTCTCTGTTGGACCCTGATGTAGCTGGAAACAGAATTAGCTGTTCCCTTTCTACTCCATACCTTTCAGTCAACAGACTGCAGTGCAGTACTTACATATTATCTGGAATATCGGTGTTATCCGACAGTATGCCAATATCAAATACAGAAACAAACTCTCTGGATCCGGTCCCTATCTCTCAATGTCCGGATTGGAGAGGATGTCGGATTGTAAAGCATGTTACTTTTGATATTATTGTGGTCTTTTTAATCTTGTTTGCATAGTTGGTATAGTATGATTATGTAAAAAATATCTTAAGTTATCAGGTAAAAGTTCAAAGAATGCGTGACATATCCATTACAAAAAAGGCAAAGGATTCCGGTATATGGAGGATCCGGTTAGAGAAGTTTCTACTGCACATGCAACTATATATTGCCACTGTTTTGGGGAATTGGTCCATAATTAATTTCTGCAAAGACCTAATTTCAAGTCTAAGTAAAACTATATTGTTAGACAGTACAAATCGCGAAAGAAAAAAATCACTCTAAATGTTCTTTTATTCCAAATATATAAAAGCACTATAGAAAATCTTTACTGAAAATATATGTCGATGTAGGAAGCGGCTTATCAGGATGGCGAAACTAGTATAACGTGACCTCAAAAAAAGTTGGTACGTGGTTTTCTTAGTTTAAAAATAGCATTGTGCATTGTGCAGGCACTTTTTAGGTCACAGAGGACTTATTTAGTTATATGAGAAAGAAAATTGGCCCAAACTGTACGATACGATTTTTAAAGGACCAGAGTGAATGGAATATCTTTTCAGCATGTATGTGATAGGCACTTTTGTTGGTTACATGTATCTTTGATGTTAGCATTAGATGTAAAAAACGGTGTACAGTTTAACCTCGACTCTTCAAGAACAAGTCAAAACCCAACTATAAGCCTGTGTTCTATTTGTATGTGATAATTAAGCGAGCAAATATAATGTGTTCTTTTGGCAAGAATATGTTTGTTGTTGTGATTTTATCATACACAACATAATACTGCACAAACTATAATACATGGACATTTTATAAAAAAAAATATGAAACCTATAAAAATACAATCTCAACTTTTCTGTTACTTCCGACATCGTTTATAAAGCTGCACGAGGTGTTCCGATTGATAAAAAAGCACATGAAGGGCAATAACCTTGTGGCTTTGGTATCATTCGTTGGGTTGTTATTGCCTCCCATTTAATTCTTTTCGTTAGACCCAAATCTAGCAAATGACGTTTTTGCATCAAAACATGGACTGTTCATATAACATAAATAACTTGTATGGTTGTCATACAGCAGGCGACATTTATAAAACAAATCTGGATAATGGGAGACTCGGAGCAATCATTCTGATAATCCAAATGTTTTCCTTCACACGCGATTCTTCATTTAAACGGATTTATTTCGAAAGAAACCAAAACAATGATAAATCGTCGATTATCAAAGTATATGCAAAATTTCTATGTGATGAAATTCTTCATGACCTGTGGAGTGATTTAGATTGAATTAACTAATTATACAATAGTTTGCTTTACAGTTGTAACTTGATTTCCGGAGCGGATTACGCACATTTTAAAATATCAAATCCGAAAAGGGCAGACATTGTGACATTGTGTTTAGTTTTCGGTTTGCTTATGCTAATGTCCGAGTTGTTCCAATCGTCTGTCTGTGTTGCTGAGCTTATATTTGTACCTGTGGACACCAATACCTCTCTATGTAGTGGGTGCCCTTTATGTCTCTACGGGAGAGATTTAAGATTAACATGGATGCTAAGGCTGGCTGTATGTTATTGTACACAGCAAAAAATACCTGAAAATCAGTATGTTTTAATTATTAATATTGCTGTATTTCATATCATAGTTAAAGCCCCGTGTTGAGACCAATGTAATATATCAACGGAGAGTGCAACTGTCCGGCCACTGGCTGTTTTATTACTACATATTTAACTGCTGCTGCTGCTGCTTGATGATGATGATGTTGATGGTGATGATGATGATTATGATGATGATTGATGAATGTTGCGAAGAATAGTAAAAGTAGGAAAATAGTTAAAAGTTTCATGATGTTCTGTGAATTAGATTTTTTTTTATCTTCCGGGATAAAATTGATGGCTACATCATGTATGATTTTGCTGACCATCTTACAACCAGAAGAAACAAACAACAAAGATTTCAATATACATGTAGTTTATATCCTTAAATCAATCTGTTTCTGTTAATCAATGTGGCTACATGTTTTTGTCTGCATGTATCACCTCTGTCTTGCTTCCTACCATTATGATTCACTTTTCATATCTGTTATACGTTAATACATCCGATAGTGTTGTTTTTTTTAATCATCAACACATAGTTAGTAATCGTACCTGTGTATCTGAGTGATAATTACGTATGATCTTAATTGTCTCTCGATCAAGTGATACATTTTATTAAATACCAAGTTGATATAAATACCATTTCTGTCACCTGCCCGATACGATTACAACAATATTTACTTTTCTTCATAGTTTCTTCCACCGTGTTTACTTTTCAACTTAACAAATACTGTCTCATGTAGGTACATATGTAGACCAAATTGTACAGCGCGTAGTTTGACAATGGAGTAGGTGAACATTTTATTTTTACTTCTTAAATGACTCACCTGTTAAAGATAATCCAGTCGCGCGTAATGTTTGTATAGTTCAACTGAGACAGATCGGCCACAGGGTGGACATTTGTATAGCTCTTTATACAATCTCAACTCCTCGGGTAATTCCGTATTCCTTTGAAATGTAACAGCTATATGATGGCAGGATGAGTACAGAATGGCATTTGTTTGCCGGAAGGAAGAGGCAAAATAGTTCTTCAAAAAGCGGCTGTGTAGTGTATTTGAATATTGTACTCTTTAAACTTGCAGTAAATACCCACATTTCTGTTAAAATGACGCCTGTCAACATACATCTGAGACTGATGGCAGCTATCATCGACAAGGATTTCAGTGTAAGTTTTGATTTGATTTGGTATCTATCGCACAGACAAAACTTTAAATAGTCCCACTCTCACTCGTGGAGGAAGATCCCATCCCAAAACCCCACTGGTACAAAGCAGGTTCGCGGGAAGACTACTCAAAGTTCTTTCCCAGACTTTTTGCTCTTACTTAAAAATTTGATACGATTGTTTCCAATTCATCAGATGAATATTCAGATGATATTTTAGCTTATGCTTTATAATTAAGAGTCAACTGTCGTGTTGAACTTTGATCTCGGTGTGGGCGGGGGTGGGTGACGTTGTTGTCGTTAAAGTTACACGCCACCAATTACTTTGTTAGAAGCAGACGCACATTTAAAGTCTTGTATTCGAAGCTGTAGTGTAAACACTTCTGCGGGTAATTATTACTTTTGTTATTGTTTTCATATAAACACGCACGTTTGCATTTCCTTGAGCGAACCCTTATTTTGTTATTTCAAGTTTAAGCCGTTTATACTTGTTGTTAATACCACCGGCTATATCACCACATTGTGTATTCGACACGTGCTTGATTTTTAAAATGTTTATTTGTGCAATATGGTTTAATCATTGTGTCATAAAACATTGTTTACTTGTATGATTGGTATTTGTTATTATACGTATTGTTTCTGTCTTCTACAGAATCATTTAAATAGTCCGAATTAAAAATCTGGCTTAAGATTATAATTTTGTCAAGAAACGAACCCCCCTATAAACAGTAAACTTGCTACTATAAACTAACTTGTTTAGCGACAAAGTTGAACTTGTTTGCATTTCTGTATATAAAAAGCTAAAAATTGATTATCACTTATAAAATACTGAGTTTAAATAACACTGCTGACTAATATTCATATGAACATAAGGGTGTTTTTCTCTGTACATAAATAAACATTTAATAATATTGCCACAAATTCCCCGAGTACTATACCTTAGCCTATCTATGTTGGTTTCTCGTTCGTATTGAATCGATACTGTGAAGAACGCCAGTCGGGGAACCAGCGCTCTGTCGCATATGTTAAGCACGGCGATAAACACTGCTTTGGAACAGGTATATATAACTTGAGGTAAGTTGACAATGTTTTGCCAATTAAACTTACAAACCCCTCAATAACCATTTATTTTTGCAGTCTGGCGAGTGAAATCGCCGGTGGGGGATTTGTGGCGGATTAACGACAAAATGTTTTCTATTCACTAACTAGAGCTAGTGGTGGAATAATACATGAGTGACAATACGCTGACCGTTCGTAACAGATAATAAAAGGACGGTGTTCATTGTCGTTTGGTCGGTTTTATTGTCGTCTGCTTGTGTGTGCTTTAGTGTCCATCGCTTGTAGACGTATTAAACAAGAGGGCACTTTGTCGTCTGGGAGAGTGTTAAAGCTTGGATTTTACTGTTGAAAGGTACAACTGTTTTAATGATATGACTTTTCCTTGTTTTTAATGATTGAAATAATTATTTTTCATTTGTCTGTAACTTTGTACGGGTTTCTAAACGTTTTTCCTTCTAGCATCGCAGTCACCGTTTTGTAAGTGCATGTACTGTATTATCTGAAAAGGTCTTCCGTCTGTTCAAACTCACTCACTCACTCACTTTCACACTCACTCACTCACTTACTCGCTCACTCAGAGACTTATACCTCCTTACTTAGTTACTTAATTTACTTACTCTCTTGCCTGTTCATTCAGCTACTCACTCATTCACTTACCTACTCATTCACTCAATTATTTCCTCACAAAACGCACTCTCACACTCATCCCTCATCCACTCTCACACATTGTGACTCTCTCCCCAATCACTCTATGCATGTTTAACAAACGACCCATTATCTATCGGTAGATTCTGTACATACCAACACGTGGCAAGACAACCTATCCGTAAATATAAATCATATCATTAATTTTGTTCATTCATTCGTTTTATTGGACATAATGAGCATCAATCCATACGTCATATAGACTATGGTCCATATTACAATACGGTATCCATTATATCATTCAAACATACACACATACAACAGGTGTATTGTGCGGTTTTTTTGTCTACAAAGGAGGCATCATTGAGAATTGTCAATAGCCACGTATTTTTTTTAAATAATTATACAATGCGGTTTTGAAGGAGAAAAGTCAATTATTATGTAAGAATGGTAGAAGCAGCAATTTTCCTTAAAATCAAAACACTAATATAGTTAGCAAAGGAATTTCTTTTTATAGCAATGGCATTTTATGTACATTTATTGACGTACGTTTTTTGGGACGCGGCGTTAAATTAGATATATACATTATGTTGACAATAGGCTGTAAGCAGACAGCGAAATTTGCACATATTTACATGAGTTTTTCCCCATATTTTTGTTTCGATACAATTTGACAACACGATTGAAAGGCGTTTTTCAGAATAGTTTTGCAGTGCAAAAATGTGCCTTGACGTAGCGGTCTGGAAGTTAGGACAATTACAATTATCAAAAAGATTTAACACGCTCTTAACACCGTATTACTAGATATATTTTAGGCAAACAAAGTCTGTAAAATGTTTAACCATTTAACAAAAGACATTAAAGCGACTTGGTTACAGTTGTACACAAATAGAAGTTCGCGATTAGCACAATCATTATTACAATGATTGCGTCACTATCGATTCCAATCAGTGTAGCCTATAGTGTGTGACTCACGTATATATATATCGTATGAAACGTCAAGCGCTGTTCAGCAATATACCAGGTAAGTGAGCTTAAATTGGTTGCAATAAGACTCTCCCTAAATAAGTACAACACAAGCCTCTAAAATGCAAAAATAAGACAAAGTAGCTTTAATAAGACACCTGGTTAAAGGTTTTACCAGAACTGATGACCAAAATATTACACCAGGCTAGTGTGGGGTTCAAAACAAGGAAAACATTTAGTTGGTCTCATTTAATTCCAGGAAGGTTCATAAGTTTTGGAACAAGATTATAGAGAAAAACTTAACTTTGGCCTTGGAGACTGATTGTTAGGTTAATGCAGATACAGCAGCTACCTATCCAAGCCACCCGGAAGTCTTATCGACTTATGAGATCCGGCGGTTATATCGATACTCGTGAGTTTCCGAATTATAGGGTCCACTAATTAGTTGACGTGTTTGATCGATTTTTGTTGCCAATGGACAAGTTCGTGAATATGAAGTTATATGTAGGTCAAATAAGCAAAAATCGATACAACTCATCAATAAAACCGCCAAAATTTCATTGTAAATACTATGCCAGTGCTCACATATAGATAAACCCACATTCTCGAGAACACGTATGTGAACACTTACGGACACACACACTTAGACGTACGGTAGCACACCCACACACGCACCCTACCCCCGCACCCCGCACATACACGCTCACGCCCACCTGCACCTGCGGACACCCGGACACACACATACACACACACCAACTATGGCAGCTAGACAGACCATGGACTGAGACAAAAATTACAACGATAATGAAACAGACTGACAGCGAATTGTTGGAAAGCTTTTGAATACATATTTCAAGACGTCTGCTAAAACGATGATTCCATAGCCGGGCGGTTACCCTCTACCAACTTTTCAGAGATCCTCATTAGGTTCATATATTAGTTATATTTTGATGTGCATGCTGTCATCAGCGTTTGTAACGGGAGACTAGTGATACTTAACGCATATATATTGCTGCGTCCGCTCTGCTAACATGCCATTAACTGTTGACATGACATCACACCTGATCGTTAGGATCGACCATTGTGTTGAAAAAGAATTCCGAGGGAACGCACAGCCTTGGAGAATGCAGACGTGACCACTTCGATCAGCCCATGTTACCTGTCTTACAAAGTTGTTATACTTGTACAATCTCATCAATTTGTCGTTTATTTGACTTTAGACAGAGAGAAGATCGACGAAAACGCATGAATGAAAACTGACAGGTTAAGCTCCTGGACTGACAGATTGATGTAGGTTGTTATAGATAAAGAATGTATATAGATATATTGGCGTACTTTCGTATTTTTTCTCAGCTATAAAAACGCCCCATAAGTAACCTTATAAGCGGAAATTGGTTTAAAAACACGTTTGTTTGTATTCCATTAGCGTTTTATTGTGCTAATTGGCCTTTAATTGATCACAATATTGCCACCTATCACTGGCATCAGTCTAGTTAGTGATCGTGGCAGGTTATCGGTTGTACTCCTTATTATTTTATTTTTTATACTGAAGAGATAGAAAAATGGACTGTTTGACATGTCGGAGACGGGACTGAAAACAGACATACACAGCACAAACTGTGACAATGTAGCTGTTGGAAACATGAAATGTCAGACATTTGAAAAAAAAGATAAAAAGAATACGACGATCAAACACTCTGATAGTGCAATGACTTAAGAGAAGAATAGACGCATTATAGATGGAAAAGCAAGGAGCCAACTTGATGTGGCAATGAGACGATATTTGTTAAGTTTAAGTTGCAATGTAAATACGGTGACAAAAACTGAAAACAAATATATTGCTGAGGGCATAATCGTTTCACTCTTAAGGCCTCATAAAAAAACATGTATAAAATGCAAAGGAATATTTCACCCAAAACACCCTTTTCCCAAGATGTCATCTCTTGATATAACACATATACACAGTTAACACTCCCAAAAACGTTTGAGCAATAAAAATATAAAAACACAAAGGTAACAAACTGTTATCCTTTTAACACAAACTTCACCGGACCCATTATTGCACTTTATAAACTCTCGTGCGTGAAAATTGAAGTTACTTATTGAGCATCTTTGTTACATGGATTTTAGCTGCTAAGCCCGAGTTGATCCGGCATATGCATATAGATATAGGTCATTTTTCAGTGCATATAGTTTTTTTTGTGTTTTTGCTTTTGTTTCATCGCAATTATGGTCATATTGGTGACGTCCAGATAATTATTGGCGGAGGAAGACTCCAGACTTTGGTCTGGAGAGTACCACCGGTGCATAGCAGGTTAGCTTTACAATTTCCCCACATGGAAGTTATCGCCCTGACCGGGACTCGAACCCACGCGGTGAGGGGCTGAGGAATTTCAAGTCAGCGGCTCTAAACGCTCGGCCACGGGCGCATCCCCCCCCTCCCCCCCCCCACCCCCCGAGACCTCAGTGCATCTTTTAATACACGTATGAGCTATAGTGTGCATTTAACACTTAAAATTTAACCATGGTTGTTAATTATTTAATTATGGTTCCACAACACACAACCATCGAAATAAAGATTAGATATAAACGTTGCCAGATTTTTAGTTGCAGTTTACAAATTCTATCTCGAGCCTACTGCGTGCAGATTGAAGCCAAAATAATGTGTTACTTTGTTGCCGCATTATTATCATATCTATTGAGATGGTCCTAGATGAGGTTAAGAGGAGGACCACTAGTAAATGGCGATTGTATATCTTCAGCTGACTGGAGAAAAAGATAAGGTCCGAAAGATAATATTATCTTAAGTGACAGCTCTAGACAAATGCTTCTAGTGTTTTATCTTCAATATACCCGTTTGTAAGCCGGCTAAGACATTCTTGGCCATATGCTCGCCTTGCAAACTGCACGTAAGCATATGTATATACTTGTACTTGCACGTATTGAAGGTAACGCAAATGTGTCACTGTGTCTGACATAATCCTTGCTGTATATTTTTATCGTCGTTGCTGGGGTATTACAGGCTGAATTTTGTATTGCTTTAATTCTTAGCATTGTCGACGACGACGACGACGACGACGACGACGATGATGATGATGATGATGATGATGATGATGATGATGATGATGATGATGATGGAGGGGGTGATGATCGTTGTTTTTATAAACTTCACCAACAATTCAGGAAATAATTTTGTCACGTATTTGACAATGTTTTCGTCCTTGTCTAAAGGCAAAACAACAAATGACACAGACGGGAAGATAATAATTGCTCTTCAACGTGCTGGTGTATTGAAAACATAGAGTGATTTAAGATGTTAGATATGTATGTACATTTCCTAAAACGTAAAAAACAAAAGAGGAAATACCTGCACTTTATTTTTGCTCATCGTTTGGCGGTTTTTGTTAGGTTTTTTTAAAGTACGTCTATGTCAAACGTGTACACAAGGATGTTCTAACAAGCTGATCTATTTGTTCTATCAGCTTTCGATATATCTTTAAATTTTTACATTAAATAGAGAACAAATTCGGCTGAGACATTCTGTTTTATTCGAAGTACCCAGTCACTTCTTAAGGCAGATCTTTGCATAATGGAAATTCTACTCCCCATTAATATGTTCTGTAGCGTTGACATGCTGCCTTTAAAGGTAGTGTTCGTCGGTTTGTCTATATTTAATACACATGACAACATCTCCCGTGTTCTGGGGAATTGTGCAAAATAATATTTAAGTTTAAGTAAAGGCCGTTTGTAACTTTACCTCAATTGTTAGACAGTACAAATTTCCATTATTTCCAAATTTATAAATAAGCATGATGGGATTTTCGGCTAAAAATAGTTATCGACCTCTTAGCTAATTTCCCGGATTATCATGTAACGTGATTTCAAAGAAAATTTGTCACGTGTTGTTGTTTTTTAGTTAAGAAATAGCTAACTGTGTAGCGTGGCTCGGTTAGAAAATACATTTTTTGTTATATAAGGTTTGATGTTGTGCTTTATTTTTCACATAGCTTCCATAAACTGCATATCGATGAATCCTTTAATGTAGCAATAATTTATCTGGTTGCATGGGGAAAAATGGTCCAAACTGTCGGATACTAACTTTAACAAACAACACTAGCTAGTTATGGTGCGTATACAGATATATAATAAGTCTTTATCAGGGCTTTTTGGAAGCTTTCGGACAAATATATGGCATTAAGAAGAATTTACTTGTGCAACCATGGTTTCGTGTTGTTGTTTTAAAACTTCTTTTCTTGCTCCACCTGCCAAAAACAAATGTTAGGCATTGTAGGCATAAACTTCCTGGTGTCTGATCTTATACATATATACACTATTATGCAAAGTTCCTTTATTGCGAGTAGTACAAAGAATGACTTGATTTAGATGACATTTATGGTAATATATCATTTTTCGTGGAAAGGTTTATTTTGTCTTTTTCCTTTTAAGGTAAGATGTAATGACATTTACGTCTTGTATTGTTTTTTCTATTTTCCTCAAACTGTGCATAATACCACACGTGGTTTTAATTTATGTTTCGACATAAAATCTTGATTTCTTTTAACAACACACGCCGAAAATAAAAACACAGGTCGAAAAAAAAAGGAACTGTACACTGGCGGATCCAGAAAATTGTGTTTGGTGGGGGGTGGTGTGGTGTATGAATCAAGATCCATTTAACTTTATCGCAGAAAATACTAGACCTAAATACACAGTAAGGGACCCTAACTTCGACCTAAGCAGTCATCATACAAAATTTATTTTAAAAGCTTCTTTTTTTTAGTTTACATGTAAGTGTTTTTACAACTGTACTCTTTTACCTATTTGGTGGGGTGGGGCGGGGTTGCATCCCTCATCCCACCCCCTGGATCAATACCTGGAAGAGTATAAAAATTACATCTTGGACATCATGTTCGTAATTTGAAATAGGATCTATGTATGTGTGTGTTGTTGGGAGGGCAAATGTTACAAAATCAGTAATCGGTTCACCTCTATCAGCGGTTGACAGTTTTACCGGTTAACATGAACAGTATTCCCAACATATTCTGTAGATAGATACACCCATCTGACATGGTGGCAACAATATGGGCGAGTCTTTTAAAGTATATCTTATTACAAACACATTTAAACAGTCTAGCTTTCTTTAAATACTCTGTATTAATTATATGTTTGACACACCAGATAAAAGTAAGGCCATGATACTGCAGAATAACTAACAAATGTCAGTTTGCTTCGTTCCATTAAGATAAAATGTCTTTATTTTGTCGGATGTTGTGTTATATCTGTGCTAAACAAACATCATCAACATCACACCGATCACTGACTTTTCCCACAAAACTTTGTTACACAAAAAACATTAAGATATTTAGTGTTTTAATTGCAGTCTAACTATGGGAGTGGATGCATATTTGTTGGCGGTATTTCACGGGCTAGTAGCTATCTTAGTACAAGGAAAGCTCGACTGATCGATGAATTACGACCACATAATGTTGCTTTTAAACTTTAGATTCGCGGGTATTTTATCTTCTAAAAGTGAATAATGTTAAATAGGACCTTTCAGAAACTAAAAAACAACAACAAACTTGAATCAATACAACTAGAAAAACCCAAAACACGTACCTAACCAATCTCATAGGGGTGTGTTTTTTTCCCTAGATTTAAACCATAACACGAATGCGCCCCAGACTATTGTTTCTATTTTGTTGTTGTTATTTCTGATGTTGATTTCTTGACGTTAATATTATAATGATTTATGTATTCTTTTACACTAAAATCCATTGATACATTAGCACTTATCAAAAATAGTGTTGAAAGGAAGTTTTTCAAACCCAGTGGTTCAACAAAAACTAGTAAATAATAATGAACACAGAATGGTGCCAATGAAGTAAATCTTCTGGTACCCATATGCTATACCCGTATTATATCTTAAATTAATAGTTGTTGTTTTTGTTGTTGTTTTAGCGGGGATGGAATGGATAAAGGTGCACTAGCGCCATGATGCACTATGATTCAGCTGTCACCATGGAAACCGAAACGCCGGCTACCGATCTACGCTTTGTTGCTGTTGTGGCTCAGTCTCCATGCAGGTGATAATTCCCGCCCTTTTATGACCTGTCTACTGTTAAATGCAGACGGCGTGTGTACACACGCGCAGTCTGCTTTTAAATGACACAGTTACCCGCGATCCTACTTTTAACACTGAGTCTGCTACTCTGTTTATTAACAATATTAAATGATTATTTACTAGCTTACAAGTTTATGCGTAGGTAACAGGATGTTTTGAACGAGACTAGGCAATTTGTATATGTCTCGACCAGACACGTCAGGATTTACTCTTTCATTGTCTCAGCCTGAAGTTGTACCAAGTAGACTAAGAGTTAACAGCATGCTAATGATAGTGTAATCGGCTGGGTATTGAATCATCCAGATTTAATGAAGAATATTAAGAACATTAGGAACATTGTTGCTGGAAACGGCAAATCGATCCCGCCTCCATTATCTGGAGAATACGGCGATACAAAATGAATCCATGTTTATTCAACGGTATCCACGTGTTGACATTGTATTGATTTCATACATTCCTTCTCTCCGAAAGGACCTGTAAATAGAACGCTTACCTGTCCAGACCACAAATCAACGGCTACTTAAAACGATGTGCAAACAGTTAATTTTACAAGGCGCAGTTGTTTAAGCACTTTGTAACTGCCTACACTTATATAGGGTTGCCTATTCGTGCTTTGAGTCGAACCCACACAGTTATGCTTATTACAGCGACGTCTAGATAATAGAAGTGCTTAAAGTATCAAACAAATTCAATTGTGTGTAGAACCACCGGCGAGCCTCAAGTCAGCTGAAAACCTCAAAATATATGTTGTCGCCCGACTGGAACAGTGAAGGAATTAGTTGATATCTCACGCCCCATCCCACTCCGCCACATTTCCTGCTCAATCGAAACTCCTCGGCGAAGAATATTTATGTTTCATTTTATTCTGCTTTAAATTCGCACTTACAAAACAAACATTCCAGTTATTATTATTGCAAGATTGAAGATCCCCAGGTGAACATCTGTGTGCATTCGCAAGCAGGTCAACTGGTTGTACAGAGAAGGCAAAAAACTGAAATGCGCAAACGTATCATTGAAAATGTTGTCAAATGACGTTATTGCTAATTAGGATTTAATTGTTAAACATGTATTTTTAAAGAAATAAACAAAGGTTTATGTAAAATACATGCAGATCATGTTAAGTATAATATATTTTTCTGTTCAGATATGCTTACTATTTATCAAAATAAACAACTAAATCATTTGAAACACCCTTAATGTTGTGTATTAATAAATAAAGTCAAAACTCGTGATTATGCTGCTGTATTGGCCTTTATTGTTTGTTCTTGTTTATTCATTACGCTATTATGAAATAACATGTTGGATACGTAACAACTGGTGCTCCCGTGGTTCCTGCAGCAGATAATTCTTGTTAAGTTGTAAGCAGCAAGCAATAACTCAATGTAGCCAGCGATAATTCCAACATGGATTTGAAATAAAAATAACTGATCCAGCTTCATTTTCTTACCTTTTCGTAAATATTGCTTTATCAGTGAGTTGTTACAGTAAGTAACAAATGTTGGTTCTGTTTTCAGACGGTTTCTCTGACCTGTGCGGTGGTCTGCGGTGCCTTCAAAACAGTCCTTGTCTCATAGAGACCGATGGTCACATGACTTCCGCCACGTGCTTGTGTCCCCAGGGATGGGTGGGGCATCGTTGCCAGGGACAGCTGCATCTCTCGGCCTCATCTATTTCCATGACAACTGTAACCCTACACACTTACGTCGATTTTCCAGTGATACCAGAAACTGATCTCAAGGATTCTGAAAGAGGAATATTTTCTATAGACACTTCAAGTATAGATGAAAATTTAAATACAGATTTGCTCAAAAGGAGAAAAACGAGAGGATTACGACAAGAAAATGTGCAATCGTTAAAGTATTCGATCCACTACTGGGTGAGAGAGCATTCGACACAGTGCAATATTGTTCAACACGTGAACGTTAGTGAGGTCACAATATCTGGTCTTTATAATGATACAGAGTATACGATATGCGCCAAAACGAACCCGGATGAGTGGTGCAACTTTGAGCTTGATCTAGTCAGAAAGGTCAGTGATGTTGCATATTGTGTTCACATTCGGACCAGATCTACGCCGCTACCACCTGAACCACTTTCCGTGCCTTTAATTTATATCATTCTTGTATCGTGCATAGCATTGTTAAGTTTGATCGCTCTGCTCATAATCATAAGTGTTTCAATACGGAAAAAATATGTTTCGGTGTTGATATGCGCGAAGAAAAATAGTCAAGGCAAGACTGAATCCAGTTATAGATCTCATAAAAATTTCGGGAAGTCAGAACAAGACGACGAGTTCTGGCGCCTAACGTCTCCTTCTAACTCTACCAATCCTTCCATGACGGTCCGGCCTCCAAACTGCCCAGGAAAACCTCCGAGCAGTCTTGTGAAAAACCGGATGCGTGGATATGCTGCGTTTAGCGCAAAAAATGAGCAAACGATTGCCTTGACAACTGTGATTGAATACACTACGCCGGACGATAGTATTATGGACGAATGGTACGAAGACGAAACGCCAGATACTATGGAAACCGTGTTGCCTGGTTCAATTCATACGTCACTAGGGACTTTTCATAGCGTTTCCGGTATGCATCTTAACAATGATGACAGTGGTGGTAGCGGAAACGGAAGCGGAAATTAATAAATTCGGTTCATCAAGATTTTTACCTTTTTTCATTTTAGAACTACTTTCTTTTCCGAGCGCGCGCGGAAAATACTGAGCTGAGAAAAACACTAACATGTGAATATTTGATAATTAAAGTAATCGTTAATATGTGGTTTTACTCTAACCTGGTCCTTTAAACTCTTTTGTGGAAAACATGCTTAAAAGCGTCGCATTTTCTCTTCTCAAGATCTTATTTATTATCATTACTGCTTGTTATAATATGTGTTATGCATTTGTTATTTTGATTTTCTCGTTTAAACGTCATTTTTTAACAAATTATCAGCTCTAAATATTTTTATTGCCTATCGACTGACATTTTATTAATCAGATAGCGTAAGACTGAACGTCCTTGTTCGATGATGCTGCTTAAAATCTTGGTCACATTTGACCAAATTTGCATTTGCATAAGGAAAACTTTGCAAACTTCTAAGAAAACAGTACCCCTGATCACTAGAGAAGTTATGAGTAAGCTGTCCGAAAAAAATATTGTGTTGTCTTTAGGTTGGGAGAAACAGAAGCTACGTGGCGCTTTTCAACAACATGTTTGCTGTTTTATTGAGACAACCTAGTATATCACCGAACAGCTTGTATGTTCGGTAGGGGCAATGCGCATATTGGTTCAATAGTACCATTAATCATGCTGAAAGTATAGTGCTGAAATATGACGTGCGGATCGTGTTATTTACTTACTAGTACTCTAAATAGTGGCAGGGTTGCTCTAAGGTCCCAGTGAGTGTGCTATCCCCTGGCGATTGTCCCCCTTTTTCAGGCCACTATAATACCGCGGTCGACAAAAATATAATTCTTATGAAGTGTTATGAAAACGGTAAATTAATGCGTAATTATATTACCTAGTGTGCACTGAAACCTTTAACTATAAGCCCAGACAAACCGCCTGGTCTGATATTGGCAAACAGTGTAGAACCGGGTCATCTAATGTACAAAATTTTACAGAATGGGCACTTTATACAGCTGTGATTCCAGGTATATATTGTACTCCTTTTGCTTGAAGCTACATGCACATGACTTACATTTTGTATTGTTTATAGACATGGAGGAAGGGATTAGTTAATTTGCCCAATAGTCTTTGTTGTAATACATAGCGTATATTTCACTTAGAGAAAGGCGTGTAATTACCGCTATTCTATTTATAGTGGACATATTATTTGTAATGGTATCGTTGGCAAAATAACAACATAAATCATTCCTATGCGTGATAACATTTTGCGATACTACTAATGTGAGCTTTGTTCTTTATCTACATTTCCGTTACCAAGACAACACAATACCGCTCATTATTTCTGTGCCTATATTTAGTTTGTTGTTAGATTAACTGACGTGCCTTTGATGAATGTTTTCATTTTGTAATTAAAGAAATAAATTATTAAGCCAACAATATGCGTCTTTCATCTATTAATCACCTTAAAATCCGTCTAACTTCCGGATTTTTTTTTTTGCTTTTACAACACTTACGTTAAGACTAAGAATAACACATGTATAACTTGAAGCTTATACCTAATTATTAGACAGTGACATTTGGTGATAGAAAAATGCTTTATCCAAAGTAGCATAAAAGATTTTAACCAAGATGATAAGTGCGTTTGTGTGTTTTTTCTCTCTGTATAATGAGAACTCTAATGAAGTCGCTTTTGGTTTCTGGAAAGTCGGATATGCGCTGAGACACAACTGACCTAAAATAAAACTGTTTTTAATAGATTATTTAATTGAATGTATGTATGATATTTTATTTTATGCATGTTTTGGTTCATCACCGTCTAAACCCTCCTCCGTTACTGTAAACACAATAACAATGGGACTCAATAGAAAGTTTTAGCTATTGTCTTACGCAGACTTACAAATCACCTAAAGCAATAAAAGCAATATGCAGAGAGTTTAAAGAAATTTAAATCTTATCTACTTTTTACCAAATACACAAAAGGAGAAACAACACGTTACACGGAAGATAATTTACGTTATACATACATTTGTAAGCCTAAATGCAAACTGGTTAAACGCCAGCAAAAGTATACATGCACAAAGTTATCCTTCGGTTAAATACACAAAACAAATCTGTGTTTTTAACTTATGTCCTGTTGAGCAAGACATAATTAAGCATAAACAAATAGTGTCGACCCAGATCTGCCGGCGTGTGTGTAGATCCAGATCTGCCGGCGTGTGTGTAGATCCAGATCTGCCGGCGTGTGTGTAGATCCAGATCTGCCGGCGTGTGTGTAGATCCAGATCTGCCGGCGTGTGTGTTGATCCAGATCTGCCGGCGTGTGTGTAGATCCAGATCTGCCGGCGTGTGTGTAGATCCAGATCTGCCGGCGTGTGTGTTGATCCATATCTGCAGGCGTGAAGATCCAGATCTGACGGCGTGTAGATCCAGATGGTTCAGATCTGCCAGCGTGTAGATCCAGACGATCCTGAACTGCCGACGTATTTGTAGATCCAGATTTGCCGGCGTGAAGAGTCAGATCTGCCGGCGTATAAATCCAAATGATCCAGATCTGCCGGCGTGTAGATCCAGATGATCCAGATCTGCGGGAGTATAGATCCAGATCTGCCGGCGTGTAGATCTAGATCTGCCGGCGTGTAGATCCAGATGATCCAGATCTGCGGGAGTATAGATCCAGATCTGCCGGCGTGTAGAGCCAGATCTGCCGGCATGTAGATCCAGGTGATCCAAATCTGCCGGAGTGTAGATCCAGATGATCAAGATCTGCCGGCGTGTAGATCTAGATCTGCCGGCGTGTGTGTAGATCCAGACTTGTTATCGTGTAGATCCAGGTCTGCCGACGTGTAGATCCAGATGATCCCGATCTGCCGGCGTGTATAACCAGAAGATCCAAATCTGTCGGCGTGTGTGTAGATCTAGATCTTCCAGCGCGTAGATCCAGATCTGCCAGCGTGTAGATCCAGATCTGCCAGCGTGTAGATCCAAAACTGCCAGCGTTCAGATCCAGATCTGCCAGCGTGTAGATCCAGATCTGCCCGCTCTGGATTTTTATACATATTGTTTATACGGGATAAGACAAAGATTCATCAACGTTGAATGTCATCTAGACTGATCGTTATCTACAAACCGTGACACTGGCGAGTCTACAAGTCGTGAATATCTGTGTAGATATTAGACGTATGCTTCTTTATACCATTTTGATCACTCGCAGCTGATAAGCGATGTCTATATTTATCTTCAAAAATGTCCATTGTATTGGTTCAGTCGGCTAAAATCCCTGTATCTGATAAGCCACATTGGTACCATACCCGCTTTTCTGTTAGTGTGTAGGGCTAGCAATGACGGGGATAGAACAGAACAACCAGGACATTTGTATTTGTTTGAGTTTGCTTTGTTTTGTTTTTTTTCAATACATTACAGTGACAAAACACAGTTATGGTAACATTGGCTAAGTGCAGCTATTGGTGGATGTAAATGTGTATAACAAAATCACAAATCACAACTAGGGGCAACCCCTTGAACTTCTTTAGCAGATTTTGCCGTAATTACTCTTTCATTTTAATTTAAGTCATAAATTACTGTATGCAATTATATCCGATGGCAAAATACAAAATTAGTAAAACGAGAAAATGCTATAAAATGAGTGAAGATGGAGTCCTTGTTCAACGACAAATAATGCGTTAGTAATCTTTATTACGATTTTTACACTTTTTTGTCTACATATAGAGTCGCAGTTTGGTTTAAACTGTCATTGTGACATGTTGAATAATTTTCTTCAATGTTAGTGAAACCAGATAGTGTCAATTTAATATTTTCAGGGGTTTCAAGGAGTGATGATTTCAAATTTAACAATAATACATTTGACACGTTCATTAGGTTTTAACGTCGATACGTGAAACGCCAATGCGCAGTAGCAGATGGGTAGGTTGCGCATCCTAAGGGTACCTTAATAAAATTATATAAACAAATTATAACATACTTTATGCCTGGTATATATTATATAGAACTAACATGGAAACTGTTATAAATTTTGTTCCAGATTTGTCAGAACTCATCTTCGGAAGTCCAGAAACCAAATCGTTTGTTGTGTTCTTTGTGGTATTTACATTTGTCATTGATACATGCTAAGTTTTACTTTACATACAGTATTGTTGTGTTGTTGTTTTTTAGAGTCGCTTCAACACACGCAGTCCAAATAACAATCATTTGGAAAAAAATACGCCCCTCTATTATAAAACCATATGCCCGCCCTTGATGCGGTCTTTTTTTAAATAATTGGTTAAAATCATGTTTAGGTGTCATTTGTCTGTATTGTAACTGATATTGTTGCTGCTGCTTATTTCGGTGGAGGTTTTGCTATTTATACTGGTGACAAATTAGTATTATTATTGTTGACAGTCTAATGAAGTAGATGTTGCTGAAAATGGTATCATGTTGTCAAAGATCCAGAGGAAGAAGAAGAAAAAGAAGAAGAAGAAACACCGCCCTCATATCCACAACAACAAAAACTAGAGGAAAAACTCTAACACAAAAAGGTGCATGAAATAGAACTATGATTGGGAGGTTAATTTTAAATGAGAAAACATCATGATTATAAAGAATTAAATAATAATAGTAACAGCACAAATAAGACAAGATAACGACATGTACAGGAAACTACAAACGTTTAGGGCGTGGTTGACACTGTGTCAAATATGGACGAGATCCTTTTATCTCCATTCATGGACCGAGTAGTTCTTTTGTTCATTAGGAAAGTGTTCGTTGTATTGTGAGGATATGTTTTTGTTTTTATCATTTTGAAATACCCACTGCATAACGACGTTGATGTGCGGGTATACTATAATCAGATTGACTGATTGTCCGTCTTTTCATCCGTGTCTCCGACCGTCCGCGTGCCCTCGCCAGTCCGCCTATCCGTCTGTTCGTCCTTATGACAATGTAGGGCTATTTTGGCCATTCAACGCATTCTATTTTTTTGCGATTGCGCAGCCTGCACAAAAGCGACATGCGAAAACTAAGCGCGAAAACCGAGCAGGTGACACCCCCCTAGCAGCTGCTGCCTTCAGTTTCTATCTAGGTTGTAGCGAGCTAAGCAGGTTTTCGCTTATGTGCGTTTGATGCCAGTAGGCCTATACGCTTATGTAGAAATTTATATAGTTATTTTCGCAACTGTGTTGAGTTCCTTTTTAGCGATTGCGGCATGCAAAAACTAAGCAAAAACGTGGAGAAGGTAAACCCCTTACACTTTGGCGGTGTTCGCTTATCTATCGATTGCACAAAGGCTGACTTGTGTGCGCTTTCGTTCGAGTGCATTTATATTATATGGCAATGTATGGCTATTTTGGCCATTGTACGCATTCCTTCGCGAATGGACAGGTTGCACAAAAGCAGGAGCATGTTAGATCCCCTACCAGATGATGCCTACTGTTTCTCACAAACTGCACGCAGGCTGAGAGGTATGTGTTTTCGTTTGAGTGTCTGTTGTACATGTATATGGAAATTTTCGCAATTAACTGCACTTCTATTTCCACGATTGCGCATCCAGCACAAAAGCAGAATGCTAAAACTAAGCGCGCAAGTGGACCACAAACGACCTCACATACGCTGGCGGTGTCCGTTTGTCTTTCAGTTGCACGCTGGCTGAACAGTTTGCGATTGCGTTCGGCAGCATTCCACTATTATATCACAATGAAGTGCAAATCTGACTATTTTACGTTTTCCATATTTTGCGGTTGCGCAGACTGTACAATAGCTGTATGCTTAGCGCAAAAACGGAGCAGAGGACACGACCTAACTGTTGACCCTTCTGTTTCTCGCTATGATGCCCGAATGCTGCTCGGTTTGCATTTTGTTCGAGTTCGTTTTAAGCCATTATGCGGCTACTTAGGGCTATATATGGCTTTTTTTTTTAAATTGCACCACTCCTTCATTCGCGATTTCTAGCAAGCACAAAAGCGGGATTCAAAATCTGCTGAAAGGTATGTTTAAAACAAGTTACTGGCACTTTCCTTTATTATATTTATGTGCGCGTGCTTTATTGTATTTTGTTTGCGTGCGTGACATTTGCGACATTTGATTCAGCGTTATGTTTTGTTATCCTATTATTATTAAGCCCATGCTATAATATGCGATCGTGGTCGTATATGTATGAATGGGAAATAACTCGTTTAAATATCATGCATTCGAATTTGTGATTCGGTTATTTCCCTTGACAATGTGTATCGGTACGTCTTATGATTGGTTTAAGAAGTATTGTACAAACTTGTAACATGGTACTTTGCGGTTTTCTGTTTATAATTAGTAAAGATAAATCAACATAACCTCTTTAGTTGGAAATATAATTTTCTACAAGACCATGGTCCTAAGACGTTTAATGAAACAATATTCCTTCCCAAGTGTGAGTCGTTGACGAGCTGTATTCATGTACCTCTGACACCTTTTATTAAAATTCTTTAATTCGAAAAGAATACAAACACGTACGTTCCAATTTGCCAGTTGCTTTTGTTGTTGTTGTAATTATTATATTGTTTAATTGTATCATGCCCATTTAAAAGTTAACAATTTATAATATAATCTCTATTTGGACTACTGCAATGTGTTCAAGCTTAGTCCGATATACGTAAGCTGTCAACATTTTCTGTATCCGGAACCACTACCGATGCAAGAAAATAAGTTTTCAAGGATATACATGTATTTTTGTTGGTGACATGCCTCACGTGTAGGAACAGCGCTCCGTGTCTTACAATGTCAATGCTACAGTCTCTTATAATACAACACCATTTATCTGCAATTTTTAGTATTAAGAGTACAAGATAAAGAGTTTATGATATTTAAAGGGCGGTAGCCGACAGTCTGCCTACATAAAATACAATAAACAAAACCTTATCCCAGTTTGGAGAAATGTGTCCTTAATTTCTGCATACACTCAAGCTTTAGACTTAAAAGATGATTTTGAACATTACCTCAATTGTTAGACAGTACAGCTATTTAAAAAGTGCTCTAAATGTCTTTTCTTTCCAAAACTATAAAAAAGCACGATGGTGATTTCTGATAAAATTTGATACCGGAGAGTGTATAATCCGGATGATCCTAGAACGTAATTTTAAAGGTAAGCGGTCATGTGGTTTGCTGAGTGCAAAATAGCTAACTGTGCAGCGTGGCTCAGATAGGAAATACAAGTTTGTAATGACGAGTGTAGTGTTAGGCTCCACTTTTCGCATAGATGTAGGACATCAATAAACAGCACTATGCAGGTCAGATTACAAAATTTATTGTAGTAGTTTGAGAAAAACAAATTAATCCTAGAAAAACGAAATAAATTATTGTTACATGAACAGATCCCATGGAGTATTGTCCTACGTCTATGTGAAAAAAATGAAGCATTACGCACAAATCGTCATATCAAACACGTATTTCCTATATGAGCCGCCCTGCACAGTTATCCATTTTTAAACTTAGAAAACCACGTGACAACTAGGTTTTAAGATCATGTTATATCTACCTCCTGGTAATCCGCTCTGACGTCGATGTCTGTTTTAGCAGAAATTATGGTTATGTTTAGATATACAAAAATTATCAACAATTAACACAAGAAATGGTCAAATATTGTTACATGTATTTGATATAGACATACTTTCAGATAACACCTTCAACTAAAATACTGTGTAATAAGAGCAAATCTCAAATGGGAAATATTTTTTACATATACATGTCGTTTGAATACAGGTCCTTAGTCCTGGCACAGGGTGGGTTCGATTCCTAGTCGGGGCATCAACTTTCATGCGGGAATGTTTCCAGCTGAATTGCGGTGCGCCGGTGGTTCTACCCAGTCAAATGTTGTTTTTTTCTCCACGAATTATAAGTTGGACGTCGCCAATTGCATTACGTGCGATGTAAAAAGAGGGCGTTTAGTGGATGCAGGGAACAAGTTTGGTAATAAAAGAGTAACCAAAATACAATGCTGAAAATAGATTTTATTATGAATGTAAAGATATTTTGTAATGCTAAATATTGTGATGTATATAAAATATTCGGCCTCTTAAATGACGACAACCCCTTGAAATAAAAAAATTTAGCAATAAAAACAAAAAGGTATAAAAAGAAATGAGACAAAAGTATATAAAAGATATTTTTAAAATGTGTACATTGTATATTTTTATTTAATTTTAATGACATTTAATATATTTAATTATCGAAAACAGCATGTGATTCTTCGTTTTTGACAAAGTCTAAATTATTTAAACTAAATAAAAATACAGAATTTTTAAATTTATGAATTTTGATTGTTTGTTGGTTGGATTTATTCTAACACCAGCAATCTTTTAGTATTCGGGAGACGGCAAATTATTTATTTTTGATACTAAAACGGTTTGCACAGGTTAATATAACCGTGAAAGTTAGCCTGGGATAAAAACAAGTACATTGTATATCATAGTATTTTAACATATTACAGCGGCACACAAAACATTCTTATATGCAAGAGAAACTGTTAACATTTTTACATGTAGCAGGCATTTCGGGACCACTAGACACTGTACGCGTGCTTGCTTTTTTTTGCACACCACATTGAAAGCGACGTAGCCACAGTTGGTCTAATCGGCATTTTGTACTTTTTGTTCCGAAAAGACTAAAGGAAGACATTTTGCATTTGGTCACTAGACTGTCTTTTCAAATGATGTTGGTTAAAAGATTGTGTTGTCTATTGTTGTGAAAATCAATAGCGGCGAGACGCTTTTCAACTATTCTAGCTATTTTAAAGGTGGTATGCGACAGGTTGTCTGTATAAAATATATGTACCAAACTCCGAACGAACTACCGACTGAGATTAAGGATGCCCCAACAGAACCTGCATTTGCAAGTGGTCTAAACAATTTTTATGCTCTTTAATTGATATTTTAGTTTAGTTATTTTATGTTTTCATTAAAATTTCATAAGTAAATTATTAGTCTTAAATTGTCAATGTTTAGGACTTGCGCCTACCTTATGTAGTCAGTATTGACTTTTGGCAGTATAAAGTTGACGTTGAAGTTGAACTCCGAACACTGCTTTGGGTAATCTCTGCATAAACTCGTACTTAAGTGTCTATAGACGAGGTTTTTATACTACCTATGTTATTAGACGATAATAATCGTGATATAAAACACTCTAAAAGTTCATTATGTCCTAATGTATAAATAAGCACGATAGTGATCTTTGCCAAAAATAGATACTGACGTCAGAGCGGATTACCCAGATGACGCACTCGGAACTCCTCGGGTAATTCCGTCATCTACGTAATCACCTCGGAAATCAATCGTACCTACTCGGCGATCTCCGGCAAGCTTCGGAGATTATGCCTCGGCAATCGTACCTACTCGGCGATCTCCGGCAAGCTTCGGAGATAATGCCTCGGATGTAATTGTATGAATACACCAGTTGGTGATTTGCCCCGGCGAAAAACTTCTCATTGCATTATGTAAACAAAGATGGCTGACTTTTCATGCAGTACGCTTTAGATACAATGGAGGTTCAATACTCCTTGAAAGAAGATTGCTTCGTTAAAGAATATTTTTAACTTAGTTGATGCTGTATGTATACTACCAACAGGATTTGGTAAAAGTGTAATATACCAGTTATTACCCTGCATGCACTCGGATCACGCCTCGGTGAGATCGCCGTTTAGGTACGATTGCCATTTTGAAAGTAGTTCGTCAATATGGCGGCGACAGCATTATTTCCGAGGTGATTACGTAGAGGACGGAATTACCCGAGGAGTTCCGAGTGAATGCCTCGGATGTAATTGTATGAATACACCAGTTGGTGATTTGCCCCGGCGAATAACTTCTCATTGCATTATGTAAACAAAGATGGCTGACTTTTCAAAGTGCATGCAGTACGCTTTAGATATAATAGAGATTCAATACTCCTTTAACGAAGAGCAGATTGCTTCGTTGAAGAATATTTTTAACTTAGTTGATACTGTATGTATATTACCGAGCATTATTTCCGAGGTGATTACGTAGAGGACGGAATTACCCGAGGAGTTCCGAGTGCTTGGAAATAATGCGGTCGCCGCCATATTGACGAATTACTTCCAAAATGGCAATCGTACCTACTTGGCGATCTCCGGCAAGCTTCGAATATAGACATCACCACAGCGTTATCCGAGTGCATGCAGGGTAATAACTGGTATATTACACTTTTACCAAATCCTGTTGGTAATATACATACAGTATCAACTAAGTTAGAAATATTCTTCGTCGAGAATCTCCATTATATCTAAAGCGTACTGCATGCACTTTGAAAAGTCAGCCGTCTTTGTTTACATAATGCAATGAGAAGTTATTCGCCGGGGCAAATCACCAACTGGTGTATTCATAACAATTACATACGAGGCATTATCTCCGAAGCTTGCCGGAGATCGCCGAGAAGGTACGATTGCCAGATGACGATATCACGTTTTCTCAAAAGTAAATTGCCACGTGGTTTTTTCTCAGTTTATAGATCGGTATCTCTCCAACGTGGCTTACAAGTTACACAGGAAATACCAGGTAGCATTGACCAGTAGGGATTTATGCTTCACTGTTAACACAGTTCTAGAATATCAATGACAAACATTTTGCAGGACATTTTCAAGTAAATATGATTTATTTTTTCACTTGAGAAGGAGGAAAATGGTTCAAACTGTCGGATACCTCCTTTAATTCCAACACTACAATTTATCTCGTAATTGCTCATACGGATATAAACGTCATGTGTATATATGTCAGTCAGAAACTGCTAACAAAATGCTACTTGGCTCACATAAAGTGTGGACCGTGTGATTCGACTACAAACTGTGGTTATGTCGCTTTTATGAAAACAAGGCAGATTATTTTTTCAAGCAACCAATCAAAAAGCATACGTGACTCTTGGTCATGACGGCGGCAGCGTCTTGCTATATGAGACAAGCAACATTCAAAGCATATATTGCATGGGGTTGAACTAATGACAAGTCATAAAGACTAGTGACGCCGAGTATCAGCGTATTATAAAGACATAAACACAGACTTTCTTTTTGACAATTTGTACATAATTTCACAGTGACCACTCCGAAATAAAAAAAAAGATTCATTCTTAAATATACTAATCTCTACATATGTTGCATTTTGAATTTTCATATTGCTCTTAGAACGAACTCAAGTTTTTTTCTTGATACCTGTTACTTATATTGTGTGAAAATCGTTTGTAAAATATGCGAGTAGTCTAAAAGACGTGTTACATATATCATTTAACTGAATGTTAAGACGTACCTTTGATATATTTGCTAAAACGTAATATATATATTTTTTCCTGGTGTAACTCCATACGATCCAAAGTACTGCAACAAGACCAGATGTGCTCCGCACATGCATGTCATAATTAAGGACAACTTAAAACAAAAATAGCCATACCAAGTTGTCCAGAATTAACGTCGGTGAGGACTGCTCACTGCATAGGAAAGATCAATCTGTTACCTATACTGATACCTTTACCCGTATAGATAGCATTACGAGGTACATATACCTCAGAAAACACCATAGAATATAAATTGCTAAGCGAGGATGCGATTGTCTGTACAGAAAACTGACCAAGTAGAAATACTGATACGTTAATTAGGCACCCGATCTCCACGTGTTGGGTTAAAGATCGCATTGTGTTGGGTCGAAGTTCGCTATGTGTTTGGTCAAAGATCGCATTGTGTAGGGTCGAAGTTCGTCATGTGTTGGGTCAAAGATGGAATTGTGTTGGGTCAAAGATCGTTATGCGTTGGGCCAAAGATGGAATTGTGTTGGGTCAAAGATCGTTATGCGTTGGGCCAAAGAAATCCAAATTTATTTGTCTAATTTACACTTATTATCACATAAAAACTAGATTTCCACAGCAATGAATGCTTTGAGTTGACCAAAATGTTTACGTAGAAACCGTTTTTGACTACATCTTTAAAAATTTAAGATAAAATGCACCCCTAAAGTAAAGTGGTTTGATATTACATAACATAACATAACGTGAATTCATTAAGTAACACCCATTAGTCATTTACCCGGCCGCAATAGCACAGTTGGTATAGCGTCGGCTTGCGGACCGGGAGATCGCGAGTTCAAACCCCGGCCGGGTAAAAAAAAAAAGACTTTAAAAGACTCGTCGGTGTCTGTATAATGGACCGGTCGGGTTCAGTCCCTGGGCACCTCATATGTGCCCCTGTGCTATAGTGATAGAAATGTCGCTGCACAGTATCGGCAAAAATGCCGGCAAATCCCCTTCCCCCTAAGTCATTTCTGATGACCCAGTAATACGTATCGAGTCTCAAATGCTTGCTGATGTGAAGTCCGCCTCGATATGATGTCGCTTTCGTACCGATATTCCCGTACCGTAAATTTTAATTCAAAGCTATATTTTACAAAAAGAAAAAGCTGAGTTATTTGTCGTGGAATAAATAGAACCCAACATTCGTGCTCATTAAATATTAAAAAAATGTTAAATAAGCTAGGTCAAACGATCAATTTGATAGTCTCGAAGCTCCTTTCGTATCGTCTCATCCAACTTGTTCAAATGTCCATCATGAACATCCCAGAGTCTCTATTTATATGTTTTTGTAGATTGCGGCGAAGTTCATTTTTTATATATTATCTGAATAAAAATATAACTTTAGAGTATCTGAATTTCTAAAGTCTAAGTATACTGTCCATTTAAATGTAGCATCGGAGCTACCGAAATATTACACCAATGGCAACACAGATCATCATGGCAATAACAGCTGCGACATTAGAAACATATTTCCAGCGTTTACTTTCTTCAATTGGTAGCATATCTTGTCTGACCACCTGAAACAGAAAGCATAGACCTAGAATAAGAGAAAATATTATAACACGATCAGGATATCACTGTGTTAGAATCATTGTATCATGGAATAATTGAAATACATACTTATTGTTGTATGTTATGTCGATTTTGCTATTATAAGCAAGCATTTGTTAAGCTTTATATGTTCAGTATAGTCCCAAATCATTCCTGTTAAAATCTCCGTTGTATTTCACACCTTAAGTTGTGCGAACACAATACACAATATGTCAACAAACAAATAGTTTGGTCACAATACGACCATGTCAAGCATAATTTCTTTTATCTTGACAAGCTGGACATTCGGAAGGCAAAGTATAAGTCAGTAGGACAAAATTTATGAACGTAAGTTTAACGTTAGTCTAGTTTAACGAAATTAAATATAACATCATCTTATCGTGACGCCCTTATGTTCATACGAATTTGTAATCATATGTGCTATTTAAACTCATAGGTTCATAATGTTTAGTTTTTATATACAAGAAATACAAATTAGTTCAATTTTGTCGGTTATACATGTTAGGTTATGATAAAAAATATCTTATGGCTTGATTTACCTGTCTTTTATCGATGTGTGTTTTCTCAACATTGTCCAGTCCGCAGATGAATCTAGCCAGTCGTCTATACCATGGGATTGGAGCTAAAAAGTTAAACCAACAATGTATGTCAAGTTCATCATCATCATCATCATCATCATCATCATCATCATCATCATCATCATCATCATCATCATCACCATCACCATCACCACTACTAACAACAGCATATCCACCACAACCACCATCATCGCATCCTCATCAGCAGCAGAAAAGACAGAAGGTACATCGTCATTATTCTTATCATCATCACCACCGACACCACCACCATCATCATTATCAGCATCAGCAGGATCATCGTTATCTTGATTATGAGTATCAGCAGCATCGTTATCATAATCAGTAACACAGCAACATCGTCTTTATCATTTCTCTGTAGACTATATGTTTCATTTGACTACATTTTCTGTCTTCTAATCGGAATGAAACTTGAACATCAAACATATTAAATAACTAGTGACTTACCGTCAGTTTTGGGTAATCCTTCCTCCTCATCTGTATTGTCGTCGGTCGGGGCACCGTTCAACAATTTATCCTGTGCTTTTGCTTCATATCCTTGCAGTAGATAAATATTTATTTTATAAATTTACATTTTAGGAAGAGTAAGATAATGGTATGTAAATTCTTCGTTGTTTTCTTTAAAGAAGAGTAAGCAAACTATTTTAACGTTTACTCAGCATTCTGTGAACGACTGTGGGAGAAATATGGAGTTACCTTTCTTGGTTACTTCTTGCATTTCTGAGGCAGTTTCCGTTTGGCACGGGGTCATGGTGTCAATGTCTAAACGAGGCTGCTTATTGTGCCGGGTCCAGAAGGTTAACCGTCGTAACTACCGAGGAGAAGGCGGAGACATTATTAATGGAATTGTGATATATACTATTTGGGGGTGTATACTTTACATTATTATCAAAAAACAATAATCTAATCATACATTAATTAAGCAACGCAGAAGAAATATAAAATGAATGATTTTATGCATAAATATATTTGCTCAGGAAGGAAGATAGTGTTTTTTTATGAGCGTACATGTGCATTTTGTAATTTAAATCAGTATTTGTTAATTAATTTTACTACTGTGTGACGATTTCGAATTATAATCAAAGCAATATACAAAGGTTAAGGAAAACTCCCAAGAAGATGCGAATATTCTTACGCAACGAGGGTCAATCGGTTCGGTGAGCAAGGAGATGGCAGCCGCTACAACACCGGTGAGAACGAACAGGAAGGCTGAGTAATATAAGTAATGGAAGTTCTTGACCACCCCGGGGGTCGGGTCAGGCTCCCCGGGCTCGGCGTGGAAGGCATACTGGAGTATGAACCTCACCATACCCATCACCATCCCTACAATAAGACCAAAGAAGGCTCCCTGAAAAACAGATTAGTAAAATTACAATAACAAATCATATAATCACAGTTTGAATGGCATCACTATACACTATTTCATGTGAAAGTCAGTTTAACATAGCATCATGGAAAATGTAAACAACACGAATGGTCGAACAGGAAATACGTGGCACCGATCATCAAATAAAATTAAACTGATCATCATATAACGATGAACGGGCACCATGCAACGACGAATGAACATTTTAATATTCTCTTCTTTGATAGGTTATGCAATGTTTTCCTGGAAAAATGTTTTCTTATGTTACGTTAAAAATTGACTACGGATGCTAATCTTTTTTTTTTTCATGTTTAGTTAGCTTTACTTTTATTTTCCTACGCTATTCTTTTCTATTCTATGCTAGGGCTTTTTTGCCATGCGATGATATGCTGTTATATATATATAAATAAGCCCTAGCATAGATTGTCCAAGTTTAAAATTGTGTGCGTCGTTATGTGTTCGTTCCCATGTTTACGCAATGTTGTCCTCTGCTGTGCGATGCTATTATAATCTACCCGATGCTATTATAAGCTACGCGATGCTATGATAATCTACCCGATGCTATTATAAGCTACGCGATGCTATGATAAGCTATGCTGTGCTATTATAAGCTACGCGATGCTATGATAAGCTATGCGGTGCTATTATAATCTACGCGATGCTATTATAAGCTACGCGATGCTATTATAAGCTACGCGATGCTATGATAATCTACCCGATACTATTATAAGCTACGCGATGCTATGACAAGCTATGCGGTGCTATTATAAGCTACGCGATGCTATGGACAGCTATGCGGTGCTATTATAATATACGCGATGCTATTATAAGCTACGCGATGCTATTATAAGCTACGCGATGCTATTATATGCTGCACGGTGCTATTATAAGCTACACGGTGCTATTATATTAGCTATGTGATGCTATTATAGGCTATGCGATGCTATTAAAAGCTACACGAAGCAATGAAAAGCTACGCTATGACATAATAAGTTATGCCATGCTGTTATATTATGCTATTATTAAGTATGCAATTTGTTTATAAGCCATGCAATGCGTGTATAAGCTATGCAATGATATTATAAGCTACGCGATGCTATTATATAAGCTACGCGATGCTTCTATATCAGCTATCCGATGCTATTATATAAGCTATCCGATGCTATTATATAAGCTATCCGATGCTATTAGCTATGTATGCTATACTATGCCCCTTTTCATCATCTTTAAGCAAGTAGTTAAGTATTCGAGTACTATGTGAACTATTTACCGGCAGATGCGCTATTTATGATCATGAGATGTGCCACTGTTAAAAAATTTCCCTGTCTCAATGATCTCAACAAATGATTAAAGAAATAAGAAAAGTTTGCAATGCCTTGCTATGTCATGAAATCATATTTATGAGTAGGACCTTTACATTGACAAGCTCCCCACACGATAGTTTCAGCAGATAGTTGCAGGAAGCTGAACAAGTTGTGTCCAATGTATCATGCCGCTGTGAGGCAGTATGTTATATACTCTATTTATTCATTCATACATGGAAAATAACTCACTTTGTACTTCTCAATAACACAAGAAGATACCAATATGAAGATATTGTATATAAGGAGGCTGGAAGGGGATCGTGGGAGGGCGGTAAATGGATACCTCTTTGGTGTTCACTGCTGTAATTAGTTTGTATGCAACGTTTCCTTATTCTGTGCTTAACAATTCGTTTCTTCTGCGCCATGCTTTCCATATGTCATTCCGTGTTTTCTTTTGGTATGTCAATACTTTTGTTCTATACTGACCTTCTCATTAAGCCTGGGCCAGAAGATACCCATCAGGAAAATACAACAGATGGGGGGTTGGAGGAAGCTGGACACCTCCTGTGTGTAGCGGTACAAGTCCGAACCTCCGGACAGCTGGAGGACCGGCACCCAGACAACACTGATCGCCACCAACACCACGACGAACACTCTGCAGAATACACAGAATAATGATGTTGTTTCATTGTTTCAACAGTGATGCATCTTACAGCGCATTTGTTAGCGCGCCGGTTCAACGGACGGGGGTAGGTGGGTGGTGGACGGTTTCGTTATCGGGTTACGACAAACGCAATTTGTTGAAAATATCAAGAGACTAGCTAACGCTCCAGCAAATATAAGGGCATTGAAGATAAATGAGTAAATGAATTACAGGTAGTGGGACGATAAACACAATAAAACTTGTTGAACCAGGCACATTGGTTTGTAGGGGCTTTTTGTATTATCAGTTAAACGCCGAATAATGTAAAATGGAAAAACCGTATCATTATACTTAAAATACCAAAAGCATTATAGATCTATAATTGTGAAATTTCTCGACCCAATTTATCTTAACAGGAGAGGCAATAAAATGTACACTATCTGACCTAAACTAAATGTCGCTTCTCCAAGTTGTTTCGGATGTCAAACAATAATTGACAGAAAAACGTATACCACCGTAATTGCTTTGCTATGTATAGTAAAATCGTATGCCTAATGCACTTCTTCATTTATAAAACATTGGTATTCACATAATAAGTATGTTGTTTGTCAAGATGAAATCTACTTGGTTAGTAATAAAAAAAAATAGAATGAGTATACATTTAAAGGAATGGGTGATTGTAGAACATCTGTCAGTTACCATATACATATTTAAGACACGTTGTTTTTGTAACTTTTTAACTTTACGCAAATAAAATTGACAATAACTTCGCGACTTACTTGTAGGATTACTGTATATTACATATTGTTATACTAAACTCTAAACCGAACAAAGTAAATAAAATTGACAGTTTCATTAATGCAATAAACAGACCGCCATGCTATAGATCATAGATAACCTATACGTTTTTTACAATAAAAGTTAATCATTTGTCCAAGACCTTCCGACAATCATCAGTTCTAGCTCTGATGCCTTTGACCGGATCTTGGTCCAGATGTCCATGGCAAAGATGGTTGCGCTGCTGTTGAAAATAGAGGTCAATGAAGACATCAGGGCTGATAACATCACAGCCAACATCAGTCCGCGGGCGCCTGAGAAAAAAAATGTCTGTTTTGTTTTTGACCTGCAAAGTAGCAACGCAATATGGTCATACCTTCTAGCGCAATTGGTAGATTGTCTATTCAATGTACGTGGGGGCCATGGGTTCGATCTCGGGCCGCGGCAATTAAACGTGGTTCAATATGTGGACTCCGCCTCTAAATAACTATTATACTGTTGGTGGGATGCTAAACCCAAACATGAGGGCCATCATTGCCCTATATCGCTCACCTGAGTGCCGTAGACATTTAGCCGTGGTGGCCATGTTTATTTTTATGGATCAGAATTCTTTGAAAAATCTTGATACAAGGCTACCTAAAGAAAATGTACAACCTTTCGTTTCTTTTGGCCCAGCGGTTTTAGAGGAGATGTCCTTTGAAAATGTTGACGGATGCTTGACGAATGACGTATGACGGCGGACGCCGGACGGTGGGCCATCACAATAGCTCACCATGAGCATAAGCTCAGGTGAGCTTACGACAAAGAAACAATATAGTGATATTGGGGACGTCTACCTGTTATTAGTAGAACTAGACTCCAAACAAATGTAAGGTTAGAAACCACCGTACAGCAAGTCATAATAAGACATTCTCACATCGTTTGTACCCTGACGCGGTCGAAGACTCTTAAATCGGTTTTGGACAAAGCCGTTTGTTATATTCGACCTACCTATTATAGCTCAACGGGGACTTTTCCTTTTAAGCATTACAGTAAAAAGGACCAGAAAGAAGAAGTGAACTTTGAAGTACAAATATACCGGTAAACACTTTTAAGCAATACCCAAATCAAATCAGCACATAGACATTGCGGCTAGCCTTTTTCAAGGAAAATATTTTAATCATACTGACCTGCGGGTAGGAGTCCGATCACAAGAGACGGATAGGCAATACTCGAGCATCCTGAGGCCACCCCGCATATAGCCTGACACGCCTCTGGGTCCCCGCAACCAACGGTTTCTACAAAAACAAAACAAAAACTTTACAAATATATTTTATTAGTTTTGTGTTTCTGCCACTGGGTCATTTCTTTTGCTTTCTAATTGTTATTTATCAGCAGTTTTGCAAATTTCCATAGTATTTTGTGGACGGTGTGGTTATTCCAACTTTCGCTGCATAGGAGTGGAAACAAACCCCTTTCTAGATGGTCATTGATTTTTTTGTTTGTTTGCTACTTCTACCATTAACTTACAACATAACATACTTCATTATTTGCCAGCGCCAATTATTATTACTTTATTATTGTAGTCATCATTTTAAAATGCTCAACATTTGAGGATACCTTACCAGTGTACAAAATGCGCGCTACCATGCCGGGCAGCACCAAAAGAAACAAAGGCAAGATTTTGATGTAAGCACAGAGTATGGTTCCGGCCTTGGAATGGTCGAACGTCTTTCCCGCCAGGGCGCGCTGTACAATAACCTACAAGCAATCACAAGAGAACTAAAGAACAATATATAGCTTATTATTCTTAGATATATATTGTATACAAGCAAATACTATTTTCATGTTGTCTTTTCTAGAATTATGTTTGTTTGTGGGACTATTTATTTGTGTTGTTTATTGGATTTATCGTTCTACCAATGATAATATTTCTATAATTAAATGGAAAAAAAAACGTTAAAAATTATAAACACGTGAGAGTTCGTTACAAGAATTACCCGTCTTTATTATTACATTCTACCTTTTCTATTATTCAGTAGTCATAAAAAACACAAAGGAATATTAAGGAATTCAAACATATAACAAGCATTAAAAAAAAGAACATTGTTTCAAACTTGTCGATATACAGTACCTGATCAGAACACCAGTACCAGATGGAGTTGATGGTGATGCCGACCAGACCCGGCCACGGGAGATCTGACGTCACTGGGTCCCGGAATAGGTGCATGTAGTCATCACGTGGTAGACCCAGACTAGTGTTGCTATTGCGACTGTAGTTGGATATAGCTTGCGGATACTTCTCAATAATTCCGGGGATTCCACCCACTTCTAGGAAAGCTATGAGAGAGAAAGAAGACGTCTGAAGGGAAACAAAATACTGCAAAAGGAAAAATTTTCGTGCGGAAGAGCTACTTTCCATTGTTCCCTGACGAGAGTGTTTCCGAACTTTTGCACCAAGCAGCTAGTTGTTGAGCTTTTAAATGAAAGTGTAAGTAACATACATTCATGAATATTCTTAAAATCGAAACATAAATTCCGATCGTAAGTGCAGTCATGTTATACAAAAGCTTACGAAAGGATGAAACATTTCGGTTGAACGATTTTTAATTCAAACAATTTGGTTCGTAGAATCAATGAGTCTTAGCACGCACAACGTACAAAACATGATAGATTGCGAATAAATTAAATTCACGATGTTCCTTTTTATTAAACTATTACAGAAAAAAAGATCTCACTTAAAACACACACACACACACACACACACACATTAAAGCGACTTGGCCACAGTTGTGCAGAAATTCATGGCACAATGAACCACAATATCCACATGCCATTAATATACAAGAAAAAGGTGATGCAGAGCATCTTAGTCGCCGGGAAATAATGTTAAAATAGAATGTTGTAAACAGAGCATGCAACAAAGGAAAATGTTTTCACACGTTGGATGAATGAGCATTGACAATCGTATACCTCGGACAAACAGTTACATTATCAATTAACATAGAAACTCATTTAGTATATATACGGGCCCTGTTTTATTAAATAAATCATCATCCAAATTAACCATCCATAACATATTCTAAATACACGATAATTTACTTACGAAAATTTCCCGAATTGTGGACCTATGCATGCCTGTCTTTGTTGGTCATTTTCGGTCATTACAATGTTAATTCGTGCCGTAATTGTTTCGTATATATGCTCACTTACATTGTATGTATTGATCCAAGTGTGTACTTCATGGCGTATATAAGTTGTTATTACTGGTCATTAAATGTAGACATATGTAAAACTAAATAACATGTATCTCTCTGTTATTCATGAAACATCAATTTCAAACTGAACTAGGTATCTACCTGTAAATTCATATTTGGCACATTTTACATTAGCACCGAGGTCACATAAGTGTATGGAAATTCGAAACGGGCAGAAAAAGCATTCTCTCACCAGATGGCGTGCTACACAAGTTTCGCTTACACCTCTGTCAACGCCGGGAAAAGAAGTTCTCATACACGTGATATTCTATCGTCACATGCCGCAAAATAGTTCCCGGAAATTTTGGGTTAAAATATATCTTAAACATCGTTCTAAAAAAAATAAAAATACCCATTTTCATTTTAAGTAAAATATACAGAGATCAAAATAATCTCACGAGCATATTATTCATTATTTATATTTTGTACAAGAATCTTGTACACCCGGCGTTGACAGAGGTGTAAGCGAAACTTGTGTAGCACGCCCTCTGGTGAGAGAATGGCGGAAAAAGCTCAACTACAGTACTATATGCGTGCGAATTAGCTTGTATACCAACCGCCAATTGTCAGACCATTTCTTTATTAAGTGTGCAGGTATTAAATACATAGTAACCATAAAAGTAACATCAAACAGTTTAAATTCTAACCAAACTTGAATGACGAAGAAATTTTACACATCTATCTATTAAAATGTAGAAGTCTATGATAATTAGTTCAGTCTGCCCTTGCATACGAATTAGTGCAGTCATGCAACATAAAAATAAGAATCAACAATCGACATTAGAAAGGTTTAAACTGCGATTTTGTCACAGTTCCCACGCTTATTGTTTTAAGCATATATACATAATGTATCTTAGCGCATGCGCAGTTCGGAAAGAAACTTGGTTGCTGAGCAAATAAAATGGCTACGTTAGTTCGTTAAGACGCTATTGATTCTTCAAATCTAAAGACAACACAATATTTTGAAGGGCTGCATATGTTCACACACAAATTACTGAGAGGTAAGAAGTAATAGTATATTCTATTACTAAATGTGGTGAAATATTTTCCCTTCTTAGATATTTTTTTAACTTTGACCAAATTGTTTGATGGATACTAGAGTAATGGGGTCAACATCTTCAACCAACATCCATCTGGTATTTTAGACTTTTAGATGATGGTGGAACCTGTTAAGTACTTGGTTATTGTGAGAGTCTAACTACACATCACACAGCTCTTCCCTGCGTAGGGTTCGAGTCCCGATCGGGTCCAGAACTTTCAATCTAGAATGTATACAGCTGACCTATAAATCAGATGGATGTCACTTAAAATATCATAGTTATATAGAATATGGTGTGTCAAAAAGTAAACAATACAGAATAATATCTGCAATTTGGAATATTTTTATGGTGTGAAATCGAAATAAAATAAACCTTACCAAGAATCATAATGACGAAGGCTCCCACTAACATCACAATCGTCTGAATAAAATCTGTCCACATGACGGCAGTAAGACCTCCTTAAAGACAAAATATTTGTTTGAAAGTTATACAAACGATGTTAAATTACAGAAGTTTTCAGGCGTGCATGTAGTATGGCTTTAGGGTTCTGTCTGTCTGTTAGACATTGTGTTTAAATATGTCTGTATATGTCCATCAGTCTGTGTGCAAGTGCCTGCCTCTCGTTTGGTCAGGCAGCCCATTCACACGTCAGTATGCCCAACACATTGGCTAAAATCATTATTTGGGATTGGGATTTGGGATTTGTCGGCATTTTTGCCGATATTGTGCAGCGACATTTCTATCATCATAGTACAGGAGCACTAATGGCCGGTCCATTATACTGACACCGACGAGTCAGGCGTAATGATGTCCCCTTAGCCCCGAGCGTTAGGAGGGAAGCCACTACTACTAACTTTAAAGTCTTTGGTTTGACCCGGCCGGGGTTTGAACCCGCGACCTCCCGATCCGCAAGCCGAAGCTCTACCGATCGAGCTATTGCGGCCAGTAAAAATCATTGTTTGCTAATCTGTGTACCAATGGGACATTTTATGTAACTGTTTGTTAATGAATACTTTAGAAATATTGATTATTAATAGATACAATAGACAAGAAAGGACTATGTTTCTTGTACGTACCTGCGATGGTAAAGAGAGCAGCGACGGCAAGTAAGGACAGGATAGCACCGTATGTGCTCAAGTTTATGGACTGTTCGATGAAGATGGCGCCCGCATACAGGTCCGCCTTTAATAAATGAATGAATTAAATAAAATTGGAATAATAAGCAAATTAATTAATTAATCAATCATTCAACCAAAAATAAATAAATAAAATAAAATAATATATTAACTAATCAATTGGTCAAATTACAAAACATGCGGATAAATCAAAGTACAAGTACTTTGTGGTTGAATGAAAAAAACATTTGAAAGTCATACGACAAATAAGTTGTTTAAAAAATAATAAATAATTCAATCAACAAACATATACATCAGTTGATACATGCATGAATTCAATAATTATTCATTCGCATTTAGCATTCATTATGAGTTGCACAATTCAGTCATCAAAAACATAAAACAACAACAAGGGAAACTAAAAAGTTTACCCATAAAAGTTCTCTTTTTGTTTATGCGAGTGTTCAGATTACTTTCCATTTACCTAATTTACATGGATAATAAAATTAAAATAAACATGTGGTTACAAGTTAACACTTACTGCAATTTTCGTAAAAATGTAGACAAGCAGGGCCAACACAGCAAGACAAACTTGAAGCCGGTTACCCCCGAATCGCAGTTTAAGGTATTCTGGCATTGTGTATATCTGTAAAATGATATGTCAATAAAAATATTTGAACAAATCATTTTCCACAAATGAAGATAATGTGTAGAGGTATGATCATAGCCATTACACGTCGAAGTCGCTATCATCAGCAGCAGCAACAGCAACATCACAACAGCAACAGCAACATCACAACAGCAGCGGTAACATCAGGAACAGCAGCAACCGCAACAACAGCAGTAGCAGCATTTACTTATTATAAACTCGTCGTAAGCATCAAAATGATCATCAGCAGCAGGACCATTTATAGCATTCTTTAATATGTTAACGTTTCTGCTGCCTTGTTTACAACGTATGTACAAAACAACAAAATGGCAAGCTAACGGAGAATAAAAATTTAGATCTATCAATTAAAAATTATATGACTAAATTAACATTACGCCGAAATTTGATTGACAGGACAAGACGCCTAGCGTTAGCTAATCAGCACGCTCCATTTGGTCACGAATGGTTAAGAAACAAGGAGGATAACTCGTCAAATCTTTGAAGTCCAGCATGTAGTAGTAGTTATCTTTCTTAAGTATTTTTTTTTTAGGTTACATAATTTTTTTTATTTAGCGTACTCATAAAACAGTTATAAATCTTACCCCCGACGCCATGTAGACGGGAAGAAATATGTAGCCGAGGATCATAAGTACGTACATGGCCTGAAATAGAAAATATGATATTAGAGCGTCATAAGTACGTACATGGCTTGAAATAGACAATATGATATTGAGAATCAGCGGAAAGTGCTCGTATTTGCAGTGGTGGTACGAGATATTATATGAAACAACTATATATAATATTGGCATTACGTATCTACCCTGCGGAGCGCTGGTGGTTCTACCCAGACATAAGTCTTGGGTGCTCTTTCACCAAAACATAATATAACACCTTATTGTCACAGAAAAAACAACTGAATATTAACCTTACATTTAGTTCATATAGCGCTATTGCAATCCCACCCGCGGCGCCGGACCCGACCATGCCGACAAAATGAAGGCTGCCGATGTTGCTAGCGAACAGCGAGGCTCCAACCTGCAGATAATCAAACTATTATCAGCATAAGAATACAATATATACCAACATGATACAAAGGGTTTGAGAACTCGTCGTTCTTAGCAATCTTTTATCCTAAAACATAGGTACAAGCGGTTGCATGCAAATTTAAGCATTGATCAATAAATGTAAAAAAATAACGACTTATGTCTCCATTGATGATTGGTCACAGGGATAGTATGAATGGAAGCAATACATACGAGAACCAATCATTGAAAACCTCACTAGAACAATCCATGTTTTAGTTTTCATTTACTGGATCAAAAGAAATAATAAGTATGAAGACGTTGTTATGGTTATGACATATTTTTTTTTTCAATAATTAAACAACAGCAATAATGTCTGCACCACCAGGAGCAACAGCAACAATAAAACTCTACCAACAGTAATAATAACAAAGATATCAACAATAATAATAACAAACCAATTAAAAGGGGCAATTATTTCACAACTTGGTAAAATTGTAATCGCATTAGCATTGCTTCAGCTATGTATACAACAACGTTTAAAAAGTAGATATGTCACTAGAGTTCGTAAATTAGTAGTTAAACGTTTATAATTGCCATTTATAATAGGGTAAACATTAATTTGCATATTTATGACTAAAGTGGATTAGTATTTACACTATGGAGACCGCGGTCTCTTGTATGTAAATAATGAAGCAGCAGACAGAAATTCGCAACTGTTTAGCAATGTTTTAGTGAGAGTTTTCTATGAAAAGAGCTGCGTATTCCGAGGGTTTCAGGACAACATGCAATTAAATATCAATAAAGAAGAAGGCATCAAAAATATAGCACAGTAGCAGGCAATAACAAAAACTATTTTTTGAAAATGAAAAAACAACAACACAATAATAATAATAAATTAGCAGAGACATATCTATCGACATTTTTTGTGAACTATCTATACTGTAGTGTACTTTATTTACAAAAAAATATTAAATTGTACTAAAAAAGAAGCAAGCATATGTCGGAACTATTATGCCTTGGTTTAAGATAATATATGTACAGAAATGTTTCATTTCGTTTGTTTGACATGTATTTTATTACATTAATTATCAACAATGCTAAAACACGTACTGTTTTTCGGCGCGTTGGAAATAATACAACTCTTATCTAATACTTGTAAGGCGGTATACTAACTGCTGACGTATACTCAACTCATCTATACTGATCTCATTATCGCTTTAAGCGGTTAATGAGCAATTAAGCAGACATTCAATCCACGAGATTCCGACGGGAACATGAATGTTATATTTCTTAATAAATGTACACTTACAGGAATCCAATTCATGCTTCTACCGGCGAGAAAATATCCACCGGCACTGCCTCTATTCTTTTGGGAGCACTGAAACCATAAAAGAAAACAAACGATACATTTTCAGATGAAACAACTCAGAGAAAACAAAACGAAATTGAAACAGAGTAACCCATTTGAAGAGCCTACCAAATAATAATTTAATCAAATCGCAACATTATTTAAATGTTTAAATCTTTTAGTGTTCATAATTTTTAAACTGACTTTATTAAGACATATTCACTTTTTAAAATAAAGTTATGAAATTTTTGCTAATGCAATGTTAAGGCGCTCCAAAAGTGACAGTTGTATACGCAAGCGTAGACGGCAACGTATTTTTATGTGCCTTGTACTGTGTTGACAAGTACTACTGCAATCGATTTCCGGTAAAGTATCAAATCAGTACTTAATTCTTCCAGGTACAATGTTACTGTACAATAAGGGGAATCGATATAAACAATAAATATAAATGAAATACAACAGTTCCGACTGATAATAACATTTTAATTGAAAGAACGGCTGGTACAATAACAGTACAGTTTAGTTGGGTAATATTAAACTTAACTCTTAGCTTGGTAAGCACGTGCATGGATATATATCACTTAGGCAAATAGTGTATATCCAGATCAGCCAGATATCTGCTGGTTGCTGAAGAAACTAGCTATAGGAAAGATCCGAGATCTATACATAGAAATTACATTAAATAATTGTCTATGACAAAGACCAAGTGCCAAGATAATGAGCTTACCAGATGCAGTTACTGCTGATGTTAAATGGAGTCATTTTCAGTTTTAATTAATGAACCAATCAATTGTAGAGAAGAGATGTTTCATATTTAAGGACATTTTTTAATATTTAATGTTTAAGTTTAAAAAATAAATGAGTGCGGATAGTATTGTCCTACCTGTTATGTACATGTACATATTCTAAACTTGTGATCAATTAGTAATTTTGATAGTATTAAAATGCCCTAAAGTGACAGTAAATTTCTTGTTTTGAAAAGGTTTTACAAATAAAACTAAATAACTTTTATAGTAAAATTTGTAAAAAAATGATTTAGGAATTTCTTTATGGGAATTGTTACAATACCACCAAAGATTACTAAACCTGAAGACAAACTTACCCATAATCCAGCTGCCAAGATGAAGATGAAGTAAATGACAATGACGATAATATCGCCCCAGTGTAATGAAGTACCCACGACCGTGGCCATGTTGTAGTCGTCACGGAAAAATTAAACGGAAATGGTGGTTTCAGCAACACAATGAGCATGCGCACTTCACCTGAGGTAACCTGTGTGAAAAAGGAGACTAAAGTATATATATATATGGTCAGAAAAAAGTCGCGTACTTAATTGCTTCATCCATCAAAATGTGCATTTCCCTGAGCAATGAAAACTAGAAAAAAATAGCATACAATCCATGTACCTTGAACAACTGACTTTGCGAGTGTAGTCCCGACTGTAGATAAGAAGAGTTTTATGGTGTCATGTAACTCAGACTTGGGGATGCATGAAATGATACCATGTAAAGAAACATGCAAACGTAAAACTTTGCTTTATACACCCCTACTCTAAAAATGAAAACGATCCATGTCAGTTGTGCTAAGTAATATTATATTATATTGTTTTGCTATAAACATGTATATGTTTTACACAATAAAATGTTGTATTGTATTGTAAAAGGCTGCACTTAGCAATCCCACTGTACGACCGTACATAAGTCTGTCTGTCCGTCAGTCCGTCCTATTTTCATGCTTCATCCATAAACTACATACGCTGACATACTACATAACATTTTGTGTGCAACACATAAGGTCAATGTCATATTTAGTGTTGGTGCTTTTTGTGAACGTAACAAACAACAACGTGCTAGCAGAAGATGAACCAAAATGTAACCGTTTAAAAAAGGTAAAACAAGCAATTTGTGAAATATGTGCAACATACATACATGTACTTCTAAAAGTAATATTTCTAACAATACGACTTAATATCCAAATAAAGAATATACCCAGACACGTACAGCACGTAAGCAATAGGGGCTTACAACAATGGTCAATATTATTTCAAAGGAAGCGATAAAAACTGAGACACACAATAACGTTAAGATAAAAACCACTCTAGATAACAATCCGGTTTAAACAGCGGAAGTCATGCTTTGACTTATGGCATACAGGTGAGCATTAGAAATGTGTTGAAAATGTCCTGAAAATCAGAATTATGTTACATAATATTACACACAGTTTCACTTGTCAAAAACGCAATACAACTATTTGTGGTACTGAGTTGATTTTAGGCTGAATCCGGGTAAAAATTAAAGCAATGTGTACCACAATATTTTAGTACATATGAAGTATTGATCGTGTGACTTTAGTTGTATATGTACACCATACACTGAGCAGGTTCTATTACCTTGCTAAATAAATAGTTCCATGTTTCCTGAAACAGATTGTTTTAAAATTTTGTATTACATGTATATGTACTTTGATAAAATGGAATAACACTTTGTTTTCATATTACTTAATGCGTAATGGAAACCATAATTGAATGTGAATTTTAATATAAACACGTATCACGTTTAAAATTGTAAAATGCAGCGCAAATATGTTTAAATGCTCAATAGTGATATTCGACAATTTGTCTATAGCAAAAACATGTAAAAACAGCTGTTTTGGGGAATTTAGACATAATTTATGTCTACATTCATGATTTAGTGTATGTCAAGATTTTGAGCACAACCTCAGTTGTTAAACATAAGAAATGCAGATGGTGGCTTCTTAGGGAGTGGGGAGGTTTGGGCATGAAGATACACAGATTTTAAGTAAACTATTATGTAACAGACATGTACATATTAAAACAAGAATTATTGTTTAGCATGACACTCTTTATTTGTTTCCATTGGAAAAGCTACTCAAAACACAAGTGTCATTTCTCTGGTTATAACAGGAAAGCTATCCAGTCGATTAAGCATTTTAATATATATTTCAAGTTGCAAATAGGGATACCAGTTGGTTGCAATAGATATACACATTACGATGGTAAGCTTTATATTGCAGATTTAATCTTTTAATCTGTCATACTTGAGGGACAATGTGTACGCAGCTGCGTATTCAGCGTACAATCAGCTACGTGCCTGTGGGTGGTAGGTGTAACTTTTCGCAATAATGAAGCACATAAATATACAGTATTTCGCGGGGGGTTTTCTTGTAACAATACTTTCTTTGAATGTTTGGGAACAACAAGTTTAGTCGAAACTGCCGCATACCACATTACGTGAATATCATTTGCAGGTCTGTTGGTATGCTGTTTCACTTTCTTTGTCATTCTGTTTCTTAAGTCACTACACTCCAGTAATTTAAATCTCACTCCCGATTGCAAACCTTATAGCCACAGAAGGCAGTGAGGCCCCAAGCGGTACCTTGCAAACCTTATAGCTACAGAAGGCAGTAAGGTCCCACGCGGTACACTGCAAACCTTATAGCCACAGAAGGCAGTGAGGCCTTATAGCCACAGAAGGCAGTGAGGCCTTATAGCCACAGAAGGCAGTGAGGCCCCACGAGGTACATTGCAAACCTTATAGCCACAGAAGGCAGTGAGGCCCCACGCGGTACATTGCAAACCTTATAGCCACAGAAGGCAGTGAGGCCCCACACGATACATTGCAAACCTTATAGCTACAGAAGGCAGTGAGGCCCCACGCGCTTCATTGCAAACCTTATAGCCACAGAAGGCAGTGAGCCCCAACGCGGTACATTCCAAACCTTATAGCTACAGAAGGCAATGAGGCCTTATATCCACAGAAGGCAGTGAGGCCTTATAGTCACAGAAGGCAGTGAGGCCCCACGCGGTACATTGCAAACCTTATAGCCACAGAAGGCAGTGAGGCCCCACGAGGTACATTGCAAACCTTACAGCCACAGAAGGCAGTGAGGCCCCACGCGGTACATTGCAAACCTTATAGCCACAGAAGGCAGTGAGGCCCCACGCAGTACATTGCAAACCTTACAGCCACAGAAGGCAGTGAGGCCCCACGCGGTACATTGTAAACCTTACAGCCACAGAAGGCAGTGAGGCCTCACGCGGTACATTGTAAACCTTACAGCCACAGAAGGCAGTGAGGCCCCACGCGGTACATTGCAAACCTTATAGCCACAGAAGGCAGTGAGGCCCCACGCAGTACATTGCAAACCTTACAGCCACAGAAGGCAGTGAGGCCCCACGCGGTACATTGCAAACCTTACAGCCACAGAAGGCAGTGAGGCCCCACGCGGTACATTGCAAACCTTACAGCCACAGAAGGCAGTGAGGCCCCACGAGGTACATTGCAAACCTTATAGCCACAGAAGGCAGTGAGGCCCCACGCGGTACATCGCAAACCTTATAGCCACAGAAGGCAGTGAGGCCCCACGCGGTACATTGCAAACCTTATAGCCACAGAAGGCAGTGAGGCCCCACGCGGTACATTGCAAACCTTACAGCCACAGAAGGCAGTGAGGCCCCACGCGATACATTGCAAACCTTATAGCCACAGAAGGCAGCGAGGCCCCACGCGGTACATTGCAAACCTTATAGCCACAGAAGGCAGTGAGGCCCAACGCGGTACATTGCAAACCTTACAGCCACAGAAGGCAGTGAGGCCCCACGCGCTACATTGCAAACCTTACAGCCACAGAAGGCAGTGAGGCCCCACGAGGTACATTGGAAACCTTATAGCTACAGAAGGCAGTGAGGCCCCACGCGGTACATTGCAAACCTTACAGCCACAGAAGGCAGTGAGGCCCAACGCGGTACACTGCAAACCTTATAGCCACAGAAGGCAGTGAGGCTCCACACGCTTCTTTGAAAACCTTACAGCCACAGAAGGCAGTGAGGCCCCACGCGGTACATTCCAAACCTTATAGTCACAGAAGGCAGTGAGGCCCCACGCGCTACATTGGAAACCTTATAGCCGCAGAAGGCAGTGAGGCTCCACGCGCTACATTGCAAACCATATAGCCACAGAAGGCAGTGAGGCTCCACGCGCTACATTGCAAACCATATAGCCACAGAAGTCAGTGAGGCCCCACGCGCTACATTGAAAAAGTTACAGCGACAGAAGGCAGTGAGGCCCTATAGCCACAGAAGGCAGTGAAGGCCTTAAAGCGACAGAAGGCAGTGAGGCCCCACGCGATACATTGAAAACCTTATAGCTACAGAAGGCAGTGAGGCCCTACGCGGTACATTGCAAACCTTACAGCCATAGAAGGCAGTGAGGCTCCACGCGCTTCATTGCAAACCTTATAGACACAGAAGGCAGTGAGGCCCAACGCGGTACATTCCAAACCTTATAGCTACAGAAGGCAATGAGGCCTTATACCCACAGAAGGCAGTGAGGCCTTATAGCCACAGTAGGCAGTGAGGCTCCACGCGCTACATTGCAAACCTTATAGCCACAGAAGGCAGTGAGGCTCCACGCACTACATTGCAAACCTTATAGCCACAGAAGGCAGTGAGGCCCCACGCGGTACATTGCAAACCTTACAGCCACAGAAGGCAGTGAGGCCCCACGCGGTACATTGCAAACCTTTTAGTCACAGAAGGCAGTGAGGCCCCACGCGGTACATTGTAAACCTTACAGCCACAGAAGGCAGTGAGGCCCCACGCGGCACATTGCAAACCTTACAGCCACAGAAGGCAGTGAGGCCCCACGCGGTACATTGTAAACCTTACAGCCACATAAGGCAGTGAGGCCCCACGAGGTACATTGCAAACCTTATAGCCACAGAAGGCAGTGAGGCCCCACGCGGTACATTGCAAACCTTATAGCTACAGAAGGCAGTGAGGCCCCACGCGGTACATTGCAAACCTTATAGCCACAGAAGGCAGTGAGGCCCCACGCGCTACATTGTAAACCTTATAGCCACAGAAGGCAGTGAGCCCCCACGCGCTACATTCCAAACCTTATAGCCACAGAAGGCAGTGATGCCCCACGCAGTACATTGCAAACACCTTTTACTTCATTAATAAATCTACATTTCATGTATATATGCATTAAACAATATGACCACTTGAACATCTAGTTAAAACAGATAACAATATTAAGGGTACTCTTAAAACAAAATTCTACCATAATATTTCTCTTTTTCTGGGAGAGATACAGACTTTACAACATTCTGACCGTTATAAAGTCATAAACATATAAATAAATTCATGCCTCACCTGGGATGGGATTTGCCGGCATTTTTGCCGATACGGTGCAGCGACATTTCTATCATTATAGCACAGTGGCACTTATGAGGTGCTCAGGGACTGAACCCGGTCGGTCCATTATACTGACACCGACGAGTCAGGCGTAATGCTGTCCCCTTAGCCCCGAGCGTTAGGAGGGAAGTCACTACTACCAACTTTAAAATTTTTAAAATCTTTGGTTTGACCCGGCCGGGGTGCGACCTCCCGATCCGCAAGCCGACGCTCTACGAATTGAGCGATTGAGGCCGGTTCCTCACCTGATTCAGTCTATAATAGGGACTGTGTATAATCCCAAAATTATTGAAAAGATGAGGTTAAATAACAATGATGTAATTGAACAACTGATCAGAATAAAATGCACTTCAAAATCTTACCAAATTTATATATTTATGCATGCTATATACACATAAAACAGTTCTTGAAATTGAAGAGTAAGGCAAACTTCGCAGAAATTCAGCATTTTTTATTCAACGTACAATGTCTAAACTGCTTTTACAACTATAGATTATTAGCCAATTGATGCAAATATTTAATTATCTTCATTAAGAATGCTATTTTAATAAAAAATAACTTGTCAGATATAGTTTTCTTCATAACAAAAAACTACTATAAAAATCCACAAATTCAAGAAATAAATGCCAGATATCACTTTGATCTAGAGGAAGATGATGATGGTGATGAGGAGGGGAAATGACATTAGGGACCAATTTTGAGATCATTTTAATATAAAATCCAAAAATTGTGAAGTTTGTTATGCATATAATTTATTTAACTATTACACTTTTAAAGTTTCTTCAACGCAGAATAGTTTGTACATCACAATTATGGGAATTTCTTCTAAATATAAACAATCTTCACATTTATGTACACAATGACTTTATAATGACTGCTCATCCAAAAAGGTCAGCCTTAGCAGTCAGCAGAGACAATATGTGTAGGCATAGTAAAAAAAGAAAAAAACCCACAAGATTTCATACATCTATAAAAATAAAAAATACACCATCATGTAGAAGAATTATTTAGTTGATGTGATTTTTTAAAACAAGAGGGCCACGATGGCCCTTAATCGCTCACCTGAGGACACGGGCTTTGAGTAGGCTTATATCTGACGTCATGTAATTAAGAGTTATTTACTTTAGAAATATTTGGTTAAGAGTGGACCATTAGTGGCCACTGGGCTGATAACATTTTTTAGAATTTTATCTTGTGACCTACTGAATCCACCTGACTCTCTTCAAAACATATCTAAAATTTTATACTGGCAAACATTCTGACCAAGTTTGGTGAAGATTGTGTCATCAATGTGGCCTCTAAGCGTTTTCATAAGGGTTTTCTAAACTTTGACCTAGTGACCTAGTGTTTGACTGTATGTGACCTTGTTACAAACTCACCCACGATTTCTTTCTGGCAAACATTCTGGACATAGTATGGATTTAGTGAAGACTGGTCCATAACTGTGATAAACGTGAACCAGTTACGAACTCAAACGTTCAGATCAAGGTAGGTGAAGATTGGGCTATAAATGGGTCCTCGAATGTGTCACAAGCTTTTTTTAAGATTTGACCTATTGACCTAATTTATGAACCCCACATGATCCAGTTACTAACTCATTCAAAATTTCATGCAGGCAAACATTCTGACCAAGTTTGGTGAAGATTGGGCTATAAATGAGGTCTCTTGCTTGTTCACAATGTTTTCCTAAAATTTGACCTTTGTCTTAGTTTTTGACAACAGGTAACCCGATAGTGAACTCATCCAAGATTTCATGCAGACAAATATTCTGACCAAATTTGAGAAAGATTGAACAAAAACTGTAGCCTCTAGCGTATTCACATGCGACGGTCGACGGAAGACGGACGAAGGGGTATCAGAAAAGCTTACCTTGAGGCTTGAGCACGTTGTGCTCAGGTGAGCTGAAAATGTATACTTTTTCGGAATGCAACGAGTACCCTTAAATACCGGACATGGTTTATAGCGCCGTCGTCGTAGAGCGTCGCCTTTAGTTACGGTAAGCACCGGCTTCCAACCCTGAGAGTGGGAGGGAAAGACACACACAGACAGAACGACGGACAGAGACAGACAAACGCTGAGAGAGACAGAGAAAGAGAGAAAGAGAGACAGACAGACAGAGGGGGAGATAGCGAGAGAGAGAGAGAGAGAGGGAGAGAGAGAGAGAGAGAGAGAGAGAGAGAGAGAGAGAGAGAGAGAGAGAGAGAGAGAGAGAAAGAATCAGTCCCAGGCGAACAAGCCCTGTCAACCAGAACAGCCTTTTACATCCTGTCTTTAGCATGTGAATGGGAAATGATGAAAGCAGATTAAGGCAGGAAACAGGTGTTCCTAGAGATCAGAGAAATCCGGCTAGACGTCACTGCGTCCAGACACTGTTTTGTGGTAAAAGATAACCAGAAATATTGCCATAGTCAAACTTTGCGGCGCATGTTGGGGTGCATAGGCTACCTTGCTTTATCCTATGGAATATATATTATATAATTGAAACGATATTTGCACGAATCCATATATATCTACTTGTATTACCTGATTAAATAAGACTGTACCTGTATTAGTAATTGACAAAGTATATTCTTATTTAATCATGTTACAGATATATCAACCTCCGCAAAGAAAAATATTATTTAAACGAAATTCTATGCCAAAGGAAAACACTTGTATTTCGCGGCTTGACATTAATAATATAGGTTAAAAGCAAAACAAAACTCTACTCTGTTTACGACGTATCGATTCGTGGCAAATCTTCTTCAGGTATGACAATGACATTGCTAAATCCGGCTTAATCCGATCCCGAACAATATTCGGAATACCTTTACAAGGTGATAGAAAGAGTGAAAGCGTTTAAAGTAAACAACTAAACATCCTGTAGCACGTCACCGATGTTTGTACCTACTACTAGGTAGTTGATTTGTGAAGGCATGGCTTGTACATGAAAAGGGTATACACATTAATATCCTATTTATAGACGCCGGGTTCCCCATGTTAACGTAGTCATGTATGCAGACTTCAGTCAGTCTAAAGTGGTTAACATACACGAGTTAATCTTGGTGGTTCACATTGAGATTCCCTCTCCCTTTTCAAAACCGTAGGCCTATATCAATAAGACCATGTCCGGCTGTCTAAAGAAACACGCAACTCTTAACAAACATTCTAATTATATTTACCACGATTTAATCATTGTAATGCATTTCTTTTCTCTCAGAACCTTTATATATATGACTCTTAAAACATCCATAATTATAAGACCTTTCCTGGTTTAGAATTCTTTGCTGTTAAGACCTCCCAAAAATAAGACACACCCCCAGCGCCCCCCCCCCCCCCCCCCCACCACCACTTAGATATTAAAATACGCCAACCATGCATAGACGCAGGTATTAATTTATATTTTAGGAATCAGATCGAGTCACTAGTAATCATACTCTCTATGTTTTTCGTTATATTATTCTTACAAATCAAAACCTTGCATATATTTCGGTATGTAATGTCCACAATAATCGTTACAATTTAAGAAGTACAGACAGTTCAAAGTCCCACAGTTCAACATGATATACAGATATATGCATATTGCTAATATAATTACTGATGATCCTTCTTATAAAACAATGTACTTAATTACAATAAAGAACAAAAATGCACTAACTTGAAATGCCGTCTGTTCATTGAAGCTAGAAGTCTGCTCTACGTGAAAGAATGGGATGTGTATCTCAACACAATCCTGCCTTCTACCTGCGGTAGTATGGTGTCCCGTGTTTTCTTTTGATTTATCGAGATCCTATCAACCACTCCAAAATAACGACAGTCAATATTTCTAGAGTCACTAGGGACGCTATTGTTCCGTTAATGCCCTCTTTTCTGAAGGTACAATTCATATTGATCTAGCTGGTTTTACTTATCAGGTGCAAACATGTCAAATTTAGTTACTATGGTAACTATCCTTTTAAGACCCTCTATATCATTTTCAAATTCGACACCATTAACAGTTTGCTTCGTATGGTATCCATTCAATCGAGACACAGTATCGTACTGTTGCGATTGGTAGTGTCTAGCCACTTTAAAAATGTTGAATGTTTTGTTCCATGAAAAAAAATAGACAGCGTAAATGCACTTAACACTGATTTAAATATAGCATATATCGGTCCACTGTACTGATAAAATGAAGTACGGATGCGTTTGTGCAATCACGTGACAGAAAAAGACGCATATATAGATAAAGTTTAACATTTCAAGTTTGAATATGACAACAACATACCCTTATCTGGACCGGAACAAACAACTTAAGAGGGAAGTCAAGAGTATATAACCGGGGGGTTCAAATAAACACCCTCTCTCGTAAGGTTACGATGATTTCCTTTTGGACAGTGGTTATGACAATCATTTATTCTCTATTACCCTACCTACAACATTCCAGTCGCTTTTCAATAGGTTAAAATTTGTACGTAGACACTATAGTTCTGCCTAAACCGTTATTGCACGGCGTGGGGGGCGGGGGGGGGGGGGGGGGGGGGGGTTGGTGGGTAGGGGAGATATAAGCACTATTAATTCCTCCGGGAGTTTGTAAACGTTCATATATTCACAGGAAGGGCATGTTGATAATAGATCCCGCCCCTGTCTTCAAATGCCATACCTGGAGTTTTACCTAAATGGGATATAATTACAACTGTTTATTTAAAGATTTTCTAACATTCACATTGAAGACCATAAAAATGCGCAATGAGTTATAAATCACGAGCTAGATTTAACATTATATACATGCATTTCAAGTTACAAAATTATAATGCCCGAAGAGATATCATCACATAAAATATGTATTAATGACACATCTAATTTCAAATTATATATATATATATATATATCAGTCCCCTAACGCCCATCTGAGTGCCGAAGGCATTTGGCCCTGTTGGCCATGCTTTTTGACGGATCAGAATTCTTTGTACAATCTTGATACAAGGTTACTAACGGAACATATAAACCAAATATCAAAGTTCTAGCTCTTTTTATTTCGTGTGTAGCAATATAGGGAAAATGGCCACACCGCTGGCATCCATGTTTTTGACGGATCAGAATTCTTTAAATAATCTTTATACAAAAAACTCAAAGAACACGTATATCAAATACCAAAGCTTTAGCTCTTGCAGTTTCTGACAAGAACATTTTCTAAGTTTTCCTATGTAGCCAGATATAGAAAATTGCCACGCGCCTGGCGGCCATATTTTTTGACGAACCAAAATAATTTGATCAATTTTTCGTTAACCCTGCCTTCTTAAGCTTCTAAGATATCGTTTGAAAATGTCGACGGACGCGTGACGCCCGACGACGGACGGTGGGCAATCACAATAACTCAAAGAAAACAATCATTTTTCGAGTAAACGTCAAATTGAGTTAAGGTGGGGTGTCATTTGAAAATAGTTTTAACTAACAAGGAGTGGGGTCGTTTGAAATCGTTTGTTCAAGGTCGTCTCCTGAGAAATGTGCAGTTTATTAAAATATTATATTTTATGTCTAACTTTCTATCTTTTGGGAGCAGATAGTCATACTTTTCAGTTCCGATTTTTCTTCACGTAGAAATAAACACACTGATGTTTAAACGGGCGCACATAAATGGGATTTGTTGCAGAAGTGTAAAGACATTATATACATGAAAAAGCACACAATTTAAATTTGCCATGTTTCTCATAATCTCTTAGTAATTTCATTTTCTTAACTATTTCACGTCATTGGTCTGTAAAATGTTATCTATGTACACATATTAACTAAGATCGTTTGAAGAAAAAACGCTCTATCTTGGCGACAAACGGTCTCATGTGACTTCGTACTCGGAACATTGCTGTGTTCTCTATTTTCAACTCACTTTAATATCTAATATACATTTTTTATGTTTAAATAAACAAATAATAAAAAGTTAAATAAAAACATCGTATTTTCCTTATTTACCCACCCCCAAAACTATGCATATGGTACACATTTAACAATTCACAAGTCGATTATATTCATAACTCGATGAAAATTGTCAGTCCCTTCAAAATTGAGATAACGAGATTCGACTGTACACGTAAACCTGGATTGGGGGTGTGGGAGCGATTTGGGCAAAATTTGTGCCGAAAGTCAAACTTCACTCTTACAAAAGACCATGCTAAACACTGTCTAAGTAAGACCGTAGAAATCGTGAAATAAATCACTCTACATGCCCATACTTTCTAAAAATATCAATAAGCATGATTGTGAACTACATCGACGTCAGAGCGGATTTTCCGAATGATTATGCAATGTTACGGGTCACGTGGTTTTCTTAGCTAAAATAGCATACTGTGCAGCATGGCATAAATAGGAAATAGAATTTGTAATGAAAAGCGATGTGTTATCTGTGTTATGTTTCACTTTTCACAAAGATGTAGGAAATCAATAATAAGCATTTCGTGAGATCTTTTCAGGCAACAATAATTTATTCATTTATTTGAGATAAAAACATCAGGTCAAAACTGTGGGTTACCATCTTTTAGGGAGACAAATTTTATTATTATTTTCATATTTTATTATGTTATAGTATACACAGTGTTAGCATAAAAGCCGACTTTATTAGTATTGGCCAAGCAGGTGGTCAATAGAGGTTACAAATTTTAACCGGTCAATACTGGTCATTACCGGTCAATACTGGTCATAACCGGTCTATAGTGGTCATTTACCGGTCAATACTGGTCATTTACTGGTCAATACTGGTCATTTACCGGTCAATACTGGTCATTACCGGTCAATACTGGTCATTTACCGGTCAATACTGGTCATTTACCGGTCAATACTGGTCATTACCGGTCAATACTGGTCATTTACCGGTCAAATCTGGTCATTTCCGGTCAATACTGGGCATTACCGGTCAATACTGACATTACCGGTCAGTACTGGGCTTTTACCGGTCAATATTGGTCATTACCGGTCAATAGTGGTCATTACCGGTCTATAGTGGTCAAATGACATAAATGTGTAAAAAATACATGCCTACTACCTGTCTTAGTTAAGTTCAACATAAACTAAATTATGTCCATATAATAAAATAATATAAAAATATTAAAAGAGTTTTATTAATTTTTACATATGTCCACCCCACACACACCCCACACACACCCCACACCCCCAAAAAAGAAAAAAAAGCCAGGTGACCATTATAGTAGTCACATGGTACTGGTACATTTAAAAGTACATTCTATCTTACTACATAAGATATTTGCTGGTGTAAATCACACATACTGACTAATTTTAAAACACTGTTATCTAAACTGCGTAAAATGTAGTTGTCACATTATGTTCTGACCTTCTGTGTTTGTCAGTGACAATACAAGTAAACCCGACCCGGTCAGTAGTGGTCAATGTACTGTTCTTTAAATTATGTTTAGTTGATTCATGCTCTAATCTTTTTATTATTAGAATAATACATTTTTAAAGCATTGTGCTTTTGACATCTTTTTAAGTACATTTTGATATAAATATTGAATATGCATAGCTTTAAAACATGTTTAACTTCAACAAAAGATCTGATAAGTTTTGGCATACATTAAGAGCAAAGACACAAACCATATTCTTACACGTGAGCTGAACATTGTGTTAAAGTACTATGAAATGTGTTTTATGACCTTAGTTACTGACCTGTCACTCCAATTATCAACCACCACGCATGCTGTCAAATGACCAGTCCCAGCCTGGTCTGTCTCAGGGTCCAAGTATCTGTTTATTGCTAGTGGTCCAAGTCCCTGTTTATTGCTTATTCATCATGTTACAGTACCAATTAGCAAAGCAACAGTCAGGATCAACAGCTTAGAATCATTAGACGTTTTAGAACAGTACTACCCAGTGAGACTTAACACATTTTATTTCCATTTGATCAGTTTCAACCTTGTTTTAATAAGTGAGACCACATAAAATGTACTAATCCTAAAATTGAGAGATTTAGAGGCACATGGATGGTAATTATAATCTAGTAAACTGCATAAATGGAATGAAAAACAAACAAATTAAAAACAGTAAAACTCATATTAAAATAGATCAACTGACCACTATTGACCACATCTTGAGAACTGACCGGTATGGTTTTGAGTTTTAACCATTTAAAACACGTGGTAAAAACTTGGGCTGGTCAATACTGACCTGTGACTACTGTCCTGACTTTAATCAAGCAAGATTATTTCTTTTTGTATCCCCAGTCATATGCAGGTTAACGTCACAAATAGTTTTTAATTTACATTGGATCAGTAATGAGTCCCCTTTGCCAATGTGGACAAATACCCACATTCCCAAACATGTAATTTATTGATTACAAACACATCGAGTTTAAAACTGATTTTCCAATGCCATCTGCTTACTGTGAAACTACATACTACAAAAAACGAGCTTTTGATAGCCAAACGATGTATTTCAGAGTAGCCCAAAATGTTCAATAAGGTATCTTGGCCGATGCTGCAAAATATAAAATAACTTCACCACATGGTTTTGAATTTTTTAGAGTTTGATTTTTCCAGGTAACGAATTTGTAAACAAATTTAACACCACCATATACTTAAAATTCTTTTACAAAATAAAAAATAGCACATGTTTCCTCCTTAATCTGGCATATACATGCATAAATGTCAAAGTGAAAAAGTAGGAAGAAAACAAAAATTGACCATGCGTGCCCATACCAGGATTCGAACCTCATCTTCCAGTTCTGAAGCATTTTGAGCTCTAATGTTTTATTTTGATTGGAGGTGCGGCATTACATTTGCTCTAACTTAACAAATGCATGTATACAATAACATACAGATAGACGGACGGACGGACAGACAGACTGACACAGACAGATAGATTATTTAATACTCATGGTCTCTGGCCGATACAGTATACATATAATATCAAGATATGCATCGCAGTCAACGAAAGTTGGACAGTTAACAAAAATAAGATGCGATAATATGCTAAGTCTAACAACATGCTACAATAGTTGGAACATGTCACGCACAAAATGTATCTGTAGTAGTCACATTTACGTACAAGCATGCGTTATGTTAATATGTTGTTAGCAAGACTGAATCTTTTAATCGGAACATGAACATAGTTATTCCAAGATCAATGTGTGTGTTTAATATTTTCTTTCGAACAGTCGTTTCCTACATTATTTGCTTCATGGATTGTAACCAAATACATTACAATAATATATTGGAAAAAAAAATGAAATCATCAGCATTCACGCGTGCACACGCACATAAACGCGCGCACGTAAACCGTAAGCGCTGTATTCTTATATACGCTCACACGCATATACGCACACACTTATAAACGCACACACGCATATACGCACACACGCATATACGCACACTCTTTTAAACGCACACACGCATATACGAACACACTTATAAACGCACACACGCATATACGAACACACGCATATACGCACACACTTATAAACGCACCCACGCATATACGAACACACGCATATACGCACACACGCATATACGCACACACGCATATTACAGTTTAAATTATTTAATTATGATTGTTTAATGAGGATAATTTAATCATGTTTAATACAATAAGTTTTGTTGCGGTGTCACACCAAAATACATCAAGGGAATGCAACTTAATGCAGACCCAGTGGCTTGCTGTCTGTGCTTTCACATAATATGATTTAAATTATGTTAACTCTATGTTCAGGAAATATAAAGACACGACAGGTGAAAATGATCATTACACCATCACTTTTCTAAGTTCAAAAGATTTGAATATGTAAATTAATAGATTTGTAGTGGTGTTCTTGCTTTCGAACTTAGTTCAATGACCTTTAAGTTGTTTGGGGTCTCAAGTAATACGGGTTTATGTATTGATGTCTAAGCCACACAACGGTCATTCCATGAGATATCCATGTAGATGTTCATGGACACTAAATGCTCTGCTGTAAATCTGTATGATCTTTCCCTGTTTCTTTGTTTGTTGTTACAACAAATGTTTGTCATATCCATGTTATTGTATTTGAGACGAAATAAAATAATTAAGAAACTTCTACAGCCATTCTGTTGCAGTAGCTAAAACGTGACTTTTACCAAAACAAAATTAGTGAAGCAGAGGGTAGCATGAAAAAGCTTTATGGGGTAACATCCCGGTTGCTAGGTCATGTGAAGGACAGTCCACTTCCGCCATACCCTGATGATACACATCTTGCAAATGACTTCTTTAGGTTCTTCTCCGACAACATTTCAAAAATAAGAGACAACATCAATAGTGATGAGTTAGATAAAACTTTACATATATCGTATAGTGGTGCTTTATTAACTGAGTTCAAACAAATCACCGAGAAAGATATAACAAAGTTTGTCAAAAGTTCTAAGTCAACAACATGTAAACTTGACATTATACCTACAATACGACTAAAAGACAATTTGCAATTTATTGTCCCAGTTATCACAAATATTGTGAATCTATCACTCTCACCAGGTGTGTTTCCAAATGAGGGGAAAAGTGCGGTGATAAAATCATTACTGAAAAAAACGGGGTCTACCATTAGAACTTCAAAACTATCGACCAGTGTCTAACCTACCATTTTTGTCAAATATTCTTGAGAAAGTTACCTTAAAGCAAATTGTAGATCATATTGAAGACAATAATTTACTTCCTTCATATCAAAGTGCTTACCGAAAATATGGTGTTGAAACGGCTTTGATAAAAATGTATCATGATGTATCATGATCTCCTGCATGCAGCTGATAACAACCATGTTACAGTAGTTGTGGTGGTTGACCTTAGTGCTGCCTTTGATACAATAGATATACCAATGGTTATCACAATCCTAGAGACTGACTTCGGAATAAAAGGAACACCTCTGAATTGGATAAAATCATATTTGACTGATAGGTCTATGAAAGTTGTAATAACTAATAAGTAACTGAGCCCTTAAGATATGGCGTCCCGCAGGGTTCCTGTGTTGGCCCAGTAATGTTTACCATGTACATGGCAGCTTTGAATTGGGTTCTACAAAATACCCTGCCGATCTTTATGGATATGAAGAAGATCACAAACATGAAACATCTGTACTACAACAACTAGGAGACTGTGTAAAGGACGTCATTGTGTAGATGAATATTTTTAAATTGAAAATGAACAATTCAAAACCAGAAGTAATCATATATGGTTCTAAACCCCAACTGTCAAGAATCAACATATCAAGTATAGATAAAGGTGGTTACCAAATAAGTTTGGTGTACGCATGACCAGTTCCCTAAACTTTGAAGACCATATAAAAAAGAAATGTCAGATTGTTCATGTACAGTTAAGAAATCTTAAAGACATTCGTAAATACAAATCACGGAGATCAGCGGAGATTTTTGTGCATGACATTGTTCCCATCTAGATTTTGGTAATGGACTTCTTGTCGATATTTCAAACTATCATATAGACAGACTACAAAGAGTTCTGATCCGTGCCGCTAGAATTGTAAACAATGCACCCTTTGACCAAAAAGGCAAAGATATGTTAAAAACTTAAAATCACTTCATTGGCTCCCAGTGCGTGCACGGATTATACTAGTAATGGTGTTAGGGTAATACATAACAGCTCCAGTTTACCTCCAACAACTGTTCACTCGCAACCAAAGTCGTTACAGACTTCGGTCAAGAGATGAAATCTGAACATCCCCAGAACACGAACAAGGATGGCTGAAGATCTGTAGCCGTTACAGGCCCGAAGTGGTGGAATGCTCTTTCGAATCATTTAAAGAACATTCAGAAGGAAGATTAGTTCCGATGCAAATTAAAGACTCACTTGTTTAATGTTTTCTTTGACTAAATCATACCAGGCACTAGAGCATTGTAAATAGGACTGTAAAGCGCAATCGAATATTTTACAATAACTTAGAGTTCACAGCTCTCTTCTAAGAGAAATTTCGGTTAAGTACTCACCAGTGCTTCCGTTTGAAGCCTAAAAACTACAATTTGCACAATTGCGACGAGTAAGTCATTTCCTATAGACCATCTTCGTCACAGAGTACAGTGTGGCACTTGAAAACACGCACTTGTTGGGTCCTTTTTTGGACATGTCTATGAATATTTGTAACGATTATGTTTATGCTACTTCAGCAGCAAAGTGGCCATATTGTTCTATATCTATTAAGGTGTTTAGTCTTTTGTTTCTTGAACAACTACAACTTAAACAAAAACAAAAAAAAAATTATAAAGTAAAAACGAAACGTAAGAATTGTGACAAAAATCACAATTAAAATCTCACTAATATCAATTGTTGATTCTTATTTTGTTTGGTTGTATGTCTTATGGTTACTGTATATTTAGTGCCTGGGCACTTAAAACAGAAATGGGCTGACAGTTCGCGCGATTGGTACACACGAATATTGTATTGTAGTTGTGATTTTTCCGTATATTTTGAATTTCCTGACAGTCATGTGACCTCGCTCACACGGTGCTAATGTAAAATGTGTCAAATATGAATTTACAGATAGGTACCTAGTTCAACGTGTTTCCGATTGAAATTGAGGTGATATGGATAGATAACAGAGGGATGCGTTTTATATGGTTTTATATATGTCTACATTTGATGATCAGTAAAAACTTTATTGCGCCCTAAAATACATACTTGGATCAATACATAGAAAGTAAGTGAACATATATACCAAACAATATCGGTACGAATTAACATTGAATGACCGAAAATGACCAAAAAAGACATGCATAGACCAACAGTTCGGGATATTTTCTTTTTTTATATGGTAAATCATTGTTTATTAAGAATGTTTTATGGATGGTTAATTTGGATGATGATTTATTTATTAAAACAGAACCTGTATATATACTAAATGAGTTGTTTTGTTAATTAATAATGTAAATGTTGGTCCGAGGTATAAGATTGTTTGTCATAAACATGTAAGAATCAAAGCTAATACGTGCAACTGCATTGCGAAAACATTTTCTTCTGCTGAATGCTCTGTTTCGGCATTTTACATTTACATTATTTTCCGGCGACTTTGATGCTCTGCGTCAATGTTTGTGTTTTGTTGTTAGAAATACATCGCAGTGAAATTAAAGCGATTTTAGACGGGGAATGAGACCGGACAATAGTCCCCCCCCCCCCCCGTACTAACATGTAAATGAAAAACGAAGTGTGACGACAATAACATACCGTCTTTGTTAGAAAAGTTATATGTTGAATTGAAATTAAACACACACTCACAAATACACACACGGGCGCACACGCGCGCGCACACACACACAACACACTCACAAACACACACGGGCGCACACACGCGCGCGCGCACACACACACTCACATGTATATATACTAGTACAGTATATGCCTTTATGTTCAATCATTAATAATTATAACATTACATCGCCATTAGTCGGCTGCAATAGTACGGGATTGATCCACTGACCAGGGAGGCTAAACCTGAACATTTAACTGGTTAGTTTTTATTAAAATTCTCCGAAGTTTGATTAAAAACATACAGGCATAAACTGTCGTATTTTATAAATAATACAATAAATATTGCACAAACGATGAAAACAGGCGCGGCCAAACAAAAACATAAATCGGCAACGGCCCCCGTATATGTAAATGAAATGAGTATATGCGTATTCACACAAGCACACATTAATTTGTAAGAACCCACCGGTTAGATTGAACCGTTCTTCCAAAATCAAGGTACTGTCCAATAAATGCATCCGCCAGCACCCGTTTCGTAGTATGCAATGGCATTCCATAGATTAAAACTTGAAGCGTGCGCGAACTGGATATGGAAAATTTTCTAAATAATACACTGCCTAAGCGAAACTAAAATAGAATGGAAAATTACCACTATTCAGTCAGCTGCGCTAAATAATGACAAGCGATGTGATAGTTTTGCTTCATTGGGCTGAGGTAAATGTTCTTTTTTTACTTTTTATTTGGGTTTTACGGCACGCCGACACTTAACAGGTCATACAGCGCCAAAGGTAAATGTTCTAGCAAAATAAAAGTTATATTTGCAAAAACTGGCTTGAAAATAAAGGCAGTTAAACAACTGAGATTGTGTAGCATATTTAAGTGATATAATTGCTACACAGTGCATTATTTTATTGAAAACATTGTTTTAAGCTTAATGTGTAACCGATTGGAACATTCTATTTTGAAATTCCTAACCGTAAGTTTTATCTGATGTCATACAGAGTCATGTGTCATTAAACAATCTGGGCCTATCGGAAAACCTCGGATAATCCACGAATCATCTCTCGGGTGTACGTAGGTAGTCGGATCACCTCGGCCATTTCCCTAAATCTGTCTACTTTTGAGACAGACATCAAAACAAAGATGGCAGCTCGGATGACAAGGTACGATGCCAGTTAAACTTCAATTTGTGGCTGCTTCAAATTTAAATCATCCAAGTTTAATTTACCAAGCTCAGCAAACAAAACAGCTGTCAATCGACGCCATTATTTATGTTTTGTGCGAACTGCATTTTAGGCATATTCTTTCGACTTCCGGCGAACAAAACGATCGAGATTTTGTGATTTCATGTTAACTTTATCTCATTCTAACCAAAGCCACATTATAGAGGCTTTCAACTTAACCTCACGCTATCTTGACGATATTTTTACTATAGATAATCCTTTCTTTTCTCAAATGATCCATCTGATTTACCCTCCAGAACTTACCCTTAATAAAGCAAATAACTGACATTTAAATGCAGCATTTCTAGACATTGAGATCGCAATTTCCAATGACAACGTCTCTACTAAAATCTATGACAAGAGAGATGATTTCAACTTTATTATTGTGAATTATCCATACCTTGACGGTGATTCACCTCGTGCTACCTCTTTTGGTATTTACATATCACAACTTACAAGGTTTGCACGAGTTTGTACTAAAGTAGAAGATTTCAATGCTAGAAACATGTTTATTTCTTCTAAACTGCTACAGCAAGGCTTTCGTTTTCATAAATTAAGAAAGGCGTTTTCAAAATTCTTTCACCGCAATGGTTTTATTGCTTCTAAGTATAATAGCAGTATGAAAACACTGATGCAGAAAGGCATAAGCCATCCTGCATTTTATGGAAATGTTTTATACAAGTTAAAGAAAATTAAGGGGCTCAATAACTTTTCTGACCACTTTACAAAACTTATCAGAAAATGTATTGCAGACGGTTACAACCCGGTAATTTTACGTTGTACTGCATTGCTTGCAATTGAACCTTTAACAGTCAAGAACTTTTTTCAACATTGCTTTTAAATTACACGATGACCGGACAGGACGTTGAGACTACATGAAAACAGTGACTTAAAGCCATAATTGGACAGTTACTGTTGGAATTCTTGTCTCTTCATCTCTCCAGTCGTGCCCTATATAGGTGAGACAACTTGAGCAGCTTCCATACCCTTTACGTGAGATTGCACAGTAGGTATAACATCGGGATTTTAGTACCTTTCTTACATATATTATGCCAACTGCGGATAAATCCTCGGCTTTTCATGAACTTTTTTTTAAACTTATTAGCTCTTAACAATACTACGTTTTATTTTGTTGGTAGGTTGTTTTCTACATTTCGTTGTTTTCTTTCGTATTTTTTACATTTCACTTTTGACACTTTTAGAACATGATGTCATGGCATTATATGCCATATTTAAATTGATCTTGTTATATATCAGCGCTTGGGCTGTTTTATTTATTTTTGTTCTTATTATATATCAGCGCTTGGGCTGTTTTATTTGTTATTAAAATATCTTATAATATATCAGCGCTTGTGCTGTTTTATTTTTTTTCCTATAATATCTTTTAATACATCAGCGCATGAGCTGTTTTATTTCAAACTGGTCTCTCGTTTGGGATTTTTGTTTTTACGTTGCCGAGGATATTATCTACTGTACATACTGTACATATGTTTATAGTTAATTTTGTTGCTAGTTGTAATGTGTGTATATAAGTTCATTGTATTTGTTTTTACTCCCGATGCAGGTGCTTACTGTTAGTTGTTTCACTTTGACGGGATGTTGTTATTTACACTGTTTGTTTGCTAGAAAAACCTTCAGGAAGTGCGAGGTTGGAGCGCTCCACAAACCAGGTTTAAGCACCCCAGTTGGCCCTTTTGCCGACTGACCGTTCCAAGGCGGTAACTGATGGTTTTTCTTTATGTGCGTTATGTCTCGTCTCTGTGTTTGTTTATTTTTCACATTTGCATTTACCTTGTTTGCCTTTGTCAACTGATGGATAAAATTTAAATATCTGTTGGAGTTTTGATAGGACCTTTTCTTATTTACCTATTCAAGTATCATCGCACCAGATACATCCGAGGGATGATTGTCCCGTGGACGGAATTACCCGAGGAGTTCCGATTGCTCTCGGATGTATGAAGGTAGTCGGATCACCTCGGCCATTTCCCTAAATGGGACTACTTTTAAGACATACTTCTAAACATCGATGGCAACTCGGGTGACAGCTCACTACAGTACGATGCCTGTAAATTTCAATTTGAAGCGGCTTCAATCTAAATCATCCAATTTAATTTTACCAAGCGCAGCAGACACGAAGCTGTCGAACGATGGCAGTGTTTATGTTTGGTGTGAACTACATAAGCATAATTATTCGTCTTCCGACGTACAAAGCGATCGTGATTTCTTCAAGTATCATTGCACCAGATACATCCGGGGGATGATTGTCCAGAGGACGGAATTACCCGAGGAGTTCCGATTGCTCTCGGATGTATGAAGGTAGTCGGATTACCTCGGCCATTTCCCTAAATGGGACTACTTTTGAGACAGATTTGAGACAGATTTCAAAACAAAGATGGCAACTCGGGTGACAGCTTACTACAGTACGATGCCTGTAAAACTTCAATTTGTGGCGGTTTCAAATTCGATTCATCCACTTTTAATTTTCCTAGCGCAGTAGACACGAAACTGTCAAACGATGGCTGTGTTAATGTTTTGTGCGAACTACATAAGCATATTCGTCTTCCGACTTCCGGCAAACAAAACAATCGTATTGCACCAGAAACATCCGACGGCAAACGGAACATCTCGGATAATTCACGAATCATCTCTCGGATGTATGTAGGTAGTCGGATCGCCTTGGCCATTTCCCTAAATGGGACTTATTTTGTGACAGAAGGTCAAAACAAAGATGGCAGCTCGGATGACAGCTCACTAAAGTACGATGCCAGTTAAACTTCTTCAAATTTAACTCATCCAAGTTCAATTTATAAAGCGCAACAAACAAAACAGCTGTCAAACGACGCCATTGTTTATGTTTTGTGCGAACTACATTTTAGGCATATTCTTTTACTTCCGGCGAACAAAACAATCGTGATTTCTTTAAGTATCATTGCACCAGATACATCCGAGGGATGATTGTCCCGTGGACGGAATTACCCGAGGAGTTCCGATTGCTCTCGGATGTATGAAGGTAGTCGGATCACCTCGGCCATTTCCCTAAATGGGACAACTTTTGAGACAGACTTCTAAACATAGATGGAAGGTCGGGTGATAGCTCACTACAGTACGATGCCTGTAAATTTCAATGTGTGGCGGCTTCAAATTTAAATCATCCAATTTTAATTTACCAAGCGCAGCAGACACGAAGCTGTCGAACGATGGCAGTGTTTTTGTTTGGTGCGAACTACATGATGTATGAAGGTAGTCGGATCACCTTGGCAATTTCCCTAAATGGGACTTCTTTTGAGACAGACTTCAAAACAAAGATGGCAACTGAGAAAAAATTAATGTCATAAACCGACAGTGTAAGAGAGTGGCGAAATACGGTCCTAATTCGGTAAACGGCGTTCTATTTAATGTATTTAATTTTATATTTATTTGTGTGTGTGTAACATTCATTCAAACATAGAAAACGAACGATTTTGGTTTGTTCCTTTTTGTAATTAAAATTTCTTAACCTTTAATAACTTACGAAAGTAGGTAGGAATGCTCTTCGGTACGTCCTTTTATGTTCTGTCTGCATGTTAACAAATTAAGATAATCTGTTAGCAACGATGATCTGTTAGTAACGATGATCTGTTAGCAACGAAACAGTCCATAGCAAGAAAAAGCTTGTTCTGGACGATCCATTGAGTACGCACGGTACAATCTGACTTGAGATGCCATCTTGAAGGAATCTTTTGATAACATCTCTGAAGTGTTTGTGGTCAGGAGATTATGTTTCTTGACTGTGGATATGGTGGTTTGAAATTCAAAGCCTAGCCCTGTCACGACAAGTTTTCAAAAGGATCTAATTATTGCTATTTACACACAAATTTACTAAATAGCAGTACCCATCTTGATAGTATTAAAATATTGCTTCTTCATAATAGGTCAATTGATATTTTGCAGTATTTCGGTTCTATATTGAACGACATATTAGCTTTTTTCTTGACAGCAACTTTGTTAACTTGTAGGCCCTATTCTTAATGTCAGCTCAGTGTGTAATTATAAACCACAGTAGCACTTACTTAGGCATTAGCATTGCTTTGATACAACATTAGTTCCATTGGGATTAAGGACATACAATGTACCATATTGTTCTGTTTTTGCTGTCAGACTTTCTTTGTCTTCATCCATTTCACTTTAAATATGTGAAGTGGGTTAAGTTTAGGGAATAAAATAAAAAAATAAGATACCGAAAAAGAAAAGTCATACATAGAATACTACCTAAACAATAATGATTTGTGTAAGGCGAGGCTGCTGTACTCTTGCTTTTTCTGCTTGTACAGTCTCAGGAAATATCCGTATACATATTTTTTTCTTAAGATTTATTGTTTATGCAAACTTTCTAATAAAACCCATAACATTTCAGAATGCCTTTGTTACTTGCTGCCATATTGCTTTAACCTGTTTACTTATTCCAGTTTAAGTGTCGCCCTTGATGCTTCGCATCAACGAATTTTCTTGTATAATATCACCGGACTTGGTAGTGTAACTGGTAAGTCGTTGGATCCGGGTATGGGAGTATGCGGCGTACTGATGTCGTTAAAATGGTAGTGGCTTAGCTTTCTTGCTAATGCTCAGGCAAATATAAGGGTTGTCCCATGTCTGGTTGACCCTATATCAGGATAACGCGATGGGTTTGCTATCTTGCCATGTGTTGCTGTAAATAGTGAAGGCAGCACTGTATCCGCTTCGAGTGGACACCGTCTCCGACTTCTGCTTGGAGGACAAACGCAGCAAACAGCCGCGGTTTTGAATCATAAAACATCAATTCTGGTTCGAGGTGGTTAGACAGTTTTTTAATTCTTTATTATTTTGTTAAAAAATACATCGCCGACCAAAGCATGGCAAAACGATAGCAATAAAAAAAATGCTAAATATGTATCGAGATAATATTATTAGTTCAATTATGTCGACAGCCTTTTATTTAAACCATGCTTTTAGTTCCAGCATGTTTTATTTAGTTCTTTATTTAAATGGCTCTCATTATTTCCGATGCTCTACTTGAAAAAGCGGATATCTGTGTGCAACCAACATCCTGAGAGCCAAAATATGTTGTTACAATGCTGCTAAAACGTTATGAAAAGACAAAGCTTCTACGGGTTTTGTACTGCAAACACCTGGTTCATAACTCAGCGGCTTGATCTCTACGCCATTTTCTCTGATGCCACTTCAATGTAAAAAACTTAGTGCCTGAATTCAACTCTCCAGCAGATCATCACCTGTAGATGTCACGCACTGTTGATGTGTAAACACTTCCATATTGTAAACAATAGGAAACATACGAGAAGGAAAACGTTATCAAATTCTAGTCATGTCTCATTTATTCTTAGTGTTGTTTTGTTGTTATTATTATTATTATCAGCATCATCGTTATCATCATCATCTTCGTCGTCGTAATTTATATTCATCCTGACAACGTTTACTTTCCTCACGAAAATGAAAAATTAAATGGCAATTAACGGCTAAAATAGGTTGAACAAAACGACTTTGATTTTCCCAACCAAAGACAACACGATTCTTTGAAAGACAGCATGTTCACTTAAAGTCTAATAATCTGAGGTAATATGTTGTTATTATCCATTGTGTGCAACAACAGTGGCCTAGAGCAATAGAACTACTGCGACGGGCGTCGAAAGCAGAATATGATGATATAATAACTAATGAAGCAGACGTAAGTGATTAAAAATCCTGTACTTCTGTACCTGTAATCTGAACTCTTAAGGATGTCGTGTTTTGTTGTTGTTGTTTATCTTTTGTTGTTGTTTGTTGTTGTTTTTTGTTGTTGTTGTTTTATTTATTTTTTTATTTTATTTTTTGCGAGCGTTATTCTGTACCGGCCGCAATAGCTCAGGTGGTAGAGCGTCGGCTTGCGGATCGGGTCAAACCAAAGACTTAAAAGTTGGTAGCAGTGGCTTCCCTCCTAACGCTCGGGGCTAAGAGGACAGCATTACGCCTGACTCGTCGGTGTCATTATAATGGACCGGCCGGGTTCAGTCCCTGGGCCCCTCATAGATGCCCCTGTGCTATAATTATAGAAATGTCGCTGCGCAGTATCGGCAAAAATGCCTGCAAATCCCATCCCAATCCCGTTATTCTGGATAATGTAGACAGGTTTATAAAGACTGACAGCAGGGCAGTACTAATAAAACTAACAATAATTATATTTCCTATATGTCTACTCAATTCCTAGATAAAATTGTAGTTTTTATTATGTCAAATGATAAGAAAATATTTCGAAACTCTTGCAAATTGAATAAATGTAATTATCCTAGATCTATGTGTTTCCTAGCAGTATCCTATTAAAGTTACTGTATAACTATTTTCTGAAATCACAAATAGTATTGATGATTCTGGCTTCTGCTTTCGTATTCATTCACATTCCATTAAGTTAACACAAATCAACAGGCAATCACACTTAAATTATAATACAAATATTAAAACTAAAAAAAAATACCTTATGATTTCTGTTATTCATTTAACATTTACCACGTGGTCAAAATGTTGGCCTCACCTGATTTTTTGGCTGCAAAATGGTTGTTCGGTTAAACTAATCTTCCGTTTTCGTGAAAATTGTCAATATTTTCACACTTATAAAATGTAATGTATGGAAATGTCAACATTTTGAATCAACAACTAGGTCAGACACATTTGACTATTTCTTCTTATTGTAACCAGCAATCACCAGTGAGGCAGGCGATATTCAGTCGTTTTTGATGTCCAAGATTCCTCAATATACCACACCTATGTAGGCTTTATATTAAAGTGAATCTTTTACATTTCCAGCCTGCTTTGGAATCGTAGAAATGGCTGCCCTTTTCCCCGCGCTTTCTGTGTCGTTTACAGTCTGCATCAGGGAGTTTTTCGATATTTTATAAGGGGACTATTCTATTATGACGCGTTGAGTTTTATTATTCTTGCTTGAAACTGTGTTTTCACAGTTTCTTTTTTAACTACTTCCACTATCCCTATACTTAGGAATTTCAACAGACATATAGTCTATATCGCTATATATTCTCGAGCGTACGTCTGCTGCAACACGTACCACCCCAAATATGTATTAGGTCTATTTCTTCATCAAAGTCATTCATTCATAAATGTTACTGTCTTCTTCCGGCTTGAAACGATGTGAACTTTTAGCATAAGTTTCATTTGTACATCATTTTCCTTTGCAATTACAACAACAATCATGTTGTTTATATTGAAAAAGTTACGAATAGATAAAACAACATTTATTCTTGCAGCTACAACACCAATTAATCCGCCTTCGAACTACTTCTTGATGCGGCTTTGTTCGGCGCAGATAGTAAACGCAGAATGTTCCCTATATGTCCTCGAGGAAACGAATAAAATTGGAAATTTAACTGACTTTCTTGTCATCTGCATCACAAAACAAAACAGAACTTCAATGTTTTCTCCCTACTATATTAACATTTTAATTGATGATAAGGAGTTTTAATTAAATAACAAAATGTCACAATTTACAGCTAGGAAATTTATTTAACATTTATAGCACATTTCTAAAATATCTTCACAATATCCAAGCGAGCTAAGGGACTATCGGTCAGACTATTATCATTTTTAACAGTTAACAAAATGACAATGAAATACATGGACACAATGGAATCTTATTATCACAATCGTTATTTTTACTAACCATTTTCATTGAGTATGTGAGCCTAGCAGCATGTGACTGAGCACGTATATGGGCCTAGCATGTCTGTAAGCCTTGCACATTTGTAACCTAGCATGTGAAGTCTCAGGTATAAGAGCCTACAATGTTTGTGAGCCTCCCACATATGCGAACCTTACAGGTATGTGAGCCTAGCATGCATATAAGCCTAGCACATATATAGGCCTAGCATGTGAAGTCTCAGGTATAAGAGCCTAGAATGTTTGTGAGCCTCCCACATATGCGAACCTTACAGGTATGTGAGCCTAGCATGAATATAAGCCTAGCACATATATAGGCCTAGCATGTGAAGTCTCAGGTATAAGAGCCTACAATGTTTGTGAGCCTCCCACATATGCGAGCTTTACAGGTATGTGAGCCTAGCATGTGTGTAAGCCTAGCACATATTTAGGCCTAGCATGTGAAGTCTCAGGTATAAGAGCCTACAATGTTTGTGAGCCTCCCACATATGCGAGCCTTACAGGTATGTGAGCCTAGCATGCATTATAAGCCTAGCACATATATAGGCCTAGCATGTGAAGTCTTAGGTATAAGAGCCTACAATGTTTGTGAGCCTCCCACATATGCGAGCCTTACAGGTATGTGAGCCTAGCATGCATATAAGCCTAGCAATTAATGAGCCTCCCACATATGTTAGCCACTCATGTTTGTGAGCCTCCCATATATGTTAGCCACTCACGTTTGTGAGCCTCTCACAGATATGTGAGCCTCCCACATATGTTTGCCACTCACGTTTGTGGGCCCAGCATGTAAGCGAGCCTAGCACCTATGTGAGCCTTGTAGTATGTTAGCCTCGCACTTACGTGAGCCTTTCCCATGAGCTGGCACGTAAGTGAACCTAGCACGTTCATGCGCCTCATACATATGTTAGCCAAGCATGTTTGTCAGCTTTGCATGTGTGTGAGCCTAGCACTATGTGAGCCTATCACTTATCTGTAGACAATCAATGAAGATGTGTATAGACTCATTCATAAATATTGTTCTTGACCCAACCAGAATACATTAACCATTTTTGATAAAAAATAGACTTCAAATTAATTTCACACCCTTACTAATGAAATAGACCAAGCAAAAATCAACCCCTTATAAAACGAATAAGTAAAACATTCTTAATTAACAAAAAAGAAAAGATGGCATGAATGTTATTGAAAGATGTAAGAAAAGCACATAAATGCATACATTTTGTGATAATGAAGAAAAACAACAAATATTTATATACCGGTAATGGAAAAATCAAATATACCCCTGAAACCAGTGTTCAAATAAATATTAAAGTTCCTTGTTGGAGCTGGCTCTTCTGAATCTATATCATTTGCCTTAGTTAAGCCTGTTCTTAGCAGGCTAAGAGTTAAGATTTTTATGGCAACCCCTTACTATTTTTGGTGGTCAAAAGACACCAGACAAATGAAGGAGAACAGAAAGACATAATTAGAAATGTATATCTCCGACTACAGGACTAGAGAATAAAATACTTATATATGGTCCTGAACTCAAAGTTTCTTAACCCAGAACCAGCTATATTAATCCTTTATCTTATAAATACATCACAGCTACATAATGAGGTCATTTTAGTAATGTTCACCAATTGGAGATTTACATGCTCCCCCCTAGAAACCAGTGTCTGTGTGGAACCACTATGGTGTGGCAGGTCAGCTGGAAGACCCCTCAATACTGCTACACTGCTCTGACTGAGACTCAAACCTACCTGGTGATAAATCATGGAGTCAACTTAGTATGAAACTGACCAGAACATATTCTCATTTACTAACTTACAACTTCATTAATTGATTACAAGAGATATTATTAAAGACTTAGCAGCATAAATTATTGATTCTGATCCAACAGCTCTTGGCCTAAGCCAAGAATTAGTGCTAAGTAGGCCTAGTAGACTTAAAGATGGTATCTGACAGTTCGTCTATATCAAATATATGTAACAATATCTTACAACTGCTATGTAGAATATGGGTATAATTTCTGCATAAACTCATACTTCAGTTTATCTAAAGACGGATTTGAAGTGTATGTTGTTAGACAGTACAAATCATAAAAAAATGCTCAAACAGTTAACAATGACTTATTTGGGGTTGTTGTTTTTTTTCAGAAAAATAATTTTGATACAAATTGTCTGATTCCATCTTTAAATGTTGACATGTAAATGTCAAAAGTTACAGCCAACCTTAAAACAAAACTTCTAATAAATAAATAAAAGTGCCAACAACAAAATATTACAATTTAAACACCTAAATTACCTTTATAAGCACCAAATATATAGCAAAAATTATATTACAGTAAACAGTGTATAAAAAAATCCAATAAATATAACAAATCCAGCCACAATTTTCTTACAAATATTTGTATAATTATTTTGGGGCTTAAAACTTCACCCACAACTTGATTATTTCAATAGTATCAACATGATAGCTGATAAAGGACATCCTGCTCCACGTTTCAAGAGTTTCATACAATGATGTAAGCATAAAAGGACTTGAATGCAAAGCTTTAATCTTAGTGTACATATACGTACCAAAGTCCAACCAAAACTGCAAAACTTTAATCTTAGTGTACATATATGTACCAATGTCCAACCAAAACTGCAAAACTTTAATCTAAGTGTACATATATGTACCGAAGTCCAACCAAAACTGCAAAACTTTAATCTTAGTGTACATATATGTACCAATGTCCAACCAAAACTGCAAAACTTTAATCTTAGTGTACATATATGTACCAAAGTCCAACCAAAACTGCAAAACTTAATGTATGTACCAAAGTCCAACCAAAACTGCAAAACTTTAATCTTAGTGTACATATATGTACCAATGTCCAACCAAAACTGCAAAACTTTAATCTTAGTGTACATATATGTACCAAAGTCCAACCAAAACTGCAAAACTTTAATCTTAGTGTACATATACGTACCAAAGTCCAACCAAAACTGCAAAACTTTAATCTAAGTGTACATATATGTACCAAAGTCCAACCAAAACTGCAAAACTTAATGTATGTACCAAAGTCCAACCAGTTTTACATTTCTTACAATATTCAACCTGAAAATATCAAACCTAATTATATCAGAAAGAATGATCAATAAAATGTATGTGTATGTTAAGTTTCATGTTCATTTTTGCAGTAGTTATATAGATAAACTTTTATTATTATGATTATTATATTAAGCTTGATAACACTAGTATGCAAAAACTTTAACTGGAGCATTTCGCCAATGTCAACATAGATACAGAAGATAGTAAAACTTTAAACTCAAGCCAATGTAGAGTCAACAACAAATGTCTGGCATTCTCAGGCTAAAAACATACAATTTTACATACATTTTTTATAATGTAATTACTACATGCATCTTCTATAGTAAAATTCAAAGTCATAACAAACAAACAAGATTAAGATTTATATGCAAATAACTAAATATTAGTAGTTATACACAACGTATTGTTAGAAAATGATATATCAAGGAAAAGTTATGTAAGGCTTTCTGGGAGATATATGATGTAAATTAACCATATTTTAATTTGTACAATGAATGTGGCAATGAATAAATACTTGCACTGCTACATAGTAAAATAGATCATCATCATTTCTTTGTTTGTTTATTGGGTTTATCGTCCAACCAACAGTATTCCAGTTATCTGGAGATGGTGTCCGATGAAGATATAGAGATGCCTTCTATGTGCATAGCATGCCATGAACATCTGACATGATACCACACCCAGTCACATTATCCTGACACTGGGCCAACCAGTCATGGAACTACCCTTATAATTGCTTGAGCGTTTGCAAGGGAGCTATACCACTACCATTTTTAATGATTTTGATATATTATGGCCTGGGATTGAACCCGGGGCCTCTTGTACCTCATCATCATTTCTTTTGATTATCAAAATATTGATCCTGGCTCTACATTCACACAATAGGTTCTCTGTAAACACAATATTATCTTCGTAAAACTAAAACAACTATAAATAACATAACAAAAAACTTATTTCCTTAAATCCAAATCTACAAAATCATGATAACAAACTGATTGTAATTGTTACAATAATAGTACAGTGCTGGTATTTTTTTATAGCTTTGCTTTGTTACAGTTAACTCTTTCCTGCATGTATATGTCATTTTACACCTTTACAAACCATTCACAATCATTAGCAGAACCTGCATGACCAAGGGTTTATGTGTACACTGATTCAGCCTTAAATCTATTATTACAAGTTGAACATACATTTATTATCTCTTTTAAAGCAAAAACAACAAAGTCAAGTGAATTTTTTAAAAATTACAGATGAATTGTGAATGAAAGGGTTAACTGTTGTAAGAACTTACGTACGTCTTATTTCATTTTCTTCTTATGGTACATCCCACAAAAAATATTAATAATAAAATTTATTTATAACTAAAACGATTTAACAAAAACAAAAAACTTGAGCTTGAATAAAAATAACATCAGTATCATAAAAGGAAGAAATGTTAGTCAATCCTGTGCTTACATATAAGAAAAAGAAAAGTGGGAAATCCCCTGATAAGCTGTGCTTTTAAGTCCAGGGCTTAAAATAAAATGACCAAACAAGCTAGAAAAAAATATTACAAAAGTTAGCTCTGTAAATAAATCTTTAAAAACCCAGTGACAAACAAGTCATACAATCTGAAATTTTTGTCTAGATCTTTGTTTACTGAAGAAATCCACCCAGTTCTGCACTAGGCCCTTGTTGTATGGGTTGTTCACAACAAACAGCCAGAACTTGGTCCTGCCACTCACTGTTGCTGCATGCAGCTCCTGTGATGTTGCATTCTGGGAGATGAGGATTACTTGATGAATAAGTCCAATGCACATTACACTGGCTACCATGAAAACGTACCAAGCTCCAGCGTAGCAAAGTCCCCATCTAGAAGCAGAAAGGCAGTGAAAAACAAGCATTTAAAAAAAAAAAAAAAAGAAGCACTCACCATTCAAGTGCTTGATAGCAGGTTGTACACTTAATAGTTCTTTCACATAAAACTTTTAAATGTAAGGAGTGTCCATGGCTGAGTAGTTGGAGTTGACAACTTCAACTCACTCAACCTCTCACAATGTGGGTTCATGCACACTAAGCCCCTAACCCTATGGGTTCATGCACACTCAGTAACTCACCCTGTGGGTTCATGCACACTCAGTCCCTAACCCTGCGTGTTTATGCACACTCAACCCCTCACCATGTGGGTTCATGCACACTCAGTAACTCACCCTGTGGGTTCATGCACACTCAGTCCCTAACCCTGCGTGTTTATGCACACTCAACCCCTCACCATGTGGGTTCATGCACACTTAGCCTTCCACCATGTGGGTTCATGCACACTTAGCCTTCCACCATGTGGGTTCATGCACACTAAGCCCCTTACCCTATGGGTTCATGCACACTCAGTAACTCACCCTGTGGGTTCATGCACACTCAGTCCCTAACCCTGCGTGTTTATGCACACTCAACCCCTCACCATGTGGGTTCATATACACTCAACCCCTCACCATGTGGGTTCTTGTTTACTCAACCCCTCACCCTGTGGGTTCATGCACACTCAACCCCTCACCATGTGGGTTCATATACACTCAACCCCTCACCATGTGGGTTCTTGTTTACTCAACCCCTAACCCTGTGGATTTATGCAAACTCAACCCCTCACCATGTGGGTTCATGCACACTCAACCCCTCACCATGTGGGTTCTTGTTTACTCAACCCCTAACCCTGCGTGTTTATGCACACTCAACCCCTCACCATGTGGGTTCATATACACTCAACCCCTCACCATGTGGGTTCTTGTTTACTTAACCCCTCAACCTGTGGGTTCATGTACACTCAGACCATCACCTTGTGGGTTCATGTACACTCAACCCCACACCATGTGGGTTCGTGTACACTCAACCCATCACCCTGTGGATTTATGCAAACTCAGCTCCTCACCCTGTGGGTTCAGGTACACTCAGCACCTCACCATGTGGGTTCATGTACACTCAACCCCTCACCATGTGGGTTCGTGTACACTCAACCCATCACCCTGTGGATTTATGCAAACTCAGCTCCTCACCCTGTGGGTTCAGGTACACTCAGCACCTCACCCTGTGGGTTCATGCACACTCAACCCCTCACCATGTGGGTTCATGTTCACTTAACCCCTCACCCTGTGGGTTCAGGTACACTCAGCACCTCACCCTGTGGGTTCATGTTCACTCATCCCCTCACCATGTGGGTTCATGTACACTCAAACCATCACCATGTGGGTTCTTGTTTGCTCAACCCCTAACCCTGCGTGTTTATGCACACTCAACCCCTCACCATGTGGGTTCATATACACTCAAACCCTTACCATGTGGGTTCTTGTTTACTTAACCCCTCAACCTGTGGGTTCATGTACACTCAGACCATCACCTTGTGGGTTCATGTACACTCAACCCCTCACCATGTGGGTTCGTGTACACTCATCCCCTCACCATGAGGGTTCATGTACACTCTACCCGTCACCCTGTTGGTTCATGTTTACTCAACTCCACACCATGTGGGTTAGTGTACACTCATCCCCTTACCATGTGGGTTCATGTACACTCAAACCATCACCCTGTTGGTTCATGTACACTCAACTCCACACCATGTGGGTTATGCACACTAAGCCCCTTACCCTATGGGTTCATGCACACTCAGTAACTCACCCTGTGGGTTCATGCACACTCAGTCCCTAACCCTGCGTGTTTATGCACACTCAACCCCTCACCATGTGGGTTCATATACACTCAACCCCTCACCATGTGGGTTCTTGTTTACTCAACCCCTAACCCTGTGGATTTATGCAAACTCAACCCCTCACCATGTGGGTTCATGCACACTCAACCCCTCACCATGTGGGTTCTTGTTTACTCAACCCCTAACCCTGCGTGTTTATGCACACTCAACCCCTCACCATGTGGGTTCATATACACTCAACCCCTCACCATGTGGGTTCTTGTTTACTTAACCCCTCAACCTGTGGGTTCATGTACACTCAGACCATCACCTTGTGGGTTCATGTACACTCAACCCCACACCATGTGGGTTCGTGTACACTCAACCCATCACCCTGTGGATTTATGCAAACTCAGCTCCTCACCCTGTGGGTTCAGGTACACTCAGCACCTCACCATGTGGGTTCATGTACACTCAACCCCTCACCATGTGGGTTCATGTACACTCAACCCATCACCCTGTGGATTTATGCAAACTCAGCTCCTCACCCTGTGGGTTCAGGTACACTCAGCACCTCACCCTGTGGGTTCATGCACACTCAACCCCTCACCATGTGGGTTCATGTTCACTCAACCCCTCACCCTGTGGGTTCAGGTACACTCAGCACCTCACCCTGTGGGTTCATGTTCACTCATCCCCTCACCATGTGGGTTCATGTACACTCAAACCATCACCATGTGGGTTCTTGTTTACTCAACCCCTAACCCTGCGTGTTTATGCACACTCAACCCCTCACCATGTGGGTTCATATACACTCAACCCCTCACCATGTGGGTTCTTGTTTACTTAACCCCTCAACCTGTGGGTTCATGTACACTCAGACCATCACCTTGTGGGTTCATGTACACTCAACCCCACACCATGTGGGTTTGTGTACACTCAACCCATCACCCTGTGGATTTATGCAAACTCAGCTCCTCACCCTGTGGGTTCAGGTACACTCAGCACCTCACCATGTGGGTTCATGTACACTCAACCCCTCACCATGTGGGTTCATGTACACTCATCCCCTCACCATGAGGGTTTATGTACACTCTACCCGTCACCCTGTTGGTTCATGTTTACTCAACTCCACACCATGTGGGTTAGTGTACACTCATCCCCTTACCATGTGGGTTCATGTACACTCAAACCATCACCCTGTTGGTTCATGTACACTCAACTCCACACCATGTGGGTTCGTGTACACTCATCCCCTCACCATGAGGGTTCATGTACACTCAACCCGTCACCCTGTGGGTTTATGCAAACTCAGCTCCCAATCTGTGGGTTCATGCACACTCAGCCCATCACCCTGTGACTTTAAGCACACTCAGACCCTCACCATGTGGGTTAATGCACACTCAGGACAAAACTTTTATGTGGGGAGGTCTTCCAGCTGACCTGTAGTGCACCAGTGGTTGAACCGATAACTAACATCAATAAAGTAGCCAAAGTCTACCCTTACTTACAGACAGGCTTAAAGATCAATAAAGTAGCTAAAGTCTACTTCACTTACAGACAAGGTTGAAGGCCTTAAGTTCAATAAAGTAGCCAGAGCCTAACATAACTAACAGACAGAGTTACAGGATTATCAGGCATTCAAGTTGCCCTAAAGTTAATCATAACTAACAAAAATGGTTGAAGGATTCAAATCCATTAAAGTAGCCAAAAACTAATCTAACACAGAGTTGAAGGGGAAAAAATGGAAGTAACCGGAATTTAACATACTTGTCTGTGTTAAGAACTTGTCTGTAAATTTCATGTTGTCATGAACTCTTTAACTGCTAAGCACATAATCACATAATCAGTCAGCACCTGCTCAAAATACTTACCCTTTAAAAATATGTATTTAAATTACTTCAAAATTAGTAGGAAGTTTGAAGGAATGAAGTGGGTAACATGTTAACACTTACTTGAAATCCCTGTATGCTACATACAATGGACACATGACATCATGAGGGAACGCTGGGTCACATACAGAGGTCAAGGTCAAATAGCTACCATAGTAACCAACCAGCACAAACATGATCATGGCAATTAAAAATGACCTGTGGTTATCTGCACCGACACAACTGTCTATCCTATGGAAGAAAAGAAAAGACAAACAATTAAAAATTGATCTTTTTTATAATACCACGTAACCCTTAAACAAAAACCCCCTCTTGTTTGTAGTAGTCTTAGTGCATGTCTGGCAACATAGTATGTATTTTTTGTGTTTTTAATACACCACAACATGACATAATTTGGCCATATTGGCAACATTCAGCTATTCTTGGTGGATGAAGTCCCTGACAAATCTTACATCTCAAGTCAAAAATCCACAGAGAACTAATGCTCAGTAAAATGCAAGAGATGTTTGTAAACATTGACTGGAAGCTAAATTCATCTTCAAGTTTGCTGTGACTTTAATCTTTGTCTCACTGACCCCCAAGACAAAAAGGAGTCATATTCTTGTCATGACCAATGTCCCTTCCAAGCTAGGGGAATGTGGTTCATGTGTTATCTAGATATTGATCTGAATGAAGTGGTCTACTTAACGACAGACCAACATCTGCAAAACAACATGCCCTTTCTTCTTTGATGGAGGCATAAAAATCACTGATAGAAATACCCTGTATTTACCCTTGCTGATGACCCTTTAGATTAATTCACTACACAAAAACCATGAAAGTGAATGAGGGTAGCTGTAACTTAATTACATTTGCAAGCACAGAGGTATTTACTTCTTCAGAAAAGTATGCAAATTTTAAGAAATTGAAAACCAGTGTAGGTAACTTATTGTACATAGGTTTAATGTGAGATAAACTGTCGCTTCCTAAACTATACAACTCCAGGTTCAATGCAGTGGAAATAACATAAACAGGAGGTTAAGGTTTGAGGACTTAGACCAGAATGGTGTACTCTATTGCTCAATGCTGGTTATGTTACATGTACTGTGTTTCCCAGGGTGCTGTAGTTCTATGAGCTCTAGATTGTTTTAATGTAAAGTAATTCATTTTGTGTTGCATTTAATAGTCACATTTATATCTAGTTTTAAACAGACTGGACATACTATTGTAAACATTTGATGATATTGTACAGCTACGAAATTTAAGTGAGTCAATCTTTCATTTCCCTCCCTATAAAGGAAACACATGGAACTATTTCTTGTCACACTAGGAATAGGTAAACTCTGTTAGTTTGGCTGCTTTTCTCTTCTAACACAGTGAACGCAAAAATTGGTACACAATTTTAAACAGACATCTGGAAAATTCGAAAAAGTTGTCAGCCATTTGGACTGACTGGCTGGGAGAAAGTGTCGTTCCGATAGACATTTGTATGTCCAACAAATTACAAATAAAATATCCACAAATTTAAAGCAACAACTTTAATTTAAATGTATATTTTATGATACATGTAAACTGATTTTTTAGCACAATAACCTATCTAGATTCTATATTGAGAAGTCTAAGTGAATTTGGTGTTGTCATGTACATGACAGGACATATTAACTATATAAAAATAAATCAAAACACAAATAAAACAGAGAGATAAGGGTGTGTGAAGTGTGCAAAAATATGACTTATTCAAAATGCTGAAAATTTCAACGGAGTTATTCATCCTTTCAAAAAATACTATTTTTGTAATCAACCTTGATAAAAGTCCATGTAAGGCAGCTAAGTTAAACAGGATCAGATTTCCTCTTTCTTCCTGATGTCAATTTAAATCTGATATAATTTAAATCCAATAACAATGTAAAATTGTTCACTAAGTGTATTTGATAAAACACCAAACTGTAACATTTGTTTAGAACATTATGTGTTCATGAAGCCAACAAAAAGTAACTGAATTGAATTTTATTCCATTTGTGCAATCTCAAAATTCACTCTTTTTTTAAAGGCTTCCAGTCAAAGTGATCGCAATATTCATGCTCATAGGTTGTAGTTTTTTCCTTTAAAGATAAACGGTTAAAGTTAATCATTATTATTTTACTTAATAGCTGTTTACATAAAATCATACCAAAATGCATATAACTTTTTTCTAACCATTTGTTCACATAGTCTATTGATTTTCAGGTAAGAAATGATTTCAAATGTTAGGCTGATTTAGATTTGTTTTGCATGCATTTTATAGCTTTATAAGAGACCAAAATGTTTTCAAGTAGCAAAGATTAAATCTATGTTCACAGTGCTAATTAAAATTATATGATACGGAAACAAAAGCAATCAACTTTCTCCTAGTGTTAAATAACAAATCGACTTTGGATTTTTCCAACACTAGAACGAGACCGGTTTTTACTATGGATGTAAGTTGAATCCTAAAACAATATTTGAATATTCGTTAAGTGTATTCAAATCATATTCGAATATTTTTCGGAATTAATGTTATAACTGAGTGGCACATAACACGATAATTCTTCATTACGTTCAGTGTTTTTTTATTGTAACATGTTTTTTTTTGCGATAATTGACATTACTAGTCATATTTTATGCAGAAGCAGCGGTAGATTTATGATATTAGCATAGCATTTAATTTTAAAAGGACAATTTCTTCTTTTTGAAATATAAGCGACAGGATTATCATTCCACCATTATCCTGTTTATAGTGAAGGACCAGAAGTGGTGTTTCTTTACTCGGTCAGCTGTAATTTTCAAGAGCATACGATCAATGAAGAATGCTGGTAAATGTGTGAACAATGTCATTGTTTCTTAACAATTAGTATGATTGTCAACATTTAAACTCTTATGACAAAACTTTATAGTAACCAATCAACATTAAGATGACCTGCAAAGTCATATATAATTTATGCACTCTTAATTGCTCAACTTAAACTTGGGTGTCTTATTGTATGTTGTAATTCATGCAATAATTTTTAAAGTTTCGCAAATAATGACTTATTTGTATTAACATATTACTAGCTAAATTAAAGAAGCTACTTAAGTTTCTTTTTACATTAACTTGCTGATTTAATAAGACCATATTATAATGTTATTAAATGAAGTTGTAAAACAAATACAAATAGCTCACAATCTTATTATTTTGCTCTACAAAATGCAAACAATAAATAATCAAAAACAGTCAATTATATTATATGAACTAATCTTATAAATTACATTAACATGTGAAGGAGGCATTTTCAAAAGGGTCAGACACCATGTGATACTGGATCGACTGTAAAAATAAAACATGCAGGTAGGTTTTATTTAAGGAAATAGTATAAATGTACAGCCAATTAATGGTCTTCAATGGTTAGTGGTCGGTTGATGTTAAATTGTGAATGGCTGATTATTGCTAAGGGTATTGGACATTAAGCATGCCAATTAGGTACATTTAGTTACCAATACATGAGTGACCATTACAAACTCTGATTGGCTAGTGTGAGGATTACCTGACTGTTGAAAAACTGATAAAATACTAACCAATACATACAGAGACCATTTAAAAATTGTAAGCTCATCGCATTTAAGTGCGTAGAGGAATTAAATTCAACAATTAAAATAAGATTAGCGTAGATTTAATTTTTCGTTATTTGGTGAGAAGGTAGCAAAAAAAAAAAGAGCAAAAAATCGCAGTGACAAAAAATGTCAGATGTTGTGTATAATATTGGAATAAAATTAACAATTATAAAGTGAAGTGACAAAAACAGAAAGTAATTACAATTAAAGTTTGCTTGACAGTGATCTTGTTGTGTTACCCCCGCCCCACAAAATTAGTTTACCTGATTGCTCAGAATTGAACTTACCATGTGTATTTATTGTACATTGGCAACTGTTTCAACAGCTGTATGCATGACGTGACTGGGTCTACGTGGGAGAGAGGGCAGAAAGGGCTGTGAAGTGATTTCATGCCATTAACCAGATAGCAATTCATTATCAGAAGACATTGCACCATCCCCTCTATACTAGAGCGAGCGCAATCACATACTGGCAGCATCTTTAGTCATTTGGAGACAATACGATCAACTAAATAAATACCCTTTTAATTTGAATGATAAAATATTCGAATCCTAAGATCTCTTTCTGAATACCGACTTGATATTTGAATATTCGTTAATATCCCTAGTTTTTATCGTTCTTGTAAAACAATACCACTATTGTATCTCAAAATATAAGGTGACATTAACATCGTACACATAAAAATTACATATCAATATTGATTTTTGTCACGTAATTGTCAATTTTCTGATGAAATTATCTGTAGCCTAAGATTGATTTTCCGAAAAATGGGATAGGTTTTATAAAGGGGTCTACAGTGTTTTTCTTTGTTGTTTCATTTTTGCAATTTGAAAATACAGCGCAAAAGTAAAATAATAAGCCATCACATTTATTTTACATCTGCCTCTTTATCTCTATTGAATGAAAATCAGGTATTTTAATATCCAGCATATTACTCAAATGGAAAATATTAAACTACCTCAAAGTACTGTACTTGACTATTTTTTAAGTGTTAAAATGGAACCCTACAACGTACCATACGCAGTGATGGTCCCTGTTTCTTACACACACATCACACACACTGCAGTGACCCACACGCTCTGGTTTCTCTGTTCCACAGGAAGTACAATGATTAGCTCTTTCAAGTGGACTTTCTGGAAAGAACAACAATACATAAATAAGAAACAAACATTGCACATACTCTCTGATCTAACTATGTTGTTTCAGTGTTAACAAAAATAAATGTGCCAATAATATGCGTGGAGTGAAACAATTTGAAATCTCTTGTTTAAGAACATTATGATGACAATTAGAGAAGGATTTTGATTTTAACTGTTGACACCATGATTGTTGAAAAGTCCACTCTTCAAGTCAAAATAACAGTAAGTATTTCAACTCACTTGTTTCATGAATTATCTTCTCCACATCAGAATGTTCTATCACCTCAAAGCCTTGTTCAATTTCACTGTCCATATCATCCCCAACTCGGAATGACACTTTCGTTTCGATGGTCCGCCTTGAGCCAAAGGATTCTTCTAAATACTGTTTCACTTTGTCTGACTTGGTTATACCCGGATCTCTCTTGGCATACATTAAGGAAGTTAACATTGCCACCAGGAAGACACTTAGAGTTAGATTCTGCCACAATGTCACGTTTGCAAAACGACAAACCACTAGTTCAAAAAATGTGTATAGGTATATCACTGATGCCAAACCCCAGGAGAAGAAAAACTTTGTACGAAGGCGCTTCGTACGTCTCTTCCAAGTGCGATAAAAGAAGAAACAGAAATATGGAAGAATAAGAAGCACTACACATGTAAGTTTTGGTCCAACTGCAGCCAAGCAGAGGCTAGCAGGAATGATGACAAAAGGAGTGGCTACTTCTATGCTTATTTGTTTAGCTCCCTCTCCATTTATCCAAGGAATTCGACATCTGTCACTTAAGGTATCCAGCAAATCATCAAAAGCAGATGTGGGTACATGTTCGCACTTGAAACATCTGTAAAAAAAAAAAAGCAGTGACAACAAAGATGTCTGTTGACAGCCTCATCTACTTTCTCAGTGCTGAGCAGTTTTATGAAAATTCTAAGTCAAAGAGGGACATTACTCTCTAAAAACAATTTACCCTTCCTCTGATTTGCTGTAGCCAAGCCTTAGGCCTACCATATAAACAGCTGTAACTAGGTAAGACAAAAATGAGCCAAAATAGCTTTGCTTACATTAAAACGAATGAAAATTATGTGCATTTTGTGATTGCATTTTTTGCTGCACATATTGGACAAGCTTTTAATTGCTAATTTATATGTTTATATTTATCAATCTATTCAAATGAGGCAATTTGAGACATGGGTGATGTTTGAATTGTTAACTGGCCTGCAACAGGGTCATACAACTGCTAGCCCATGATTTTGACTGGCATCACAGATGTCATTGTTTAATGTTTTAATCAGTGTGTAGGAGTGTCATGTTATGTTAAGTAAGACAAATGTTATTTAACTTGTCTGTTATTAAGAAGAAAAGTACCTAATCTATCTTTTCTAAACTAATATTATTTAATATGTCTGTAATGCTCAGAAAAAAACATGGATTTGTAATTGATGTCAATATTTAACAATACATGTACATCACAAGTAATGAAAACAAAGTCAATACTAGAAATGCAATTTTCAGACTATCATCCACAATATCCATTCTGTAGTTCTGTTGTTCAGAATTTTAACACTAACATGTAAAATTGTCAGAAAAAAACACACAAAAACAATAGCATAACTCCATGTTTAGCTGATATTTAAGGGAAACCCTCAAAACATAGATAATCATAGTATTCTGTCGAGACAAAATAAACAACAATCTCACAAATATTTCTGCATTGTGCATTTTCTTAACATAAAAAGCAACAATTGAAGTGCAGTTACACATACACATTTATTGACAGAATTTGAAAAAAAAAAATTGACACCATCATTTTAATTATCAAAATGTACTTTTGTAGACCTTATGCATGTTTGTTTGGATGCCTAAACAATAATCATTCATACAAAGTCATTAGTGTTGCCTCCACTGTGAACATAAATCAATACCTGTCAGCTATCTGGTCCAGTGCCTCGCAGTCACAGCAGCATGCAAGTAGATGGCTTCTCTCCCCCTTCTGGTTCTCATACTCACAACAACATAGAGTTTCATTCCCAGACATTGTTGTTCAAGCAGGTATCTGCAAGTTAGTGAGTAGGTTCTAAAGATTCCAATATCTTTTAACATATGTTTAGTTTATATATTTATATTTTTATATTTAAGAAATAACAATAGTCTTTTCAACCAAATATTGAAGATAACAAATTAAGAAATTAAATAATGTTTATTTTCTTGTAAGAGAAAGGATATCCAACCTTTATAAAAAATTACTTTTTGTCCAATTTGGCAGTCCGATAACTCGGTTACTTCCCTTGATTTCAAAGGGAGGCTACTCGCTGCTGAGCCTCTGGGGACTAAGTAAAAAAAAGTGGCGGATAAGGACAAAGAAATCAATGAAGCTTGTGTAAACAACTAAGAATTGGACCATTTCAAGCTAACACATTTGGAAAAGTACCTGGCAAATCGTCGTTCGAATGGATCTGGAAGGAAATATCAGCTAATCGAGCGAATCATCGGCGCTCACAAGCTAGATATTACTGGCAATTATAAATTGAAAAGGAGAGACTAACTCGCGAAGAATTAGTAACACTTCGCCCTCCCTTAACTGGTAACAGGTCGCCCTTGATTGGTAACATGTCGCCGTCGGATATAAGTGTATACGTCAAACAAAAATGTATTATTTATAATTATATCGACACCATTCACATCAATTTGTATTTGTTTCCCTCGGCTTCATATGCATTATGAGTACTTCGGGTATAAGTGTACCATTTTCACACGTTAATTGAAGGGGGGAAATGATATCAAGTAAAGTATATACTTGATTTAATTTGTTATAAAGTGTATAATATATATAATATTTCATAAGATATGCATACAAACACAATTAGTTGGTTGCCGTCTTAGTCGACTTCTAAAGCTAGAGTACGTTGCGAGATTGAATCACACACTGACCAGTCTATTAAATGCAAGCACTTATATACGTCTATGACGGCAAACATCAGTTAAGATCACAGTGACTAATTATCAATCAAGATTAGTGCTAACACTATCATCACACTAATGACTGTAGGCAAACATCAGTTAACGATCACACACTGATCAATTTATTAATTTTAATTTTTAAATACGTCTATGTCGGTAAACATTTATTAAGATCACAATGACTTATTATCAGTCAAGATTAGTGCGAATGCTATCATCACAATAATGACTGTAGGCAAACATCAATTAGCGTTCACGCATGTATGGGCAATTATAAGATAACTGTGTACTCAAGTCATCTTAAGTGTGACAACCATATTAAAGTATTGGCAACAAAATATGTATGCAACTAAGTAACATTATCATCCTTGCAACAGCGGAATTTGATTTAAATATAAAATATGAAATAAATACGCAGTATAATTATTATATTTTAGGACGTAACATTGCATTTAAATCAAGGTGACAGTGACAGTTCCTATATTGTACTGGGAGGATCAGATTTTTTTTCTTTGGTTAAAACAATTTTAAAATATGAAAAAAAATATAATAATTAACAATGCTTATAATACGATGTTAATAATAATAAAGAATCAGGAGACAAAGGAAGGATAAATTTAATGTGAATGGGGTCGAAATAATAAAAAATAACAACTTTACATTCTTTTTACTTAATTTCTTTAGATTTAAGGGCGAAGGGTGGCGTATACATTTATATCAGAAGTACTCATAATGTATATGAAGACGAAGAAAACAAATACAATATGAATAGTTATAAATAAATCAACAAACTTACCTTTTTTTGCTTGATGTATACACTTACATCCGAAGGCGACATGTTATAAAGCAAGGGTGAACTGTTACCTATCTAGGGCGAGCTGTTACCGGTCAATGGCGAATTGTTACCAGTTAAGGGAGGCGAAGTGTTATAATACCATCCAAATGCATCGCAGTCGTTTGTTTTGAGGAAATCGATGCAATGAAACAGTTCTTTTTTCGAGAACCTTCCTGCCATAAACACTTTTACATATTCAGCAATATTTTGGTGATTTCCGTTTCTTTTTTGTTTCTTTCTTTAATTAACTTTCCATGTCACTTGATGTTAATGTTATACACGCTGATAAAATTTTTACTTATACCCCGAAAGTTTTAATCAGCGCGAGTGCCCATGCACATTCTCAAGGGCAGACAACTTAGTTATCGGACTGCCCAATTGAAGACAAATGGACACTTAGTCTATCAGTACTTGCATTACAACAGTTGTGGAAAGCAGGAAGCTGCATATGCACTATGAAATATCAAAGTGTACGAATGTTGAGGAGTGGGGAGCCGGCTAACCCGGGGTTGGCATTCCATGAAAAATCCACAAGACCAGATACTTGACTGACCTACATGCATTACAGAACAACAACAAATACCAAATACCTAGATTTTAGGTAAAAATGAAAGAGTTTTATAAAGAAAATATTATTTTATTTAGAAAATCAATAGGCAATGTCCAAATGGAATATTAAAGCTTTTCAACTTGCCAGACATTCATACTGGCCATCTTATGAAACAAGCCTGTCCTTTACAGCAGTTACCAGGCAAGGACAAAGGAATGAATGCAAATCTCTTGAAGCAGTTTCCTGCCAGATGTTATGATAACAGTACTGCTCATTAGAGGTCTTCAAATGATGCTCTCAGTGACTGAGTCTACTATGACAATGTGTATATCAGCTAATTATTCTTTTCTTCTTTTTTAGGTATTTGATTTCAAATGCTTAACTGCTTTGTGCTATGCCATTGCAAATGCCCGGATCAATGCTTTCAATGGTGCAACAAAACACAATGTCAATAATGATATAGCCTAGTATTTGAATGATTGAATGAATGTGTTAGTAACTTTATTTGCAAGGATGAAATCGTAACATTTACTAGTGGAAAAAAGCAAATACTAACCTGGTTAAGATTATTAAATTTTAAGATTGATCTTTCTACTTGTGACACCAGGAACACGTATGACAAAATATCGGATTTCCATTACTTTGCATACAGGTGTTGACAATCACGGTACAGCTTTGCAATCAACAATATTATCGATTGAATGCCAGCCACGGTCTAAATTAACCTAAATTTTATCTCTACACAATTATGCAAACTAGCTGTTACATATTTTTATTTACGTTTCTGACTTTCTCCATCCATGATGTTTCTAAATCATTCGAGCAAAATGATTATTTTTACATGCAATAAAATGAAAGTAAAATATGATTTAATACAATCTGGTTCAACAGACGATTTTTATTTAGTGCATTTAAAGCGTCCAATGACGGATTTTAAATTATACGAATTCATTTCCGAATGCCCATATGGTATGTTTTACTGTCGTCTTGCGATACACACACACACACAGGTCAAAACTGCCGTTAATTATTTACTCGTGTGTGTACACTACATTTTGCCAGTTTGACCTACTTTAAGGGCTAAATTTTTAAACTGAGACAAATTGGATCAAACTGTCACTTATTGGAGTTTTACATAAGCGCCGCTTATTTTTATTTTTCCACTTAATGGATCATGTGTCTTTGACTATCTTTTGCTAGATCGGCAAGACATCCAATACATAATATCTTTTGAAATTGAGCCTCCTAATGAGTTTTCAGATCACTGTAGTCTGCAATTATCGCTGCAGCGACAATCATATAAGCACTCGACCACTTACGATAACCAATCAAATGAGCGCACTATTAAAATTTGATGCATTGCATCAAAAATCGATAAATTCAAAAATATATTAACAAACAAGCATACTGAAATACTGAACTGCCTAGATTCCATTGACTCAGAAACCGATATCAACTCCATTACACAGTCTTTCACATCAATTGTTTAAGACTGCACATTAAACATATTTGGGAAAACATATACTAATAATCAATGTCGAAGCAATCCAAACAACACCAAAAAAAAACATGGTTTGATCACATGTGCTATGACGCATGCAAACAGTTTAACAGCGCAAGAAACATATTTTTAAGGAATAAATCGCACAGAAATGCGAGATGTGAACAAAATTAGAACAAAATACAATTACTTAAAAATGAAACGCACCAATAAATATAAATATATGATGAAAGAAAAAATAGCATTAACAAAATTACCAAAAACTAAACCTAGAGAATTCTGGAAAAAATAAAAACGCAATATAAAAAACGATCACAAATACCATCAACCATCAGTAAAATAGATTTACATGACCATTTTAAATCTTTATATAGCTCGAATCTTGAGAACGACGGTGTTCACCAACAATTACTCAATGATGTCACCATACAAGATGAGGACCTCGACGCAGAAATAGCTTACACTGATCTAAAAGAGGCCATATATTCCCAAAATAACAATAAAAGTTGTGGAATTGATCAAATACACGCAGAAATATACAAATACGCTTTTGATGAATTGTCGTCATTTCTTTTGCGCCTGTTTAATAGTCTATTCACTAAGGGAGAGTACCCAGAAAGTTTTGGTGAAGGGATTATCTCCCCTATTTTCAAAGGCGGCGACAATGAGGATCCTAACAACTACAGGGGATTTACTCTTAAAAATATCATTGCAAAAATATATTCTCAAATTATATTAAATAGATTAACGAAATGGAGTATTAAGCATAATTAAATAATTGAAAATCAGTTTGGTTTCCAAAAAGGTAAATCACCAACAGATTGCATTTTTGTCTTAAATTCAATAATCGTATCAAATAAACTCCCTATCAAATAAAAAGAAACTATACAGTGCCTTTGTGAACTTTGAGAAATGTAACGATAAAATAAACCGTAGCTTCTTCTTTCATAAAATCATAAAGAAAAACATGAGCTCTAAGTTCGTCACAATGATAAAAAGTATATGTACAGCGTTGTAAAGGCATGTCTTAGATGCAATTCGGAACTAACCGATTTTTTCGAATCAAATATTGGACTAAAACAAGGTGATCAATGCTCCAGTTTACTATTTTTATTTTTTTATAAATTATATCTTATCAAGTTTCAATCAAAATATAGATGATCTATTTACCAGTAATCAGCAAACGTTATTTATATTATTGTTTGCGGATGACGCTGCCCTTTTTGTCCATACACCACAAGCTCTCCAATCCCTATTAAATGACTTATAGCGGTACCATTATACTTGGAACTTGACAGTTAATACTATAAAGATAAAAATAATGATTTTTGAAAACGGAAGACAAAGAAAATATGATTTCAGACCAAACAGCAATATTTTAGATGTAGTTACAAATTTTAAATACCTCGGAGTAACCTTATTTCAAAATGGCAAATGGACCAGAACTGAACAATCCATAGCCGATAAAGCGTTAAATGCCATACATAATCTGTTTATAGTGTTTAACTAAGTTGAAATGTCAACTAAAGATAGTCTTGTAGCATCAATACTTAACTATGGAGCTGAAGTGTATGGTTATTTTAATTGTAAAAAGATTGAACAAATATACTGTAAAATTTTGCGTAAGGCGTTATGTGTTAAGAAAAGTACAAATCTTCATGGACTGTACGGAGAAACCGGCAGATATCCCTTGATTGTAAGAAGGAAAATGGGGAAAATGGTGCTCCTTAAATATTGGTTTAAAATTATACAAGGAGAAAATAACTCATTAATAAAAAAAATACGTATAATCTTCTACGCAGCGACGCTGATAATAATTATCACTATGATGGTTAGAATTGGGCTTCAAGTGGTAAATCTTTATTGCAAGAACTCGGAATGACAGTTATATAAATTAACCAAGACAACATAAACAGAAGACATATCCTTATAATAAAACAAAGACTTATTGATCAATTTACTCAAACATTGCATGATAACATAAGCAACTCAAATAGGCTTGAATCATACAGAAAATACAAACAAGAATTTAAAATGGAACACTACTTGAATAGCATACATGTTTACAAGTATCGAATCAGTCTTCCAAATTTTGTCTTTTATCACATGATTTAGTTATAGAAACTGGGAGACATCACAACATACCAAAAAGTGATCGAATATGTCAAAATTGTAACATGAATGAAGTAGAAACAGAGTACCACCTTTTGTTTGTTTGTCCAAAATACAATAACCTACGAAGATTTTTTTACCTAGACATTACTGTAACTGGACTACCCTGACGAAATACGAAACCATCATAAACATCATGTAACACAAACTGTTTAAACGATTTAGCAAAATTTATCAATAACGCATATAAACTGAGAAATTCGATTGTATAAATAGTTAAATTCCAAAACGTTTAGTATATTAAACTTGTATTAAAAACAAATAACACTATACGTAAATCCAACAGCTTACTTCTCTTGTTAATCATATTTTATGAACCACACTCTTCATGCACATATATTATGTTTACTGTTTGTGGCTATGAACATGTAAGTTCTATGCTAATAAACTATGTTCTGTTCTGTTCTGTTCCGATTCCCAAAAATTTCCGCCTATGTAGCAGAACATCGTGTGTTGTTTTTGGTAATTCGTATTCCGAATTAAGGTAAAGCAATTGTAATAGACAATATACAGAATTGGAAAATTAACGTAACGGATAAGTTGTATAGTTTAATGTAGAAGTGTATGCCAAATTTTAAGAAAATTCTCCACCCAGTTTTTGAATTTATGGATATTTTTGTGCTCTAAAATTTGCAATTCATGTGTATCCTTTTGTTGAAATAAGAAAACACCAAATATTATGTTGTATGTTCTTTAGAAGAAGTGTTTTGCTATTTAGTATCATTTGGAAACAAGATGTAGCATTAGATAAACAAACAAAAGATGTTACTTGTTTGGGTTGACTCAAACCATGCCAAATATTAATTTACTGTTTACAAACCCAACGCGTTTATTACTGATTTTCTTAACTTTTCTGCTTATTGCACTTTATTTCAATAATCACCGAACTCTTGATAGCCACGCGATTTTTTTCGGAGTTGCCCAAAATGTTCAATAAAGTATTTTGGTTTATGCTCCAAAATAAACAAAATAATTTCAATAAACGGTTTTGAATTTTTTATACTTTGAATATACCAGGTAGCGAATTTGTAATCAAATTTAACACTCTATCATACAAGTAAAATTCATTTACAAGAATAAAGTTTAAAACAATACACGTTCCTCCTTAATCTGGTGTAATGATGCAGACATAATTGTAAAAGTGAAAAAGTAGAAAGAAAAAAAGTTGGCCATTCGTACCGGGATTCGAACCCTCAACCCCCAGTTTTCAAGCATTTTAACCCTACTTTTGATGTTCTTCAGTTGGATGTACAACATTACATTTGCTCTACCTGAAGACACATTACTGCCGGGGGCCTCTATATGGGCCTGTCCTTCTTCCACTCCTAATTCTTATATATCTCATTGGCAACACTGAAAATATGTATTTGAAGTCAGACTATCTCATTAATTTATTTAATTATCTAAATACTTGTATCGTTATCTGCTATGTTTTCTTTGTCTCATAGGGGAGAGCCGACACCAAGTATTTCTGAGTCAACCCATAAATGATGTCTGATTAATTGCAGTAGAGTTTCATGACCATAGGTAGGCTAAGTGTGCCACGACTTTGCAGAAAACTGACTGCAAACAAGTCAGGTTGTTTCGTGAAAAAGTGAATATTATGTACACAGCGGTCAAGTCAAATAATGTGTATGTAAATAAACATACTTTGTGCACCAGAGCAAAACTGGCGCCAATACTCCGTCATAAAAAGTTACCACGTGAAAAAATTATAAAAATGCACGCGCGCCATATGTATCTTGGTGCAAATTTTACCACGAATGTGCCATACATGGCCGAACATATAACTACGACTACTCCAGTGTTTGTATTGCGAGACTGGGGTTACACCGCACTTTTAACATATATGTAAGGCAGCAATTATAAGCCTTTTGTAGGATCTTTTCAGGTAACAAAAAACGTTGTTTTAGAAATATATTTTGTCGAAACCTTAAGACCCTTCCTTTAAAGAACAAACATTAATGACTTCAGCCCATTAGTCCAGATTTTATTGTGTATCGCCGAGTTGCTCATAGATCTACACACTATAAATATAGTTTTGAGACAAACGTGTATTTAATGTTGGCTACATTGTTTAAAAATGGTAAATGTCAATGTCGCCATGATAAAGATGTAAGATAAAATTACTTTTATAGACCATAATTACGAAATGATTGAGAATAGTTGTTTACCAAACACATTCGGTACCGGTATTTCTAAACTGCATGAACCAGTGATAATATAATACCGACACAATTTTCCCCGTATTACCGAATGTCACATTCTTTACAATGATAATTAATATAAGATCTATTTCCCGATTATAAAACTAGTGCGTTTCATAATATAATCAGGGAATCGCTATCTTGTCCTGATAATCTCGGACCAGATACACGACCGGCGAGAAACTTTCACGACTAGTCGTGGGTATGATCCAGTGATACGTTATCGCCTAAATACCCTGCTTGTTTCGGACCTTGCACTCCCAACTTCTCGTCACAACGTGTACCTGGTACCGCCCCTTTTGACAATCAAAGCGTGCGGACCGGCGAACGGACGCTTGTTTAGTGTCTTTAATTCATACCGTTTACGTCCACTGGGTTGAAAATATAAACAATTTGGTTATATATCAATGCAACATGGCAGGCGGTGAATAGAACTTCACCTTATTTTGTGTGTGAAAAGAGACAATTTATATTTTAATAAGCTGGAAATACGAGAGTTAAACGGTAGAAAGTGATAAAGAGGAAGAGGAAACAGGAGCAGATAACTTTTTATAAGATCTGACGAGAAATCAACAGTTAAACGCCCACCTTGTTACAAGGACGGCAACAAGTTTAAAATCTCACTAACATAATGGGCAAGATACGACATAAAACATCAGGAATGTCATCGCTTATAGGACCATGTGTTGTTCTCTTATTCTTAGCATCACAAGCCCAAGGTAATGTATTTTTTTTTACAATTTACATACTGAAAATACATGTGTATGCTTAACCATTTCCCCTAGCTTGTCGTTTGAAGAGATATGTTTATTTTCGATTAGGAAACAAGTGTTGTCAACTTATTTTAATCCATCTTGGCTGCTCACTTCCTGCGTAAAGCCAGTATTCAGGAAGTGACTACCCGGAGCAAATTGCAGTGCGCAGTAAATAGTATTGGTTTTGCTCAAAGACAAACATCTCGAGGTCGGTCAGGCAATCGAAACCGTAACCCTCCTATCCGGAGCCCATCGTCTGAAACACTGGGCGTAACCGAATACATTTTGACATCTTAGTTGTACCATTTATTAAGGAATGACAAAATACAGATGAAGGTATGCCATTTAACTGTTAGTCGAAAATAAAATATATTCATCCATCAAAACATGTTTTAACGGGTAAGGAGTCAGGCTGTTTCCTCATAGATACTGTAGTACAAAATGGATCTGTTTTACTCAACACGGTGCAAAATAGAAATATGAAATAGATGCGAATTTTTGTACTATTGTACTTTTGAAAAACATAAATGACGGGGACAAGCAACGAGCGTGGCTTCTTACTACTTAAGATAACAACAGGCATTCTGTTACTGTTTAGGTGTGTTTGTCCTTCTTTCATTGCCCAATCAGATACCAGGATTATAAAACATTTGTCTCTCGAAGACTCATCAATTTAGCTCTTCGCGGCGACGACGCAAACAATTCGAGCAAACACAAAATTTCAGCATCTGATTGCGCTACAAAGTGGAAGACAATGAACATAAAAACAGAATCTGTTTCGCGCCTACCTCAATGGTAAGAATCTACGAGCGGTCGCCGCTAGGCGTCCTCGCGTTCAGTCACCGCTCTGGAGATTGGTGCCTCTTAAGGAAGAATAATGGGGCAATAATGCAGCAGGAAATAACAGGAATTTGCAGCTGTTTGGGCGCTGTGTTTTTCTGAGAAGACATTCCAGTACTTAGGTTAATAGTGCAGCTTGCATTATGCTTACAATAGCGAAGATAATTATATACACAGCCGTTGACGTCAATTGAATATTGTCAACTCTGTTTTATGACGCCCCACAACAAGCTGATTTTTTAGATTTGTGCTTTTGCTTTGTAAAAAAGGTTTTCGTGTATTAATGAAAAAGAACAAGTTACAGCTTATTTTACTAATTAATGGTTATAAATAACATGTAAAGGTCTTTGTGTAGATTCTGTTCGTTCATTCTATACCTAGCATGTGACGTCAATACGTTAAAGTCATTTTGGCCGTGTGTTGACGCAACGGCGATACCGCGGTGAGGGGCTAGCGCGGAGCGCGAGAAATGGGATTACGTAGAAATCGTGCGCAAACGGTATAATTATAATGCAATAGAAAACTAAATGATTGTTCACAATTTTCTTTATTTTACAAATCTAGGTCTTAACGGTTTTTATGTTTATTTTCAATATATAAATAGAAATACGTTTAGAGCCATACATTGGTATTCATTTCACAAGCAAACATGTTATATACCCTAATATGTTCAGTACATAACCCTTTTTATATTATAAACACACAGACGTGCACATTCATCGATACTTTCAACAGATTGAATAAAAAGCACACGGATATCATAATTCATGTTTTAAATCCTTAAGGATAAACTTTCAAATATTTTGTCATTACAGTAACGCAACGCGATCACTCGTTGCTTCTTTTGCAGTGTTTTTTTGAATTTATCATTTAAAGAATGGTACATAATGACATAATGCGCTTTTATTAAGAAAGGAAAAGGAAAAAAAAGTGGTGAGCCTGTGACTAACAAAGAGGCGGATAAACAGGTGGGCAGATCATCTCCATTTAAAAGAGAATAAAAAGGGAAGAGGGGGGGGGGGAAGAGAGGGAGAAAGATTAATAAAACTATAGAGAATGACAGAGAGACAGATACAGAGAAAAAGACAAACAGACAAAGAGATTGGGTTAGAGATAGACAGGGGAGAGGGGGGCAAATTGATGGAGAGAAAGACAAACAGGGAGACAAAGAGACAGGCAGAGAGGGGGGGGGGGGTAGAGAGGGAGAAAAAAAGAAATTCAGATAGATAAAAAAGGAATGAGATACAAAGAGGGAGAGAACACAAGTATAATATTCATATATACTTTACATAGTGAGAATGAAAATGGAAGAGGAAGGGGGTACAGAAGGTTTTATAAACATCAAAACATTTGAAACATAATAATCAAGAATTCAAGATGCAATCAAAATAAGAATTATTGGAATATTATTGTCATTTTTTAAAAATATTGTAACGATACATTTCGTAACGTACCATATTTGGTTATGTAAACATGTATAGGATTGTCCCGGTATTCTGTCGATAAGATAATATACACCTTACACGCAGAACATTGTAAATCTTCATTATCTTATTATATGTAACAAGATAGCTACATTATATCTGACGGTTATTAAAATTATCTGTTCGTTGTAAAGGGATTTCAGTACTCCAGAACATGTATATACCCAGTTGATAATGTATGTATGACAACACCACTTTAATGAAATGGCTTATAGCAACATATGATTTGTTCAAATCTTTTGGCGAAATGATACCATTCTAATGAAACTAATTATAATTTATGTAAACTCAAAATGGACATTATTCAAGATTTAAAAATGAAAGGGGTGCACGTTACCATCTGGAAGTGTGGCCGACTTGTAACTTCTCTAATTGCTCAGTTTCTCACAACGTTGGTTCGAGTCCCGGTCGGGGCGAAGTACTTAATGGTGCGGGAGGAACTTCTAGCCGAACTGGGGTGCGCCGTTGGTTCTGCCAAGACATTTTAAGTGGTATTTTTCCACCAAAATAACAGAAAGTCGCTATGATGGATAGAACAGATATAAAGATTTTGTCACAGAGATGACTTTTAATAGATAATTTAGGATAAATAACATCAACAATGGAAGATGAAGGAGTATTAACATCAAACAGTCATAACATTAAATAATAGTATTACGTGTAATACTGTTATGCATTTATTGCAGTTATTATTTTTCTGGGTATCCAGTTTCGAAAAAAATGCATTGCATTCGTATATGAAGTCTCAATCCTTTATTCTTTTTTTTTTACCAAATTCGTGATAAATCAACACGAAAAGTTCACAATTAACAAAAGACAGAACTGTTCAAGTTGAAATGCTAAATGTCAGATTGTTGAAAAACATAAACTCTTTCCAAATGTTTACTTAAATATGCAAAATATATCAACAAAAGCACTTAAAATCGACATTATAATAAGGATTCTATTATTTTATTAATTTTTATATCTAGATCTTTTGACATTTTTAATATAAAAAAGATGAATTGACGTAACTGTGTATCACAGCACATTTTGAGAACACCGGCACACAGTATTAACTTTTAAACAGTAATTTGTATTTTTTTTTTTTTTTTTTTTTTTTTTTTTTTTTTACATAGGGCAAGTGTAATTGGAAAAATGTAAACTGTTGTTGATCATCATTGCTCACGAGAGGGGGCCTGCTGTAGCATGTGTATATCCACTTACATTCTCAAAAGCTCGAACGTATCCTGAGTCACTTGTGCGGAAAATGGGCGATGTGTTCCGAGTGGCAATGCGGCATGCAATAACATACATCCAATTGTAACGCAAACCGGCTCACTCCAGCGGTCACCCATCAATACACCAACCACAGTAATTGCTGCTTAACTGCTTAACTTTGGAAGTAGCTAAGAGTTAAACCCAGCAGAAGGGCTGGTTTGAGGTGCTTATATCTCTACCTCTCTGGTCGTAACACAATGCAGCAAACCTGACTAAAGAAATAATGTTAGGATTTATTTTATCAACGCGAATATTTGTCTACCAAATTTTATGTATATTAACTTTTAATAAGATTTATATTACGATTCAAAATTTCTGAACACACGTACAATTATATTTTATGGCGACTCGCTGGAATGCTCACTGAAATTTGCACATGGAGAAAGTCTGTTTTGCGGACGTTCATAACCCTGATATAATGCGGGTCCTGAATTCGGTAAACGGCATTCTTTGTGTGTGTGTGTGTGTGTGTGCGCGCGCGCGCGCGTGCGTGCGTGCGTGCGTTGTGATACAAACGTAGCAGAAAACAAGATTTTATTTTGTTACTTTTTATTATTAAAATGTCTCAACATTGAGCATAATTTTAAGTTGGTTCTCGGTACACCCTTATATATATTTATACTTAAGTAAGTGGCTAAGAATGCTTCTCGGTGCGTCCCTCGATGTTCGGACTGCATGTTAAGACAGTGAGATCTATTAGCAACGAAACAGTCCATAGCCAAAAATAGCTTGCAATATGCTTGAAGTGTTCCTAGGAAAGAGGTTAAGGTTACGGATTTAGGATAGGAAGGATCTAAATTCAAACCCTAAACCCGTAATGTTTTCAAACAGATGTAATTCGATTTGGATAATCATTAATAAACGTCCAACACACGAAGAAAGCTTTTATAACATGCTTGAAGTAGTCTGGTCAAAAGTTAAATTTATGGACTCGGTATCGGAGGTTCTGGGTTCAAACCTAAAGCCCGACATAAGATTTTATCTTTGATTGATCTTTGTCCAATTCTATATTTAAACGGGAAAAAAAGAAGAAGAGAAATTATGTTCAGAGTAATTATTACTTTCTTTATTTCATTATCCCTAGATGCACTAAATAGCAGTATCCCTCTTGAGTAATACTGAAAACTTGCTGTAAAAAGTCATTTGATATTTTGTAGTATATTTGTCTTATATTGAATGAAATACATAAGTACCACCTTAACATTATATTTTTAATGTTAGTTCAATGTGTAATTATTAGTCACATTTGCACATAATTACTCAATAACTTTGCTTTGTAATAACATTATTTCCATCAAGATCAATGACATGCCAGGTTAGTCTGTACTATTTCCCCCAGTTTTTGTCCTCATCAGTTCCACTTTAAAATGCGTGAAGTGGGTTAATTTTAGGAAAGACTAAACTTTGTTTCCTGTGTACATAACGCAGATACATGATGCTTCCATCCAAAACGACTTTAATAATAAACAATAAGGTGCTGAGAAAGACAAACTTCTATGTTCCTGAAAATACTACCTGAACAATAATGATTTGTGTAAAGTAAGGTTGCTGTACACGTGCATTTTCTGCACACTTTAGTTTTATAGTTAATTTTAATAAATGGTGTCGAGTTTTCTTTTATATTTTGTTTAAGACCATTATGTGGTCTCGGGATTATATTCATTATACGTATTTTGTTTAGGTGATTTATAGTTTCTTAAAACTGTCAAATAAACCCATAACTTAGCTAATATGTGCTCTTGCTTGCTCTCATATTGCTTTAACATGTTCCACTTTTTGCGTCGACATTGATGCTTAGTATCAATGACTTTTCTTGTGTGATTACTAAACATCACATACAATTTTCGTTGCGATGACAAACCACTGATTATCCCTTTTAAAGCCTTCTTTTCAGGCTTACGGCATTTTTTGTGTTAAATTACAGCGCAGAACCAAAACATCCGACTGGTTAACGGTACCAGGGCCAGTAAAGGTCGTTTGGAGGTCTTTCACAACAATACTTGGGGTACAGTCTGTGACGACAATTTCGACAGCAATGCAGCCAAAGTCGTCTGTCGCATGCTTGGCTACACGGGGTAAGTGCTCCATAGGTTCGTTGCCGACATTTATTGTCTCGATAAAGATCGAGATTTCCGAAGACGCGGATATTTTTCTTTACAATAACAAACATTTGTACAGCCGGTCATCGACACTTTGCCTAATATCCTAAACAAGGGCATACATCTGTCTGTGAATGATTTCTGGTTCTAGGGATTTTTATCCCTGCTTCAATGGGGGAACTGTGCAAACCATTAAAACTTCTCATTTGTTCATATATTTATAATCTGTTTTTATGCGATTATGAATTCTGCTCTATAAAGATGTCGAATATGACGTAATATGATGTTAGATCTGTATCACTTTTTTTCTATTGAAAAAACAAAAACAAACAACAACACATTTTTATTCTAAAAAATAATTTATTTTTATTATTCTAAAAAAGCTCACTATTATGAGTATACATAGATACATAGATATTATTGTTGTTGCTGTTGTTTTAGTAGTTTAAAATATATTTCACGTTATTAGCAATGCTCTCACACACATATATATTATCTATAGATACGTTTAAAGCCATACTAACTCTTGAAGACATAGTGTTTGAACACCTCTCTAACAGATTTAAATGGCGCGTGGTTGTAAACTGATGGCAATAAAGAAAACTAATCTGTTAATAAATATAGGAGTTGTAATTATGCTAGAAAGAGAAAACGTAAAACAATTTACAAAAGAATGACGGTCCAGACATGTGATCTCTCCCGATATCCCGGGAGACTACCGATTTGAAGGGCCAATCTCAGGCCCCACGCTGACCCCATGTGATCTACCGTTTTGAACTCCCCGACACAATCTCTATGTAAACCCCTCTTACGTCACATTGTCCAAGTCAATCCTTTACAACCTACTGCAAGCGACCAGCACCTGCGCGGGTATATGTGTGGAGCTAATCATAACAGATCACTGCCCATCAATAAGCGTACCGAGTGTTATTAAATTTCGGTCGACCCGATAATTATATGCCCCGCCTAATAATGTAAGTATTCCCTTGATTGACCACTCCCATTTAATGAAAGTCGGAGATCATGGTCATTCATTGTCATATTTCCTTACACAACCACCTTATGACAGTAGCTGTTAAAAATGGCAGCAATGCTTAACGCACGCATGAATGCAGGCACTAGACTTCGAAACTTTTACACGTTGAATACTCCGTTAAATATACATTGCTGTGAGAACTTTTCTGTATTTACCCAAACACAAGTTCGAGATAGTAATAAGACTAGAACCTTCTTCAAGTTTTGTTAATCAAGTTACTAATTTCCAGCATAATTCTTGTGTTCGACAAACCATCTTGACTGCAAAAATGTACGCTGCATTCCATTTAATTTGGTACGCTAAGTAAGTACGAAAACTAGGTAAAAATGTTGAAAAATATACATGCATGCACTTGAATGCAAGCAACTAACATGGCAGAATAATTCACAAACCATTTATCAACTAACCTGCATACGTGCCTTCCAATTAAATGAACAAACTAGTGCTATACATGTGTGACGTCATTGCGTTCTAGCTCCATTTTGTCAGCAAACTACAGCATTTGCTGACACTGACTCGTTCGTGTGTACTCATAAACTTAGTAAAGTTAAATTTCTTTTCTTTTAATTTTTTTTTTTCTAAAGTTACTGCTTTGTAAAGTTTTACTATTTTTAAGTTAGTGTCTGTTAAAGTTAGTGTCTAAATTGGCAGTTCTCCGTGGAATTAGAATCCAATGAGAGTGAGCGAAGCGAGCAACCGCGGTTTCTATATCGTTGATTTTAATTTGATACTTTGTAAGGCCTTTTGCTAACTGCATATTATTTAGGACATTATCGACACAACACATGGTGTAAGTCTTGTAGGCAGGCTTCTAGCCCAAACATATCTGGGAGTTTAGGAGAAAAAGCTGCAAAGGTCACAGGAACCTTGGAACAATGCAAAGCTTAAAAAAAACGAGGCTGAGTTTCTTAACATGATGATAAGCTTACTTTTAAGCTTGTTTAAGAGGAGTAAATCGTTTCTTTGCAATAGTGTTATTTCTCTTTGAAAGAAAATGTGTCTTTCTTATATAAATTTCCCATAAAAGTAAATGGTTTTCGTGACAAGTTGATACCAGCTCATTTTGTGCATGAACAGTAAATAAAATTCCAGCCGTTCACACCTACTAAACATATTTTCCGTTTTCAATTAGTTCAAACCAGTTTACATAATTCTTGTTTAAGATGTTACATTGTCAAAAGAGGATTACATGAATTAATGTAAAATAATTTCAGCTTTACAAACAGGACAGTACACTACTTAGGCTTAGTAAAAAAGTTATAAATATATGCTATTTATTCTTGATTAGTGCAATGACTGCATGTATTCTTAATTCATTTAACTTTAATATGTTTAGGCAATAATGGCATCAATGAATGAACCACTAATACTTTATAATTATCAAAATACCAAAATGTGTGTGTCACTAACTTACAAATTCAATAAGATATTTTTGTGCTTGCATATTTATTATTTCAAATTTAACCTCTTAATAAAATATATTTTTTTAGGTTTTTATTTAAATTCAAATTTGACTTTAGAATATAATTATATCACTTTGGAAACCTTTTTTCAATTCAAGTGTTGTTGACACTTGACTTTTTTTACACCATGTTTGTCTGTTGTTGTTTTTGTAGGCCACAAGCTTAAATCCTAAGCATACAACTTATGTCTAGATAGTAAACTAAAATACCTTAGATATATTTCAAATTTCATTTAAAATGTTGTAAAGAAAATTTAATCACTGAATTTATTATGATTATGATTATTGATAAAAAAAAGACAAATAATAAGCCACATGGTCAATTTAACATGCTTTTATGGAAATCTCTCTCCTTTGGACTCCAATCTCCCACTCTAAAAAATTAAGACTCCCTGTTTCGGACCAATGGTAGATCACATGTCTTTCAAACACAAAAATAATGTTTAAAACTTTAAGTAAACAATTATTTTTCTCTTTCTGAACCTATTTTGTTCTGATTAAAACTGTTTGAAATCAGCTATAAGTCTGTTTTATTTTTTTCTTAAATTTATTAAGAGGTTTGGTGCTTTTTTGTGTCTGATATTGTGTATTGATAAAATTTCTTCCACAGCACCTTATGATCTTTGTTAAAACCTGTTTATTCACCTAAAAAAATGTGTTGATAATGATAATGATGTTGAAGTCAATTATGCCGTGATGTTGATTGTGGTGAGGAGGATGAGTATGGGGTGGACAATTACTCAGGTATTGATAAAATTTCTTCCACAGCACCTTATTTGTGCCTCGAGGAAATGCCTATTTTGGGGCGGGAACAGGTCAGATTTGGTTGGACGATGTGACCTGCACTGGTTCAGAGCAGTCTCTATTTTCATGCACAACCCGTCCATGGGGACAGAATAACTGCGGACATGACGAGGATGTAGGCGTGGATTGCCAGCCAAGTATTTTGTTTTAAATATGTTAAATATAGTACATCATTTATATCCACAAGTATGGTCATTTAAAATAGCAACTATGGCGAAAAGTTGCTGTACTTGCAGAACAATTACTCCATAGGTCTGAGCCAACCACTGGAGCGCCGCAGCTTGAATATCTCCCATTCAGGACTCGAACCACCCAAAAAAGGGGCAGTTACTCATAACTGCTCAGTCACAGGGGCCTTTTATAAAGTCTCAGAACCGTATAATTATTTATTCAGTCTAAATAGATGTAGATATATATTTTAAATGACCTTTGGTTTTAAAAAGATCATTGCTGAACAATAAGTAATGGATACATTTAAAAAAATAATAATTTGCTTTGCAGTGAAATGAGACTAAAAATACAAGAAAACAAAAATGTTGATTTAAATAAGAAAATGCATTAAGTATTGTATAAATCTACTTAATTATACACTACATTTCCTATACGTGTATTATACACAGAGTGTACACACAACTTATTTAACCAGAAAATATCAGTTATTCAGTTTAAAGTTGGGCCCAAGGAAGGACCATTACATAATGTTTTGGCCAGTATTATGTGCTTTACTTTTAGTTTTGATTTTTGTTTGTTACGATTAAATAATTTCCACAAGTAAGTATCGATTAAATAATCATTAAGCAACAAATTATGCATGTTGTATTGTAGGCCTGCTACGAAATGTGCCAGTGAGACTGGTGAACGGCTCTTCTGCCCGAGAGGGTCGTGTCGAGATCCAGAGGGGCAACTCCTCCTGGGGGACCGTCTGTGATGATGAATGGGACGACAAGGCAGCACAAGTTGTCTGTAATCAGCTACACTTTACCAAGTAAGGTCAAAGTCTTAGGTTAAAGTTATCCTGTAGGACTTTACTGAAACCTTTTCTTCAAAACTTTATCCAGCAAGAAACTTTTAAAAATGTCACTTTTAAGCTTAAATTTTCAAAGCAATGCCCTTATGAACTGATTCTATATGAAGATATATAATTGCGTTTTCTTTGTTTTCCTTAAGTCAGTAGCCTGATAGTATAATATGACAGCAATAATCAATATTCACATTTATTCGCAAACTTACTTAGAAATGTTAATAGTAGGCTTATTTCAATACTTGCTTACCATGCCTGTTGAAAACATATATTCATAGTGATCTTAAATATCCGTCACAATTTCTTTTTGTATTTAACCAAGTTATTCCCCTTCTTGCAGTAGTGTTGCCATCCCACTGGGCAATGCATATTTTGGTCAGGGTACCGGGGACATCCTTTTAGATGATGTCAAGTGTACAGGGGTGGAACCCTCCCTTGCTGCCTGCGACCATAAACCATTTACCGTCAACAACTGCGATCACAGCGAAGATGCCGGAGTTATGTGCCTTGCTGCAGGTACATGTTTTGTTGTATTTATACATGCCTGTGTGCGTGTCTGTTTTTGTTGAACGTTGAGTGTGCTGCTGCACATGTTACTTTTTTTGTCTTTGTTTTTAAAAACATGATATATATTATGCAGACTTCCTTAAAGATGCACCAGTAAAAGTATAGCTCACTTGATATGACATCATTAACACATTTGTCCAACCAGTCATGTAATAAGAAATAGATCTGCATCGTACCAACATTATTATATGCATTATGTGGACGTCCAGTTAACTGCCCAGAAAAGATCTCGACGTGAAGGGCCTTGTTCCAACCATGACTTAAAGGTGGTATCTAACAATTTGCCTCTATCTAATATACGTAACAATATCTGACCTCTGTTTGGGCTACATAATTTCTGCAGAAAAAAAAGAAGCTAATTGTGCAGCATGGCTCAGATATGAAATACAGTTGAAGAACATCAATAAACAGTATTTTGCAAGATCTGTTCGAGTAACAATGGTTTATTATGATGTTTAATATAAATATTTTTGGTCCAAACTGTCAGACACCACCTTTAAACCCATGCCTATGGGATGAGAGGAAACAAGACCTGTACTTAAATTAAAGATTGCGAATTTGAGCCATTTGTGATAAAAAAGAAAATTGCGCAGAAGAATGTTCATAGATGGGCCCATGGATGCAACATAACCTCAACAAATGTACTAAGTATATTTTACTTGATGCTTACATGAGTGAATGCCATACTCAAAAGTAAGAGATCCTATCACCAGAAATGTACGCTAGGGAAGCTGCGTTTTGTTTCCGATGTGGCATGCGATCTACTCAGTTTATAGATGGATAAGTAATACAAATGGCCAGTCTCATTTGCAGATCGGTGCATCGAGCTTTAGCTGCTTACACTACAAATTATCTTTTATCATTTGTCATTCTCGCATGATATTGTTTGATACAAAATAAAGTTAACATCGAGTTTATAAGTAATTGGCTTTAATGTAAATCCATGCTGATTCATTTATTTACATAAAAGAATGTATTATGGGCTACAGTGTGAAAGATGCATGCCATAACATCATGCTATTTGACGTTTAGTAAATGGCAGGAAAAAGATGTTCAGTAAATGGCAGGAGAATGATATTGTCATTAAATAATGTTGATGTCATTTCCATGTTTTCTTATATGGCAGCGCCCATGAACATTTGCAAATATGTAAAGAGAGCAATGGTTTGTGTTTAACTTTTGAAAAAAGGAAATTTTCCAAAAATTTGATGGTAATTTTTTTTTAGAAAAAATGAAGTATTAATACAGTAGCCTTCTTCGTCTTCTTTCGTTACTGGTCACATTCAGCAAGCTGAATATTTTACAATGTGTGTGGGCTCATTGAAAGAAATAAAAGTAAAAAGTGAATATGTACAGAATGAGGTTAAAAGCCAAAGAGAGAAAGTAGATAGAGGTGAGACAATGGGCTTTGAGAGCGGCAACAGATCTAGCCGATCTGACTTGTTCTGGTAGAAGATTCCAGTCACAGATGGTGCAGGGGTAGCAGGACTGCTGTCTGTGGAGGGTAATTGCATTCTGAATGGCATGTTCATGAGTCGTCATTTGTTCTTCTCAACTTTGTTGGTTTTTGTAGGTTGTTTCCTGGATTGATGATCAATTCCTGGTTGATGATTTCATGTAAGAATAATAGTCTAGTTTCTAAAGATTTCTATTCTAGTTAATGTCCAGATACACTGGACCGGTTGTGATAGTAATGTAGAACAAACCTAACAGCTCTTTTTTGTTCCATCTACAGTCTGCTAATGTCAACTTTCTCATATTGGTCCAATACACAGCTTGCATACTCACTGCAGCATCTGACCATGGCTTTGTAGGCAGTTTCTGTGTTTGTGGCGCCGATGTTGAAGTTACGTCTCAGGAATCTGCTGGTGCTGTTGGCTTTGTCTGTAATTTTGCTAATGTGCTAGCCCCATTCTAAGTTCTGTTGAGGGTGCTGCTGAGATTCTTGGCTGATATTACATGCTCAATAGGTTGTTAGTGTAGTTGATAATTATATATTTCTGCTGATGGACAGAACCTGACATTTGCTGGGTGGAACCTCTTGTTTCCATTTGGTCTCCCAGGTGGCAAGCAAAATGAGGTCTGATTGAAGGAGACAACAATCACTATCTAATGCAACTGTTAACTGCAATTGTGTTGTCTGCAAAAAAGTGTTGATTGTAGGCGTTTGTGTATATCATTAAAGGCTACTTGGTTTTTAGCTAGTTTTTGTATAAACATATATGCAGCAAATGTAAATGGTTACTAACAATTTGCATCATTTTCAACACACTTTTAGGTTTTAAGCTGTTAATGCCAAAGATTTCAATGGCCTGAATCTATAGGGAAAGGCAAGAATCAATAGGAGAGAATGATAACAGTGATTGATTAGCTAAAGAGAACAAAACAGGATAACAAAATGTCCTTTCAAAAGACTGATAATGAATGACTGATTTAAACTGAGAAGGAAAATGCAATGTTGTTTTATGTATTAAACATGCAGAATTAAACAGTTGTACAAACTAAAGAGAAGAAGAAGCTTCTGCACAATTTGAATTCATGTTTGGTCCAACAAAATTTCATATTTACCAGTACTCCAAATGTTAATGGGTAGTGGGCCCAAGGCCTAATATTTAACAATCTGTCTCGATTCATTGAGAAATGGTGTAGCCTTCATCCAAGATGACATTTTTGGCAATTGATACATGACATAACACTATCCACATGATTCACCAATACTGGGTCAAGCAGTCCCAGAAAATCTTCCATCTAGGTGTGCCCACAAAACGTAGGAGCTCATAATATACAAGTTATTTTAACCGAGAAAGCTGCACACAGTGAAATACTTTCTTGTGTCAGTCAAAGGTCTCTCACTCTACCAAAATATCACCAAGTCACCCTCATAACAAACATAAGGTTTGAAAAAATTATCTAAAAAAATTGATTGTGTTAAACTATCAAACTACCAAACAGCTATACTTTACAATTGACCCACCATCTTGTAAATGAAATCATTTATGTAGCTTGTTTAAGTTTTGAGTACACCTTACAGTGAAGTTGTGTTTTACCATTTTATATGCTCAAGGTACAGCTTATTAAAAGTAAATAGTTTTGAGTTAAGGTTTATCGGTAGTTAAGTGGATCACTGTTACCTTCTTCAGCCTTATTGGTTGGTGCTCAGCAGGCTGGCTGAGTTTAGAAACCAAAAAATCTGTGTCCACTTGTAAATGCCTGACCGTAAGACAATGTTTTAAACTTCTGTTTGCTTGGGAGCTCTTTTGCTTAAGTTCTGAACATTTGGTCTTGAGTTCTGTAAAGTTACCAATCAATATGTTTATTTGCAGGGAGCACGCCAGCCATCCAGATTCAGCTGAGCGGGGGTTTGAACATATTCCAGGGACGTGTAGAGATCATGGTGTTCAACAGGTGGGGCACTATCTGTGATGATGGTTTTGATGACCGGGAAGCAAATGTGGTCTGCACTATGCTTGGACATCACAGGTAAACAATACAATGCATTACAATACATTTATCAATATAATGCAAAGCAATTCAATGACACAACAAACAATGGAGTGCATTGGTTGACAATGAAAAGCAAATGCAATGTGTTGTAATAAATATAAAACCAGACATAAAAAAACCCATTGCAATGCAGTTCAAAAAATATCTTGCAGATGCAATACAATGTAACATAGTGCACAATGCAAAATGAAACAAAAACACTAAGTACTGCAGAAAAAAAACAATGCCATGCAGATGCAATGCAATGCAGTGCAGTACAAAACAAAACATAAAAAGTAGTACAGTGTTAGACAATGACATGCAATTGCAATGCATTGTAAAACAATACAGTACCAAATATAAAACACAATGCAATGCATCACAAAACAATGCAAATGCTATGAGTTACAGTAACACAGTACAAAATAAAACAGCTATAAAATAAAACAATTTTATCTCTTTTAATCCACCATATATGAATACAGAACCATGATTTATGGGTCAATTTAATTACAGATGTGATGAGATCCTTAGGTAGAGAGCCGAAAAGAAAAAAACATCACCAGAGTAGTCAATTATTAGTAGTTGAAATGTTTGCATCATTTTTAATTTTGCTAATTATATAGTTTGATAAAATGACCCTGGTGTAAACACAGCATCTAAGATAGTTGTGAAACTTTCAGTTGTGGATGACAAGATTTAGCTAAGTCATGGTAGGTATATCTCAAATGTTTATGTTCTGGTGGCACGGTATCTCTGTGGCTTTAAGTCTAGCGCAAATATTTCAACATTTTAAATACACGCATATACCGTAGCTTTTGTCAAGAAACTGTGACTTCATTGGCTCAAAGGGGTATGCAGTGTTAATGTTTCTTCCATGTGAAAACAGACTGGACTGGACAGAACTGAGCAGCCACCGCCTGACATATTGCATACAACATAGACATTGCTTACACCCTTTGACACTGCTCAAAACCATGCAATGTGCTGAATCTGTACAGTGTACGTAATTGAAATATTGCTTTTTGAATACACTAACAGGAAATGTGTAAAGGAAAATTGAATACAGTACATATAAATCATTGATTGTGAACTGTACACTGTAAACTGTATATTTTAAGGGGCGGTCACGTAATAACAGGAACAACATTCGGTAGTGGACACGGCCCAATTTGGCTGGATGACCTAGAGTGCCAAGGAAATGAAACGAGTCTAGCAAACTGTGTACACAAACCCTGGGGAGTCAACAACTGCGGACACAATGAGGATGTGGCTGTACAATGCTTACAAGGTAACATTATGTCAGCTATTCGGAGACAACGTCCACAAAGTAAATAAATTGCTGCCTCTATTACTGTAGCATATTGTGAACAGGTAACCACTACCTAATCTGTAGTCTAACTAATTATTAATATTGGGGAAACTATATCTGTTGGCCTTTTTCTTAATGTGGATCTTAACAGATTACATGTATTCTTGTCTAAACATGTCAAAAATGTACTACGCAGTGCATAAGTAGAGCTGCCATAGTAGAATGCCACAAGTCCAGCATATCCATTTCATAGTTTTATCCAGTTGCTCTTGTTTCTAAATGCACAAAGAATCAATGTCAGTTTATATTTATGTACACTAAGAATAATTTAGTTTATTAGGAAGAATATATTAAGTATTCAATAAGGAACAGTTTATAATCAATGCTAAATACATTTTCATCTTTAAAAGTAGTCTACAAGTTTCAAGAATTGTATTAATCTGTACAACCAAACCACACATATATCACTGGTCAAGGAATGAACATGCTTCATAGAAACAATTATAGACCATTTATTGGTATTGACACATTGTAATACTAGTAAATGATACACATACAATGGTTGAGTATTGTAAAAACATGCCCACTAAGCTCATTTCTGAAAGATACATGCCACTACTTACCACAACTAACATTCCATGTATTCTGGGTGAAGTAGGACATCACAAACCATGTGTGTAATAGAGGAAATATCACAGCACATGTCATAATAGAGGTCCCTCAGGCTGCAGTGGTATCAGAAACAGGATGGTGATTGAAGTGTAACTGACCAATGATGGTGCAGTAACCCACGTGCATACATTAAGTGTGATTAGTTGTTTTACAATCCTTTCTCCTAAAGGGGTGGGTGGGGGGCTTTATTCTTTTTTCCAATGCCTTTAAGTTAGTCATGTTTTGCTCTTTGGACGACCACATATTGCTTAAAATAATAAATAGTTTCAATATAGAAGTCAAATAAGTTAATATTGCTGTTCCCTTTAACTCATTCAATCCTCTTTACCTTCATTCTGTTGAAAAAGCTAATTTGTGTCGAATGGAAGATTTGTATGCAGGTTATTCAAGGCTGTATGTGATCTTATTGGCCAATTGCTGAATTTCAGACACGCCCCCTAACATCCAAGTGCGATTGGCCGGCTCAGTCAATGCTAATGAGGGACGAGTGGAAGTTCAGTATGCCGGCCAGTGGGGAACTGTGTGTGATGACCACTGGTCTGCAGCAGATGCAGCCGTTGTCTGCAGAATGCTTAACCTCCCATTGTAAGCTTAATTTTTAGAGGTTGGGAATTGTTGCTGGAAGATTTATTCTTGTTGGTGGTTATCGTAGTGGTAATGGTGGTGTTGATGATGATGATGATGATGATGATAATGATGATTTCCCCTCATGTGCTTTACATAGTTTTTAAACAATGATCGAAAGTCTGCATCATCTTTGAGAAGGAGATAAATCTTATTACATCATAAAACCTTGCAAGCCACATATAATACTCATTTAATTTTTTTTTAAATAAGTATGTTGAATTAAATGTGTAAACATTTTTTCAGTAGCTGTTAAGATATTAAAAATTCTTAATATTGAAAAGCATTGTTTGTGTTTAAGCATATTAATGGCTATACTTAATTTTGCACAACAGTTCAGGTGCTGCCCCTCGTATGATGGCTGCCTATGGCAATGGTACTGGAAGGATCCTTATGGATGATGTTGAATGTGTTGGCACAGAGACGAGTCTGGCACTGTGTAAATTTAGTGGCTGGACCATCAACAACTGTGACCATACTGAGGATGCCGGTGTTGTTTGCCAGGATGGTATGTTTATGTTTATAAAATAACAATTTTGCCCTTGTTGTTGCAAAAATTATTGTATAAAGAAAAAAACAAAAATGAATGACAAAGAAAGTTTCTGGTGCTTTTTATTTGATGAGTTTGGGCTTTATTATCCCCCTTTTCAGGTAATTTTTTTTTTCCTATTTAACATCTAAACTCAACAGGTATTGGATTACTGAGGTTAAATGGTTATGCCCGTTGTTGAGGATTTCTATCTTCTCTGACTCTTCTGTGCCGCACCAAGTAGGTTTGTGTCCCCTTATAGAGGATGGACTTAATGGAAAGGAGGTCAACAGCAAACAAACAAAACTTTTGGTCAATAAGGAAGAATTTAAATTAAAAAATGTTTTATTTAAAAAGTTGCTGTTGATCAAATCTGATAGGACCAGGGCTTTAAAGTGTCTTAATAATTTTATTATGTTCTAATTATATGGGATTTATATCAGTAAACAAGCTTAAAAACTATTGTAAAGCCATCGATTCTCCCAATCTTAAGAAACAAAAATTGTTCAACCTATTTATTTATAGTTTGTTTGAAAAAAAAGTTATTCACTTTATTATTGGCACATCCTGGGAAACTGTGCAGGAAATAGTCTTTCCCAAGATTCATCATCTTGTGGTTGATCAGCAGTTCACACGTACTTCCAACGAAAATCCTCCGATCTGATCAAGAATTCAAGGTCTTCACTATTTGTTCACAGATGCTCAAAATTACTGTAACGTGTAACAGTGGCATTATGAACTGCTATTTCTCAAAAATGGTGAAACAATACATATTAACTGGACATATTAAGAATTGTTAAGGTCATAAATGCTAGATCAACCACTCTGTATGTACAAATAGTTGTTTTTTATATTTCTAGTGACTGTAAAAACACAGATAAGACTTTCCTATGGGAGTGGACCTTGGGAAGGGTTGTTGGAGGTGTTCCATAACGGTTCTTGGGGCTCTGTATGTGACGACAGTCTGGATTCCAAAGATGCAGCCGTTGTATGCCGCATGCTCAACTATCCGACGTAAAGCTTTGATTGTTATTATACTACATTTATTAATAAACAGTAGAAAACTTACACCTACAAATAAAGATAACAAGCAGCAAATAATGCAGATTCTGAATAAACACAATTTCTCAAAGCAAGGTCATTTTGCGCTTAGATGGCTAAGATGTAAGATAATAATAGTAATAATAAGTTTGATATATATTTTTTACGAATATAAAATTTTATTGTTGAAAATTTCATCACAGCCATTGTTGTAACCATCTCTATATTGACTGGCCATGAAGGTAGACAGGTCACCATCTATACTTTTTCTCTCTCTGCAGGCAATTGGCAATAGTGCGGTGTAACATAAAGTTTGGTCCACTTTATTTAGTTCCACCCATGTATGCTTTTCTTTGGCTGTAGGCAATATGAAATTTCTGCATAATTGATTCCACCTTATTTGGTTCAATGCTGACTTCATTCCATGAATCTATGTTTTTCTTTATCTACAGGCAGGGGGCTATTGCAAGGGGTAATGCATATTTCCATCAGGGTTCCGGTACTATCTGGCTAGATGACCTTGATTGTAAAGGCAATGAGACTGATTTAGCACTTTGTGGCCACCGTGGATGGGGGAGAAACAATTGTGATCATACCGAGGATGCTTCTATTATCTGCATGGGTTAGTTTTTTTGTTCATTTGATTTTTTATTGTTGCTTTTAGAAATGCTGCAGCACAACAAGTATGGTACTTCTAGAGATATCAAGATATTATTGGTGGATAAAAAACCCTAGACAAATGTCTTGGTAGACCAACCAGCACACCACAGGTGGGTAGAACCACAGGCTTACCGCAGGTCAGCTGAAAGACCTTTCTCCAATAAGTCCCTTGCCTCAAATGGGACGCAAATCCATGTGTTCTGAGTTTTAGCAGTTAGAGGAGTTGCAAGCCCGTGCTCTACCACAAAGACAAGGGCCATCGGAATTATTTCAAGTCAATATTATTTGCAGACCTTTAATCACTGCAGGGTAAACTTACACTGCCTAAACAGCGCTTTTCAGTGCTTTGATAGATAGATATAAGGGTTAGGCTAAGTAACATACCTTTCTACCATCCTATTGCTTGACCTCAATAAACAATCATTTCTAATTGGTTGAAATCAACTGAATATGGAGCAATTGTTATTATATACTCCAGGAGTTGTTATTGTTTTTTCCATAAAATGCACGATACCAATACCAGAATTTTTGGTGTCAAAAATTAAACATTGTTATTACATGACTCTATTTTGAAGTAAGAACATACAATAGGTCCAGAAAAATCCTATATTTTGCAGCACCAGCTCATCAAAACCTTACTGTCAGACTGGTTGGTGGAGCGACCAGGAGCGAGGGGCGGGTGGAAGTCTTCTACAACAATGCTTGGGGCACAGTCTGTGATGATTATTTTGACACCAAAGATGCTGCAGTTGTCTGCAACATGTTGGGTCTTCCAAGGTAAGCCCATGTGAATCAAACCCACATCCGCATGAATAGAGCTTGTATTTGTATAAACTATAAATATTGCTGTGAATCTGTCAATTGTAAGTACATGCAATTACATATTAAAAACCCCACCTCACCCCACCCCCCATTTCCCATATAAAGTACAGTCAAACCTCGGTCGCTTAAAGATGGGGTCACTAGAACTCATTGGTTCAGTAGAACTGGTCCCTTGGTTTTGTCCTTATTTCTGTATATTAGTCCTGTCTTGATCTCTAGAACACTGGTTCGCTGGGTAACTAGAATGAATTGATTGTAATACAGCCCATTTACCTGTATTTTCACACCTTTTCCCTCAAACAGTCCACATCGACGACTGATTGCCTGCCTATTATTTTTGGTGGTTGTGTATTTCACATGTTCATGAAACTTACCACCACCCGGTGTCACATATGTTAATTACTGGAGTGATGGCAACTAAGTGACACCAGATTAAATTAACTGTATTCTCATTGCTTTGTTTTTAAGACTTCAAAATTATGTGTACATATGTAGATACAAACAATGCATTAATGCTACATTTCTTAATCATTCTTAGTGATGGCCAGATGTCAATGCTGATTGGTCAAACATCTCGCTTGGTCGAACTCAAGCATAGGTCCCTAGGGTGTTTGGGGGTCAGAGGTTTGACTGTATATACAAGTGGAAGAAAAATATGACTAGAGAGACCATCTCAGCAGACATGCAGACTCCTAGTATCACCTCAGAGGCTGCCAAGAACAGAGACTTAATTTAAGAGCTGCCATTCATTGAGCCAAAGCTCATGTGTAACCATGTCAACACAACAGCAGTTTTTACCAAATTTGTGTTTCGAGTCAGTGTTTCACATATACTGTATTTCATGTTTTATGAGTAGAACTGATATGTTTCATAGAAGAATATAAAGCACAGTATGGGGAGGGATACCCTCAAGTCTTACAGACCTATGCTGAGTAACATAGACTTTTTATTAAACCTAAATAACAACAACACTCAACAACAGTGATGAAGAAATAACCCTGCTCCATATGTGTGTTTCCAGCTCGGGTGCCCAGCCCAGAGAGAAAGCCTACTATGGTCAGGGTAATGGAACCATTGTACTAGATGATGTCCGATGCACCGGAAACGAGACTAGTTTGGAATTCTGCCGACACTCTCCGCTTGGTGTCAGTAACTGTGCTCACAGTGAAGATGTGGGTGTGCTGTGTGATACAGGTATGCTAACAATAGAAATGGGGCAAGCTTATTTTTCTTTGTTGATGAATTCTAGTGTGATTATATTCAGTGTTAAAACAAAGATAAAAGCTTGATTTCATTTTTCAAAGGAGTAACAATTCAAATTCAAATACATGTATTAACTGTACCAAAACAACCAAAAATTAAAAGTTCTTATAGCTCTTCCAATCCATTAATCAGCATGATGCATTACCCCTTCCCATATCTCTCAATGATTTAGTCTTATGTATTTTATGGTTATTTTTTCAAGTGTGCATCTCTCTTTCATTTAAGTTTATTTTCTACATGCATAACTTATGTAACCCTTTAACAATTTGCAGTCTCCAATGTGCAAGTTCGACTGGTGAACGGAACATCAACATCAAATGGACGAGTGGAGATCTTCTACAACAACACTTGGGGAACTATTTGTGATGATGCCTTCAATGTCAATGATGCCATGGTGATTTGCCGCATGCTTGGCTTCCAACCGTACGCTATTTTAATGTTTTTTTTATCCTTTTCAAGTACGTGATGTTGGACACTTTGAGCCAGACATAACATGGCATAAAATGCATACAAAAGCATGTTACTTTAAATGTTATGCTAAAACTGTTTGTTTTAGCCATTTTGGTTTGTGTGGATGGATGTGACATTAAAACACAGTTTTAGCAAGGTGAATTTATCTTTGTATATATATCAACATCTGTTTATAGAACCAGTCACTGGCAGTTTATCACCAGCTGATCACTAATGCATAAATAAGTTATCTGGGTTATTCTTTTAATAAATAAGGTTTTATATCTGATTTAAGGTCTATATTTAACTGAAATTCAATGGCATCTAACTGTACATTAAAAAAGATGAAAGATCTAATTATATAGACTATCATACCATTCAAGTAATGATAAAAAAACATATACTAAAAGCTAGATTGTTCCTATTGGTAGTTAACATTTCGGAATACTTACCGACAATGACATGCTAATGTTACAAGCATGTAGTTATGAGTATAGAGTGAAAGTTGCAGACAACCATTGTTACATTGATTAAGTAATGCCAATAACTGTAAATATATGTTGTACTATTTCTCTGTTATCTAATTACCTTATGTTGTATTTTGTATAAGGTTGTTGCTGTTGTTAAGACAAAATTTTCATTGCATGTGATGGTACTTTAGGGCTAATTCTGTTGGTGTGGCCAAGGCAGCCTATGGTCGAGGTACTGGACCAATCTTGCTTGATGACCTGGCATGTCTTGGATCAGAGACAAATGTGGCCCAGTGCAGCAACAAAGGCTGGTACGCAAACAACTGTGACCACAGTGAAGATGTTGGGGTCATATGTAACTCAGGTAGGCTCACTTGTTCCTTTTTCGTTTACTTCTTCATGGTTTGTTGGGTTTCGAACAAGGAACCCTTAGGGACTTTAGTTGTCATGGGTAGATCACCAAAAAAAAAATAATGGTATTTATGACAAAGTTGAAATATAATTAACACTTTTCATAAAACTTTTATTAATTACATATTTTGTTCAAATTTAACAGTTTTATTTAATAAAGCACTATATTAATTGAAAAATGTAGATGGAATAATTATTTAAAGTTTTATACAATGACTTTAAATTTAAGCCAGAAAATGTGCATATTTCATTTTTTTTTTTATTACATTGGTTTAAAGCACTTTCATATATCTATTTAATTGGAATAAGTGACCAGCTCATGTCTGAAACTGTTTCGCAGTACCTTGGTGGACAACCTTGGAGCGCCTTAAGGACTCTAAAACAATTACAGAGGCAAATCTACCCATATTTACCTTTATGAGTGGCGTAATTTTTCTTTCAAATGTCAATTGCCAAAGATTCATGCCAGTCAAAGGAAATCACATTTATACTTCTGTTGTACAATTCATATAGTAGGTATTTTTTAGGGGAGAGTGGGTGGTGTCGGGTCAGACTTTGTCTAAGTCCACATCCTGAATCACATGTTTAGAGAAGAGTTTTATTTCATGTTGAGTTAAAATAAAACATACCATGTTATAATGTCATGATACATATGCATAATAAAAAACAAAAGCATATCAGTTTAATTCTATTCACAGCAAACATCCAGTACAGACTGGTAAATGGATCCAATTCACACCAGGGCCGTCTTGAAGTCCTCTTGGCAGGAACTTGGGGCACAGTCTGTGATGACCATTTCGACACAAACTCTGCTAAAGTTGCTTGCAAATCACTAAACCTGCCATAGTAAGCAAAGTTTTAAAATATTTTGTAATAAACTCCTATATTACAATAAACCCACTAAGCATAAATCAATCTGGTTAATGCAAAAAAGTGTAACTCCAGATCAGCCAGGAGCTGTCTAATCAGGATCTTGCTATTTGCCTAGAGTGTAATCCTGTTAATTAATAGTTGATAAGAAAACAACTTTTTTCTATTTATATTAATCCCTCTTGATTGCCCACTGCCTGGGTAGAACCAGTATTCAGGTACTGAATACCTGGAGCAATGTGCAGTAAATGACAGTCTGACTGGGAGTCCAATATCATAACCACTAGACTATGGATGTGCACAATACTATTGACTGCTTTGGTCTATGCACCTTTTCATGTGGAAATAAGAAAATGACTAATACATAGTAGTGGATTTTAACAAAAGGTAGCAAGATAATAGCAAACCCACACCATCACCATATAACACCATCTATCTCCAGTGGGAACCCCATTGCAATGTCGGGGGGAGCTTTTGGTGCCGGGAGTGGGCAGATCTGGTTGGATGAGGTGCAGTGTTTCGGAAATGAGACTGGCCTCCTTAAGTGCCAAACTAACACGCCAGGCGACAATGATTGTACCCATGCTGAGGATGTTGGGATCATTTGTACTGATGGTAAACTTAAGTCCCAGAAACTTATGTTTCAAAATTTGATAACAAATGTAATGTGAGCTTTACTCAATAAAAAAAATCAAAACACTTTGGAAAAAAGTCTTTGGTATCAAAATCTTACAGATATGTATACAAAAGATGTATACATGTAACAAAAGCATATTTCACAAAAATCAAGCTTATGTTCCAAAAGAATTTTTAAATATTTTTAATAAATAAATGTATAGAAAGAAATATGATACTTATAAAAACTGTATACATAATAATATAAGTACTGTAAACATTTTAACATTTTTATACATCTCAGTGTAAAAAAAATAATAATCTTACGTTGCTATGTACAACTGGTTTAAAAAGGATATTAATGAAACCAAAAGGTATGCAGAAAACTGCTACAGATGTCTAATAATATAAAATGTAATAAATGTGAAAGCAATCTGCTAATAAATATTTAACCTACCTACTAAAAAATGTTAAAGCAATCTGCTGATTAATATTTAACCTATCTGCTAAATCTCATTTATTTTGTTACAGCTTCAATAAATGCCAACCTACAATACAGGCTGGTTAATGGACCCAGCAGTCAAGAGGGAAGACTAGAAGTGTTCTATGCTGGAAAATGGGGCACAGTCTGCGATGATGGATTCAACAATGCAGGTGCCAAAATTGTCTGCGATGCTCTACACTTTACATAGTAAGTTAAATGCTTTAGCTATTACAATGCAATTACATGCAGTATTACAATTTATAGAGGTAGCTTTCACTTGGCTTTGTGAATAGTTTCAGCAAGCTGAAATTTGGAATTCATGAATTTGGTAAAAATTGTGAAATATTTTAAGAATTTGAAGTTGTGGTCTAAATAATTTATACTTCTTGAGTTCATAAATTGACTGACTATTCAAATGTGATAAATGTATTTATCATGAAATTTACAATGTGATTTGTTTAATGTATATTTTTTTAACTGTTTTTACAACAATGGCACCATTTCTTTTAAGTTTTCCATGTCAAACCTCCAGGTATGTTTACTTGTTTTATAGTATTTTCTTGTAACTAAAATATATCAGTGTGAGAGCCCAGGCTGTGCCCTCAGCCAAGTATGGTCAAGGGTCAGGAACCATCTGGTTGGATGAGGTCCGGTGTTTTGGTAACGAGTCTAGCCTTGACACATGTCCGCACCAGAACTATGGCGTTACAGATTGTGACCACTCTGAGGATGTGGGTGTGCTGTGTGCAACAAGTAGGTTCATTTCATGGCTGTTTTCTTCTTTCTTTTGTCTGTTTTGTTGAAGCTCTGTAAAACAAGTTTGCTAAATTTAAAGTCAATGGCATGATGCAATGCAAACATGTATATTTTAAAGAAATGTATTTTACACTTATTTATTAAATAATAATAATTAGTTATAATTATCATTATTATAATCATTTCATTTATTATCAATTTTACTAATAATAACTTGATTATCACTAGATTTATAGTAAGATTTATTAGATTATTTTTAACTTTATTATAAGCTTTACTGTTAGTTGGTTTGTGTGATATGTTATAATAAATAGAGAGATTAAAATGGACACTTGGGGAGTATTATTTGTCCAGACTAGAAATGCGTTTTACACACGTTTGACAAAGCTTTCAGTTAATAATTGCATCAATTTTTTGTATTGCTAAAATTTCCAGTTCCAGTTTCACACATAACAGTCCATTTTTTAAACTTCAAATTTGGTTTTCAGTTTTAACTGTTGATACCGTCAAACAATATTGTTAGAAACTCTGGGCACTATTTACAAGCCCTTTACTAAATTGTATTTATTTTATACGATCTTAGCAGATTCTGCATCTTATTTCCTTATTTCTCGATGTGTTAAAGACTTGAATGTTTTCATCTTATTATTCAGCTTCCCAGCTGACTCTGAATGTGCGTCTACGTAACTCGACCAACCCCAGATATGGTCGGGTTGAGGTCAGTCAGAATGGTAGCACATGGGGAACCGTCTGTGATGATGGGTTTGGTGTGGCTGAGGCTGGTGTTGTCTGTACTCAACTTGGATATCCAGGGTAGGTGTATAGTGTATGGTTTTATAACTAACATCATAGAACTTACTAACTTAAGTACAAGAAAGCTCGGTTGTGAGGGTGATATTTGTTTTGGCATGGCTCAGGCTAGTGTCATTTTTACTGGTATACCCCAGGTAGGTTGATTTTAGTTGATGGTTTTTGTTGTTGTGGGTGGTGTTTAATTTTTATTGGTGGGCGAAAGGGGAAGGAAGTGGTGGTGAAAGTCACATCCTTACAGGTGGTATCCAACAGTTTGCCCATCTCAAATACATATAACAATATCAAACCACTGCTTTGGGGAATATGGGCTTAATTTTTTTATAAACCCATACTTTAGTCTTAATAAATATGATTTTGAACTCTAACTGAATTGTTAGAAAGAACTAATTACAAAAAAATCACTCAGACTGTGTATTCTTTCCAACTATACAAAAACTTTGATAGCGGTCTCTGCTAAAAATAGATATCAGTGTCAGAGTGGATTACTCTCAAAAGTAAGTGGTCACATGCTTTTCTAAGTAATAGCAGCATCTGTGCAGCGTGGCTTGGATAGTAAATACCTGTTTGCAATGATGAGTGGCGATGTTTGCTTGACTGTTCACACAGATCTAGGACATCAATGAACAGCATTTTCAAGGACCTTTTCATGCAACAATGATTTATTTAGTTATTTGAGAGAAAAAAAAGTTCTGGTCCGCACTGTTGGATACCACCTTTAAATGACACTACTTTCACTGACCAGTCTATTGTCATGACACTGGATCAGCTGGTCAGGGAGCTATGTTTTCTTACTGAAATGTAAGTAAAAGAGCTATACCAATACCATGTTTTACAACATTAGTCTTTGTTGCAATTTGTGTTCGAGCATTTGGCAAGCACAACCTGGAGATTACACTCTCCCTACATTATGTTTGTAACAAAATTATTTACTGACTTAAGTTGATTTGTTACATAAGTCTGCAATAATAATTTTATAGAACTCTCATTGAAAATTACTGTATAATTATAACTGTGTCATTGCAGGGCCTTCCATAGAATAGTTCTCATGAATGATTGATCAAGGTCCTGGCCTTATAAACTTCCTCAAATGAGATTTTGCTATCTAATATTATGTCATATATCTTTTATAATTCCATATTTCTATAATAAAATGAATATATAGTGGTGTCAATGTTTTTAAATTAAGTGTAAAAAGATGCTGTCAGTTAGTTCTTGTGAGGTAAATATTTAAGCCCGAGAGTCAGTTTGTTAGAAAAACAATAGTCTCAGTGCTTAAGTGCAGCAGGCAATAACAAACATGTCAGTCTAGCAGACAGCAATGTTAATGACTTCAGCAGATAATCAAAATGTAATTTGAAATGATTTTTCTTTGAATAAAAAGTTAAAAAATATATTATATTAAATATATCTACATTTGTTTCTATTTGTACCCCCAGCTCCATCGCTGTACCTTTAAGTAATGCCTATTACGGGGCTGGTACGGGTCAGATTCTGATTGATGATCTGAACTGTAATGGTAACGAGACAAATATTGGACAATGTGATCGGAAACCTCTCGGGGTCAACGACTGTGGCCACAACGAGGATGCTGGAGTTATGTGCCTTGGTAAGTTTACATTTTATAACTTTAAATTTTGAGGTAAAAGAAAAGCTGTCATCTTGACTCTGTCCTTGTCACCTTAATCAACATTGTAAATACAAAATTGATGTCAATGAAGACCTGCTCAAACTGCTTCAAATTTAATAGAAGTAAAACAAACTTATCATTTTTTTACATTTATCAACTAATCATTTCAACCAACTCTATTTTAATTTCAACCAAATGCCTTTAATTTCAGCACATGCCTCTACATCCGGGATATTGCTACGATTGGACGGAGGTCTAACAAGGAGTCAAGGTCGAGTTCAAATCAGGTACACACACAATGCATTATTTTTAGAGGGATTTATTTTTGTTAATTTTGTAAAGCAGAAATGCAAATGGGTTGAAACCTTGACTTAACACATATGCTTGAAAACCGTCTTTAAATACAACATACATCAAAGTATTTTGCATTATTTAGATGGTACATTTACAAGTTATATCCCACAAACCCTTTTTACTTGAAAATTAGTAAATGCAGTTGTAATACCAAGATAACATAAATAAATATTAAGGAAGAAAAAACATTTGTCTTATATTTAGTTTATTTCAATGTTGTTTACTATATTTCAATGACCAATATTTTTCATGTTTTCTTGTGGTTCATTGAAAGCAATAATGTTTCTTGAGTTCTTTTTAAAATTGGACATATTTTTCTTGTTTTCTTTTATCATCTCAGTACAAGCATTAATAAGGTGTCTTCAATAACTATTTGTTGATGATTGTGTTTTGTTGTGTTTTCCAGGTATCAAGGTATATGGGGGTCTATCTGTGATGATTGTGTTTTGTTGTGTGTTCCAGGTTTTTTTAAGGTATATGGGGGTCTATCTGTGATGATTGTGTTTTGTTGTGTGTTCCAGGTATCAAGGTATATGGGGGTCTATCTGTGATGATTGTGTTTCGTTTATGTGTTCCAGGTATCAAGGTATATGGGGGTCTATCTGTGATGATTGTGTTTTGTTTATGTGTTCCAGGTATCAAGGTATATGGGGGTCTATCTGTGATGATTGTGTTTTCTTGTGTGTTCCATGTATCAAGGTATATGGGGGTCTGTCTGTGATGATTGTGTTTTGTTTATGTGTTCCAGGTATCAAGGTATATGGGGGTCTATCTGTGATGATTGTGTTTTGTTTATGTGTTCCAGGTATCAAGGTATATGGGGGTCTATCTGTGATGATGGTGTTTTCTTGTGTGTTCCAGGTATCAAAGCATATATGGGGGTCTATCTGTGATGATTGTGTTTTGTTTATGTGTTCCAGGTATCAAGGTATATGGGGGTCTATCTGTGATGATTGTGTTTTGTTGTGTGTTTTAGGTATCAAAGCATATGGGGGTCTATCTGTGATGATTGTGTTGTTTTGTGTGTTCAAGGTATCAAGGTATATGGGGGTCTATCTGTGATGATTGTGTTTTGATGTGTGTTCCAGGTATCAAGGTATATGGGGGTCTATCTGTGATGACTCCTGGGACAACAGGGATGCCACAGTTGTCTGTAGATCTCTTGGATACTCGTAAGTCAATCACTGCAGCATATTCCACCACAAGAGGAGAATCATTTGTATGTTGTTCTTAAAGCAATACTTACATCCACAGGCACATTTTGTTACCTACCCTTATAATACTTTTCTGTAGATAACAGTTACTTTATAGAAAGAAATTTATGTGTACATGTTGAAATGTTGATCATTTATTATGAGAGGTACCCTGTATCACCAAAATTTATGACAAAAATGTTGTTAATACAGTAATTATGGCTGAACTTTGAGTTAAGCTTCTTCATACAAAGTTAAGCAACTATGTTCTAACTTTTTAGGTCAACCATATGTTATATTAGGATTATGTTTAGTAATAAGCTTGGTACAAAAAAAAGTGACAGGACAGAACAATATTTCTTCTGAAGACAATTCACTTGAAGCAGATATAGTGCTGCCTTCACTCTGATAGCTTGCTATGAATACCTGATATAGTGTCACACCATGTCACTTTTCCTGACACAGGACTGACAAATCATAGAGTTACCTCTATTATAACTTTAAGTGTAAGCAAGGGCTGCTTTATTACATGTATATTGTTTTATTTTTTATATTTTCCCATCTCCTGGGATTGAATCTGTTGCCCTCTGTCAATGGAGCCTAACTTTTATCTATTATCCTAGCTAAGTCTGAAGTGCACTTATCGACCAATCAATGGCTAAATATTGTCTGGGATCTAACAAATCAGAAAACCTGACGCTATTGCATATGTGTTGTCAGTGGGTAACAGTGGGCATCTCAGGACAAATGTAGAAATGAAATATAAAAAATAATAAAATCACACATTATTTTCCATGCCTTTTTGTCTGACTCTTTATCATCGGGCACAGACTTAAAATGAGGATGATGATGATCAGTCCTTTCACTTGAATTAAACATGTCCATGGTCTGGAATTGTGTTATTATAGTTTATAAATTCTATTGGGAATAGTAGACAGTCGAGATTAAATACAAAATTAGGTTGATCAGATTAAAATGATGGTTAATTGTCTGGTCCATCAAGGTGGAAAAACTTACTCTGCTTAGTTTGTTTCATAATATATAAGCTTACTGTACATCACCCTTCTAATCTCATAACCCAGTGATATTCTGCAGCATCTGCAAAACTGTACAGAATTGTGGATATTATCAATTTTGATGCATGTAACAAACAGTTCAACATTTGTCTAAGTGAACCTTTGACCAGTTAAGGGCGTGTCCCTCTGTCTCTATGGATGGGTCAAATGTAAAGGAGCTTCAATTACCTTGTTTACAGCGGAGGACGAGCAATCAATGGTATAGGAGAAGGCCGAGGACCTATTTGGATGGACGATGTAGAATGTAATGGTACAGAAGCTAGCGTAGATCAATGTACCTTCAAAGGTTGGGGCGAGCACAATTGTGATCATACCGAGGATGCTGGAGTTATCTGCAACGATAGTAAGTATTGACATGTTAAATCAGGCAAAGCAATGAGTGGCAGTAGTGTATAGTCTCCTTATAATACTCCATTAATGTAAGTACAGTAAAGCCTCCCAAGTCCGGCCTCCATTAAGACCAACACATAATATTATCATCATTTTACTTAGAAACCAGGTCAGTTTTTGTGCAAAGGAAATATATGTATCAACAAACATGCATTTAATGAACATATACTTAATGATTGCAATAACTCATTTGGTAGAGCATCGGCTTGCAGATCGGGGGGTCGCTGGTTCAAACCCCAGCCGGGTCAAACTAAAGACTTTAAAGTTAGTAGTAGTGGCTTCCTTCCTAACGCTCGGGGCTAAGGGGACAGCATTACACCCGACTCGTCGGTGTCAGTATAATGAAACTGCCAGGTTCAGTACCTGGGCACCTCATAAGTGCCCTTGTGCTATAATGATAGAAATGTCACTGCACAGTATTGGCAAAAATGCCAGCATATCCCTATTTTAAGAATAATTTGACAGATTTAAATGCAAATATTTTTGGGAAAAAAGATTTTTCCCAGTTTGTAATGTTTTTCAAAGAATCAGTGATAAAAGTCCAAGGATTTCAACTAAAAGACCAAACTATTTAGACTTACTCAGTTATTATATTACAAGTAGACAATTTTTATTTCATCAATGTTCTTCATTATTACTAAGTTATATTATCTGTTTGTGCTGACAAGAGAAAATAAATAGTCTTGGAACTTAAATATCTTGTTCTATTGTCATTCTTACATTTCTTTTGTTCCCATTGCTTTGGTTTTGTCTGTGTTGCTTTTTTGTATTATGTATTTGCTTTGTCCTCATTGTTAAAATTGTGAACATTCTTCCATTTGTGTGTGTCTTGATTTATAAGGCTCAATTGAAACTTTCCATGTTTGTCCCATACAAATTTCTATGTATGATGACCGCTATCTTTGTTTTCCCACAAGAATCTGTGTCAGCTGATAGGTGTCCATGTGTTTTAAAAAACCTGTGATGTCAGTTGATATCTATGCATTTCTGATAGAGCATGTCATCTGGTGCCTATGCATTTTCATTAGTGCTTGTCAACTTGTGTCCATAAATTTACACCAGTGCATGTCAACTGGTATCTGTATATTTTCACAAGTGCTTGTCAAACAAGTGTTCATGTAAATTCACAAGTGCTTGTCAAACTAGAGTTCATGTAATTTCACAGGTGCCTGTCAAACTAGTGTCCATGTAAATTCACAAGTGCCTGTCAAACTAGTGTTCATGTAATTTCACAAGTGCCTGTCAAACTAGTGTCCATGTAAATTCACAAGTGCCTGTCAAACTAGTGTCCATGTAAATTCACAAGTGCCTGTCAAACTAGTTAGTGTCCATGTAAATTCACAAGTGCCTGTCAAACTAGTTAGTGTCCATGTAAATTCACAAGTGCCTGTCAAACTAGTTAGTGTCCATGTAAATTCACAAGTGCCTGTCAAACTAGTTAGTGTCCATGTAAATTCACAAGTGCATGTCAAACTAGTTTGTGTCCATGTAAATTCTCAAGTGCATGTCAAACTAGTTAGTGTCCATGTAAATTCACAAGTACCTGTCAAACTAGTTAGTGTCCATGTAAATTCACAAGTGCATGTCAAACAAGTGTCCATGTTAATTCACAAGTGCCTGTCAAACTAGTTAGTGTCCATGTAATTTCACAAGAACCTGTCAAACTAGTTAGTGTCCATGTTAATTCACAAGTGCCTGTCAAACTAGTTAGTGTCCATGTAAATTCACAAGTGCCTGTCAAACTAGTTAGTGTCCATGTAAATTCACAAGTGCATGTCAAACTAGTTAGTGTCCATGTAAATTCACAAGTGCATGTCAAACTAGTTAGTGTCCATGTAAACTCACAAGTGCATGTCAAACTAGTTAGTGTCCATGTAAACTCACAAGTGCATGTCAAACTAGTTAGTGTCCATGTAAATTCACAAGTGCCTGTCAAACTAGTTAGTGTCCATGTAAATTCACAAGTGCATGTCAAACTAGTTAGTGTCCATGTAAATTCACAAGTGCCTGTCAAACTAATTAGTGTCCATGTAAATTCACAAGTGCATGTCAAACTAGTTAGTGTCCATGTAAATTCACAAGTGCATGTCAAACTAGTTAGTGTCCATGTAAATTCACAAGTGCATGTCAAACAAGTGTCCATGTAAATTCTCAAGTACATGTCAAACAAGTGTTGATGTAAATTCTTAAGTGCATGTCAAACAAGTGTCCATGTAAATTCACAGGTGTATGTCTTACTAGTATCCAATTAATTTCATTAGTTCATGTCAAATTAAATCTTATCCATGCAGAGAAACTGCACCTAAGCATGTCATCTTAAATCCATGTATTTTTACTGTCGATGGAAACAAATATTCACAATTTCTGCTAGAATCTGTGCATCTCAAATGATATACACTTAATTTTTACTAGCAACTATACATGGATCAAGATAATCACAAATTTCATCTATCACCTGTGCAACTGATAACCACGTATGTCAACTGTCATCTATCACCTATGCAACTGATAACCATGTATGTCAACTATCATCTTTCACCTGTGCAACTGATAACCATGTATGTCAACTATCATCTTTCACCTGTGCAACTGATAACCATGTATGTCAACTGTCATCTTTCACCTGTGCAACTGATAACCATGTATGTCAACTGTCATCTTTCACCTGTGCAACTGATAACCATGTATGTCAACTGTCATCTTTCACCTGTGTAACTGATAACCATGTATGTCAACTATCATCTTTCACCTGTGCAACTGATAACCATGTATGTCAACTGTCATCTATCACCTGTGCAACTGATAACCATGTATGTCAACTGTCATCTATCACCTGTGCAACTGATAACCATGTATGTCAACTGTCATCTTTCACCTGTGCAACTGATAACCATGTATGTAAACTGTCATCTTTCACCTGTGCAACTGATAACCATGTATGTCAACTGTCATCTATCACCTGTGTAACTGATAACCATGTGTGTCATCTATCACCTGAGCAACTGATAACCATATATGTCAGCTATCATTAATAAACTGATAACCATTTATGTTAACTATTAACGTCAACTGGAAACCTTGAAAAAATGCGAATGTCTACTGATACCAATGTTTTTCACTAGCATCTGTGCCGATGTACAGTGTGCGTCTGGCTGGTGGTCCAAGCAATACTGAGGGACGTGTGGAGGTCCTATATGGAAGCACTTGGGGCACTGTCTGTGATGACAGTTGGAGCAATGCCGATGCACAAGTTGTCTGCCGTATGCTAGGTGCAAGCACGTATGTAACTATCTCATACTATAAACATTATACTTTCAATTGAAAGCCAGAAGGTCTTATCATCATGTACAATTTTTTACCTCTAATGACTGCAGTGGTAACAGGACATAGCTTGAGAAAAAGTTTTTGGCTTAGAACTGGATTCGAACCTAGGACAGTGGAGTAAGAAGCAAATACAAGCAAGCTGAAAAGTTGACTTCCTAATGCAGTGTGCAGTGTTTGGTATTGGTTATATATACAGCAACACAGCATTGCATATCGAGGGCTGAGTGAAAGCCATAACATACATTCTTCTATTGCTGGCTCAATTTTAATGTCTGCCATTACCTCAGAATACTCGAGGTCGCTACATGCCTTTTGAATTATCAAAACAAAATTTTGTTAAGTGGCAGTTGAGATTTTGGACAAAGACTGTTTCATTTGACGAACATGTTAAATTAATGCATAAACTTGGCTCATAAAATTCAGTATAAACTTTAGATAATTCAGTCATATTGTTATAATATGATGACATGGAATTATTTGGTAAATTAACCCCAAGTGCAAGTATCATTTGTCATTATTGCCATAAATCAACAATTCTCTTGTTTACGTATGACTTTATGAGTTTAACAATTTGTCTTACTTAAAAAGTTCAGAAAATAATCACAAAAATTATTTAAATTTTCAGATCAATTAAAAACATTAATGATAACAAAGACTTTAATAAAAGTGAACTGCACAAATTGTGTTGCAGTACATTATCATAATTTATTTAAGAATCTTGGCATCCTTGTCTGTGAGCCTATTGCAGAGGTAAATGTGTGCATGAGGAACGATAACCTTGTGAGAGAGGTTGATAACATATATGCTGATAAATACTTGTTGCTTTGAATTGAAGTATTCTTCTTCTTAGGACTATTTGAAATACATTGCGTAGAGACTATCATTGTTATTTGGTGACGTTAAGCTAGTACAGACTTCAGACAAATGTTTGGTTATAACCATCAATGTACTGCAGGCCAGCTGAAATACATTCTCAGTTGAATATTCTTGTTCATAAGAGTGCTTGACGTCAGTCTTTGAGGATCAAAGGAGATGTCAGTGTTATGCTTTGGTGATGGTGACACGGTTGTAATGGGTGCGCCCGTGGCATAATGGTAGAGTTGGGGAGAGTGACTTAATATGGGAAGGTCTTCCAGCTGATCTGTGGTGTGCCTGTGGTTCTGGCCAGACATTTGTCTTCCTCCACCAAAATAGCTGGATGTTGCTTTAATGGCCATAACTGGTCACTACAATATATTTCAGAAACAAAACAAAACAAGCTTGTTGTTTTTGTAAAGACATTATACAAGTTAGAGTGATGTTGACAGAAGGTATACAAGTAATTGTGATGTTTACAGAAGGTAAACAAGTAATTGTGATGTTTACAGAAGGTAAACAAGTAAATGTGATGTTTACAGAAGGTAAACAAGTAAATGTGATGTTGACAGAAGGTATACAAGTAATTGTGATGTTTACAGAAGGTAAACAAGTAAATGTGATGTTTACAGAAGGTATACAAGTTGGAGTGATGTTTACAGAAGGTACACAAGTAAATGTGATGTTTACAGAAGGTATAAAAGTTGGAGTGATGTTTACAGAAGGTATACAAGTTGGAGTGATGTTTACAGAAGGTAAACAAGTAAATGTGATGTTTACAGAAGGTATACAAGTTAGAGTGATGTTGACAGAAGGTATACAAGTTAGAGTGATGTTGACAGAAGGTATACAAGTAAATGTGATGTTTACAGAAGGTATACAAGTTGGAGTGATGTTTACAGAAGGTGCACAAGTTAGAAAGATGTTTACAGAATGTATACAAGTAAATGTGATGTTTACAGAAGGTATATAATTTAGAGTGATGTTTACAGAAGGTATACAAGTTAGAGTGATGTTTACAGAAGGTACACAAGTTAGAGTGATGTTTACAGAAGGTATACAAGTAAATGTGATGTTTACAGAAGGTATACAGATAAATGTCACAAGTAATGTCAAAAGCATGATACAAGTTATTCTAGGTTTACATGAAAACACAGTAATGATAGTGCAAAGTTTAAACAAGGAGTTTCATTGTTAACAGAGATGGAGCCACTGCTGTATCCCGAGCCCAGTATGGACAAGGCGTGGGACAAATCTTGCTCGACAATGTGCAGTGTATAGGTACTGAAAGCAACCTTGGCCAATGTGTCAATAATGGTGCAGGGTTACATGACTGTACACATGCAGAGGATGCTGGAGTTAGGTGTAGTGGAGGTACTTTTATTTTCATATAACTAGAATCAGTTTTTGGTTTAGACTGGTTTCAAGATAAATAACAAAGACAATAACAGTCATTTTTGTAGTGTTTGTCTAAAATTGGCACCAAAAATCTAGACACAGATGTCTGAATAGAACCACAAGCTCAATGCAGGCCTACTGGAAGACCTTGCCTCATTTAAGTTCTTACCAAGACTGGGACTTGAATCCAAGTAGGAAGGGGCCGATGAGTTACAAGTCTGTGGCTTTAACCCAGCAACAACAGGAAACTCGGATATTGGCGCCACTCGAGAGAGCAGTGCCTCTTATGGAAAGCATTTTTTTATGGGGACAATAGTGTTGCGGTCAATAACACAATGTCGCAGGTGTTTTGTGAGACACTCTTCAGAGAAAAGAACCAAGTGTTCTGTTTTTTTAACAGAGTTGCCGGCAACAATAAATTGTAGCTTGCAATTGTTTAACAAAAGAAACAGAGTATACTGATGTTAGAATGCAGCTTGTAAATACAGATGTAGCAAAGGAAAACAAACAAAGTAGCAAATATTCTACTTCCCATCAAAGTTATGATTCATTACTGTCAAATGTTTATGCATTTAATCATCAGTGTAAGAGAGTATTTAGTTCCCATGATAGTCATCTAATTGTTTAAAATGAATGCTCTCAACGGCGCCTTAGATATTTCACATCCTAGCTCTTTCTTGTTGGTATTTGTAATCTCCATCAAAGACCCCATGGATAAAGTTTTGCATTGTGTCTTTCTGTCAGTCTCTCAATCTGCCTGTCTCAGTGAAATTTGCTGGGAGAGAAGGGTCAAGGTCTTGCAAATAGGTTAAATATTCAATACCGGTATTATGCATTTTAGGTGCATTAAGTCATTCACAGGAAAGTTGATATTCATACACTGACCATATTGCATGGCAGTTGTCATGGTCACATTTCAATGTCAAATATCAAGAGGATCAATTTTTGAGATTTGTGTGCCAACACCTGGTAGATTGCTTCATGACTGATGGTTTTATTTTTATTTTATTATCATCATTATTGTCCTCATCACACTTCACATCATCGACATCCTCACCGTTACTGTTTTCCTTTGCCTGTGCCAGGTCAAGTAACACAGGTACCGATCCGTCTGGTGGGTGGCCATAGCAACAGTCAAGGCCGCGTAGAGATTCAACATAATGGTACTTGGGGCACTATCTGTGATGATAACTTTGATGGGAATGCTGCCAAGGTGATTTGTGGCATGCTTCAACTTCCAACGTAAGTATTAACATGTTTTATTACTTTATATGTTGAAGTTGTTTATATATTGTTGGAAACTGTCATTTGAATAGTTTGAGGCCCCTGTAAAATATAAAGTAAGTAGTTACTGTTTTGTCCAAGCCAGGTTTGTTGAGTCTTTGTTTGTTTGTTTATTGGGTTTATCGTCCCACCAACAGTATTTCAGTTATCTGGAGACGGTGTCCACTTGAAGCAGATATAGTGCTGCCTTCACTGTGTATAGCATGCCATGATAACCTGGCATGATACCACACCCAGTCACATTATCCTGACACTGGGCCAACCAGTCGTGGAACTACCCTTATATTTGCTTGAGTGTTAGCAAGGGAGCTATACCACTACCATTTTTAACAACTTTGGTATGTCGCGGCCCGGGATCGAACCCGGGCCCTCCCGTACCTGGAGCCGACGCTCTACCGATTGCGCTACCAGGTCCGGTTTGTTGAGTTTTTCTTCCCTGATAAAAGCAATAAGTCACCTTATAATATAAGCTTAGTACACTATACAACTTTAAATTTGAATACAAACCACAAAAACAAGTTTTCTATTGTTTTATCAAGATAGGTCAAGACCTGCATTGATATTTTTTCAATTAATGCAATTTTTTTGTTCCCTCTACAGACATAAACAACCAAAGACGATGATGCAGACTTTACCTTTCTAAATACTTATGCAAAACTCTTATGCCAAGCTTTTTTTTTCATATAATAAAAAACATCAACACATCAGTTAAACTGCTGTTTGTAAATATACACAAGTCACCAAGATTGTCTAGTCTCTAAATACAATATGATATAAGAACTATAGTTTTGGTTGCTTTTCAGTCAAAATTCGAAACCATGGATGTGTGTTTTTTTTGTCAATATAATTATGTTTTAACCTTCTTCCTCTGAAAGACATCAGTTATTTTAGGTTATGATACAATAACATTATTTAAAGTGTTGTTCCTGTTGATTCAGTCAAGCTGCTAGACCACGCATGGGTGGATTTTTTGGTCAAGGGACTGGGCAGATTTGGCTGGATGACCTCAGTTGTCTTGGTAACGAAACATCAATCGCCATGTGCGGACACAGGTCATGGGGTTCCAATAACTGTGGACACTCAGAAGATGCTGGAGTAGAATGTGGAGGTAGGTGTGCATAAAATGTTACGAGTGTGGAGCCTTCTATTGAATACCAGTAGCTGGTATTTACCATCAAACTTTAGGAATGTGCAACTATTCAGTGGGGTCCAGGCAGGCCTCTTTATCATTTTATGTCTTAACAAAAGCAAGCAGTCTAATAGAAAAGCCGTGCAATAAGTTATGGAGAAACAAACATGTAGCAATAAAATATCAAGAATTAATTAAGGATACTGATGATTACTGCGTTGCAAGCAAAGATGTACATTAGATTGAAATTAGGAATTATTCCACTTCTGCAGTGAAAATACACCAACATATGTATCTGTTTTCACTATGAAAGATTCAATGTACCGCAAATTATTTACTGCATTTGTATAAAATATTACAGCATTTGTATAAAATATAACGGCATTGGTATAAAATATTCACTACACCTTCGGTGTTTCTTTCTACTTAGAATTTATGGAGATCATTTGTGAAGCCACATCAAGGGGTCATCCAGAAAATATATGGGTCATGCTCCAGTAAATGTAGATCTACATGATATTTTAGAAACATGTTTAAATGTATGTTTTTATGTTTTAAGAGATTATTATTTGTAAAGCAAACACTGTAAAAGTGTTTTCTATTGTTTCAGTCTGACAAAAAGGAAAATATAATGTTTATTAGGAGGACACAACAGAATGTTTATTTTTATTTTTTACCTCTTTTTCCAAAGTTTCATGCATACTCAAAGAATTAGCCTCTTTACCTCGATCAAAGTCTGTACTCTTTAAAAAATAAACAGCCAGTAAAATTTTAAAGTACTGGCATCTGCTAAGGGGAAAAAGAGACACAAATACTATTTGGTGTTAACTTTTCCCAGCACTTTAAGTGGGATTAAGGGGTTAAAATATTTATCTTTTCTCCCTCCCAGGTGTTGTCAATGGGAGCCCTGTGCGGTTGAGAAATGGTACGACATCAGCAGAAGGACGAGTTGAGGTATTCCACAATGGTACATGGGGAACAGTCTGTGACGACTCAACAACTAGAAACTTTGCTAAAGTTGTCTGCAGAATGCTTGGTTTGTCAGTGTACGTTAAATTTATCATTTTGTTCTTAAAGTGTTTAGCTTATTATCTTGATCAGCAAATTTGTTTCATTTGAATTGTCATTGTATCACTTAATTTTTAAACATATCTATTAGTTTTTGATCAAATTGAATGTTATATACAACTTAAATAAGACCATTGGGACCAACATTTCGGATCAAATATTTTTTCTCAAATAACCAAATAAGAAATTGTTACCTGAAAGATCCCGCAAAATGATGTTCATTGATGCCCTAGATCTGTGTGAACAGTGAAATATAAATGCCCACTTGTCATTCCAAACAGGTATTATCTCTCTGAACCATGCTGCAGATATAGCTATTTTTTTAACTGACAAAAACCCTGTGACACTTTACTTTTGAGATCTCATTATATTATCATCTGGGTTATCCACTCGGAGATGGACATCTATTTTTTACAAAAATCGCTATGGTTCTTATTTATAGATTTGGAAAGTATGAATTTTAGAATGCTTGTCCGCCTTTTGTACTGTCTAACAATATAGGTAGTGTTCAAAACTGTCTTTACTTAGAATAAAGTATGAGTTTATGCAGAAATAATGTCCAAATTCCCCAAAGCAGTGGTAAGATATTGTTGCATGTATTTGATTTATGCAAACTGTTAGATACCTCCTTTTAAGGAACAGTTGAATGATAGCATACCGCTAGCTGTACACAGCTTTTTGTAAAAAATTATTATTATCAACAACTTTGTAATACTCCTCTTAAAATAGTTCCTTCTTATAAATTTGTACCAGTGTTTCTTTCTATAAGTTATTAAATTTGTAATAATAAAGTATTTTATTATATGTATCTGTTTCACATTTTTACTAAATATGTATTTGTTTATGTGTTTGCATTCTTATGCCAAAGAATTTATATTTGCTTTAAATACACTTGTGAAATTGCATTGTTTTATTTCAGTTCCAATGTTGCGGTAAGACAGTCAGCTTTCTTTGGGGCAGGAACTGGTCAGATTTGGATGGATGACGTACAATGTACAGGAGATGAGCCAAATATCGACTCTTGTGCCTTCAGGCCTTGGGGAACAAATAACTGCGGACACAACGAGGATGTTGGCGTCATATGCAATGGTAAACATGTGTTTATTAACTGAAAAATGAAAAACAACAACATAAATTTATATTAATTAAAGAGATGTCTTAACAGGCAATGCTTATTATCTGGAGATGCTTATTTGTAACCCTGTGTATGTTGCCAACATTTTCTATTTTTAGTCGCGCTTTGTTTATCTATCTGTCCTGTTCCATTTGTCCATTTGTTCATTTGTCTGTCCATCATAATTTTGTCCAGAGCATAATACAAAAACTGTAAGAGTTATCAACATGAAAATTCAGAAGCAGATAGATCTTAATAAGGAAAAAGTGCCTTGTACAAGAACCATAACTGTTTTGTATAATTTAGGGGTTATTTCCCTTTTTTATATTTAAAACTTAAATCTTTTCTGGAGTATAACACAAAATTGTGTTATCAAACATAAAACTTCGTATATAGATAGCTCTTAACAAAGAGAAGTGCATTGTGCAAGAAACATAATTTTGTTTTGTCTAATTTAGAAGTTATTGCCCTTTGTTATTTTTTTAAACCTTAGTTTTGATCATAAGATATTTGAAGGAAAAAGCCCTTTTGGAACTAGCATTTATTTGTGGAGCATCCATTGGTTCTATCAATTCTCTTGTTTATTACCTTTAAGAATTTCTTAATTTGTCTAAATTTATCCTAAATATAAAAAAAGAAAAGGGGACACTTTGTATCATCAAATATTTTGTATTTTAAGCCATATATGTGTCTTATATAAGCCTGCACCATTCATATGTGTTGTCAGTCCCTGTTTACTTACATTAACTCACCAGTATGAGATCCAACATAATCAGCACTATTGACATTTCGAAGTAGTATGTTTTTATCAACCTTGTGGTTTGTTGGTGGATCGAGGGATTGCTGTTACTTTAAACTGAAAAGAACCAACTTATACCTGTAAAAAATGCTGTTTTGAAGTTGTTAACTGTTAAAGTCACATCAAATGAGCATGGAAGGGTTAGCCACACTAAAATTGTACTTCCACTGAAATACATGTAAAATATGCACCAAATTATCACCTGTACCAGATTAGTGCCTGATGTTGACTTTTACCCGCATTGGAATATATAACTCACACTGGAAGATTACCTGCACCAGAATATTTCCGGCAGTGGAATATTTCTCGCACTGAAAGATTACCCGCATCAGAAGATTACCTGCATAAAAGATTATCTGCACCTTTATACTTCCTGCATTGAAAAATAAATTCCATGAGATAGGTCCCACTGGAATATGATCGCAGTGATAGATCACACACAATAGAATATAAGTCAATTAAAATTCTTTAAACTATGCATTTTTCTGTTCTATTAGTTGCTGCTCCTCAGATCAGACTAGTTGCTCCAGCAGGATCGTCCAATCCAGCCCAAGGACGTCTGGAAGTCTTCTTCAATAACACTTGGGGTACAGTCTGTGATGACAGCTTTGACTCTGCAGCTGCTGGTGTTGTTTGCAATGAACTGGGATTTTCAAGGTTTGTAATGAGTTTTAGGATTTGCAGTGTGCTTAAATTTCAAAGATCATACAAAGTTCTATTTCTTGGATTGTAAGTACATATGACAAATTCTTGGTTGTATGAGAAGAAAAGACCTTATCTCAGTGGCAAGGTAGGCTGTCTTGATTTTGAATCTAAAACAATTTGAGGCAGATGGTTAGAAATCTGCAACTTTTTCTGCTTGGTCAGGGGCAGGAATGATTAACATTTGTGTATTTGACAATGTAGATTTCTATCCATAACGGTAAAAAGCTCTTCAAATATTTTGTCATCAGGACTGGGGCTGTGGCAAAGGGAAGTGCATTCTTCGGTCGAGGAGGTGGTCCGATCCTTCTGGATGATGTCAGCTGTCTGGGATCCGAGAGCAACATTCTGCAGTGTGACACAAAACCATGGGGTGTCAATAATTGTGACCATGGTGAAGATGTTGGAGTCATCTGTCAGACTAGTAAGTACACTTTCTTATATTACAAATACTAACAAAGACATATAAATGAAAGATCCATGTTGTTTCAATACATCAAAACATCATATAAAAAATCTCAAGCTAGTTGACCAAAAATCAGTTCATTCTGTGAAGAGTCCACTTTTTTATTACCATGTTGCACATGACAAGTATTTTAGCAAGAACAGTTAAATGATAAACAGGGTAGTTTAATGTCTAATGACCAAGATAGCTGGAAAGCTCCCAAATGCAAATCTTATACTCATATATTTATATATTCTATAAATTGACGAGTTTTAACATCCTAAACATTTAAAAAGATTAGTTTAACTATTATTTTAACGTTTATCATTTTTGTAGCATTTATGAATGTGCGACTTGTTGGTGGCTCCAGTATGTACAATGGTCGTGTGGAAATTCTCTACAATGGAACTTGGGGAACAGTTTGTGATGATTACTTCACCTTTAATGCTGCTCAGGTTGTGTGCGGTATGCTGCGATATCCAACGTAAGTAAATTCTTTGGTCAGTTATGAATAGGTGTCCATTTTAGGTAGAAAACCTAATGTGGCAAACCCTTACCAGCTTACATAAGGTGGATAGACAGTTTTTGAAAGACATTACATATATTTACCTGTGATACTGCATGTGAGCATTTGCACAAACTTTCACAAGAACAGAAAGGAGTATTTTACAGGTTTGGACAATATAGGGGCATACATTTATTTCCTTTTTAACATTTATCAAAGATTAACTTTGGTTTCTAATCTTATTAAGAATAAAGGAACAGCACAAATAAGTATTTAGTTTATTGTGAAATTGTCTACTTAAGATAGGCAATAACATTTACTGGAAGTTTAACAGAATCTGCCAAAGATTCACCCATGGCCAATAGGTTAGTATCACACCTTTGTAACTCTTTGTAACCCTGTCATTTGTCAAGGGTCTTCCTCTACCAATACTTAGCTGGACGTCGTCAGTATGACCATAACTGTGATGCTGCGAACAAACAAAAACAAACAAAATCTGCCAAATAAACAAATACAAATTACATAATTCAAATCCAGGTTTTAACCTTTTCTCTGTCAAAGCTTGAATGCATGATTTTGTACATATTGTACATCTATATCATCCACCTTCCATTGGTAGCTATGTGATTATAATTTAAAACATTGTTTGCTATTTTTTTACCACTATATATAGAAACAAATCTCATTCAGATGAAAAATAAAACATTGGAACTAATGTGAGTTATTTTTTAACAAAATTTAGTGCTAGGATTTAATAGACTAGCTTATATGTTTCAGGGCTGGTGCATCTGTGCTAACAGTGGGAAACTGGGGTACACCACCAAGCCAGATCTGGCTTGACAATGTCCGGTGCACAGGAACTGAAGCAAGTCTTGACCAATGCAGCCATCTTCCATATGGAAACAACAACTGCGGCCATTCTGAGGATGTGGGCATCTCATGCTCTTCAAGTAAGTATGCATAAATCCATGTGCTTGGAGCTGTGGTTATCATAATATAGTTTATATTATGGACATCCCTTTCTTTGCAAGTAAGTAAACATACTGCGCTATTGACTTTGCTACACTTGTTAGAGTTAAGCATATTGATGCTATGGGCATTTCTTGCTCTTCAAGTAAACACTAATACATATAACAGTACTATTAGTACCAAAAACCTTATATTGCAATTTTAATGCTTGATTTAATGATCACTCAGATGATTTTGTCCCCTTATGCACTGTAAGTAAGTTTATACACTGCCCTTTGGGCTACAGTTACCATAGTTTTACACAAACACACACGTCCATGAATGTAACCACAGTAATAAATCATTACTATAAAGTCTTAAATCAATACTTTCCATCTTATCAACTGGCTTTCAGCAATACATGTGGCCATTCACAAACGGCAGGTGCCTATTGTTTGCTAGTATGTATAAAAACCTCCTTATGGGTGGACCTTTGATATACTTGACATTTTGTTTGAGTCTGTATTGTCTAAGAAAGCGATTCTTATTTGGGATTTTCTGCATGTTGGTACTGCTTTTCCAATTCAATAAGTTATCACAAAAAGTGTCATAAATCATTTGTTATTTCTCAGTTTGGATTAGAAATTAAAAGTTCATTTTTTTAATCCCATATTGTTGTACACTTTCAGCGCATAACAGAAAGAAGAAAATGTAAAAATCTTAAAAATATGACTTGCTAAGTTGGATAGAGTCCCTTTAAAGTCTTTAATTGTTTCTGTAGCATATATTTTAAAGCAACTTGGTAATAAAAACATGTACATATCAAAATGGAAGAAAAGCAGATACATAGCTAAATGATGAGTAATTTTACCTCTAGACAGTATACTTCGGCTGTTGCTGTCAAACAATAAATAACTATTATTTCTTATAGTATAACTTCTCCATCTACAACTTATTACTCCACATAAAATTATTTTTATTATATATGCTTCCATAGCAACCAGCCAACCAGGATCAACAACTACGTCACGACCCATTACATATGGTACCACTCCCAACCCCAGTGGCGTGTTTGTGCGCCTAGTCAACGGGGACTCATCTTACAGTGGTCGGGTGGAGGTCTACGCTAATCAGATTTGGGGAACAATCTGCGATGATGACTGGAACGCAACTGATGCAGGGGTCATATGTTCAATGCTTGGTTATCAGAAGTAAGTTACATTTGGCTACTTTCTCCGTCTTTTATTTTAGCTTTATTTGATTAACAGTGTTCATTTGAAGAATTGTGTTTGCCTAATAATTGATTCTCAATTAATATGACCTTGAAAGACCAGTTTTTATCAAATTAACTTGGCTTGTTTGCCTTATTAGGACAGATATGTTAAAACCAGACAGCTTGCTTTAATGTAATGGTCAAAATTGTTGGTTCAATATTACCAAAAATTTGGGTAGTGATTTCACTTTCAGTAATGACTGTTGTTTACTATATTATCTTTAGAACCATTCATCTTCGTGTTATTTAATTTTCATTTCAGGAACAGTGCTACTGCCAGAACTCAGGCCTTCTATGGATTGGGCAGTGGTAGGATATGGCTGGACAATGTCCACTGTCGTGGTACTGAGACCAATATTGCTCTCTGTCCTGCCAACGCCTGGGGAGCCCATAACTGTGGCCATCAGGAAGATGCTGGAGTCTCCTGTGCAACAAGTATGTAACTCAAATGGCATTGAAAGTCATGTCTGATCATTTCAAAAGTCATGTCAAGTCAACACCAAAGTTTTCAATCAAATGAAATATTACAGAAATTGAGCATCTGCTGTAATAACAATTTTTATAATTGCCATTATTGTTTAAATATCACACTTTAAAAAATAGTTTTTAGTATGCACAACATCGCTCAACAGTCAGGTAGATTCTCTCTAGAAGGTCTTTTTGGTTGATATATGTAATGTGTTTATACAACAAAACAGTGGTTCAACTCTTTCGCTATAGTGACATTTTGGCTCAGAGCACAATTATTTTGATGTATGTCATACAATGTTTTTTTGACTTCTGCTACATAAATACAATTATCTGCTGACTTCTGCAACTGAAGAAACATTTTATTAATGCAGCTACGGCAAAGCAATATTTGGTTAATATAAATTGATTTTTCTAATACTCATCACAATGTTTTGGGTTTTTTTTTTTGTTCAACCTTTTGTAACTCCGTACACAGATAAAGAATTCCATTACAATCATAAATACTCATTCAAATTTACTTTTTGTTTGAAATTTTATTTTTTTCAACTTAAGCCAAACAATGCTTGTTCCAAAACTACAACACCTTATTTTGGTACTCCTCTGATTCACTAATGGAAATATATTTTATCCCCTTTGTCATTGTGTAACAGATGGATTACCAGACAACTTCCTCATATTCACTGACTCGACAAACAAGAAGATCTTACGAATGGACATGATGTCAAAAAGTTATGTTGAAGTTCCAATATCTCGTCATGATGTTCCTATCGCCATAGACTATGATCCAATTGATGGTAGAATCTACTGGAGTGACGTAGGCTCCAACCAGATCAGAAGTGCCTCAGTTGATGGCAATAATGAAAGACTGGTCAGGTTGTTAGGCAACGGTAAGCAAATGTAAAAAAAATCCCAGGTATATGTACCTAACCTTTAGCTTGCAAAGCACTTATTCATGAGAATTAGGCAAAGAGTGTATATTCAGATCAGCCTGGCAAATAGTGTACATCCAAATCAGCTTGGCAGATAAGTGTATATCAGATCAGCCTGGCAGATAGTGTATGTCCAGATTAGCCTGGCAAACAGTGTATATCCAGATCAGCCTGGCAAATAGTGTATATCCAGATCAGCCTGGCAGATAGTGTATATCCAGTTCAGCCAGGCATGTAGTGTATATCCAGATCAGTCTGGCAGATAGTGTATGTCCAGTTCAGCCAGGCAAGTAGTGTATATCCAGATCAGCCTGGCAGATAGTGTATATCCAGTTCAGCTTGGCAAATAGTGTATGTCGCTGTGCAGTATCAGCAAAAATGCCGGCTAATCCCAATCCCATTCCAGATCAGCCTGGCAGATAGTGTATATCCAGTTCAGCCAGGCAGATAGTGTATATCCAGATCAGCCTGGCAGATAGTGTATATCCAGATCAGCCAGGCAGATAGTGTATATCCAGATCAGCCTGACAAATAGTGTATATCCAGATCAGCCTGGCAGATAGTGTATATCCAGATCAGCCAGGCAGATATTGTATATCCAGATCAGCCAGGCAGATAGTGTATATCCAGATCAGCCAGGCAGATAGTGTATATCCAGATCAGCCAGGCAGATAGTGTATATCCAGATCAGCCTGGCAGATAGTGTTTATCCAGTTCAGCCAGCTCCCATCTGGTTGCTGTCTGATCAGGATCTGCACTACTTTCTGATGGGTCTCCAGCAATGAGGTGTTTGGCCCTGTCAAGTAAATATGGATTACAAACAAATGTAGCAGGCTATTAGTTAATTATAACAATTTACACTTTAAATCATATAAAATCCAGGCAACAATATTTGAGTTATTTGGAGAAAGCATCCGATTCAAGCAGATTTAGAGCTGCCTTCACTGTGAACCCAGTCACATGGTCTTGACAATGGGCAAACCAGTCATGAAAATACCCTTTTCTTTGCTTGAGCTTAAACAAGACAACTTTACCACTATCTTGTTTAACAACTATTGTATGTCATGGCCCTGATTACAAATTATAAACATGAGTTCATGTGCAAATAAAAACATGCACAAAGCTTACTTATGTGGTGGAACTAGACCTTTCAAGTTTAGTTCCTGCCTCAAGTTGCTTTTTACAAATAAGTGATTTTAAGTTTGAATCTAAACCTTGTTACAAGTGTATGTTTAAGCAGATCTTGATGAAAATCTAAACCATTGAATCCTTGGTCGAGGAGTCAATCTAAAAGTTGTGTAGTCATAAGTGTATATTGTTTGTTAAACCTTTATTCTACATAGAAGATATCTAATCAGTGAATTTGTAACACTTATTTAGACGATTTGGGCTAGGGCCAGTTATGAGCCATCGGCCCAGCTCTGCCCTTTATTATCCCTTACAATACATATTATACATAAATAGTTTGGAAGTTACATTAGCTGATAGAAAATAATATTTCTCTTAGCAAAAAAATGGCTGCAAAAAAATAATTAAAAAAAGGATTTTAACCTCATTTATGTCAGCAGTGTTGGTGAATAATGACCTAATATTAAGCTGTTGGCATTGCTTGCATTGTGAGATTCATTCACTGGGCTGATTGTCAAAATATATCAGTGCACACACAGTATTTATTGGCCAGTTATCAATGCTGTTTTTTACTATTTATATCAATAAATTTATATATTTAAATTTTACATTTTGTATTCAAACAATTTTAATTTATGTATTTGTTGAAAATCTTTAAACAGGTTCTCGAGCTGACGGTCTGGCTGTTGACTCTATTTCTCGTCTCATCTTCTACACGGATACTGGCTATGATTACATCGCTGCCATGACATTTGATGGCTCGTCTCAAACAGTAATTATCAACTCTGGATTAGATCAGCCAAGAGACATTGTACTGGATTTGAACAACAGGTAGGAATTATATGCTGGGCGGTCTCTTTAAAATTGCAGTTTAGAATACTTGTTTTTAGTAGGCACTGGAGCTATTGTTCTGAAATGTTAAACATGTTTGGAATGCATGCTGGAAATAAACCTTTCTCAAATGCAGTATTTGTGTTGCGATGGCTTTTGGCCGACTTGTGGTGTGCTGGTTGTCTGTATGGGTTCTTTTTCCACCAAAAAAATCTGGATATTGCTTCATGTCTCTTGACTATAACGGACCATTTGTACACTGTCTTGTTAGTTTATTCACAAAATACCAGCTTATTCATACTATTATGTGTATTGGTAATCAGTTGACCAACTTTAACCAAAATAACATGTTTTTGTTACTTGTGAGCAGTTAAGCTAGCTTTAAACAGAAGCTACCAAATAGTAGAATTACTACATGTGTTTGTATTTTCAGACAAAAGAAGCATGTTATTTTTATCTTTACATGTTATTACAAATTTAGCAATACTTTTGTAACTCCTATATACCGGTATACCTCCTATATTGGAAGCTGATCATGGTAAATGCATTGGACCATCTTTCAGAATTCTCTACTGGAGCGACTGGGGCCGCCACCCAGTGATTGAGAGTGCCAACTATGATGGCTCCAACAGACACACCATTATTAATACAGGACTAGTCTGGCCTAATGGAATAGCAGTTGACACCACTGGTAATCCTAGTGTCTATTATTAAATCATGCTCTGTAGTGGAATATTAAATCTGGCGACCCATTTTAAGCAGAAATCATGACTTGAAGTAATGATATTTATTTCACAGCAGCAAAAGTAATTCACCTTCTATTAAGTTCTCAGCACAATGGAATGCAAAGTTTTATACATACATGTATATTAAATTCACTGAGTGAGATTGTACTCTTTATTTAGTATGTGCTCAATAATTCTCACTTAAGAATGATTGAATGTCAGTCCTGGCTATTTCTGTTATTTTGAGGACTGATCAAGAATTGTTTCAGGTATATGTAGTGAAAATAATTGAGTATGACCTTCTTAATTGTTTTGATATTTATTCAAATCACTTTGTTTGAAACTTAACCAGGTAGCATCTTTTGTAAGGTCCATATCAATATAAATTATCTATTATTTAGAAACTTTTTTTATTTTAGGAATGCACAATGGACAAAATATCCCAACTATCTGTCTGCTCTTGAAAATGTAAAATATGGTTATTATTTATGCTGCACCTGTATAAAACATGATTCTTCACTTGCTAACGCATTATTCAAAGTAATAGTCATGATGATTATTTTGTAAAAAAGTCATGAGCCAAATCTGATGTTCTTTGCTTAGGAAGGAGATTATTTGGACTAATGCATGTAGCACCTGTAGGATATAACACAGGCTTGTTTAACATATGCTTAATCTAAGAAACAACTGCAGGAATTCAGATAATTGAGACAAAGTTCAACTATTCCTAGTGCTACAAGAAATACTTCCACAGATTACTATTTACCATTATAAAGTGTGATATGATAGAGAGTCATACAGTTACAATCCTGTAGCAATACACAATCATAAGATGTGCACAATAATATGTTTGTACTTTTTAGGAGGGAAGATCTATTGGGCTGACGGCAACCTCAATAAGATAGAAGTGGCCAATCTTGATGGCAGTAGCAGAAGAGTTCTCCTGCAAGAGCCAGATGCCCATTACTTTGGCCTTACTCTCTACCAAAATACTCTTTACTTTACCGACTGGCGGAGAACGTAAGTGAGGCGGCAAATATTTGTGACCAGGTTACATGTGCATGTGCCAAGCTTAAAAATATACTTGACAAAGTTGTTAATATGAGACTTTGTGACAGTTACAAATATATCTGACAAAGTAACAAATATATTTAAAAAAATTAAGGATTTTGAGTAAGTATTGTAAGTTTATACTGGATAGTTTATAATCAGTGAACATATAATAATTAATAATATAATTATTTTCATTGATGATGATTAAAAAATGCAATTCATTAATTGTAAAGGCCATCTAGTATTAAAAGAAGCCAGTACATTTACTGTTAATGTCCTCTTCCAATCAAATTTTACCGGTGCAATAAGTATTGAAACCATGAACCAGTTGCTTTTGCTTGTATATACAGAATTTGTGACTAATCAAATGACTAATCATATTTGCAGATACATTCGAACCTTATCAACTTCCGGTGGTATACCCTCCATGTATGGAGCCCCAGGTTTTGGACGTTTGAATGACATCCATTTACATAAGAATGGACTTATACCATCCAGTAAGTAGAATTGTTTTTCTGTGAATGCTTGTAAATAATTTTTCGCAACTTAAGCTTTTAATATGTATATCTATGTGTTTTGCATCGCACTTTAGAAATTTTATTAGATATTGGAGCCAAATATAAACATTGTGTGACAGGATACAGAATGGAGTATACAGATGTTAACCCAGGCTAGCTAATCATTCTACACAGCCTTTCCTTATTTCAAAAATATGAAGTGTATTATGTTTGTCTCGCAAAGGTTACATAGTAACTTAAGTTGACATACTATCAACAATATCTACATCACCAGTAAGGCAGACTTTGGCTGATTTTTGACTGAATGCATTGACGCATTATGATCTTCATTTCAAATTCCATTCCTTTATATATGTGCCTAATTTACTCAGTGTCATGTCAACCTTAAGTGGTGAACAAAGTGCAGTTTGTCATGAACTTGATTGACATGTCAATGAAGGTAATGGGATTTTGAATGGTCTCTCACAGAGGTGAAAACATGCTGACTTTGACCACATTTCATATTTGTAAAAATTATAGCCTAATTAAGTAGGTAATTGATTCAGGGGACTGTGATTTCCATCCTATTGAGCTTGGACATCCTAAGTCTCCACAGTATCATAACATTTTACATAGAATATATAGGAAGAATGACAGAACCAGTGTGTGTATTCATAGAGCCTGTACATTCATTAAATTCTGATTCCAAGTATTGTGATTAGACTGTCAATGCTTCTTTTGTTATTTTGATGTGCTCTATTAAAAACATGTCAAAACATCTAAATAAACAAAATATGTGCTCTTTTCTGGAAAGTAGATCAACCATACATGTGCATAACTCTTGTACTTTACAAACCTTTAACAGTGATGTCCAAAGTGTCACTGTACGATTTGTTAGTTTACAGACCTGTAACAAAGTGTAAGCAACTATATCATCTGATAATGGTACCAGAATGAAGGTAGAAAAATACTGACATTGTTAGAAACACACTTCTGTACAATTTCTACTACAATACTGATTGGTGTGAGACAGTTTATGAAGTTCAATCATAACTCATTACCTTTTCTGTTGACAGCAACAAACGCTTGCACCAATGGTAATGGTGGATGTAGCGGTATTTGTTTACCAGTGGGGACCTCTAGGAAGTGCGCATGTCCGCAATCCATGAGTCTTCAGCCAGATGGTGTAACGTGTGGAAACTGTAAGTCATTACATTGTTGATTATAATTCCATCTATTTGTTTATTAGTGGGGTGGGCATTGAGGTGGGGTGGGGTGGATTTTGTTTGTCTGTAGAACAAGTAAACATAATGTTCTTAGAACTGTTTATTAAATTGGTGTATAGTCAATGGATTTGGGCCATTGATAGAGATAATGAATGAACACCTCCATTATGCAACTCACTGACTTAACTTCAACTTACTCTAGCTATATGTTATAATACTGTGATGCCCTGTAGTAATCCACATCTATTTCTGTATGCTGTTTTAGTCAGCACAGATAAGTGCAATTATTAAGCCATTATGATGTATTATGCCATTATTTTATTTGACAGAGGTTGACCTATACATTTTACATGGTTAGCATCAGTCACCCCTGGCAAGCTTAGCTGGTTTGAGATCTTACTTAATTCATTCTTGCTTCTTGACACTGCAGTCTTACACTTTAAAGACATGGTTTAAAATGGGCGATGTTTGGTAGTTAAATTTTTAAGTGTTCGGGGAGGATGATGATGATGATGGTGATGATGACGATAATGATGATGATGATATGATGATGATTATTATGATGGTATTAAATATGATACAGGACAACATCCACACCAATAATTATGATGAAGGCTATTTCTACATTATAATGCAATGTTTTATCCTTTTACCACAGCCTACCCATGCAGCGCATTGACCGGTCTTACGAACGGAGGTATAACTCCAGCCAACTGTACAACCGGGCAGGTTGCGGCGGGCACTGTGTGTAAGGTCACGTGCAATCAAGGCTTTAGTTACCCTGGCAACCCACAGGTCACATGCTTTGGTAATGGTCAGTGGAGTAACAATGGCCAGGCCCTTCAATGTGCAGGTAATGATGAGGAATGCATAGTTTTGAGGAGTAAGATGATATGGAAAGAATAAAAATTAAAAAATAGCATAGTGTAAATTTGGATGGAGCAATTTTTAAGAATAAATTATGATAGAGAGAATTCACAATTAATTTTTTGTGGGGAAATTGCCTGTAAAAGTAGTAAATTAAATTAAGGTGATGTCATATGAAAATTTGGTCAGAAAATCTTATGCGTAAACTTAAGGGAAATACTAGTCAAATTAGGTGGATAGGTTTCAAGTGAAAAATTAGGTCAACAACACATATTTGGTCCTATCGGTGATGCCCAGCTAGTTGTTGGAGGAACACTTCAGACTGGGTAAACCACCAGTGCACTGCAAGTTAGCTTGAAATGGGTAGAACCATACATATCACAAGATAGCTGGAAAACCTCGCCTCATAAAAGTCTGCCCAGACCAGGACTCAAGCCCACACTGCGAGGGGCTGAGGAGTTACAAGTTGACACTGCTCGAGCACGGGCTTCCCATGAGGATATTAAAAAAGTAATATATGGTGATGAAATTTAAATGTATAATTATGTGAAAGATTTCAAGAGGAAGAACACAGTTTAAGTTGTGAGATTTTATGAGTTTAATTTGGGGGCAAGATATCATATGCATAACTTGGTGGGAAAAAATAAAATAAGAGGAAAAATTATAAAAATTATGTGGACGGATTAAATAAAAAAAGATATATTTATAAGACATATTTCTGTAGTAAGATTAGGTGGGCAGATTTCAAGAGTGAAAGTAGGACTAAAATTTGTGGACATATTTCAAGAGTAAAATTAGGTGGACCAATTTTTAGAGTAAAATTAGATGTAGATATTTTAGGAGTAAGTTTAGGAGGAGATATTTTAGGAGTAAGTTTAGGAGGAGATATTTCAGGAGTAAGTTTAGGTGGAGATATTTTAGGAGTAAGTTTAGCTAGAGATATTCCAGAAGTAAGTTCAGCTAGAGATATTTTAGGAGTAAGTTTAGCTAGAGATATTTTAGGAGTAAGTTCAGGAGGAGATATTTCAGGAGTAAGTTTAGGTGGAGATATTTTAGGAGTAAGTTTAGCTAGAGATATTTTAGGAGTAAGTTTAGCTAGAGATATTTTAGGAGTAAGTTTAGCTAGAGATATTTTAGGAGTAAGTTTAGCTAGAGATATTTTAGGAGTAAGTTTAGCTAGAGATATTTTAGGAGTAAGTTCAGGAGGAGATATTTCAGGAGTAAGTTTAGGTGGAGATATTTCAGGAGTAAGTTTAGCTAGAGATATTTCAGGAGTAAGTTAAGCTAGAGATATTCCAGAAGTAAGTTCAGCTAGAGATATTTTAGGAGTAAGTTTAGCTAGAGATATTTTAGGAGTAAGTTTAGCTAGAGATATTTTAGGAGTAAGTTTAGGAGGAGATATTTCAGGAGTAAGTTCAGGAGGAGATATTTCAGGAGTAAGTTTAGGAAGAGATATTTCAGGAGTAAGTTTAGCTAGAGATATTCCAGAAGTAAGTTCAGCTAGAGATATTTTAGGAGTAAGTTCAGGAGGAGATATTTCAGGAGTAAGTTTAGGAAGAGATATTTCAGGAGTAAGTTTAGCTAGAGATATTTCAAGAGTAAGTTTAGGTTGAGATATTTCAAGAGTAAGTTTAGCTAAAGATATTTCAGGAATAAGTTTAGATGGAGATATTTAAGGAGTAAGTTAGCGGGAACAGTTTTCATAAGTAAAATAAGATATTTTAAGAGTAAAATTAGGAGATAGGGGGACAGATTTCAAGAGTAAGGTTAGGTTGACAGAATGGTTCATGACAGAAAGATTTCAATGGTAAGAAATTAGTTGGATATTTTAAGAGTAAAATTAGGTTATTTGAATTTAACAGTAGTTAACTTATGGTGGAATGACAGAACAATACAAACTGAATGAATGAGAGTTGACTTTCTATATTGATATTGTCTATTATTATTAAATTTACCATGCTAGATGCCCAGATCTTTCATATGCATGTTTGTATATATGTGTGTACTTTGAATGTCAACCATTATTCTATATATTAATTAATCATCCCTAGATATCCAACCACCAGTCGTCACCTGCCCTGGCAACATTGTTGTCACTGCAACCAAAGGTCAGACGACAGCTTCTGTTACATGGCCCACAATTCAGGCATCAGATAATTCTGGCACAGCTCCTGTTGTGTATTCCTCAATGTCAAGTGGGGTAACACTATCAGTCGGGACGTATCAAGTTAGCGTTACAGCTGTGGACCAGTCTAATTTAAGGAGCAGTTGTTCATTTAGCATCACTGTTAAAGGTAATGGCTTTGGACGTATTACAAACTATATTTTAAATTGGTGAAACATCATCGAAGTTTTTCATTAAAATATAACTAAAGAAAAAAGAAAGTTTTAAATACTTATAATAATGTTTATTTAATTTTAACAATATACATTTTAGCTTATATTGTAAACTATTTTCAGTCCTTTGTTGAAATGCATTATACATTTGTAATGTACATAGAGCTAATGTATCAGAGAATTTAATGTTTCATGATAACAATTTTATGAAAAAATTATTGATGATTTTTTTATGAAAATAGAGCTGTACTCTTCACTATTTTTTTTAAATACTTTTAATACTACTTTACCAGCTCGAAATTTTGATAATCAGTGGGCCGTACATTATCCTTATGATATATCTTCAGTTCAAATGTGTCCTGCGTACACGGCACCGCAGAATGGCTTCATCGTGACAGGTGCATGCCCTATACATTATGGTGCTGCGTGTATGGTTGCATGTAGTTCTGGGTACCAACTCAGTGATACATCAACTAATGGCCTCCTTACATGTGACCTAGATGCAAACAAAAACCCTGTCTGGACTCCTGCGTCGGTGACCTGTTCAAGTATGTCTATATTATATCATTTTTGTTACTATTGGTTGGGTCATTAGCTGGATGATGGGTGTTTCATTGAAGATGGACGTGTTGCTTGATACAGTTGAACTGCTACCACTAACGTCATCAGCTGGGTACCACTTGTCACTGCTTGTTTCGCCCTTTTAAACCCAGGACAAGCTCAAAGTGGTGGGCGATAACATGGTGGTTTGTTAGTTGGTAGACTTGCTCAGCCGCTGATTAGTAGTCGAAACTAAAACACAGTTGTTTCATATAAATCCATGCCAGTTTCTCAAAATACAAAAAAAAATGTGATTTGTACTATAGGCATTCAACAATGATAATGTTGAGACAACATATGCATCATCTTCTGATAGATAGATAGTTGAATGGTAGCTGTCAGCACCTGCTATTTTTCACCATATGTGGGACTGTTTTTTAGTAGTATTCACTTGCCACACCTTTCTAGTGGTCAAGTAAGGGGACAGGCAACTAAAAATGTCAGAGACTTAGATAATAAAATAAAAGGAGTGTTGCATAACTTCCAATTTAAAATGCTTTTAAATACATTTGGAAACAATAAGTAAATCACTTCTTATCTCTGTAAAGTGTAAAACTAATTAACTTTTATCTCCAGTTGTCACCTGCCCAGCTCTGACGGCTCCACAAAATGGTGTCCTGTCTGGATGTACTGCTCCATACAAATATGGTGTTTCCTGCCACCAGGAATGTAACTCAGGCTACATGCGTCTGCAGGGAACTGACTCAAGGACCTGTCTGAGAGATGGAACATGGTCCGGTCTACCACTTTTCTGTAGTGGTGCCAATGCAGCAGGTAATTAGTATTTTGCAATGACTATACTACAATATTTTTTGTAACATTAACATATGCACATGCTAGTTACAAACGGGGTGTGTTTTTTTTCATTTTTTAACTTTCAACTACTTTAAATTCTATGATGTACTGTATTTTATCATTTTTTTAAGCCAATAAAAATCTTTTATCTGTCTTTCTTCTAGTTTAACAAATGTTATATTCGAGTTAACTTGTATATGAATTATTTTTTCTGGCCATTTTAACTGAAAGTATAAATCGGTTTATCAATCAACAGGGAAATCACAATAATGTTATGAAAGCAGTATTACACAATTATAATGTTTATCACATACATTAATATCTACATTGTTAAATGGCGTTTATGCTTTAAATTTGATGAAGCTATTTGTTACTTATGAATTTGAATACCAGCTGGACTGGATTTTAACTTCCAAAATAGTACAGACAGCCTCAATACAAAATGTGCTTGAGAAAGCCAACGATTCGACTTCTAGAATGTTGCAGTTAACCTCAATATAAAATGTGCTGTGAACCCCAATGTTTGAACTTCTAAAATATTACAGTTAACCTCAATATAATATGTACTGTGAACCCCATTGTTTGAACTTATACAGTTAACCTCAATATTGGCTGTGCTGTGAAACTCAACATTTGAACTTCCAAAATATTTCAGTTAACCTTAATATTGACTTTGCTGTGAACCTCAAGGATTAAACTTCTAAAATATTACAGTTAACCTCAATATTGACTGTGCTGTGAACCTCAACGACTGAACTTCTAAAATATTACAGTTAACCTCAATATTGACCTTGCTGTGAACCTTAACGATTGAACTTCTAAAATATTACTGTTAACCTCAATATTGACTGTGCTTGGGAACCCCAATGATTGAAACTCAAAAATATAACAGTTAACTTTAATATTGACTCTGCTCTGAAACTAAATGATTGAATTTCTAAAGTATTATAGTTAACCTCAATAAAAATATTCTTGTGAATGCCAGTGATTGAACTTCCAAAATATATCAGTTAACCTTAATATAAAATGTGCTTGAGAAACCTCAGCAATTCAGCCTTACCAAACACATTGTCTTGAAATTTAATGCTTTGTTTTGCTTTTCATATTGACATAATTATGATACTTTAAATGACGTTTAGCTTTAATTGGTTAAAAAGAAGAACCAGGGACAAGAGTATTGGTAGATAAAATGGTGCCCCACAGATCAGTACAGTAAATAAAATTTTATCGTTCAATTGTCAAAGGATCATTTATCATGTTAAATAAAAGTTCATAATAAATAAAAGTTCATTAAGAAAATTGTATAAATATATTTATGTTATGTTTCTGAGGTTCGTCTCTCTCTTTCTTTCTTTAGTCCGATCTGCCGCTCAGACGGGTGGGGATGGAAGCAGCAGCAGCAGCACTGGTATAACTGCTGCTGTCGTTGGTGGAGTGGTGGCCATCGTTCTCATCGCAGGACTTATCTTTGTCTACCTGAAACGATTGTACGTACAAATGTATATACTGTTAAATAAACATCGAAAAACTTTAGCCACAAATACATTTACTTCCTTTTATCCCATCTATCACATGTGAACAAGATACTTTCATGTTAATTGTTTTTATGTTTTATTATAATTTATTGGTAAATGGGTGTGTCTTTTAACTATCTGAAATACAAAATGCTCATACAAACCTATAAAAGAATGCATATCCTTTATAATTTAAAATTTACATGTATTTATTTTCATACCGCTATACTTTATTGTTTATATTTTTTTCAAAAAACATCCTGCAATCTCCAAACATATCCAGTAGAGTTTACATGCTGGGGCAAAATATATCTCTCAACCATTGGGAGAATTGATTGAAAAATACCTAAAATCACAACTAAATCTTTCATAGTTAAATGTTTCCCCTATAGAAAATACCCTGGTGAAGACAATGTCATTGCTGTTTCATGAAATGACATACATGTACATGTTTCTATTATAAAAAAGGGGGCAAGGAGGGCTATTGGGGTTAAAAGGGGACCAGTATTATTAGTTCGTTAAATGTTCATTGCTGACCTGAGTTAGCCACTGTGGTTTGTCCAGAACACTTAAATAAAGAGAGGAAAAAGTCAGGGAATTTTATTCTGTTTGAAATCCTGAATGGCCAAACACTTAATAATGTTACAGATCAGTTTTTGTTAAAATGTTGATGCTTGTAACACATGTGGTTTTCTTTCTTCTTCAGACAAATCCAGCAGGGAAGCACGTCTGGTGCCTACCCCATGGAGTCCATTAAAACATCTACACTGACTTCTAGCAGGAAAAAACCTTCCAGCTCTGGGGCTGCAGGCTGGGATAATCCCAACTATGGAACCGATGCATAAACCATTGATTGCCAAGGCAGCCATGCTGACTCAGTTACCATAGTTACAGTATTGTGAAATGTAAAGTTTGTAGTGAATGACAAAGTAAATGTCTCTGTGACAATTGTTTGTATAATTATACTATTTAATCAATTATTTTCTGATATTTGTTGTTAAGTTACAAAAGGAAGTGTTCCTATTAATACAATTGTAGTATTCATTATCCGGTGTGAGAAGCAGTTTAAAAATAATCTTAACTCAAATCATTAGATTATTTCTTCATGACTTTTGTTTTGGTGAAAACCCAACCTCTGTAGTTTTTAGCTTGATTGCCACATTGCAGTTGCTGATTCGTTGGGCAGAATTTTTTGTTGATATTTTTTGTCTCACGTGTCAATGTATTTTTTCCACAACTACTTTTTGGCACAGTTTAAACTCAATTACAACAGAGATATTTCCTACCGTAAAAACAGCATTACAGTTGTCATTGGGTTGACTAAGAAACAGTTTATTTTTCAAGTATTATTGTTTTTTAATGTTGTTTTGTCTCCATGTTTCAACTATATACAATAGTAGCATTTCATATAGTGTAATTCGCTGGTACCCTGGTAATTCCCTAATTTGCATACATCTATCAACTGTTTACACCGTTTGACCTAGATTAGTATTTATAAAAGCAACTTTCATTTCTGGATTGGGAGAGGATAAATACTTAAAATATTGTAACAATGATTGGCCAGAAATCTTTTTGTCATAATATTGTGTGTCCATATTTCATGTATATATAAAAGCAATACTTTGTACCCTTAATTCAAGGCCATAAAGACATTAAGGGCCAAATTTCAGAGTAATATGCCATTTTCAGGATGATTGCATGTGCACCCTTGTTTAAAGAAGGTAAAATATGCAACTTAACTACCAAGCTTGCTTACAAAACTAGCATTTTTCTCTTAAGACAATATTTGTACTTTCTTTAATTGTTACTTTTGTTACAAAAAATTTAAAAAATAATACGTCTGTTGTTTTGTTTATTAAAGGAAACCCACACACATCAAAAAGTTTCAGTTTACATATGTATACAAGCCAAAAGTATGTTATCCAAATAATAATCTGGTGTCCAGAGAGATTAAATTATTTGATTAATACATTTATCAAGATTTTTATCACAAAGATGAATGATGCAATTGAAAAATAATAAATATCACATTTCAAAGGAATGTCTTTTTTTTTCAATAGTTTGCAGTTTCAGCAATATACCATATTTGCTGGGATATAACACTTATGTGTGTAAAGCCCAGAGAGCCCAGTCTGTTGGTTTGTCTTATTTGGCACTCAGCCCAGAATATACTTTCATGTAGTTAACATTCAATTATTAAAATATTGATAGTTACTTTAGGTTAAACCTAAATGCCCAAAAATCCAACTATTACACATTTATTATCATTTTTATGCAATGCTCTCTTAAGATATATAATATGTGTGTTTCCTGTTTTGTAATGTTCTAGTCAGTAATAATGTACAAACATTGCACTTACTTGTAATGCCATATGTATTATTACGTATATATAATATATTTGAATACATTATTCATGTTATGGATTTCTTTTTTCCATATGCTTATATTTGTATGTGCTCATCTCCATTATTCATGTGCAATATCATTTGAACAAAAGGATTTGCAACAAATGAGATTGTTTACTTTGTGTGTTATTTGTTGTTTTTGAAATCAGTTGATTTGACAAAAGGAATGTATGATTTAGTGTTTGATTCATGAAGGATGGCGCTTGTAATCAACAAGTTTGACAGAGATTATTTATTTCAATCAGCTATTTTCTTTTTTCAACCTCATATTTATGTCTTGTGCTATATTCTTTGAAATTACATTATGGATAATGTTTTGCTTTGAAAATAATGTGCAGTAACAAGACAAAATGGTGGGGTCTATGAATGCAGTCTGTTTTAATATTACTTGAAGTGTCTTAATTAAAAAAGCCATTTACCACAGCAAATGTAAATACAATGTTGCTTATGCACATTCCGATGTTTGAAACAATGATATTTACAGCATGTTTAATCAGTTGGTAATAAGAGTAATTCTGTGCACTCACATTAAGAAACCTTTCACATAAGCATGTCATTGGTATGTTAATAATTTCAAGAGCTTGCTTGTTATAAAGAGCATTTGGAATAAAATAAACCTGTTCTGTATCGATGTTATATTGTTTACCTTTAGATTCAAGCACCAAAACAATTATCAATCAATAAAATAAAATAAAAAAATGTCAAAGCGTGACCAAATGTGAAGTCTTTTCCAATACTTATTTAGGCTATACCTTATCCAGCCATTGCGAGGGTAAAGCATACATGTAAACTTTTTCTGAGGCCAAAGAAGACGATTTTCACAAAGAAGGAGATTTGTTATTTTATATTAAGGAGGAAGTTACTATTTCCTAGTAGGGAGATTTCTGAAATTTTTTAAAGCATCCCCCATTTTTAAATATTTTTCAACCTTAAAAGTGGGAGTTTCCCTCGGAAAGAGGGAGAGTTGACATGTGTGTTCAAGTCCCTTACATGTGATCATACTTCTAAATAATACATTAAAATATAATAAATTAACCGCAAAAAGAATATATTTTTTCACAGGTCATTGTTAGTGGTTGATCTAGACTTTAAGATTTCCAAAATACGTTAACTGAATGCAGACCCGGATCCAGAACTTTTCAGTTAGGGTGTGGAGGTGCCAAAGACCGACTTTGACATATTCTAAGGATGTCCATGGGTATGCTTCCCAGAAAAAATGTGTTTCCAAAATGTCGGAGATGATTTCTAAAATTTATCGTTTTTAATGATTGTAAGTAGTAGATCAGATATAGTTGTAGATAGGATATAGTAGTAGATCTGTTATAGTTCAGATATAGTAGTAAATCAGATATAGTCATAGATCGGATATGTAGTAGATCGAATACAGTAATAGATCACATATAGTTAGGATATAGCAGTAGATCAGATATATTAGTAGATCAGATAAAGTATGGATACAGTAGTAGATTAAATATAGAAGTAGATCGGATATAGTTCAGATATAGTAGTAGATCAGATATAGTAGCAGAACTAGTTTGGATGAGTAGTAAATCGGATATACTAGTAGATCGGATATAGTTTGGATATAGTAGTAGATCTGATATATTAGTAGATCAGATATAGTTCGGATATAGTAGTAAATCAGATATAGTTTGGATGAGTAGTAAATCGGATATAGTAGTAGATTGGATATAGTAGTAAATCGGATATAGTAGTAGATCCGATATGTAGTAGATTGGATATAGTAGTAAAATTAACACAACCAATGTGTAGTATACTTTAAAGGTGGTATCCGAGAGTTTGGAATGAAAATGTTATTTTCAATTAACCAATATAAGTCATTGTTATCTGAAAAGGTTTTGCAAAATGCTGTTCATTGATGCCCTAGATCTGTGTGAATAGTGAAACATAAATCACCACTTGCAATCGCAAACATGCATTTCCTATCTGAACCATGCTGCAGAGATAGCTAATATTAAACTAAGAAAGCCACGTGACAACTTTTACGATCACATTATATCGTCATAAAAGTAGTCCGCTCTGACGTCAATATATATTTTTAGAAGAGATCACTATCATGCTTATTTATAGATTTGGAAAGAATGAGTATACCTATTTAGAGTGATATTTTTCAAAATTTGTATTGTCTAACAATGTAGGAAAATATTAAAATTCATCCTAACTTAGACTTATTTATGAGCTTATGCAGAAATTATGGCTAAATTTCCTCAAACAGTGAAAAAATACCATTTTCTTAAATTGATAAAAGCAAACTGTTGGACCAACTTTAATGTTTACGTGTATGCCAAATTTTAAGAAAAATCTCCATCCAGTTTTATATGTGTAGATATTTTTTCTTCTAAAATTGGTACTTAAGGTGTTTCTTTTTAAAAATAGGAAAAGTCCAAATACAATTATTTTCATTTGAGAATTGTTTGAAAACAAATTGTAGTATAAGACAAGCCAACCAAACATGTTACATGATTGGTTTGACACAAACTACCCAAAACATGTAATTAATTGTTTACAAACTCCACATGCTTAAGACTGATTTTCCCAATTTTTTTCTGGATACTGTGCTTAATTAAAAAAAACACCATGCTCTTGATAGCCAAACAATTTATTTTAGAGTTGCCCACAATGTTCAAGCAGATATAAAATAATTTTACCATATGGCCTTTTTTTTAGACTTTGAATATACCAGGTAACAAATTTGTAATTAAATTAAGCACACATCATACAATTAATATTCATTTAGAAAATACAAATTTAAAACTTGATGCAGAATTAATTGTCAAAGTGAAAAAGTAGGAAGAGCAAAAAGTTGCCCAGATGTGCCCATACCGAGATTCGAACCCTCAACCACCAGTTTTAAGCAGTTTAACCTGTCTACAGCATAACATTTATTCTACCTTAAAATGAGGCTGTCAGATATTATTGTGCAGAAAAATGTTGAAATTATGTAAATTTTAATGATAATTAGAGCAATTTAAAATCTGGTGGCTATTACTAATTGTTTTGGTCTCTAAACCTTTCAAATATATCATACAAATAGAATGCAAAGTTATATTATGTTACTTTGTATTTGTCTATATGAATATGTCTCTTTCTACCTCTCAATCTATATATCTCCCCTTTTCATTGTTTCTTTTATACGCACCATTAAACAATGCATTGTATGTCAAGATTTTTGGATTTGGCTGCCATCTTAACTCATGTATGTTGTTTTCAAAAAGTGTACAGAAAGGACTGAAGATGATACAAATGTCAACCACGTGCCTAGACACATTGTGCATGCATAAAGAAAAGCAATCCTTAAGTATTTCCAAAATATCGAGCACAGTTGCAACCGTGCCTAACTCATATTTAATGGGAAAAAGTCCTTAGGCCCCTAGGTCTAGAGCTGCTGGCACTTGGTTTGCATCCACATACTGATTCCCAGTCTCTGAACACATCTTATAACAGTGTTGTATGTAAATGTGGGCGTGTGTGCATGTTGACGTATGTTCAGTTGTGCTTGTCATTTACGCTTGACATTTATATTTAAAGCTGACCCATCAGTAAAAAGGTTTCTCTGTACCACAACATCTTGCTGCAGTTGTAGAACTATGTTTTATACACAAACGTGTATAAGGGGAAAAATACACAAATAATACGAGTTTTCATACTGTATTGTTACTTGTAATAACTACATCAGAACATAGCAGCTGCACATACTAAATTTTACATAACAGAAGGGGACTTGTAACTCCTCATCACTTCTTCAAATGGGCAGGATTCCTGGTTGGGTCGAGCATTTTTAATGTATGAAATTTTCCAGCTGACATGCAGTTCGACGGTGGATCTGCCCAGCTTATGTTCTTCTTCCACCAATAATAAGTTGGATGGCCCTTTATTTGATATTTATGAGGGAGCATGTAACAAAAACTAAACCCTTACAGACACATGTAACAACAAAAAATAACATGTACAAATTACATTTGTAACAACAAATAACATTATACATAACAACAGGTCAATAAACAACACATATAACCAATGAATAATAAAAAACACATAATGGCATCACAGATGTGCAAAACATTATATAATAAATAAACACAATCATGTCTATCTGCCATATATCTAGTAGTTATTTGCTTACAATGCCAGTTAGTAACACCTTAGAATGTATGGATGATTTATACCAGTTGATGTTCTATTACAGGCATCAGCTGTAGACAAATTGGAAACATGTGCCATCCCCTAATATATCTGTTATATGCTAAGCTGATCATATGACAGTCCCAAAATATCTGTTATGTGTTGAACTGATCACATGACAGTCTCCAAAATATCTGTTATGTGTAGAGCTAATCACATGACAGTCCCAAAATATCTGTTATGTGTTGAGCTAATCACATGACAGTCCCAAAATATCTGTTATGTGTAGAGCTAATCACATGACAGTCCCAAAATATCTGTTATTTGTTGAGCTGATCACATGACAGTCCCAGATTTCTGCCATTATGTTATATTGCGACTAAAATTTGACATCTTGTCAGCAAACTATATCATCACTGTTTATATGATACCACTATAAAAACTACATTAGAAATCTTAGCAATTATCATTTTACATTTAAAATATAGTTAATCAGTGATATTTAAATGTATTAATAAATCACAAAGTAAGCCTTGTAAAACATTACCAAGTATAATTAATAATACATATATTTGTATTCATATTGTAATATCACAATAATAACTAGTACGGCAAGTCAAGGGTCACATATTCAACTAGAACGGCAAGTCAAGGGTCACATATTCAACTAGAACAGCAAGTCAAGGGTCACATATTCAACTAGAACGGCAAGTCAAGGGTCACATGTTCAACTAGAACAGCACGTCAGGGTTAGCAAATCAATGAATACCCACTGACTACCTCCGCAAAAATCCCTCCTATCAAAATCTTAAATATCATTTAAACTCAGGCATACTTTTTAATCTCAAGGTTCCAATATTTCTTAATATAATTGTAAAATTTCAACAATATCGATGCAAAAACTGTAGGAGAAAGAGCCAGAAAAAACTGAATCCACCAATGGACATACAGACAGACAGATGGACAAACAGACTGACAAAATGATTCCCTTATAACCCTTGCATACCCCCTATACCCACCCTGCCAAACTTCATTGTTGAGGGTATAGTAATGAATCAACTACATTTTATCTGATTAATGTAAACGTGTAATATTATATAATCACATAAACCATTCACATAATATATGGTCATGAGATAGCCATCTAATCAGAAATAAGATCGATGATCACATGACAATACCTTGGAAAAGATTACTAGTTGCCAACACAATCTTTTCAAAATATGTTCAAAATATTTTCTCCTTGTCTCTAGCCAACATCAGTTATATGGCTGTCATTTAAAGTCATCCTGCTGTCATAAATATCTTGATGAACCTGAGCAAACTTGGCCTGATTTCTGGCAGTCACTGCTCCAAAGATGAAGTATCCCAGGCCAGAACCTGTAAAGATGCAGACATTATGTGAACGATTTACTTGCTGGAAAACATTACGGTAGTGTATGTCAATAGGTCAATGGAAAACTATTCTAACTCGATTTATCGCTTAAACTATTCTTACTAAAAGCAATTGCAATAATAATTCAACCGTTTAACAAAGAATAGATAACTCATAACTAGAGGATATGACATTTGTCATTAAATACAAACATTTATTAAACGAGTTCAGGAAAAGCAATAGTAAGCAAGCCTGTGGCAAGCTTAATAATTTTTCCTGGAAAAGTTTACCAAGTGTTTGTATTAAATGAAAATGAGTGTCAGTTTCTTTTTATCACACGTCTTTAGTCACCAATATATATTTTTACGAAATGTTAACAATACTTGGTGAAATAGTGGTATGAGACGATCTGCATTATGATGACGTCGATGACAACATAAATCAAAAAGCTGTATTACACTAGTGTAATATAACAAAATATGCAATGGGTGTACTGAATGGAAAACAAGGGGACTCATGTGACAAAAAAACAAACTGCATGCAAAGATATTTTCATAACAGCACAAGGTCATACAAAGATTTTTCTGTTTACTACTGAAAAATAATTGATTCTGTTTACCTTCTCCTGTAAAATATGACAAACCTAGATAAAATAGTTTTCCATTTACCCACTGGTGTTTTGTGATAATGTGGTGGTAATGTTTCCAACAAGTAAAGGGTTAATGTCAATTGATAATCAACAGTATAAGAATAAAATACAACAAACTACCATTTGGGAGATTACAAAGAGAACAAAATCATAGGTAACATAATTATCAGCAACAACCGTGATGCTTTTATTTAAAAATAAAGAAAAATATTAAAATTATGTTTTGTATTTTTTTGTCTTTGCATCATGATGCTATTTAAATAGTTACAATCAGTGTGTCAATTCAGTGGAGTTAACCTCTCATGACAAGAACTATTTGATATTTATGATTTATTCTTTATCGCAGATGTCTTATGATTGGTGAGGCTCCTGATAAGTATTCAATTAAACAAATCAAATATTTCAAAAGAATGCTTGATATTTTAAGTATACTGGTGGATTTTTCATTTTCTGGAGCAAATCTAAAAAATCTACTTTTCTGTTCGTGGTTTGTAAATGAAGAAACCAGTTCTTACCCACTATGACAGCCAACATGATGTAAGCATTGTAGGACATGACTGCCAGCATGAGAAGGTAGCCAACCAACAGGTTCACAGTGTGGAGGAAAAAACCACTGATATGGAACTGGATCCTGTAAAAGTCATATTACACATGATGGAGTTGGCACATAGTGTAGACCAATATAAGGATACAAGTTGAGATAAGGCCGGTTTTCAATGCACGCATGATCTGCATCTGTCATTCATTTCCAAAAATGTGTCTGTGTCTATCATTTGTAAAGGGCCTTTTGCATGCATGCATATCCATTATCGGTACTTTCTTCTCTGGACCAGCTTTGAAGCAGGAAAGATGCCTGAAAGTGATTTAACTTTACTAATATGATAATATATGCTTTTTTATATCAGGAGGTTTTCCTATTTGGATGAAAAAGCAGAAAAGAAGGAAACATTGCTGGTGGGTTTGACAAGCAGTTACGAAGCGATTACAACATGGAGCCTACTATCATCTGGTGAAAGAACGGGAATTATGTGATGAGGAGTTCCAACAATACTTCAGGCTGACCAAACACCAGTTTGATTTGTGATATGTTTCATATGAAGTGCCCTGCAGAGAAAAGTCGTAACTCGAGTGCCGATATATCCATGACAACAATTGGCCATATGCTTTGGCATCTTTCTGTTGCCAAGAATAGTCCATTAATGATCCATGTCTGTAAAAAATTGCAAACTGCAACTCATTACAGACACAGAAGAGGGACATGGATGACATATATAAACATGGAAATGGCCCTTCATATTTCAACAAGAGCGATTTGTTATTTGATGTTACAAAGATTGCGGATATGGATGACGGATGTGGATCGCATGTACATGGAAAACCGACCTAACAGTATGTATAAGAGATCTCCGAGCTGACCCATGGTGTGTTAGTGGCTCAACCAATACGTGTCTGAGGTATTCTTCCTCCATTAAAATAGATGGACCTTATGACCATCATTGGTTGCTGCAAATGATTTAAAAAACCAAACAAAAACCAAAACAAAATAATAACAGTCACATAATACAGACTTAGATGGGAAAATTGTAATAATGGACATTATTTATCATATTGTAATAATGGGACATTATTTATCATATTGTAATAATGGGACATTATTTATCATATTGTAATAATGGGACATTATTTATCATATTGTAACAATGGGACAGTATTTATCATATTGTAATAATGGGACATTATTTATCATATAACACAGATCAATTCAGGGTCACTGGAAGATGTAATTCTCAAACTGAACATGCTTCATTAATAACGTAAACTTTAAGTATCTCTTTACAAGTTTATTCAAAGGTGACGAGATGAATTGCTAGAAACTAAGCTGGAATTAGTCCAAATCTTGATCATACAGCTTCACTGCAAGGTGATTGGTGTAGAACTATCTGTCTAAGCTTGTGCTTAGCACTCTATAAGGCTGATCTTGATCAAAACTATTTACCTAAGCTTGAATACTTAGTGCTAAGCATACTTAGAGAGGCTGAACTGGATCTACACTATTTGCCTCAGACTGAATACTTGGTGCTAAGCATACTTAGAGAGGCTGAACTGGATCTACACTATTAGCCTCAGATTGAATACTTAGTGCTAAGCATACTTAGAGAGGCTGAACTGGATCTACACTATTTGCCTCAGACTGAATACTTAGTGCTAAGCATACTTAGAGAGGCTGAACTGAATCTACACTATTTGCCTCAACTTGAATACTTAGTGCTAAGCATACTTAGAGAGGCTGAACTGGATCTACACTATTTGCCTCAGATTGAATACTTAGTGCAAAGCATACTTAGAGAGGCTGAACTGGATCTACACTATTTGCCTCAGATTGAATACTTAGTGCTAAGCATACTTAGAGAGGCTGAACTGGATCTACACTATTTGCCTCAACTTGAATACTTAGTGCAAAGCATACTTAGAGAGGCTGAACTGGATCTACACTATTTGCCTCAGACTGAATACTTAGTGCTAAGCATACTTAGAGAGGCTGAACTGTATCTACACTATTAGCCTCAGATTGAATACTTACTGCTAAGCATACTCAGATTAGCCTCAGATTGAATACTTACTGCTAAGCATACTTAGAGAGGCTGAACTGGATCTACACTATTTGCCTCCGATTGAATACTTAGTGCTAAACATACTTAGAGAGGCTAAACTGGATCTACACTATTTGCCTCCGATTGAATACTTAGTGCTAAGCATACTTAGAGAGGCTGAACTGGATCTACACTATTTGCCTCCGATTGAATACTTAGTGCTAAGCATACTTAGAGAGGCTGAACTGGATCTACACTATTTGCCTCAACTTGAATACTTAGTGCTAAGCAAACTTAGAGAGACTGAACTGGATCTACACTATTTGCCTCAGATTGAATACTTAGTGCTAAGCATACTTAGACAGGCTGAACTGGATCTACACTATTTGCCTCAGATTGAATACTTAGTGCTAAGCATACTTAGAGAGGCTGAACTGGATCTACACTATTTGCCTCAACTTGAATACTTTGTGCTAAGCATACTTAGAGAGGCTGAACTGGATCTACACTATTTGCCTCAGATTGAATACTTAGTGCTAAGCATACTTAGAGAGGCTGAACTGGATCTACACTATTTGCCTCAGATTGAATACTTAGTGCTAAGCATACTTAGAGAGGCTGAACTGGATCTACACTATTTGCCTCAACTTGAATACTTAGTGCTAAGCATACTTAGAGAGGTTGAACTGGATCTACACTATTTGCCTCAACTTGAATACTTAGTGCTAAGCATACTTAGAGAGGCTGAACTGGATCTACACTATTTGCCTCAGATTGAATACTTAGTGCTAAGCATACTTAGAGAGGCTGAACTGGATCTACACTATTTGCCTCAACTTGAATACTTAGTGCTAAGCATACTTAGAGAGGCTGAACTGGATCTACACTATTTGCCTCAACTTGAATACTTAGTGCTAAGCATACTTAGAGAGGCTGAACTGGATCTACACTATTTGCCTCAGATTGAATACTTAGTGCTTAGCATACTTAGAGAGGCTGAACTGGATCTACACTATTTGCCTCAACTTGAATACTTAGTGCTAAGCATACTTAGAGAGGCTGAACTGGATCTACACTATTTGCCTCAGATTGAATACTTAGTGCTAAGCATACTTAGACAGGCTGAACTGGATCTACACTATTTGCCTCAGATTGAATACTTAGTGCTAAGCATACTTAGAGAGGCTGAACTGGATCTACACTATTTGCCTCAACTTGAATACTTTGTGCTAAGCATACTTAGAGAGGCTGAACTGGATCTACACTATTTGCCTCAACTTGAATACTTAGTGCTAAGCATACTTAGAGAGGCTGAACTGGATCTACACTATTTGCCTCAGATTGAATACTTAGTGCTAAGCATACTTAGACAGGCTGAACTGGATCTACACTATTTGCCTCAGATTGAATACTTAGTGCTAAGCATACTTAGAGAGGCTGAACTGGATCTACACTATTTGCCTCAGATTGAATACTTAGTGCTAAGCATACTTAGAGAGGCTGAACTGGATCTACACTATTTGCCTCAACTTGAATACTTAGTGCTAAGCATACTTAGAGAGGCTGAACTGGATCTACACTATTTGCCTCAGATTGAATACTTAGTGCTTAGCATACTTAGAGAGGCTGAACTGGATCTACACTATTTGCCTCAACTTGAATACTTAGTGCTAAGCATACTTAGAGAGGCTGAACTGGATCTACACTATTTGCCTCAGATTGAATACTTAGTGCTAAGCATACTTAGAAAGGCTGAACTGGATCTACACTATTTGCCTCAGATTGAATACTTAGTGCTAAGCATACTTAGAGAGGCTGAACTGGATCTACACTATTTGCCTCAACTTGAATACTTAGTGCTAAGCATACTTAGAGAGGCTGAACTGGATCTACACTATTTGCCTCAACTTGAGAACTTAGTGCTAAGCATACTTAGAGAGGCTGAACTGGATCTACACTATTTGCCTCAACTTGAGAACTTAGTGCTAAGCATACTTAGAGAGGCTGAACTGGATCTACACTATTTGCCTCAACTTGAATACTTAGTGCTAAGCATACTTAGAGAGGCTGAACTGGATCTACACTATTTGCCTCAACTTGAATACTTAGTGCTAAGCATACTTAGAGAGACTGAACTGGATCTACACTATTTGCCTCAACTTGAATACTTAGTGCTAAGCATACTTAGAGAGGCTGAACTGGATCTACACTATTAGCCTCAGATTGAATACTTAGTGCTAAGCATACTTAGAGAGGTTGAACTGGATCTACACTATTTGCCTCAACTTGAATACTTAGTGCTAAGCATACTTAGAGAGACTGAACTGGATCTACACTATTTGCCTCAGATTGAATACTTAGTGCTAAGCATACTTAGAGAGGCTGAACTGGATCTACACTATTTGCCTCAGATTGAATACTTAGTGTTAAGCATAGTTAGAGAGGCTGAAATGGATCTACACTATTTGCCTCAACTTGAATACTTAGTGCTAAGCATACTTAGAGAGGCTGAACTGGATCTACACTATTTGCCTCAGATTGAATACTTAGTGCTAAGCATACTTAGAGAGGTTGAACTGGATCTACACTATTTGCCTCAGATTGAATACTTAGTGCTAAGCATACTTAGAGAGGCTGAACTGGATCTACACTATTTGCCTCAGATTGAATACTTAGTGCTAGGCATACTTTGAGAGGCTGAACTGGATCTACACTATTTGCCTCAGATTGAATACTTAGTGCTTAGCATACTTAGAGAGGCTGAACTGGATCTACACTATTTGCCTCAACTTGAATACTTAGTGCTAAGCATACTTAGAGAGGCTGAACTGGATCTACACTATTTGCCTCAGATTGAATACTTAGTGCTAGGCATACTTTGAGAGGCTGAACTGGATCTACACTATTTGCCTCAGATTGAATACTTAGTGCTTAGCATACTTAGAGAGGCTGAACTGGATCTACACTATTTGCCTCAGATTGAATACTTAGTGCTTAGCATACTTAGAGAGGTTGAACTGGATCTACACTATCTGCTTCAGCTTGATGAATTTCTGCTTAGCAGTCTAAAAATCAGGCCTAGACAATAATGTAGGACCAAATCAACAACCATCTGCTGACTGGTGTTTAATCAGGATATACACTATTTGCTATTGAAAACCTAGTAATGTTTCTTGGCTGGATTTAATAATCAACTAACACTCTTTCATCCATCTTATATTGTCAACTAAGCAGAAAAGGTGCTGAATGCAATGTTATAGCATGCTATAACCAAGTGACATGATCACATCTAGTCACAGTGTCCTGACACAAAGCAGTCAAAGAACTGCCCTTAAAGGTGGTAACTGAAAGTTTGCCTACATTAAATACATATCACAGTATCTGCATACGTCAAATAAATATAACAATATCTGACGTCTGTTTTGTGCATAATTTCTGCAGAACATTGTTTTTAAATCAAAGCAAAGACAATTTTGAACACCATCTCATTTTAAGACCTTGCTGCTTGTTAAAAATCACTAAAAAAGGTCACTCTTTCCAAATCTATAAATAAGCAACGATTGGAATTTATGGTGAAAATAGAATCAATGTCATTAGATTGAATACCCAGATGATGATGATATACCATGACCCAAAAATTGTAAGTGGTCACATGATTTTCTTAATTTAAAAATAGTTAATTGTGCAGCATGGCTCAGATAGGAAATACATGTTTGTAATGATGTGCTGCGTGTAAAGTTTCACTTTTCACATAGATGTAGCGAAAAAAATATCCAAACTGTTGGATACCTTCTTTAACAACTTGGGTCTGGGATCTAGAATCCACCTGGGGACTATATGCAGATAACACTTGATCTAGTGCCCTACAAAGATTAGTGTCTAGCCATAATTGTAGTTGTCTGGGCAAGGACTTGTTAGCAACCAACCAAATAGCTGCATGTTATGTGCAGTAGGATTGGAGTTAAATTTAAAAATCACTATTGCATACTGATCAACACAGAACAAGTGGTTGAAAATAAACTTAACAAGCTTTTAAATGATATTTCTAAATAGCTAAGTTGGTATCCAGCAGTTTGCCTGTATCAAATACTTGTAACAATATCTTAACAATGGTTTTGTGAAATATTTCTTCATAACCTTGTACTTAAGACCATATAAAGACAATTAAAACACATCCTCAACCGTTCATTTCTCGGACAGTAGAAATCATAAAACATACTGCTTTTATTAATGTTCATTCTCTCCAAATCTTTAAATAGGTACCATGGAGGATTTCTGCAAAGAATATAAAACAACTTCATGGCGAATCACCTTGATGGTAATATAACATGATCTTGTAAGTAATCAGCCACATGGCTTTCTTTGTTAAGAAAATACCTAACTGTGCAGTGTGGCTCAGATAGAAAACATACTTGTGATGACAAGTGGAGCATTATGCTTAACTTATTACAAATGTGTAAGGCATTAAGTAACTGCATTTCGAGAGAAATTTTTAGGTAACAATAATTTATTTAGTTGTTTGATAAACAAAATTTGGATCAAAACTTTCGGATACCACCTTTAAGACTGTATATGTTAGAATTTAATGAAATGTGTCAGAAGTGAGGTCACATAGACACATTCAAGTATGTAACACAACAACCATAAACATTTTTCATTTTCATTTTTTGTTTGTTTCTTGGGCTTATTGTCCCACCAACACTATCTCAGTTATTTGAAGATGATGTCCACTTCAAGCAGACATAGTGCTGCCTTCACTGTGTATATCATGCCATGAACACAATCACAATATCCTGACACTGGGACAACTAGCCATGGAACTACCCTAGTATTTGCTTGAATGTTAGCAAGGAGGCATACCACTACCATTTTTAATGATCTTTGTATGTCGTAGACCTCCGGCACCAACGCTCTTCTGATTGGGCTACCAGGTCGGTGTGTCATTTAAAAAAAAAATTATTAGCTATTATTACCTTATTTATTAACTTCTTCCCGCCACCATTACAGGTACACTTAATGTACATGCATAAGAGAAGACCTAAAATCGCTTCAAGTTAAACTACCCTTGATAAGGTAGCGTGTATTCTCTAAAGTGCCCTTGGTAAGGCCGGTAGACCAACTTGTAATTCAGCACCTTCAATTGATGGGTATTCAGGAAGGCTAAAATTACTGTCAAACTGAAACTCATTGAAACTGGCGGTTGTAGAATCAAATCCTAGGAGTGCTATTTATTTTCTATATGACCATTATTCTTGTATCATTTATACAAGATTTAGAAAGAAAATGTGTTAAATTTATGTTTTCTTGTTCTGATAAATGTTAATTGGATAGATTTGATAACAAATATCATACCTGGTATGTACATAGTTTAAAAAAATCAAAAGCACATGGCAACGTCATTTATGTTAGGTAAGATCATCCAAAATATTTGATTGAAAATAACTTTTAGAATTTATTACCTAGAGCTCAGTGATTTTTATTTAGGCACACCAATCCATTCAAGGACCAACAACAAGCCAATCTCATTTAAATCACATCCTAACTTTCGCTTCATTACTTTCCGCTGGTTAGGATCTGATGACATCGCATTAGGTGTCACCTCAATTTGACCTTTGATTAGCCAATGAAATCGTGGGCTGCAAAATGTTGGGGTATAACTGATCGGAAGGTATGGATGCCGACGTGTTGAAAGATTAGACGAACTTGTTTCGTAACAAGGTTTCTGATTGGTCAAGTTTGACGTCATCGGCTTATTAATATTCATAACTTTAAAGGTCACTTCGAGGCGACTTTTATCGGGATGTTATCAGATCCTAACCAGCGGAAAGTAATGAAGCGAAAGTTAGGATGTGATTTTAATGAGATTGAACAACAAGCTTAAATGTTAAAGTGCTTGTTAGTAGGATGTAAGCATGCAAACCTAAAACTTTCATGTATATGGCCAGTTTTCTTAGTGGAAGGCTAAAATCCCTCAATATTAAACCTTGATCAATTAAACTTTATTACACCATTAGGTAAGATTGACAAGTTAATTTCAATTCATGAACTATTTATTGTGATCATATATGCTTAATAGTACATGCTCTCAAAATATTAACCTATTTAGAGTTTTCTTATTTCTGAAGAACAGCTTTATGATATTATTTAAAGAGTTTTCTTATTTCTAAATTAGAAAAATGTGCATACATGTAAGTCTAAAACCTGATGACAAAGGCTTATATTTGGGATATCCACATTTTTTTGGAAAACAAGATAACAATATTGTTAATTTTCTCATTCTCAACAGTGCCCATGAGTTGAATGATAAATATAGGTTGTCACATTGCCCATGATAAATATAGGTTGTCACAATGCCCATGATAAATATAGGTTATCACAATGCCCATGATAAATATAGGTTGTCACAATGTCCATGATAAATATAGGTTGTCAGAATGTCCATGATAAATATAGGTTGTCAGAATGTCAATAATAAATATAGGTTGTCACAATGCCCATGATAAATATAGGTTGTCACAATGTCCATGATAAATATAGGTTGTCAGAATGCCCATGATAAATATAGGTTGTCAGAATGCCCATGATAAATATAGGTTGTCAGAATGCCCATGATACATATAGGTTGTCACAATGTCCATGATACATATAGGTTGTCACAATGTCCATGATACATATAGGTTGTCACAATGTCCATGATAAATATAGGTTGTCACAATGCCCATGATAAATATAGGTTGTCACAATGTCCATGATAAATATAGGTTGTCACAATGCCCATGATAAATATAGGTTGTCAGAATGCCCATGATAAATATAGGTTGTCAGAATGCCCATGATAAATATAGGTTGTCACAATGCCCATGATACATATAGGTTGTCACAATGTCCATGATACATATAGGTTGTCACAATGTCCATGATAAATATAGGTTGTCACAATGCCCATGATAAATATAGGTTGTCACAATGTCCATGATAAATATAGGTTGTCACAATGCCCATGATAAATATAGGTTGTCACAATGCCCATGATAAATATAGGTTGTCAGAATGCCCATGATAAATATAGCTTATCACAATGCCCATGATAAATATAGCATATCACAATGTCCATGATAAATATAGATTGTCACAATGCCCATGATAAATACAGCTTATCACAATGTCCATGATAAATATAGCATATCACAATGTCCATGATAAATATAGCTTATCACAATGTCCATGATAAATATAGGTTGTCAGAATGCCCTTGATAAATATAGGTTGTCACAATGCCCATGATAAATATAGGTTGTCACAATGTCCATGATAAATATAGCTTATCACAATGTCCATGATAAATATAGGTTATCACAATGCCCATGATAAATATAGGTTGTCACAATGCCCATGATAAATACAGCTTATCACAATGCCCATGATAAATATAGCATATCACAATGTCCATGATAAATATAGATTGTCACAATGCCCAAGATAAATATAGGTTGTCAGAATGTCCATGATAAATATAGCTTATCACAATGCCCTTGATAAATATAGGTTGTCACAATGCCCTTGATAAATATAGGTTGTCAGAATGCCCTTGATAAATATAGGTTGTCACAATGCCCACGATAAATATAGGTTGTCACAATGCCCACGATAAATATAGGTGGTCACAATGCCCATAATAAATATAGGTTGTCACAATGCCCACGATAAATATAGGTTATCACAATGCCCATGATAAATATAGGTGGTCACAATGCCCATGATAAATTTAGGTTGTCAGAATGCCCATGATAAATATAGGTTGCCACAATGCCCATGATAAATATAGGTTGTCACAATGTCCATGATAAATATAAGTTTCACAATACCCATGATAAATATAGGTTGTCACAATGCCCATGATAAATATAGGTTGTCACAATGCCCATGATAAATATAGGTTGTCACAATGCCCATGATAAATTTAGGTTGTCAGAATGTCCATGATAAATATAGGTTGTCACAATGTCCATGATAAATATAGGTTGTCACAATGCCCATGATAAATTTAGGTGGTCACAATGCCCATGATAAATATAGGCTGTCAGAATGTCCATGATAAATATAGGTTGTCACAATGCCCATGATAAATTTAGGTGGTCACAATGCCCATGATAAATATAGGTTGTCAGAATGTCCATGATAAATATAGGTTGTCACAATGCCCATGATAAATTTAGGTTGTCAGAATGTCCATGATAAATATAGGTTGTCACAATGCCCATGATAAATATAGGTTGTCACAATGCCCATGATAAATTTAGGTTGTCAGAATGCCCATGATAAATATAGCTTATCACAATGCCCATGATAAATATAGGTGGTCACAATGCCCATGATAAATTTAGGTTGTCACAATGTCCATGATAAATATAGGTTGTCACAATGCCCATGATAAATTTAGGTTGTCAGAATGTCCATGATAAATATAGGTTGTCACAATGCCCATGATAAATATAGGTGGTCACAATGCCCATGATAAATTTAGGTTGTCAGAATGTCCATGATAAATATAGGTTGTCACAATGTCCATGATAAATATAGGTTGTCAGAATGTCCATGATAAATATAGGTTGTCAGAATGTCCATGATAAATATAGGTGGTCACAATGCCCACGATAAATATAGGTTGTCACAATGCCCACGATAAATATAGGTTGTCACAATGCCCACGATAAATATAGGTTGTCACTATGCCCACGATAAATATAGGTTATCACAATGCCCATGATAAATATAGGTTGTCAGAATGTCCATGATAAATATAGGTGGTCACAATGCCCATGATAAATATAGGTTGTCAGAATGTCCATGATAAATATAGGTGGTCACAATGCCCACGATAAATATAGGTTGTCAGAATGTCCATGATAAATATAGGTGGTCACAATGCCCATGATAAATATAGGTTGTCACAATGCCCACGATAAATATAGGTTATCACAATGCCCATGATAAATATAGGTGGTCACAATGCCCATGATAAATTTAGGTTGTCAGAATGCCCATGATAAATATAGGTTGCCACAATGCCCAGGATAAATATAGGTTGTCACAATGTCCATGATAAATATAAGTTTCACAATACCCATGATAAATATAGGTTGTCACAATGCCCATGATAAATATAGGTTGTCACAATGCCCATGATAAATATAGGTGGTCACAATGCCCATGATAAATATAGGTGGTCACAATGCCCATGATAAATATAGGTTGTCACAATGCCCATGATAAATATAGGTGGTCACAATGCCCATGATAAATATAGGTTGTCACAATGCCCATGATAAATATAGGTTGTCACAATGTCCATGATAAATATAAGTTTCACAATACCCATGATAAATATAGGTTGTCACAATGCCCATGATAAATATAGGTTGTCACAATGCCCATGATAAATATAGCTTATCACAATGCCCATGATAAATATAGGTTGTCACAATGCCCTTGATAAATATAGGTTGTCACAATGCCCATGATAAATATAGGTTGTCACAATACCCATGATAAATATAGGTTGTCACAATGCCCATGATAAATATAGGTTGTCACAATGCCCATGATAAATATAGGTTGTCACAATGCCCATGATAAATATAGGTTGTCACAATGCCCATGATAAATATAGCTTATCACAATGCCCATGATAAATATAGGTTGTCACAATACCCATGATAAATATAGGTTGTCACAATGCCCTTGATAAATATAGGTTGTCACAATACCCATGATAAATATAGGTTGTCACAATGCCCATGATAAATATAGGTTGTCACAATGCCCATGATAAATATAGGTTGTCACAATACCCATGATAAATATAGGTTGTCACAATGCCCATGATAAATATAGGTTGTCACAATGCCCATGATAAATATAGCTTATCACAATGCCCATGATAAATATAGGTTGTCACAATGCCCTTGATAAATATAGGTTGTCACAATGTCCATGATAAATATAAGTTTCACAATACCCATGATAAATATAGGTTGTCACAATGCCCATGATAAATATAGGTTGTCACAATGCCCATGATAAATATAGCTTATCACAATGCCCATGATAAATTTAGGTTGTCAGAATGTCCTTGATAAATATAGGTTATCACAATGCCCATGATAAATATAGGTTGTCACAATGCCCATGATAAATACAGCTTATCACAATGCCCTTGATAAATATAGGTTATCACAATGTCCATGATAAATATAGCTTATCACAATGCCCATGATAAATATAGGTTATCACAATGTCCATGATAAATATAGGTCATCACAATGCCCATGATAAATATAGGTTATCACAATGCCCATGATAAATATAGGTTATCACAATGCCCATGATAAATATAGGTTATCACAATGTCCATGATAAATATAGCTTATCACAATGCCCTTGATAAATATAGGTTGTCACAATGTCCATGATAAATATAGGTTATCACAATGTCCATGATAAATATAGGTTATCACAATGCCCATGATAAATATAGCTTATCACAATGTCCATGATAAATATAGCTTATCACAATGCCCATGATAAATACAGCTTATCACAATGCCCATGATAAATATAGCTTATAACAATGTCCATGATAAATATAGGTTGTCAGAATGTCCATGATAAATATAGCTTATCACAATGTCCATGATAAATATAGCTTATCACAATGTCCATGATAAATATAGCTTATCACAATGCCCATGATAAATATAGGTTGTCACAATGCCCATGATAAATATAGCTTATCACAATGTCCATGATAAATATAGGTTTCACAATGCCCATGATAAATATAGGTTGTGACAATGCCCATGATAAATATAGGGTGCAGAATGCCCAAGATAAATAATAGTGTGATCAGAATGCCCATAATAAATAATAGTGTGATCAGAATGCCCATGATAAAGATAGGTTGTCAGGATGAACAAAGAAAACAAGAATGATGTAGTAAAGATAAAACTGAAAAATAATTGATTGATTCATTGCATGATTAAATTCCAAAATGGCTTCATTATTGTGAAAAAAACACTTACCTAATACAATGGTAGTTTAAACAGTTTAAGTGTTTGTTTAATATCATATACTTAAACTGCATTGTTTTTTTCTTAATATTTGGCAAGGAAGATGTTTGTTTATTGGGTTTATCGTCCCACCAACTATATTTCAGTTATCTGGAGATGGTATCCACTTGAAGCAGATATAGTGCTGCCTTCACTGTGTATAGCAAGCAGTGAACACCTGGCATGATATCACACCCAGTCACATTATCCTTACACCGGGCAAACCAGTCGTTGACTACCCTTATATTTGTTTAAGAATTAAAGGAAGATGTTATGTAGAATAAATGAAAACGGAAAGATAACATATCAGGATCTTCAGTCATAACCCTCTAGCTTCCCACATTCCTGTGTAGATAAAGGAGTCAGACATTTCAAGGACATTAACTGTCTTTCTTACTCAGTACTAAGAGCAATAGGGAAATAATCCTGTATGCGTACTGTCTTACACATTAAAGGGATTGCCCACAAATCTTCAAATTATTGAATTTTTTGCTGTTTTAGTTATCTAAACAGCTTAGTGAAAAATTGAGATTCGACTGTTACTGATTCTTTGTTTAGAATATCAATGGTATCAATACATCAAAACATTGAAATGATTTATCAATTATGAAATTTTAATACATGTATAAGCAATTTAATATATAATAAAGGGTATATAAAAATATAGCAAATTAATAATGGAGTTACTCTTGTAATTGCACCTTCTTAATCTTAATCTTTTCTTAATAATCTACGTAACAATTCACTCCATATAAATAACAGTAGTAAAATTAATGTCAACAGCCCTCATTGCAAATGTTATAAAGAAAGAAAATCAGGCAGCTCAAACTACCTTACACAAAAACCTGGCGGAAAAAACAAATCTATTTCCTTGTAGTTCGTGTGACCCAGACATTATGTGGCCATTTGTTCTACAAGTTACAGCTCACGTTTGTGATGTTCTGAACACTTCATTGTGACAGACCTGATTACCCCTTCCACCAGGAGAGCATGCTCACACAACTCTCATATATGTGATTAGAGTATTAGAATATAATGTGTTGGGAATATAATTACAAAATAAATTATGGACAAATGCAAGCAAATCCATAATTATAAATATGCTAGGAATATAATATAATATAATACAATATAATATAATATCTCTTCAAATAATATCTAAAAATGGCACAATTAAACTTTTTGTGAAGTCTACACATGACGATGACAAGGTTTGACATGTTGTCTGGCTCAATTTGTCTTTTAAAGGTGGTATCTGACAGTCTGCCTATATCTGATACATGTAACAACATCTTATCCATGTGCTGGGGGGAAGTTAGGTATTTTTTCTGCATAAACTCAATCTTTAGTCTAAGTCAAGTCGCTGAATGCTACCTATGTAATAAGACATACAAATTGTGAAAGAATCACTCTAAATGTTCATTATTTCCAAATCTATAAATAAACATGATAGTGACCTCGGCTAAAAATAGATATTGACGTCAGAGCAGATTACCTGGATGACGATATAAAGTGAGCTTAACAGTCAGTTGTCTTGTGGCTTTCTTAGTTTAAAAATAGTAGCCCATACATGAAATACCTGCTTGCAATGACAAGTGCAGATTTGTGCTGCTCTGTTCACACAGATCTAGGGCATTAATGAACTGCATTTTGCAGGACTTTTCAGTTAATGACTTATTTGGTTAAAAAAATCTTTGGTCTAAATTTTTGGATACCACCTTTAAAGCATAATTCTAAGAAATTCTTGCTTGGCTCTCCTAGGCGACAGAAAAGTTTTGAATTATATACTTGAAAATCAAACAAAAAGGATGTGTCTGAAGTTAACTACAAGTACAAGTAGGGCATTGAGTCTACAGGGAGACATGTTCACAGAAAAAGATCTTATAGATGTGCAGGTAAATCATCAGAGGATGTGCAGGTAAATCATCAGAGGAAAGATAGTACCATTGAGGGAGTGTACTCAGCACCAATATGTCACTTTGCAGATTTACTTTACCGACCTTTGCCGCCTTATATGCTCAATGCTTGTAGGTATCATAAGAGTAGAAAATAGTGACGACCTGTCATGGTTGATAGATATGTCTGTCCGTCCGTATGTTAGTGGGTTCTGCTTCAGGCGCAGTCGCAGATAGACAGTTAAACTGCGCAGCCCTTCCAGGCAAACTGCCAGGGCGATGATGATGAGGCATGTAATGATGATATCTGCAGTGAAAACAAAATCAATGTCACATTAGCTTATTTCACATAAGAAATGAATACTAGAAAACATTGCAGACGACTTTAACATAAGATTGTGTATAACATATATGCACTTCACCAACAATTCAACTCGTTACCTTAAAATAAGATATATGATCTCCATGTCAGTACTTGCCATGACCATTATAACTACCAAAAGTGAATCTGGGATTATGTGTTCTCTAAATCTCAGTAAAAAATAATAACAAAAACACATTCAAGGCCAACATGACCTTGACCACTGAACCACTGATATCTACAGGGCCATCTACCCCACATGACCTATGTTCCTATCAAGTGGGACTGTGGGCTTATGTTTTCTCTAAATCTCTATAAAAGATACTTAAAAAAACACATGTATGGTCACTATGACCTTGACTTTTGAATCACTGATACCTGTATCGGTCGTCTATGACCAATGTTACTACAATGTCTGAAAATTGTGGACTCATGTTCTCAAAGTATTAACCTCTTAACTGCCATAGTCACCTTACTGCTTTGATACCATCTGACTACATCTTATTTTGTTTCAGTTCTTTAGTAAAGAATACTGAAAGCAATTTTTGCCTGACCTCAATTCAGGGCAAGGTTGTTAAACCAGTTAATCAAAATGGAAAAAAACTCATTCAGTGTGACTATAATCTTGACCTCTGACCCACTGTCCCTACAACAATAGGGCCATTTACTCAACATGATCAATGTTTCTTTGTTTGTTTTTGTTTATTGCCTCACAAAAAGTATTTCTGTTATTAAGAGATGGTGTCCACTTGAAGCAGATATAGTGCTGCTTTCACTGTGTATAGCATGCCGTAAACATCTGGCATGATACCACACCCAGTCACAATAACCGATACCTGGCTGACCAGTCGTGTAACAACCCATAAATTTGCTTAAACCTTAGCAAGGAAGCTATACCACACCAAATGAGCTATCCAGTCAGGTCATGATGACCATCTCGACCAAAGATGAGGAAAGTGGGCAAATAAATCAGTATTTATAGATTGGAAACAAATTGGTCTACCGACAGACCAATGAAGTAAACAAAATTTGCAAAACAGTTAGTCTCCACTGCTTCACAATTATGTTGTGACTAAGGTGACCATTTGCTTCTAAACTTGACAAATATAAAGTGAAACTGATTGCAAAATAAGCAGTAGAAATTGTATCTGATGAATAATAATGACACAAAATATTTATTCAAATACTGCAATGCTACACTAAATAGGTTAAATCATGCTGCAATACTGCATACAAGATCCTGTCCACCAGTTTGTCTTTATTTTTAACAGTTTCCTGAATTTAGAGTTACAGGAAATTCTTCGTTTTTGTAAAATAATTGGAACAAAACAAATCCTTATCTTTATTAAAGGAAAGTATAAAAAAAAACACAATAAAATAAGTAAACAGTGGTGTCAAAACCATTGGCCTAAAAAATATCTAACAAGCTAACCACTCGACCATTCAGGCAGAGGCTATGTTTTTGTTACATAGCACAAACATAACTATGGCTGTACTGGCGAAGTCCAGCTTATTATTATTAATGAAGAAAGACTCCAGATGTTGGTAGAACCAATGTCGCACTGCAGGAAGACATTCCTACATGACAGTTCTCCCCCCAACAGGGACTCGAACCTGTGCAGTTTGAAGGTGAAAAGTCAGCATCCGCTTGGCCATTGGGGCCCTTAAGGCAGATCCTAGTCAGAAGACTTTCAAAGATATTTAGTCACTTAACTTGACTTAAAAGAACAAGAGGGCCATGATGGTCCTTAATCGCTCACCTGAGGACACAGGCTTTTAGTAGGCTCATATCTGGTATCAAGTAATTTAGAGTTATTTACTTCAGAAATCTTTAGTGAAGACTGAACCATTAGTGTGGCCACTGGTTTGATAACATTTTCTAGAATCTTACCTAGTAATCTACTGAATCCACAGGATCCACTTCAAAACATATACAAGATTTCATACTGGCAAACATTCTGGCCAAGTTTGGTGAAAATTGGGCCATCAAAGTGGCCTCTAAGTGTTTTCACAAGATTTTTCTAAAATGTGATCTAGTTACCTACTTTTTGACCCCACGTGACCCAATAATTTACTCATCCAAGATTTCATGCAGACAAACAATCTGATCAAGTTTGGTGAAGATTGGGCTTTGAATGTGACCTCTAGTGTGTTCACATGTTTTTTCTAAGTTTTGACCTAGTGACCTCTTTTTTGACCCCACATGACCCAATAACGAAGCTCGTCCAAGATTTCATGCAGGCAAACATTCTGATCAAGTTTGGTTTCGATTGGGCTATAAATGGGGCTTCTAGTGGGTTTACAAACTTTTTCTATGATTTGACCTAGTGACCTACTTTTTGACCCCACGTAACCCAATAACAAACTCTTCCAAGACTTCATGCAGGCAAACGTTCTGACCAAGTTTTATGAAGATTGACCTTTAAATGTAGCCTCTATTATGTTCACAAGCTTTTTTTTAAGATTTGACCTAGTGACCTACTTTTTGACCCCATGTGACCCAATACTGAATTCATCCAAGATTTCATGCAGACAAACATTCTGACCAAGTTTGATGAAGATTGGATAAAAACTGTGGCCTCTAGTGTGTTCACAAGCTAAAATGTTGACACTGCATGACAGACGATGGATGGAAGACGGACGTTGGACGAACCAGTATCACAAAAGCTCACCTTGAGCAAGTTGTGCTCAGGTGAGCTAAAATTCTAGACCATGTCTGTTGCAATAATTTTCCAAGAACTTACTGTTTATATTTCTCTATCACAAAAAGCGTTGATCTAAATGGTTAAATAAAGTGGAAGAAAACACTGTTTTAAGCTTTAAAAAACAGTGCAATAATAAAATTCTACTGGACTCCATGCATCAATAACTGTGATACAATAACTTTAAAAAAATCAATTGGCAAAATGACTTACTAGAAGAAAGGACCTTTAATATTCATGATAATTTTAACCAACCTGGAAGAAAGGAACTATATCATGCATGATCATTTTAACCAACCTGGAAGAAAGGAACTATATCATGCATGATCATTTTAACCAACCTGGAAGAAAGGAACTATATCATGCATGATCATTTTGACTAACCTGGAAGAAAGGAACTATATCATGCATGATCATTTGGACTAACCTGGAAGAAAGGAACTATATCATGCATGATCATTTTGACTAACCTGGAAGAAAGGAACTATATCATGCATGATCATTTTGACTAACCTGGAAGAAAGGAACTATATCATGCATGATCATTTTGACTAACCTGGAAGAAAGGAACTATATCTTGCATGATCATTATAACCAACCTGGAAGAAAGGAACTATATCATGCATGATCATTATAACCAACCTGGAAGAAAGGAACTATATCATGCATGATCATTTTGACTAACCTGGAAGAAAGGAACTATATCATGCATGATCATTTTGACTAATCTGGAAGAAAGGAACTATATCATGCATGATCATTTTAACCAACCTGGAAGAAAGGAACTATATCATGCATGATCATTTTAACCAACCTGGAAGAAAGGAACTATATCATGCATGATCATTTTGACTAACCTGGAAGAAAGAAACTATATCATGCATGATCATTTTGACTAACCTGGAAGAAAGGAACTATATCATGCATGATCATTTTGACTAACCTGGAAGAAGGGAACTATACACACATACATCTACTTGATAAAGACATTAATGAAAGTAAAAATTTAAGGGAAAATAAATTTGAGTCTTACCTGAAGTTTCATGTATATTTAGTCCATGAAAAAGAAAATTCTTCATGTCATCTGTGAAGAAGAAGAATTGCTGAAAGTACAAAAATGAACTTATAGTTATCAGTGGCTTGCATGTACACAATTGTGTGTGCATGTGTTTTTGTTTTGTTTTTGTTTTTGAAGTACATTGCAGTGATCATTTATGATCATTATAGTAATGTCCAGCTTTTGGTGGAGAAAGACCCTGAACACATGTCCGGGTAAAACTATTGGTGCAAATCAGCTTGTAGACCTTCTCACATTAAGTCCTTCACCCCGAATAGGACTCAAACCAACACAGTGAGTGGCTAAGCAGTCAGAGGAGTTTCAAATCGGCGACTCTGCCACTGCACCATAGGTGCCCCTATGTGTGTGTGTGTATTTGAGCAAAGTTGGTGATTTCATCAAACCAATTTTAAGCACACAAATACAGTGTAAAAAAGTTCTTATTAAATTATATGATCAACAAACAATAACTAAATGCCTACTGAGTGATCCAGTCACTATCAAATGCCTTTTATCATGTGGAGCATGAACATTTGTATACTACATACATCAAGCAATACTACTTTTTTCCCCACAAACCGCCACAATGATTGAATGCAACAGTATAAGTCATTCTTGAATCAACCTATCAATTTCCAGCTTTTTTTTTATACATGTGTTACCACACCAAACAAACATGGCCAAAATAATGGCAACATCCTGAGCTATCAGAGCTGAGCTATATAAGCTGAGCTATCCGAGTTGAGCTATCAGAGTTGAGCTATCTGAGCTGAGCTATCCAAGCTGAGCTATCCAATCTAAGCTATCTGAGCTGAGCTATCTGAGCTGAGCTATTCTACTTGAGCTATCCTAGATGAGCTATCTGAGCTGAGCTATCCTAGCTGAGCTATCAAAGTGTAGCTATCCAAGCTAAGCTATCCAAGCTAAGCTATCTGAGCTGAGCTATCCTAGCTGAGCTATCCAAGCTGAGCTATCCGAGCTGAGCTATCTGAGCTGAGCTATCCGCGCTGAGCTATATGAGCTGAGCTATCCGAGCTGAGCTATATGAGCTGAGCTATCCGAGCTGAGATGAGATAAGGAAGATCCCCAACAATGATTGTGTTTACAAAAAGGTAAGCTGGTTAAGCTCAGGTTTTTTTCTCATCATTTTGGGAACATGACCCAAACCACAGATTGGGAATTTTTCACATCGTTTTAAATAAATTTGGGAAAAACTCAAACCATATTATACATAACTAATGAAACAAAAAAAATCTAATATTTTATTCATTCAGCTCCTTTTATATTTCACTCATTTACAAAGCAATTTCTGTATTTCCCATGCGATAGAATAGTCAATTCTGATATTCATTTCACCAGGGGTGAGAATTACATTTTTTTTTTTCATTCTTTGGATTGGGAATTTTTTCCTTGAAATTGGTAAAAAAAGCATACTTGGGAATTAGGAACAGGACTCAATGTAAGTATCAAAAATTGGCCAATTCCCCCCCCCCCCCCCCTCCCCTTCTTATATGGAAGGTTCTGTCAAATGGAATTTTGATCCCACACTATTAGGGACAGAAGGGTTATCAGTTTACATCTATACCCAGAGACCAGAAGAATCTCATGTGTTTAAAAGTAATTGTCAAGGCAGTATGCAACAGTACTTTTAATCAAGTTTTATAAATTTTCATAAACATTTTATGCCAATAATTTCTTTCTTTTCATTTGCTGATCAATTCTTTTGTACGGACCTCTTGAATGTACTAATAATCGCAAGCGTATTTAAAATGTAAGAGGGATATCCTCGTCCTGAACAAACATTATGGATGCAGTAAACAAACATATAAAACATACAACATATTAAAAAAATACAGCAGTAATATTTGTTTCTCTAGTGTAGAGTCCCTTGTTTTGTAAGGATCTTTTGAATATGTTACAACAAAGCATATACAAGTCAATTTCACAGATAGTGTAGATCCAGCATTAATGTGTTAGTACATAAAGTGTAGATCCAGCGTTAATGTATTAGCACATAAAATGTAGATCCAGCATTAATGTGTTAGCACATAAAGTGTAGATCCAGCATTAATGTGTTAGCACATAAAGTGTAGATCCAGCATTAATGTGTTAGCACATAAAGTGTAGATCCAGCGTTAATGTGTTAGCACATAGAGTGTAGATCCAGCGTTAATGTGTTAGCACATAAAGTGTAGATCCAGCATTAATGTGTTAGCACATAGAGTGTAGATCCAGCGTTAATGTGTTAACACATAAAGTGTAGATCCAGCGTTAATGTGTTAGCACATAGAGTGTAGATCCAGCATTAATGTGTTAGCACATAAAGTGTCGATCCAGCATTAATGTGTTAGCACATAGAGTGTAGATCCAGCATTAATGTGTTAGCACATAGAGTGTAGATCCAGCATTAATGTGTTAGTACATAAAGTGTAGATCCAGCATTAATGTGTTAGCACATAAAGTGTAGATCCAGCGTTAATGTGTTAGCACATAAAGTGTAAATCCAGCATTAATGTGTTAGCACATAAAGTGTAGATCCAGCATTAATGTGTTAGCATATAAAGTGTAGATCCAGCATTAATGTGTTAGCACATAAAGTGTAGATCCAGCATTAATGTGTTAGCATATAAAGTGTAGATCCAGCATTAATGTGTTAGTACATAAAGTGTAGATCCAGCATTAATGTGTTAGCACATAAAGTGTAGATCCAGCATTAATGTGTTAGCACATAAAGTGTAGATCCAGCGTTAATGTGTTAGCACATAAAGTGTAGATACAGCATAAATGTGTTAGCACATAAAGTGTAGATACAGCTTTAATGTGTTAGCATATAAAGTGTAGATCCAGCATTAATGTGTTAGCATATAAAGTGTAGATCCAGCGTTAATGTGTTAGCACATAGAGTGTAGATCCAGCATTAATGTGTTAGCACAAAAAGTGTAGATCCAGCATTAATTTGTTAGCACATAAAGTGTAGATCCAGCATTAATGTGTTAGCACATAGAGTGTAGATCCAGCATTAATTTGTTAGCACAAAAAGTGTAGATCCAGCATTAATGTGTTAGCACAAAAATTGTATATCCAGCATTAATGTGTTAGTACATAAAGTGTAGATCCAGCATTAATGTGTTAGCACATAAAGTGTAGATCTAGCATTAATGTGTTAGCACATAAAGTGTAGATCAAGCATTAATGTATCAGCACATAAAGTGTAGATCTAGCATTAATGTGTTAGCACATAAAGTGTAGATCTCGCATTAATGTGTTAGCACATAAAGTGTAGATCCAGCATTAATGTATCAGCACATAAAATGTAGATCCAGCATTAATGTGTTAGCACATAAAGTGTAGATCTAGCATTAATGTGTTAGCACATAAAGTGTAGATCCAGCATTAATGTGTTAGCACATAAAGTGTAGATCTAGCATTAATGTGTTAGCACATAAAGTGTAGATTCAGCATTAATGTGTTAGCACATAAAGTGTAGATCCAGCATTAATGTGTTAGCACAAAAAGTGTAGATCCAGCATTAATGTGTTAGCACATAAAGTGTAGATCTCGCATTAATGTGTTAGCACATAAAGTGTAGATCAAGCATTAATGTATCAGCACATAAAATGTAGATCCAGCATTAATGTGTTAGCACATAAAGTGTAGATCTAGCATTAATGTGTTAGCACATAAAGTGTAGATCCAGCATTAATGTGTTAGCACATAAAGTGTAGATCTAGCATTAATGTGTTAGCACATAAAGTGTAGATCCAGCATTAATGTGTTAGCATATAAAGTGTAGATCCAGCATTAATGTGTTAGCATATAAAGTGTAGATCCAGCATTAATGTGTTAGCACATAAAGTGTAGATCCAGCGTTAATGTGTTAGCACATAAAGTGTAGATCCAATGTTAATGTGTTAGCACATAGAGTGTAGATCCAGCATTAATGTGTTAGCATATAAAGTGTAGATCCAGCATTAATGTGTTAGCACATAGAGTGTAGATCCAGCATTAATGTGTTAGCACAAAAAGTGTAGATCCAGCATTAATGTGTTAGCACAAAAAGTGTAGATCCAGCATTAATGTGTTAGCACATAAATTGTAGATCCAGCATTGTGTTAGTACATAAAGTGTAGATCCAGCATTAGTGTGTTAGCACATAAAGTGTAGATCTAGCATTAATGTGTTAGTACATAGCTCAAAGATCATTATCATTTAGAGCTATTTTGAAATATTTTTAAAAATCTTTATGCACATATGACCTACTTTTATAATATACACATCTATATGAGCAGAACAGTCATTTCCATTTTAAAAATGAAACAATAGGGTTGGCACTTTCCAAGTAAGTTCATGGGTTCGAGTCCCAGTCTGAGAAAAGTTGGACCACATGGTGGCTACAGGAATAAACTTCCTCCTCGGAGAGACTTACATATATATAACAAAGCAACAAATTTTTTATTTTATCCTTATAATCACCGAATCCATGATTGATGTGTTGAAATCTTTCACTCAACCACAACACACACCAGACAATGGTGTTTCCTTCCTGCTGGGAATAACACTGAGCGATGGTTCAACTACCACTGTATTCTGTCTCAAACAATCCCACCATAAATAGAGGACAGCTTTGTCACTGGTAAAAACTTGCCATGTGATTAGGGCTGGTTATATCCTTTGATGTAACCAGTGAATTGCAATTATTTTGCTCACATACTAATTTGCATAACAATGACAAAGTGAAAAGGTAATAACTATATCCCATTCGACTTTTTACTTGTTTGCCAAAATCAGAATGATTGTCATCATGTGACTCTCCATCTATTCTAGATTAATAGCTTGCATTGCATATACATCAGTTTAGGTCAGTGTATTTATTTTTCACCTGCTAAGAGTAAACATCAAATAATAATATGTACCAGTAGGCACATAGTGTAGATCCAGATCAGCCAACTCTTAAGGCTGTCAGTCAGTTGAACTGTTGTATTGTTGATATTTCTCTGCCAATCATTTATCAATACACACTTGACATTTTTGGCAAGAAAATGAAATAAAAAGTATATTTTCGAATTTTAATGAATTGTGTATATATATCTTTTTAATTACCAAATAATTTGATTTGTCAAAATATATGTTTGTTTATTGGATTTATCATTCCTCCAACAGTATTTCAGGTATCTGGAGATAGTGTCCACTTGAAGCAGATATAGTGCTGTCTTTACTGTGCATAGAATGCCGAGAACACCTGGCAAGATACCACACCTAGTCACATTATCCTGACACTGGGCCAACCAATCAATCAATATTTGGTTTTGTTTACCCTCGCCCTAACTATTGTTATAGGGCGAGCATTAATGTATGGGAGTTTAAAATAAAATATCACAGTGTTATATTAATGGCATGAGGGTTGCCTAATGACTGGTAGATTAAAAGGATTAAAAATTAAACAATATAAAGATGATTATGAATTACTAATGGATTGACAATAGGCTATTATATAATATGTACGGGTGATTTTATTATCTGTGTTGTATTTATGTGCTGAGATGAATGTGTAGTAAAAGTTGTTTTGTATAAAATATCAGTTTGCACTTCCTTTTCTTTTTTATTTATTACATTTCATTTCCAGTCCATCTAATTAACATCGAGTATAGATTATTTCGCCTCATTGTAAAGTTACAATATATTATTATACAGTGCCTCATTTGGGACTTGTAATAGTGGTAAAAAAGCATCATACAATAATTTAAAAACCAAAAAATGTATTCAGTTAAAATAAAAGATAAAGCATATAGTTATATTATTAAACCGATGCTAGAGGCTGGGCCAACCAGTTGTGGAACTACCCTTATATTTGCTTGAGCGTTAGCAAGAGAGATATACCACTTCCATTTTTAATGACTGTGGTATTTTGCAACCCGGATCAAAAAGGGGCCTCTTTGGATTACCAAGTCCTGTACATAATTATATAATGCTGAACTGAACTGGTGTAACTGAAGTGAAAATAAACACAATTTTTTTCACTTCTTGATAGAAGTTTGTTGAAGAGTTGAAAGAAATCTTTGATTTTTTTTAAATTACCTAGACAATGGGGATAAATTTTCATGCAGTAAATAGTATTTCTTTATCAGGTTAACTTTACAAACTTTACAAATTATTGGTATGATTTGAAACTTGTTTTTTTTTACAGAGATTACTTTGCTAAAATGTCCATTTTAAAAAATGTACTGAATAAACAGAAGTAAACTGAACAATTTTGTCCAACATGTAAAGATTTATGAAAGGAACCAAACAAGCATAAAAGGTACAAGAAAAGAGTTGTGGATATATCCTATTCAATTTAAAAGTAAACAAGTATCAATCTAAATTGATATATGGCTGATACTCATATCTTGATATATCAATGTTTTTGATATGCAAAAAGTAGAATCAATGACAGCGCTAGCTCTGATCATGTGCTCTTCTTGCTGACATATAAATAACAATCTGTCATAGTAACAGATCCTAGTCCATTATATGTGATAGATCCTAGTCCATTATATGTGATAGATCCTAGTTCATTATATGTAATATATCCTAGTTCATTATATGTAATAGATCCTAGTTCATTATATGTAATAGATCCTAGTTCATTATATGTAATAGATCCTAGTTCATTATATGTGATATATCCTAGTCCATTATATGTAATAGATCCTAGTTCATTATATGTAATAGATCCTAATTCATTATATGTAATAGATGCTAGTCCATTATATGTGATATATCCTAGTTGATTATAAGTAATAGATCCTAGTTCATTATATGTAGTAGATCCTAGTTCATTATATGTAATAGATCCTAGTCCATTATATGTAATATATCCTAGTTCATTATATGTAATAGATCCTAGTTCATTATATGTAATAGATCCTAGTTCATTATATGTAATAGATCCTAATTCATTATATGTAATAGATCCTAGTTCATTATATGTAATAGATCCTAGTCCATTATATGTGATATATCCTAGTCCATTATATGTAATAGATCCTAGTTCATTATATGTAATAGATCCTAGTTCATTATATGTAATAGATCCTAGTCCATTATATGTGATATATCCTAGTTGATTATATGTAATAGATCCTAGTTCATTATATGTAATAGATCCTAGTCCATTATATGTAATATATCCTAGTTCATTATATGTAATAGATCCTAGTTCATTATATATAATAGATCCTAGTTCATTATATGTAATAGATCCTAGTTCATTATATGTAATAGATCCTAGTTCATTATATGTAATAGATCCTAGTCCATTATATGTAATAGATCCTAGTTCATTATATGTAATAGATCCTAGTTCATTATATATAATAGATCCTAGTTCATTATATGTAATAGATCCTAGTTCATTATATGTAATAGATCCTAGTTCATTATATGTAATAGATCCTGGTTCATTATATGTAATAGATCCTAGTTCATTATATGTAACAGATCCTAGTTCATTATATGTAATAGATCCTAGTTCATTATATGTAATAGATCCTAGTTCATTATATGTAATAGATCCTAGTCCATTATATGTTATATGTCCAAGTCCATTATATGTAATAGATCCTAGTCCATTATGTGTAATAGATCCTAGTCCATTATATGTAATACATCCTAGACCATTATATGTAATAGATCCTAGTCCAGTATATGGAATAGATCCTAGTCCAATATATGTAATAGATCCTAGTTCATTATATGTAATAGATCCTAGTCCATTATATGTAATATATCCTAGTTCATTATATGTAATAGATCCTAGTTCTTTATATATAATAGATCCTAGTTCATTATATGTAATAGATCCTAGTTCATTATATGTAATAGATCCTAGTTCATTATATGTAATAGATCCTGGTTCATTATATGTAATAGATCCTAGTTCATTATATGTAACAGATCCTAGTTCATTATATGTAATAGATCCTAGTTCATTATATGTAATAGATCCTAGTTCATTATATGTAATAGATCCTAGTCCATTATATGTTATATGTCCAAGTCCATTATATGTAATAGATCCTAGTCCATTATGTGTAATGGATCCTAGTCCATTATATGTAATACATCCTAGACCATTATATGTAATAGATCCTAGTCCAGTATATGGAATAGATCCTAGTCCAATATATGTAATAGATCCTAGTTCATTATATGTAATAGATCCTAGTTCATTATATGTTATATGTCCAAGTCCATTATATGTAATAGATCCTAGTCCATTATATGTTATAGATCCTAGTTCATTATATGTGATATATCCTAGTCCATTATATGTAATAGATCCTAGTTCATTATATGTAATAGATCCTAGTCCATTATATGTTATATGTCCAAGTCCATTATATGTAATAGATCCTAGTCCATTATATGTGATACATTCTAGTCCATTATATGTAATAGATCCTAGTTCATTATATGTGATATATCCTAGTCCATTATATGTAATAGATCCTAGTTCATTATATGTAATAGATCCTAGTCCATTATATGTTATATGTCCAAGTCCATTATATGTAATAGATCCTAGTTCATTATATGTAATAGATCCTAGTTCATTATATGTAATAGATCCTAGTCCATTATATGTTATATGTCCAAGTCCATTATATGTAATAGATCCTAGTCCATTATGTGTAATAGATCCTAGTCCATTATATGTAATACATCCTAGACCATTATATGTAATACATCCTAGACCATTATATGTAACAGATCCTAGTCCAGTATATGTAACAGATCCTAGTCCAGTATATGTAACAGATCCTAGTCCAATATATGTAATAGATCCTAGTCCATTATATGTAATAGATCCTAGTCTATTATATGTAATAGATCCTAGTCCATTATATGTAATAAATCCTAGTCCATTATATGTAATAGATCCTAGTCCAATATATGTAATAGATCCTAGTCCATTATATGTAATAGATCCTAGTCCATTATATGTAATAGATCCTAGTCCATTATATGTAATAGATCCTAGTCCATTATATGTTATAGATCCTAGTCCATTATATGTCATAGATCCTAGTCCATTATATGTCATAGATCCTAGTCCATTATATGTAACAGATTCTAGTCCATTATATGTAATAGATCCTAGTCCATTATATGTAAAAGATCCTAGTTCATTATATGTAATAGATCCTAGTCTTTTATATGTAATAGATCCTAGTCCATTATGTGTGAATCTATCATAGTTTATTATATGTAATAGATCCTAGTCCATTATATTAATAATATTTTAGTGTAAGAGCAGGTACGATAACCGTTCATGGAAAAGACTTTTCGAATAAAGGTGGAGGATATTTATTTTTAATTCTCGCTAAATTGTTTTTTAAATTTTTATGAAGTATCTGTGTGTAAGTATGATATAGAACAGTTAACACTGGCACAAGATTAATGTAGATAACACTGGCACGACATCAATGTAGATAACACTGACATGAGATCAATGTAGATAACACTGACATGAGATCAATGTAGATAACACTGATATGAGATCAATGTAGATAACACTGACATGAGATCAATGTAGATAACACTGACATGAGATCAATGTAGATAACACTGACATGAGATCAATGTAGATAACACAAACTGAAGTATTGATCGGGAGATTCAAAGTGTATAAAAATGATATTGTTAAAGTTAATAATTCTTCATGATATTCAGCTACATACTTCTACACTTTGCAACCTGTAAAAAGACATTTGACCAAGGAAAAAAATACCTCTGGTAGTATCAATCTGGCAACAGTGGCTACCTTAGCAAGAAATGAACCCCTACAACATCTCATACACGTGACATTCAAAGACATATTATTGCTGTCAGTGTCCTACCTGCCATACCAAATATTCATATACCGGTAATAGTATTGATTGTTGTTGTTGCGGGAGGTTTTCTACCTGACCTGCTGATTTTTTGTTTTTTAAATACATTACAGCAAGCAGTTATAATAATTATGGTAACATACTTCTATTTTTGGAGAAGGAAGATTCCAGACAAGAGTAGTCTAAGTAGAACACCCTGTGCACTGCAAGTCAGGTGGACGAGCTTCCCACATTAAGTTCTTCATCCTCAATGGGACTCAAACCTACAAGGTGAGAGGCTAAGCAGTCAGAGGAGTTACAAGTCAGCAACTCTACCACATTGCCTCAGGTGCCCCCTGACTTTTGTACAGTCGGTTCATTACATTTAACTTTGTCAAAGGCTCTGACTATTTTAAGCCATTGGACTTAATATGACATCCTACTAGATGTTGGTTTGGAATGTGAAAATACAAATTTCATAAAGGCTGCACACTAAGCGTGTTAAAAATGAATGAAATGTAGAAAGATTATTCAAATATTTGTCAAATTAAATAATGTCAGCATTTAATTGAGTCAGATTTTTACTCCAAGTGTATGTGTCAAATATATGGCATTCTCGTTAACATTGCAAATTCATCAGCCTTGTGTGAAAAATGCAGAACATAGTTCTTTCTTCATAATTATTTAATATATCCATGTTATTGGAAGTTTTCTTACCAAAAACAAGATATCTTTAATATGAACACCAGATGTGCATGTACATAAGGCCCTCCCTAAACAGAACAGACCTCTTTATCTTTGTTTCTTAATAAATCTTTACATTCTTGTTGGCAAGCCTGTCGTGAAGCTAGCTGTCCATTTTTAAAGATAATTCTGGTTATTTTGTACATTACCTACCCACACTGTTACTTTGACCATTTATATCATATCTAGGTCAAGTGCTCAGAAGCAAAATGGGCACTTTTGTGCAAAGTAGGTCAATTGTTCAATAGATTGAATAAGCTGGTTTCTGTAAACAAGTTTGAAGGAAAGCTGTGGAACCATCCATTTGGTGGTGGTGGTGGGTGGGGTGGGGGTGGGTAGTGTATCAGCTATCCAGAAATGGTGTCTAGTTGAAGCAGATATGCTTTCTCTGTGAAAAGCATGCCATGACCACACACCCTGCATGATAGCACTCCCAGCTGACCAATGGGAAATCAGAGTCAATTAAGAAATTTAATCAAAAAACATTTTATGATATTACAAATTTGGAAAGAATGTGTTAGCCTGTTTGGGAAACTCATTTGTGAAGAATTTAGAACAGACATCAATTAAAAATAAAATATTGCTCAAGGTATGTCTTCACTTTCTTAAGTTTTAAAGTCAATTAAATAAACCTATTAAAAATTTCTTTTTTTTTTTTTCTTGATACATTTCAGAATGCATCTATGACATTCCTGAAAGAAAAATGTCCTGCTACAGCACTACACCCTGAACCCCATAGTCTGATGCATACAACTACAAGTTTTGTCAGTTTCCAATTTTGGTCAGTCACTCAGTTCATATATAATCCAAAAATGTCTGCTTTTTGTGTAAGCTTCTCATAAAAACCAAGCCCCTTCCTAAATTCTGAATCTTTACTTTGAAAGTCATCCTATCTGTTAAATTTATTTTTCTAGAGATTAAAAATACAAAATAGCTATCTGGAAAAATTACCTGTGATAATCATTAGAGCATAAACTAATATATAGGATACAATCAAATCAAGTTTCTAATGGTTTTGACTGTCATGCCATTAGAGTATCGATACCATATTCATGAAGGCATTGCAACTCCCCCAAACAGCTAGAACATTTAATTTGTGTATTGTATATAGAGATGCCATTTATGAAAGGTCAAAAAACAATTAGTCTCACTTGATGCGCATAGACTTTCTGCACTGTCAATGGTCAGCAAGACTCTAATCCTAAACCTTTGTCTTATACACTGATAAAAGTGCGGCCTGAGGCTGTGTCCAGCTAGATCCACCCACCTTTTAACCTCCTGCTTTGATTACAATGAGAAGTAGGATAAGGCCTTTAACTCAAGTCATGTCTATGTGTTGGACCAGAAATCATAAACAAAGGTATTCCATTATAGCACATAAATGTAAGAAAGGCAGCATGTTAGTCCCCATCTTTATAAGTGTGTTAATGATTTTCAACACATATTTACACATGCTAAGTCACAAGGCAACTGTCCCCAATATAAACCTTTGTTTGGCTTGAGCTATCTGCAAAATAAGCTGCATCTCAAGTTCATATAATAACGGGACCGAGAGTTTGATGGGACTGGAAAACCTCGGTATATAAAAGGAATTTACAAATAGCCTTAATAATTATCAGATGAGAATGCAGAAAAACACAATCACAAATACTTACCCCCATCACCATTGTCTTGTTTCCCATTGCTTCCAATACGTAGGAATACAAATATCTATTAACCTCCATATTTCAGAAAATGACTTTCAGCCTAATAGGTCTGGCTCGGCCACCCTCACATACTTTGATAGTAAATAGATGAAAACTTAATTCTGATTTAATAGACTTTTCGTTGTGCAAAGCCAACAATGGCTCTAAAACGTAAACGAAGTTAAAGTAGCTGTCTGAGAGTTCACAAAATTAGCTTAGACAAACCATCCGCCATTTTGTAAATCACGTGATTGTCATGTGTCGCGTAAGGACATAAAATTTCATTGGATGAATTTGAAAACAATGTATTTGATTGGTCGAATATTTGTACGGTTTTCAAATGCTTGCGAATCCACTCCGAAATCAAAACAACGTCGCAACTATTCGAAATTAAGGTATGGAACAAGTATTTAACATTGAACAATCCTTATACACCATAACATTTTATGTAGTGTTTGCTTTTCATTTTTTTGGTACATGTCAGATGCCACGATTCAAGATAAGCGATATTGTTTTTTTAAAATCGTGACTAGGAAAAGGTCCGAAAACGACACCACTTAGCATAGCCTTATTGTCATACTCATAGATTTCGTAAATGACCTCCGGACCTGGTAGCGCAATCGCTAGCACGTGTTCTCCAGGTACGAGAAGGGTTCGATCCCGGGCCGCGATACCAAAAATGATAGTGGCATAGCGCCCTTGCAAACTCTCAAGCAAATAACAGGGTAGTGCCACGACTGGTTGGCCCGGTGCCAGGATAATGTGACTGGGTGTTGGCATTTCATGCATAGTAAAGTCAGCACTATATCTGCTTCAAGTGGACACCATCTCCAGATAACTGTATTACTGCTTGTGGGACGATAAACCCAATAAACAAACAATAAATTAGCGCATGACTGCAATTAACATGCACTCATTGATTTTTAAAGTAAATCTTAGAGGAGACAATAATCTTGGCCCTAACGGGGATTTGAACCTGGTCCGCCAGATCAGTAGTCCAGGCACTCAACCACATCGCTAAAGGGTTAACCCAGCAGCAAGGCTGTGGAAGTGCCTTTATGCACTACAGTGACTACACTCCTCCCCCTTTACTTTTTTCTGGGCCAAAGCCCATCTCAGGACAGCCACACCAGGCTTCCATCCCACTTCTGACACCATTAAACTAAATCTTAGAGGAGACAATAATCTTGGCCCTAACGGGGATTTGAACCTGGTCATAGCCAATAAAATATTATTACTGTCTTAATTTAAGTAATTTAACTTAACTTTATAATCATTACTTTGAAAATTGACAAAAGAGCAGAATCATTGTCAAGATTTCGTTTTTGTTATAATTAATGTTTGTCATGCAGTCATCTCATGACTAACCCATTGTAAATGCCACCATTATGTGATATCCATAAATGTATATTCCATAGCACATCATGTTTATTTTCAGATGAAATGGTTTTGTAAATCTATAGAGAGTACAAATCCTACGGACCACCTGGCACTAGAATGGCTGACCACATAGTAAGGCAGCATCCCGGGATGGAGCCTGTCTCCTGCCTGTATGACCAGTCTTTGCTAGACACTGGTCTGCCCTACCCTGCTGACATGTCCGGACTGCCAACCTCAACTCCAAATCCTGCAAATCTACGCAGAAAAAGTCGTCGGTCTTGGTTTGAGAACACACCTAATGGGGCAAAGTTTGAAATTGCCATTGAAAAGCCTCATGTTTCACCTAAAGCTATTAAACGTAGAAGTGAAGATGTCGAAGTGTTAACGTTGACACACTTCACTGCTGCTCCAAGACTTGGTTTCGGAAATGTGAAAATAGGTCAAACAAAAACTTGCACATTACTCTTGAGGAACCCTCATGATTATGAACAAACAGTCAAGTTAGAGAAAGTACCAGTGAAGAAAAAATTCTCAGTTTCAATCAAGGAGGTGAAGGTTGGTGCAGGGGATTCCTACCCCCTGGATATAACTTGGACGCCTGAGGAGCCAGGTGGTGTACGAGAGATGCTACTCATGCAGGTGGATGCGGCCTACAGACTGCAGGCCTATGTGTATGGAACAGTTGTGGCTCCTCCACCTAAAAAGAAAATGGTGTGTGCTGATCTATTTTTACTGATCTTTTTTATGTCAAAGTAAAAAAAAAAATTTAGTTATATGTTGAACCTAATCTAAAAGCAATGTTGCACAAAAATGTTTTTATAACAACAAATTAATGAGCTAAATAAAACTGTCATATTATTTAAAGAAATAAGCTTAATAACAGGTTTGATGAAATAAACTTCCATTAAAACCTAGATGTTTGATGTAAAAGTTAGCATGTCAGAGTAATTGTAATTCGAACAGAAATTGTCTCTGGGCATTATATCAACTTTATGTGAACATGTAAAATTTAGACTGACAACATTTATATAAAAGGGCAATCTGGTTAATATCATATCCTGAAATCTACTCCGCTATCAGGATCTGACGATGAGTCAATAAAACCTTCCCTACCAATCAGGTTGTCGCCTATAAAAATCAGAAAAGTAAATGATGATCCAAAGTGATCCAAATGTATCATTTTAATGGCTGCTCCCATTTACAAAGAAATTTAAACATGGACACTCCATGCAAGACTTATGTCACTGTGGATAGTACAGTCTTAACCGCCCTTTTACTAAGGTCGGTTCTTGACTGCAGATCAACCTCCATCGTCAGCTTGGTGCCCGCCAGATGTTTCGGCCCTTATCCAAGTACATCTGTAATGGCGGGTGGGCCCACCGTCTTACGGTGTGGAGGTTGATCGCATCCAGCTTGTCTCCTCGCGTCGTAGCCACAGCCAGCTAGACGCCCGCTCTGCAGCCTGGCTCAGCTTCTGGATTGCCCGGCGCCTGTCTCTGCCAGTGGTGCCAACAGCTGTCATCAATCTGCATACAGATTGCGCACAGAACCCTCTAGCGCCTACTTCGATAGGGAAGAGCCATGTCCGCCAACCTCGGTGTCGGCACTGCTCAAGTAAATCAGTGTACTTGGCCTTCTTCCTCTCATAGGCCTCTTCACATCTCGTCTCCCAAGGTACTGTCAACTCGATGACAACGAGCTTCTTGCCTGTCTCGGACCACAGTACAATGTCTGATCTCAAGTTGGTCTGGACGATACCCGGGAACACGAGCTTCTTTCCTAGGTCGACTGCCATATTCCATCCTGTGGCGCCGTCAAGGAATGATTTCTTCTGTGAAGCTTCTGTCTTCGCAGTTTCACCTGGTCTCACAAAGTTGATGTGGCCTGCTTGTAGGTTACTTTTGCGTGGCTTCTTCCTCTCCCCTTCCAGCCAATCGGCAACCTCTCTGAGGACGTTGTCGTGTCGCCAGCGATATCTGCCCTGCGTCAATGCTGTGGAACAAGAAGATAGAACGTGTTCCAGAGTGCCTGGTTTCTTGCACAGACTGCATGTTGGGTCTGTGATAAGTCCCCATCGGCAGAGGTTAGCTGGAGATGGCAGGAGGTCATGAACTGACCTGAGGAGGAAGGATAGGCGAAGTGGTTCATACTTCCAAATGTCTTCCCAGGTCAGCTTCCTGTCCATGGTTTCCCATGTTGTCCATGCTCCCTGCGCACCCATCTCTACCGCTCTGGCCTGTCTCTTGTTCTCCTCTTCCTTCCGTACTTCTGACTGTATCAGGGCTCGCCTCTCAGTCTGGTTGGCTTGGCTCCATAGGAGTGTCTTGGTCGCACCAATACCTTGTCGTCCGACAGCCGTTACACCGACGATGTCCTTGTGCATGAGAGAGCTCTCTGCCTGGCTGACCGTCTCTGTCGCTGACCACTTTCTTCCAGTACGGGTAACGATCCCTGCTTCCCGGATCTGCTCATCTGGGGAGTCTCTTAGGGTAAGCACCAGTCTTGTCTTCGCAGTCTTGAATTCTTCTACCAGTGAAGAGAGTGGGAGCTGCAGTTTGTTGGTTTTCCCGTACAATCCAACACTGGAGAAACTGGGTGGGATTCCAAGCCACTTGCGAAGATGTCGGCTGGTGATTCTCTCTAAGGCTTCTATTGTTGAGCTGGGTACCTCGTACAGCATCATTGGCCAGATCAGCCTTGGTAGTAAGGCATGCTGGTACAGCCAGGCCTTGAACTTCCCAGGTAGGTTGCTTCGGTCTATCTTCTTCAGCCCGTCTTCTACCTGGTTCTCTAGCTTCTTGACGTTGTCCTTGTCTGCTAGGCTGGCATCAAACCACTTCCCAAGGCACTTGATTGGATTCTTCGTGATGGATGGGATCTCCTCGTTCTGTACTCGGAGCACGAATCTGTCTGTTGTCTTGCCTTTCTTGATAATGAGGGACCTGGACTTTACGGCCTTGAACTTCATTCGGGCCCATGAAGCGACATCTGTCAAGGCTGTCAACATCCATCTAGCCTGGACGTGTGTTGGTGTCGTCAACGTGAGGTCATCCATGAAGCCTCGGCTGGATGGGAGATAGATACCTGACTCTGTCTTTGGTCCGCGGGTCTCTCTAATGGCAGCATTTATGAGCAGATTCATCCCCATGACGAAGAGTACCACAGAGACAGTGCATCCGGTGACTATACCTTTCTCCAACTTCTGCCACTTCGTCAACTGGTCACCAACAGAAAACCGAAGCTTGATGCCGTCAAGGTAGTTGGTGATGATTTTCTGGACATGGTTGTCGACGTGGTAGTGTTGGAGGGCTGTGTAGATCAGTTGGTGGGGAATAGATCCATATGCATTGGCAAGATCAAGCCAAACTACTGTCAGGTCTTTCTTCCCCGTCTTCGCCTCTTGGATTAGTTGGCTGATGGCGCTGGTGTGCTCTACACAACCGGAGAAACCAGGTACTCCACCCTTCTGGACTGAAGTGTCGATGTACGCGTTGGTCGTCAGAAAAGAGGTGAGTCTTCTGGCAAGGATAGCGAAGAATATCTTCCCCTCGACATTTAGTAGCGAGATGGTCCGGAACTGGTTGACTGTCTTGGAGTTCCTTTCCTTGGGTGTGAATATTCCCTCTGCTTCCTTCCAGGCTTCAGGTACATCCCCTTTCCTCCAAACCACCTTGAGGAGTCTCCATAGCCTCTTCAGTAGGAGTGGGCACATCTTGTACACTTTGTACGGGATGGCGTTTGGACCAGGAGCAGAGCCCCATCGAGCCTTCTTGATGACGTCCTTCACCTCTCCCAGTGTGGGTTCAGTGATTACTAGTGGCGTCTTTGGTGGTAAGGCAGGATCTATCCGATCACAGTCCCCTAGGGCGTCTTCTCTGTTGACATCTGAGTGCGTATCATGTAGGTACTTCTCAACCTCTTCTAGTGGGGTCTCTAGTGTTCCTGAACGCTCCTTGTCAAGCAGAGTCTTGGCAAACTTGAATGGGTTGGCTGTGAACGCAGCTCTCTTTCGTGTTCGCTCCCTCGCTTTTCTCCTCGTGTTCTCGGCTTGCCGCAGAGACTTCAGCTGTGTGCGCAGTGTGTCACGTAGTTGGGACAGACCAAGGCGCTGCATTGGTGAGCTGTCTCGATACTGCTTCTTCAGCTGTCTGATTTCTTTCCTCAGGTTCTCTATGCGGTGTTGCCTCCGGTTCGGTTTTGGAGCCTCCTTGCGTTTCTTTGCTTCTTCAATCCCAAACCTCTCCTTTGCTACAGAGTAGACAAGGGTAGTAAGGGTGTGTAACTTGCGGTGTACTGGACCTTGCATGGATGATTCGAGGATGATGTCTAGGTCCTCGTCAAACTGTTTCCATGGTGCCTTTTCTGATGCCTTGGGCCACTTGATCTTCGGTGTTCTTGTGGTAGGCATTGGGCGTGGTCTGTCAGGGATGGCTTCTTGCTCTGGTGGTTGGCTGCTAGTGTCCTGCGAGTAGTTCAGTAACTCTAGGAGGGGGTCGTCTTCATCCATCACTGGATCCCGGGTGGCATCGCGCGCTGTCTCTTGAGCGGAGAGTTCAACAGTACTGTGGGTAGTCTCCTGACTGGAGTACTCCCGCGTCTCACTAGCCATACTGGCTATGCGCTGCTCAAGTGGCCTCACGCGCTGGCAACCAGACTTCCCCTGGTGAATGCGTAACCCTCGTTGGTTTTTGCAGACTTTGCCACAAGGGCAAGTTGCTGTCCCTGGTGCTGGGTTCATAGTCGATTGGGCAGGCCGTGTCGATTCCATAAAATCCGTCCATGTGAGTCTTTCATCCTCCCCCCCTCTCGGAAGACTCTGGGGGTGTCTTTCATTCTTGGAGTCTGTAGCTTGTCTGTGGGTGTCTTCTCACGAAGGCTGCACGTCGGGATGCTACCCCTAGTGCCCCGGTTCCAGTCTGTTCCTGGGGTCAACTGTCTCTCCAGTGTCACCAATCTATTCCTGGTTGCCATCTAGTCTTTCCTAGAAGTCACTGGTAAACCAGATGGTCTATGTGGATAGTACAGTCTTAACCGCCCTTTTACTAAGGTCGGTTCTTGACTGCAGATCAACCTCCATCGTCAGCTTGGTGCCCGCCAGATGTTTCGGCCCTTATCCAAGTACATCTGTAATGGCGGGTGGGCCCACCGTCTTACGGTGTGGAGGTTGATCGCATCCAGCTTGTCTCCTCGCGTCGTAGCCACAGCCAGCTAGACGCCCGCTCTGAAGACAGGTGCGTTCCACAACTGGTTGGCTCGGTGAGATATCTTGACTGGGTGTGGTATCTTCCAGGTGTTCATGGCATTCTATGTTCAGTGAAGGCAGCACTATATCTGCTTCAAGTAGAAACTCTCTCCAGATAACTACATTACTGTTGTTTGGATGATTAATTTAATAAACCAACATAACATTTTTATAAATCATGCATATATATATATACATATATATAAAATTCATGCCTGGAATAATCATTATCTCCTTTTTTCTTTAGCCTTTGTTTTCATGTGTAGCTTTTTGAATTTTTTCACCCATGTACATATAACATTTTTCTCTTTTTTCTTTCAGAAGAGGACCGGTCTACTAGCTACCAAGGCTACCCGCCCATTTTCAGTGATCCATACTAACAGCTTAGCCTCCATCAACCATGAGTACAGTCCAGAAAAGAAGGCCAAGGTTGCCTCAAAGGCTGGGCGCCAACCACCGGCCAGTAATGGGCACAGAGTGGTGGCCCAGCCTTTAAAAAACAGGGTTAGAAAATCAGGTGAAGGAAATGTGAAGCGTAGATCAGCTCGTCTCAGTGGAGGTAAGAATGATCTGGCATCGAAGGAGAACCATTCTCCAGTTCCTGTCGATGACATTGAGCAAGAAGCGGAGTTTGTTGAACCTCTGAAGAAGTCAAGAGTCAGTAGCACAGTAGCCAGCAACGAGATAACAAAAATAGTCAAGCATGTTGAAAATATTCCCAATAGAGGGAGAGTTGGGAAGAAACAGCTGCGAAGGTCCAACACCTATAATAATGTGTCAGTTGGGATGGTGGTTCCAGTCATAAAAGGGGCAGAGGTGCAAGGTATGCTAGACACAAGCCTGCTAGGTGAATGTGATATCAGTGGCATTAAGGTTTTAGATGAGATGCCAGAGACACAGAGCAGAATAGGAGGTGAACTACCAAGTTTTATTGATCCTGAGGAAGGTAGGCTTCTGTGTTCACATCCTAGCACTATTCAGACTGAACCTTCATTTCTTGAAAACGAGGAGAGGATTGAGAAACAGATTATCCAAACAAACTTATCTCTCAAAGAAAACACTCTAGAGCCAAGTTTTCTCCAAGATAATAGTATTGTTGGTTCTTTCCAATGTTCCAGTATGAATTCAAACAAAAAGAACTGCGATAATATTGTTGGAAAAGGTAAAGACATTAATCTTCATTCTATGAAGAACCCTTTAGTAGCTAATATTCAGTCGGATACCTTCCATGACAGCCTTGAGTCAAGCCCTCAGATCAAAAACAGTCAGAATATAGAACTACCCAGCTTCCTCGAAGAGGAGAAACCAAGGCGGACTGGGGTTCAGCGCAGAAGTTCGAGACGACGTAGTCGAAGGTCCACAGATTTGGAAAATTGTCAACCTACAGAGGTAACATTACTGAAGAATGCAAAGAGGAGAAGCGGTAGGTGCAAAATTAATATTGATGTCTCGATGGATGATATTCAAGATGTGATAAAAATTAGAAGCAGAAATGACTCAGGTCAGAGCAATATTCTATCCCAATTGAAAATGTTGAAGTCTTTTATACATGAAAAGAGTTATGAAATAGAGAGTGGTGGGGAAAGTTCCATCACTAAGGAAGAAATTACACCTGCTGAAATAGATCGGAGGGAGACATTCGTCAAAAGAAGGACGTCCCCTCGCTTTGCAATCCCATCTTCTGACATAAACATACGTAGGGGAACTTTTGTACCAGAGGCTGCCAAGATAAAGCTATTAGAGGAACAGAAACCATCTGAAGCTAGTCCAAGGCGTACAACATTTACTGTTGTAAAGAAAGCTGTTAATGGAAAATCCCCCTATCGGAGTCATTCAGAAGGACTGGTAGAAGTCACTGAGCTGAGATCCCGGTCAAAGAGTGTGAATTATCATCTCACTGAACAGATAAATGAAGTGGAAGCAATTGAGGAACCTTCTTTTTTAAAAGTAGAAGCCAAAGATATGACTTCTGAAAAACCAAAAATCAGTACAAATTCAGAAGCAGAAAGTGATGGTTCTCCAGCCAAACAGCGATTCAGTGCAGACAGTTTGGATGGAGATGTACAAAACAGTGACCAACCATCTTTTGAGTGTCAGTTTCATTCTCCTAAAGAATTGCCTGTAAATCCTCAGTTTGGCAGAAGATCCACACTGACAGTGACCAAGTCCCGCCCTTCTGACGCCCTGATGGAACAGATGCGTCGATCATCACAGGTGGCACTGTTCTCAGCCTCACCTGATAGATACATAGCTTCTGTTGACTACAGAAATATCTCTGCTATTGCTGAAAATACCAATGAGAACTGCGAAAGAACTCCTGCAACACATTCTTCTCAGAACAGCACTTTTGAAGTGCCTTCATCAAAGGACAAAAGTGGAATGACTGACTCTAGTTTTCCTACAACTCCACTGCCTAACAGTCCACAATTGGACACATCAAGACGATCAACCCACATTGTTGAAAAGCCAAGAGTATTAACCCTGGGCATTTCAGACAAGAAGCAGCTTTTTCGACCATCTAAAGGTCTGGTCCAGTATGATGACTCCCCTTCAAATGAGAGCGAGATGTCAGAGTTACATACAGGAGCCTTTAATGCTTCAACATCTATTGAGACTGTTGAAGAGAAACTAAAACAGCCTTTTGACAATAGTGAAGAATTTCCTGACGTTTTCTCACCTCCCAGTGCTAACACTCGCAGACGAACATTATCTGCACGGAGACAGCTCTCGGCTAATAACAAATCAAAGAATGACAGTATTGAGGCAAAAACAGAGCAAAGAGTTGAAAAAACAATTGAGTCTAAAAAAGATTGCATATTTGAAAAAACTGTGAAAGAAAATGCTGGAGAGGAAAATTTTCACTCAGGACAAAATCAAGAAACTGAATCAGGTCAGCTGTTTTTTGTTCCACTTGATGACAGAGGAGAGCAGCCTAAGCCAGCCTTGAAACAGACAGCTAAAAAAGATCTAAGCAATTTCCTGAAGAAGCGCAGTAACCCTGTTGTTCAGGCTGAGGAGAAGAGAGGGGCAAAGAGAATAAAAAGTGATGGGCCAGAAGTTGCATTGAGAAAAAGGACCAACTCACTGAAGGCTGCAGTACCTGTCAGACCAGGTAGAATAGATAAAAAGGCATCAATACCTGCACAAGCCAAACAGCCAACATTGAGCTCTGGTGGTATGTAAGAAAATATATGAAAACTTTTATACATGTCATTACAATATTACTCTTCTTTTCAAGTTAATATTAAAAAGTTGGGTCACTTTTAAATTATGATTATTTTGTTCTGTTTTAATTTGATTTGTAAATCCTCTAATAGTTATTATTATTATCTTATTGTTCCACTTGCTAGCTTAGTGTCTACTTTCAATTGAGGGGATGCACATGACCCATTGGTAGAGTTGCCAACTTGTAACTCCTCATAGGTTTTCTAGCTAACCTGCAGTGCACAGGTAATTCTACCAGGAAGATGTTCTTCTTTCAAGAACAATTAGCAGGACATCGCCAATATGACCATAATTATGTTGTTGACAGTATAACAGTAAACAAGCAAATATCCAAATGATCTTAGTTAAAATAATACATTGCCTGGACAAAAGTATTGTCATATTGAAGGTCAGCTGAAAGGCATTTACTTATAAAGGTTTTCTGTCCAATACCTTTTCGAAACCCACATTCTGAGATAGGTTTGTTCTGAAAATACATGTATAGCTAGAATATTTGTATTACATTGTTCGATTTTAATTAACTTTAAGCTGGCTTTTAGATCTGTGTATGCTTGTCTTTGTTTTTCTAATCTTGTTGGACTCTTTTTGTATATAAGTGTTGAATATTTTGTAAACTTTATTTTTCATTAAGATTCAAAGCCCCTGATGTCAAAACCAAGGACAACCTCAGTTAAAGGACTTGCTCAATCAAAGCTGATCCTAATGAAGAAGTCCAAGACAGGTAGGGATGTTGAAAATACCCAGTTTAAATCAGTTACATATTTAACAAGATATGGTAAAATCTCACAAAAACGTTACATCTTTTCAAGAAAAATGTTGTCTTTTTTTGTTTACCTTCAGTTGTCTTCGCTCATTGAAATCTTTATGATACACATTAAAAAGGGCTATACTTTTTATCCATATAGATAATACCGGTACTATAGATATTCAGTGCTATTTAAGGGGCACCCATGGCCGAGCTGTTAGAGTTGTCTTTTTGAATCAGCCCCTCACCTTGTGGATTAGAGTCCCATTCAGGGCCAGAACATTTATGAATGTAAAGAGGTTTTCCAGCTAACTTGGGATGCACCAGTGGTTCTATCCAGACATTATAAGTCTGGGATCTTCTACCACCAATTATTAGCTGGACATGACCATTATGACCATCATTGTGTTGGTGCGATGTAACAAACAACAAAATAGTGTGCTGTTTGATGTTGTAGCCCTGCCGAAGCATCCCCTGCCATTTGCTGCCAAGAACATGTACTATGATGAGAGATGGATGGAGAAACAAGAGCGGGGTTTTGTCAACTGGCTGAACTTCATCCTAACCCCTGCCGAGGAGTACCAGGCCACAGAGATCAGAGTGAAAGGTCAGTGGTGCCAGTAATATAGATGTGACAGTAAACGAAGGGTGATTCTTCTACTGCAATTATGGAATGATGGTGGAAATAGAGCTGTTTTTCTTAATTCCTCTAACTCGAATGTATTTAACATGACATATTGTTTCCAGATACGGGGGTGGGGGGGTCGGGGTTCAATCCTGGGCCTCAAAATACTAGTCATTAAAAATGAAAGTGGTAGTTCCACAACTGGTTGGCCAAGTGTCAGGAAAATGTGACTGGGCGTTGTATCATGCCTGGTGTTCACGGCATGCTATACACAGTGAAGTCTGTGCTATGTCTGCTTTAAATGAAGACTGTCTCCAGATTACTGTAATTGGTGGTGGGACAATATACCCAATAAACAACCAAATACTGTAATAGAAAATAGATTTAAAATATTTGTATCTCTATTTTTATACTTTTTTACATTAAAGATGTATAAAATGTCCATCTGCACATTTTTTGTTTACTGTGTTTGACAATATATTATAGTAACATGTTAACATAGGACAAATACACATTTTACAATATGCAATCTAATAACACTGTGAACAACAGACTAAAACTATATAGACCAAAGACACAAAAATGGCCAGTGTTTTTGGCTGAAATAAAACTGATTTTCTTTCATATATCATATAGTATATATGAATTTTATTTCAATAACTGTACAAGCTTCAAATAATACAAAGCATAAATCTTTTTTATCTTCACAGTTGATGCTGGAAAGTTGTCAATTGATGTCAACAAAGGCACTAAACTTGCCCCAACAAATGAGGTGCTCTCTTTCCGGGCATACTCTGCACACAGAAAGCTCAATCGCCTGCGCAAGAGTGCATGTCGTCTGTTCCAATCTGAGTCTGTGATCCGAGTGGTGCAGAAGATTGAGTCTGAGGTAGAAAGTGGCAGGCTGATGGTGCGGAAGGATAAAATGTTGCATGCAGACCTAGGTGAGACCATTGAGTTGACTGCTGTCCAAATAAATCCATCAGAGATCGGGGTGCCAATGGCGTAGTGGTAGAGTTGTCGACATGTAACTGCGAAGACTGCTTCGGGTCTCTTTGTATGCCTTCAAGTCCCATTCAGAGCAAAGAACTTTATGTGAGAAGGTCTTCCAGTTGACCTTAAGTACAATGGTGTGCCTACTCTGACATTTTTTTATCTTCCTCCACCAGAAAAGGTGAACGACTCTACAATGATCATAATTGGTCACTTCTATGTATTTCAGAAAACAAATACAAAGCCAGTGTACTACATAGTATTGGTCAATAGCAAAGGCTGTATTTGTTGATGCATGAATCCAATGCATTGTGGTCATTTGATATGCAGTAGTTGCCAAATAAACCATAGCTTTTTAATTAAAACCACTTAAATGCAGAAAAAGAAATATGTTTCATGCTTCTGGAAGAAAAATATTTAAGAATGGAACGTTGTTTTTGTGTTTCATCTTGGTATGAAATGCAGTTGCCTAATATCAAATTTGAAAAACACAGAAAGTAATACAATTTGAATGTGCTTATTTCAGTGTAAATAGAAATACTAGTAATTAAATTGTATATGAGACAGTATGAATCAGCCATTTGTTTTTCTCATTTGATGTTCCTTTCTCTTTTAGGAGCTAAGCAAAAGATACTCGACATGTTCCTGTCATATAATCCTTTGTGGTTAAGGGTGGGCATTGAGGTAAGTCCCTTGTTATGCCCCAGCCATTTGAACAAGAATGAAGGGGCATATATACTAAGAGCTGTCCCACCATCCACTGATATTTAGTTTAAACATATAAACTTTTCAAGGACTAAATAGATTTAATTCATATCTGGAATCCAAGTGTTTGATGATAAAATTCAGGTCAAGTTTAAGTTAATATTCTTTTGTTATCAGTGGAGTTATTGCCCTTCCATGTTGAATGTTAAGGTTAGTATTTTGTATGCTCAATAACTTTTGAAAGACTCAATGAATTTAAGTTATATTAAAAGTATAGTTGGTATTAAAATACGGGTTAAGTTCAGTTTTGGTTCCTTTCAACTTTGAATCAGTGGAATTATTGCATTTTTCGTTTGCATTCTAAGGTCAGTTTTTGTCTTGTATTAATTCAATTACTTAAGAAGGTCTAAAGTTATATTTGAAATCTAATTATTTAATAAGAAAATTACAGGTCATGTTTGAATTTGGTTACTTTCTACTAATATAAGTGCACCAAGGCCCTTTCTTGGCACAATTTAAACCAAAAGGTGTCATCAATGTCCTGTGAACACATTCTAGTTTGTTTTTTATGAATGTTTAGTCAGGGAAAATTGAAAATTCATTAAATTACATTTCCCACCCCTAGAATGATTTATTCTCTAAGACATAATATATTATCTTGGCCTCAGATTAATAATGTTTGGTTTTCTTTTCCATATATTACACCATCCAAAAGTTACAGCATTATTTTCCAGACCATCTATGGCGAGGTAGTGCCGCTGCAGTCCAATAGTGATGTGTATGGTCTGTCACGGTTCATCATCACAAGATTGCTGTCCAGTCCAGACATAGCTCTGGAGTTTGCCCACCCCACAGTCCCACATCTGTACAGAGATGGTATGTGCTCCATTACATACTTGCTGTACATATATAGTCTTAATATCAGTTACAATCTGAGCATCCTTTTATTAGTAGAGGGTGAACACCTCAAGACCTTGTTTATTGTTTCGCAAGAGAAGTTAGATGCCTCAAAGATATAAACTGCTGGCCCGAAGGATGGGATAAAAAGTTTATTGTAGTCCTCTAAACAGACTTTGTATACCTCATACTAGACCTGGTAGTGCAAACTGGTATGGGAGGCCCCAGGTTTCATCCCATGATGCTACATACCAAGGTCATTGAAAATGGCAGTGGTATAGCTTCCTTGCTAAAGATGATATAGAAAATATAAGGGTAGTTCGAAAACTTGTCGGCTCGGTGTTATGATAATATGACTGGGTGTGGTATCTTGCCTGGTGTTCAGGCATGCTTATCAACACAGTAAAGATAGCACTGTGTCTTTTTTTGTCTCCATTTGACAGAGATATTGTTGGTAGGATGAAAAACCCAACAAACATACACTCATTCCCCTCTTTCTCATCTGGTTGTTATTCCATGAAATGGAATCTGCACACAGCAATTACAAAACATTTCAAAAATGTCTTAAAAGTGGTATCAGATAATTTGCCTATTTCAAATATATGTAACAATATCTGACCTTTGTATGGCGTATTGGTGCATCATTTCTGCAGAAAATAGTACTTCAGTCTATATTTAGATGACTATAAACAGTATCTCAATTATATGGCAGTAAAACTCGTTAATCAGCTCTGAAAATGTTCACTCTTTTCGAACCTATAAATAAGAATGATTAGAATTCCTGCTAAAAATAGACATCGACATTGACATTGAAATAAATACAAATGCACTTGATTAATGCTAACAACAAAAAAAAATAAAAAAATAAGTTAGCAAATGGTGCATTACACTGTACTGAGTTACTTAGGTCATATTGTATGAATAAGGTAAGCTGTTATTTCATAAGAACATTAGCGAGAGCTTTTTTTTTAAATAACCATGACCATGGATTCCCTGGCTTGGAGTGACAAAAAAGTAACTGATAATGTTTACCTTATCATCATCATCATCATTGCATCATGATAAAAAAGTAAATGTAATAATTATTCAAATACATTTTAGTTGTGGTTGCCACAAAGAAATTACCATGTTGCATTAAGATACACCTGTCTTAGGAGACCATTTTTGTCCTGTTCTGTGAGTGGTCTTTTAATTCAGGTTTGACTGTATATGCCATTTCCAACACACCATGTGGCTGTTTATAATATTTGTTATTTAGTCTCATGTATGAACTTCCTACCATTTCAGGCTATGCTGAGGCAACTGCCCAACACACCCTGAAGAAATTCCTGCTGGTTGTATACTTTCTGGACATTGCTAAACAAGAGAGACTCATTGAGCACAACCCTTGCCTCTTCTGTAAAGACTCTGAATTTAAGGTGAATCACAATAAGATTATGTCTGGTTACATGATTATGATCATACAGACCTCTCTAACTGCTTTCTGTGCTTATTATATTCATAACCTGTTACAGGTGTATTAACAATAATTGTTTATTTTTCACCTTGTTACTGAAAATTTAAATTGCTATGTGTAACCACACTCCACAGTCATAAATTAGTTATGCTAGATGGGTTTAAATGTTTTTGTTAAATTCATGGTAGCAGCACAATTATGTTGTTATAGCAATGTACATCTATTGTTAGTGGACCAAGACCCCAGACAAATAACTGGGTAGAACCTCTGCCACACAGATCTCATCACAGTTCTTGCCTTGACTCCAGTCCACAAGAAGTTACATGATAGATTATCTCATGCTTATGAAATGATATTACATGCCAGCAAACCGGTAGATACAATAAAGAAGTACATGGTATGCTTGCAAGAACCTAATGAGGTACTTGTCTGTCTCTTCAGGCCACCAAAGACTTGCTGCTGCAGTTCTCTCGCAACTTCCTGTCTGGAGAGGGTGACATCACAAGGCATCTTAGTTACCTTGGTTACAAGGTCTCCTACACACAGACGGCCCTGGATGAGTTTGACTTTGCCGTGTCAAAACTAGCCGTAGATCTGAGGGATGGTCTCAGGCTAAAGTGAGTACAAACTGAGCAGTGCTTAATGGCTGGCTGCTGTTATATCTAGTTTTAAATATTATTTCAATTGTACTGTTCCTTAAGTTTTAAAGCAACCTGGTTATAGTTTTGTCTAGGTTCCTGACACAAAGAACCACAAAATTCACACTTGTTATGTACTTCAAGTTATTGTCTTTACTGAACCAATCAAAGGGTTGTTCATAAGTGATATTTACATGTGAGGTATATTTGCTGCATGCACAATTTAAAGTTATTCCAGGGAATTGAGTTTAAAGCAACTATAATTAGTAATTATAACTCCCAAAATAAAGAATATTAATTATTTTAAGGACAGAATTTTCACCTGTTATCTAGTGCATCTAGGTTATGATTTCATTCCACAATTCTTGTCATTATGATTAAACAGTTTTGCTGTTTTAAGCAATTAAAAATAAAATTTTATTGATGAGCTAGTGTGGAGGCATAGTTCTGACAAGATATTTTTATTGTTCTTGACCTAATTTTCTAAAAGCATTTGAGTAAAATTATATGTTTAGGATTCATAAAGAATTTAAATTTTTTAATAGAGGATTGAGCCTCGTAATCATTTTATGAAACATGTATAAATGGTTGTCTGTGTAGACTATGATGGCATTTTAATTCTACTTTTTGTGCAAAAGCCTTATGGGTTATGTAGTTGACATTATCCTCAAGATTTATAAAACCAATTTGACTATACTTACTCTAATTTGGATCACTATAAGCTCCCATTAACCAGCTTGTACCTTCAATTCAAGCCGTGTGTTGGAGCTGCTTTGTGGAAAGCCTGAGTTAAGTCGCAACATGCGTGTCCCTGCCATTAGCCGTCTGCAGAAGATTCACAACATGGAGGTTGTCTTTAAAACATTCGCTGACCAGGGTCTACCAACAAGTGAGTTCTGCATTTGTAATAAATCATCTTGTGTAAACCACTGATGAGGCTGCATGCTCCAATTGTTTACAGTTTTTACTTTTTAGTCTATATATGTTTATATCAAAGCAAGGCTTTTTTTCAGTAAAAGCTGATGCAGCCTGCAGCTTTTCCTTTTATGGGGATGGGTTTGGGAAAATAAGATGTTTTATTTAAATAAAAGGAATCATCCATTTTGTGTAGATTTCATTCTGTAATAATAATTCATTTCTCTAAATTTTGTTGCTTTTTATTTTGATGTCTCCAGATATCCAACATCTTTTGGCTTAAAAAAAAACAAAACACAAACCAAAAGATGTCTCAGTGGGATCAAGATGACCTCTGGTGGTAACATTGGCATCTGAAATTCTTAAATTTCAATCAGTGACTGGGTTGTTGTTTTTTGTTGTTAATGATGTATTTGAGCATTCAACTCTTGTAACAAAACAAGCAAAAGTTTTCCAATTTTTTTAATTGTGAACCAGCACCTTGTGTATCTTTTTGTAAGGGTGATCTTGATTAACTGCATTGATCAGTAACTGTGTAAACTTTTGAAACCAGATCTTTGTAAAGTCTTTATTTTCTTACAGATAACTTTCTGGTTAGGATATCTGTAAAAATGCTGCCTTAATTTTCTGATGAACATGTTTTGATGTTTTTATTCCCATCATAACTTATTAAGACCTAGGTTTCTATCAGTTATCACCTTTAATTTTCTGAAAATATAATCTCATGGGATTGTACACCCATTTTGATTTGTTGAAATACTTATCTATAATTAATAATTAACATCTAGGCCAATCAGTGATGCTATAATACAATATCACTAGATTGTCAGAGCACTTAGTTGTAGTCAGTAATAGGTTCAGAATTCTATCTGAAGCAAAATCTTTATTTGTAGAGAAAAAAGGCTCTGCAGACTTATTTTTTTTTCTGTCTGTTAATAATTACTTCATGTTCGTTGTGTGTGCTTTTTAAAAATCAGTAAGTCTCATACTCGTCTTAACCAGGCTTATTAGTGGAAATACTGTTTCTTCACTTTGAGATTCAGACTTTTTATTAGTTCTATTACAAGTAACCCTTAAATGCATAAAGTTTGTGTTATCTGCCATTAGGTGATGTGAGTGTCCGAGACATTGTGGACGGGCATCGTGAACGGACGTTAAAGCTGCTGTGGTCATTAATCCTTCACCACCAGGTGTCACTGCTGCTGAATGAGGAGCAGCTGCGGGAGGAGGTGGTGCTTCTACAGCGCAGTCTGACGCTCAGACACAACATGGACAGGATCCTCAACTACGCATCAGGTGTGGGGACTGATATAGCTTACTTTTAAATCTAGTTAAATTAATATTTGTTTGTGTTTTGTTAAAAACTAAAGTATTAGTGTGAATGATCAGAATTATGCTGATTGAAGTACTGTCTGGTCATGATACTTCGAACAGTCAAACCAATGTATGGGCTACTATGGATACATTTGCTGGTCCCATCAATATTTCTATATATCATATGTAGAAAATGTTGAGATACTTCGGATTGTAATACTTCTGAATACTATGCTAGAACTGATGATTGTCGCAGTCCCTTGAACAAATTATGCTCTTAATTAAGTTGAAGCTTGACAAACATTCTTCATAAGTGAAAGCGATTCCGCTTGCTTGCTGACATCAGCTTCGCCAATTGGCACAGTGATCATGCTTGCGACAAACAATAAGCATGTTGTTCACTCTTTTATGTTGATACGGTATTGAGTAAATCAAGTAAGGGCATAAATTCTATATATTCGACTTGCAAATTAGTACGCCATATGCCAAAACATGAAAGACAAGGGTCTAGAAAGTCATCAAATCTGTGTCTAGTAACGGTAATGATATCATATGAATAATTTGGCTGGTCCAGTGAACATTCGTAATATCATGATTGGACTGTACATATTGTTATTGAGGGGCCTGAACTCTGGACTTTTAAAGATTTTTAAGCCTTTGAACGTTGTGCATCTTTTTGACAAATTCACTAATAAAAGATGATAAATTTGAAGCTAGCCGTTTACAGAGCATTGACACAAATTTGAAAATGCATAATTAATGAATAATTTTCAGTAATTTTATTTAGAAAATGAAGCAAAATATGCATATAAGAAATTGATGTTTAGCATCAGCAGCTATGACTTTTCTTGTAATTAGTTAATCATATGCCAGTAAATTACTGGTTTAATGAATTGTATCTAGCAGCTTAACTAACAGAAATGCTTTATCTGTTATTTTCGCAAACTTAAACCGAACTAAAACACTTAATGCCATGGTAATGTGGTTTAAAATGAGTCAGACTCTCCCTTAGCCATTTATGCAGAAATTAAAACATTTTGTAATAACTTTTACTTGAATAAAAAATACTCGGGCAGAAATCCTCCTGCATCACCACTCTTAATTGTAATGAGTAAAATCAAAAATGTTTAATATTACAATACTTTTTTTAAAAAACTGCTGTATCAAATCCAATATATTTACCTTACCCTAAAGGTCATGTAACAATTTGCTACAGCCATCTAGCTTTCTATTTTCTGAGAAGCTAAACCAGTAGATACTTGCCAATTATGTGGGAATTTGTGGGTCGCTGTCAACCTCGAGAAAAAATGTTTAACACATTTGAAAAAAGAAAGACCTACTTTCTTCTTCAACTTGGGTAATACAAAAAATTAACTTCCATCTTTTTTTAATTATAGTCTTATTTCACGCTGGTAAATGGCAGTCGTCTTAAGAAACATAATAGAAGTTGCATGTTAAACAATTTTGCATAACTGAGCACTTAACTTTAAGAAAAGTACTATTTACCAATAGTTTGTTTACTATATGTATAGCTGGCATGACCAAGCGTGACTCCCATGAGCCAGATCTGCATACACAGAGTCCCTTGCTGAACCTTCTGCTGCAATGGTGTCGCTGTGTCTGTGCTTTTTACAACATCAAGGTAACAATTCCTGGCAAATTCCTCAACGACTATATGTACCACTGCTGATGTTAAGAGAAAAATTATAAAATTCAGTTGATTTTATATCGATTTATTACTAACAATAACAAGACTGAAAGCACCTTCTTTAAAATATAAAAGAATAAGTATTCTCAGTTATTTTTTAACAATCTGTAATGTATGTGTAAACTCAAAAAAATAAATTTTGTGTAAGTTTTTTATTTAATTTGAACTTGCTTGGAACCTGCATTTTTTTCTGATATTTCTTTTGGTTTTCTCTGTAACATACTTAACCCAATTATATGGATACAAGTGTTAAGTTAATCTATATAGTTTCCATATTATTGCATGTTCTTGTATGAAAGAAATGTTAAGTCTAGATTCTTGTTTGTCTGGCAGGTAGAGAATTTTACTGTATCATTTTCTGATGGGAGAGCACTCTGTCACATCGTTCACCACTACCACCCTGGGTTACTTCCCTTAGCACTGATTCAGCAGCAGACATCACTGACCCACTGGGCTCAGGCAGAGGAGGGCAGTCAGAGCCATGATGTCAGTGCCAATGACAGCATCAGTTCTTCAGCTGTATTCGGAGGTGAAGATTACTACTATATAAAACCAAATATTTAATTTAAAACCATTGAAAATAGTCTCCACACTAGGTAGTGGGTACAGACAGCATCGGGCTTAAACCCTCTATTAAACCCAGGAAATGCCATTCCAAATGTATATATGGTAGTGCTATAGTTCCCTTGTTTATGCTTAGCAGTTCAAGGACTGGTGGGCACTGTTAAACCCACCAGCTAAACTTACTGCTACTGTTTATATCATTATTTCTTAGATTGTTCCTTAATACAACAAACCAAACTTACCTGTACTGATTATACCATTCTCAGAATGTTGTATGTTTATGTGTTCACATCATTTCAGTAGGTTTAATGTATGCCTTGTGAGTGTTAAAATGGTGTTAAACATGGTTTTAAAACATTTATTTAATGATGTTTTATTTAGAGATGTATCTGTAACTTATTGGCCTTGTTTGTTTGTCCAATCAATTCAATAAACCCAACTTTACAATTTTGATTTGAAGATATGGCAGACCCAGAAGAGTTTCAGCTGTTGCTGGCTAATGAGAAAGAAAACTTCAAAGTCCTATGTGAAAAGGTATGTTGTTTTCTTGTATTTATTTCATAAGTTGTGATTAAGCAGAATTGTTTAGGATTTTTTATGCATGTTATGATGTGAGCTCCTTTTTCAAAACTGAATATTGTCACCAATATCATAAAAAACTTTCTTAAGATAGACTTCTAACTAAAATTTCTGATGTGTTATAGAGCAGTGCAACTGGTCAGATATGGGTCCCCTCAGTTTGATAGTTACCTACTAACTTGTAACCACAACCATGGCTGGTAGATACTGATTTTCAAAATAATCATTCTAAATGTGTGCTAGTAACAGTAGTGGACCAGTTGAGAGTGTACCTTTACTGACCAAGATTCATATATAAGAGGAGGGAGCTGGGTGTCTCTATCTGGAAGCAAGTGCTTGGAATATTTCTACACCAATAAAACTAATTTTTGGCTTTTGATGTAACAAACCCAATCAAAAAGTGCCCAAATAAAATGTCAATGTTATCTTTCCAGGTGAAAGAGCTGGGTGGAGTGCCCCTGTTACTGAAGTGGTCTGACATGTCCAACACCATCCCTGATGAGAAAGTCGTGGTCACCTACCTGCTGTATCTGTGTGCCCGACTCTTAGACATCCGGCACGAGTGTCGTGCTGCACGTGTCATTCAGCTTGCCTGGAGACATTACAGGCTCAGGAAAATGGAAGCAGAACTCAAGGTATCATACTTACAGAAAGTTTTTTTTTCTGGAGCCATTAAGACGGTTTGGTAAAGATATAAATTGTAAACAAGTCCATTCCATTCCGATTAATTTTTAAAATATTTGTTCTGTTTAAGTATTGTTATACTTGAAACAAATATATGAAGACTGTTGTGGAACATCCAGGTATAAACATAGCAGCTAATGCCTTTCATACTGTTTATAAAATGCATGTGTTCCATTTAACATTATAACTTTCTGATAAAATTTTTACTTCACATAGTCACTCACAAACTCTCCCACACCATGTTGTATATCTCTATGCAGGTCAAGTCCAAGGCAGCCAGTGTGATTCAGCAGGCTGTGCATGGCTTTCTGGCCAGACGTCGAGCAATGAGAAGGGAGGTTGGTGCCAGGTGTATACAGAGAGTGTGGCGAGGTTACCACGGTCGTAAGCTGGCGCGTGCTGCAAGACTTGAGCGGGAGATGGCTGCCAGGATACAGATGGTCCTGGTGCTGCAGGTTTGTGGCAGGAGATAACTTTTTGTAATTGATTGTAGTGTGTGTGTGTTCAATTTTGCAGAAGTTGTTTTCTTGAAGTATGTTCGGATTCAAATGGCTTGTGTTTTTGTAAGATATACTTAAAAATATGCTTCTGCCAGTTAAAATCCAATTTTCATCGAAACTTTTTTCCATCAATTGCGAAAATTGAGAATATTTTGGATACACTAAGTATTTCTAGACAGAACCTTAAGTATAAAAATGTTAAATGTATTTTATTGGCATTTATGCGTTATTCTCAAATGAAAACAATTACTGAACTTGCATTTTTTTCCAGAATGCATTTCATAAATGTTAAATCTAAACAATGCTAAAACATGTCTAACTATTTTTCTTTACTATGTTGCAGAAAACAGCTCGAATGGTAGCTGATCGTCGCAGATTCCTTGGACTACAGACTGTAGTTGTTCGCCTGCAGCGACTATATAGAGCCAAGCTGGTGGCTGCAAGGTGTCGCCAGCAGTTTCTTGAAACCCGCCGGGCTGTTGTGAAAATCCAGACTGTTTACAGAAGTCACCTGGCTCGCAAGTCATACAAGACACAGCAGGCTGCTGCTACAGTGTTGCAGGCTAACATCAGATGTTTTCTTGCTAGAAAAAGACTGAGAAAGATAAAGCAAGTCGCCAGGATAATACAAAGCCATGTCAGAGCATACCAAGCAATGAAACAGTGCAGGCAGGAGTTCCTTGCAACAAAAGCTGCTGCTGTCACTTTACAGTCAGTATACAGAGGCCAAAGAACACGCCGAGAACTTCAACAGAGGCTAAAAGCAGCCATTGTTTTACAGGCAAACTTCAGAATGATCAAAGCAAGGAGAGATTTCAATAGATTGAAAAAATCTGCTATATTGTTGCAGAACTATTTTAGGCAAACTGTCATAGCAAAGGCATGGAGGAGACATTTTCTCATTCAAAAAGGAGCTGCAATGACAATACAAGCATTCTTCCGAGGGCATAGAGTTCGACAATATTTCAGAAAACAGGCAGCCTATGCAACAGTGATTCAGTCCCATGTCAGAATGTTTATTGTAAAGCAAAGATTTATGGCCCTAAAGAAGGCTGCATTGACTTTGCAGGTACGTCATAGGGCAAATCTTGCTTCGAAATCTTGTCAACGGAAGTTTCTAATCAGTAAAGGTGCAGCCATTACTATACAAGCCTTCTACAGGGGACATCTTGTGAGGAGGGCATTAAAGAAGCAACATAGAGCAGCAACCCAGATTCAGACAGGAATAAAAATGTATTTTGCAAGAAAACAGTTTGTTTCTATGAGAAAGGCTGCTTCCACATTGCAAAAGTATCATAGAGCAAATGCCTTGGCTAAAGAATGCAGAAAAGAGTTCATAAAGAAGAAATCAGCCACTGTTACTATTCAGTCACATATCAGAGGTTTCCTTGCCAGACGAGCCATAAAGCAGCAACACGTATCTGCAACACTCATTCAGGCCAGGTATAGAGGGTATGTTGCAAGGCAACAGTTGGTGAAAACAAAAGAAGCTGCCCTGCTCATTCAGAGGTGCTTCCGCAACAAAATCATGGCCCGATTGGTCCGGCAGCAGTTCATGGTTTCCAGACAAGCAGCTATGACCATTCAGTCAGGTTTCAGAGGGTACTGTGTTCGCAAGAAATTGCAAAAACAGACTTATGCTGCCACAACCATACAGTCTTGGTATAGAATGGTAATGACCAGAAAGAAGTTCAATTTTTTAAAGTCAGCTGTGCAAAAAATGCAGGCACGGCACCGAGCAAACATGGCAACCAAATTGTGCAGGCGACAATTCCTTATTTCCAAAGGAGCGGCCATGAGTATTCAAGCTGCCTTTAAAGGTTACTGTGTCCGCAAGGAGTTGCATAAACAGAACTCAGCTGCAAAAACCATTCAGTCTTGGTATAGAATGTATGCTGAAAGAAGAAAGTTCAATTGTTTAAGGTCAGCGGTGCAAAAAATGCAAACCCGCCACCGAGCAAACATGGCAGCCAAATTGTGCAGGAGACAATTCCTTATTTCCAAAGGAGCGGCCATGAGTATTCAAGCTGCCTTTAAAGGTTACTGTGTCCGCAAGGAGTTGCAAAAACAGAACTCAGCTGCCAAAACCATTCAGTCTTGGTATAGAATGTATGCTGAAAGAAGAAAGTTCAATTGTTTAAGGTCAGCGGTGCAAAAAATGCAAACCCGCCACCGAGCAAATATGGCAGCCAAATTGTGCAGACGGCAATTCCTTATTACCAAAGGTGCCGCTATTACAATTCAGGCATTTGCAAGGGGTCACATGGCAAGAAAAGTACTAAAAAAGGAAGTTACAGCTGCAACTAAAATTCAGGCATTTGTTAGGATGAACCAGGCTCGAAATAAGTTCTTACACATTAAAAAGGCAACAGCAACTATCCAGAGGCATTTCCTAGCCTATCAGCAGATGCAGTTTGCTCGTAGGGGGTATTTGATACAGAAGGGAGCAGCTATTACGATACAAGCTGTGTTCAAAGGTTTCAAGGTCAGACAGAAACTGAAAAACCAACACGAGGCAGCTATTGCGATTCAGTCGAGATTCAGAGGCTATCTGCAGTCAAAAAAGTTTGCTGTCCTTAAACTTGCTGTTATAACCTGCCAGAAAAAGTACCGGAGAAAGATTATGGCAAACAAAATCAAAGCCAACTATGACAGAATGAGAATGGCAGTAGTTACACTTCAGTCAGCTTACCGAAGAATGAAGTGTCAAAGAGCTTTCTCATCTTTGAAGAAAATCACCATTCTCATTCAATCATATGCAAGAATGTTTATCGCAAGAAAAAAGTACATGCAAATGAGGAGAGCAGCTAATTCCATACAAGAATGGTACAGGAGTAAAAAATTGACAGATCAGTGCAGACATAGGTTTCTGATACAGAAGGGAGCAGCAATAACCATCCAAGCACACATCAAGGGCTTCTTGTTTCGACGACTGTATGTCAGGTTTAAAGCTGCTAGGACATTACAGTATGCATGCAAAACTATTGCTGCCAGGCAGAAGTACCTACGAACCAGACAACAAGTGATACAATGCCAGGCAGCTGTAAGGGCATACTTAGCAAGACGACAAGTAGCTCAACTTAAACAGAGACATAAAGCAGCTACAGTTATTCAGCATCACTGGCGTGCAAAGCTTGCCAGCAGGCAGCAAAGAGATGTTTACATACAGCTTCAATCAGCAGCACTTAGTATTCAGAAACTATACAGAGCCAAGTATCAAATGCAGAAATGCAAACGCAACTTCCTCATACAGAAAGGAGCTGCTATTACAATCCAGGCAGTCGTCAGAGGTTGGTTGGCCAGGAGTCAACAAAAAAAAGCTGTAAAGGCTGCAACCTGCATCCAGACTGCTTTCAGGGGGTTTATTGAGCACAAACGATACAACAGGGCAGTGCATGTGATTCGTGTATGTCAGCAGGTGTGGAAGGCGCGTCTGTATGGAAGGATTCAACTGTATAAATATCTTGAGATGAAGGAATGTGCCATACTGATTCAGTCCTATGTACGAATGCATCAGTGCCAGACAAGGTACCATCAACTGAGGGAAGCTGCTCTTTACATACAGAGCTGGTACAGAGGTGCGCGAGAGAGAAAGGCTCTGGAGAAACATCACTGGGCTGCTAATGTGCTGCAGGCCAGATGGCGGGCTGAGATTCTTTGTCGAAGACATGTCATACAGTATGTGGCTCTTAAAGAAATGGCGATTCTCATTCAGAGTCATTGTAGAGGAAAACTGGCTAGGCAGCAGGTTAAAAAAGTCAAGGCTGCTGTGTGTATTCAGTCATATTGTCGAATGTTGGTAGAGAAGCGCCGCTTCTTGCAGCGTCGAAGTGCAGCGGTAAAGATACAGTGTCAGGTACGAGTGTTATTGGCCCGCAGGTGTTTGCACAGACTGAGGACTGATAGATGTAAGGAGAGGCTCACTTACCTAGAGCGGATAGCAACTGTAACCAAAGTGAACCTGGCAGCCATTAATATTCAGCGCTGCTATAGAAACTATAGGATGATGAAAGCAGCTCAAGAAAAACTGCACAGCATTATTGCTATACAGGTAAGTTTTGAATAGTGCATGCCTGCTTATTTTGATTTTTTAAAATTATCGAGGGGAAACCAAACAAAATAAGCAAGGTTTTCTGTAGTAAAAAATGTCTTAAATATGTATGTTAAACATGCAAAATCTTTTCAGTATTGCTTTTTTATTTGCTGGGTACCATAATTAGGTTATTTAATATCCCTTTCCTTATTCTTTGTTCTTTGCAGACAATTGCAGACTTTGACACATTTTGAAACTTGTAAACAAAAAGTGCAGACACTCTTGCCAAAGTAAGAGCAGGCTTTTCTGAATCTACCTACACAACTTTCCTTTGTTTAGTTTATTAATTCTTACCAGATTACCATGGGACAAGCCATGATTACTCGCGCTGCCATTAAAGGGAACTGTGGCTGCATGGAGTTTTAAAGAAAAGAAAAGAGCTGTCACAAGGAGTTTTGTTTTTCTTTCTTGTCAAACGACTTTCATGACATGGTCATTTCAACATCTTTATTAATGTTTATAAGGTGCTATGTGGCTATTTCATTGCCATAATTCTCAATTCACCTAGCGATGGTTCCGCACCTACCGACAGCGTCTTAAATATCTGAGAGATCTGCGTCGAGTAGTTCGTATTCAGGCCTGTGTGAGGATGTGGCTGGCTCGTAGAGACCGAGCTGCTAGAGTCATTCAAAGGGTGGTGCGAGGATGGTTATCAACATTTGAGGACCGCAAGAAACGTAGATCTGCCACTACTATACAGGTATATTCTACTCTTCTGGGCTCATTGGAGAGTAACCAGATGAAACCTGCCATTTTTACTTATTGGATATATCAATAAAAACTAAAATAACTTGCACAAGGAAATGTTTATTTTTAGTTCATGATGGTTAACCTGTCGTAACTTTGCTTGGAAGGATGGTAGTATAAAGCTTATTGAGCTATTGTATCGCAAGAAGGCAGTCATATCAATTAAAGATTGTGGAATTCTTTAGACGTATACAAAAAGGTAAAGTAATATCCTTTTTCTATCCTTTCTAATTAAACATTCCCATTCCACAGGCTAGATGGAGAGGTTACATTTTGCGTAAGAAGTCCAAGAGCAAGAAACTAGCTGAGACAAGGAGACGAGTCCTTCAGGCAACCGAGTCAGCCACGGAAGAGAAGAAGCTGGGCAACAGGACTGCCTCGGCCCTGGACTATCTGCTGAAATACAAACATCTCTCCCAGGTCCTGGACGCTCTTATGCACCTAGGTCAGTCAAATAGTAGTGATACTCGAAATTTATAGAATTTAAATATTTTTGATTACCTAATTCTTTGTGGAATTATAAACGTGAATGTCTTGTATGCCAATAAGCCATGGGGTTTGATATAATAACCATAAGCATTTTTTCTTTACACAAACTAATATGTCCTTCCTTTAATAGATGCAACTCATCAAGCAAGAGTAAAATGCCATTTTATATTTGTATTTTTTATTCAGAACAGTAACAAAAAAGTTTATGCAACAATAATTTCTCTGTGAGACAATAGTCAGTTCACAATCTTCAATTCCAGAGGTAGCTACCCGCCTGGCATCAGCGTGTTGTGAGAGGATGGTGGAGGTGAACGCTGTAACTGTGCTCTATCAGCTGGTCCGCAGCTGTAACCGCAGCCTTCCTCACATGGAGATCATCAAATACACCATCTGTGTCATGCTAAACCTTGCCAAGGTCAGTGGACTCTCTTTGTTGTTCATCTTTCCCCTATACTTGTGAAAGTTTGAAGTTGGTTTCTGTATTATTTACTAGTAGCAGAGTCTGGCTATAGGGACAAATCCAAGCAGACTTGACACTGCAGACATACGGTGGCAGAGCCTGGCTATAGGGACAAATCCAAGCAGACTTGACACTGCAGACATACGGTGGCAGAGCCTGGCTATAGGGACAAATCCAAGCAGACTTGACACTGCAGACATACCGTGGCAGAGTCTGGCTATAGGGACAAATCCAAGCAGACTTGACACTGCAGACATACCATGGCAGAGTCTGGCTATTGGTAAAAATCCAAGCAGACTTGACACTGCAGACATACCGTCGCAGAGTCTGGCTATTGGTAAAAATCTAAGCAGACTTGACACTGCAGACATACCGTGGCAGAGTCTGGCTATAGGGACAAATCCAAGCAGACTTGACACTGCAGACATATCGTGGCAGAGTCTGGCTATAGGGACAAATCCAAGCAGACAACATTGCAGACATACCGTGGCAGAGTCTGGCTATTGGTAAAAATCCAAGCAGACTTGACACTGCTGACATACCGTGGCAGAGTCTGGCTATTGGTAAAAATCCAAGCAGACTTGACACTGCAGACATATCGTGGCAGAGTCTGTCTATTGGTAAAAATCCAAGCAGACTTGACACTGCAGACATATCGTGGCAGAGTCTGGCTATAGGGACAAATCCAAGCAAACTTGACACTGCAGACATACAGTGGCAGAGCCTGGCTATAGGGACAAATCCAAGCAGACTTGACACTGCAGACATACCATGGCAGAGTCTAGCTATAGGGACAAATCCAAGCAGACTTGACACTGCAGACATACCGTGGCAGAGTATGGCTATGGGGACAAATCCAAGCAGACAACACTGCAGACATTATACCAAACTACCCATTAGGTTACTTTGAGAATGCCATATGAAGTCACTTTTTATGTAGTGTGCATCATCCATCTGTCTGATTAACTGTTAACAGATTCTTGTGCAGATAACTACTTTAATAATCGTCAGAATGTCTTTATATGAAGGTGATATTGTTCCGATGAGATTTTTATTCCGAGGTAAAATCCTTTGTTATTTTCTTTACAAATTCTTGTGTTGACAGCTGTTTCATTGTGATCTATGTAGAGAAAAATCACACTTGGATGTTTGCTTGCAGGGTTTATCTTCCTACGAACAGTATTTCAATTATCTGGAGATGGAGTCCACTTGAAGCAGATATAGCACTGCCTTCACTGTGTACAGCATGCTCTGATCACCTGGCATGATACCACACCCAGTCACATTATGCCGACACCGGGCTTACCAGTCATGAAACTACCATTATATTTGCTTGAGCTTTGTCAAAGGAGCTAGACCACTACCTTTTTTTAATGAATTTAATATGTATTGGCCCAGGATCGAACCCAGGGCTTCCCATAACTGGAGCTGATACTCTGTCAATTGCTCTCCCAGCTCTGGTTCTTGCTGTGATGATTAATATTAATTTGAAATTGTGCATTAAGTTGAGATTACTCAAATTGCATATTTTATTTCAGGAATAGTTGCTTTTTTATTTTCTAGGAATGTCAATGAGAAAGTACTCAGTTGTTTTCTTTATAAAAAAAGTAGTTTTCAATCCATGTTAACTAGTTTTTTATCGGAAATATACAATATTTATTTTCTAGCTACAATTATGCTCCTTGCATTAGCTAAATACCATATATTGACCATTCTGTTGAACACATTTTACAACTTCGATGATGTCCCAGATACTACAACAACCCAGACAGTAACCTCAAAACAAGAACCACTCATTGGTGGGTTGTATTTCAGTATGAGAAGACCCGCCACAGCCTGTATGAGGACTATGAAGGAGTGAAGACCCTGGTGGAGTTGTTACAGATGTATAGAGAGAAGAAAGGGCCCATCTTCACTAAAACTTGTACACTGTTGGGCATTCTCGCCCTGGATGAACACTGCAAATCGGTATTACACCAGAACTTTAACTTCACTAGAATCAGGGGCACCCATGTTGTAGTGGTAGCCTTCGACTTGAAACTCCTGACTGTTTTGCCTAGTACCAAATGGGTTAGAAGGACTAAATTTGAAAAGATTTAACAGCTGACCTGCAGTGCACCGGTGGTTCTGCCCAGTCATTTGTTTGGGGTCTACCTCCACCAAAATCAGCCGACCTGCAGGGTACCGGTGGTTCTGCCCAGACATTTGTTTGGGGTCTACCTCCACCAAAATCAGCTGACCTGCAGGTTACCGGTGGTTCTGCCCAGACATTTGTTTGGGGTCTACCTCCACCAAAATCAGCTGACCTGCAGTGCACTGGTGGTTCTGCCCAGACATTTGTTTGGGGTCTACCTCCACCAAAATCAGCTGACCTGCAGTGCACTGGTGGTTCTGCCCAGACATTTGTTTGGGGTCTACCTCCACCAAAATCAGCTGACCTGCAGTGCACTGGTGGTTCTGCCTAGACATTTGTTTGGGGTCTACCTCCACCAAAATCAGCTGACCTGCAGTGCACCGGTGGTTCTGCCCAGACATTTGTTTGGGGTCTACCTCCACCAAAATCAGCTGACCTGCAGGGCACCGGTGGTTCTGCCCAGACATTTGTTTGGGGTCTACCTCCACCAAAATCAGCTGACCTGCAGTGCACTGGTGGTTCTGCCCAGTCATTTGTTTGGGGTCTACCTCCACTAAAATCAGCCGACCTGCAGGGTACCGGTGGTTCTGCCCAGACATTTGTTTGGGGTCTTCCTCCACCAAAATCAGCTGACCTGCAGGGCACCGGTGGTTCTGCCCAGACATTTGTTTGGGGTCTACCTCCACCAAAATCAGCTGACCTGCAGTGCACTGGTGGTTCTGCCCAGACATTTGTTTGGGGTCTACCTCCACCAAAATAGCTGGACATCACTATAATGACCATAATTGATCACTGCAATGTATTTGAAGGTGGTATTCAACAGTTTGGACAGTTTGCTTCCTGAAAAGATCTTATGAAATGCTGTTTATAAATATCCTTCATCTTTATAAACATTAAAAATAATGCCTGACTTGTCATTGCAATCATCTATTTCCTATCTGAACCACTTTGCACACTAAGAAACCATTTGACCACTTTCTTTTGAGATCACATTGTATCATTATCAAGATAATGAAATCTGACATCAATAGCTATTTTAAGTAGATCTCCCCTTTATGCTTATGTATTGAATTGCAAGAATTAACATTTGTAGCAAATTTATGTCATAATTTGTATAATCAAACAATTGAGGTAGTGTACAAAATCGCTGTTCCTTAGTCTAAGGTATCAGTTTATACCAAATTATGCCAAAATTCCCCAGAACATAGGGAAAATATTGTTACCTACTTTTAATATAGACAAACTGTTGGAAGCCACCTTTAAAAAAGTATAAAATTAATATAATCAGTATGATTAAAAATGATGAAGAGCTCAATACTTTTTAATTTACTCAAAATGCAATAGATATACTACTTATTATGTTTCCAGGAAAAACATTGTCTCAATAGTTTGACTAAAGTGTATAATGTTTATGCTGATAGTCTTTTAATAGTGATCATAAGCTCAATGCTAAAACTACTTTATTTTTTTTGTATGCCCACAAAGTTCAGCTTATAGCAGACCATCTATGCATTATCTCTCTGAACGTCCTTCTCATTAAGTGTGGTAAGGTTGTCTTCAATTTTTTTGAAGAAGTAGTGAGTAGTAATATGAACAGACTGGCTGACTGCATCTTCAAATAGTCTAATTTATTTTATTATCTGAATTATTATTAGATATATTAGATTATTATATATTAGATGAAAATCATAACAATTGTTGTCTGTCTGTTTGCAGGCCCTTTTGGCTGACAAGAAGACCATTGAGAAACTGAAGAGCATCCACATGTTGACAGCTCGTAAACACAAGATGGAGGAGAATCAGCGTGTGGTCCGAGCCAAGATGAATGCAACGCTCAACTCTACGTATGTTGTCCGACAGCCAACCAAGAGGCATAGCATCCAGCCTGAATGGAATTTGCATAAGGATAGAATGGCTGAAATTGAAAATCCTCTGAGGGCGATAGACTTTGTACTCCTCAATCTTGGAGTGGCTGTAAAATGAGTGACAGTGATAAGTGTATGCAGAAGATGGAGTTTCTACCAAGATATTAGTTTGGATGCCTTCCTATGTCTATGGGAACTGAAACATGTCATCAGAATTATTATGTATCTTCATTATATAGAAATATATAATTATGTAGAAAAACGAACATAAACAGACTATTTGCTTTCGTTTGAGGAGAATAAGGTGCACTTGCTTAATTGTTAGCTGATATATCATTGACTTTGCTGGAAAATGACTTAATTATTAGCATTTCCTGGTAATGTTCTTATTTTTATGCCAGTGTCATTTGTCTTGCAGTGATGATTTAGCTTTAAAAAGTTTTTAAAATATATATGTATATTCTTGTATCTCATTCTTATTTTTCTTCTTTCCTTGTCTTGTATCTATCAATGTTGTATAAGATTCTGTTTCCTCTTCTTTATTTAACTTTTGTATAATAAGTAATTTCCTTTTATTGTATTTTAACACACATACAGTGTCTTCTTTTTTGTGTGTTCATTTTATGAATTATGTATCATATACAACTTGTTGATCATAACCTATGCTAAATGCATTCAAATACAAAGTTAGAACTGATACATTTCAAGACTAATGATTAGCCAAAACCTTATACTTGTAATACATTTGACTTTTAAACAGTATCATTTGTACAATTATTCTGTATATCTTTTTTTTAATATCAATATAACTCACTCGATATTACTCACTCGTATATAACCTTTTGATATATGGTCTAACTAATTGAAAGCAATGTTTTGCAAATTACTCGTAATTAAAGGTAATGGTAAAAATGATAGTCCTTATAAATGTTATTTATCAAAGGAAAAAATAGACATAACTATTAAGCCTTGACTGCTTCCTATTTCATGCATGACATCTCCTTTAATGGTTGTGTGAGACTTCTGTTCATGTGGATCGTGTGTCACGTGTTTGTCGCTACTGTGTTCCATCCTTACAGTCACATGACTGATCATCATGTGGTTTATTGTATGATTCAGATCTTTCAGTAGATTTGCCTTTTATCACATGCCTTGCACAGAACACACACACTCGCAGATCTGAGTTTTGAAAACCATACAAAAGATGCAGACAATCTGACTGCCAGGACCTTTCGTTTACAATCACCAAAATTAGCTTTACCTATGTCCCTGATTACATGTTTTCTCACTTCAGATATTTGGATATATGACAACGAACTATCAAAACCTGTGTCCGTTAATATTACCCCTTATAAAGGCTTAAAGCAACATGCACTGCTTCTGTATACAGATGATTATATACAAAAATAATCCTTGTATAGTCATACAGGTACACAAGCAATATTGTTATTTTTCATATTAAAGGAATTGGTATCCTTGATATACTGATATCTGTTTAATGGCAGTTCTGCTGTATGCACTGAAAACAAAAAGGGCAAATTTCCAGTTTACGGAGTCTTATTACAGTAGACTAAGGCTCCGTGTTTATCAAGGGTTTATACTTGTGATACCTTCATGTCGATTCTGGCTTTTCAGCTAGTATTGGAATAATTGTGGTCAAAACTAATCATGTGTTTTAGAGTGTGAGCATGGTAATCTGATAATGGGCTTTGTGTATTGGAAATAAATTATCAAATAATTGCTTTGTTGTATTTTTTTTTTATTTCCGTGTATGTCTAGTGGTTGGGCAATCAGCAGTGCAGTCAGAGGCTGAATGGATGATCTAGGCTTACTTATCCCATGTATTTGTAGTCCAATAAACATGTGAAAAGAGGACATTCATGCCAATTGTATACATATCTCCTTGCAGTGGAACCGAAAGCATGCACATTAATTTCACACTAACTCGGATTAAACAATGCAGTTTCTTTTACCCAAATTACCCGACTTTAATCCATATAAACTGACAAGCACTAGTGGAAACCCATTAGATTAAAACATGTGTTATGTTGAAATCTGTATGTTAAAGATGGTATTCGACAGTTTGGACCAAAATTTATTTTCTCAAATAACCAAGTAAGTCATTGTTACCTGAAAAGGTCCTTCAAAGTGTTGTTCATTGATGCCCTGGGTCTGTGTGAATAGTCAAGCATAAATCACCAGTTTTTGTTGCAAACAGGTATTTCATATCCGAGCCACGCTGCAGAGATGGCTAGTTTTAAATCACTGGACCACTTACTTTTGAGATCGCGTTATATAGTCGTCCGGGTAATCCGCTCAGACGTCGATATCTGTCTTTAGCAGAGACCACTATCAAGCTTTTTATTCAGCTGGAAAGAATACACATTTAGAATGATTTTTTTTTTCGCAATTAGTTCTGTCTAACAATTTATTGTTCAAAATCTTATTAAGATTAAAGCATGGGTTTATATTTGATATAGGCAAACTATCAAATACCACCTTCAATATCGTGACAACTGAAAAATTGCATGGATTAGACTTCAAGCCTAATCGCGGTCAAGCATTGGACTGTAATGAAGTAGTGTGTTTGAAGGGGGGTTGCTGACAGGTTGGCCTATATTGAAATATTGTGTGTTTTATATCGCACCGACACAATTATGGTCATATATGGTACATCCAGCTAATTATTGGTGGAAGAAGACCCCAGAGTTATATCTGTAGAACCATCGGCACACCGCAGGTTAGCTGCATAACCTACCCATATGAAAGTTCTCACCCCAACCGGGACGTTATCAAATACGTGTAACAATTTGTGACTCCCTTGTGGGATATTCTTTCAGGAACTTATACTCTAAGCAAGGGCGACCATAATTATGACTACAACTCAGTGGCGTAATGGTAGAGTCGCTGATGTGTAATGCCTCTGACTGCTTAGCCTCTCACCACGTGGGTTCGAGTCCTGTATGTGCCGATAGCCTTAATGTGAATAGGTCTTTCCAGGTGACTTGCAGTGGTTCTACCAAGTCTAGGGTCTTCCTCCATCAAAAAGCTGGACGTTGCTATAATGATAATAAATACAACGTACTTCAAAAACAAAATCACTGCAAAAGTTCGTTCTTTTCAAATAGGAACGAATGGGATTTCTGCTGTAAATAGACACCGACGTCAGAGCATCCAATGAGGATATATCATATCTTATGTTCTTTATTAAAAAATAGCTAACTGTGCAGCGTGGCTATGATAGGAAAGTAAGGAAACACATGTTTGTAATGCTTCACTTTTCACATATGGGTAGGACTTCAATAAACAATTTTTATTTGGTTGATCGAGGAGAATATTAATGGTTCAAACTGTAGAATACCACCTTAAAGTCATACAGAAGTCTGACATTTTATTGCTCCTGTTACATTTAAGTTCCCCTTTCTCCTTCTTTTGCAGGCTATAAGATTACTGGCACTTTCATTTACCGACAATTAAGTTGTGTACTTCTTGTTTTGTTGTTGTGTTAAAGCAGGCCACTTAAAACAGTTACAGGAAAGGTAATGCAAGGTGTTTGTCAGATTTATATGGATAAAATTGCCAGCGAGCTTTGTCTGAAAGGAAAACAAAACGGTTATGCTTTTTGTATAATTTAACAAAAGTTTAGGGCGATTTTTCTTCAAGTTGAGATTTTCTTTCACTATTTTCTTTGCTGTCGCTACTCTTCATGCCGAAATGTTGTCAAAAGACAACTCATTAACTGAAAATGTCATTTTCGAATTTAGAGCATGACGCTAAAGTGCACATTGAAAATATACAGTGCCCCAACCCTAGTGCACTATGGGCAGATCGACTGCGTGCCAGCCCGATATAAATTTATCTTCTTCGCGGGTTACAAATTAAACCCTTCGTCTGGCTATATACATTAGACATTCTATAACATTGATGATGATTCCAGTTATAACGAAGGTTATGTACATCCATGGTGATGCTGCTGAAAACGCTGCTGCTGCTAGCTATGATAGTGATTATTAACTGGATTCATGGTGTGTTGTATTACTAGTAGTCTGCTACTAAACGCACTTGACCTAGATTTAGACACGTTACGCATACGTATGTTTGTTGTGACACGCTGCACTTAATTAAAGCGAAAATGGTTACTTTTACTTTACAGTAGGATATTTTTGTTAAAAGTAATAAACAACAATGAAATATATTTTATAAACTTAATTAGAATGTTTGTCAAATTCATACAATATCTGACAGAAACGCGCAAGTAGAACAAATACTTCATACAACGCATATATATATATGTTTATCATACAAGTAAAACTATGATGTTTATCATACAAGTAAAACTATGATGTTTATCATACAAGTAAAACTATCAAATTATCACCACACTCATTAATTTAAATACAGTCACACAAAAAGCTTTTTAAATGCATAATCAACATACAATTTCGTACAACACCCCGCAGATCGATGTTAAGCAACGTGCTGAAAGCTGAATAAGTGCACTGAAACTTTAGCGGGAGGCCTGATCTAAAAATAGACACGGATCACGTTTTCTTGACAGAGACAAGAATACGTCAACAACCTATATACCAAATTTTAGGAATCGAATCGTTTTGTGCAATTCTGTTATTAAACCGTTCTTAAATATCGACAAGATGCGTACACGTTGATTCTTTTTGATAAATGGATATGAAAAAACTGCCAGATATTGGATAAATACCGAACTATGTTCTTACTCCCGGCTCTTTGCCAAGGTCGCGTAGTAACACAGTCTTTGCATAATTAGGTCACAAATCTTGTCTGGCACGTGTCTATTCAATGTCACGTGTACAGTATAAACAAAATGGTGTCAAAGTATTTTACATCAAATAAGCTGTTTGTATCAAATAAGCTGTTTATATGTAATGTGATCATTTGTTCTGAACACTGTTGGGTAGAATTTATTCGTGTTAAAAGCTATAGACGTGATAGTACCTTTGATTATAACTAAGGAAGTTTGCTTATATTCGGTAAGTTCTGACTGTTGTTATATTATTATGTGAGAAAAGTACCTATATATTGATACAGTGAAAGTAAAGAAGTATTAAGTTAAACTTGAAGGAATATTGCAGGATGTGTATAAGATCTGCGTTGTCGTAAAAGTATAGAAAGTTGTTTAGCAAAAAAGGATTTAAAGATACTTACAATCGACTAAATGTACGGTAAGTACGTGTTATTGGCGCTCCTGTGGATTAAATAATAGACATGTCAAAGCTTTATGCCTTTTCTTGGATTGATGTTTTATTTTTATTTAATATGATAAAAAAAATGAGTATGAATAATATAGTCTTCGTTGTTTAAATATCGCGTTTTCAAATTTAAAGAACAGTAAACTTAGATCTATATGTAGATGTCTTGTATGAAATCTTACCAACTTCAAATGCGAACTTCGTGGACGCAAGTTAAAATAAATTTCATTGTAGATCGAGTATATTTAATATCGTTCAGCATGTTGACTTATCAGAAAACGGTTTGATTTCTTTGGTCATATTTATTCGGTATTTAAATAAAACACTGTATTGTTCTTTCTGTATTGTTCTTAACTTTAAACACGGCCTGGTCGCAACTTTGGAAATCCTAATTTAAAGACGCAGGTGTCTTTTTATTCGTACTTAAAATAGTTGACATCAAATGAAGGCCGTCACAATTCTTGGCAACACATAGATATAGCGTATGTATGTTTGTAATACATTGGAAACACTATATACGCCCCTTCGCAGTGGTTGTTGTATGTTGGTTATTTAAACGTTTCTTTTACAATTCTGTTTAAACTCTTTTCACTCTAGCGGTTATATCTTATTCAAATATCTTAAAGTTGTAAGTTAATAGTGATGTAGTTATTTGATATACTTGAGGGTGTGGAGTTTGGTGTTTTACATTGATTTGATGGTTTAACTTAAAGTATTAAAAATGCTTGTATTACAAAAAGGCAAGCTGGTACGTTTACACTGGCGGGAATGTTCTTTTGCTTACAGTACGAGCCTCTATAGCCAGTTATACCTCAAGGTCACTTAAGTTGCTTTTATTTTTGTTTATGAATAATGTAGTTCGCATGTGCAGACTAGTTGTATATAAATGTAGACCTCTATGAATAAAATTAAATGAGCAATTTTATCGACTAAAATAAAAACATTTTTTTTATTAGACAACATTTCATTATATATTACGTATTTTGGCCGGAGCACATCTCTTGAGTAATGTTGCAATTTAAACTTAGAAATTGCGCGTACAGATAGACATCTACGTACCACATTTATACAACATACAGCATATATTAAAATGTGCATAGTTTGAATAGAAACATTTCAGTGTGGACTGTTTAATGTTTTAGCAGGGTATTCCGGCAACAAAGTAAGTAATAATGCTAAAATGGATACAGTTTAGCAGGCTATATTCTTCCAAGTCAGGTGTGGTAGAGGAAATTCATGTTTGTACAAGATATCTGTATACAGCGTTTACAGAAAACACGGTACTTAATTAACCGATGTTCGTAATTGCTATTCACGCTGTAAAGATCTGCTTGATTTTATATAACAGGAAATATTTTATAAAATTAACCATCTAATTTATGTTCCGTATACTTGGTTGAAACATCGTTAGATTTGTAACATTTACCTATGTCGATTTCTTTGAGTCACGTGTTTTAAATTTATGCTACCTGTGCTGGCATGCACTGACACAAGACAAAATGTGTACAGTGAGACTTCCCAGTGTCTACATTTTAGGCACATTTAAGCTATTTATCTAAAATAGATTGAATAGTAATCCTTAAAAAAGCGCAAACACAATAAAACAAAAAACAAGTTACATTTACATTTAAATAAAGGATAAATGTACTTCTTGTTTGTTTTGTGTGTTTGTGCTTTTTTAAGATTAATATATAATCGATTTCACATTGGCTCGATTCATGCTCCTTTGAATCGTACTGTTTCAAGTTCAGTTATTGTAAAAATACATTGCAACGATACAATTATAGTCAATATATACATCTGTATTTTTGCGTTGCGCCGGTGGTTCTACCCAGACATGTGTCTGGGGGTCTTCCTCCATCAAATAGCTGGACGTCGCTATAATGATCATAACTGATCGCTGCGATGTATCTCAAAACAACACAAAACAAACATCTGTATATTTAGTTATTTATTTTGCCTGGGTACAACCGATAAGTGGGAGACAATGTGCAACATCGAAAACGCAACATCGAGAACAACGCACACCTTTTTGACCAATAAATAAATAAATAAATATGAGATTGAGTAGAACCGGCCGCAATAGCTCAGGTGGTAGAGCGTCGGCTTGCGGATCGGGAGGTCGTGGGTTCGAACCCCGGCCGGGTCAAACCAAAGACTTTAAAGTTGGTAGTAGTAGCTTCCCTCCTAACGCTCGGGGCTAAAGGGACAGCATTACGCCTGACTCGTCGGTGTCAGTATAATGGACCGGCCGGGTTCAGTCCCTGGGCACCTCATAAGTGACCCTGTGCTATAATGATAGAAATGTTGCTGCGCAGTATCGGCAAAAATGCCGGCTAATCCCATCCCAAGGTAACGGTTGGACACATATCAAGGTGATATTGTCGTCCATTTTTAACGGGCCAATGTCACTGATGAAGGACGAGAAGGGTACACTGGAAAAATGTGTCGTTTTATAAAAAAAACTGCAGCTGATTTAATGCAAGTTGGTTTTACAAGTGAATGGACATCATCTTCGACTCGTATGTTTGTTTAATGATTTGGTATGAGGTCCTATGTTTGTTTAATGATTTGGCATAACGTCCTGTGTTTGTTTAATGATTTGATATAAGGCTCTAGGTTTGTTAAATAATTTGGTATAAGGTCCTATGTTTGATTAATGATTTGGTAAAAGGTCCTATGTTTGTTTAATGATTTTGGTATAACGTCCTGTGTTTGTTTAATGATTTGGTATAAGGCTCTATGTTTGTTAAATGATTTGGTATAAGGTCCTATGTTTGTTTAATGATTAGGTATCAGGTCCTATGTTTGTTTAATGATTTGGTATAAGGTCCTATGTTTGTTTAATGGTTTGGTATAACGTCCTCCTCTGTTTGTTTAATGATTTGGTATAAGGTCCTATGTTTGTTTAATGATTTGGTGTAACGTCCTCCTATGTTTGTTTAATGATTTGGTATAAGGCTGTAGGTTTGTTTAATGATTTGGTGTAACGTCCTCCTATGATTTTTTAATGATTTGGTATAAGGTCCTATGCTTATTGTATGTTTTTAACGATTTCCTGTACCTGTTTTATGTTGTGTTGTATCGTCTTATGTTTGTTTTATGTTAAAGTATAACGTCAGATAGTTTTTGTCGTCGCTGTATTATTTCCTATCCCTGTCTTATGTTGTGTTAGATTATTTGTATTATGTTGTGTTTGAACGTCCTGTGTTTGTTTTATGCTGTGTTTTAATGTTTTATGTCGGGATTGCCGTACAGGGGGCGAAGTTACCCGAGGAGTTCCGATGGAACAGATTGTGTGAGCATTTGAAGCAGGAGTGTTATGTAAGACAGGTTCAGGCAGTGTTCTGTTTTCATTCACTATATCACACTGACCCTGGACTCCATTGGTATAGATCTAGATGGACCGATGGTTACATCGAGACATTGTCGGCAGAGGAGGACTGTACCAAATATCGTCCACACAGTACAGCTTTATCAGTGATAGAAATGGGACTGATAGAAATCATTTTTATGTGTTGTCTGCTGTAAGTGCATGATGACCTTTTTAATTTTTAATAGGTAAATCATGAATGGAGACGGCAAAGTATTAAGTTTTGCTTTAAATTTTAAAAATCTATGATACAATCGATTCTACAATGCGATATCTGTCCGCTTTTAAGAGTTTCACTTTTTTAATAAAACTACATGATCACAGCAATGTCACTGCCATTAGGTTAAGCTTCTGGATGGATATAAATACCCTCATTTATTTTGTATCGTTATTGTTTTTTTCTCCAAATCGTTAACTGCGTTTAGTGGGGTGTGGGATTAAACTATTTATTTATACATGTCTGTGGTGGGCGAACATGTTGTCCGGCTTCATTTCTATTAAAAATTATAAATCCCACATTTCATACTTTTGAAGCCGTTCTTTGCACACAACCTGCCTTTTCAGAGGTCTGTAAATAGACACTTTTGGAGTAGAATGATATAGCTATGTAATTTTAACGGCCCACAGCGAATGTTTTAACACCTCAATCGACAGCGTACAGAACGGTATAACTGTGTTAGCAGAGTACTAAAAATAGGCCAGTACAGTACATGCTAAAAATAGGTCATGCACATTCTACACTTGACCTGCCCTTGAACGAATAACGAGTCTATCGGACTATACTGCATTTGACCCGATTAACCTTTCACCAAGACACGTGTATTGGTTGCGTGATTTGTAAAGTACATGACCCAGTACAAACAAGCCGGTATATGTTACAACGGTATAGGTTACAACACCAGCTTTCTGCCTGTGGTTTATCGGAGTCTTTTCGCATTGCATACGGTCTATGTTGATCTAGATACATCGTCTGCTGCTGTAGATACGGGGATCGGAAAGACGTTTTATCCATGTTGTATGATATATCTTAACAGTTGTAGATTTAGATAATATAGTTTCCATGTGATGTCATCGACACTGATTAGACAGGTTAAGGCAGCCATCTTTGTGGGCAGAAGCTTATGCAGGCCGAAATCGGGAAATATGTGCTGTATTAAACTCGCCACTGTGTTTCTATTTTTCAGTCTATTTTACTGAATTTTATATCAAATTTAACAGCTTTTATAAAGTATTTTAAATATCAAAACTATATTTTGATAGATTAAAAGGTTAAAGAAATACAACCGAAAATGATACACTATTCATTTTGTTTTAAGTATGAGCCAATAGCTTTATTTATTTCTGTGTATTTATTCTGTGTGCATTTATCAAATGTAAAAATATTGTATTCTAAACATATGAATTTCAAGAGCTTTCCAATGGTGTATAGCTTTTCATTTTCGGACCACAAATGAAAATATTACAAGAAAATAAAATTTACCCTTCTATACAATTCATATGCAAATCCCTTGAAGTTACCATCAAAGATGGCTGCCAAGATAAGGGATTTTCATTAATGTGGAAACTATATATAGGAACGTTGTCTCATTGTAGCCAACAGATAATTAAAATTTGATTTATTTATTTTTCTCTAGTTATATGGTAAAAAAATGGATATGCCGTCGTCTCTCCTGAACATTCTAAATATGTCAATCACGAAGCTACGAAGGTATAGATCCGGTACTTGTTCAATGAATGTATATGTAGCACATACCTGACAATAGTATATGAGACACGTGAACAATAATGTGACTCTATTGGAAAAACAACCATGCACTTTATAATAAGTAACTCGCGTGGTTGTGTGACTTGTTTTTCACGCACTGAATTTTCGTTGGAGAAAACATCTGCGTCAGCAGCCAGGGCATCATCACACATACATTTGTGGTGTAAAGGCTGTATCCGTCAGTTTGCCTTTATGATATTAAATGCATGTACACGCCATATGTCGTAACGGCGTGTTTGCAAGCATTATCTTGGTGGACGTTCTCACGGTGTAACACGCTGATTAAGTTAGAAATTAAGTAAATACATGTAATTGAAACATAAAATGTAAGGCGCGTGTTAAGTAATTGTGTGCTAAAATATATCTAGGCGTGTACTGTAACAAAACTAATGATAATAATAAGCTAGTTTTATGTAGAAAGCAGTCGTGCTACGGCTGAAACCAAAATACATTGTCAGTCACATTGTCAGTCATAACAGTTCCGATATATCCGACAGCAGCCATCCCTGTTATCTTCCGATTGATGACTCCACTCCCATTCGCGCATAGTTGGTTACATCAAGGTTTAATTGTCACGCGGCTGCAGCGTGTTTATTCTTTATTGGAGGTGATATCCGACTGTTTACCTATACCAAATGCAGGTACCAATATTTTTCCACGACTTCTGGGAATGTCTGCATAATTTCATTTATACCTTAGTGTGAGCAGAGTCGATTTTGAACACTACCTATATGTGAGACAGTACACATTGCGAAAAAATTAAGATTTTTGTTCACTTTTTTTCCAAGTCCATATAAATAAGCACAAAAGTGAAATCTGCTAAAAGATTTCTTAATTTAAAAATAGCCATCTCTTCAGCGTGGTTGAGATAGGAAATACCTTATTGTAGTGACGATTGGTGTGTAATGCTTCACTGTTCACATGGTTCTAGGGCATCAATGAACAGCACTTTGCCGGACCTTTTCAGGTAACAATGACTTATTTGGTCATTTGAAAAAAAATAAAAAAATGTTTGGTCCAAACTGTCGGATGCCATCTTTAAACGGGATATGTACATAGTCTTAGAAACGTGCATTTTTAAAAAACACTTGATCTCTTTAATATATAATGTTGTTACAGATGAAAATGATGTATTTCTAACGTCCTTAAACCAGCAAGAATATGGTGTTTTGACGTTGAATTTTTAACAATAAGTCCTTACAAAAAACAGAATATACACACATGTTTAACGTCTATAGTGTACCGTTAAGTTGTAAAAATAAACATTATATAAAGGTAATAATCAGTCTTGCGATCTTCCATTTTTCCAGAAAGGGAGACTGGGTGCTGGTGGGGTGCAAAACATCTTGCTGTGTGTTCATATAACTGCGTGAACAAATTATTAAAAGACCATGCCCATCAACTATCAACAGTTTGAATGTAATTGTGTGTTTTTTTTCCTTATAAAAAATCCCCATAACATATCAATTAACATGAGATAAAGGCATTCAAAGACACGTAGAACATTTTTATATTTTCTTTTTGCTATTTCAGTGTATTACAAAGAATTATTTTAAAAGCGTTTTAATTGTCTCAATTTACCTGTTTCAATGAGATGTTTATGCAGAAAAAAGATGCATGTCCAATTTAAGAGCAGTAGCACACACAAAACTTATCCCCACAAGATTTTCTTGGCCATTTCTGGTCTCATGTCATGGCTGAACTATACCCATAGATAGTTATTGTCACAGGGTTACGTGGTGGAACTATACCCGCATATAGTTATTGTATCAAGGTTACGTGGCGGAACTATACCCACCGATAGTTATTGTCACAAGGTCACTTGGTTGAACTATACCCGCAGATAATTATTGTCACAAGGTCACTTGGTTGAACTATACCCGCAGATAGTTATTGTCACAAGGTCACTTGGTTGAACTATACCCGCAGATAGTTATTGTCACAAGCTTACGTGGCGGAACTATACCCGCAGATAGTTATTGTCACAAGGTCACTTGGTTGAACTATACCCGCAGATAGTTATTGTCACAAGGTCACTTGGTTGAACTATACCCGCAGATAGTTATTGTCACAAGCTTACGTGGCGAAACTATACCCGCAGATAGTTATTGTCACAAGGTCACTTGGTTGAACTATACCCGCAGATAGTTATTGTCACAAGCTTACGTGGCGAAACTATACCCGCAGATAGTTATTGTCACAAGCTTACGTGGCGGAACTATACCCGCAGATAGTTATTGTCACAAGCTTACGTGGCGGAATGTTTGTTTTGTTACATATCAGGTCAATGTCTCTGAGCGAATTGGTGATTTAAACTATGTTTTGTCTATTGTTATTTACATAGATTAAATATGGACGTATCCTAGTTTCTACTTAGAACTGTGTCATAATAGAACATCACTGATATCTCATTGATATCACCTCATATCTGTGTCGAGTAAGGTAAAGGAAGATGATTCGTCCGTTTCAAAAGAGCTTAGCATGTGATAATTTATAACGTTCGCCATCATGCGCCTACGCTTTGCCTGCTTATGTTTCATTATCAAGGTCAATCACACACTTGTACAAAGACAAGGGAGAGCATACTTATTTTCAGGTAGATTAAACTCGCCAAAATATGGGAAATCTGTAATGTTGTGCACGGTCTGAATTGCTTATTATTTGAGTTTCCCAATCTGCTAGAAGACGATGTCTTTCCAGAAAAGCATCCAAGGATGTTCTTTGATTGATAAAAGCTGTTTATTAACAATATTTGTCTTCGGCACATTCATGGTCAGATGTTGTAATTATATACATCGACGGTGATGTCAATATGTTTTAGCCTGCTTTTTATTAAGATGCATCACAACAAGCAGGGTTTTTGGATTTGCTTTGCTTTGGTATTGAAAATACTTCTGCGTTAATAACAAAGATAAAACTTTGACATTTTATCATTTATACATAACCAATGCATTGTAAATTGGAATATATAACAATATTAAATCTTTATAGCCAATATTTTATATTTATCTACCAAATCTTGGTTTCATGTCACATAACCATATTCCCATACTGATTGGCCTAACCTTAACACATGTATTCATCATGTTGTCTTTTTTCTTTTCCATTCTAGACATTAACAAACATCCAAGCCCCAAAATGAACATCAAGCAAGAAACATCCTATAGTCCGAGTTTTCTGGACTTTAAACTGAAGAGGCGGCGTCCTAATGAGTTCCAGCCACGTGGCCTGACCATAGAGTCAGATCTTCAAAGTAACATTAGCAATGAGAGCGGTTATAGTAGTCAGAGTGAAGCTGCTCAGACAGACAATAATATGGACGAAAAAGATGAAAAAGATCCATTCGATGTAAAACCCCCGAAAGTACTCTTCCCGAACCTTGAAACAAAAGGACAATCAGGCAATGCGCTGTTTCTGCCTCCATCATATACCAGTGGTGGCAAGGGTCTTCATATAGGTGTGGCCTACATGAGTATGGATGAACAGATACTGTCACACACAGATGGTAACCACAGCAAGGATACAACCTTAAACAATACCCCAGTCACTGAAAATAAGCTGAAAATTGGCCTAATACCTGTGTCAGGCAATCAATTGAATTTTGACCCATCTGCTGTAGGTCTTGTTCAGTACTCTAAAGCCCTGCAGATGGGTGGAGTGCAGCCCCTCTTCTTGACCACAATGCCTGGTGGTTTTGTGATGACATCATCAGGCCCTGTAGCTGTCAATACAAAACTCATTCCCATCAAAGGAAGCTCCCGAGAAGCAATGAAAACTCAGTATTCTGACTTTGAATCCGGTGAGTCGTCGCGGAAGAAGATAAAGACAAAAGAAACAGAGGCTGAATTTATAGAACACTACACAAATGGCACATTTGAGTACACGGGTCATCTCGGGATTCTGAAAGGCAAGACTGAACCGAAGGTGGACGGAATCAAGGAGGAAAAGAAATCCTGCGACTCCTGTCACACACAGAGTCCTCCGGGAAACACCTACGACAACAAATACCCGATGGTGTGTGGCATCTGTAACGACAAGGCAACCGGGCTTCACTATGGCATCATAACTTGTGAAGGGTATGTGTTCACCAGCTTTTGTATTATTTCAGTGAATTACCTTTCTTGCACACACTTTGAATGCCCAATTCAGTGCCGTTTCTTTGTAGCTATTGTCAAATTCTCACATTTATGTAGTTATGATTTTGACAAACCATTCTTCGAACTGTTCAAGTAATGTATTACAGATATAGTATCCAGTGTATATTAGCTGTAAATGAGACACAACTCCTTTATACGTCAAAACCTTTGATATTCTGCTTTGCAATGATTATAACTGTTAATTGCTACACAATACATGTGAACTTTCTCTGAGGCCAAAGTGGGAGATTTTCACTTGCAAAGTCTGTGGCCAATGTGGGAGATTTGCACTTGCAAAGTGGGAGATCGGTAATTTTCATATAAACAAAACAGGAAGTTATCTGTTTCCAAGTAGGTAGATTTCAGAAAATGTGTAAAACACTGCTTATTTTCACTTAATTTTGAACCTTAAAAGAGGGAGTCTCACTCCAAAAGTGTGAGAGTTTACATGTCACCCATGGTGTAATAGTAAAGTCCCTGACTTGTAACTCCTTTGACCTCCAACCTCTCATTGCATGGGTTCGAGTCTCATTCAGGGTGAAGCACTTAATATGGAAAGGTCTTCCAGCTGACCTCCAGTGCACTGGTGGTTATCGTAATGATAAAGTACTATTGTCCATTTTTGATCCTAAGAAAGACATTTCTGGCAAGATTCAAAATACATTGTCACTTTAGTCACAAAAACTTGAAAAGTTTGCTTATATTGGAATACAATATAAGATATATATGTATGTAGATTTTGTGAAACATTTAAGGTCCATTAACTGTGATGTTGGGCAAATATAATGCACTAAAGTTGTGGCTTTATGTAAAATGAAATGCACAATTGGAACATTTTCTTAGAAAGTTAGTTAATATGTCTACATAATTAAACAATGTTTTACGAATATGACATGTCAGCAAACATGGTTTTATGGTAATAATATGTTATGACCATTTTACATGTTAATGTTTAAAAGGCGAATAATTTATGGAAAATTGCACTAGTTATGTCTTGGTGGGCACTCTTTTTTGATTATTTGACAATACTTTTGTTTAACTTATTTGCATGAAAAAACAAAGAAAAATCTACAAGCTTGTGTTAAATCCTGTTGTCTTAATAAAGCTAGTAGTTCTGGACATTGGCCGACATGTAACTCCTCTGACTTCCTAGCCTGCATGGGTTCCAGTCCTATTTGGGGCAAAGGATTTAATGCGGGGGCTTTTCAAGCTGACCTACTATTCATCAGTGGTTCTATGCAGACATTTTTCCTATACCAAAATAGCTAGACATCGCTTTAATGATCAAGTGGTCACTGCAGTGTATCTCAAAAACCAAAAACTATTCTGGACAATCAATCTTCTAGAGGACAAGTGGACATGCCTAATCAATGCAATAGATTTTTAGACAAAAAAAGAAATACACACATATACAAAGTGTTGTGTTAAAATGTAGGATGTTGAGAAAAAAGGGTGCAACCTTAACATGGACCTTTAGACAGTACATTTGCACAAATTACATTTAATAAAAATGAACTTGTCTCTAGGCATTTTAAGATTGATTAACATACAATTAAAGAAAAAATCTCACACTTATTTCATACAAGCTTAATATTAGTTGTTTAACATTTGACAAAACTTGTAGACACAGGTTGAAACAGTAGACAGGACTATCTGGCATATCCTAGCATATGTAGTAGCAGTTTGTGGACCCTGTGGGAGGCCAATTAACTATTCAGACATCAACAACATTAACAATGTCACTAATTGTTTGTGTTTAAAGTTATCATCAAATACCAATTAATATTCAAAACAATTGTCACATTTCTGTTTTGTTATTGGCCATTTTAGTCGGCACATTAAAACTGCACGTTGTTAAGTTAAGAGCATGTGAAACAGCAATTTACCTGAAAAATCTTTTCCTTATTTTATGAAATCAAAATAAAACATAAATTATGTTGCTTTAAATAAAAAACATTTATTTCATTAATACATTTTCCATTGTGTTTTTTTTTTGTGTCTATGTTTTTGTATTATTTGATATAAACTGATATGCAGATCAATCTTCAGCCATCCATTGAAACCAAACACAATTTTTTCACATAAAAATACACATATTTATTACAGAAAGTTTGATTTTGATAAAATATTCACTGTAATAAAAGATAAAACATTGCCTGTCTGTCCAAAGTTGCAATTAACTCTAACACACACTTTACACAAAATGAAAATTGATAACACTCCTACCTTCCAAACTGACATATGTTTAAACCTGAGTGATAACATTTTGGCGAAAGTGTGTCTTAAATAGGTAAATACATGTATATGAAAGTGTGACATTTATTTATCCGCTTATACTTATGTACTGAACATTCCTCATGTCTTTCCTTTCTTGTAGGTGTAAAGGATTCTTCAAACGTACTGTTCAGAACAAGAGAGTATACACGTGCTCAGGGGCAGGTAACTGTGAAATCAACAAGGCTCAGAGAAACCGATGTCAATTCTGTCGCTTCAAAAAGTGTCTGGTGGCTGGCATGGTCCTAGCAGGTACGTGTGGCGCAGTGACTTAACTGGCAAAAGTACATAACAAGTGTACTGAGAGAACTGTCAAAAAACATGGTTACCAGTGGCGTGGCAATTTTTTCATATATGGTTAAAAAGGAAAATTAAAAAAAAAGTCCTGTCAAAAACTACAAGAGCTACAGTCTTGATATTTGGAAAAGATGTTTGTGTTCCTTGAGTGGCCCTTTATCAGTATTGTTGGAAGTATTTTGTTCTTCAAAAAAACATCACTGCTAGTATATATGACAATGTAGTTAAAAAATTGAAACTGATTCTACAAATGTTGTTTGTGTCCATATTTTACAATTATTCTGGTCTGTTTTAAACTAATATTCTTTGGTACTTTTTTTCTAAATGTCATTCAGGTGGGCACTATAGGAATAAGTTAATTATCGTTAATTACTGAGAGCTTTTTATTGATGCAGATGTTACCTTTTACCATCACTGTTTTGCATGACAACACTCTCACTCATAGTTTCCACAAAGCAAGGGAAGCTAGATTAGTACCTGAATACTGAGTCATTTTCATAGTAGATATAAGTATTTAGGAGTAAAAGTTATGTTTCTAGCTGTTAGAAATGATTTGAAGTACTAATACTGCCTAATAGCTGATATCCAGAACATTCTTAGTACTATGAATTTTTCCTAAATCCTTATAATGCTACCTTGAAATTTCATAAGGCTACTATAGGCAATACAAAATTAAAGATTTTGCTTACAACATATATTTGAACTCTCCCTCTTTTGGAGGGGGCTCCCTCTTTTAAGGGTAGAAATTATTAGAAAATTAGGGATGTTAAACACATTTTCAGAAATCTCCCTTCTTGGAAACAGATTATTTCCTTCCTTGTTTATATGAAAATAACAAATCTCCCTCTTTGCAAGTGAAAGTCTCCCACTTTTGCCTCAGAAAAAGTTCACATGTACGTAACAACTACATGCAAAGTTAACAAGACATTGGTAGAGGCTTTGCAACATAGTAGCAAATAGTGCAGATACTGATCACATGACCTACTGTCTTAGTGTAGCATGTATCAAATGCCCTGGTTAAGCCAAGTGTCCACTAACCAACCTATCATTTCTAAAGTTATGCCTACCTAGATGCAGAGCAGATGATGAAATGTGGTTTTAATGATCATAACTTGTTGCTGAGACGTATTTAAAAAACAAAACAATGAAATATGAGTTTCTTATAACAATTTTTGCAATTGTGTCTGATTATATAAATTTTGCTGTATTTTCAGCTGTTCGTGAGGACAGGATGCCAGGGGGAAGGAACTCTGGAGAAGTGTACAACTTGTACAAGGTAGATTACTCTTCTATCATCACTGTTTCTCCTAACCATTGCTCACACACTGGCGATTGGCAGATGGCATGCTAAGCTGTTGTCTGCATCATTAAAAGGAATCACTGGCACCTCCTATTAAAGAAAATTTCTTATAAATAATTAATATTTTATTCTTTCTCATAAACTTAAATTACTTGCAGAACTACATGCAAACATAACATATTGTTAATGTTAAAGATGTAGCAGCTGATAGTGTAACCCTGATCAGACAACTGCCTGCAGGAGCTTGCTCCTCTGGATCTATTCTTGCTGAGCAGGCTGAAGCAGGGCAGGGTTTAACACATGTTTTGTATTATGGCAACAGGCTTCTATCTTCTCTCATTTTTAATTGACATTTGTAATTGACATTACGTGACATTACCTTCATCTTTACTGTTCAAGTTACTCATGGACTTGGATTGTGTGGGTTGTTTTATCACACGTGATCTCAAACATGTGATGTCTTGTTTTTCTGAATGAAATTGATTTTTTTCTATTTATTCTCATTGTTCATACATTGCCTCCTAAAATGGCAATAAATGGTTTTATTAGTCACGTAGGACTTTATTCCAGATGGGTTTGTTGCTTTTTGTTAATGAGAAACTTTCAGAACAATGAGTTTGCTTCAGAAAACTAGTCTTTTTTAAACTGTTATTGCCTAAATATTGTTACCTGGAATACCAGGAAAGAAGTTCAGAAGGGTGTCAATTTCTCTGTATATAGGAAAAATTATTTTCCATAGTCATAGAGATACAGTATAAAAGAAATAAATTGTAGAACTTATTTTTTTCCAATGCTTTATTTTATGTCTATCTTGTTTCTGTTACATAGTCATGATAATTTGTTGAGATAAGTTAAAGCACAGTAGAAGGATAAGAGAGGATATAGTGGGGAAGAGAATAGCAGCAAAATAAGGTCAGGGCTATAAGTGAAGGTGACAAAGCAAAGTGTAGATAAGAAATTATAATTTAATTGGCACTTGAAAGAAAAAACATATGTAAGAGATAAATGAAATTTTACTTTGTGGATTGGCCATAATTAGCACACTGTTATAACATGTTTTCAAAGCTTGCTGTCACTGTGAAGGCAACACAATATGCCTTAGGTGAACATTTTTTTTTCCATCTGTTAGGTTGTAAGTCAGACTTTGATATGAATCGCTGACAATTTCTACTTATGGGCTTATGCAAAAGGAAACAAATTTATAAAAAGAACTCATTCAGGTAACTATTTAATGTCTGATAAACAATTTAGCATAGTAGACAACATTGATTAAAATTAATTAATACATAAACACATGTTGTTGTTTTTAAATCAAGTGTGAGCATTATTTAATGATAAACAGATTTTAAGCAAGATTTATAGCGATAGTCTTAACATAACAAAGTGATTTGATATTGGTTGAGAGAAAACACCAAAGCTAGTAAACAGGTTCATCTTACACAATACTTGCTGAGAGAAACATTAACAAGGGAGTGGGAGTCAGCTGGTTTAGACTTGTTCAAAGCAACAGAGACAATTAAACTAAGTGTAGCATCACAACTTCTGAATTAAAAGCCCTGGTATCCAATTTGATAAAACTTTAAAAGATTGAACCTTAAAACATTTGTTAATAGTGTGTTTCCTTGATTCCCAAAAGAGGAGAGCACATAGTTTATACTTTCTCTATCTGAAAATCTGTCTGTCCATCCTTTTGTCAATGCATTTGCTGAAATGGCATAAAGTCAGTTGTACAAGCGCATTTAGAGCTTTTGTTGATTTGTAACTTTCTTGTAAACTTAAAAAATATTATCTGTATTTATCTGTATGTCTGTCTATCTATTCATCCATCCACCCTTCCATCTGTTCTATCTATCCTATCTATTATCTGTCTGTAGCAGGTAAAATGGTTTTTAAGAATTGTCAATTAAAAAGAAGCTTAACAAATTAACCTTGTATAATTTTCCTATTAAACAAACTTAAGTGTAAAAATGACATACAGTCTACTACTGGAAAATGGAAGTTAATCTACCTTCAGTGTCTTACTATGGCCTTAGGGCACAGTGGAAAAGTCTATATTATTGGTACACATGTGCAGTGTCTGTCACGTGTATCACTTGCCTCTCCGCATCTCACCAGGCAGGTGATTGTAGGCAGGTGACTCCACATAGATTTATTGTATTTTATTGTATTTATAGAAATATAGGCACGGAAGATTCCTCGCACATGTGCGGTCTGCTATAGCAGGTGGTTTTGAACTACCCAATAATTGTGTAGATATATGGCTACTGTAAACTAAAACTAAAAGAATAACAGATAAACATTTCTTCTGGCTCAAGCACCTGAGGCCTGATTGCAGGGTTATCATTACTTTACGACCAGTTAAACTAGTGGAAAGTTTTGTTTTTATTTTGACATATGACAGCAATAAATGTTAAATGTTAAATTTTAAAAACATTTTACAAAAGAATATATATTATGGTACCATAATATTAGAAGATTCTTTTTTTATGTGATGGGAGACAATAACATGACTGTCATCTCTATTCTTTGTATGTTTTCTTTGTGTCATTTTGATCACTTTCCTTCTTTTCTTCCCTTTTCTCTATTTTGTCTACTCTTTATTTCTTTTTTTTCTACCTGTCTTTGTGGAATTGTTTTTAGTCCCTTATTGTTATTGACTATGTTTTGTTTTTCATTATGTCATCTTTTCTTCTTTTGATTTTCTTACTTTTTTTTACACAAAACTTCTTCTGCAAAATATGTCCAATACGAATCCAGGGAGTGAACAACAGATAGAATTTTGTGACCCATTTATAATCATTATGCAACTCTGAGTTCTTTTGAAATATCATAGGTAAAAGACACACTTATCCAAGCAATTGTGGTCACATAGTGCCAAGCTACTATTGATTGATCTTCAAAATAGCTAAATATGAGACTTTCACAGAGTTCACCAAGTCATGTTTTTGGTGCGGTATAACATCTCTCTAACAAATCTTGGAATTGAATAAGCAGAGTAAACCTGACCTTTATTGGCTTTAAAGATAATTTTTATTTATCACAAATTAATACTTTTAAGATCAGAGTTTGAAACAAAAACAAGTATTGTACATATTTCTAGGCAGCAAATCTATTTACATTTTCAGGTGAAGTATAAGAAACATAAGCGCAGGGCAGAAGCCAAGGTGTGCACTGAGCAGGTGGCTAGGATAACCCTGTCACAAAATCAACAAATCAAGAGTGACCTTATCAAGCCTGGATCTTGTCCAAGAAGTGTGCTGAGAATTCCATTTCCAAGAAGTGAAGACTTGCCCAGCGCTCATCATGGTTATCCGTTGTACAGTCCCACTAGTGACTTTAACCTTTTGGCTTTGTCTAATGGCCAGATGGCTCCTAATGCCAGTCATCAGGTGGATAGCATGTATATGTCATCACAAAAACAAAATCCACCTATTAATAATAACTCTAATCAAAAGAGGCCTCAAGGAAATATTTATGAATCCATGACAAAAGAACACAATAGGAAAGGAGGGAATGATACAATTCCAGACTATATGCCCTCATCAACAGTTTATTCAAGTCCCAATGGGCCACAAGGGCATGTACCACATTCTTACCCCTATAACTCCACACAGGCCAATCTGGCTGTTAGCTCATTGACTAGAAATGTGTATGGTGGTCAGAATAATTCCCTCCTTGTAAAAAGTTTACAATCAGATTTTGTTAAACCTTCATGTGAGATAGACAATTTAAAAGATAGTCAAGTGTTTATGAAGCCATCAGCAAACCTACCTTTTACTCAAAGAGCAATGAAAACTGAAGTGGATGATGTAAATGATAGATTAGGCCAATCAGATCTTGAGGCAGAAGAGGCAATGAATGAAGAGGATCAAAGCTTTGAGGATCAAGCATATCGACTCTATGAGAAATATAAGAGCCAAAATAGACTGTGTACAAACCAGGAACAAGATGACTCTGGACGTGACAGTGATGATACAGATACAGATTCTATCATTTACAACCAGTCCAGTAGTTCACTTGATTATTGCTCTGACCAAAATTCACAGCATGTTTTTTTTATGAACATACCTTCATCAAATGATTCAAATATTACAAACGAAAATCAGAAAACAGTTATACCTATAAACAATGGCATGTTTACTAAGAATGGTTGTGTTTCAATGGTGTCATCTAACCAAGAGATGTTAAATGGAGAAAATGCAGCAAGAAAAGAGCAGTGTTCAAGAAAATATGAACTAATAAGCCATTCTAGTACAGAGCAACGAATGCATTGTAAGAGAAAGTCCTCTGAATGTTCTCCGACTAGGTCTAGAAATGAGTCCCGACTTGATGAGCACACCATACAAATGGTGAACAAATTGGTGGAATGTAACCGTATCTTAGATATCTCAGGATTATATAGCAGGGAGGAGTTTTTCTCAGGACAGAAGGAAACTGTTACCAAAATGTTGTGTAACCTTGGTGATAAAATTGTCAATCAGTTGGTGCAGTGGACAAAAGAGTTACCATTCTTCGCAGAGATTCCAATGGACGTTCATCTACAACTTCTCTCAACAAAGTGGCATGAATTGCTCCTTTTAATCACCACAGCTTACAGGGCCATCCACAACCAGCCAACCAGGCTCTCAGAGAAAGACTTCTACTTGGACAATATCAACAATCTCAAGGTAGGCTATGGTTTTCATTGATTTCATTTTTCTTTAGAATTTTGTACATTTTAAAAACTTTGTGGTAAGTTAAGTGTGCTTTTATCATTTATCAACTGCTAAGTGTTTTTATCATTCACAAATGATTGTTCTCTATGGCTATTTTCTCCATCTCTTAAGATCTTTGTTTCTAGGTGCATGTGAATGCATAGGTTTGTTTGTTTATTATTATTCTTATTTAAATTTAGGATTTGAAATTCTGCAAGATATTACCCAGACTGGAACAAAATTTTGTATTACAGAAGAACTTTATATTACAGAAGCATCTTGAGAGACTGTTTCACAAGGAGATTAGTGTGGACAGTCTACACCAAGACGTGGGGCCAGTGATGACCTTGCTTAGTAACATCATGTATGGCTTTCTGCAGATGAATCTCTCCCTGCAGGAGTATGTCTGTCTTCAGGTCATCTTGCTTCTCAACCAAAGTAAGTCGATACAACCAGTACTTTTATCTATACATTATTAAAAAATGCATTAGTTTTTTCTTTTTTTTCATAGTAAACTTTTAAACTTAAAGCTTCACAACATTATTTATCATCATGTCACTGTGTAATTGAAGGGTTGTTGAACTAGCATTAAAGACTAAACAATCATAAATATTCTAAGTGTATTTGATTATAAGATTTTATAAATGTGCAAATACTGAGGCTAGCACTATTTTAGTCCACTTAACACTGTCAGCGTGTGGCATTCAAACGGCTGCCTCTTCTGTAAGACCGCATATCCCTGAAAACACGACACTTAACCAATGGCTGCCTCTTCTGTAAGACCGCATATCCCTGAAAACACGACACTTAACCAATGGCTGCCTCTTCTGTTAGACCGCATATCCCTGAAAACAGGACACTTAACCAATGGCTGCCTCTTCTGTAAGACCGCATATCCCTGAAAACACGACACTTAACCAATGGCTGCCTCTTCTGTTAGACCGCATATCCCTGAAAACAGGACACTTAACCAATGGCTGCCTCTTCTGTAAGACCGCATATCCCTGAAAACACGACACTTAACCAATGGCTGCCTCTTCTGTTAGACCGCATATCCCTGAAAACAGGACACTTAACCAATGGCTGCCTCTTCTGTAAGACCGCATATCCCTGAAAACACGACACTTAACCAATGGCTGCCTCTTCTGTTAGACTGCATATCCCTGAAAACAGGACACTTAACCAATGGCTGCCTCTTCTGTAAGACCGCATATCCCCTGAAAACAGGACACTTAACCAATGGCTGCCTCTTCTGTAAGACCGCATATCCCCTGAAAACACGACACTTAACCAATGGCTGCCTCTTCTGTAAGACTGCATATCCCCTGAAAAAAGGATATTTAACCAATGGATGCCTCTTCTGTAAGACTGCATATCCCCTGAAAACATGACACTTAACCAAAAGAAGAATTTTACGATTGATTATTGTATAATCTGATTATCTCTGAGCTTCAAAGTTTCTTTCTGTAACATTAATTTTGACTTCAATGAATTGTTACTGCTTACTAGCATTACAATTTTTTAATAATTTATACAAGATAGAATCTTTTTAGATAAGCAAAACTAGCACAAAGCTTTACTTGGCAAAGCTTGTTGATATAGATTCCATGCCAATAGATCTAGGTCAGCATAAAACTTGTATTTAAATTTGCAAAAGTGTGCATGCCCCAAGAAACCTCATGCCAATATATCTAGGTCTGTACAAAAGCTAACCTTTGAAGAGATGTGTGTCTTATCCTCCGCTCCAACTGATTCATGTCCTTGTGTACAATGTTCAAGGTCAATAACTTACCATCAAGGTCACTTACAGTTGTTAAGTCTGGGTAGTAGTAATTCAATCTTTATATAAAAGGAGTCTTTAGTTTCATTACAAACTCAGGTTCAAAGCCTTACTGAAGGTCATTGTCACATCTACCCACAGCCTAATCTGGTAATTACTGCAAATATGCTTTCTTGTTTATTGTAAACTGATACATGGCTACTATTTTGTTTTGAAAAGTTATTTCCATTAAAATTGTATATTTGAACTACAGGTCAAGGCACAGATTTGTTATCGATTCAAAAAGTTTAAAAGACAGCACAAACAATAATACTACCTTCATTAACTCATCTAGTTTAACAATAATGTTGGAGTCATTTTATTTAAAAATTTTCTGAATTCTTCATTAATCCTCAAATTCTTCACTTTGGGATGACTTTGAACAATCTCGATTGATTGGAGAGGCAGTAGTTTTAGCAATAAGAAAAGTCAGTGTTGTTTTTTTCTGTCTTCTAGATGGGTCGTGCCAGCATAAAGAAGTCAACCGTGTGCAAGACCAGTACAGCTCAGCACTCAATGATTATGTCTTACATACAACGGCCGCAGATTCCAACAGATATGCAGATCTGTTGCTATGGTTACCTCAGATACAGACAGCATCAGCTCTCCTTGTAAAGAACAGAATGATATACATCCCTTTTTTCCTCAATGAGTGAAGACTTAACAAGTGCAGTGGTTTTGTAAAGACTGTCAAAAGTAATGCCTTTGGCTGCATATACAGTAAAAAAATAATGACAAACATCCACGTATTACTTAATGGGTAAAGAGCTAAATAGTAAGAAGATAATAATAACATAATTTATAAATACACTTGTTCTGAATGGCTAAGGTTTCTGAAAATTCCAGTCAGTACATTGTATAATATTCAAACATTGGAAATTTTCCATTCAATTTAGCATCAATACCTCGCCTCTGCCTGTAATAGTAACTGTGTGCGTGAAAAGATGTTGAAACCAGCAAGGATTGAACACATCATTCAGGGAAATGTCAGAGCATGTGCTCAGGAACATGTGCTTGGTATTTCACAGTGTTGTTAAGGAAAATATAAATGAATTTTATTAGTCTTCAATTATGGTACTTAAACCTCTGGGTTAGTAAATGAAATTTGTTTTAGAAGGACAGTTGTGTTTAAAATAGTAAGTTAATGTACACAATATTCTACTGGCTCAGCACGTCATACATGGTTATTAATATGTATTTTGTTATATGTAATGGTTGTATAGTAAAGCAGTAATGGACTGTTCAACTGGTAAGCATTATGTTGATATGCACTAAAAATCATTATTGATATTTAAGTAAAATTATGTATTCCCTCATTATTTGTTTATTCAAATTACATTTGTTACCTCCCATGTGGCTAGGTCAATCAATATGCCTTGGATAATTTACAAATCATCTCTTGGATGTATGATTGGAAAACTCTACAAACAAAAAACATAGATGTTATAAAAACAACAAAGATAAACTGAAAATGCAGTGACAGTTGGAAATCTAAGAGATTTGAAAAGTTAACTTGATAAATGAAAGTTTAGAGGATGTAATAATCCTATACAATACACTTTTCTCTTGTCTTTTAAAACTTTTTTACAGTGTATTCTTCCTCTGGCAAACAAAACAATCATAATTCTGTATGTATCATTGTACCATATATGTCCGAGGGATAATTATCCGAGGATGGAATTACCCAAGGTGTTCTGATTGTGGCTTAAGTTCATGGTTTATAGTGTTATCTCCCTTGCGGCTAGGTATATGATATATAGTTACTGCAGATAAATTAAGAAGATTTTTTCACTTTTCTATCTCTTGAGAATGCCCTCGACTACATCATGCATGTAAAAATGTATATTGTTGAATGAGATGAAAATAAGTTGAAGTGCATGAGCATTATGATGAAAATTTGGAAATTAGTTTCTCCTTAATATATTGGTATATGAGAATACTAATAGGGAAGGGAGACAATAAATACATTTTTTTCATTTCGCAAATGGGAAATACGAGCTGAACAGTCCATAATTGTATAAAATATCATGGTTTGTATAAAAAAGATATGCTCTTGTGTTTTACTTTGTTTCCTACCAAGTAGGGGCCTGGTTAACAGTTGATCTGAATTCACTTCACTGTTACAATTGTTAAATAGTTTACAAGGCTTCAGGTCTCATTATATTTGTGTTAAATGTAAACAAATTGTGATCTTATAAGATAATATGTGTTATTATGATCATTACATGTTGACTTGTGCTGTACTTTGTTATTTTCTTTCCTACCATATAGTTAACAAGGGTTGAAATGAATCTATATTTTATATCATTGAGAAGTATGTCCTCAATAGTTGTACTTAGAGAACATTAACATTTGGTAGAACAAAGTAATGATAAATTTAAATAATAATTGAAGCATATTTTCTCTAGTAAACTTTGTCTTTTTTCAATATCTGATCAGTTTTAATGAGATAAGTAACAGTTAGCCTTTTTTATTTGCTTTGTATGTGCTTTAGTTTTTTTTTCGTAGTTTTTGTTTGCTGCTTTCATTTAGCTGAAGAATTGATTATATTGTATTGTTTGTACCATTGATGGGAGTGATTAGTTTTTTTAAACTGATGCATAAAATAATATGATCTTGCATTCTACTTTATTATTAGCTACACTATAGTGTTTTACAGTTCATGTGCTAATGCGTCATCAGATAATAAACACAATGTTAAAATAACATGCAAAACTGTTGTCCTTTATTGTCAGGCAAGAGTTCAAAACTTACCTTGTCCTTTTTCCTAATCAGGCATGTGTTGTACTGATTGCCATATAATGAATGTCATACACATCTTATGGATGTCATACACATCCTCTGAATGTCATACACATTTTCTTAATGTCATACACATCTTGTGGATGTCAAGCACATCTTTTGCTCAAATATATTAATGTCTATTTTTACACAATGTTGGCCAATGGTAGAACAAAAGTAATCAAAACTGACACATTTTGACATAAGACAAGTACATGTTTTTTAATGATCTCACTAAAGTCAGATTTTACAAAATGTAATTGCGGAGCAAATTTCAGGATATGATTGTAATCAGATTGTGTTTTTTTATAGTTGTTGAAATGTTGTTTTGTTCACAGTTGTTTTGTTCTATGTTGCTGAATCACAACCCTGAATTTATTAGGATCAAACATTTAAAGTGTTCAATTTCAGTCTACTCAATTGGGAATACAAATATTTATAACATTTATGTGCAGATTTGAAATGCTTTTTTATTAATTATAAGGACAGAAAATTAACTCCATTTGGTTTATTTAGATTTTCATAACATTCAGCTAATCGTAACATAAATATTGTAGTAATTTTCATTCCTTTTCCTGATATTTTTGTTAATAACAGAACTATGTTGATGTCACATCCTTGCTGGGGGGGGGGGTGCCTAAGCAGTTAAACTAAACGACTTGTAACTGCTCAGCCCCTCACTGCAGGAGTATGAGTCCTGGTCAGGGCGAGAACTTTAGAATGGAAAGGTTTTCCAGCTACTAACCTGTGGTGGCAGGTGGTTCTTACCAGACATAAGTCTGAGGTCTTCTTCCACCAATAATTAACTGGACGTCGCCAATATGACCATAATTGTGTTAGTGCAGTTTAACAAAGAAATTAATCAAACACACCAACAAGACTATGCTACAGTCTCAACAATAGGTTTGGCTGAACTGAATCTACATTATATTAGATGTTAATAGTATTTCTTAGGTCTGACCCACTTGTGCATAGCCTATAATGTTGTTATGTTTGCATTAATACGGTAATGAATAATCTGTTATACATGTATATCTTTTTAGTTTTAACAACAATGCCTATTGAATAAACTCGAATACTGTATGTTTTTAAGTATGTTATTACCTTATTACATTAGTACTGGATGTTTGCAAATCATTTTGAGGTAGTTATTTAGCCTTACTTTAATTATAGTGTAAGTTATTGATTAAAATATTTAGTGACTCCTAGAGTCACATGAAACACAAAGTATTTATTTAAATTATTGTGTCACTATGGTGTCAATAATCTATTAAATTAGCTTGAAAAGCAATACAATATTAATTTAGTCCAGGCGTCTTATTCACAAAGAACTTTAATGGGGAGTTTTATGGCCTTAACTAAGTCTTAAACTATTTTCTTAAATTTCTTACTTTAAGTAAGAGAGACTAACTAACATTCATTATATATACGACCCCTGATTACCTTAAAAGTCTACTTGTTAATATAATGGACAACCCTACCCCATCTGAAAGAGGCCCCTATTAGGGCAAAGTGTCCTGATAATCATAACGATGGAAGACATAAGAACTCTTGTTTATTTTTTTCATTTTTTATATGAATTGTTGTATTGAAAAAGTACCCGGTAGTAAAATGTGAAACAGTGTCATTTTGTTTTTGTTTTTTTGTTCCCCCAATGTGTGATGTATCATATACTGGAAATAAACATTTGTAGTATTTGATGAGTAATTCTACCTAGCATAAAACATAATACCATAACAGTAAATCATGTTATATACAGTATATTTGCATTCTCGGTCTTGTACATGTTTAAAACAATAGAGCTGTTTTGAATAAAATTCCTTATATTGTTGGCTGTGAGACTACTGATAGTGTTGTATCCTTATATTGTTGGCTGTGAGACTACTGATAGTGTTGTATCCTTATATTGTTGGCTGTGAGACTACTGATAGTGTTGTATCCTTATATTGTTGGCTGTGAGACTACTGATAGTGTTGTATCCTTATATTGTTGGCTGTGAGACTACTGATAGTGTTGTATCCTTATATTGTTGGCTGTGAGACTACTGATAGTGTTGCAAGTTTATCGTCTGACGCAACTATTAATAACTATTATCACATGCTGGATCAGCTCAACAACATTTAATAAAGTACTTACACGAGTGGACATGCTAATCATAGGACAAATGAAAGTATTTTAAGAGACCAATTTGCGACTAAACGATTAATTATAAATATACCTAGAAGATACATACAGATATTTAACACATGTTCTTTTTGGAGTTACTTTACTCAGAAATAGATCTTTGCAACAGAACACAAAATATCTCATCATACCTTCTAAAACAAACCAAGCCTCTTTTGAAAAAGAAAAACATTCATTATACGCTGTACATTGTACGCGTTGTTACCTAAAATTTACAAGCTGAAAAGGTCACATTTATTTTTGTGAAATAAATGTTATTTTAAAGCTATTTAACCAAATCTCTATTTCTACTACAGTAAACAAGCAACAATAGCATGAGATGATCGAACTGGGGGTCAGTAACCCATTCTACAATCCAGAAAAATGCTACAGTTCTTCCGTTAATAAATATACTTCGTTTAACGTGACTTTATTGGAATTTCTCTACGTTTTGAATGAACTAACCAAGGGTTTACATTTTCAACTTTAAAGTTTAAAGATACTGTTTTAACTTTACGGATGGAGAAGATGCTATGTTAACTGTACAGATGGAGTGGATACTGACAGATGGAGTGGATACTGTTCCAACTTTACAGCTTACAGACGGAGTGATACTGTTTCAACTTTACTGCTTTTCTAACCGAGAAGATTTCATCCTGAAGAAAAATATAAGTACTACACGAAGATCAGTCTATAGAAAGTTAAATGAAAGCGCTGAAAGCACTTGGGTATTCACTGCTTCAGAAACGTAGGGATAAGTGATAGTTAACGCAAATGTAAACTATAACACTCAGTCACTGCATATCTAAAACATTCACGTAAAAACAAACATTAATTGAATTACTTACTAAACGTCATTTAATTTAACACTTGTTAAATCATCCATCTTTGTCAAACTTATTTTCACAAGTATGTAGCCGATTACGTCATTTTGAGTCACGCGTCAAAAACCAGACTCACTCCCTACCATCGGCTCATACATACGAACGACAACTCTGCATGGGAGTTTGACAGAGATTATGTAATGAACCGACAGTGTAAAAGAGTGCCGACATGCCCCTTTGATATATTATTGTTTATATTTCTACTAACGTTCATTTACATCAAGTAAAGCACTACTAAATGGATCGGATAGAAAAGTGAGACAGACGACCGGAAAGACGGAATAACTGACGGACGCACAGAAAACGCCAAGACAATAGGCCTATCCCTTGTCTTCGGCGAGAGATAAAAAGTGAGAATGGTTCACATCATGACAAAAATATCTTTAAAACACGGTTTGAATAACACCAACATCCAATTTAAAGCTTTTTAAAAGTAAATATCAGAAAATAATTATAAAAGTTTAGAATTCTTTGCGAAATACAAGTGTATAGCTCATTTAGGATCTATATAAGCAAAGAAACAAGATCTTGAATATTCTTAGAAGAAGAAAGGAAAATTTAAAAAGAAAGCATTTCGTACATTATGCAGAAAAACAAAACGTTCGGGGATCATTTAAAGTACTACGAATTCTTAACAAAAGCTTGATCAATAAAATAGAAGTCCAATATTATTTTTTTAAATATTAAGAATTATTGACAAATTTACGTATTATTAAAAATGGAGAAAGTACAACAAACAATGAACAAAGAATAATAGTCATCTAACGTTAGGTTGTAAAATTAAAACACAAAATACACATATAGTAGGTATAAAGAAACCATCTTTTGTGTATTGTTGAATCGTACAAGATAATTATGAAAAACGGTTTTCTTAGCAAAAAAAGAAAAATGTAAATTCTGGAAATTTCTACCAACTATGTTTACACATTTTAACAGCAAGAATGCGACCATAATATGAAATATCCGTACAGGGATATTTTTAATAAAACAGTTGTGATCTTCATGAGTTTGTGTCTAATAATCTAAAGAAAGAGTTGTCGAGATAATGAAATTCATAATTCTTAATATTTTCACATTACAAAAACTGGGTCACATTACTTATTTTTTGTTTTGCGGACGAATAAAGATGTGCATTAAGACGAACAATTGCCAGAAAGTGGCTACTATACAACCTAATAAAACTGTCAGCCACCGTTGAATTCAATGTGGCTCACGTTTTTTAAAAAAAAATTCAGTGCAGAATATCTATGCCATTGTCCACACAAGTAATCTTTGTATCACCCAGTGCACGATTTTTTGACGTTTCTCATGAGCTAAAACAGATCAGGACTAGCTACTATCTTGTAAGACAAAAGTCTGGGACAGTTGTCATGTGCATCTTATTTCCCCTGTATCCATTATTGTACCAAACAAAACAATTTCTTAATTTGCCGCGTTCTCTGGAAGATTTTTGATAAACTTCGGTCGAAATAAGATACGTACTTCAAGGATTGAGCATTTTCCCACAGGTCGTTCAATGGAGTTGGCACCCCAAAATCCAAGACACAATGTGAACAGACATACATTTCAGTCAATTGTGCTTACTTATTTTTATAATGAATCTTTTTTAATTAATCTGATTAGGTTGGCCACCGTCTAAATCCGCTCCTGGGTAGACTGGTCACCGGGTCACCAGCACGTCCACAACGTCTAGTAGATCTGCCTCCTCCAAGACATCATGCTCCGAGGAAAGACAATGCAACAGCACGCACTCTGAGCAGTAAAACTTTCTGCACTGGATACAATAACAGGAACCTCTTCGGTTCAGAATATTCATATTCTTACACGTGTTGCAATAGAACACGATCACCGGGTGTGTCTTGGTCACCGCCATCTTGTGTCGCTGGACACAATTTGGACACAGATACTCCTCGCAGAATTTGCAGTAACCTGCTGCAGCTCGAGTCTTTCGATTACGCCTGCATGCTCCGCAAACACTATCCATTTTTTCCGGAGGTTTTGGCGTAAAAATATCAGGTAGATATTCTGTTTTGGCAGAAAATAGTTTCTTAATTCGTGTTTTTTCTTTGCGTTTTTCTTCTATAGCAGGGTTAGGCTCTGGTGGAATCACAACTAATTTTGGAAGATTTAACTGATTGTTCGTGGCTTTGTGAGACATGGTTCGTAAGAGAGCATGTGACAAAGTTTCAGTTGGGTATTTGAATCCCGGCAATCTTTTAATCTTCTTCCGAGGAGACGGTTCGCTCCTGCTAGATCGCGGAGACTTGTGGCGGTTCTTCGTTCTGCTGCGGTGAGGCTCTCGGCTTTTCCTTAGAATGGACTTCGGTTCAATAGACGGGAATAATTCAGATATCTGCACAGTGTGTTTAACTTCGCCCTTCGTCTCGCCAATCGTATTGCTTCTCTGTAAGTCTTCCATCAGATCCCGAAACGAAACCTTTCTTGATGGCTTCGTGGGACCGCGTGGGCTATCGACAGTAATTTCTGCCATTTTTTGTTAAGCTTCTAAAATCAAAAAAGTGACACACAGGCTTTTATTATCACGTACGTAAATACATGAAATGCATGTTTTCCCATTTAACATGCTATAGTTACTTGCATCATGTTCGGTGTATTGAAGACCCAACTTGTGTACACATGTTCTGTAGTATTCCTCTCGCGTTAATTTTTAGTTAGAGTCAAATACAAACCGCAATATATATCGACTAAGATTACGTTGTGTAGCTAAAAAGCATTAATTTGTCTTTATTCTAAAATCGTGTTCATGAACATTTTTATTTGAATCTGTTTCCAAACAAAACCATATTACATTGACACAAAACTTAAACTCTTCCAACACCCGTATTTCCTTGCAATTTTGCACAACCACATAGAATTCACCAGCTAGTATCCCCAATCATGGGATTATTTACAACGAGGCACTTCATATAAAGCTTTTCAAATAAGCACTGGACTTTTTAAGACTTTCCACTTTATAAACTTTAAATGCCCGGATGAACTGCTCTGTCCGATCAATAAGTTTGATTTGGCAGCGTGTCTTTAGAAAAAGACGGTGAGTATTACATGTGAACGTTGTTTGTGAAAGGACCTTTGTTCACGGCCACGTAATCAGTCAATTGTTTTTACAAAAGTGAATTTAGAATGTAATTTGACACCGGTTGCGCTGTTTATTTTCGACACTCTACTTTTTAAATTTAATAGCATTTACAATACATATAAGTAAATAAATAAATAAATACATTGTTCATTGAACACGCGATATCGCGTTAATTCAGCAGTTTTCATTACAACTTATATATTTTCTATATATGCATTATAATACATACATATTTTACTAGTGTTATATATTTTTAATAAGTTGTCTATGCAATATGCGTGATCAATATATATAGTATAATTTACAAGAATAGGTAAATAAGAAAATGTCCTACCAAAGTTCCCACAGACATGTAAATCTAATCCTCTAGACAAAGGCAAACAGAGTAAATGTAAATGTGACAAAACACAGAGACGAGACATAACACCCCCCCAAAAAACCCCATCAGTTACCGCCTTGGAACGGTCAGTCAGCAAAAGGACCGACTGGGGTGCTGAAACCTGGTATGAGGAGCGCTCCAACCTCGCACTTCTTGAAGGTTTTTCTGTCAAAATAAACATTACCAGAACACTTTTCCCCGACTGAAACTAATTTATTAAGAGAAAAGAAAGAACTTACTGAACAATGACAGGTAAGTGAACATACCATGAGATTAAAGTCATGGTGTTTTAAACAAGTGTTAAGTGTTAAGCAATTAGTAAGCACAAATGAAATCTTTTTAGAATAGAGATAATTTATAGGTAAACCGAATCAGAAAACAACATAAAATATTCTGGCTGGTAAAACACTAGTAGCATTAACATTGACATCAGACATGACATAAAGACAGGAATACGGTAAGGCGCCACATTAAACAGACATGGAAAAAAAAAAAAGAATCACATCTTATAAGAAGACCCAAACATTTGAGATACATATCCCACCAGATTTAGTAATTAGAGGAAGATAAGAGAGTGGCGGTGTTGTGAGTTCGAGTCATCACAGTTGTAAAGCGGGCCATGTGAAAATTTGCTTGCAACGATGACCATTAGGCACATACAATTCATAATAATAATATTTGATCAGTGACTCATTTAAGACACTTCACAAAATGTCAAAACGGTAACTTAAAAAACTGAAGTTTACTGACCGCCTAACAATGTCATAACTTGTATCTTAAATTTATTCGACTTATTCTATTTGGACCATTGGTCTATTGTGATTTATTAAAATCTTCATATCCAATCTTCGTTGTCTCCATTTATCGTGACAGTTTGCTTGTATACACGGTGATAAGATACGTCTGCATAAAAACAAGTGATTTATTTTTTCATACATATATAGGATATATCAGAGGTTACATAAATAATCTTAACCAGAACATTGGCGCATGCGTTCGAACGGACGATAAGATAGCATGGCTGTCTTAAATACGACAGTTTCATGTTTCATGTTTTACACACTCATATTAATGATATGAGCACATCCGAAAATATTTATTTAGATAATGACGCTGGACATTATAAACCTATGTTGTAAGTGTCGGCGATGGTGTCCAGTTCAATAGCCGTGTCACATTTTCCAAAGACATTTATTAAATACTATTGTCGTTGTGGTTGTTGTGCAAATCTATGGTGAATTCAGTAGTTTTGATGACGCTGTAAAGTTGCACTTACGGTGACTGTCGGTGATGTCAGGCACGCTAAGCTGTTTTATTCAGACAGCTCCTGAGAACAAGATAACATTTTTTTCGGAGAAAATGCTTTAAGCAAAAATGAACGGTAATGCATTTTGTTCAGGTAGTAATTGCTAAATTGTAATTACAGTTCAACAGTTAAGAACATCTTTTTTCATCGCCCTATGAATTGTTGGTAAATCGAGTCTCCACAGGGCTTATAACTTTAATTTAATAACGCTGACGCGCGCGCCTTCAACCACAAACACAGATTTGTCGTCTATACATATGTCGCAATATTGTATTGTTCCAAGTGTGCATTGTTAAGCTAGTGCATTGAAGACATTATGAGGAACATGTCCAATTATCTTCTTGAACACACACAAATATTTAGTCAATACTATTTACTCTCGGATTTGAGTATATGATGATATCTCAATACTACAATTGTTAGTTTGTAACATTGACAGCGGAGAACATAAAGATTAGACTAAGAACATGCAAAGGCTGTTCATGTTATAATTTTATTTTAAACAAATTTAAAAAATCAATATAGAGAATTAAAAATATTACTTTTCAAAAATAAACAGGAAATAGAAATAAAACACGATCAATCACAATTTGCTTTAACGTCATTAAAAGATTCAACTCGAAAACCAGAAATAAACACAACATTAACTGATTAAAGCAAACAGTTGTACTTAAGGCATTTTGTGCATTTTGATAGACGATCGTGGATTTTGTCTTTGCTTGTTTGACTTAGCATAACAAATAATCAAATGGATTAAATGTTGTTTATTAAGCTGCTGCCGTCACATATTGCCATAAACACTCTCTGTCTACATATAGCTGTTAGGTGTCTTTGTATTGTATGCTTTAGGTATGGCTCTATCTGCCGTATATCTGTGTTTTCTCAACATTTTTGCTTTATAATCATGAAGGTTTTGTTTTATTTTTATACATTACAGCCCGAAGGTCGTTCGACCCATGCGACTTTACTTTGTAATACATACACAAAATGCTCTTAAGTCGTCTGTTAAAAAGAACATGGTACTATTCAACATTTTAAATTTTTTATACACCTGCTAATGTCAATTATAAAAAATGTAAACGTTCCCTTATAAATACAAAATGTTAAGGAGATTGTACCTGAATTGAAATAAAACGTATTGTCTGATAGGATGGGAATAAAATACGACGACCAAGTGACTACTGTGAAATAAGCAAGTTAATATTGATTATTCTTTGACAAACGTTATTAGAAGCCAATTCAATTCCAACTGATTAAAAGCCCTTTTAATGTATCAACGGCGTGTGTTTGTGTAACTGTTTGCGGAAAGTGACCCGATCACATGCTTTACAAAATTGTTAAAGTCAGTTCTGTTGTGAGCCTGGTTTATCGATAAATCTAGCAAAGTAGTAGTTAAAAGCATTTCCAACTGAATAAAAGGATTTGGAGATAAACATTTAACAGTGTAAATAAAGATTCAATTACGAATGACTATCCAGCCAGATAGCATACTATCACATCACCCAGGTTCATGCTAGTGACTCCGAACTTGTCTGGATATCGTCGGGTAATTACGAAAGTCCGACATTTGGGGACTTATAATTCGATGTTCAATGAAGGCAAGTGCTAAAATAAAAATTATTGGAATGAATGATGTTTTCTTTATTTTATTTTTTCATTTGTTCAGTTTTACTTTAAACCACTGTGCTATGTTGATTGTATTTCTGTTGTAGCGTTTGTCACTCTAGTTATTTTTGCAATCCTAATGAGTTAATTGCCACGCTGGTTATTTATGCAATCCTAATGTGTTTATTGTCACGCTGGTTGTTTATGTAATCCTAATGTGTTTATTGTCACGCTGGTTGTTTATGTAATCCTAATGTGTTTATTGTCACGCTGGTTGTTTATGCAATCCTAATGTGTTTATTGTCACGCTGGTTGTTTATGCAATCCTAATGTGTTTATTGCCATGCTGGTTATTTATGCAATCCCAATGTGTTTATTGTCACGCTGGTTATTTATGCAATCCTAGTGTGTTTATTGTCATGCTGGTTATTCATGCAATCCCAATGTGTTTATTGTCACAATGGTTATTTATGCAATTCCAATGTGTTTATTGTCACAATGGTTATTTATGCAATCCCAATGTGTTTATTGTCACAGTGGTTATTTATGCAATCCCAATGTGTTTTTGTCACGCTGGTTATTTATGCAATCCTAATGTGTTTATTGTCACGCTGGTTATTCATGCAATCCCCATGTGTTTATTGTCACAATGGTTATTTATGCAATCCCCATGTGTTTATTGTCACAATGGTTATTTATGCAATCCCAATGTGTTTATTGTCACAATGGTTATTTATGCAATCCCAATGTGTTTTTGTCACGCTGGTTATTTATGCAATCCTAATGTGTTTATTGTCACAATGGTTATTTATGCAATCCTAATGTGTTTATTGTCACGCTGGTTGTCCATGCAATCCTAATGTGTTTATTGTCACAATGGTTATTTATGCAATCCTAATGTGTTTATTGTCACGCTGGGTGTTTATGCAATCCTAATGTGTTTATTGTCACGCTGGTTGTTCATGCAATCCTAATGTGTTTATTGTCACGCTGGTTGTTTATGCAATCCCAATGTGTTTATTGTCACGCTGGTTGTTTATGCAATCCCAATGTGTTTATCGTCATGCTGGTTGTTTATGCAATCCCAATGTGTTTATTGTCATGCTGGTTATTTATGCAATCCTAATGTGTTTATTGTCACAATGGTTATTCATGCAATCCCAATGTGTTTATTGTCACGCTGGTTGTTCATGCAATCCAAATGTGTTTATTGTCACGTTGGTTGTTTATGCAATCCCAATGTGTTTATCGTCATGCTGGTTATTTATGCAATCCCAATGTGTTTATTGTCACGCTGGTTGTTTATGTAATCCTAATGTGTTTATTGTCACGCTGGTTGTTCATGCAATCCTAATGTGTTTATTGTCATGCTGGTTGTCCATGCAATCCTAATGTGTTTATTGTCACGCTGGTTGTCCATGCAATCCTAATGTGTTTATTGTCACGCTGGTTATTTATGCAATCTTAATGTGTTTATTGTCACGCTGGTTATTTATGCAATTCTAATGTGTTTATTGTCACGCTGGTTATTTATGCAATTCTAATGTGTTTATTGTCACGCTGGTTATTTATGCAATCTTAATGTGTTTATTGTCACGCTGGTTATTTATGCAATCTTAATGTGTTTATTGTCACGCTGGTTATTTATGCAATCCTAATGATTTTATTGTCATGCTGGTTAATTTATTTAATCTTGATGCGTGACGCCTTTGTATTTGTTTCACATTGAAATTAAATCAGGACTGGAAAGTGTTTCAATTACTATCGGAGATCATTTAAAGTACTCGGCAGTTTGCAGAGAGCAGGCAGACGTCTGGATGAAATGCATCAATCGAATCTTGGGGAATTCAAAGCCTGTTGCTACTAAACACTGAGTACTTCTTCAGTTGTGTTGGATTGCTCAACTGGTAACCTTCAACTGTAAATCTTTTCTGCAGTGATGGAGTTAAAAACCACTCAGACAAAGCTAGGTAGGATGTGGCGAGAAAGCTCTGATGAGAAAGTGAGGGATGTCAATAAGACCGTCAAAAACCGGGGAAAGTGGATGACCCCCGTCTGAAGCATTGGCAGCATCACACCATCTTCGTGGAAAAAATGTCGAAGCAGGACAGTTGATGGGAATTAGTCCTACCAAGCAAACTGAACAGGATTGGTTTATTCTAATGGATGGTGGCAATGTCATTGTCCCTCTCCGATCTATTTACAATGTTTTCCATTACCTACCAATGTTATAGTAAGGGGTTTTCTTTGGCATCCACCACTCTTCCCGAAGCCAACAGCCTGGGACAAGGACTGTCACCATGCGAACCTTAACAGACGGATGCTATCAATGGAAACACGATCAAGTTTCTGCCAGAACTAGCGTACCACGGCGTGAAAGAGAATGAACACAGAAGATGAAACATTTCTGAAGTTTCATTAAAAGTGATTAAATAGAAATCCAAGCAGACTGTAGTAATGTCGCTCATAATAATAGGCTACTACATGATTGTTGACCTGAACTGAGATTTTGTGTCAAGCGGCATATTCTGTGTAATTGTAATGTAATGCTGGGGTATTTCGTGTATCTTGTTTTAGTCTGTGTCACACTGGCAAATATGTATTTTGCGGAACCCTTGAGTAGTTTTGTTAGATCACGCATTCATGCAGTATTTTGTGTCAAATTATCATATTTTGTATACTTCTTCTATGTCTGTAATTTGTAGTTTCACGTCAGGATGTTTTGTTCAGTCATGATAAATTCTATCCATGCTAGATATTTTGTGTAATCTCAATGTTTTCTAAAATGACTTCTTCACAGCAACAAATATATTTAGAATTCGAGACGGAATATCGAATATAACATTCTTTAAACGGCACAGAAAATGTTCTTTAAATTTCTTTTTGTCATGGTAAGGATGATTGCCTGTGCAAGGATCAGTCACACTAACCGCATATACCAGCCACTGCAAATTGCCCTGACACACGGACGACTGCGACGGCGTGGCCAAGATTTCCGACGACAAAACAATCGACCATTTGTGTCAATGACTTGCTTAGGTGCCTTGGGCTAGAGACCACGTGGCAGACTGTTAAAGACAGGGAAAAAATCCACCAAAGATAACCTCAAGCTGGCTTGAACAACAACAACAGAGAAATCCAATTTAAAATGGAATTGTGATGATTATGAGACTTATCACATTATGTTGTCTGCCTAACGTATTTTGTGCTCCCTTTCACCAATGATATGCTTGTGTCCCTTTTGCGTACGAAGTTTAACTGACGTAGTTAGCATCAACTTATCTATTCACTGTCATGTTTCCAGTAATCATGAAGCAAATTGTGGGTTACTTTTCATGTCAAACTGAAAAAGTGTGTCTGTCACAGCAAGGTATAATAAGGACATTAGACAAATACATTGTCCCTTATTGTGTTCTTGACAGATCGGCTTACAACAGTACCCAAACACCAGGTATTACAATGTCAATGTTCCGACTGGGCGTTATACTGCTGACAATCCTATTTCCATGGCTTCTAGCCGACACATCTACCAGACCGACATACACGGATGCTGGCATGTTACGACGGCACCTGTTTAATACAACGCGATATAACAGGGACATCCGCCCTCTTCACAACCACTCTGAGGCGATACAGGTAAACAACGTGTCGTGGCGTGTAAATACAAGAACATAAATGAAAATATGCTGGTAACAGTAGTTTTGACGATATAATATCTATGTATTCTTACATCGATCATTTTACATGCGTCACAAGTGCTTCATGTTTTGTTTACATGTACGTTGATAAAGTTTGTTTTGTTTGTTTGTTTTTGTTACATCGCACAGACACAATTATGGTCATATTGGCGACGTCCAGCTAATTTTGGTGGAGGAAGACATACGTCTGAGACCCCCAGACGTAAGGCTGGGTAGAACCACCGGCGCACCGCAGGTTTGCTGGAAAACCTCCCCACATGAAAGTTCTCTCCCCGACTGGGAGTCGAATCCACGCGGTGAGGGGCTGAGGAGTTCGTTTTGTATCTGTTTTGTTTGTTTTGGATAGTTTGACTTTTATAGTCTCTTATGTCTGTAAGGTCGGTGCCATTGGACATTTTGTCTTTAAAGTTCGTGCTATTGGAATCATCTTCCGTACACGTTCGAAAAAGAACCTCAAAGGTAGGAGTATTGGCAGATCGGGATTCTTGGTACCTGCTTCAGTCTTCTTACATAAAGTAGCTTCTATACATTTAAAGAAAGTTATGTTTGCACATAAAAATAACACAGTAAAAATAATTTAAATGGCTTATTTTGAACAATGCATCATCAACATCAGACCTCTACAGTTTAACGCAAGGTTTCACCTCAAATCAGGCTACAACAGACGAATCTGTACTGTAACGTCCGCGAGGGTTTTGAACAGAGCATTTTACTTATTTTCGTCCAACATCTGTACATCTGTCTTAGTTCGTACCTTATAGACTGCATTTATAATGTCAGTTTCGACCTCGTGTAACAAAAAGGTAAAAAAAACCAACAAACTTTTTGCAGTATTTCTCACAGTGATTGTTGTGCATCGATCTAATAAAGTAATAAAAGAAGACCTCGATATGAATCTCTATCCCTCTCTCTCCCTATCATTGTTTTTTTCTCAATATTTTGCTGAGTGATATTCCGTGTTGATGAAAGATATGAGCTTAACACGTGCCGTTTTGTTTACTCCATCAATAACAACGTCTCAGTCACGTTATCTACACACACTACCTGAATGTTGTTTTTCTGTCCTATTGTGGTTGCTTGTCAAACGGTGTCTGAAATTCTTCTAACCTGATATGTATCATATAATAAATCTTCAATTTATCATTTATTTTAAAACCGTAACTGTATTTACATATGTATATTTAAGGTAAACATATCGATGCACGTGCGCAGATTGCACGCCATGCATGTGAGCGAGTCTGAAGCCATAATTGCTGGAAACACGGCATTTACCTGGCGAGATCAAATGTTGACATGGAAGCCAAGTGACTACGGTGGAATTGACGTAATACCAGTTACGTTAGATACAATATGGCGTCCTGAACTATCGTTCAGTGAAATGTCTGTTAAGTTAGAATCAGCTTGGCTTACGTCATCAGGTGACGTCTTAATGACAATGACGTCCTATTACACAATGCCATGTTTCATCGACACAACCTACTTTCCGATCGACCAACATCTTTGCTATTACACCATTTTCTCGACAAAATATAACTCTAAGGAAGTCGTGTTAAATTTGATTGAATTTGACACAAATCAAACTGCCTTTAACAGTGAATGGATACTCGACCTTGACTCATTCTTTATTGCTTCTCGAGACATACTGGCTCAAAGTTTTTCAATGAAAGTCAGGACAAATTATTTTGTGGCCAGTTTTCGTGTTAAAAGGCGTGGCCTGTTTGTTGCGTTGAGTTCATTTTGTCCAGGAGCACTCATCACACTTCTAAATCTGCTGACATCATTTGTTCCCGCGCAATCTGGAGAGCGGTTGTCTTATTCCATCACTGTGTTCTTGTCCTGGGCTTTTTTCTCGATGGCTTTGTTGGATAGTCTGCCCCCAAACTCCCTCCAGGTACCCGTGCTAACATATGTCTTTGTTATCTTCAATGGGGTCAATACAGTTGTGGTGGTTTGGAGTGTGATCATTGTATGTCTGGCCCATAGAAGTGACCATGAGAACATACCTCGGTTGGTCAGGAGGATGTGTGGCAGGAGGTCCTACAAAGACCACACACCAGCAGACCTCGCCAGGCCTCAGGATGACACACCCATGCCTGATACGGCATGCACTAGCCCACACTTAACCTCAATTACGGACACCAAAAGTGAAAACAGACTTAATCCTGAAATCATTGAGGGAAGGGATGAAAACAACTGCAAAAGTGATCGTTTAACATGGCCCCAACTCACCAACAGACTTGATGTGTATTTTTTCTGGTTAATTTTACTCTTAATTGTGATCATAAACATTGTTGTGTGGACACATCTGTACCCTGAAGCCATTAAAGCCAGCTCCAACTAAATTATAATACAATAAAGAAACCCATTACCGAGTATTCCCCTGGTGAGACATGTCCAGGTATGTATAATGACAAGGGTTTCTTTCAGTATAATGATACTGATCCGTTTCTGTATATGTAATAATACTGATACAAATTTGTAAATTAAGAACAGTATGTATGAATTCAAGGGCGGATCCTGAAATTTTTGGTGGTGGGAGCAGGTATATATATACACTAAAGGATCCTAATTTAAATTAAAATTTACAAAAATTTAAAACAAAATTTACCATAAAAGATTAGTGTTTTGTAAGCTAACATGTATGTGTTTTCACAACTCTACTTTTTTACCTGGTTGCTGGTGGTGATGGGGTAGTGGTGGGGGTAATGCATCCCCCACTGGATCCATCCCTGTGTGTAATGATACTGACATTGATCACTTACTTAAGTATATGTAATAACACTGAAATAACTTTCTAACTTACGTATATATAATGATACTTACTGCTTATTACAGAAATACTCTAAATAGCATGGATATATCTTCTTTACTTAGGTATTTCTATTAGTATCTTTAAAGCTCCCTTAATTAACAATGTATAATATAAAGTACAGTCCTAGAGTTCTTGTCTATATTGGTAAAAGCACAGCTCCCATAATTACCAATGTATAATATAAAGTACAGGCCTAGCTCTCTTATTTAAGCATGTGTATTGGTAAAAGAACAGCTCCCATAATTAACTATGTATAATATAAAGTACAGGCCTAGCTCTCTTATTTAAGCATGTATATTGGTAAAAGAACAGCTCCCATAATTAACTATGTATAATATAAAGTACAGGCCTAGCTCTCTTATTTAAGTATGTATATTGGTAAAAGAACAGCTCCCATAATTAACTATGTATAATATAAAGTACAGGCCTAGCTCTCTTATTTAAGTATGTATATTGGTAAAAGAACAGCTCCCATAATTAACTATGTATAATATAAAGTACAGGCCTAGCTCTCTTATTTAAGTATGTATATTGGTAAAAGAACAGCTCCCATAGTTAACTATGTATAATATAAAGTACAGGCCTAGCTCTCTTATTTAAGCATGTATATTGGTAAAAGCACAGCTCCCATAATTAACTATGTATAATATAAAGTACAGGCCTAGCTCTCTTATTTAAGTATGTATATTGGTAAAAGAACAGCTCCCATAATTAACTATGTATAATATAAAGTACAGGCCTAGCTCTCTTATTTAAGTATGTATATTGGTAAAAGCACAGCTCCCATAATTAACAATGTATAATATAAAGTACAGGCCTAACACTCTTATTTAAGCATGTATATTGGTAAAAGAACAGCTCCCATAATTAACTATGTATAATATAAAGTACAGGCCTAGCTCTCTTATTTAAGCATGTATATTGGTAAAAGCACAGATCCTTTAATGAAGTAGGTTTAATAGTACTGACATATAAACGATGTTCCATGGCTGTTTAAAAGAAGAGGCATGTAGCTGAACATCGTTTGTGGGATCTATCTTAACAAATATAACAAGTTTAAGGTAAGCATGAAAGCATTAATAGCAGAGACAAAGGTATATGTAAATATCACATCAAGAAGTGTGGAAGAATACAGATAGAAGATACTTGATAAAATGGCATTGCTGCATGCTGTTTGGATAACAAACATTTTAAACATTTGTTGACTTTTTCACATTTTATATTTAACCATTTTACAGAGTGCACACGTCATCATATTCTACTGTAATCATAAATAGTCACATTTTATATTTAACCATTTTACAGAATGCACACGTTATCATATTCTACTGTAATCATAAATGGTATGTTTAACAGGTTAATTCTTGTCATAACTCTATACCAGCAAAGTTGTCAACCATTTCACTTTGTATGTTATTTGATTCAGCATAAAACCCCAAGTAAACCAAAATAAAAGAACCGACTTGGATTTAGAAATCAAGGGAGGCTATCCAATGTCTCTCATTGTCTTGTGGTCTGCTGGTTGCACTCACGACTAAGTATTATACTACTAAATCTGCTCCAAGTTTTAAGCAAACCAGCCACATAGAAACCCATCTATGGACAAACAAAATAACACATTGGCAATAATTTAAACAATTGTATAGGCAAGAGTTCTTGCTCTCTCCAAGGTGTTTATAGCATTAAACCTGTATTTCAACAGTGTTTTTTTTTTGGTTACATTGCACTGTCACAATTATGGTTATATTGGCATCATCCAGCCTATTATTGGTGGAGGAAGACCCTAGACCTGTCTTGCTAGAACCACCAGAGTACTGCAGTTTAGCTAAAAATCCTCCCCACATGGAAGTCTTCACCCCAACTGATAGTCACCATTGCAGTGAATACACTAATAAAAAAGGCTTTTTAAAAGATATAAATTTAATAGAACCTGTCCTGTTTTAGCCAATTTATAAGTCATGTATGGATGCGTGTTCAGAACATTTAACATAACAGACAAATAAAAAAAAAAATATTTCAGATTTTATTTTTTCTAAAACATTCACTAGACAAATATCAAAGAAATCCTACAAACAAATTTTTGATATTAGACTATATAAGATTTTCAATACAGCACATTTAACAGTTACATTATCTGATATTAAAACAGTTGCCAGCATCTTGTTACATTGTAAATCTGAGGCTAACATACTACAGTCCAGCTGGAAATATCCGACCATACTCAAGCTTGGAGTCCTTAGAGAAGCCAGGTTCTCTCCCTTTAATAGCCATTCTTACTTGCTTAATAAACACCGAAGTCAATCTTCACAACAGTATTCCTCATATACAATGCCAACTGATCAAATAAGATTTTTCAAACCAGCAATTTAAGAAACCAGCAATTTAAGATTCATACAAAATACAAATGTCCCAACACTGAAAGGTTATTGTGATTATGTTAATGAGCCTAGACTATACACTAATCCAATTGTGGCTGGTCTGGCAAATAACAGTAATCTGTGGTGAAAATATTGATTGTGAATCAACAGAGAGCCATCTGATAGTGTTCTTGTTATGCACTCAAAGAATGGAGGATTTTTTATATGGCATGGGTACCATGTGATGTGAATCTACTCCAACCTGACTCTGTCATTTAACACTACATAAAGTGCAAGTATGTCAGCAATGTAGAACAACGTAGTACAGTTTAAGGCATACAGTTACATAATTTTTGTTAACAATACACATTAACTTCTTTGATCTTGATGTTATGCCACTGTTAATGACAAATTATGGTTTTGTTCTTTGTTATGACCAATTATGATCTCAATAGTGACATCCAGGATGTGGAGGAAGACCCCAGACTTATCTCTGGGTAGAACCTTTGGAGTAATGCAGGTTAGCTAGAAAACTTCCTTAAATGAAAGTTATTGCCCTACACAGTAAGAAGCTGAGGAGTTACAAGTCAGCAGATCTTACCACTTGTCCACTGGCGATCCTTGACAAATTATTACAAATTGTCAATTTAAAGTAGAATCCAGTATAATGTGTTATGAACATAAAAATGTGATACAAAATTAACATCAAGGTCAGCGAGATAAGTATAAATATATTGTTGAGTCACACAGTTTATAATCTTGGAAAACCAAGCAATAATTTCAGCAATGGCTAATCCTGTCAAAACATATTCCACCTACTGAAAATAAATCGTATTCATTAAAAATATCCTGCTCTTTAATTTAAATGGATAATGTGTGTTGTTGTCAATTTTGTCTGCCTACAATTTCAATATAGAAGTCCTATATTTCAGTTTTCAACAACTAGTTTCAACAAGTTGTGTTGTAAATATTTCTGTATTCCTTTAATCTCATGTAACAGTGTTAGGATAACTATCAGGCTTTAGTACAATATTTTCAAGAGCGTCATCAAGTTTACTATGACGTAGGTATACCCAATATTGCTTTACCTATACTGTACAGACCAAGCCTACAAAAATCACATGAAGAACTTCACAAATTGTCTCAGCGACTGAACAATGAAAATCTTCTGTTGGGTTTTCCTTTGTTAAGAAGCAATGATTGTATATTGTCTAGAGTTGGAAGATGCTTTAGATTCCCGTACGCTGCTACGGCTGGTTTAGAACGAAGCATTCTCTCGGAGACTCTTCTGATGTCGTCCTCTGTGATCTTGCCTGAAATAACAATATTGAACTAAGTAATATGTTGTTTTTGTGTGTGTGTGTATACGGGCGCAGGGGAGTAAACCTTTTTTTGTCAAACTTTTGTATGGAAGATAAAACATTTTTGGCAAAAGAAAAAGGGGAAAACTAACACACTACCAATGGTTAATGTATTAAGTAGTTTGGTAATGCAACTGAAAGGATTTTCTAAGTAAAATATGAGACACTTCAGAGCATTTTCTATTCCAAAACATTCCAAGTTAAATATATTATATGTGCAGCAAATCTAAATTAACTTTTTAGAAATTAAATAACCACATCAAAGAAATGATAAATGCATATGACCTATAACGCAAAAAAATGTTTTAAACCATATAAACATATGGTATTAAACTGAAATATAATTTGCCATTATTACAAAATAATTTACATTCATCTCAAATTAAAATTATGCACCTTATTTTACCAACCAATCAGCAATTTATTTAAAAATTACTACAAATCCGATTATACAATCCAACACCCATTAAAGCAACAATTCAAATGCACCAAAGTTACAACTCAAATACACCAATCAAAGATTAATTACAATTAAAATGCACCAATCAAAAAAGAAATAAAATTAACACTCACCAATAAGATTGAAGTAATGTTCTGGAGGTTTCCTGTGTCCACTACTGAGCACCTGGCGTCCCACATCTTCAAATACAACTGGTCGCTGTTCCAGACTCATCATCATCATTGATTGTACCTGCCGCTTCGCTCGACTCAACTCCTCCTGACAGCCAATGAACAACAATGCATCAGGAATCAATTGCAGGAGCATGTGTTTTAGAAAATTCTAGCATTTATCTTTTTAAAACAGAAATAAAAGAGTACTTATCTATAAAACTTTACGGTAAATTTTGAAACAACAAAGATAATCGACATGCAAGTAAATGGCATGAGTTGATCATCAGTGACTTAGGTGACAAGGTCTATAGAGGCCTGTTATGTTGATCAAGGTTACCACAAATGGATGTACAGTGTTCAAGGTACAGGCAACAGCTAAGATCTAGTTTTACAAATGAAAAGAGAGAGTTGTCACAACAGCAAGTAAGAGTTCCTTGGTACAGTTTATCATTAACATTACTGAAATGTAATCTGTGTAACAACAGTAAAAATGTTGTTAGATGCATGTCTTTTTTTATGCCACAACATTACCGTGATCTAGACCTTTACGCAAACATAACTTTGTCTATGCTGCATAGACATAACATACAATTGTTTGTTTGTTGGGTTTATCGTCCCACCAACAGAATTTCAGTTATCTGAAGACAGTGTCTACTTGAAGCAGATATAGTGCTGCATTCACTGTGTATAGCATGCCGTGAACACCTGGCATGACATCCCACCCAGTCACATTATCCTGACACCAGGCCAACCAGTCGTGGAACTACCATTATATTTGCTTGAGCGTTAGCAAGGGAGCTATGTCACTACCATTTTTAACAACGTTGATTTTGTGGCCCTGGATCAAACCTGAGGGCTCCCATACCTGAAGCCGACGCTCTATCGATTGCGCTACCAGGTCTGGTACATATAATTGCCTATTCTGTATAGACATAAAATATAATTGCCTATGTTATATACAGACATAACATATAGTTGTGTATGCCATATACAGACACAACATATGATTGTCTATGCTGCATAGACATAACATACAATTGTTTGTTTGTTGGGTTTATCGTCCCACCAACAGAATTTCAGTTATCTGAAGACAGTGTCTACTTGAAGCAGATATAGTGCTGCATTCACTGTGTATAGCATGCCGTGAACACCTGGCATGACATCCCACCCAGTCACATTATCCTGACACCAGGCCAACCAGTCGTGGAACTACCATTATATTTGCTTGAGCGTTAGCAAGGGAGCTATGTCACTACCATTTTTAACAACGTTGATTTTGTGGCCCTGGATCAAACCTGGGGGCTCCCATACCTGAAGCCGACGCTCTATCGATTGCGCTACCAGGTCTGGTACATATAATTGCCTATTCTGTATAGACATAAAATATAATTGCCTATGTTATATACAGACATAACATATAGTTGTGTATGCCATATACAGACACAACATATGATTGTCTATGCTGCATAGACATAACATATAATTGTCTACGTTGTATAGAGACATAAGAATTTCTCAGCACATTGAATCTAATAAGCAATTTTGTTAGAAAGAAAACAATGAAATAAGCTTATCTTATTTATATCTGGTTGTTTTGTTGATGGATTATTTGTAAACAAGATCGGTTTCAGGTTAATACAGGTAAATTATTTTAGTAAAAAAGGTACACAAGGTACTTACGTTCATAATCTGTGTGCCGGTATTGGAGATCTCTCTAGTGATAACTTCTGTAAGTGACTTAAGCTACAGAAAAAGTAAATATACATAAATATATACTTATATAAATAAAAACAAGTTTCATTTTATTAACAATCCATATAAACATAATAGGAATAAGTAACATCAATTTTGCAGCATTTTAGACACTAGAAAATGGTTGCCAAGTTAGCTGTTCAAATCAATGTTTGCCTCAATTTCTTAGCAGTTAAAATATTGTTGATGATGTAAACATACAAAATGGAGCTGAAATCTGACACTTGATTGATTCATAAACCGTTTCACATTAATCTGATATAGGGAAACAAGATCCACATCAATATTACTGAAATGTTCAACTGTTAATGTCAAATGCCAATAAGTTTAAAACATGACAATGTTTGAATGATAGAGAGAACAATATGATATCTCATCTACTTCATCTTCTACACCCAATATGACATATGTTCTTGGGGGTCCCCAAAAAATGTTTCTAAAATGTTGTAGATGCATTCTGAAGGGTATCTGGACAAATGGTTAATAGTTTTTAATGGTTTTATTAAACTGACTCTGAAAGTCTTAAATGCGAACATATAAACCTTTGGCAACATAACTTATTGTTGAAAACTGGTTCAAATTATTCCAAAAACTATGCCGAAACAGGCAAACACATACTGCCCTTCGAGTTGAAACATAAAATTCAGGTAGATTACGTTTGCAACTCAATTTTTCCATCGATCGTTGTTTGCATATAATGGAAAGAAAATAATTGTTAGAAAAATCTTGTTATCAATTTTTCAGCGAACAATCATTGTAGTATCAGCAGATATTATGCTTAAGATTTCTGTTGGGTGTTCGAGAGCGTGTTGTGCATTATTCCAATGTACCATTTTTATGGAAGTTACCATTTAAACTCGTCTTATCCAAATTTCAAGTGAAGCCTACAATAATTTTGTGACAAACAAAACAGTGCTAATTTCAATTGCCAAAGCATATTAAATATAGCTGTGCTTAAATGATTGAAACAACAACATCTTTGAGCCAACAAAAACTGCACAAATTACTAAAGGTGGTATCCGACAGTTTACCTATATCTAATATATGTAACAATATCTTGTCTTTGTTTGGGGGTTTTCTGGGAAAAAAATACAATTATCAGTCTAAGCTTTGATGATTTTCAACAGTACCTTATTGTTGGGCAGTAAAACTCGTTAATCAACACTTAAATGTTCATTCTTTTCAAATCTATAAATAAGAACAACTGGGATTTCTGCAAACAATAGACATTAACATCACCACAGATGATGTGGATGAGCTAAAACATAAGTGGTCAAGTGGTTTTTGTAGTTTAAAAATAGTGTGGCTCAGATAGGACATACATGTTTGGAATGACAATAATGGCGTTCTTGATCACTTGTCAGACAGGTGAAGAACATCAATAAACAACATTTTGTGAGATCTGTTCTGGTAACAATGGTTGATTATGATGTTTATTGAAAATATTTTGGTCAAAGCTGTCTGATTCCACCTCTCTTAGGTACTATTGTTACACAGGGTGCTTCCTACAGCTGCAGATCACTAAATTATCAAATTACTCTCAACTTATAAATATATCTTCCCTCTTTTCTTTTTTGCAACTTGATACATAATTCTTTTACCCTGGCTACTTGCTAAAAACGGAGAAGGGACAAAATCTTTCGGTTACGCAATTCTTTCTGTTCATTTTAGCAAGTGCAGACAAACACCCTCTCATAATGTTTCCATGCGGATAAATCCCCTCCTGTAAATTTTCCACATTTTGCCAAGATGTTTATTTGGTTCACACAGTAAGTCTTGTAAATACACTGAGAGAACATTTGATTTTTTTTCTGATAAAATTCAAACTTTAAGATATATTTAATAGTCATTAATTTGTGGGAGTGAATTTGTCTGTATTTGTTAAATTTTTGATTTTGTCAACTTATACCAAAATGAACATAAAGGATTTTGTCCGGGAGGTATTTTGTCCTAAATATGCTAGAACTTTTGGCCACTGTTTGTGTTTTTATTGTGCTTGGATGTAACTTAATCTTTTTTGCTCTATTCCATGTCAGAATCAATCTCAAAGCTGGGACCTGAATATATTCTCACACAAAAAATTCCTTATTATAAAATTCTTGAGCATGAGATCATTCTTAAGCATCTGATTGGTCAAATTTTAAATTTCATTTAAAATGCAACCTGTCAGATCCTTGAGGATGATCTTGGACTTGAGCTAAAAGTTTTATAACTTTTGACCCTTACCATTATTTTATTATATTATTGTTGTTTGTGCACTTTAATTTCACATCAATTATAAGAAGTAACTGTTGAGTCAAAGTAAACAATTTAATTATCAAAGGTTAATTCCCCTCAGGATTTTCAATGATCATACTGAGTATACAGACCTGGTCTGGGTGTGAGCTTGCATGGATACAGAACAAGCCTGAGTCAGCAAACACATGGTTGTATGCTGTGGCACTATGGATCCAGTGGTACCTGGAATGGACACAATGTAGTGTAATGTAGTTAGATAATATAACATACATACTGCATATATCTATGTTTTATTGTTTATTTGCTTTATCATCCCAACAACAGTATTTTGATTATTTGGAGAAAATGTGCTGCCTTCACAGTTTATATCATGTCGTAAACACCTGGCACGATACCAAACCCTGTCGCATTATCCTGACACAGAGCCTGAATTACCCTTCTATTTGCTGGAGCATTAGCAAGGGAGCTATACAACTACCTTTCTTTAAGTCTTTATGGTGTCACAGTCAGGAATCCAACCTAGGGCCTCCCATACCTAGAGCAATTGATCTACCAGTTGTGTCAAAGGTCTCATTTGCTTATATATACAAACACCTTCAACTGAATTCTTTCACTCATCAAACATCCAGATGTGATGAAAGACCTTAAGATACCAGGTTAACTCAACATTAGTCCTAAAATAATACACATCTGCCTGGACTGCTGATACATCTTCAGATAAAGCCAGGTTTACAAAACATTGCATGTAAGAACACTGGTATATATACTTACAGAAATCACTGGTATATGTCTTGGCTGATTGAGGAGATTGAGGTAGAGCCATCCCAATGCATGTACCCAAATCCATCCCAACACTTGTATTAACCGAATGAGGACATTGAGGTAGAACTAAGTGTATATCTCCTTGCAGGGGCACCTATAGTGTAGTGATAGAGTCACTGATTTTAACTCCTCTGACTGCTTATTCTTTACTGCATAAGTTCGAGTCCTGTTTGCAGCAAAGGACTTAATATGGGAAGGTCTTCCAGCTGACTTGTGGTACACCGGTGGTTCTACTCAGTCATGTGTCTGTGGTCTTTCTCCATCGAGTAGCTGGACGTTGCAATAATGATCATATATGATCACTAGGATGTACTTTAATTTAACAAATAACATAACAAACCCAAAAACTTGCACCTGCACTTACTGATTGAGGACGTTGAGGTAGAGCCTGGTGTACATCCCCTTGCCAGGACCCCCTGCAGAGAAGGACCCGCCACCTCCCATCAATGTGTTGAGGACACAGAATGCAACAAAGTCATCATCAGTGACAGAACAGCTTTCTAGACCTATCACCAGATGGGCCAGGTGGGGCATGGCTGTGGGTCCCAGACTGACATTGGACAAGTCTGCCTCCTCCTGAAATAATCACGTGTTGAGGTTTCTTCTTAAATATCACACATTCTTTTTAAATATGACACAATGTTTAAGTAATTTTTTAGTCATCTAAATATATTTACATTGCTTATCTATGGTATATATACTACACTCAGCACAACTGCGCTCAGTATTAAACATGTAAGTTTATTTTATAGGGGAACTAACTGGAGTTTTTAAAGGTAAGAAAAATAATGTTATTTTAGTGTCAACAGAATACATGCTTTTGATAACGCAGAAAAAAAAAGTCATTTGATTAATACGGGTGCTTGAAAAGTGCTGTGACGTGAATGTCAGTGTCCTCTTCTTTTATCTTCATAAAAATGGGTGGGTCCCAATCAAGTGCTATTATTATTGTCTTATTGACAGCTTTCCTGAGAAAGAATGTTTACCTGTTTATGTTGTGACTGAAAAATAGATATCTGTTGTAAGATGCTGACTAAGCTATGTGCATCATGATGAGCATTACCTGAGAAATCTCGTTGTAGTCTTCACTGTTGCTTGTCAGTTTTTGTTGTGCCATTTAAACATTTATTACACTATTCAATAAAAATTTTTTCAATAACCAAATTTTGCTTAAAATTATGGAAATCAGTCCACATAAGTCCATTTTATATTTTTATAACATGATGAGGAATAAATTCATGGGCACTGTGGCAATGATTGCTAGCATGCTGCAGTCACTGAAATTAAAACACATTTGATCATCCTTGGCAACTAAATGCAAGAGTAGACTTGTGAATTGTATTAATAAAGTTTGTCACCTGACAGGAAAGTTTTGTTGTTTTTTCATGGGGTTTTCCAGCCCAAGAATGTTCATTAATTCATCCTGTCTAAAAATAAACACACCATTTTTGCATCATTGAGTGACATCAGTTGTTATATTCAGGTTATCATGTTAATAGCAACTTCTTGGACATTTGTGTAAGTTTATTTTTTTAGTAACCAACTGGTTCAACCAATACTGAAAGACTGAGGGATCAATCAAACACTGATGGGCACAGGTTTTAACAACAAAACATTGATGTACACAAGATTCAATAAAACACTGAAGTACACAAGGTTCAACCAAACATCGATGGGCACAGGATTCAACCAAACATTGATAGACACAGGGTTAAAGCAAACATTGATGGGCACAGGGTTCAAAAAAACATTGATTGATACAGAGTACGGTCAAGCATTGATAGAGACATGGTTCAACCAAACATTGATGGACCCAAGGTCCAAGCAAACATTGATTGATACAGGGTACAGTCAAGCATTAATAAAGACATGGTCCAACCAAAACATTGTGCAGTTGTCTTTTAAACAGTGTGTGTTGCCTTAGCAGCCAGACATTGATGATGAATAAGAATGATCTTTAGTAAATATCTGATAAAAGACTGGCTGTCAGTTTAATGGATAAAAATATAAAACACTTACTAGAGCCAATCCGCCGGTGTACTGGGCAATGGAATCATCTCTCCCCTTGGATTTGTCGAGGATAATTCTGTCCTCTGTCCAAACAGGTCTCATCTCCAAAAAGTATTGTCTTGCTAGTTGCACCAACTGATCATGGTCCATGCCGACACCAGCCAGCACCATGCGGCTGGGGTCATGGAAACTGTGCAGATATGTGTACAGCGTCCGCCGGTCTATCACAGGTATATTCTCTTCAGGGCACAGCTTAGGCAGGCCCAGTGTGTTGTCTCTATACGCAGCCTGTAAATAGATGGGGGTGATTAGGTGCAAGTTGTAGTTGTCAGGGCAGTAGTGATTGAACATAAGTCGGTAGAAATCAGAGAGTGATAATGCATAATTTGTGGCAGTGTGAATAATTGTGGTGATAATGATAATGAGAGATTATTAGATGAAGGGGGTGAAGTGGCAGAGGATATGGTAAGGAGTGGATAGATGGTTAATGGATATAATATATATTCTAAAACATATGATTCTGTGTCTAGTTCTTGTCTTCGATATTTTATGTATGTTAAACTTGTTAAAATGAAGATATATTGAATTGTTTGGATTAATTATAATAAGGGTAGTAAATATGATGATGGTGACGATATGTAGTAGAGGAAGAGGTGATGGGATAGTAAAGGGATACTGGGGTGATAAAGAAAAGAGATGGTGTGATAATAAAGGAATACTGGAATGATAAAGTTAGAGATGGTGTGATAATAAAGGGATATTTTGGTGATAAAGTTAGAGATGGTGTGATAATAAAGGGACACTGGGATGATAAAGGAAGACATAGTAGTAAAGGGATATTGGGTGACACAAAAGTCGGATGAAGTAAAGGAATAGCAACACTGTTAACAAATGCCTAATGTGGAAGTAAACAGATGATGTGCTAAATATATATTCTTACCTGATAATTGTTCATGAAAACTTGTCTTGTTGTTTGATCAAAGTAATCAAAGTATTCCATATGATAGAAATTTTTGTTCACTAAATAATAATAGTAAAACAAAGTACAAACATACCTCTATAGTTCATTGGCTATGTTTGTTGGGATTATCGTCCCACCAACAGTATTTCAGTAATCTGGAGACGGTGTCCACTTGAAGCAGATATAGTGCTGCCTTCACTGTGTATAGCATGCCCTGAACACTTTGCACGATACCATGCTCAGTCACATTATCCTGACACTGGGTCAACCAGTCGTACAACTACCCTTATATTTGCTTGAGCATAAGCAAGGGAGCTTTGTCATTTTTAACGACTTTGGTATGTTGCGGCCTTGAATCGAAGCTGGGGCCTCTCGTACCTGGAGCCAATGCTCTACCAATTGCACTGCCAGGTTTGGTGGGGCTAATTATTGACTTAGCACTGTAGTATAGTACATTATTGCACAAAGTACAATGTAATTTCTACTATAGTACATTATTGTAAGACTTACTGCAAAGATCATCTCTGTTAGCAGCACATCAGGGGAAGGGTTCATACGATGGGACTCCAGTTCAAACCCTATACTCTGGCGGGTGATATCCAACTGTGAAAAAAATCAGCAAAAGTACATTAAACATGGGACTGATGTGAGCAATATCAGCAAAAGTACATCAAACATGGGATTGCTGTGAGCAACATTAAGATGAGAACATCAAACATGGGATCACTGTGAGCAACATTAAGATCAGTACATCAAACATGGGATTGCTGTGAGCAACATTAAGATAAGTAAATTAAACATGGGACTGCTGTGAGCAACATTAAGATGAGTATATCAAAAATGGGATCGCTGTGAGCAATATCAGCAAAAGTACATCAAACATGGGATTGTTGGAGCGATATCAGCAAACGTTCATCAAAGATGGGATTGCTGTGAGCAACATTAAGATAAGTATGTTGAAATTCAATAAGAATCGTAAAATATCAGTATACGGCCGCTGCCCTAATAAATACATACATATACTTACCAGTTCATCCGAGATCTCTGGTCTATTGACTGCCTGTGACAGGATGTGCATGGCCTTCGCTAGACCTGATGTCTCTGCAGACATAGCATAGATCATTGTGTCTCTGCAGAAAGAAAGAGCAAAAAATAGAGCTGCATCACCACAATCATAGCGACTTTCAACTATAGTGGAAGAAAGTCCACCAGAACAAGATAAAGAACCATAAAAAAAACCTGTCAGCTGAAAATATTCACCAAGACTATAACTCAGGCCCACTGATTATTTTATTTTGGAAATACAGTCATAATAGCAATGTCCATCTATTTTTGGTGGAGGAAGACCCCAAACAAATGTCTGTGTAGAAAGACTAGCATACTGTAGATCAGCTGGAAAACATTCCCACATTAAGTCCTTCCCTCAGAATGGGACTTGAACAAACAGTTGAAAGAGACACTACTATCATGCCATGGCACCCTTCAGTCAGAGACACTACTACCATGCCATGGCACCCTTCAGTCAGAGACACTACTACCATGCCATGGCACCCCTTCAGTCAGAGACACTACTACCATGCCATGGCACCCTTCAGTCAGAGACACTACTACCATGCCATGGCACCCCTTCAGTCAGAGACACTACTACCATGCCATGGCACCCTTCAGTCAGAGACACTACTACCATGCCATGGCACCCCTTCAGTCAGAGACACTACTACCATGCCATGGCACCCCTTCAGTCAGAGACACTACTTCCATGCCATGGCACCCCTTCAGTCAGAGACACTACTACCATGCCATGGCACCCCTTCAGTCAGAGACACTACTACCATGCCATGGCACCCCTTCAGTCAGAGACACTACTACCATGCCATGGCACCCCTTCAGTCAGAGACACTACTACCATGCCATGGCACCCCTTCAGTCAGAGACACTACTACCATGCCATGGCACCCCTTCAGTCAGAGACACTACTACCATGCCATGGCACCCTTCAGTCAGAGACACTACTACCATGCCATGGCACCCCTTCAGTCAGTGACACTACTACCATGCCATGGCACCCCTTCAGTCAGTGACACAACTACCATGCCATGGCACCCCTTCAGTCAGAGACACTACTACCATGCCATGGCACCCTTCAGTCAGAGACACTACTACCATGCCATGGCACCCCTTCAGTCAGTGACACTACTACCATGCCATGGCACCCCTTCAGTCAGTGACACAACTACCATGCCATGGCACCCCTTCAGTCAGTGACACTACTACCATGCCATGGCACCCCTTCAGTCAGAGACACTACTACCATGCCATGGCACCCCTTCAGTCAGAGACACTACTACCATGCCATGGCACCCCTTCAGTCAGAGACACTACTACCATGCCATGGCACCCCTTCAGTCAGAGACACTACTACCATGCCATGGCACCCCTTCAGTCAGAGACACTACTACCATGCCATGGCACCCTTCAGTCAGAGACACTACTACCATGCCATGGCACCCCTTCAGTCAGTGACACTACTACCATGCCATGGCACCCCTTCAGTCAGTGACACAACTACCATGCCATGGCACCCCTTCAGTCAGAGACACTACTACCATGCCATGGCACCCTTCAGTCAGAGACACTACTACCATGCCATGGCACCCCTTCAGTCAGTGACACTACTACCATGCCATGGCACCCCTTCAGTCAGTGACACAACTACCATGCCATGGCACCCCTTCAGTCAGTGACACTACTACCATGCCATGGCACCCCTTCAGTCAGTGACACTACTACCATGCCATGGCACCCCTTCAGTCAGAGACACTACTACCATGCCATGGCACCCCTTCAGTCAGTGACACAACTACCATGCCATGGCACCCCTTCAGTCAGTGACACTACTACCATGCCATGGCACCCCTTCAGTCAGAGACACTACTACCATGCCATGGCACCCCTTCAGTCAGTGACACTACTACCATGCCATGGCACCCCTTCAGTCAGAGACACTACTACCATGCCATGGCAGCCCTTCAGTCAGTGACACTACTACCATGCCATGGCACCCCTTCAGTCAGAGACACTACTACCATGCCATGGCACCCCTTCAGTCAGTGACACTACTACCATGCCATGGCACCCCTTCAGTCAGAGACACTACTACCATGCCATGGCACCCCTTCAGTCAGAGACACAACTACCATGCCATGGCACCCTTCAGTCAGTGACACTACTATCATGCCATGGCACCCCTTCAGTCAGAGACACTACTACCATGCCATGACACCCCTTCAGTCAGAGACACAACTACCATGCCATGGCACCCCTTCAGTCAGTGACACTACTATCATGCCATGGCTCCACTTCAGTCAGTGACACAACTACCATGCCATGGCACCCTTCAGTCAGAGACACTACTACCATGCCATGGCACCCCTTCAGTCAGAGACACTACTACCATGCCATGGCACCCTTCAGTCAGAGACACTACTACCATGCCATGGCTCCACTTCAGTCAGTGACACAACTACCATGCCATGGCACCCCTTCAGTCAGAGACACTACTACCATGCCATGGCACCCCTTCAGTCAGAGACACTACTACCATGCCATGGCACCCTTCAGTCAGAGACACTACTACCATGCCATGGCACCCCTTCAGTCAGAGACACTACTACCATGCCATGGCTCCACTTCAGTCAGCGACACAACTACCATGCCATGGCTCCACTTCAGTCAGTGACACAACTACCATGCCATGGCACCCCTTCAGTCAGCGACACTACTATCATGCCATGGCTCCACTTCAGTCAGTGACACAACTACCATGCCATGGCACCCCTTCAGTCAGTGACACTACTACCATGCCATGGCACCCCTTCAGTCAGTGACACAACTACCATGCCATGGCACCCCTTCAGTCAGTGACACTACTACCATGCCATGGCACCCCTTCAGTCAGTGACACTACTACCATGCCATGGCACCCCTTCAGTCAGAGACACTACTACCATGCCATGGCACCCCTTCAGTCAGTGACACAACTACCATGCCATGGCACCCCTTCAGTCAGTGACACTACTACCATGCCATGGCACCCCTTCAGTCAGTAGACCACTACTACCATGCCATGGCACCCCTTCAGTCAGTGACACTACTACCATGCCATGGCACCCCTTCAGTCAGTAGACACTACTACCATGCCATGGCACCCCTTCAGTCAGATGACACTACTACCATGCCATGGCACCCTCAGTCAGTGACACTACTACCATGCCATTGGCACCCCTTCAGTCAGAGACACTACTACCATGCCATGGCACCCCTTCAGTCAGTGACACTACTACCATGCCATGGCACCCCTTCAGTCAGAGACACTACTACCATGCCATGGCACCCCTTCAGTCAGAGACACAACTACCATGCCATGGCACCCTTCAGTCAGTGACACTACTATCATGCCATGGCACCCCTTCAGTCAGAGACACTACTACCATGCCATGACACCCTTCAGTCAGAGACACAACTACCATGCCATGGCACCCCTTCAGTCAGTGACACTACTATCATGCCATGGCTCCACTTCAGTCAGTGACACAACTACCATGCCATGGCACCCTTCAGTCAGAGACACTACTACCATGCCATGGCACCCCTTCAGTCAGAGACACTACTACCATGCCATGGCACCCTTCAGTCAGAGACACTACTACCATGCCATGGCTCCACTTCAGTCAGTGACACAACTACCATGCCATGGCACCCCTTCAGTCAGAGACACTACTACCATGCCATGGCACCCCTTCAGTCAGAGACACTACTACCATGCCATGGCACCCTTCAGTCAGAGACACTACTACCATGCCATGGCACCCCTTCAGTCAGAGACACTACTACCATGCCATGGCTCCACTTCAGTCAGCGACACAACTACCATGCCATGGCTCCACTTCAGTCAGTGACACAACTACCATGCCATGGCACCCCTTCAGTCAGCGACACTACTATCATGCCATGGCTCCACTTCAGTCAGTGACACAACTACCATGCCATGGCACCCCTTCAGTCAGAGACACTACTACCATGCCATGGCACCCCTTCAGTCAGAGACACTACTACCATGCCATGGCACCCTTCAGTCAGAGACACTACTACCATGCCATGGCACCCCTTCAGTCAGAGACACTACTACCATGCCATGGCTCCACTTCAGTCAGCGACACAACTACCATGCCATGGCACCCCTTCAGTCAGAGACACTACTACCATGCCATGGCACCCCTTCAGTCAGAGACACTTCTATCATGCCATGGCACCCCTTCAGTCAGAGACACTACTACCATGCCATGGCACCCCTTCAGTCAGTGACACTACTACCATGCCATGGCACCCCTTCAGTCAGAGACACTACTACCATGCCATGGCACCCCTTCAGTCAGTGACACTACTACCATGCCATGGCACCCCTTCAGTCAGAGACACAACTACCATGCCATGGCACCCCTTCAGTCAGTGACACTACTACCATGCCATGGCACCCCTTCAGTCAGAGACACTACTACCATGCCATGGCACCCCTTCAGTCAGAGACACAACTACCATGCCATGGCACCCTTCAGTCAGTGACACTACTATCATGCCATGGCACCCCTTCAGTCAGAGACACTACTACCATGCCATGGCACCCCTTCAGTCAGAGACACAACTACCATGCCATGGCACCCCTTCAGTCAGTGACACTACTATCATGCCATGGCTCCACTTCAGTCAGTGACACAACTACCATGCCATGGCACCCCTTCAGTCAGAGACACTACTACCATGCCATGGCACCCCTTCAGTCAGAGACACTACTACCATGCCATGGCACCCTTCAGTCAGAGACACTACTACCATGCCATGGCTCCACTTCAGTCAGTGACACAACTACCATGCCATGGCACCCCTTCAGTCAGAGACACTACTACCATGCCATGGCACCCCTTCAGTCAGAGACACTACTACCATGCCATGGCACCCTTCAGTCAGAGACACTACTACCATGCCATGGCACCCCTTCAGTCAGCGACACAACTACCATGCCATGGCTCCACTTCAGTCAGTGACACAACTACCATGCCATGGCACCCCTTCAGTCAGCGACACTACTATCATGCCATGGCTCCACTTCAGTCAGTGACACAACTACCATGCCATGGCACCCCTTCAGTCAGAGACACTACTACCATGCCATGGCACCCCTTCAGTCAGAGACACTACTACCATGCCATGGCACCCTTCAGTCAGAGACACTACTACCATGCCATGGCACCCCTTCAGTCAGAGACACTACTACCATGCCATGGCTCCACTTCAGTCAGCGACACAACTACCATGCCATGGCACCCCTTCAGTCAGAGACACTACTACCATGCCATGGCACCCCTTCAGTCAGAGACACTTCTATTATGCCATGGCACCCCTTCAGTCAGAGACACTACTACCATGCCATGGCACCCTTCAGTCAGAGACACTACTACCATGCCATGGCACCCCTTCAGTCAGAGACACTACTACCATGCCATGGCACCCTTCAGTCAGAGACACTACTACTATGCCATGGCACCCCTTCAGTCAGAGACACCTACCATGCCATGGCACCCCTTCAGTCAGAGACACTTCTATCATGCCATGGCACCCCTTCAGTCAGAGACACTACTACCATGCCATGGCACCCTTCAGTCAGAGACACTACTACCATGCCATGGCACCCCTTCAGTCAGAGACACTACTACCATGCCATGGCACCCTTCAGTCAGAGACACTACTACTATGCCATGGCACCCCTTCAGTCAGAGACACTACTACCATGCCATGGCACCCCTTCAGTCAGAGACACTACTATCATGCCATGGCACCCTTCAGTCAGAGACACTACTACCATGACATGACACCCCTTCAGTATGAGACACTACTACCATGCCATGGCACCCCTTCAGTCAGAGACACTACTACCATGCCATGGCACCCCTTCAGTCAGAGACACTACTACCATGCCATGGCACCCCTTCAGTCAGAGACACTACTACCATGCCATGGCACCCCTTCAGTCAGAGACACTACTACCATGCCATGGCACCCCTTCAGTCAGAGACACTACTACCATGCCATGGCACCCTTCAGTCAGAGACACTACTACCATGACATGACACCCCTTCAGTATGAGACACTACTACCATGCCATGGCACCCCTTCAGTCAGAGACACTACTACCATGCCATGGCACCCCTTCAGTCAGAGACACTACTACCATGACATGGCACCCCTTCAGTCAGAGACACTACTACCATGCCATGGCACCCCTTCAGTCAGACACACTACTACCATGCCATGGCACCCCTTCAGTCAGAGACACTTCTATCATGCCATGTTTTTACACTTTCAGGGGCGAATGCAGCTCCTGCACTTTTTAAAAAATTTTACCTTAACAACTACCTATGCAGACCAGAGTCAATAGTAGTAAAGAACTTATGGAAATTCCAGTTAAGATCACCATGCAACCTTTGTCAGACTCCAACACCAAGTTTACATCAGATAAGATTAGAAATGTTGTGTACATATATGTAATGATTGCCTTTGGTGCTGAACTGTGTGCTACATTGTGATATTTACAATATATATTTTACATCACTGAGAAATATAGTTAAAAAAAGTCACCTGCTATTTGTCACATTACTTGTTGCTTACGACAATAAGAAGTGATGTTTTCTATTTTTTAATTAATAAATTAATAAAGATGATTACATGCAATTATATATATATATTATAAATATACAAAAAACAATAAGCTTTTCGGTAATGTTATTCCCACATTACAATGATGTCAATAACAATAATGAAAAGTGTATTATGTAAAGTAGAAACTGGTTTAAGGTAACAATTATGGCTAACAGCTGCAATCAGCAATGTCACTGAAGTAAGTTACGATGCTTCGGATGCTAAGATCGAACGGATAATTTGGCTTGTCTGATGGACATAAGTAGTATCGTTATAGGACTGTATTTGCATTTTTGGTTTAAAAATCAACGATTTTTTTTATATAACAAGTGCACCCTAAGGTAATGCAAATTGAAAAATCAGCCCATAGCAAATTGCAGTATTTTGATATTACGGAGTGCCTATGAATGGCGATTACTAAAGCTAGCTTTAGCAGGTAGGCATGTTGTTTTATCATATATAGAACAGTTTTTAGTGGATAAAGTTTTAAAAACTAATACTTTAACTCCAATAATAAAATTTAGAAGCTGTTATTATGAAAAAGAAAGAAAAAAAAAAAAATGTAATAAACCAGCTTTTAAAAAAAAGCTTGGTTTTTGTCAGATTTGAATCCAGGACCTGTTGGTTAGCAGATCAAGTCTACTGACTGTGTCCGTGAGGCTATTTACATGCAGTGTTTATTATAAATTGTGATCATTATAGTGTTTATACTCAACTTCAGCATAACCCATGTTATGACTTTGAAGGGTTTTAAGTTGTGCTTATCAGTTCATTAGGATTGAAGTTGGGACCTATGTGAAGTCGAAAGCAATTGTTCTGGGCAGTCTTCTGTGCCATATACACAATGTTGTGAATGGTTTTGAACCAACTACATTGCTTTTCTTCAAATATTATGGCTTTAATGTTTAGTTTGCCAACATGGAAACTGGAATATGACACTTTTATAAAAATAAAATGCCCATAACATTTGGAGATACAGAGTTGATTTAAGAAACAACATTAAATGCAAGGAATGGTTACTCAGTAATATCACTTACCTGGAACACTGACAATCAACAATCCCTCCAATATTCTCCAAATCTTGCTGAATTTCATCTCTTGATTCATAGTCGGAGGTGCTCTTAAAAATGGAGTCAACATTTATTTTGTAGGAATTCTGAGGTACTCTTCAAATTAGAGTCAAAATAGTACATCATTAAGTATTCCTCTACATGTATGTATACAATATTTATGTTTATTTTTAAATGGATTTTTAAATTTTTATATTTAAAATGATTTTTAAATAACTTCAAAAAATGCATACACACACAGTATCTATTCAAAAAATGCATACACACACAGTATCTGTTAAATGTTTTAATGATAAGTATGTTAAGGAATATTAACTGTTATATGCTAAAAGTGGAGGGAGTGGTTTGTTTTGTTTTTAACCCTTTCACTCATGGTTTGGCGATTTTTGGCGTTGTGCGTCAGGCTAATAGTTTGGCGATCTTTGGCGTTGTGTGTCAGGCTAATAGTTTGGCGATCTTTGGCGTTGTGCGTCAGGCTCATGCTTTGGCGATTTTACGCCCTCAAAGTTAAGTGCAAAATCATAAGTGAATACTTCATGTAAAGTCTTTCTTTTATCTTTATTCAGTAAGATTAAGCCTTTATTTTTACATTTAGTGAATAAAAAAGGGGGGTTGTTCTGAAAAAATTGTGACAATTTGCTAAGTTTGTAGAGCACCCAAATGGAATTTTCCATTGTTTACACTCGCTGGCAAATCTTACCATTTCTAAACCGCAACAACTCTCACATGGTCAGCCTTACAGTAAAAACTGAGTATGCCGATGTAATAAACATCCGCTTCCTTCACAATAAATGGAAGTGAAGTATTTGATGTTGAAAAGTTTTGCCGACTTACCGGAACCCCCTGTTGCTTCGGGGCAGCATTGGATCATAAAACCCACTGACTAATGAAAGAGGCAAAATGTTTTATTGCTCTGTGGATCAACTTGGAAGGTATTTAAGCTTCAATTGATTGCCTCGTTCATTAGCATTCTAATCGCTGCATCGTTAACACCTATTGAAAAAGATCTTGCACACAAATTGTTTGATAATATTTTTTGATAGTCTCACTTTATCTTGCTTCAGAAGTATGCCTGATGCTTATGATATTTTGTTTGGTAGTGACACTGAGTCAGAATTTTCTGTTTTGGGGAATCAGATTTAAATGTTGTTATTTAAATAAAAAACTATAGCAATTAATGAATATTTCAAACATAAAATAAAGAAATTGCCTATGACATATTTCTTTTGTTTTATTCAAACCTTTCTTCTAACAATTTATATAACCTCAAATGCATGAAAAGTATATCATCAGAAAGAAAAATTATTTCTGAATAAACTTTTTAATTACATAAATATGATTAAATAACCCATTCTAGCTTAAAAAATAGCTTAAACATAACTACTGTCAGCTTCCCACACAAAACCAATAATGCTCTATGAACTTGAGGTACCTTTGTCACCAGTTTACCTATGCATGCCAGGTGGCCTGATAAGCCATCTGGTTATGCATTAGGCATATGGTTATTTAGGAGAACTTTATGAGTGAAAGGGTTAAAATACATCACAGCGACCAATTATGATCATTATAGCTACATCATGTAATTCTGATGGAGGAATATCCCAGACAAATGTCTGGGTAGAACCACCGGCACACCACAGGTCACCTGGAAGACCTTCCCACATTAAGTCCTTTGCCCTGAACAGGATTAGCGACAAAGCATTCAGAGGCATTACAAACTCTATTAGAAGATATGCCAATTGGTGTAGCCAGATACATACAGTAAAGGCTATCTTCTCAAGGAAATGTGAGACTCCGCTGGGATAGTTCACTTCATATCGGGACCCAGAATCTATCACCACTGAAACAGTACAGGAATCAAAGGCTTCTGATTAAAAACATTGGTTTAAAAATTACATAGAGTTGTATTGAATATATATAAAAAGGAGAAAATGTATAATTTATTAGTTTGACAACCATACAGGACAAAAGAAATCCCTGTTAAAATTATCATTCACCAATATATGAAAAAATTGTAAGTTGAATAACTATGTTTCAATAACAACAAATTTTTCAAGAACAATCAATTATTTATTGTATTTAAAAAAGTATCTTCACATTTTTTGCTTATACAGAGGGACAAAAATTTATTTATAAATTATTAATTATATATAAATTAGCATTAAATTAAAATTAAGCAGTTTTGCTTACATGCCAACTGCCTTATGTATTAAGCCCTGACTGCAGCTTTGTCTTATGTTTACTTATGAAGTGTAAAATCCATTTAATAATTACCTCCAATGGTACAAAACTGACCAAACTTGTTTACTGATGCTACTCTCAGACCATTTTCCAGTGTTGTTACCTGTTCAGAGGACAAAAAGGAAATGGCAGTGAACATCAACATACCACTTAAAAGCTTGTAGGCTTTATGCACAGGACTGGTACTTCTCTTTTGCTTTCAGCAGACAAAAACAATGTTTTATAACTTACTAATTGAAGTTCGCGCTATGGATCAGCAATGAATAATTTATATCCACACATATTATGTTAAAATAGATCAGTTCATTTAAGCAACAAGAGATCAGTCTTTGTTTATTTTGTTTTGTTACATCCCCACTGACATAATTATGGTCATATTACAAATGTCTGGGTAGAACCACCCATGCATTGCAAGTTAACTGGAAAACCTCCACACATGACATTTCTCACACCGCCCAGGATTCAAACATAGTGGTTGGCTAAGGAGTTACAACTAACTGCTCAGTCCTGGGCGCACGTGATGACAAGTAGTTTAAAAGTAAATGACATTTTAAGTACCATGAATACTTTACCTTAGACAAACAAAAATCTAGCACATACTTTATAGCTATCAAATTATGCAATATATCATTTTCAGATACAAGTTCAACAACAACAAAATGATTACATCCTGAACATCCAATTTTCACATCATAATGGTTTAATAGTTTAAAAAAATGGCTTATTGAACCAATTTAAGGATAAAACTTACTTAACCCATGTAGTTAAAAGTTGCAATAAATGAAATGCAATATATGTGGGGTAAAGTGAAAGTGCAATCTGATTAAAATCATATCCTGAAAACCGTTCCACTATCTGACTTGAGTGAGACTGAGTTGAAGTGGTACAACATCTCAAACATCCAACTACAACAACAACTCTTCCACAAATTTCTACTGAACTTCATAAAGAGCCTTGCGCTTGAATACCAATACATGTCAAATATACACACATACTACCATGTTTATTTGCAGAAATTATTGAGTGCATTGGTTACAGAATAATCCAAAAAAGACTGTTACCTGTGTATCATGTGAGTCCTGACTGACCGAGGCATATTGTGGGGTAGGTAGGAAACTGGGTCTCTGGCTCAGCGGCAGGCTGTTAACCTCATTGCTGCTGCCACTGCTGAACTGGCGTCTCACTCTGGATAGATGGAACAGTTTATATAAAAAATAAACAGTAACTGACATTCCATGTGATCATAAAAATTCAAGATCACAAATGGTTGCTATGTAACTTTATACTTTAAATGAGCCTTGGATTTATATGTATAATACACATAAATCAATATCAGTTCAATAAGCAATATAATAGAAGACTAGGTTTTCTGCAAGGAAATGTCAGCATTACAAATGAGAAGACAAAAAAAAAATGTATACCAAGCATAAGTCAGATCAAACTTACAGTATTGTCTTAAATTCTGGAACCTTAAACTTCCCCACCCCATCAAAAGTATTGGCGATGAATATGCATTGTATTTGTACTGGAGACACAGCGGCCGACGAGGTCTAACCCTAGAGAGGGAACACAAACCAAATTTTACTTGTACTGTCTTTGATCTGTCTTTCCTTTTTACTTTACTTTTGTTTTTTTATGTTATCACTGAAACATGAAGGTCAGTTATGGACAATAGTTTCTTACAACATCCAGGGGTCTCGATTTCATATTTTAAGTGCCGATAGTCTGCACCATTTACCATTGTCCATTTAAAGGTCAAGTTTTAAAATAAAAATTCCTCTTGAAAATATAGTTGTTGTAATTCAATAATCAGAAATGCTGTTTCTGCCAAGTATGAATGAACGAACCTTTCTGTCCAAACATAATTCTGATTTACCTTTCATAACTAAGTGTCAAAATCTCTGTAACTTATTGGCCTAGACGATAACCATAATTCTGGTTATGCACATTTTGACCAATCAAAAGATATGTTCCAGTCTCGTTATGTATCACCTTAAATTTGCTAACAAATTTGAAGTAAATGTCAGGAGAAATCCTTAGACAAAATGAACCAAATGCAAGCTATGATGAGAATAATAATCAGTCAATAGAAGAATAAAGATACATTGTTTCTTAGAAATATGGATTCAGATTTCATTCTTAGCAGTATATGATCAGTAGAATTCTGAATACTCAATTCCTTAAAAATATGTGTACAAAAAGCATGAAGACTCCTCAAAAAAAATTTCTGCTGGAGCCACTGTCAGAATATTGCAAAATAAGTATGGTAAGCAACTAAATAGTTTTTGCTACTAAAATTGGTAAGCAGAAGCATCTATTCTTATGTACAGTTACACTAGCTTACTGCAGTTTAAAGATACAGAATCTTGAAATGTTGAAAGTTTTGTCATAAAATAAGAATACTACAATACATCTAGGGAAATGCCAGACCAAGCATACCACTGCCTTAGGCTTTTAGCGTACCAGGACATAATCTCCCACTTGGTTCAGTGAACCGTACCTCCTTTATGTTATTAAAATTAAAAAAGTGTTACCAATGAAAATAAGTTCTAGAAAACATAACATAATATGATTTCAAGTTTGCTGCCACCCAGACAAAATGCCCAGTTAACACACTCTCTGATTTCACAAGAAACGTTTCATCTTGTGTTGAACATGTTGTATTTTTCTTTAATTCCCCATTGTTGCCTAATATTTATCTTTAATTCCCCATTGTTGCCTCATATTTATCTTTAATTCCCCATTGTTGCCTCATATTTATCTTTAATTCCCCATTGTTGCCTAATATTTATCTTTAATTCCCCATTGTTGCCTCATATTTATCTTTAATTCGCCATTGATGCCTCATATTTATCTTTAATTCCCCATTGTTGCCTCATATTTATCTTTAATTCCCCATTGTTGCACCATATTTATCTTTAATTCCCCATTGTTGCCTCATATTTATCTTTTAATTCCCCATTGTTGCCTCATATTTATCTTAAATTCCCCATTGTTGCCTCATATTTATCTTTAATTCCCCATTGTTGCCTCATATTTATCAAGCTGAGAGTCATGATCCTGGCAACCACGGAACATTCCAAACTTTCACATAACCCTGGCAACCACGGAACATTCCAACCTTTCACATAACCCTGGCAACCACGGAACATTCCAACCTTTCACATGATCCTGGCAACCATGGAACATTCCAATCTTTCACATGATCCTGGCAACCATGGAACATTCCAACCTTTCACATAACCCTGGCAACCACGGAACATTCCAACCTTTGATATGATCCTGGCAACCACGGAACATTCCAATCCTTCACATGATCCTGGCAACCACGGAACATTCCAACCTTTCACATGATCCTGGCAACCACGGAACATTCCAACCTTTGATATGATCCTGGCAACCATGGAACATTCCAACCTTTGATATGATCCTGGCAACCATGGAACATTCCAACCTTTGATATGATCCTGGCAACCACCGAACATTCCAACCTTTCACATGATTCTGGCAACCACAGAACATTCCAATCCTTCACATGATCCTGGCAACCAAGGAACATTCCAACCTTTCACATGATCCTGGCAACCACGGAACATTCCAACCTTTGATATGATCCTGGCAACCACCGAACATTCCAACCTTTCACATGATTCTGGCAACCACAGAACATTCCAATCCTTCACATGATCCTGGCAACCAAGGAACATTCCAACCTTTCACATGATCCTGGCAACCAAGGAACATTCCAACCTTTCACATGATCCTGGCAACCACGGAACATTCCAACCTTTCACAAAATGTCAAAGGTCATGTATGACTTATATAGGAGACAAATAGGATCATCGAAATGTTTGTGGTCGCAGGTTGAATTATTTTATAAGTAAATTATAAAATTATAATTTAAAGAGGTAAGACATGATTTTTATTTTTATTTTGAAGCTCCAAAATCATGGAGAAGGATAAAAAAAAAAAATTATCTCCAAAAAGATTAATTATGTTGGCATTATATGGCCACTTTCACACCATGTAATCTTAGTACATTCTTCTAACAAGATCAGTCAGCAATCAATAAACACATTGTAAATCACTCACACCTTAATTCTATTAACATCATTGACTGTATTATCTTAGACTCGACTCCCTACAGGGAACGTTAATCTATTCCATGGATAATAATTTTGATAAAAAAATTAATTTGATTTTCCTTTAATTTTGCAATTAAATAAATCTGTATAAATTGTCATGTTTTGTATGCAACAAAATACTGTTGTATTTTTACAAAATAAATTAATTTATATACACCCATGTCAGTTGGCATATTGTATGCTATGTGACCTTGGTAAGTCTAATGATTGATGATCAATATATCTGATGATAATGTTACCAGTAGTTGGTAGGTAGACATTACCAAAGTTACCAAAAATTGCTTGCCATAGTTAGCGGTGAAATATATGTTAGTATTTGTTGAATTAAAAAAAAGATCAAAAATGTTTTTGAAATGAATTAAAATAACTTTAAAATAACATCGCAAACATGTAGCCAATTAACAATTAACCTTTACAAATTAAATTGATAATTGACAATATAATAAATTAGCCATATGATAAACATACCGGTAGAATAGAAATTGATTTAACTAGGCAATGGTTTTAACATGACAACAAAAACATGTCTATTTAATAACAGTGTTTCGTTATAACATATATATCATAACATGCACAAACAACATCCTTTAGTATTGTTAATTTAATTATGAACTACAGGGTAGAACAACATTCTGGACCTAAACATGAGGTGCAAAACATCTGTGTAGTGAAACAACTGTCATCCACCTACAGACACTTTACTTTTTTCATTAAACATTGGCCATAAGTTATATTTATAAAATATATATTCATAGGCAACATCTTCTCTTTTTATTATTTACATCAAAGTGTCCAGTTTCACAGTTTTATCCAGAGACCTCCACCTAATAAGGCAACTAATTCAGTAATATTGTATTATTATCGTACATGTATATATTTTGTAGAAAAATCGCCAATTATTCACTCTACACTGGAAAATGTCGAGAATCCCACGGCTGGAGGTACAAGTATTGTTCACCCAAAACAGACGTAGACGGCTATCTTATTTGACAGTCGCGAAAACACATGACATTGCGTCACTTACGATAGTATAATGAATCTGAATTAAATCCTAGCAATTGACGGCTTAAAATCTTACATATAATTTAAAGTCTATAAATTATTAAAAACAAACTTTGTCATTCGTAAGGAAAACACAACTAACCTTGACAAACTCCGACAACCTTGTGTCACATACCAACGGAGCATGGAAGTCGCCATGTTTTCCAGTTTGCGGCCGACGACCCTGTTTACGCCATTGTACAATGGTGTTAAGGAATAAATTTTCCAGTCATGTTGCTTACTTACAACTTAGAGATCATAAATATAAAATGAAGTCTATATCGATCGAACAAATAAAGAAAATACAAGAAAATAAAAATTACCCTTCAATTCATATGAAAATCCCTTGAAGTTACCATCAAAGATGGCTGCCAAGATAAGGGATTTTCACTGATATGGAAACTATCTATAGAAGCTTAAATTTTATTTTCTTGTAATTTCTTCATTTGTGGTCCCAAATTTAAAAGCTATACACCATTAGAATGCTCTTGAAATTCATATTAATCGAATGCAATATTTTTGAAAATTGATAAATGCACATAAAGTTAATACACATAAATAAATAAAATTATTTGCTCGTCCTTAAATAAAAAGAACAGGGTAACTTTTTTGTTGTATTTTTTTACCTTTAAAAATATCAAAATTTAGTTTTGATATTTTAAATACTTTATGAAAGCTGTTAAATTTGATATAAAATTAAGTAAAATAAACTGAAAATTAACAACACCGTGGTCTGCATTAGATTTTGCCTCCAAAGATGGCTGCCTTAAACTGTCTTATCAGTGCCATCACATGGAAACTATCTGACGTATTTTCACATTTCAGCAACACAAGTAAAAAGTGATGCTTATTTGCTTAGGACAGTAGCATTTTTATTTATTATTTCCGGCGATGCTCTGCATCAACTTTTAAGCTCACCCGAGCTTATGCTGTGGTCGCACACTGTGAAGCATTGGCAAAAACTCTTTCCACGGCATCTCATTTGAAACCGCTGGCCCAGATTCACCCAAACATCCTCAGAAGTTTCGGCAAGCATGGTGGGTGAAAATTTGGTCAAAGAATTTTTATTGTCGAACATAACCGCCAGCTAGGGCGTGACCATCTTCCATTAAGTAAAAAAGAAACTGATATTGTTCTTATGTTGCTTTTGAACAGGTGTTACAATTATTCCGGTCAATATATAACATTGCTGATATACCTTGCTATTTTTTTTTAAATGTCTGAGGCGCTTAGGTGAGAGATATAGTGCCATCATGGCCCTCTTATTCTTGGTGAAATATATTTGGCGACATCAGCTCTTTTGTGACCCTTGTTGCAAAGCCTGGGTCGAATTAAGAATCTCAATCTCATTGTCTTATAAAGCATTCCATTTTTTTTAAATATGGTTGTGTTATCAAAAGGGCCAATGGCATTGGAACTTCTTTGCCTCTTTTCTTAAATCTAGATTATGAAATATTGGCGACATCTTTTGTCCAGATTGCCAAAGAATCACCTACAAGATAGAATCCTGTTATAAGGAGATAAGTATCTTGAAATAAAACAAAATTTCGTTGTTACGAGGTAGGTATGCTGTAATTAAGAGATTGGTATTGCATTTATATAATTGCAGACGTGTAATCTTTCCTAGGTCCCATAAAGGGAGACTTAGGCTCCCAAAGAGAGAGAGATTGGGTGTCATGGAGGGAGATTTCCGTGAATGTGCGTTAAATTGACTGTCACTTATTTCAACATGCAAAACAGTATTTTTCGTCTTTTTTTATCGATAATCTTAGTCATTTCAGTGATACAATGTTTCTTTACAATATTTAAAATGAATTTTCAAATAAATCCAACATATTTTAGTTCACTAACTGCACATAAATTCTATGCTTTGGTTTTAAGCTTGTGGCCTACAAAAACAGCAGCCAAAATTAGTGTAAACAAGTCAAGAGTCAACAGCTCTTAATAATGAATTGAAAAAAAGATTTCCAAAGTGTCCAAAGTGATTTAGATATATTCAACTGTCAAATTCAAATTTACACAAAATCTTTAAAAACTATTTATTATGTACTTATTATGATGTTAAATTTGATATAATGATTATGTAAGCATACACAAAGTTTACTTAACTTGTAAGTTAGTGACAAAAGAGTTTTGATAATTGTAAAATATAAGTAGTAAACACTCTGATATCATTATTGCCTAAACAAATTAAAGTTTAATAAATTAAGAATACATGAAGACATTGGATTAATCAAGAATAAATAGCAAACAAGGGTTTCTCTGTGACAAAGTTGCAAATGGATAACTGTCCAGATTTAAAAAAATACATGTAGAAGTTACTTGCTAATGCAAAAAAAAAAACAACTCAAATTATTTTTTTTATATTAATTGACGAATTCTTTTAACAATGTATCATCTTATTACACAAATGATATAAACTGGTTTAAACTATTTGAAATGGAAAATATGTTTTAAAATTGTCTATGGTTGGCATTTTAGTTACTGTTCATGGTATCAACAGACACGAAAACCATTTACTTTTATGATAAATGTATATTTGCAGGAAGAAGACAAATTTTCTTTCAAAAAGAAATTACACTATTGTAAAGTAACGAAACGATTTACTCCTCTTAAAAAAGCTAAAGTCAAAGAAAGCTTAACATAATGTTGGGAATCTCTGTCATGTTCTCCATTTCTTAGTTCCTGTGACCCTTGCATATTGGTCTCCTAATTGCCTCGACATATTTCAGGGCTAGAAGCTTGCCTACATGTTTTACACAATGTGTTGTTTTGTGAGTGCCGATAATGTCCTAAATATTATGCAGTTAGCAAAAGGCCTTACAAAGTATCAAATTAAAATCAACGATTGTTTTAGTAGCACAATGCACAAGAATACATGTTGCAAGCTCTGTGTATTCAGCAGTGTCACTGTTTCATACATTCATCTCTTTTATGAAAACTTGTTTTGTTGTTAATTTCATATATTCATTATTACATTTACATAATGTTTATTTCCAACCATGTTAATTGCACGCAACATGTTCTTTGTATAGGTTTTGAGTCTAAATTGGTGATTCTTCCAGTCGGTTCCTTTTCCCGACTGACCGTTCCAGGGCAGTAACTGTTGTGTTTGCTCATTTTGTTAAATGACTAATCACATATTTACTTTTACATTGGGCATGCACGTGAATACCTTTGTCCTGTGCCTTTTCAAATTTTGGCATATGTTGCAATGCTCATAAGATTTTGTCATATATTCTTCTTCATTGAATAGACACCACGCTCGCTTCGTTCGCTCCCTTTGGTTTCTAATTCCGGGATAAGTCGCTAATTTAGATACTAACCTTAACATGGTAAAGGTAAAACATTACATGCCAGTCATAGTTTAAGAAAAAAGAAAAACAATACTAGTGTAAGTTTTATGAGTACACACGAGCGCATCAGTTTCAACAATTGCTTTAGTCCGCTAAAAATGGCGCTATGACGCGATGACGTCACACATATAATTAGCACTAGTTTTTTTTGTTGTTCTTTTTTGTAAGCCACGTTTGCAAATCAGTTTCTGAATTCTGACGTTTAGTTTAAATATCCTTAAATTGCGTTTGGATAAATACAGATGAGTACTCATAGCACCCTATTAACGGGTTATTGAACATTTAAAATTTCGGTCCAATGCCGGTGTCCGCGCATGCGTTAAGCATTGCTTCCATTTTCAACAGTGTTGTGTTAGAAATTCGCATGTTACAATGATTAGGCATGATCTCCGCCATTCACTAAATGGGTGTTGTTATAATGTCAGTCCAGGGATTACAGTTTGTGACGGTTGCCTTTTTAAACCAGTACGCGCGGCACGAAATTATCGTCTTGACCAATGAACACTTGGTAGGCTCGATGATGGGCAATGATCTGTTCTGATTAGCTGCACACATGCACACGCAGGTGCTGGTCGCTTGCAGTTGGCTATATTGCGTAATCAAATAGTCCGCTGGTAGCTTGCTCTTTAGGAGGAGTGAGATTAGGTCTGTCGGCAACATCAACGCGGGAGAATTGATGTGCTCAGCGTGAGGTGTGAGACAGACCGTGATATCGGGAGTCTCCCGGGGAAATCGGGAAAGATCACATGTCTGCAATTGCTGACTTTTTTTCTTCTTAGCCCAATCCGGTTTTTATAACCAAGTGTCAGACAGGACCTATAAAACTTGCAAGACATCATATAAAATGAAAAGGAAAACCTGTCATGCCAATGTTTTAAATTTTAATAATAGTCATCACCAATGTAACAAAAATGCATGTAACATTAATCATTTACAATTAATGGACTCGGTGAAGTTGACCTGCATACAAAACATGGGTACATACAAATTCTAGTAAAGTAAAATACTGTGGATAATATCTGGTGTCTACATTATGCTCACTGAAGTGCAGCGAATTAATAATCACAGATCATTTAGATCAATAAAAGGCAACACACATATCAAAGCCAATGCCGTATAAAAGAAGATATGACCCCACTTTTACCACGCACTTTTCTGGACGAATGGATTTGTTTACCCTTTCACCAATAGGTATATAGCGAGCACACACACTTTTCTTCCACAGTAAATGGCAACAAATACATCAGTAAATGGCAACAAATACATTAAGTTCATACACATAGACCATTTTTGTGCTAGTTTTGTTGTATGAATCAGTCTATAAGTGACACTGAGCCTGTCATCTCTTGAAAAGGGGTTCTATAATCTGATTTGCTGGATTCAAAATTTTAAATCTGACCAATCAGATGCTAGCTGGGCTCAATCTCAAAGTTTTGTAATCATGAGCCCCGAGGTCTAACAATTGCTGCAGGGACAGGTTGTCTTGTTCTGAAGACAATAATGGATATTATTTTACCATGCTGGCTGGCTGGACATTTTTATATCAAGCTGGATTTATAATACCTAATGCTAAGACAATCAGACAGTATCAGACTGACCAAAGTGGCTGTAGTACTATTTCATAATTTACAAAACAATTTTGATTTTGGACATTCCTTTTGCCATAAAATTTTTTTGCTTACAATATTAAATCATAACACATTGACAAAAACCTAAAATCAAAATCATATTAGATTTTAAAAGTTTTGTATAGAAAATTACAAATACATTATGGTAAAAGATTTTGACAAATGTAAATTAATAACAATGAAAGGAAAATAAATAAGGTCTTTTTTATTGTGTATGTTCGAAAATGTGTTGTTGTTTTTACCTCAATTAAAATCAAAACAAAAGTTGTCCTTAGACAGCATGTTACACTTTTCTCAATACTGGATAGTATAATGCTAGCTGTTGCTATTTGTAACAAAAAAGTAGAAAATTCCACGGCAAAAACAAGGGGCAATAACTGTGCAAACTTTAACTTTAGTGTCACATGATCTATTAAAATAGGTTCGGCTATCGAAAGTGAACAAGTATTTCAAGTTTAGATTAAATATGTTGGACTGTTTTTGAGAAATCATCATTAACGAAATCCTTAACCAACACAAAATATTTTAAATGGAAAAGGGGCATAACTCTGCCAAAATAAATTTTAGGGTTACCTGCAGTTTTGAAATGGATCCCCTTTCGAAAGTGAACAAGTATTTTGTTTTTCAATGACGTCACTACTTTCGTCATAACATATAGCAAATATCAGCGCTTGGACATTTTGTATTCAAATAGTTTGTTTTTCTTTTCATTGCTTGCACCCCAGTCGGTCCATATTGCAGACTGACCGTTCCAAGGCGGTAACTGTTGGGTTTGCTCTTTTCGTTAAATGACTCATCACAAATTTGTTCTTACTTTTCGCTTGGCTTGCATGAGAAAAACCTTTGTTCTGTGCCTTTTCGGAGTTTGGTATATGTTGCAATGCTATAGGACTTTGTCATATATTCTTTTTCAAGTTTGGAGTGAATGCATTGGATGGGTTTTGGAGAAATAGACCTTAACAAAGTGGTTAACCAACATGGATGCCGACAAGAACCTCATGGCAAAACTGAATAGCTTCACTGGTAAAGTGGGGCAACCATTGCCAACTTTAAGCAAAAAAATCCAAATGGACAAAGCTGTTATAAATTTTTCATTACAAGATGGACCAAAAAACAGACTACATAGATTTAAAACAATAAAGATCAATTTACCTGTTGCAATTGTAATTTAGACAATGGAGACAAAAATAATGATAGTGTTAAAAAAACACACACCATGAAACACAAAAATGATGATAATAATTGATGACAATTATAGCTCATTAGTGATTATGATAATGAAAACAACTATGACAACATAGACATAATATTGCTAACACAATCAGTAATATACACTGCATCAACCACTGCTTGCTGTGACTCCTTTCTCAATGTTGAAATGGTACTTGTACTGAAACAAAGAACCAATGCATGTTCAATTAATTACAAAAATACTGCAACAAAAAATAAATGTATGTTCAGTTTTTACAAGAGTAAGGAAACAAAAAAATCAAAGCATGTTCAATTATTGACAAGAATACTGAACCACTGAATCAATGCATGTTCAATTATTGACAAAAATACTGAACCATTGAATCAATGCATGTTCAATTATTGACAAGAACAATGAACCATTGAAACAATGCATGTTCAATTATTGACAATATTTTAGAAACAAAAAAATCAGTGCATGCTCAATTATGTATAAGAATACTGAAACAAAGAAAACACCTGTTTAATTATTTACAAGAATACCAAGAGAGTCTTACAAAAGCACCACTTCACCACCTGAACATAAACAGAGACGCTTGCTTATGTAACTAAATCATTAACTGGGTTTTTTCCCCCATTTAATCCCTCTTAAACTGTCAATAAATCCCTTATCCCTATATAAAAATAAATAACAACAACAATCATCATCATTATTAAAAGACTGAAATTTGCAAACAAATGTCAACTCTCTGAGGCCTTATCATATCTATTAGAAAATACTTCCTACCTCATTTTCTATGTCCATCATTGTTTTGTAGCGAATCGTTGGAATATGAATCTGTAAAATTAAACAAATTGGTTTATCAAATTATTTTGTTCTCTTATGGAACTTCTACTAAAAGTGTGAAATTGATGGTGCCTTCAAACACAGTTCCAAACTTACACACAGCATTTAGTCCATATCAGTATGGATCAGTAACAGTTTGGTCAAACATGGTTCCATACAAACATACAGCATTAAGTCTGTATGGATGAGTTACAGTGTGTTCAAACATGGTTCTATACTAACATACAGCATTAAGTTTATATGGATCATTTATAGTGTGTTCAAACATGGTTCCATACTAACATACAGCATTAAATCTGTATTGATCAATAACAGTGTGTTCAAACATGATTCCATACTAACATACAGCATTAAGTCTGTATTGATCAATAACAGTGTGTTCAAACATAGTTCTATACTTACTTACAGCTTATTCTATATGAATCAGTTATAGTGTGTTCAAGTATGGTGCCATACTTACATACAGCATTAAGTCTATATGGCTCAATAACAGTGTGTTCAAACATAGTTCTATACTTACTGCAGTAAAACTAGTACCGCTTTTAATTCCCTCCATATAATTAACTTATAAAAGATTGGCTTGTCAAGTGGTAACAACATGCTACTTCACAGAAGACAGCACTACATGTGCATTATTTATCCCACAACTGTATCGCCAACTGTTTGTCTTTAACCTAATATAAAGATAACTTGCCAAAAAACAAAATGTTTTCATAATCTCACAGTGTAAGAAAAAAAAGCAGAAATTGTTTCACACTTACATTACAACCACCTCCTTGTAATCGTGGATTCAGCTGCCACTGTATCCCTGTTAATGCTGCAATGAAAGAGGATATACTGTCTGATACAACTCAAGAAACAATCACAAACTACCTGAAACGGATTTAGCTTAATGTTGCTGACTTGATGCTGTGAAGCTTACTTCCAGAATGTTTAAAATCCCAGGTTGGGTGAAATTTTGAAGGTAATGAATTCTTCTAGCATGCCATGTCATACATTGATTGCTGTATCAATCTATATCTTGGGCTTATACTCTTGCACTTAAAGACATTTTCCAGTTTTGTTAAAATTTAATCCTTTCATATTTTTTTCTAATTTGTTGGTATCCAAGGTTAAATTTAATGAAGAAGAAAAAATAAAATAAAACAGCTATGTTGGATTTTTTTTGTGTAAAATGGTAGTTTCCATGATAACCATATATGTCAAAACTGTCAAAATAGCTACACTTTCTTAAAGATAATAAAATAGAACCAGGAAGCTTAATATACACAACAAACAAGTTTTTAGACACAAAATACTTTATCTTTTGATGCTGTATGAAACAAATTTACACATAAATTAATATTTCTGTTGATAGTGCATGAACAAATAGTAATCTGAAAATTTAAAAAAAATTTTTTTTTATTTAAACACTTGACAAAAAATGCAAAAATAGGCATTTATTTTGCAAATATATTAATATATTGACTTTGATTGTTTTACTTTTTAAAATAATACACTGAAGTGTTTAGGTTGACAGTCTACATGTTTCAGAAAACCAATTCACTTACAATATTAAAAGAAATGAAATGCATAAACAAATGAAACATTTTAAAACATACAGCCTTATTTTATAACCATGTTTAGTTCAGTACATATTACCAAACAGTTTGTATAGTCAATTTGTGTTTAAAATCATCTCTATTAAAAACGTGTGAAATAGTAGTGTTGCATGACGTCATACAGTATATCAGCATTGTAATGTCACAAAGTATGTAAATAAAGCTGGGAAAACCAAATCCATTTGTAAACAAAGTTATTTTCAATGCAATAGGCTAAAATGCATACACATACAAGATTTATTGATGTATGCAATGTACACACAGACTGGAGATGGTTAAAGGTTGGCATCAAGGGCATAAAAAACTGATTACACTTTCTATTATTCTTTTTGCTGAAGTAACTCTCACTTTTCCATTCACTTTCTCAGTAAATAACCATCATGACCTCATGACCTCCGCGATCAACTGCAGTCTCTGGTGTTCTTATGAAAGATCGCTTCTGGCTATTTTCAATCCAATTTGTTTTCTGGGTAATGCACTCAGTATTATCTGCATTGTCATGTTCGATAGAATCCGGTTTTGGAGACAACCTATACTCATTTAATTAATGCTATGTGTATCCATTTGATTCTTCCTGCAAAATGTCAGTTTACCCGATATTGTTGATTGTCGATTTCTTTTCATGACTTCCTATCCGAAATTCAGAACATTTATCCGAATACTATACAACTACCTTCTTTGTGAAGAGTTATTATCTCCCTTAAGGCGCAAAAAAGATGCGGAGAAATTACAACAGAAAACATCGTTATAACTAGTAGCTTCAAATCATGATAACGAAATTAGAATACACAAAGGATTATATAGGAAAATTATTTTAAAATCTATGAATTTGACACATACGTGTGACCGTCGTTGCAGAAAGACTACTGGTTGTCCGTTCTGGAGGCGCAGTCCTGGTCCCCATGGAATATTGTCTCTGGGGATGCATTGTGTATGGCAAATTGTTCTCAAGCTGAGACCTACAACCAAACTACAACTTATAAGAGAGGCTGTATTCATTTATTGTAATGAAAAGTATATTATACACTTTTTCACTATATTATACTTAAAATTGTTAAATCGTATTGATCGGAGTGCTTAGCCATTTAGTCTTACACATGAATGTAATTTTAATACTAATCTTAAACAGTCTGACATCTTGGATACACACCACACCTAACCCTCCATTCATTGTTTCAATGATTGAAAACATCTCTTGCAAACACATCACATCTTACCCCCCCATTCATTGTTTCAATGACTGGAAGTATATCATGCATACACACCAAACCTAACCCTCCATTCATTGAACTATTTCCATTACTCTATGTTGTATGAGGCAAAATTGCAGCTAGACCACTATTTCAAGAGCTAATGTAAAAATTTCGTACATTGATGATTCCATTGTTTGATAAGGGACATTTCAAATAATATGAAGACATGCATGAAAATGCAATGGTATAATATAGTACAGTCATCGAGTATGAAAAGATAAACTAAACAATCATGTCCATACATGTTCATAGCTGGGTCTGAGTTGTGGCTTGGTAAGTCTGACTGGGTCTTGATCTGCGCCATCTTGTAGCACAACATCAGATTGTTCAGCTCCCTGAAACATCCACATACAAAAAAAGTGAGACAGAGATGTGGCAACAGCTAATATCTACATGAAAGAAAACATAGACACATGGCAACAGATAACATAGACATACAAATGTAGTTAGACATATTAAGCATGATAAGGGTTAAGAATTGAGTGGTTTGAGGCATTGAATTGGATGTGAAATTTACATACCCAACTAGAGTGTATCCGTTTGGAGGTCTGCGAACGCCTTTGGTCAGTATGATAAGCTCAGAGATAGCACTGGTGGTCAGATTACCATTCATCCATCGTACACACATTACCTTCTTCTTGATAGCTTTTTCCCCTGAACATTAAAACCACAGTTTATTACCATACAGTTATTATAAGCATATACTAAAAAAGACATGTGCTAGAAAGGAAATAACAAACAGGTTTGCAAGGCCCTAGCATACATTGAAGTCATGCCTTGGTTGCTGTACAGGACCATACGTCTCTCTCAAGCACTGTCAAGGATTCAAGGGATTTTCTCACTAGCTTTAAGTATAACATATATCAAGAAAAGCACATAACTCTAGAGTAGGTGAGAAGTAATGAAATCCAAAATCCTGACTTGTATTTTGATTAGCCCTATAAACCAAATATGAAGTTTGTTGAAGTTCTTCAAAAGGTACTGATAGGAAAAGAAAGGTCGACATTAAAATAAAACAAGCACGAGTTATAACTCTATTTCAAGGCTGACATTGGTTACCTCCCCATAAAGAAACACCTGTTGAGTTAGGTTCTGTGCCACAGAAGTGATTATTGATAAATATTTTTCTTTAAATTATATGGATTTTAATGAATAAATTAAACAGCTTATGTCACACAGCCAACCTACTTGTGTCCGCTGTGTAGTCAACCACTGTGAAGCCGGCAGGGACGGGATCCCTCTCATTAATTATGGTCACGTCAACAAGGACATCCTTGCCCTGAAATATTGGTGGTTGTCCCACCAAATTTATCGTTATTTGTCACACAACTATCGGGGCATGCATTTAATTTTTGTCATATAGTAAGAGATAAAACAGTGCAGATTCTTTTTGCCAAAACACTTCACCTCACAAAAGCTTAATTAAAACGCACAAAACAATTTGAGATAATGGGGCAACATGCATAGTAGAGGATATGCTCCAAAGCCTCATAAACCAGGTAGTCCCAGGCAGTGATACAATAATAGGTCTCACATCGGGGGTGGGGTGGTGGTGGACTGAACCCATGACATGAGCAGATAACTGACTTTCCCTACAAGACGCAATAATTAGGACTTACTGGCTGGGGAGCAGATCTCTCAACACACAGGTAGCGAGTGACGCGCCGACCAAACAGTCCATCTCGCCACAGGTCTGCCTCTTCTGTATTATCAAAGGTCCTGTCAATCTGGTGCAAATAAAATGGTGATAAAAATCTTACTATTTATTGTTTTCCAGATTTCATTGCTACTCACCATTTCTATGTATTTTTATTAATATTAATAGTGGACAATACTTAAACAGCTAGTAAGCTCAATTATTATATAATTTGTTAAGGCCACTTATTATCATAATTACCAAACATTGAGTGCCAATTCCTTCAGCAATGTTAACACTTAAAATGTCCAAATATAATGTGGTATAAAGCTCACTTTAAAATTAGCAAAGATAGATTTTATCGTTATTGTTGGTGATGATGCTAATGGTGATGGTGATGATGTTGATGACAATAAGAAGAACTATCAGATCCAACTTACAGTTGTGTAACCGGCTGGACACTTGGTGATGTCAGCAACCACAACAACACCAGTTATTGGCCAGTCCTGGTCTGCCATCCTCAGTTATCTAGTCCTGTCAATATTAAACACAATTTAGCCTATTTGTTTTTGTTGTTTTTAGCCCCTGTGAATACATAACTTTTCTGATTCCTCAAATTGGGAGTATCAGGATCCCAGACAGAGATGTATTTAGTAATACTCAAGTCAGGCAGTTGTCAGATGTAGACTTATAGGTTCCCAAATCATCCATTGGAAAAACTGGCTATTAAAAGATAACATAAGTTTGAGACTAACTGTAATGTAGCTAAATAATAAGTATCAAAATCTTGTGAGATTTTCTATAAAGATTAAATCTTTATTAATGATAGCCACTGTTAGAAATCTGTCTAGGGATTCTACAACACTGGCAAGAAGGTTATTCCAAGCATCAAATGTTCTAGGGAAAAATTAGTACTGATTGTATGTTGTTATTGTTGCTGGCATGTGATACCTCTTGAAATGTAGAAACCTGGTTTTGCTTTAAGCTGTTATGAATAATTCACATGCAGGGATATCAACAAGATTTTTAGAGATCTTGTACAGCAAAATTAACAGGGCTTTAGTAGACCACAACTCCAGTGACTCCCAACAAGGGGAGTGATCATTGTGAAAATGCTGCTGGTGTTATAGTAGCAATTGATACCTTATTTGGCAGCTCTCCTCTGTAACTTCTCTAATTTCATAATGTGCTCTTTTGTATGTGGATTCCATATCAAAGACCAGTGGTCCAATGATAGGTGCACTAGTGTCATGTATGCCATACTCTTAACAGTATTTTAGTTATTTGAAGACGGTGTCCATTTGATGCAGACACAGTGCTGCCTTCACTGTGTAAAACATGCTGAGAAAACTTGGCATGAGATCACACCCAGTCATATTACCCTGACACTGGGCCAACTAGTCATGTGACTACCTTCATATCTACTTAAGCATTAGCAATTGAGCTATACCACTACAATTTTTATGAATTTTGTATGTTGCAGCCCGGGATTGAACCCAAGGCTTCCTGTACCTGGAACTGATCTCTACAGATCGTGCTTCCAGGTCTGCTCAGCTTCACTGATATATCAAAGTGTGTCCGAGAAACCTTTGTGTTGAGTTTCCTTTCTTCACACCTCTGTCTATGTGGGTCTTCCAGCAGATGTTCTGTATTATGTTCACACAGAGGTCCCTTGGTTGTTCTGCAGACTCTAGTTAATGTCCCCTCAATGAGTATAAGTACTGTAAGTGACCTTTCAGATGAACCCTCAGGATGATGTATTTCTCTCAATGTAAGGATATTCCCCATCTCTTGACCAGGCATACAGCTGGTTTGGGTCATGCTGAAGGATCTCAAAGTCTATGCATGACTTAATTCCAAATATACCAAAGAACCATCTGTGAAGAGTCTTGTCTTAGATGGTCACTGATGAAGGTGAGAAACATTACAGGTCTGAGCATAATTCCCTGGAAAAATCCACAAATTACAGGTGCTGGATCAGACATTGCTCCATCAAGTACTACAGGCTGTGTACGACCAGTAAAGAAGAATTTTATCTAGTCCAATGTTTGACCACTGATGCCATAGTGGTGCAGCTTGAAAAGCAGACATCTATGTGCCACATATGCAAAAATCACATGTCAGCAAACTAAAGCACAAACTAAAGATAACTCACAAAAGCAGAAGAAGACCCAAATCAAAGCTTTGTGACATTTGGGTGTGTTTGCGACTCATGCTAGCCTACAGCAACAACTTGCTACAGAAGTTTTTGTTTTGTGCAATATATCTGTTGTGACAACTCTAACAAGCAACCGAAAGAGGTGTTCCCTATGTAAGTATCGGGTAGTAGACTAGTCCCCTTGACCACAAGGTCAATTGGTTTCTGGAAACCCTGATAGTAAGCAGTTTTTTTAGTACACAATGTTTTTTACCAAGACCTCAGCTCTGCTATCCAATACCATGGGATTTGGATTGGATTTAAGTTAGAATAATTTAAATTGCATGAACCAATAATGATCATTATAGCAACGTCCAGCTATTTTAATGGAGGAAGACCCCTGACAAATGACTAGATAGAACCACAGGCAAACAGCAAGTTACCTGGAAGACCTTCCCACAGTATGTCCTACTGGCTCTGGGAAATGTTGTACCACTGCAATCCCATACAGTTACAGTATCGTACAGAATTTGAAATAGTCGTACCACATATAGCATATATGTTGTCCTGTTTGCTTGTAAGTGAATTCAGTTTGATTACTGACAATTAATGACTTAAATGTAGAATCTATGACAATGTTGAAAGATAAAAGAATAATTGATGTATTTATTATTATTCAAGTATAAACAATGTCTGCGATTGATAGGTTATAAGAACAAATCAAAACGCGCTCACACCTTAAGTGCATGACCGCAATAAACAACAATTGACTGTCACACATTCAAGTTCAAGTTGACCGCTGATTGGAAAGTTAATTACAATAAATTAAAGTCAGTTATAGATATGAGAGAACTTAAGTAACAAACGCTTTGCAAATGTGTCTTATGTCAATAATTTGTCAAATAAGGTAATATATATATATATAGACTCCAATTCTGATGAAAATTCAGTCTCTCCAAACAAGTCAAACTATAATGGCTTTCCAATGCGTAAATTTCAAAAATACATGCTATCCAGTGCTATAGATGTGATGCCTGGCAGCAATTATGTCACTTATATGGGAATATGCAATTCATGTATGGTATGACTATTCCCAATTCGCTACGACTATTCCTGGTACGAGAATGTAGTGGTATGACTATTCCCACACCAGTCCTATGCCCTAAACAGGAGCCGAGTATCAATACAAAAGTATAAATTGTGAATATGCTCTCTCCAGAGCTGTCTGCCCAAGTAACTCAGTTGGTAGAGCACAAGACACCGAAGCAGGAAGTCGTGGGTTCAATCCCCATCCTGTGTAATTCGTTTATTGCACATTGGTTGTCAACATAACTATACATACGGGCGCCCCTACACTAAAAAGAACTGAAAGTAAAGTTTCATTTTCATCACTATGAATATGATGAAGATATTGTTCATAATTTAATAACTTATAAGAGTTGGCATGACTTTAAAAGAATGGATATTAAATGAAGAGAAATATTTTCTCCCAACCTTTTTATCAGCAACAAATTTTGACAGTTATATTATGCTACTTCCGGTTATAGTGACCGGTGTACCTGTAATTTTCTACTATGCGTACAATGAGGCAGTGCTCACTGAAATGTACACATGGGGAAGACAGTTTGACGGACTTTCTATCTCTGATAAAATACGGGTCCTAATTTGGTAATCGGCCTCCTATTTTATTTATTTATTTTTATATTTTGTGTGTGTGTCTGACCTGTTCAAGGAAACATGGCAGAAAACAAGAGATTTTTTTTTCTTTATTAAAATTTCTAAACATTTAACTAAATGTACCTGAAGATTCTGTACGCCCCAACTTACGACAGTAGATAAGAAAGCTCTTCTATACGTCCTTCCTTATTTGGACTGCATGTTGACAAATGGAGATTATCTATAAGCAGCAAAACAGTCATTAGCCAGGAAAAAATGCTTCTTCTGGTCGATCCATTGAGTATGCAAGGACAAATCTGATTTTAGATGCAAAAGGATCTTACTAAAGATTCGGATGATCAACTCACTTGCATAAGAAAAACGTGCAACTCACCAAGAACGCTTTTATAATGTGCTTGAAGTGTTCTTGGGCAAGAGGCCAAGGTCATAGACTCGGGATCGGATGGTTCCGGATTCAAACCCTTGATCCGTTATGACAAATGTTCAAAAATATCTTTTTAAAACATAAGCAAGATTTATAACATGGTTGAAATGTTCTTGGTCAAGAGGTTAAGGTTATGGAATAAGTATCGAATGGTTCGGTGTCCAAACCATAAACCTGACATTTGTTCCTTGTCTAAGATTTTTATTACACGAATATTTTGCGAAAACAAAATATATTCAGGCTTACTTCCTTACACCCACTTACATATTTACTAAAAAGCAGTATCCATCTTGGATAATATTAAAATGTTGCTTTTTGTAATTAGTCAGGTTGATTTTTTGTAGTATTTCGCTCCTATATTGAATGACATATTTAACCTTTCACTTTACAGCAACTGTTGCTAAGTTGTATTAATGTCAGTTCAATGTGTAATTATAAACCACAATAGCACATACTTACGTAATAAGATTGCTTCGTTACAACATTAGTTCAAACGGGATTAAGGGCATATAAGATCGTTCTGTGTTTTTACTTCAACATTTGGCTTGCATTTGAATACCTTTGTCCTGTGCCTTTTCATGATATATGTTGCAATGCTCATAGGACTGGGTCATATTTCCTTATCATAGTTAGGCCTAACTGTAACAATGTCAGTAACTTCTTTTTTTTCTACATATGTAACATTTTGGAAAGCCTATTATATGGTGTCGGTTTTGCTTTTTATTTTGTTTTGAATCATTCTATGGTCAAAATTATTTCGTAGTATATCAAATGTACAACGCATTGGAAAGAGGAAAGCAGGCAAGTCTTCAGCTGCAAATAAACACTTCTAAAAGAATACAGTCACACCAAAGTCACTAACATTCGATCATAGAACATTTTTTAGTAAACGTTCAGTAAATAAGATATAATTTTGCATTTTACTTTAAATGAGGTCTAAAATACATACCGGATTCGACGAAAATAAATTGAGTCTGAAATTACCTGGTACCTATTACACCCCTGTTATCTGAATACAAACATTCCGAGTGCGCAATTCCTCTCTGAGCGCGTACGATAGCGACTGAGATGCAAAGATGGCTTCACGAAAAAAGGGCCATTCAGATACTTTTTTAAATTGAGACTTTAAATATAGCATGTTCATTGGACTTCTCTAAATATATGTTTTATATTGCTTGCTTTAATATTAATTTTAATATAATATTTTTTAGTAAAGCCGACAAATGTTAAATAATGACGCCGTTTCGTCGGACCAGTTCGCCGTAACTTCGGAATTGTGTCATCTGCCACGAAACGTCTTCCGCGTAGAGGCACCCTCTTCTTCGGTTAATTAAGGGTTGGATATATTATTGTCGATATTTGTATTTTTGAATAAATTTCCATTGCATTGAAGCTGTTTACAAAATCTATACAGAATCCATTACACTGTCCTATTGTCGATAACAAAAACAATTATAAATTTAAGGGTCGTCCAATCTCACTAAAGATAACGGAGCGGTTTTCAGGATATGATTTTAATTAATCAGATTAAGAGTCTCCGTTTTCTGCAACCCGGAAATCCTTACTTTCATGTCGACTTTTTTACTATGAAGCTTCGTTTAGAGTTTATTTCTACTTTTGGAAATTTAGGGCTTTTCTACAATCCGAACTATACGGGAAAAGGCGAACATTAGCAAACTGAAAGAAACTGAAAACTCTTCGGTAATGTCCTTAGTGTCTGTCTTTTCCTAATGTGAAATGATTGATGTAACCCGAATGTCAACAATGTTTAGCATTTTCTTAGAATATGTTTTGTTTTGTTTTGAAATACATCGCAGCGACGAAATGTGATCATTATAGCGACGTTTAGCTTTTTTGGTGAAGGAACACAACAAAGGTCTCGGTAAAACGACCGGTGCACCGCAAGTCAGATGGAAGACCTTCCCACATTAAATCTCCCGCTCAGAAAGGGACTCGAACACAGGCAGTATGAGTACTCATTATCGTAAAATTTAAACAATACATTTTTTCTTCACATTTAGCCAATTTTACTGCAGAAATCTAAATTATTGAGCTTTATGAAAGCGAAATGACGCAATTTGTTTTATTTATTGAGCTGGAATTGAGCTTTACATCGTGGGAGATGAACTTTGTTTTCACCGTCGCCATGCAGCATTATATCAAGGGTATCTGTCAAAATACCAGGTATAAACCCTACTGAAAAGTTTTAATTACATCTAGTTTGATTGGAAGTTAACATCAATTGGTACCGCGTGTATTAAAAGTTAACACGTTTCTGTTTGAATTGGTGAGTTAATAAAACACTTGCAGTTTACAAAGACAATAAACTGATTTTTGACTATTTAATTAAATATCCTTAACATGAATTTGCAAATTTTATTTTGTGGTGGTTTGAATACAACGTGCGTTTTGTGATGGATACATTAAACTCAACTGTAACTTCAAAAGTAATTAAATGTATAATCTTTGAAGTCTTTGTTCACATTCTTTTTTCTTTCTAAGTAATCCTTAATAATTTTCATTGATTAAAATATTCGTCATAGTGACAAACACATTACGAGTTTTAAAGCCCCACCAAGTATATCTATTGACTTTATCATCTGTATCGTTTTTACTGAGAAAAGTACTAAAATTGGGGGTGGGGTTGGAGGTGGGGTGGGAAATTAAAAAAAAATATTAGAACAATTTTGAACCTCATTGTGTTTAATATTCGATATTCAACAGTTAGCTACTACTGAATTCTAAATGGCTACACTTGTGTCATATGGTCACTTCGTCGCTTAAATTCAGTTGGATGTCGGCGTGAGACACTTTTCAGAGAAAAGAACCAAGTGTTCCGGTTTTTTAACAGGGTAGCTTGCAACAATAAAGTGTAGCTTGTAGTTATAAAAAGTAGCATAAAACGTAGCCGTTTGGCGAAGCTTTGTTTAAGAAAAAAACCCCGAGTACACCGATGTTATAAATGCAGCTTGTGAATACAGATCTAGCAGAGAACAAGGAAAACAAAGTAGCAAAAAATACTCCACTTCCCATCAGAGTTATGGTTCGTTACTGTCAAATATTTATGTAATTAATAAACAGTGTCAGAGAATGTTTAGTTCCCATTATAGTCATCTTCTTGATTAACGCGCATACTCTCTACGGCGCCTTGGATGTCTCACTACAGGGATCTTTCTTGTATCAATTGTTTATTTATAATGTTAATGTTGGTCCGAGGTATAAGATTGTCAAGGCACATATATGAAACTGCATTGCGAAAACATGTTCTTTTGTTGAATGCTCTGTTTACAACATTCAATTTTACATTATTTTCCGGCGACTTTGATGCTCTGCATCAACTTTTTCTTGTACCGTCTACATTTATGTTGCTATGCTAAAGGGCTAGCAGTCACTAAGCTAGTTTAACGTCTAAAATCGACAACAAGCCACGTGATCGGCTGTCTAAGGCGTACGAAATTCAAATCCTTATTACTAACTTACAGAAGTTTTTAGCAGATTACTCATTTGCGCTGGGCTTTCATTTTTTGAGTGGATGCTATAATGGGTTAATAATAAAGGCTGATCGGTGGATAGAGGTTTTAAGCAAATAAAAATGGAAGTACTATCGTGGAGCTATTGGCATTCCTAGCTTTGGATGATACACTTAATATTTCCCAGCATTGATTGTTATTCTCGTACTTCGAGAAGAAATTAATTTGTTGAATGTATTGATGGTAGGGAATGCATAAAAATGATATGAAAAGTCTTCGTCTTATTTGTCTGTATTTATGACAGACAAGTAGAATTTTGTAATAACCTCTATCAATTTTTATGTTACAATGATAACATAATCGTGAATCTATGACTACATTTAAAGTATATTCCCGTGTCAATGTGTAGATTACTCGAATAAACTTTGGTAATAGTATTAGTAAACCAAACCATTTGAGAATTTTAACAACTGTTTTTTTTAGGAAATTCCATCATTTTTGCATTGGGAAACAATCTCCATTTGGCGGAAACATATGTTAAAAATAACCGAGGAGTCAGGGGCGTGCCTGGGCTTACGCACTTACGCACGTGCGTACAGTTGCTTCCAAAAATTGAAAAAATAAAAACGTCAAAAAGCAAATAAAATCGTACGTACATAACCTGTGTTTGGCACTTGTTGTTAGCTGTTTCATTTTTTTAAGTAGAGTTCTTTAACCCTTTTCCAATTTCTACAAATACTTCTGCACTCCTACCTGACGTATTTCTGTCCCTTCCTGCTCGTTGTACTGTGACAGAGTTTCTCCCCAGAATGCATCTACGGCGTTCTAAGGACCTCCCCCCCCCCCCCACCCCCCGGAATAGTGCGTATACTCAAATGTCGCCTAGGCACGCCCCTGGGAGTGAAAGGTCGATTGGAAAGCGAGTCTCAAAATAAATCGAAGCAGAATATCAAATAACTTTAGGCATACCGGTCAAAGCAAATCAGAAAATACGCAAACACACATATTTATCATGTTCTCATCACGATCGCATTATTCATTTATATGTAGTTTTCCTTATCACACCGGTTTCAGGGTTTGGTTGAAAAAATAAATGCTAGCTGCGATCTGTATACTTTCAGTTCCTTTTATAATTTATTGTATCTCAGCAAATCCCTGAATTCGTTCAGTATCCACCATCTCTGTGTTTCGTACGATAACTCTGCGAAGAAATTCCTAATTATAATTTGTACAGCATTATCTCCCTTGCCTTATCATAGTTTGTTTTAATATCATGAAGAAATCTTTTAAAATCAAACAAATAAACACATTTGCTTCCTTACATTTAGTCTTTTAGCTGTTTGCCTTGTACAACAGATTTTAGCTGTTCGTCATTTAGTTGCTTAATGATTAAAAAATAATTATTTTTTGTACGATCAGGGAATGACCGAAACACATTTAAAAATATAGTTTACGTAGACATCGCTTTGTTTTTATGAAAACATAGTCCTATTTGTATTTGAGGGTCTTTTGTCAATTCAAGAAATGTTGATTTATTTTTTTTAGGCATGAAATGACCTGAATAAGGGAGAAAACTTGTCGCAGATGCTGATTTTTGCCAATTCTCACGGTCACGAGATTTCTCGAGATTTCACGCCATTATGGATTTGTAATCAAGTTAGGCTATATTCTATTCCTGGTCCAGTGCGGATTTGATGATTATGTGACTTTTCCCGTCATTTCGAAGCTATTTTCAACAGATATTCAGCCATGAGCTGGGGAATAGATCTTTGGGTACGTAGTCCGTATTAGTTATATATTCGCTATACTGTCAAATGTGACATTTGAAGTTTATTTACATTCACTTTGAGACCGGAAATAGGAAGCTGTGAGGGTCTGGAAAAAAATAACTGTCTACTCTACACCACTTAAACATCTTTTGCTGCGATGCAAAGTCACATGCTGAATGTGACATTTCATGGACCGATTTTTTAAAGTGCAATATAAAAGCTGACTTTTTCTAAGCTTAATGTACCGTTCATTTCAGTCTCTAACAGTGAAATGATTTTATGACTCATAATAATAATTCATACCACAAAAGTCTACACAGTACTCTGTTATAATTATCAATAAGATTTGATAATGTTCAAGATAGGGCTGTCGCACTATACACGTATATCAGTATATTGCGATGATTTGTAAAGTCAATGCAGTAGAGCGATACACATTGAACATGCCAGTTTTTATGATATTTTGTAAACAGTGGTTGCTGCCACTATTTTGTGCATCCAAAGTCAAATATGCCCCTATTAATGAAAACTGATCGCCAATTGCAAAAGTGATTGTGGTGGGCCCCTTTAAAATAAAGGATGACAGATTAACAAAGACAATTATTGAAGGTGTTGCATTTTGTCAACATTTTGATGCACTTGAAGATATAGTGACAGTACAACCAACCAAAATATATTTTTGCAATTAATTTGATGTTCGATTTATTTTTACTTTGCTACTTTCTATTGTGGTTTGCTTTAAGGGCATTCCAACAACCCTAGTTCAAGACTATTACAAGAAAGGGCACTAATGTGAAACATCCAGTGTGCTGCAGAGGGCATGTGCTATAAACAAGAAGATGACTATTATGGGAACTAAATACTCCCTTACACTTTGGTCCATTCCATTAATGTGAGAGCAATGAACCATAACTCTGATGGGAACTACACTATCTGTACTTTATTTCTTCTTGCTTGCTATATCTGTAATTACAAACTGCATTGTGAGCAGCATACTCGGTTTTCTATATGAAACAAGACCTCACCATACAGCTGCCAATTGGTATTAATGCTTGCTACTTTGTTATTGAAAGCTTAACCTCCTTGTTGCAAGCTACACTGTTAAAAGCGAAATACTGGGATCTTTTCTCAGAAAACAGTCTCACATAACAGTTGCGATTTCCTGTTATTGCCTGCTACACTATCATCCCCCTAAACAAATGCATTACATAGAGGCACCACTGTCCAGAGCGGTGCCAATTATATCTTGACAGAACATATTATTTGTGGCATCAGAGCTGAAGCATAGTGGCCTTTCTGGAATTGGTTAGAAAATTGTCAATGGGCTTTTTATTGTACTTATCAGGTCATTTGTATCTGCTTTCTTACTGGAACTTAGTTGCTAATGAGGTATAAAAAATCGTCTGTCGCCATAATGACTTCTCACATTGCGATCTCTAGTTGGCCTCATACATTTTACTACAAGGTGGTATCCGGGCAAATCTATATTGTATCAATAACTTAGGTGATTTGAGTGGTTACAGATCTGTACCACAGGCCCTTGTTACACTTCAGGTTCATATCCTGTATAAACCATACCGAATTAATGAAACACCAAACAACATAGGTTAAGCAGTTTTTAATCTCATCTCTTATCAGTCCTATACAAGGGTTTAAAGATAGACACTCTCAATATTCCATAAAAGATAAGTCATATTATTTATTGGAATGTTTAGTACATTAAGACACTGCATATGATGCAGCATATTTCTTGTACATGTGGAGGCCTGTTATTTTAACACATATTCAGCTCACTTTAAACCAAAGCACTCATCCAATGTCAGTTATTGTCTTGCTTCAGATAACCAATTTTATTGATCAAAAAATAAATTGAATGTCATTTGATACTTTGGATGTATTAGCCCTTGACAAAACATCTAAAAATCATATTTTATGAATAGTGTTTTCAGCAGTTAATGATACATGATTGCATTCAAACTAATGCTTTAATATAGTTTGTTTTATTCCCCACCAAATGTTAAGAACTACGTTTTCTTTTTTACCTAAATAAGAATTAATTATTTTACAAATCCTAATTATAAATCGAATCATGATATGTTTTTATTCTCTATAGCCAATACATAAGCACCAACGATTTTCAAAAATATAAGACCAGAGATGTTGCTTTTGAACTAAAGTCAAGCTGAGTAATCGTTTAGAACAAGTAAGATACATACTGTTGCATGAGGAACATATAAAAGATAATATCTTTACTATAATTTTTATTCAAATTAAATCCCTTACAATGTTTATTGTTTTACAAGTACAACTCAGCTGCAAAGTAAATAAAATTTAAATCTCATCATTTGTTTAAAATCATTTCAATACTAAGTTTATTTCATATCAATAATCGCATGTATTCATATTTAAACTTGTTCTTATTCCATACAGTATTATGTTTTAAACTAAATCTCTTGATGCCATATGGGAGAGGGATTGGGATTTGCCGGCACTTTTGCCAATACTGTGCAGCAACATTTCTATCATTATAGCACAGGATCACTTATGAGGTGCCCAGGGACTGAACCCGGCTGGTCCATTATACTGACACTGACAAGTCAGGTGTAATACTGTCCCCTTAGCCCCGAGCGTTAGGATGGAAGCCACTACTACCAACTATAAAGTTTGGTTTGATCCGGCCGGGGTTTGAATCTGCGACCTCCCGATCTGCAAGCCAACGCTCTACCAATTGAGCTATTGCTGCTGGTTTGCCATATTTATTCAACAGAGAATGCTAGATGCTTTTGAGTGATTCTGCCTCTTTTTAAATCATTGTTACAGTTGTAATATAATAGTGTATTAAATAGCAATGCACATTTATAAAAAAAACAACTGTCAGCAACATAAACATTCAGTTATTTGTAAAAATCAAAATCATTGTACAAGGATGTTGATTACATTTTGTTGTCGTCTAAGGGTTGCTTTGATACTGTCCATATTTGTTCTTTTATATATTTACAAAATTTGTTGTTTGCAAGTATTAATAAAAACATTGGTCATTAATTGATATTTCCTTGAGTACACAGTGCAGTATATTGATTGATATTTTCAAATACTGGCAGACCAACAAAACTATGATCTTTTATGATATTTTCAAAATGAAAATTGCCCCAGTAGATAGCCCGTGTGCACAGTCAATAAAAAAAATGTTACAGGAAATTATCATAGTTTGCTCATAGAACTTTGTCATAAAGCTTTATTCAGAATTACAACAATGTTATGTGGCGGTCGTAAACAATCTCCCGAGCATGTAATCTATGTTGTAATTTAATACATCGTATAAGGATTGTTACGTTTATTTCCTTTGATGGACATGAGATTTTGATTCCTCAGTTTCATCTTCATATGAACATGATGCTACAACCATTTACACTTCTTTTTTTTTTTTTTCTTGATTAAGAAAAATATTTTCACTTATAATCAACAATTTTGTGTAGTTCTTCTAAGAGAAATAATACGTTTATCTCTTCTAAATTCTATGTGGACATTATTTTTCAATGACGTCACTACTTTTGTCATAACATATCAGAGAAAACATCAGCGCTTGGACAATTTTTATTCAAATAGATAGGTTTTCTTTTCATTGTTTGCATTTGAAAAACTCCTCAGGAAGTGTGAGGTTAGAGCTTTATAAATCCGGTTTAAGCACCCCAGTCAGTCCTTTTTGCCGACTGACTGTTCCAAGGCGGTAACTGTTGGGTTTGCTCTTTTTGTTAAATGACTTATCACAGATTTGTTCTTACTTTTACATTTGGTTTATTTGTGAATACCTTGGTCCTGGGCCTTTTCTGGGTTTGGTGTATGTTGCAATGCTCATAGGACTTTGTCATACACTTTTATTGATGTTGATATCTATTTTTAGCTGAAATCCCCATCATGCTTCTTTGTAGATTTGTTAATAATGGACATTTAAGGCAATATATTCTATGATTTGTTCTGTCTTATTATTAAGATAATGTTATAATCAGACTTTACTTTAATGAAATTATAAGTGAATACACAAATAATACACAAATTCCCCATGAAGGGGTAAGATCTTGTTACATGTATTAGAAAATTTAGATGTAGGATATTGGAGACCACCTTGAAGATAATAAAATACTTAAATATCTACTTACATAATGAACTGATGGTATTTAAAGACTTCTGCCTTGTGTCACAAGCTTGTAGTCAGTTGTCACATCTAGGTCTATGCTGAAACTCATGATGTGTGTTCAGTTTGATGCTGGTTCAAACCCTTACATTAAAAAACATTTCACATAAAACGCTGCTCAGACACTGTATCTAAGTGACTGTCACTTGCTATACCTATCAAGAGATGTCCAACCGTTATGTATTTTCCTATGATCATCATGTTAACACAGGTGATTGATTTGCCCTCGGGCAGGGGGAAATAAGTCCTAACATTCTTGTTTCCTCATTTATGCCCAGCAGTCGAAGGTGGCAGGATAATGTTTTTGGTCAAATTTTGTCAATTGAGTTGTGTGCAGGAGTGAAGTATTTATTATTAAAATTCTCACACTGCACTATGTGTTGAAAGACTGTGAATTGGATATAATATACTGACTTGGCTGATAGCTGTTTAGCAGTTGAACATGTTAAAATTGCTGGATTTATTTTAAAGTGTTACTGTGAAATTATTCAATTAGATCTATTTTATCCTAAAGTCATGATATTATGATTGACATCAGTGTTATGGAAATGATGACAGCTCTTTTTTGTATTTCTGTGTACATGTAACGCTTCAAATTGACAAACAAACTTTAAAAGTTTAATAGATTGTGATTACTGAAATTATTAATGATCATTTCACAATCATTGTTGTTAAAGTATATGACATGTCTTTTCATCCAATCAAATGTGCATTTGATAACTTATTTGCTATGTTTATTGTGAAATCTTAATGCTGAAACCAAGATATTAACAGAACACAAGTGTCAAATTTTTCAGAAGTTTTACAAACCTATTGTTGACTTGCTGATAATAGCCCAATTGTATACCAATAGTATACTGTACTTTGATAGTCAACATTGCTTTGGCCCTCTCTGTGTGTTAGTGGACAGTACCTGGGCCTTCTCTACTCTCCACGGTCATCTGTCCCAGGGAGCTCCCAGGCACTACTGGGCCTTCACACTACACCTAGAGCTGTATCTTTAGTATATCACCCACCTTGCATAGTCAGGGCGAAAGTACCCTCAGCTGGTACTTTTTTATTGCACCCTTGTTAGGAAATTGGCATATTGACTTGTCTTACAAGGCTGGGTGATTATATGCACCTATAAAAAGTGAATATATACATAGATAAATAAGTGTCGTTATGAGCAAGTATAAGGTCAGTGAGAAGTATGCTGAGCCCGAGAGTAATGGGTCTCTTACAGCAAAGAGGTATCGCAGAAAGTCAGGTTCAACAAAAAATAAGAAAGAGCTAAAGAGCAGGAGTCTGAGCCTTGGGGCGCTGAACATTGACATAGATCTGGCAGAAGAAGAATATTGTGATGCCATGAGTGTAAGGGTCAAAAGCCCAGCACCACAGATGGAGTTTAAAACCTTTGACAATCACAATAAATGGATGGTTAATCTGACCAATGATAACATGTATGGGTTTAAGGTATGTGACATTTATACTATCAGACTTGCTGGTTATTATTATAACTATTATAATGTATTGACTCAGTTTTGTAGTTGTAATATGGTGAAGGTATAGATTATGAAGAAAATTTGTGCTCAATTGCTGTGGATTGCTGGAAAGTAGTAAGAATTTGTAGTTGTCAGTTATATTGTCATGAAGTTTTGGTGTTGTTCAGTAAAACTGGGGTAGGGATTTGCTCTAAGGTTGAATCAGAGATGAGGACAAGAAATATATTCTTATCAAAGGAAATATTGTCAAATAGAGCTGGGTATCTCCAGATAAAAGTGTTTCACAACACTATCAAGAAAATTAAAAAATTGTCTAATTTGATACATATAACAATACTTTATATTAGACAAATGGTAGTGGACCTCACAAATTATGCCTTATACTGGCATTGTTTCAATGTTGACTTTGGTAAACCTAAGCTTAATTATTTCATTTTTTTTTTGTGACAATTAAATCCCTTCAACACTCAAAAGAACAACTTTTTAAAATAGTAATAGTAATTTATATAAGTAGAGGAGACTTTTAGTTACTAAACAATAGGAGGCCAGCCCTGGCTGGGATAAAGGTGCCATGGTGTATGATAGTCTCCTTATGTTCCATGGTCTTTGATGGTCATGTGATAGGTAACCAGTTTGCTAATGAAGGTGATGCAGGGGCGGATCCAGGATTTCAGAATAGGGGGGGCCGAGGGAGTAACATTCGGTCGCAGGCGCGAAATCCGCGGCGGGGGGTCTGGAGGGGGCTCCCCCAGAAAATTTCGAATTCTAGATGCGCTGAGATGCGATTTCCAAGCATCTGTGGGGCATAATTTCCTTATCTATTTGCTCACTTTAAAGGGCAAAATACTTTTTTTTTGTTGGTCGTCGAAAAATAGGGGGGGCCACGGCCCCTTCGGCCCCCCTCTGGATCCGCCCCTGTGATGTGATATTGTCAAAAATTCCAGGTAAACAAACTAAATGCTCTGAGTATAAAAACTCACAATTACAACATATTTGTTATCTTGACTGCATATTGCAGCAAAGCTTTGAAATGGAGGAAAAAATACTTTTCCCCTTACTACCTTTTAAATGACCTAAATTCTTTGGAGTTCGGCATCCAGAAAGCAATCATGTTAATGATCATTCAGAATATTATGTCATAATGACCATAAGTTCTGTGCAAGTTTCTGGTTCATGGCATTGTTTGCTTCATCTTTGAATTCTTTTTTTTCTGATTTCTGTTTTATAGTATCATTTAGTATCCATACTTTCATGTGATGTAGCAAAACAGTATCATCTCAAACTGGGATACATCAACACAATAACACCAGCTATAGTGTCAAAGTAATGAAAACACTTATCTTGTTTTATGTACATGGATATTTGTCATATGATTGTGATCTTGATTATCTTAACTATAATTATAATGTACATTCTGTTCTCGGTCATGCATGAACTATATTTATAATATACATTCCGTGTTCATGGTCACACATGTAGTAAGTATAACAGTGTAAGAGTTGTATACTTGAATCTCATGGCCTCTGTATCTTCCAATCTGTCTATCAAAATAAACACACTATCCTAAGTGACTCTAGGGGTTGGTAAAGTTCATATGTTGACATTTTTCTATTGAGGTCAAAGTTTTGGTTATCTCACAATGCTTTTATTGGTACAGTGGAATGTCAGAGCCAATAGCTTGTTTAAATGACAATGAAAGGGTTTGGCCCAGGTACACTGTGACTGTAAACTATCCAATTATGGTAAGGTGTAAAAGTGGATTAGAGATTTGTATTTTACAAAAGTGTTCTGGGGCAGTGTTAGCAGAATTGAACATTTTTCTAGGAAAATACACTTATTAGTGAAATTATGAATATTATTTGATGGAATTTTAAATTGGACATTTAATTGTGGTATAACTATCGTACACAGTTATTGTTTGAAACACAATTGTGTAAAAATGTTGGGTACTTTAAAAAAGCATGCCATTCCTAATTGCACTAAATGAAAGTTCAGTTTAAAGTTAATCCTAATGACATGTTGATCATTCAAGAACAGTTTGTTGGACTACTATAATTTCATAATGGAAATTTGTGGATCAACTCTGATGTAATCAAAAGTATCTAGCTTGAGTTTTTACATGTTTTAGTCATTTATGATCAACTTCTATTTTGGTGTTTTTGCGGACAGTGAAAATCATCTAAACAATATACATGTACCTTTGAACCAGTGTTTTTGAACTAGATTTTCACTTATATACATGGTGTAGTCTATTCTGTCCTCTATATTTTGTTCATGAACACCCTAATTTGTGTGTAAAAAAATAATGGTAGGCCCAAACATATGCAAGTGTAATGTTACAAGTGACTTGCCAGGACATCCTCAGGCCATGTAAATTGATTGAGAAGTGACACTGGCTACAAGGAAGTGAGGCTGATGGTTGTCCCCTGGAGGAGATATCTTGGTATACATCATTGTCACATAGCTTACCCCTTTCCATCCTCAACAACAACAACATTGTCGAAACCTCATATTTGGATCAAACCAAACAGTATTGATGTACCCCTCCATCCACAACAACAACATGTGTAAACCTCATATTTGGATCAAACCAAACAATTGTACCCCTCCATCCTCATCAACAACAACCATGCCTAAACCCCATATTTGGATCAAACCAAACAAAATTGCTGTTTTGTCAATATTTGTATGTTGATTGATTGTCAATATTACCTAAAAATTTAGATATTTTAGCAGGAAAATAAAGATGCAGGACAAATAAGAGATTTTTTGTCTACATGAGTAATATTTATAAAATAGCTGGACCTTTGGTTCTCCAAGCTGGCTCTGTGCATTTAATTTAAAATTTGACAGATATTTTCTTTGGACTTGGACCATGATCTCATCACCTGTTGTCTATGACTGAGTCTATTAAATGTCTATTCAAGTGAATCAAACTGCTAGCAGAAAAACTGTCAATGTCAAAGTAAAGTAAACTGTAGGACAGTTTGTCCATTTTATCTGCACTGTATTGTTCTTTCCTATCTCCCAACCACATCCTTGTGTAAAGTCATGTCATTGTTAGTGAAATTCTTCATTGCAAAATCAATAATTTAAAATAACTTTTTATCCAATTCACCATTCTATCTACCACAATATAGTTTAAGAACAGTTGTATCATTGTATGAATTCTTGAGTGAGATTCCTTGGACTAAATGTATAGATATAGACTTACCCCAGTCATACTTTACCTAGATAAGGCAGCAGGCAGTGTTGACAACTGTGGAATGTAAACAGACCCACATGGTGGTGTCCCAGTGTCAACAAACAGATCCAGCCGCCAGTCTCACACACCTCTACAGAACCTTGTATTGTCTATAATATGAGCCCCTGGTAATTATCTCCAATCATGCTGCCACTAATGTACCTGTGTTCTGGCATCTGCCACTTCATCCAGATTTTTTTGTTGTTACATGCACAGAGACAATGATGGTCATATTGGCAATGTCCAGTTAGTTATAGGTGGTGGAAGACCCCAGACTTATGTCTGGGTAGAACCATCAGTGCTCAATCCTGACTTTCTGTCATTGTCAGGTATGAGTTTGTTACCTGTTTAGTGTTAGTACTTGGTTGTTCCTCCATCAGTCATATAGTTAGCTATTTTTGCATGGTGTCTATTTTAATTGCTCTTTCAGATGTAACTCAAAGCGCTGTTTGGGAGTTATTTGTTTAGATTCAGTAAAATAAAATATTCCACAATTCATGCCCATAAAAGATAAATGATTGGCCTTATGTCAATTAATAACAGGTTGTACAAATTAATGTGCTTCAGGAATATCGCTACTACTTCTATACTACTACTACTACTACTGCTACTTCTACTACTACTACTTCTACTACTACTACTACTACTACTACTACTACTACTACTACTACTACTACTACTACTACTACTACTACTACTACTACTACCAGGGCTTTTTCAGCCTGTCTCACGGGGCCGTGCCCAATGCCAAATGGCGACCATTTTTCCCAATTTTAAGAAAAAAATTCCCAATCTCTTAAATAAATTCCCATTTGAACCGAAATGCCTTTTATCTATAAAAATATATAACCAAGAATCCATGAAATGAAGAGACTTTTTCCATTTATATGATTTGTTTGTTTACTTTTGATCGGTGATCTGTGAAAACTACCTTTCGTGAATTTATGTATGAATGTAACCGGTGAAAAAATAGACTCTTACCCAGCCGTATACCGTAACGCAAGTTGAAGATACGTCACGGCGCCATTCCAGATAACATTATAGTCAATATATGGTTTGAAAATTAACAGGAATTATTTTTTATTTCATAAAATAAACAAAAGTATTTTCGCCATAACTGTTTGACTGCATATTAAACTTAAGGAAGTTATGAAGCAAACACGGTACGTACAGTACCGGCTTTTATACTGACCCTCGAAATATAGTGACGAAAAATTTTGCAAAGTAGTAGATACTACGCGATCTAGAACCTACCAACTTCTGCAAATGATGACCATAATACCATCCAGCACAGCAGCTGTGGAGAGAAGGTTCAGCTCCATGAACCTACTATGCACTTCTTTGGGAAGCTCCCTTGAGCCCAGATTAAGCTTTAATACAGAAAAATAAATGTTGAAATTTCCCAATTGGTTTGATTTGTCGATACATTTCTTTCCCAAAATTTGACTATTTAGCCCGTCAAAAATTCCCAATTTGGGCTGGGGCCTTTTTCCCAAAACCCCCTGAAAAAGCCCTGACTACTACTACTACTACATAAATAACCAGCTTGACATGGGCGCTGTTGACTAGGATGCTTACACTGACTTCACATGATGGTGTATAACACTTAGCCTGCTAAACACGTATTTGTAAGGCTTTGGCAAATAGTGAAGATCCAGATAAGCTAGTTTCCTGCTGGGAGATATTTGATCAGGATCTGCACTATTTGCTGCTGAGTCATTGGCAATATAATGTATCTAGTTTCATTGTCTTGGCCAAAAAATATTGTATAGTAAAGATTAAAATTTTGAACAAATGTAGCAAGCAAGCTAAGGGTTTAATTATCTCAACAGCTGGTTAATGGAGGCTGTCACAGTTGGCCTTATACAACTGCTACTTTACAGTATCACATATGTATGTCTTACACATACACTGTATGACTATAGGCTATAATCCAGTGACATATTTCCCTACAGTCACTGTAAAACAATTCAAATATAATGACTGGAGATTATAAGGGTTATGTTCATCCAAGTTTTATATGAAGATGGCAAAGATCACACAAAGAAACTGCAATTATAGGAGCTACATTCAGATTATACATGTATTTAATTGATTTCTTATAGTCATTGCAATTTTGTTTAATTAGATTAGAAAAAAGTAAATAAAATAAAGCTTATGAATTGGAAAAATGGCTGGGAAATAGGTGTTTGTCAATATTTTGGATTAAAGTTTAAAATGTTCATTAAATCTTGGTTACTATTAAACACTTTTCTTGCTTATTGAGTGTTACTATTTCATTTTTTATTCACTATTTCTTAATTTCCAAATATTGTTTTCATTGTGAAGTGCCTTTATTATTTCAGTGAATGATTCAACAGAACAAAACATTGATTTTCATCATGTTGGATATCAAATCTGCTAGAATGTAATTTTTCAGTGTTGGTACCAAGCAACAGGACCAAGCAGCATTGCCAATTTTCCAGACTGACTTGTTAATTGATCTCTTATCAGTAATTGTAGGATAAAGGAAAGGTCAAATGGTGCACAGTTGTTGAGAAGCTGATTCATTATTCTTTAAACATTGCTCCAGTTACCGAATCTATTTATAATTGGGAGGTTGTGGAATATATATGGTGTGGTAGCACACACAGTTAAGGCAGCTCTTCATTCGCTTATGTTAATACATTTAGCTTGTTTTAATATACAAAAAATGTGATATTCTCACAATTACAAGGATATAAATTAACAGTCGCCCAGTTGCCACTGGCGAGTAAAGCATTCTCTGGACGACAGTGTTTAACAACCATTTGGCAAACGAAATCCCTAGAACATGTAGAGTACAAGATGAAGTGCTTGAAAATTATATTCATTTCTATCTAAAGAATGTAATTTCAGATTGCACAAGTGTGTTACATAGAAATTTGAATTGTTTTTAGATGCAAAACACATTACCGTGGCCTCGCTTTAATCCACCTCTACTGACTATAAATCTGTGTAACAGTTAAACTGTCACTTCTAATAAAACACTTTAGAATGATAATTGTTTCAATTATGAGAGCATTCAAAACTAGTGATTACACACTAATACCATTATATTTACAGCCTCTCTAATCGTCTGAGACATCGATAGTTTCATGTTCTATTGCACATTACAAGCTATCAAACGTGGCATTAAAATTTAAACCCCACACTCAAGAAAGTAATGCTGTGCACAAATATGTATAAATATGATGTACAAACAAAGAGAAATGTCCATGATAGTTTATATCCCAGCAATGTAGATGAAGATTATGCTTTACTTTTACATCCAAGACAATATGCAAATCATTTGCATTATAAGTGGTATTTGACTCCTAATCTATTTAAATCTTTCAACTTTTATGTTAAAAATTGCTTGGGGAGTATCCTAAGGGAGTGCAGAAATTTACGAACAAAAAGCACACAGTAAATGGTCCATGGCAAGTATTGCCTTGTGTTTGGTCATTATACATTATCATTATATTTCCTCTCTAAGGTGATACTGAAATTCTGTATTTTTTTTTTCTATTGAAGCATAGTAGCATACATGCAGATAAAGGTTTCCCTTCCTGGGTGGATAGAGTGGCCATTTTATAACTCTCGTGACTCCATTATGGTTGCCCTCTTACCCTGAGGGTTCAAGTCCTATCAGGACTGAAAATTGAACATTGTGAGATCTTCCAGCTGTTATGCACTTGGCTGATGGTACTAGCAAGACATTTGCCACTGTCTTCTCCCATTCAGCAGGGTGTTGTTTTAATGACCATAATTGAGTTCCTGCAACATATTTGAAATACATATCAAATGCCTGCATTAAGGAACATGACGTACTAGACAATCAAATGATGGAATATCATACCTGCATTGCTGAAAAATCAAACAGTGAATGAAGCCAGTAAAGGTGAGATGCTTCACATACTTGTGTGCCAACTCTCTCAGTGTTACTCATTCACCCATTCTTAGTGATTGCTATCTAAAGACTTCATGTCTTTTAACTAGCATTTACAGGAGAGTCAGAAATTCCATGTGTCCTGTCTTGGGATCAAGTCAGAGATACATTTGAAGAAAAATGATTAGGGAAAGAGATGGAGAGACATGTTGTAAGGTCAAATGATTGTGGAAAAAGTTGAAGAGCAGAATAGGAAGAAAACAGATAGTGAAAGAGTGACAGAGAGGATTAAAACACATAAAGAATAAGGGTGAAAGAGAGAGTTTAGATGAAGGAGTGGTAGCGCAATGGGTCTGAATGAGTTAGCAGATCAGCTGGTGCCAATATATGAGTGAGTCATGGATGCCTTGTAGGCTGTGACATCAGGGAGCAGTACTTCATGTACACATGAGATCAGAGCCCTGCTATATGCTCCCTTGCTCTACTGCCTCAATGATCAGGGGTAAATGTCAATATCATAAGCGTTAGCAGTTCATTTCAACACATATATGATGTCTTATTCTGAAAAAAGATGGGTGGGTGTTCAAAAAAACAATCAAAGGAGAATAATGCTATTTTACAATGTAGAGTCTTGTAACTGACATTAGTAGCTTTGAAGGAAAAGCCACATCCCTGGGTGTTGGGGGTTTCATTCAGTGTCTGGACACTCTTTATATACTGGGGTATCTTTCCTTTCTCATGTTTGTCAGATCATAAGTGGTCCAGGTGTCTAGGATGGGATGAACCAGTGTCAAGAAAACTTTGTTCTAAATTGGTCTACTTTTAAATTTTTTGTTTCTTACTGTAGCCACTTTTGCATTTTTTTGTTGCACGTTGCCCTCTTTAGAATTGTTTTTGTCTTACTGTATGCATTGAAATTGAAAGGGGAGTCTGTGACACCATCAGATGTGCCTCAACCCTTTATTTAGACAAGGATATTGATGACCTGAAATTTACCCTTGTCCTCATACTTTTATTATTTCAATTGCATTATATATCAGTTGTATATTTTTATACTATTATGTCATTCAATATCATCTTTCCTTTTTCAATATAACCAGTAATTTGCCTACCGAAGGGATAAGGAGGGATTAAGAGTAGATAACTGTAGAAAAATCTGACTTTGCGTACTGTTGATTTTACAACAAAACCTTACAGAGTGGGTATAGTGAGAATATGCTAGAGGTTCCATGTATAACTTGCTATCAGAGTGGACGTTGCAGTATATCTGTCTTCATAGGTTTGGTGAGACATTGAAGCCAAGCAATGTTTTGTATAAATATCATCAACAAATATTAGCAAAGGCAATGTTATATGAGTTTTATTAATGAGCTGCTGGGTTTGATATGAAAGATAAGATATTGGTCACAAAGATTTTCATAGTTTTGAACCAATAAATTTACTGATAAGTTGGTGAGGAAAACAAATACTCAGCCAACAAACAATAAACATTTAAGAAAACAAGTACCTGTTCAGTCTGATTCTGTATTTCTATGCTGCACACTGCATCCGCAGACACCCCTCCCCCCATAGAGCACTGTTACAAATGTGGTAATGATACATACCATAATTAATGTATTGCACCAATTATTGTAACCAGAAGTGTAAATTAATTGTCTCCCTCTCTCCAGATGCCATTGCATTCTATATACAATGTTGTTTAATGGGCCAATACTGGCACAGTGTAACATTTGCCAGGTTTTAAAAGACAAAAGAATATGGCTCAAAACTATGTATAGGAACTGGTTTTCTTGGGATCATAAATGAAATAAGGCGTGCCTGTAGGGGATTCCTACTCGCAGACTTTTGTCTCCTTTTTTAAAGACACATCATGTATGTTTTTTCTGAAAAAAAAAGAAGAATCATAATATTTTGTTGTGAATGTTTGTAATAATATGTATTATTATATATAATTCTAATAAATGAAATTAATATACTTTAAAGATGTTTTCACAAAATGTCTTGCCTTTACCATTTGAGTTGATTATACTTTTGAGTTGTTAATGGTTTAAGTTGTTAGGAGATAAAATGGGGAATCTTTCTGATAGGAAGAAGACAAGTTGGGAGTAGAAAAATCAGATAAGATGAGATGGGAATTTTAGAGTAAACAAAATGGGAGTAAATGAAATTGTTGTACACTGTTACCAGGTATAATATTAGAGATCAAGAAAATGAGAAAGATTTTGTCATTTATATAAAAAAATGCACCACATGCCTGCAGTGCCTATACGAAATTCGCAAGTGATGAAATCTCTTCCAAGATCAAAGTAAACATTTCCTTTACCAGTAAACAGAAATACTCCTGTTATTACCATAATCATGTTAAGTGAAGAAATTGTTTAATAGAGACAAGTTTAATTTTTTGCTCTTATTATTTTTTTTTCTTGTTTTTGTGTGGAAAATTTCATCGAAGCTCATCTCAGAGTATCCTTCATCCTCCTTATAGACTATCTCTTCCCTCCTCCTCCTTCTCCTCATCTTCATTCCAATTTACATCGCCCTCGAAACTTGTACAAGAGCTGCCAGCGCTTCGGATGTTCCCATGTAGCATTGACAACAAGTGAGCCACAATTATAGGCTGGAGTAGGATCCATTTTTGTTGTAATATACTTTACATGCAGCTGCAGTGCTATTGTTCTTATTGTTTGGACCCTCTGTACTCAGCACTTTAGTCTGGGTTATATAATTGGATCATTGGATCAACATTGTGTGAGACTTGATGTGTTTGGTGTACACTCCTTCTGGTGTTTTGTATGACTAAAGGTTCAAATGATGATGATGGTTGGTTGTGTGCACCAGGGAGGCTGAACATGTCCGTAATCTCTGGAGAAGGAGTTCGGACCATGCGGACTGAAACTGCCAGTTGGGCTTATACTTTCCTTTATGTGCAGGTTTGCTTACAGTTCATAAGAACTGTTCTGTTTCCAGGGTGGGTAGGCTTATTAGACATTTAAAGTGCTGTTTCCATGTTTCTGGGATGCACAATGTCTTACTGCAGTCTTCCACCCGTCACTGTTGAGAGCTTGGGTTGGACTTAGACACAGTTATTGGAAATCCTTTTTAGCAGTCCTCCTTTGTTTTATAGAGATAGGTATATCTCGAAACTTTTTGTTTTGACAAAAGATATCCTGGTGCAGAGCTATCAGTGCACATGGGAAGGTCTTTCAGATGACACAAAACAACCTTCTCAGAGATGGTCCATCACACAATAATTCCTTAATGAAATGAATTGATCAGAGATCGACAGACATTTATCAGATAAGCACTGAGTATAAAGATGCACAAAAACAACCGCATTCAGACACACATATAGTTAACAGTTTATTGCTGTCTCTGACAGATATTCAAAATATATTGTTAAATAACACACTTTAAACAGATAAGTGTAAAATATGACTAGGTACTCAACAGACAATATATAACAAGTACATATATAAAACATCTCCAGAAAACATGATACCTTGTATCTGGCTGTAAACTTTGTACAGTACAACTATTTTGGTAGCAGTAATTATCTGTTTAGAGTGTCATTTCGTTGTTTGTTCTATTTAAATTTTGTTTAGTTGGTACATAGAAATAAACTACCCCATTTATATATTTATAAATATGTGTAATAGTATAAATGTCCAAGTATTAAGTATCACCAAATAACCTCATTTGATTCTTGTCTTTGAACAAGTCCAAAAACATGAAAAGAATATCACAAGAATTGCAGGTGCCATGTTGCTAACATGTAAATGGCTGTGTTAGATGTGTATAAGTATAAGTGTGTATATCATATATGTGTATATGTATATGTGTGTGTATCAGATATATGCATATATGTGTGTATATCAGATATATGTGTATATGTATATCATATATGTGTGTGTATCAGATATATGCATATATGTGTGTATATCAGATAAATGTGTATATGTGTGTATGTAAGATATATGTGTAAATGTATATGTGTATATATCAAATGTATGCATATACATGTGTATAGCAGATATATGTGTATATGTATATGTGTGTATATCAGATATGTGTGTATTTATGTGTATATCAGATATATGTGTATATGTACATGAATACATATATATATATATATATATATATATATATATATATATATATCTCAGATATTGACCTTGTTTTTGGTTGACCTGCAATGTAAAGACCTCTGTACCTGCTTATTGAACACCTCAAGTGCTGCACGCATGAAGCACATGCTCAGGTCTTTCAATTTCATATTGACCTTTTGCTATCAATTTTCATTTCTTATGGTGTCATCTCTATAAGTTCATATATAGGGTTATGTTGGCCAGGCACATCCCACAGCTTCCAAGACTTTCTTGTGTTTGCCCTTCTTTCCACATGCCCAGACCATCTCAGTCTATTGCATCTAATTACAGAATCTTATAGGAAGGTCTTCTCACCCAATCAGATGTCTTATTTCTGTCCTTCAAAACAGAAAATATCAGAAATGAAAAAGGACTGTACATTTAGCAGAAACACCATCTTATATGACAAATCTTGTCTAGGGCTTAAATCTTTTCTATGCATATGACTTTTAGACATTTAAATGAACTGCTTCATTGCTTTTTTAAGTCTTTTTAATGTAAATGTTTGGAATTGAAGATCTTGCTGACAAAATATCTGCTTCATATGTTTTTCTTTCGTTATGTACAAGAACCTAAAATAAAGTCCGTACAAGTTATGTATGACTTAAAATCTTGATGTTAAGCAATAAAAACTCTGTTGGCAGACTGATAAAAGCTCGTCAGCACCTTGTAATTTGTAATGATTCAGACATCCATAATTGATCAGTTTATATTGTACCCTATTAGTGGACTGGTCTAGAGAGCATTGAGTCGAATTCAGATAATATGGATCCTCCCTCAAAAGTGCAGTGTTTTCACCATTCATGTTGTATCAATTTTTAAATGTTTAACATTAAAAAGAAAAGTACTGCAAGTACTGAGGTATTTAGTGCTTCAAAAACCAGTCACAATTTAAAACAAGCTGACAACTAACATATGTAAGTTGTTGTAGATATTTTTAGTGATGAACCAACCCTAGTTGAACTATAGGACACTGTTTGTAAAAAAGCAGAAGATCAAGGGTCAAAATCTAAGATTGACCCACTTTACTGTGGGAGAGTCACTATTACTCTATTCCAGTTACATCATACGAGATTCACTTACTGTACATGCATTCTTCTGCAATCTGGTATGGGGTTATTTATAAATATGTACCTGATTTAGAATTGCATATTTTAGACAAATTTGCATCTAAACATTTAAACATTATGGAAATATTAATATAAATACTGATAAATATTCTGCTGCAGGATTTTAACTTGTGTTTTTTTTGTCTCAGACAAAGATAGTGGAAATATGTAGAACTAGTTTTTGTTGTAATGGAGAAGGTTAAGTCTTAATCCGTAGCTTTCTCAATACAAACTTATATGGATTAAGCAAATAGTGTAGATCTTGATCAGCCAGCTCCCCATTGGATCCGCCTTATTTGCTGCAGTTTATTAAGTTTAAAGCCAAATAACTAAGAATTTAAATAGATTTTTAACAAGGCTGAGAGTTAAAAGTGTGAGCTCAGCAGTTTTCATTGTGAAAAAAAAATCTGGTGAAAGTAGTAACAACCACTCTAGTCTGCCTATGTGCAGCATGTATTTAAGTCTTTACCAGTACTTGAACTCTTGAAGATGATGGATTTAATCCGGAAAACTTGTACCTTCTTTACCTTACTGGTAAATTAAAGCAAATTTTTTGTTTGATGTGTTTCCTAAAGGTACTTAAGAGTTAGATATTATTGCAGTAGATCAAGTCAACAAGTATCACAGTATTGCACTTGATATCAAGGACTGTAATGTCCCTGCTAGCCAGTCATGAGCTACTATAGACAAGGAAGCTCCTGGTTGCAATTGAAAAACACACTGCTTCACTAGACCAATCTCTTTGCCAGTGTATCTCATCCTGTATTTATAAGGCTTTGGCAATCACTGCCAGGGTATGAGTTCTGTTTGAATGACATACTATTGAAGCTCTTCCAGCTGACCTGTAATTTGCCACTGGTTCTACCCTGACATTTGCCTGGCATCTTCCTCCATCAAAATAGCTGGATATGCTATAATGATCATAAATGGTTGCTTTATTTTTAAAAAAATTAAAAAAAAAATCAAAACGAAAGCCTAGGGTTGAAGTTCAGTGTTCAAGCCCTGGTCTCAATCCCATGTTGGAGGCACCTGTGGCTGAGTCACTGACTTGAAACTCCTCAGCCCCTCACCGCGTGGGTTTGAGTCCCGGTCGGGAGGCGAGAACTTTCATGTGGAGAGATTTTCCAACTAACTTGCAGTTAAACCTCCCAATCCCAAATCAAGACTTACTGAAATTTTAAAAGTTGCTAGTGTTGCAGCCAGTTTGTCTTTTGTTAGGATGTTCAGATAAGGTAGCATGGTGTAGTATCAAGCTAGATGTTCAGAGCATAATATTATCCATCAGGCAGCACAGTAAAACGCTTCAAGTAAACATAGTCTCAATGTGACCTTTAAGTCAGGTGACTGAAACTAATGTTGAGGTGATGAATCACTGACTTCTGTGCATCCTTGGCAACTTACTGCCTGGGTTTGAGTCTCAGAGTAACAAACCAAATGGAAGAATATTTTCTAACTGACCTGCAGTGTGTAGGTGGTTCTACCTGGAGAGTTGTCTGGGGTTTTCCTCTCTCAAAATAGCTAGACATTGCTATAATAACTCTAATTGTATTGCTGAAATGTATATCAGAAAACAAGAAGAAATTAATTATTACATATGACACAATGCAAGACTAATAAATAACTAAATGAAGGAAGTTAAGTTTCTTACAACATTTGCTACAAAAATTTAAGCATCTAGTAAGTGTTAATCACTATATCTAAACAGGAGGTATGGTTACTTGTTGGATTTCACTTGAATAGCGGAAACAAAATCTTCCTTGGGAATAGGAAGTAAACTTTTTTTTTTGTAATGTATTATATGTAATTACTTATTGTTGTTCAGGAAACATCTGCGTACAGGAAATGATTTTGAACAAATCTTTGATTTAAATTAATAATGACTAAATATTTGAACTGAATAATAATGTACTTAAAGTTATAGAAATAATTGAATCATCTTTTACACAAAATTGTCAATTTGATATTTAATTATGAACATTTTGTATTTGTTAAGTATAAGTCATTATAACACAGTGCTATTAGAAATTATATCATGCTTTACACTCCTTGTCTTTGACCATTTTGATCTCCACTGTAAAAAGAAAAGGCGTGAAAACAATGGAAACTCCTTTATTTATGCATATGTGGTCATGTGGTACTCACTCTTTATCAGTTATTTAAAAAGAAGGCAAACTATGGTGCATATACACAGATAGGGTTTACCCAAAAGAAAACAAATCTAGCACATCAATCAGTACCTTTAAGCAGGACCTTTTGTGCCTTTTGCCCTTTATGATTTATATTGTCTGTCATGAAACTTTGGATACCACCTTGGATAAACTAACTGATAAGTTTCATATAAGCAGGTCTTCTAAGCTGCCCTGAATAAGCTTGTTAGAGTCTGGTCAGGGACTACCATCTTTAGTTTGTTTAAATAAAATATCCCTAGTTTTTCCCTTAAAACGAAATGGTGTTAATTTTATTTTACTCTCTAATTTTTAACAATTTAAAACTTATCCGGCATTGGAATAAGTTATCTATGAATGAAAGAAAACAATTAAAATCAAATAATACTTCAACTTAGATTATATTCTGCTACTTTGTAGATTTTTCTTTAAATTTGCACATGACTTGTCAGTGGTAGCTTGTGAAGTGAAGTATGATAATCTAGTGGAGTCAAGAACAAGACATATAGGGTGGCCTTGTAATAAACACACAAGATGCATAATAGCAAATAACAATTTAAAAAAGCATTTTTCCTACCTTTTTAATAAAATACCAAGAAATTTTCCCCTTCTCAAAGGTCCCAGGCCCCATCCTCTTTTTAAGAAAAAAATAAACTCTTGCTGATATAGAGCTGCCTTCATTCTGCCTAGCTTGCTGCAACGTGTTACGTTATGTAACTCCACATAAATTTGTTGACGCTAGGTGACCAATTATATTTGATTGACCATGAGCATTGGCTTTATATTACTACCATTTTTCATGACTTTGGTATGTTGAGGTCAGAGTTTGTATCTCAAGCCTCCCATGCCTGGATCTACTAATTAATGATGTATCTGGTTCCACTACCAAAAAAAGGTGACCTTAATTCTGTTTCTGGTGGTGAAGACATTAAAAAGAAACCTTCCAGAATCTTCATTACAAGCTACATCATTTGATTTTTTTGATCTTGTTATCACAGCTTCATATTGGACTAAGTTGAAACGTAAATATTGTCATTCTCCAATGTACAACAAAATAACTTTTTGAAATGGTGTTCCGAATGTTGTTGAAGTCATGTTTATCATCCTTACATGACATAATTATTAATGGGTACCACATTGAATTATGAAGAGATCCCACAAACTGCCCCAGCCAGTTGATAGTGTAGACATAGCCTAGTGCAGCAGTCAAGGGTAAACTAGGTTTGACATTAATAAAGTGTGCTTATAACCTTACCCTCTTTTAAGTTTGTTAAATAGTTATGATAAAGTTATGTCTTAGGTTTAACTATTCTGTATAATTTTATTGAAATGCATTATTAGAAATTGAAGCGAATTAAATGAAGCTGTGCTGTTTGAAAGTGTCTAAATCATTTAGGTAAGTTTTACCACTATTTCCAATGGTTTTCTGTGATTATTACTTTAGAGTATAAGTAGCTGATACAAGCTGGGATATACATGTAATGTGATTTGCTCATCCATTGACCAATACAACATTAGGCAACATGTCATTTCTAAAGATTGGCTCTGGAGGTCGCGGGTTCAAACCCTGTCCAGGTCAAACCAAAGACTTTTAAGTTGGTAGTAGTGGCTTCCCTCCTAACACTCAGGGCTAAGGGGACAGCATTATGTCTGACTCATTAATCAGTGTCAGTATAATGGACCAGCCGGGTTCAGTACCTGAGCACATCATAAAATGATATAAGTGCAAGCCATGCTATAGGTCTGGTGGGATTCATTGTATCCTGAAGTCAGATCAAACAGTTCCATTACAACCATCTAAAGCTAAAGATATGCAAGTAGTGTTTTAATGATTTGTATGTCTGGGTCAGGCTTGAAGCTACAACCTAAGCTCTTGTTCCAGTGGTGGATGTTTAGATCTGCTGCACCAGCAGGGCTGGCAGTTGTACCTGTTATGATACAAATGTACACCCTCAAGTGTAAACTGTGTATAGCAATGATAAGCCCTTAGCTAGCTGCATTGTGTTAAAAACCCATGCTAAATTCTCAGGGTATTTTTTGCTTTAATATTATATATGTTACCTGTCAGAGTTGATATATTTACAAACAGAGACTGAGCAGCAAATAGTGTAGATCCTGACCTGGATCTACACTATTTGCTTAAGCCTTACAAATAAGATAGCAGGCTAAGAGTTAGTACAGACCCTCCAGAGGTCTGGAGAAGGCTGCTGGTGTATACATCTGGTGTTAACATGTGTATACATAGGTCCAGGACTTAAATACTAAAGGTCATGTTTGAAAGCTGACTTCCTACTCTGATTAGCCTCTGATCAATCAGCTTTTGAAGATAGTATGTGAAGGTCTTGAGCCCCTGTTCTTCCACAACCAGTCTCTGGTCAGTCAGCTTTAGAAGAATGCATGTGTAGATCTTGAACCCCTGTTCTTCCACAACCAGCCTCCGGTCAGTCAGCTTTAGAAGAATGAATGTGTAGATCTTGAGCCCCTGTTCTGCCACAACCAGCCTCTGATCAATCAGCTTTAGAAGATTGAATGTGTAGATCTTGAGCCCCTGTTCTGCCACAACCAGCCTCTGATCAATCAGCTTTAGAAGATTGAATGTGTAGATCTTTAGCCCCTGTTCTGCCACAACAAGCCTCTGGTCAATCAGCTTTAGAAGATTGAATGTGTAGATCTTGAGCCCCTGTTCTGCCACAACTAGCCTCTGGTCATTCAGCTTTAGAAGATTGAATGTGTGTTAATCTTGAGCCCCTGTTCTGCCACAACCAGCCTCTGATCAATCAGCTTTAGAAGACTGAATGTGTAGATCTTAATCCCCTGTTCTGCCACAACCAGCCTCTGATCAATCAGCTTTAGAAGATTGAATGTGTAGATCTTGAGCCCCTGTTCTGCCACAACTAGCCTCTGGTCATTCAGCTTTAGAAGATTGAATGTGTGTTAATCTTGAGCCCCTGTTCTGCCACAACCAGCCTCTGATCAATCAGCTTTAGAAGACTGAATGTGTAGATCTTGAGCCCCTGTTCTGCCACAACCAGCCTCTGATCAATCAGCTTTAGAAGATTGAATGTGTAGATCTTGAGCCCCTGTTCTGCCACAACCAGGCTCTGATCAATCAGCTTTAGAAGATTGAATGTGCAGATCTTGAGCCCCTGTTCTGCCACAACCAGCCTCTGGTCAATCAGCTTTAGAAGATTGAATGTGTGTAAATCTTGAGCCCCTGTTCTGCCACAACCAGCCTCTGATCAATCAGCTTTAGAAGATTGAATGTGTAGATCTTGAGCCCCTGTTCTGCCACAACCAACCTCTGATCAATCAGCTTTAGAAGATTGAATGTGTAGATCTTGAGCCCCTGTTCTGCCACAACTAGCCTCTGGTCAATCAGCTTTAGAAGATTGAATGTGTAGATCTTGAGCCCTTGTTCTGCCACAACCAGCCTCTGATCAATCAGCTTAGAAGATTATATGTGTAGATCTTGAGCCCCTGTTCTGCCACAACTAGCCTCTGGTCAGTCAGCTTTAGAAGATTATATGTGTAGATCTTGAGCCCCTGTTCTGCCACAACAAGCATCTGATCAATCAGCTTTAGAAGATTGAATGTGTAGATCTTGAGCCCCTATTCTGCCACAACTAGCCTCTGGTCAGTCAGCTTTTGAAGATTGTATGTGTCTATCTCAAGTCCCTAACCTGCAAGAACCAGCCTCTGATCTGTCAGCTTAGATTTTATGTGTAGATCTTGGGCCCCTTTCCTGCCACAACTAGCCTCTGGTCAGTCAGCTTTAGAAGATTGCATGTGTAGATCTTGGGCCCCTTTCCTGCCACAACTAGACTCTGGTCAATCAGCTTTAGAAGATAGTATGCGTAGATCTTGAGCCCCTTTCTTGCTTCTAATCTACTGACCAATCTGCTTTAGAAGATTGTATGTGCAGGTCTCGAGTCCCTGTCCAGCCACAACCAGCAAAATAGTTTGCTGCCTCAAATGCATTAGCTTCAGTCTTTCCTGTCCTATAATTAGTGTGACATCACTGTGGTCATTTAGGAACTATAGCAGGTAAAGGTTTACCAGTAAGGGTATTACACAACACTGTTCAGTAGGCGGCTGCTGATCTGGGTCGCCCTTTACTGTCTTCAATCAGACTTGTACAGGTGGATAAACATTGTCAAATCACTTCCTCATTACTCTACTTCTGTCCAAACCTACTGGGCCAATCTGGTTTGCACAGCAGCTTGTAATAATATATATAAACTTTTTGTAGCACTCTACTTGTATATTGAACACATTGTGACAGTTGCACTTCTGACCCAATAATCATGCCTCACAACAGGTTTGTAATTATTTATGTCCTGGCTTTTACTTTATAAAGGATCTGCTTCTTTAATTAATTGGCGCTAGTGTTTGCTGTTTTCATATGAAGTATTGTTCCCAAAAACCAGATTTCTATCTCCAAGATCGAAGTTCTACCAAGAAATAAAATGGTGTTGTCCATCCTATAGTGGTAGAGTCGCCATTTGTAACTCCTCTGTATGCTAAGCTTCTCATCACATGGTTTCGAGTCCCATTCAGGGTAAAGGACATAATGTAGAAGGTCTTCCAGCTGACCTGCAGTGCGCTTGTGTTTCTACCCAAACATCTGGGGTCTTCTACCACCAAAATAGCTGGTCATCTCTATAAGGATCATAATAGGTCACTGCAATGTATTTAAAAAAAAACAACTAATGGTATAATATGACTGACTGTTAAAGAAAAGTAGGTGTATTGATCACTTTTAGTGATAACTCTAGTTCTGATTAAATAAGTTTGTTATCATTGTATCATTGTATAAGTTTAGAATGTAAAATCTATATATATAACCCCCAAGCATATGTTGAAAATATGATTAACTGTGTGTACCTAAAAAACACCTTACAGCATGGGAAACTTGCATTTTGAAAGATTTTTAATTTGAAATTTCAGAATTTAGTATTTAATCACTTATAAACTAATAAGTTGTAACATATGTTTAAGGAATAGAAGCATTTTACTTTTATTTTCTGCAACTTTTTTATAACCTGACATGTGAAGATAGATTATATAGTAAGTGAAAGCTATGTTGATACTTTAAATGTTGTTTCTTCTAACTTACAGTACAAATGTTTAGTAGTCAGTGTCCTGTCATGATCTGTGAGCTGGAGGCTCCCCAGTAGGTGCAAGAGATGTATATCTGGGGGTCATTTAGTGTCAAGGATGTATCTTAGCTGGCACCTCTTTGGGTGGTCAATATCTATGGGCAGGGGTGATGGGGTGGGGGTGGTGGGGTGGGGGGTGGTGGAGGGCTGACATGCCCCATGCCAATTGGGTACTTATCTCCATGAATACAATGGTTCAGAGCAGCTTTGCTGAAATGTTCTTGGCAGTGAAGCTTCTGTCATGGAAGTGTCCTGAGTTCTAAGAAATCTGGGAAGTGGAGCTTCTGTTATTGGTTCTTAGTCTACTGGTATCTGTATGTGCCTAGATTGACAGGCACATTGTCTTGGCTTTGTTGGCACAATGTACCTTGGTCAGTGTGTCGGATCAAATAGTGTACATGCATGTCAAAATAAACTTCCAAAGATTCACTTGTGGAAAATACCGCTGTTAAGGAGGAGGGAGGTCAAAAGTTTGATTGCCGTTGATCTCAATTGTACTGGTTTGGTTTTTACATTTAGGACTGGTTTAGTTGGTGTAAAGGAAGGTGGTGCATGTTGTAGGACTGTTTTAATTGGTGCAATGGATGGTTGGGCATGTTCTACTACTGGCTTGATTAGTGTAAGGGATGATGGGGTTTGTCCTAGGATTATCTTGGTTAGCATAAGGGAATATGTGGCTTATTCTAGAACTGGTTTAGTTGGTGTAAGTGAAGGTTGCTCATGTTCGAGGACTGGCTTGGTTAGTGTAAGGGAAGGTGGGGCTTTTCCTAGAACTGGCCTTGTTGGTGTAAGGGAATGTTGGGCTATTTCTAGAACTGGTTTGTTTGGTGTAAAGAAGGTGGGGGCTTGTTCTTGGAATGGCTTGGTTGTTAGGGAAGATGGGGCTTGTTCTAATTACTGGTTTATTTGGGGTTAGGGAAGATGGGGCTTGTTCTAAGTACTGGTTTATTTGGGGTTAGGGAAGATGGGGCTTGTTCTAAGTACTGGTTTATTTGGGGTTAGGGAAGGTGGGACTTGTTCTAAGTACTGTTTTTTTTGGGGTTAGGGAAGATGGGGCTTGTTCTAAGTACTGGTTTATTTGGGGTTAGGGAAGGTGGGGCTTGTTCTTAGTACTGGTTAAGATGGTGGAAGGGAAGGTATAGGGCATGCTCCAGGAATGGTTTAGTTGCTGTAAAGGAAAGGGTAAGGCAAGTCAGGAGAGTGTCATTCAATTAGAATTAAGGGTCTGTCATATTAGGTTTAACTGGATAGACATTTTGCTGAAAAACCTGTCTAAGGGACAGAAGATTCTCATTGTAGGCATTTAAAAGCCTTGTTTGCTCCAACTTTACATGCTGACAGACTATCATGCAGGAGAATCCAAGGCCCACTGGCTGGCTGGAATACCTGGCATTGGGGAAATTTAGCAATGACGTCAATTCTTGCATTTCTTAACATTTTATATGCACTCTTTCCTGCTGGTATTGTAACTCAAGTGTGCATGCCTGTCTGTATTTTGGTCCTGCTGAATATGAATACAAATTTATCAAGAACTTAAGATACATACTCTAATCTGTTAGTTACTTATTGTTACAGTCACAAAAGTATTACTTCCTTAAAATGTTGCTATTTGTTTTATTGATTGAAGACTGAAAAAAGATATAAATAATGCCTCAGATGTATGTGTATAAACTTCCTTTAATGTATAATCAAAACTATAGGGAAGCATGAACTGCCAGGAGTAAGACATGTGCATCTTACTGTTCCTTGAAAACAGTTGGCAAGAATATACAACATGATAAATATTTGTTGTTTTAGCTTTATTTCTCAGTGGAAACAAATAATTGGCAGGCAGTCAACCTTTTACATGATAAGACGGCTAAGACATTGGACTCTGGATTGGAGGTCCTGGGTTTGAACTCCAAAACTGACTAGGTGATATTAGTCCTGGAGCATGACTATTTTCTGCACATTGCTCCAGGTACTCGGTGCCTGAGTACTGGTTCTACCCAGGAATTTGGCAGTCGAGAGGGATTAATAAAAGTTGAAAGAACTTGTTTCTCAATTAACATAATTAAACCAGTTTAAACTAAATTGTTGGCATACATACCCTGAACCTTGTGATAGTACAACTATTGTCCTCCTTAAAAAAATAATCATTTGTCACATTAATTCACTCCAGATTTGATACGTAGGCAGCTTAAGTTATAAAAAGTTGTACTAAGAAAACCAATTCATCTTGGATGTGGGGCACCTGTGAGCATCCATGGCAGATTAGTAGAGTAGCATACCTTGACCAAAATAGCTGGACATAGATGTAATGACCATAATTATATTTCAATGAACAACAACCGGACTAGAATGCACTTCCTGCGTTTACTCATTATTAAATTACTAAACTTCTTTTAAACATTTTGTGTGTGTTAAAATCATACCATCCCATTGCAAGCTATTGGTAAGTAATCACATTGTGACATATTGAGAGATTGAGATTTTTATCACTGAACTGAAGCAAGACTTTGCTTTATGTCTGCTGTGAGCCATGTTTGTGTGTTGGTATTGCAGGCCGGGGCATCTCAAGAATGTGGGTTTATGGTGTAACAAACTTGTCTAAACCTCTCCTCTACTGGTTCAGGTAAATGCAGTCAAGAGAGGGTTTAAATCATATTTGTGTAGTTGTATGCTTCTCACTATAACATGTGTTTCTTGTTGTCATTTTTATCTTGTGTATACAAACATATGTGGCTTTTTGGAGTTGTAACAAGAAGCTCTTTCCTCTATAGGTATTGCTACTTTAAGACTCAATTTGATTCCTTAAATACAGGTAAGTATGGCATAGTGGTAGAGTTGCCGATTTGTAACTTCTCTGACTGCTTAGCCTCACACCACATGGGTTCGAGTCCCATTCTGGGCCAAGGACTTAATGTGAGAATGTCTTCCAGGTGACTTGCAGTTTGCCGGTGGTTCTATCCGGACATGTGTCTGGGGTCTTCCTCCACCAAAAAAGCTGGACTTTGCTTTAATGATCATAAATGGTCGCTGCAATGTATTTAAAAAACAAATAGTTAAGTAAATATGTTATTTCACAGGCCTATTAAAGAGTGAATGTTTATTTTTGTTGTTGTTTAGGTCATAAGGCTTTTTTTATCTGGATTATTGTCTTCCTGAATATAGCTATAATGAAGATAAATTATACTAACAAGGGAGTGTTTGATCAGGACTCTTCACCAAATCTAGGCTAACTATCTACAATGTGCCTCCTTGTAGGATGTACCTTTATATATAATTGTTCATAAATGAGCACTAAATGCCAGAGATTTGTTTATAATCACTTGAAAAAAGAATGTCTAATTACTTTCATGTTTGGTTAAATCTAGGATCATTAGACTCATTTGATATAAAACCATAGGTTGTCTGCATTTGTAAATATACAAATATTATAAACTCAGACCCACAGCTTCTACAGGCCCTGGTTTGAGGTACTTTTGTCTCTAGCCAGATTTGATATTAAGTGAAGTTTGTGGCCAAATGGTTAGAATCCCTTATACTTGTAAATCCACAAGACACTGTTGTGTGGGTTCAATTCCTGGTTATGTTTGTTTATTTGTTTATTTGGTTTATCGTCCCACCAACAGTATTTCAGTTATCTGGAGACGGTGTCCACTTGAAGCAGATATAGTGCTGCCTTCACTGTGTATAGCATGCCGTGAACACCTGGCATGATACCACACCCAGTCACATTATCCTGACATCGGGCTAACTAGTCGTGGAACTACCCTTATATTTGCTTGAGCGTTAGCAGGGAAGCTATACCACTACCATTTTAACGACTTTGGTATGTCGCGGCCCGGGATCAAACCCGGGGCCTCCCGTACCTGGAGCCTACGCTCTACCGATTGCGCTACCAGGTCCGGTCAATTTCTGGTTAGTCTTTTAGATGACCTTGACTTGTTAGTTTTACCCACACATTGGTCTGGGGTCTTCTTCTACTAACAATTTGCTGGATGTTGTAAAAATGACAATAATTGTGTTGGTGCAATATATATATATATATAAAAAAACCCTGATGAAGTCTCACTGTTAGCTGTAGATGACATCAATCCGTTGCCATGGAAATGATATATGAAGGTGTAGGTCCACGGTCAAGCTTCAGTGGATAGCAGTTATGTCTTCAGTTGGTTATTTTATTGTAACACATATCACTGACAAAGAACTTTCTTTGTGAATGGTGATTCACCTTTGGAAAAAGTTATTAAAAATTTCACATGGTCAGTTTATTTATATTTATAAATTTCTTTTAACTGATTTTGGCATTATCTGTTACAGATAAAGCTTTAATTTTTTACAAATTTATGAAGCAAAAAAAAAATAAAAATGCATGAACAAGGTTGTGTAGTTTTATTTCCAGTATTTTGCGCATTTATACTTCCTTCCTGAAACAGGAGGGAAGTGAATCCAAGGAATTCCATTCTAGTACATGTTTAAGTGTGAAAACATTTTGTAAATATATATATACTTAAGTGTTATGTATGAAGAAGACACAGCTTGTTCTTTTGCTGTTCTCAGTCTGTAAAACCTTTTTCTGCCTGATTATTATATAGAGAAGTCTTTTGCCCATAAACCTTAACTTGATGTTGAAATAGTTTTTTGTGATAAGGGAAATTGAATATATGAGTTTAGTTTGAACATCAGCATTATTTTTTTTTACTTTATGTGGATATATGTAGTTGAGTGATAGAGAGAGAATGTGTCAGCGTTCCAGTTAGCTTGTTTTCTTCCTATGTTACATATAGTTTTTGTGATAAGGGAAGTTGAATACATGTGCCCAGTATCAACATCATTGTTTTAATAACCTTTACTCCCAACATCACTCCAATGTCATCACCATCACCAGCACTGCTTTCATCACCTCAGATAGTCACCACTATCTTAGGCATCATCACCATCATCACTATTGCCACTATCACCACCACCATCATCATTACTACCACCCATTGTTTGATTTAAACATGCGACTATGTGTCCAAGGCCAACACTTTTGTGGCTTGACAGACTGACATTGTAGACTGTGGGTCCAATAACCAAGTTGACCAAATCTCACTCTTTAACACAAAATTTTGCAGTGCTTGGTTACCGATATCTATTTTCTTCGTAAGTGTAAGACTTTAACAAGTTCTGCAGAAAATATGGGAGCAAGTGTATCAATAGATGTTCTTATTTCTATTTTACAAGAACTTTAGATGTAATTGCATACACTGTTAACATGACATTGTCAGCAAGAGGACAATTCATAAGTTCTTTGGTGTTATGCCTATTATACTGTCCACCACCATGTTGATAACGTTAAGATTTGACCTTGATCACCATAACTCTTTATCACCATAACCACCAACACCACCAACACCACAACCATCATCATCAGCAGCAGCAGCAGCTGGTTACTGTGCAGTCAGCCCTGCAAGGGCATTCTCAGTTCTGTTTCCTGAACAGCATACATGTAGACAGGGAAGAAAAATTGAGATCAAACCATTGTTTAGCATACAGCATCTCTATGTCTTCAATATTAAACAATTAATTTTAAATGCGTTTCCCCTATACAAGGGATGTCAGGTTGTTAATTTATGTACAGTGGCATATATTTTCCTTGATAGATAACAATCATTATTATCGGTGACTCATATCAGATAAAAAAATCATTATATGTTTAGAATCAGACTTAACTTTGTGATGAAGTTCTGTTTTGCCATGGAATAACTGTTTTTGTGATGCTATATTAAGCTTATATTTTTATATGCTTTAAAATCACCATGGGAACCAAGGCAACAACTCCTATTCCCAAGTTTACATTTTTATGGCAGGTTAGTATCAGGGAAGTGTATATCTTGTGATCAAGCCTCTGTCCTATATCTGACATCTAGGATTTCACTTCCTCTCAGTCTTCCTGGGGTGTCAGTAAGTACCAAATATTTGTTTGGTTGTTAATTTTGGAATACATTGCAGCAGAAACCAGAATTTGTTACTAAATTATGCATTGTTAAATATTAATACTAAATTATGTATAAAATTTAGCTGTGCCTATTTTTAAAACAAATCTGATTATGATACAAGATGGTGAAGTGTCCTAACTTCTAATGACTTGCTTATATATTCTTGCTTATTGCCTTCATGAATTGAAAGTTTTTTTCCACTCTGTTTCTGTCATGGTTCATTAAAGGCCAAGTGATGTTTCATATAAAGATGTTTAATGTCTTAATTTTGTAACACATTTCTTATAAAGATAAAAATGGATGAAATAAGTTTTGGTGTATCAGATATTTAGCTCACTAAGGTACAACATGCTCAAGGTGAGATTTTCTGATACCTCTGCATCAATCGTCCGTTGTTTGGTGTCAACAAAATGAGCTTATAGACATGCTAGAGGCTACAGTTTTTATCCAGTCTTTGTCAAACTTGGCCAGAATGTTTGTTTGCATGAAATCTCTAATGAGTTCATTATTGGGTCACCTGGGGTCAAAAACTAGGACTAAAGGTCATTATAGGAAAAACACACTAGAGACCACATTTATAGCTCAATCTTCACCAATCTTAGTCAGAATGTTTGCCTGCATGAATTCTTAAATGAATTTATAACTGGGTCATGGGGGTTCAAAAAATAGGTCACTAGATCAAATCTTAGAAAAAGTTTGTGAACACACAAGAGGCCATATTTATAGACCAATCTTTACCAAACTTATTCAAAATGTTTGTCTGCATGAAATTTCGGATGACTTTGTTATTGGGTCACATGGGGTCAAAAAGTAAGTCACTGGGTCAAATCTTAGAAAAAGCTTGTGAACACACTAGGGACTGCATTTATAGCCCAATCTTCACCAAACTTAGTCAGAATGTTTGTCTGCATGAAATCAAACGTATTTGTAACTGTGTCAGGTGAGGTCAAAAAGAAGGTCACTAGGTCAAATCTTAGAAACGTATTATGGGATCACCCATGGCTGGCGGACATACGGGTAGGCGGCGTCCAGATGTTTGTCCCGAGTATAACTTCAACACAATCAAAGCTATTAACTGGAAACTTCATGGTGGATAGATGGTGGATAGATCTCATTGAGACGATGTGAAGTGCACAAGAACCATCACTCTTACTTCATGATTATGGAGTTATGCCCCTTTGTTTACTTACGTCCAGAGCATAACTCCAATGTTATCAAAACTATTGATTTGAAACTTTGCAGGTGGATAGATCTCATTAAGGTTTAGTGCAGTGGGTAAGAACCGTCACTGTACACTTCATGATTTTGAAGTTTTTACCCTTAGAACTTTGCCATATTGCATTGCACAAGAGTGCCCAGCAGTTTGTTTCAAATTGCTCTATTGATGGGCGTATTGGGCTCCACATTACGGTGCTCTTGTTAAATTTAAAACAAGTCAACCTCAGCCCTTGCTTAAGAAAATTTTGTCAGCGTTGTTTATTTAAGAGCAGTTTATGAATAACTGATTTCATTTCATAAAAGTGTAACTTTTGTTATGTCGTTTTTCCCAAGCATTGTTATATTTCTTATTGGAAATTTGTCATCTTTTGCTTATTGACAGTTTCTGCTGTAAAAAGACTATTATAATGAATGTTTTATTACCTTCATCCACTGATCCACTATTATGCTGGGCCCCGGTGGCCAAGTACTAAAGTTGCTTGTAACTAACTGATTGGGTCAGTGGACTTAATGAGGGAACATCCTCCTGCTGACGTGCTCTGCACTGGTGGTTTTAACCAAAATAGATGGGTATCATTATAATGACCATAATTGTGTTGCTGCAATGTATTTCTTGAAAAAAACAACAACAAATTGTCCACCAAAATTGTGATGTTACCCAGTAAACAGGTATTTTAAGTGAATGTCATCCACAATACCATCTGATATAACTATATATAATCAGCATGCAGTTGGGTTGTAAGGCAAGGGACACAGAAATAACATTTTACTGTGGTGTTTCTTTTTATTCATTCTAGAAATAATTTTGCACTAATTTCCTCACTTGTTCTCTTTTCAGGATCAGTATGACAATGTGGCAAAACACACAGACAAGGGAATCGATTTTCTTGAAAAATATTCAAGCTTTTTGAAAAAGCGCAGTGAAATAGAAATAAGTTATGCAGCAGAATTAAAGTGAGTTCTTTTTAACATTTTACTTCCTTATTATTTTGTTCTATATAAGGTAATAGGATATTGTAAGATATTGTTGTCTTCATATATTGGCTCAGTTTACTGACTTTCCTGTTCCAACTTAATCTAACAGTTTATGTACAGTTTCTTTATAAAGTTTATAGAGAAGTTTCATAATAATTAATATTTTTACTATTTTAATCACTAGAAACATACATGGCAGTAAATAGAACTTTAAACTTAATAGTTCAATAGAATCTTGAATGTATAGATATTGATGTTTAATTAAAAAGGACATTATATATAAATCTTTGTCCAGCACATGTATTCTCCAGTGTTTGAACTTATGTGCTTTTGTCATTTCAATTGCCTATTTGACACTACTAAGTGATAGATTGTCCTCTTCTGTCCCTGCTGTACTTATGAACATAGTGATGCTTGAACATTTGTAGAATTCTGACATACGTATGATGGTTTTTGTTCTTCACAGGAGGCTTGTTAAGACATACCAACCAAAGAAAAAAGATGAAGATGATAATCAGTAAGTATTCAGGTAGTTCATTAAAATTACTTTATTCAGACCTGGTAGCGCAATCGGTAGAGCGTTGGCTCCATGTACGAGAGACCCAAGGTTCAATCCTGGGCCGTGACATACCAAAGTCGTTAAAAATGGTAGTGGTAAAGCTCCCTTGCTGACACGCAAATATAAGGGTTATTCCATGACTAGTTGGCTTGGTGTCAGGATAATGTGACTGGATGTGATATAATGCTATGTGTTCACTATAGCTATGCACAGGGAAAGCAGCACTATATCTGCTTCAAGTGGACACCATCTCCTGTAACTGAAATACTGTTGGTGGGACGATAAACCCAATAAACAATAAAATCACCTAATCTTACTGTTACAATATTACTCTTGTTTTTAAACAGATTTATGGCTTTCTTCATTCCATAAACACTTAAAAAATCTATTGGAGAACTCTAAATTGTTGTAATTTGTCATTCCTTGCCTAGCTCATTGGCAGAGCTTGCTTGCAGATCTGCAATCCGCAGGTTCAATCCTTGATCCGGTCACACCAAAGACTTAACAGTTGGTAGTATTGGCTTCCCTCCTTGATGCTCAGGATAATTTGACAAGTCGGTTGCAGTCCCTTATAAGAGTCCCTACCTTTAAAACTCTTGTATAAGATGTAGGCAGAGTTGAAGGAGAATATTAAATATGCTATCATGGACTTCAAGCCTGCCTGCAGCTAGTTTCTTGGAGCAACCATCTATTTGTTATTGCACCTAAGGATACTTGATTGTAGAGTTATGTTCATCTATTCGAAAATGCTTTACTTATTCTGGAAGTTTCTTGTTTGAATGATAAAGAATAAATAAATGCATAATAACTACTCCTGATTGATCAATCTGGTAACTTTGCTGATTGTTTCGTTTGTTTCTGCCACTATTTTATGTTGGTGGGGTGTGTCAAAGGCAATAAATACCATATTAGAAGCTAAAACTACCTCTATTATTTCAGGTTTTCCTGGGCCAAGAGTTTTCAGGACATGCTCAAAGAGTTACATGACCTTGCAGGTCAACATGAGGTCATTGCCGAGACAACGCAAGCTCAACTCATCACAGACATACAGAAATGTGTTCAGGAGTATAAAACAGACCGCAGAAAGGTATTAATTTTTTTGAAAACTTAAAAGTTTTAGATTTAATTGACAATGTTTTAAGGGGCTTTGGTAATTTGGTTCTGTGAAATGTGTCAAAATGAATTTAAGAGTAAAATCACTAGCTTAATGGTAATCGCAGCTATGCATGATGAAGCCTGTACAGTCATCCAACTCCTTAGGGCACTAGAAGTTAGTAGAAACACTCAGTCAAACTTGTGCTATTTATGTTATGCTATTTATGTTAGCAGTAAGTTCAGATTAACATGAGAAATTTGTTCCTCAATTATTATCTAATCAACTTCAGTAGGTGCAGATCATCAGTCATGGCCATATGCTTATTGAGTTCCCTTCTTCCCATCCAGCTGTCATCATAATCACAATTGTCCTGATCAGCCAATCAAAATGGCTCCCAGGCTGATGCTGGCTGGTGGAGCAAAATAATTGTCTCGGGGAATAAACCTTCGCTATATGCAGTACTTAAGCAATACTTGTAAACAAACTGAAACACATATTAAGCATTTTCTTTTGTCATATTTTGTCCTTAGCAGCAAATTTGTCTTAAGCTGCTAATTTTTTGGTTATCCCTTGAGTAGCTGCTTAATACAAGTTGGACTTTGGTTCTGATAGGACTTTGATAGTGTCTTTGAATATTGCTTGTTCACATGTAAATTATTTATTATGTGGACCTGCCTACTTCTGTAGTTTTTGATGTTAGATTTGTAATATATGTTAATGATTGGAAGGGTAATAACAACAAGATAATTAGGATAACAGGCTTAATTGATGCAAAAAGATCTACAAATTGTGCACTCTTCCTGTCTCATGCATTGTTATAGGAAGCCCTTGAACAAGAAGGCAAAAATAATGCATGTCACATTTTCATTTATTAAGAGAAAGGAAGATAAAAGGTTTAGTTTCTATACTGCTAAGTAGAAAGTGTGCAAGTAAAATACAATACTAAAATAAACTCTTTATTGTTTTTTAACAGCTTACGACTGTTCCCTGTACACCAGTACACAACTAGCCTTTATTTGCCAGATGAACTCGTCTGTATTACTGATCTAAATCTTAACATTGTTTCTAGGCCTTATTCTGGCATAACAGCTTGAGATTAAAATGCTAAATTCCTAAAGCTGCTGAAATTCACATATTATTTCATTTAATTCATATTCATTATAATGATATTAAAAAGGTCTTTATTGAAATGTTTCAGTTTCTACAAGATGGATCTAAATTACAAAGTCAGCTTCGAGACTCCATCAGTGCTTTGGAAAAGGTAAGTGTCCTGGATGTCATTAATCAGTAAAAACGTATGACATATAGATATAAATAGCCCTCATAACCATTAGTGCAAAGGGACAAATAATATCTGTAACAAAATATCTGCAGTGGCAGGAGTCATTCAAAGGCCTGAGTTGCAACTTATAACTCTGCTGAAGCTTAGCCTCTTACCGCATGGGTTCACATCCTCTTCGGGGCAAGGGACTGAATGTGGTAAGGTCTTCTAGCTGACTTGTGGTTCTACCAAGACATTTGTCTTGGATCTTCCTCCACCAAAATGGCAAGGTGTCATTATAAGGATCATACTTGGTTGCTGTGATGTATTAAAAAAATCCATGGCTATTATATTGTGAAAACTAATATGTGTACCACAACCATTGACTGAAGAGACAAATTTCTAACTCGGTTGTCAGGTATTTGTTATTTGTCTGTGTGCATTATTTGCCTTACCTTTCTTTTTTTTCCAATAAGATGACAATATTTTAACATTAACCTGTTTTATATTTCCTGAATATTCCAGAATTTGAAATCTGTGCCAAGAAAAGTCTTAATTCGTCAAGCAAACATTTGATACTGGCATCTGATTAGGCAAAACAGATTAGGTTGGACTAACACTGAAGTAGAGTGTATTTCTTGTATACTGTGTACTAAGAATCCATGCTAGGTCACTAGGCTCCCTTGCTTTTAGCTTCTTGATGCTGAAAAATGCACAAAATTGCCTCTTACTATGACTTAGTGATGGCTTTACCATTTGTGATACGGTCTTAGTCTTTTATTGTTTCCTGGGTGTATAACTTTGGCAACAGTTTATATTAGTATGTTATAAACCACTTAATATATACACTACAATGTTTGCTAGACCAAGAAGAACTATGACAAGAAGTTCAGTGATTCGGAGAGAGCATTAGATGCCTACAGGAAGGCGGATGCTGACATTAACCTGTCAAGGGCCGAGGTTGAGAAGGTGGGTACCAATGATGACACTACAGAACATAAGACATTCTGATTAGCGCTTGTGACCGAGCCGTTCCGTGTCACTCTTTACTTCTTGACCACATGGGTTCGAGTCCAGGGCAAGGCGAGAACTTTTCATGTCGGAACGATTTCCAGCTTACCTGCGTTGCGCCAGTGGTTCTTCCCAGACATGAGTCTAGGGTCTTCCTCCACCAATTTTAAGCTGGACATTGCCATTATTTTCATAATTGTGTTGAGACGTCTGTTACGAGACAGTACTTCTCAGGCTTCATACTGCATGTGGGGCTGAAGACCAAACAGCTCTAGGTCTAAGGGTCTTAGATTGTCTTAATTGGACTCAGTGAATACCAACAGTATTGAATTCACTTGAAAATGTTGAAACATGCATAAATAGATATAAAAAAAAGAAAAAAATGAGGCATTTGCAGGTAAATACCTGTAAAAAAGTTCCTGGTTGTATTTGCAGAAAGTCTTTGTCATACGACCATCTCATTGTTAAAAATCCTCAGTTTAAAAGGCCTCAAAGAGTAAGTAAAGCATTAATTAATAAAAACAAGGATAGTGTTATGACCAGACTGCTTTCAAGACTGCTCAAAATGTCTACATCATTCATAAGTTATTTGTAGAAGCTGACTAAATACAGGAAGGCAATATTTATTCTGATTTGATAAGCAATTGTTGTATCTCATGGCAAGCAAAGCGAGTCTTAACCAGCTAGGCAAGATTGGGTTAGGTCTAGACAAATAGTCTTGCTTTTGACAGGGAGCTCTGTAATATATATATCTGCATCTACATATGTGTCTGGATCTCAGCTTTGTCTTGTGAATGGACTGGTAATTATCACAACTGATAATATTACATGTTCTCCAGCAGTGAAGGAGGGTAACAGTTTTTGTTGTATTTCCCTTACCAGACTCGGATGATCTCGAACAAGAAAGCCCAGGAAAGTGAGGAGAGCAAGAATGAGTACGCAGCCCAGTTACAAACCACCAACCAGCTCCAGAGGGACTTCTATACTAGTCTCATGCCACAGGTCTTCCAGGTAAATACGTTGGTCATTGCAGTAAAGTCAGAGTTAAAATTTCACCATTTGTCAACTTGATTGTCATGATTTATGAACACATCTGATTTTATATCAAGAGAAAACCACTCCATATTATTATCATTAACTTTTTTAAAAACTATGCATTGTATGCCGTATTGAAGTTTTCTTGGCAATCATCATACAGGAAGATAATGCTGTTAAAGCACAATTGCTGACAAAACAGCGAAGGAACAATGATGTACTCATCTGTCACATAAGTGTGCAGTGTTGTGTTACAGATAAAAAAAAATTTTAATTTGCTGTTTAAACAAATTTGCTTTTTTTTTTTTTTTACTTGGAATGTTGTATAAATTGATTTTTTTTTGTATTTTCAGTATTTCAAGTAGACATGATATTGGTTATAAAGGTAGTCCACAAACTGATTTAAAAATGAAAGTATTGTTATAATCAGTCTATATTCTACTGAAATTTAAATGCAAAATGTTCAAATCTGTTTCATGCCAGTATACGTAAATAATTTATTTCTGACATTATATACTTTAGTGATGTAGATATATAACATTAAGTTCATTTTGTGATGTAGATATATTGCATGTAGTTCATTGATGTTTGTTTACAGAATCTGAAGGACCTGGACATTCGACGCATCAATAAGGTGAAGTCAGTGATCCGAGAGAGTGCCAGTCTTGAGCAGAATGTGCTTCCAATTATCAATACATGTATAGAGGGGATGATCCGCTCCAGTGATGCCATCGACCCAGAAGAGGTCAGTACCCTGGTAACACTGGTGGGCTCACTTACAGCTACAAGTGGGGATGCCTGTAGCGTAATGGTAGTCACCAACTTGTAACTCCTCTGACTGTAGGGGGCGCCTGTGGATGTTACTAAAAGAGAAAAACAAAGAAAAAAGCATGCCAGATGAAAACAAAAGTAATGCACTTACGAGAACTGTCTAAGACATTAGTGTCCTTGTACCAACCTTCTTCTACAGAATGTCAAAAAAGTAACTTTTTCAATGAAGTATGTTCTCAGTTTGAGCTATTCATTTAGGCCAGTATGGCATCATCATGCAGAAAATGATAAAATGTTCAATGTCTTTATAACTTGAATGTAGTTTAATTGTTGATACTGACTCAAAAACTTATCAGAATATAATCCTCTATACTCATGACAAGTGGTACTTTTATAGTTAAGATTAAACCTATATTAATATAACCTTCTTGTCTGCCCACTTCCTGGGTAGAACCAATACTCAGGTGCTGAGAACCTGAAGCATTGTGCCGTAAATAGTTTCGCTCAAGAACCAACATCATGTGGTCAGTTTCGGGTTTGAACCGGGACTCTCGGATCAGAAGCCCAGTGTCTTAATCACTAGACCTTTAATGCCCACACGTACACATACTTTTTTTGTACATGGATCAACAGTGGCTGAAAGCTTGGTATTGTTAAATGCAACATTCCGATCGGTCTGTGGACTTGTGAGATATGTGTTATCTCCCCTGAATAATACCAGCTGGAAGTCTGGGTGGTGATTTAGGGTATAAGTCACTCAAAGAAATTTATTGAATGTGTTCATAAATTGATTAAAGAGTGTAACACTTTGTGTACAATATAAGTTAATACATTTGTCGCTATAATGTTGTTCTGAGAAAATAGTACAAGGCATAAATCCTTTAAAATATTTGTTTTAACATGGCATAAATGGCTACACTGGACTAGAAAAAAAATTTCCCAATTTTTTCAAAGTGTCAAACTTGATACTTTTTTTATTTACATAATATTATATGATTCTGATATTCTCTTGAGTGGTGCTTATTTATTATTATTTATTAAACGTAACATTCTTTTTTGTGTTTGTAATGATATCCTTTTTTTCTCAAAACACATTTAATTTAGGTGTGTTCCAATTTCTTTTTTTCAGGATTCAAAAATAGTGATTAATAAATATAAGACTGGTTTTCCCATACCAGATGATATTCCGTTTGAAAACTTGGCCAATGGACCTCAACCAAATAGTAATAGTGTGATAAAATCTAATTTAACTCCGGACCCTAAAATTAACAAAGGAACAATTGGTGGTGGAAAGCCGCATAAAAAACGTGGAGGAATTTTTAAAATATTCGGCTCCTCAAATGTAAGTAGCTTGTGTCATTTTTACACAATTATTCTTTTCCTTTTACTCAATATTCAGAACTATAGCAGTATCCTATTCTGATCTCTCATCTTTTTTTGTATTCCAGCTAGTAAGCTTGTAATTGTATAGCTTGTATAAGGTAATATTTTTAACACAAAATGCCAGTTTTCTTCTTTTCCCTAATAGGCAGATTGCCATATTTCAGGAAAAAATATGTGTTGCACATAGTTTTTGTCATTTTTCTTAGTTTTGCCATGTAAAAAATGTAATAATAGTCTTGTGCCAATGGTAACATAATGGTATTAAGACACAGTATGGTGTCAGTAAAAGGGATTTAGGTATTATACACATTTAAGGGCAATACGTAATGATTTTTTAAAATTTTTAAGGACCATATATAATTTCATTACTATGTAAAATTTATATTTAAAATATTAGCCATATAGATTGATATGTTTCATGTTTGCATAAATAGTTGGTTAGCTTGGGACTGTGGGTATGTATACACTTCACGCAGCTTCACTGGCTAATTTTTGCCCCATTTTTGCCCTTGTTTTGTTTGATCCCTTTTCCAGTAATGTATTGGGTGTGTTCTTACACAGCCCCTTGTGATAGAAGACACAGATCTGCTAATTGGCTGTGTAGTGGGTACCTGTGGATGTTTGGTTAGAGTCGCTGACTTGTAAATTCTTAGCCCCTCACCACATGGGTTCAAGTCCCAGTCGGGGCAGGAACTTTCATGTGGGGAGATTTTCCAGCTGACATGCTGTGCGCTGGTGTTTAAACACACAAATATATCTGGGGTCTACCTCCACCAACAGTTAGCTGGACGTCGCCAATAAGACCATGATTGTGTCGGTGCCTTGTAACAAAAAACACCAAAACTCAATCAGAAAGCTGTTTTTTTAACATCCTCATACACAGATATATATTTAATGACACCCATCCTTGAGTGAGTTGTCTCCCTTAAACTAAACCATCCTTGTCCCAAAGAAGTTTTTGTTATTCACCAGTCTGTTGGTTACCCTGCCCCCATGGTGTGTGTGCTTACCTCAGGTCAAATTAATGGTTTATTAAGGACGAAAGTAAGATTATTATTTAAGTGTATTAGGTATAAATACATGAAAGTATTAAAATACATTTATTAAATAACCAGTGTTATTATAATTATTGTCATTTTCAGCAACACATACTACCATGCACTTACTAAGTTGGTGTTAATCAGGGTTCAGTCGATCATTTAAGTAAGGAGGTAATTTATGAATATAAGGATTACAGTTTGGGATTTAAATATAACACCATCCATATAACTGTTTGTGGGATCATGCACCTCTTCCAGAAACATTTGACAGTTATATTTTTTTCAAGCTCAAATTTGTGATTGTACAGTATTTACTTTAATTATACCTCTCATGACCTCCCCATTTAAAGTTTCATGTACACATCATTTGACAATATGTGTCATTATAACTCAGGTGTTTACCCATGTTAATTTTCCACTTGCACACCTTGTGCCAATCTGTCATGTTCCCTTGTGATGCTAGCACCTGAGTGGACATTACATAATCAACGTCAGGTTGACACCACACACTATCGTCCTCCAAGGGATGTGCTGTTGATATATCTTAACATTTTTATGTTGTTGGTAAAGAACAGTTAGGAGGTTTTAACATTTTTCTTCACAGAGGAGATTTGTCAGTGTTATATTTAGAGTTTGGCAACTGAGTCAACTGAGATTCTGCAAAAGAAAAAAATAAAGAAAAGATTAAATACTAATCAAAAGACTTAGTGACTTTTCTGTAAGTAAATGTGTGACAGAGTCTTATTTTATAGTGATTTTATTACACAACATCATAATGAAATTCCAAAGTAAAGAGTAGTGTCTAAACAAAAAAAAAGTAATTTTTATTATGTGTGAAAGTGGTTTTAAGTTTAATTTCCTGGTTGGTTTGAACTTTTTCATTATTCTAACATCTAACAATTAGTAATAATGAAACTGTCAGGATGTTATGTGACCATTCTTTATGTCTGTGTATTGTTTGTAATTGTTTTTAGGCTTATGCTATGCCTTTGTGACCTCCTCAAGACAGGCTTTGTGATTTTGATATAGTCATTGTACAATTAAAAACACAAACAAATGATTTCCTCATAGATGTCATTGTTTTTAATGTCAAAGAAAATTGGCATTGCATTTGCATGCATATATTCATTGGGATCTCACCTGCTGCAGATAGGGCCACCAGATTGTCTTGATTGGATTTGAAACAAATATATTGTATTCAGCAACATTGGAAGAACAAATCTAAGTCCATCTCAGGGCAGTTATTTGACACGTGTTGAGCTGCTTATGATTTACATCACTGTACATCTTAGATGGACATTTTAAATATAATGGAAAATATTTAAAAACAGTAACAACATTTCTCAGAGGGTCTGTTGAGTTAAAGAACTAGTCTGTCAATATCAGGGACCTGGTATTGGACTGTCCTGTTGTTGTATTCAACAATATATTGCATACAACTGATGCAAAAGGATAGCATACTAAATGGACAAGTGTAAAAAGCAAACAGTACTTCTAAAAAGTTTCTGTGTGGTTGACCATTCAAGATGAGATGTAAGATAGGAAGGAAGGAAGATAGGAAGGGAGAAATATCTTGACTTTATGATTGAAAGATTGTACTCAGATATAACCATATATGTTTCTTTCAATGGCTCTCAGTCAAAAATATACACCTATGAATCACTTACTAAGCATCATGCTTATATGTATTTCATCATTTATTTTTGTTTTCATTTCATCTGCTCACTTATGATCACAGATCCAACGTTCTGGAAGCAAGGTAGATAACTCATGATTACTTTCTTTAAACTTTTTAGATTAGTGCTCTTTCTTGGGTTTCAAGTTTTTAATTCCCATAATTAATTTTCCCCCAAAAGTAAAGCTTTATTACCAGGATGACACAAATATATTTAGCCCAGTTACCATGGGAATGTAAGCTTAAAGTAGTTCCCTTTGTTCTTATTTTGTTTATTGTTTTCCAACTTGAGTCCTATTTAAAATTGATATGGAAGCAAAAATAAATTATAGAATAAGTCATTTTATATTGAAATTGTTGTTTTACATTTATAAATATCTGATTTTATTCCATTAATAGAAAATGATATTGCTTTTTTAATTCAAGCTTTTACTTGTTGTATTTTTATGTTGTTGCTCCCCATAGGAGCTATCTGATCAGGATTTACCTAGAAAACCATGTATTATGTGCTCACATGAATTATTGGCACCCCTCATTTGTGGTTAAAATCTATAAAAAAAGGAGGAAACTGACAATAAATGGGTCCACCAGGCTGCTCCTAAAATTTACTGTCCACCATTTTTGTTTCACATTTCAACTCTGTATAATAATAATTAATCAATTTATATTGAACACGGGTCCTGCATTATACAGGAGGTGCCAGTGGCTGGGTGGTTAGTGTTGCCGACACTCCTCGGTTTGAGTCCCAGATAGGGTGAGAACTTTCCAGCTAACTGCATTGTGTCGATGGTTCTACCCAGACTTAAAGTCTTGGGTCTTCCTCCACTAATAATTAGCTGGATGTCACTAATATGAACATAATTGTGTTGGTGCGATGTAACAAACAACAAACAAAACAAATCTGCAGTGTAAACCTTTAAGTGCACAGAGGTCAAGTAAATAGTGCAGGGACATTTTTTTAATTCAGACACTGAAAAGTCATTGCTTAAATTATAAATATGTCTCTGTGTTCAAAAGAAAATTTTATAACGAGTTGATGAGCTAGCTATAAAGTTTTACAGGAATACATGCCTTACAGCTGATCCTCTAATCGGGGCCCCTTTTCATGGCTGTTTTGTGACAGAGACTCTTGTGAGGTTATTACGTGTATTATTATTTCCTGTCATAGGAAATATGCTGTAGCCACCAAAGGTACCATACGCCCAATTGCTATAGGAAATATTATTTTCTTTATGCAGCTTTTCCAATCCTGTAAGGCAGAATAACTCTCAATCTGTGTATTACTGTTACTACTTGGAGGTGACTACATTTTCATTTTTCTGCAAATAATACACAGCAAAATGTGTGAAGGCCAAATGCTGGTTTAACTTTTCACCACTTCAAGTAAAAAAGGATCAGGCTAACAATGCTAGATGACGAGGAAACTGTACTGTTAAATAGAAGCATTTTTTAAGTATAAATTGTCTGGTATATTATACCTATCAGTTAATTACACAATGCTGAAAGTGATGTACCATCAGTGAAGTATGCCATTACATCTTGTACTTTGTGTTACCGTTTCTACAAACTATCTAAGTTATGGCAAGCTTGGCTTTCTACCCCCATTTTTTTTGGTGGCACAATCAGCAGATCATTGGCTCCAGTTCCGAAAGGCCCAGTGTTCTCTCCGGGGCCACCACATACCAAAGTCAGTAAAAATGGTAGTGGTATAGCTTGCTAACGCTCAAGCAAATATGAGGGTAGTTCCACGACTGGTTGGCCCGGTGTCAGGATAATGTGACTGGGTGTGGTGTGCCAGGTGTTCATGGTATGCTATACACAGTGAAGGCAGCACTATATCTGCTTCAAGTGGACACAATCTCCAGATAACTGAAATATTGTTGGTGGGACGATAAACCCAATAAACAAACAACTTTTTTAAGAATTTTAAATAAATAATTACTTATGAAGCAACCATTTTGCATTACTAGACCACAGATTTTAAACGGATAGGACCTAATCATGTTGTAAATGGCCAGTGAGATCGCCAAATTGACAAGCAATTGAGTTAAGGATTTGAACAAATAGGAATGTATTCGACCAGCAATTATTAGTTCGTAAAACTTGTATAAAGGTGCATAATACATGGTCATCTACAGTATATTCTGTCAGGCCCTTTGTTTTAAAAAATCCGTAATAATAATAATTTTAAAGAGAAATACTGCCTATTTCATAAGTTTTAACCATGTTAAAGGTGTCGCTACCATCATTGTATGAGCCCCAGACCGACCAAAGTGTATCGGCCCCAGCATCACCGAAACTTGGTTTGGTCAGTAAAACTATAACACTGGTCAGTACCACAGCTCTCCCTACCGATTATGTTTCTTGCATCTTATCACACAATGCTGATATCTCATATCTGACAACTTGTGTATCAAGGTTATAATGGACAGTAAGATCTTGGCCTGTTGGCGGATTGCTGGCTCAGAAACTCTCTTCTTAAGTCTAAAACTCCACCTGACCACTTTTAAGCAACTTGGATATGTTGCTCTCTATTGGCTAGACAGAGCATGTGTTGATCTTCGCTAATAAATCTTCAATAATCTCAAGCTTCTGATGATGCTGTGTTTGACATGTATCTGTCTGGAATTTTGTCAGGTGCCCAAAGTGGCACTTCATGATTTCCACAAAGTTCTATAACCTTGGTCCTTACTTTTTACAGCATTGGTCCTAGGTCTGTGACTTCAAAAACAATTGTTTTTTGGGGTAATTCAGATTCTTTCAAGTTAATTTAATCATAATCTTTAAATAAAACTGGCAAAAAAACATTCATTCCCTTTTTACCCTTTCATAGGAATGCCAAAGTCCTTACCGGCCGCAATAGCTCAGGCGGTAGAGCGTCGGCTTGCGGATCGGGAGGTCGTGGGTTCGAACCCGGCCGGGTCAAACCAAAGACTTTAAAGTTGGTAGCTGGGATATACATGTAATGTGTTGATTTGCTCATCCATTGACCAATACAACATTAGGCAACATGTCATTTCTAAAGATTGGCTCTGGAGGTCGCGGGTTTAACCCTGTCCAGGTCAAACCAAAGACTTTTAAGTTGGTAGTAGTGGCTTCCCTCCTAACGCTCGGGGCTAAGGGGACAGCATTACGCCTGACTCATCGGTGTCAGTATAATGGACCGGCCGGGTTCAGCCCCTGGGCACCTCATACGTGCCCCTGTGCTATAATGATAGAAATGTCGCTGCGCAGTATCAGCAAAAATGCCGTCTAATCCCAATCCCAAAGTCCTTTTTTTCTGTACCTGTAATTTGTTAAATGCTTATTTATGACTTTAAAGTTATAAGCCCCCATCTTACCTACCCAGGATGTCTCGTCATGACGTACCAACTAGCCATTCTCTCTAACAGTGACAGGTCTTCTATGTTGGCCCTTGATCACAGAAATGCATTCAAAAGTAGTTTCCTGTGTATTTGCTATATTAATGAATTTAGTATGGGTGTTAAAAAGAACAATAGCTAAGTACACAACAGATTGGTAACATTATATTTGGAGTGCCCAAGGCCACATGGTAAAAGTCGCTGACTTGTAAATCCTCATCCCTTCCCTGCATTGGTTCAAGTCCCAGTTGTGGCTAGAGCTTTTATGTGGGGAGAGCTTCCAGCTGACCTTCAGAGTATCAGTGGTTCTACCCAGACACATGTCTGGGGTCTTCTCTTCTATTAACTAAATGGATGTAACTAGCATGACCATACATGTGTCATTACATTGTTAACAAAAAACAATCCAGTCAATGGTCAAAAACATGAAAGAAAAAGGACAGTACTAGTCAATGGTCAAAAACATGAAAGAAAAAGGACAGTACTAGTCAATGGTCAAAAACATGAAAGAAAAAGGACAGTACTAGTCAATGGTCAAAAACATGAAAGAAAAAGGACAGTACTAGTCAATGGTCAAAAACATGAAAGAAAAAGGACAGTAATGAAATAAATTGGGAAATAAATTCTCTAAACAACCAATTAAATGCTGAATGTCAATGTTATTTATGAAAAAATTGCTGAGATTCAAAAAATTAAACTGATTTTTTTCTCTCTTTTTTGAGCATTAACTGTACTTAAACACTCTTGTTGCTTTATTTAGGAACATCATGATGTTTGCCATTCTACAATAAAGTGTTTCGAATCATTTCATGATGATGGGGCACCCTATCTGCAGTAGATGTTAATCATTAAATATTTCTCAAGGTTCTGTATCAGTCATATTATTTTCTATGAAGTTATCTTCAGTTTTCACTTTGTGAGAGAGTTGTTACATCAGTTGTAAGAAAGCTCCATATTGCTGTCTGTTATTGCTGCAAATATGCTTTATTTGTGTAATTGTAGACATGGCTATTTTTATCCTGTTGATTTGGGCATTTGCTTTCTTTGACAGTCAAATTCAGACATTTTAGCCTCACCACATTTAATTTGTATAAGTTTAGTAAAAGACTTTCCTTTTTATCATCAACCTTTGTTGGAAGTTCTGATAGTTTTAGGTCTCTGTCACTTTATTTACCATCAAATTTATGTTGAGATTTTACTAAATGGGCTATTATTCTGGCCTCAAAACTCTAGGCTTATGACAGAATTTTGGATTTTTTATATTTGATACGCGAATATAGACAACACTTCTTTTCTGTATGTTTGTTTATTTGCAGTAAAGACACACAAACAGCTTTACATATTTGTTGGTTTACTTGTGGTATGGACTTCATTCTCCATTTCAGCTCCTAAGGAAACCACAACTACAGCTTAAGCTTTCTTTTTGCAACCACAGTTTAAAATCATCATTATGGATAATAAATGTATACATGTATTTAGAATGTATAAGAGGTAGTAGATATTTATCGATTAACAATTTGTTTAAATGAAATATCATTCAAGGTTAAATGTAAGAATATTTTTGTAAACTCTACTCATATAACATGCATCTTCTTTAATTAGATATAGTATTATAAAGATAAGATTTTTGTTTCCCATGATCACAACAAAAATGTTCATAGTGTAAGAGTCCATATCAGGGGTCTTTCTATATAGTCTGTAGAGTCCTTGTCTGGTGTCTCCTTCCAGCTAGTCCATAGAGTCCTTGTCTGGGGTCTCCTTCCAGCTGGTCTATAGAGTCCTTGTCTGGGGTCTCCTTCCAGCTGGTCTATAGAGTCCTTGTCTGGGGTCTCCTTCCAGCTGGTCTATAGAGTCCTTGTATGGGGTCCTTCCAGCTGGTCTATAGAGTCCATGTCTGGGGTCTCCTTCCAGCTGGTCTATAGAGTCCTTGTCTGGGGTCTCCTTCCAGCTGGTCTATAGAGTCCTTGTCTGGCGTCTCCTTCCAGCTGGTCTATAGAGTCCATGTCTGGGGTCTCCTTCCAGCTGGTCTATAGAGTCCTTGTCTGGGGTCTCCTTCCAGCTAGTCCATAGAGTCCTTGTCTGGGGTCTCCTTCCATCTGGCCCATAGAGTCCTGGTCTGGGGTCTCCTTCCAGCTGGCCCATTGAGTCCTGGTCTGGGGTCTCCTTCCATCTGGCCCATAGAGTCCATGGCTGGGGTCTCCTTTCAGCTGGTCTATAGAGTCCATGTCTGGGGTCTCTTTCCAACTGGTCTATAGAGTCCTTGTCTGGGGTCTCCTTCCAGCTGGTCTATAGAGTCCTTGTCTGGGGTCTCCTTCCATCTGGCCCATAGAGTCCTTGTCTGGGGTCTCCTTCCAGCTGGTCTATAGAGTCCTTGTCTGGGGTCTCCTTCCAGCTGGTCTATAGAGTCCATGGCTGGGGTCCTTCCAGCTGGTCTATAGAGTCCATGTCTGGGGTCTCCTTCCAGCTGGTCTATAGAGTCCATGTCTGGGGTCCTTCCAGCTGGTCTATAGAGTCCATGTCTGAGGTCCTTTGAGCTGGTCTGTAGAGTCCATGTCAAGAGTTAGAGCCTTGATATTTGGTATACATGTTGCTTGGGTGGACCTCTATCAAGATTTTTTGAGGAACTTTCTGTCAGAGAAATATGGTCTGTTAAAAACATGGCCAACTGGGGCATGACCATTTTCTATGTATGACTATGTTAGGGTAGTAAACAAGTTTGAAACTGCTTATCCAAATATTGCCTGTGTACATGTATTACAACTATTCTAGTCTAGTATATACAAAAGCTGATTTTAATGACTGTATGTATCATTGATAATATCTTCCTTATACAAGCTTGCTCACTGGCTTACATCCTTTAATTCATTGTGATTTGAATGTAAAAAGTATGTATTTATATAACTTCCAGTAACTTCTCGATTATATGTACACAAACATGCTGTAAACAATTTTTTAAAATTTAATGATCAACTTTCTTGCTCTGTTATAAGTATGAAATACTGGCCATTTCCCTGACTCTTGCCATTGAGCAAGCTTATAAAGTCTGTATTTTGCACACAGATATCTTTATATCTTGACATTATATAAGCTTTTTTGTAATTCTCTGTCTTGTATATTTCCATCCATCCCAAATCTTGGATTCTACACAATGTAAGTTGCCAAGTACAATTCATTAGTATTGCATTTTGTGTCATTTCGCTGTGCATTTACTGTTTTCTTCTGATTGATGCATCTTGAAGTTTTCATTGTTACAATATATTGAATGTTGCCTCCTTTTATCTTTGTTTTATTTTTCTGTTCTTGTGTCACAGTTAACCATCAAAACAAGGCTGATTATTATTTGTAGATTAAAAAGAAAATGTACTTACTTTTTTGTTGTTTTAATTATTGTGACAGTACCTTTGTATTTATTTGATATTGCTGTTTTTGCTTCTGTTAGGAGAAATGTATAAAACTGCATTATAAGTTAACCATTTTTAAATGTTTTCATATTTATTTTCTTGATTTTGTCTTTAGATGATATATGATGTTAATATGTGTTTTGATACTCCCTCCATAAGCACAATACCCTTTCTTTGTTGGTCATGGTTTATTTAATTGGGCAATCTGACTAAAGCACATGATCTTCCCTTCAGGTAGACCTAAAACCCACCCATTATAAACTGTTCTATCGGATTTTCGGATTTCCAAGTTTCTATTTATAGATTAGGCGCTGTGATAGCGCAGACTGCCCAATCAGAAACCCTGTTTCATTCCACTCTAGTGGTTTGATTTCTATGCTCTCTATAATGCAAATCCATACATAAAACAATGATCAAAACACAAGTGTTTTTACAGGTGTATTGGCCATTTTGACAACTCTGTAGCGTATGATATTTACTACATGTGGCAATCACAACTGGGTTCTCAGTGTTTAGTAAGGACTAATCTAGTAAGAAAGGCAGTGATTGGCTGAATGAAAGCTAACCAGAAGATCACCCGTAATGTGTCAGTGTCAGCTCGTAGCGTAGCAGATCATGTGCTTTAGTCAGATAATTTAAACAGATAAAAGACCTATGCAATTTTTTGATTCCATCAGACACTCATCTTAGGTTGCTCAAGTTACGGAGCTTCAAATTAGCACTTGCTAGTAGTAAACTGGAAGTCAACAATGGCATGAAATTGTTTGTTGTTTTCGTGAGTGTGTGTTTTTAATATCCGTATTGTATGTGATATTTCATGCATGTAACACCATAAGTTTCAAATCAAAAATCCATTTTTAGATGAATGAAATAGTTTCTTGGCTATCCGTGCCGGTGTTGAAAGGCTGATATTGGAGACCATTCTCCAATATTAGTAGCAATAGAAAAAACCCAAATGAACCCAAATCCTGCATCTCTAACCAAATCAGTAGACTGTTAACAAAAAGGCTTCTGAGTGTTGGTGTATGGTTCTGTTTTGTAGACAATTCAGTGTAAAGCTGCTTATGTTTAAGAAATGTTATGTTTGATAATTCACCAGAGTAGTGATATGGCATGAGGAGCTGTGGCCAGGGCTTCAGATTATGGGGAATGTTTCTAGTGCTAGTTATCTTTCAAACTACATGTTGCTGGTCTTAGACAGACCTCATTGAGGTTTCATAGACTGCCAACTATGTAGGGTGTTGGATAACAATATGTTGGGATATATTCAAAGCACCACAGATAAGAGGGATACACTCCTGCTAACTCTTGTATTTCTCCTCCAAACCCTATATACCTGGTACTCCTTAGAATTGTCTTGATAAGAAAATCCCACTGAGTGAATGTATGGTTTAGTGGAGAATTATAGGATATATAGCAACACAAAATTGGATTTATTTCTCTTGTCTGGTGCTCTGATATTGGTGACTTATTCCCATGTACTCCATCATCTCTGGTTCTCGCTGCATATGTAGTGTTGTACAGTAGTTACTGCATTGAATGAATCACAGTGTCTTATATTGTGTGGATGTTGTCACTCCTTGTGTAGTGTTAGAAAAATTTGTTATCTTTATTTAATCTATGATATAGTTCTATGTATCTAACTCAATGGCATCTATTGTGCAATGTTTGGGAATCTAACAATCTTCCCGTATGCAAGATTTAGAATATATGAAATGAAACTTAATATAAATGCAGATTTATTGAGCATATACCTTATATAATTTTAGCATTGGTTGACAGTGATTTATTATTTACATATAGCTGATAACTTGTTTCATAATAAATCATGAAAAGAGAAATAAATCAAGATTGGTGCTATCTTTACTGTACTAGTCTGTCCTTCATCATTAGGGCACATTCTGTTAAATTAGCTGATTGAAAAAAGATTGTTTTAATAAAACTTTTCACTTGGTAATTGAAAAAAGAACAACAGCCCCAGACTGTTTTAATTAAACTTTTCACTTTGAAATTGAAAACAACAAAAATTGAAAACAACAACAACAACCCCAGATTAAAACTGTTCACTTCGTAATAGAAAAAATAACACAACAACCCAGATTGGTTTAACAAAACTTTTCACTTGGTAATTGAAAAAAACATGCAAAAAACAAGTTTGTTTTAATAAAACTTTTCATTTGGTAATTAAAGAGAGAAAAAAATCAACAATCCCAGATTGTTTTTAATATTATAACTTTTTACTTAGTAATCCTTATAATCAAAGTTTAGGAAGAAGGCTCTAATGACATATTTCATACTGTGCAGTTTACGTGACTAAACAATATTATTTCACAAAACATTCCAGCAGTTTACGTGACTAAACAATATTATTTCAATAAAAAAATCCAACTCTTGTTATAAAATCCTAAATATAATCCATTTTCCAATGGTATGTATATCAAAAATCATTTGTTGTTTCAGACATAATTTAATTTCTAATACATTTTCTATTCATTGTAATTTAATTTCTAATACTTTTTGTATTCATTCTGATTTTCCTGATGAGAGGCAATAGTTGGACCAGACTGTTGTCACCTGGTGGCCCAAAAGTCCCCGTGTGTAGACACTGTCTGGCTACTGTACCATTGATATATGTGTGTCAGCAGTGATGTACAAAAGACTGTATGTATGTTTCAGCCTGACGAACAGAGAGAAGACTTCTCCAATATTCCACCTGCACAAAGGAAAGCTAAATTGCTAAAACGAATTGATGAAATCAGGAAAAGTATCGCTCATGAATCTGCAGAAAGGTAAAAATATGGGCATTTCTGCAGTTTGTGTATTAATCCTCCCTGTATTATTGCATCAATATTCATACCTCTTGTGCTCAAAAAACAGTACCATTAACAAAAAGGACACACTTTTCAGTATAAAGTCTGCCAGCCATGCACTTCATGCTTTACACTGACACTGACTGAATAAATGGGTTTATGTGACCTCCAGCTTGACAACCATCCATTTTAACATAAATCTGTTATCCTAAAAAAGTGTCAAGGACAGGGTGTACACCTCGACATACAGCACTTTTTAAGCAGTGGGTACTATTTTTTATTGGGTATCCTTATGTTTTATTTTCAACAATATCTTTTTGAGTATAAAAAGGACTCAGATACTCCAATAAAACACTCCTAGAAACTGGTTTCAACACTTGCAAATAAGTGAGAGTGAGTTACCAATGATTGTGGCAGGCTTACTAACACTAACAATGAAAATCCTATCTTAATTTTGTGTTCCAGAGAAGGGATGTCAAAGATGAAGGAAGTATATGAGAATAATCCAGCTCTTGGTGATCCCAACTCTCTCAACAAAAAACTGGAACAAAACACTGAGAAGATCAATACACTTCAGGTTGAACTAAGGAAATTCAATGTAGGTCTACAGTCAGAAATGGACCTTCCTTAAACTCTGTAACAAGTTTATCTATTATTAACAAGATTGGTACTATGTATAATTGTAAGAGCTTTTGTAATAATACTCTTTTTATGCAATATTTTATATTTTATCTCATTGTTTTTTTTACAATTGTTTGATACATATATGGGTACATTGTCTCCAGTAACAGAAATATTATAAGTGGGAAATTTGTTATTTTGTGATCATTGACTTATAATGTTGCTGACTTATAAATTCTTAATCTCATGTTTTTGGTCTGTCCCGATCTTTATGATAACAGTCAAGTGGATGGTTTTTGTTGGGGTTCTTGATAACATGTGTTGGAGCTTTTCCCCATTTTTGTTTTTGCCCTGGTGTGGTTGTGTGAGAATACAAGCCCTGACAATGTTCCAGGATCTTCTGGCAGACGCCGAGGGGGAGATGTCTATGAAGCGACGCGGTTCTGATGACTCTATGACCCACAGCATAACATCCGAGGGCAGCGTTAATAATCAGGTGTCCGCACCAGGCACCCCCATACAGCTACACAACCAAGACGAGTATTACGAGTAAGTAACTTGGGAACCAGGGACCTCATAGTCAGTCTCACAGTCTTTTTTTGTTTTACTTGTTAGTTTTTGCACTGTTTTTTAATATACATGTTGTTGTTTTTTAAAATAAGTCCTCATTTATTGTAATTTATCATAAAACATTGTTATTTTTCATTAAATTTTCAAATTGTATTTAAATTTATTTCTCTTATTTATTGCAACCAATTATGATAAAATATAACTATTATAGTATTTTATTATTTTTTAAAAGTATTTTATTTGATATTTGTTTCCTTTTCATTATTTTTTCCATTGAGAATTTTTTTTATTTATTTTTACAATGTTTGCCAGGTTTTTATCTCAGCTAGATTGTTTAGTAGATTGCTTCATGTCAGTATTGGGATGGTCCAGTATTGGTGCTTAGACTACATGTTGTTGCAGTATTGCCCAGTTGTTTTTTTATAGTTTTGCTTATTTATCAGGTTAAAAGCACTTCATATTTATTATCCACAAGGTTATGGTGGAAATGACAAGTTGTATAAACTGTTAAGGGTGTGCATCAGCTCCACAATCAAGGGCTCTTTGAATGGCTTTCTTTAAAATGGTTCTGGCATAGCTCCTGTTGTCAATGGGTTTGTCCATATTTTCCTATAAGGTCAAGAGGCTCTTGCTCATAATGGTAGTGTCACTAACATTTGACTTTTGAGTCCTTTTGAAGATGTCTTCCAGCGAAACTGCAATGAGCCAGTGGTTCTACCCAGACTTTTGTCTGGGGTCTTCGTCCATTAAAATAACTGGATGTCGCTATAATGATTATAACTGGTCGCTGCAATGTATTGAGAAAACAAAACAAAAAAAGGCACAAGACCCCTTTTGTAAATATTTTGATTTAAAAATGTTACGCTTTTCCATCTTTAGTGATCACTTTCATTTTTGTTCATTCATTTCAATGGTGTTTTTTGTTCTAATTTATGATAATGTATGCATACTTGTATATTTTTGTAAACAAGGATCAAAACAACTGAAAATAAACAGTGAGTAGATTTGTGCAACTTGCCTCTGCTTATGGAGGGGACCTTGCTGAAGTAGGATTGTCTTGTATAAAGCCTTCCTAGGATGTGACTTCTCATGGGCTTATATACAACTGGCCTCCCTTAAATGTCAGCTTCTAACTTTACGACCTTATCTGGACCATTGCTACTGGAATAAAAAAAGGAAAATAAACAAAAATGTTCACTATTTTCTGGCAGTAGTACACTCCTTTCAATAATATATTGTTAAACATTATACAGATATGTTACTTTACAAAAAGCTTTGTTGCTAGTAATCAGAAGCTCACTTGGGTCAGGGTGATTAGCTTATTTGCCATAAATCTGACACTTTCAATTATTTCAATTTTCTGCAGCAATGGTCCGATGCCTGTACTTTTTTCAAATTTAAAAATAATTTTTTTCTGGATATTCATGCATGATTTTTAGGTTCTCAGAATATATCTTAGGCTTCATTTTTCGGTTTCAGGCTAAGCTTTAATTTGCTGGGTAATTCTGGCTTCAATAATTGTGCATTTTGCTATCAATATTTTAGCATATATTTACAACCATGCCATTCATTGTCTTCATTCCATTTGTCTGCCTTAATCCTCCATACTACAGATACTTTTGTTTTATGTGTCATTCCATACATTTCTTCACAATACACATTCTATTAACACCCAATTTCTGTACATTTCTCCACAATACACATTCCATTAACACCCAATTTCTGTACATTTCTCCACAATACACATTCTACTAACACTCAATTTCTGAATGTTTCTGCGCAATACACATTCTATTAACACCCAATTTCTGTACATTTCTCCACAATACGCATTCTTTTTTGCACCCAATTTCTGTACATTTCTCCACAATACACATTCTATTGACACCCAATTTCTGTACATTTTTCCACAATACGCATTCTTTTTTGCACCCAATTTCTGTACATTTCTCCACAATACACATTCTTTTTTGCACCCAATTTCTGTACATTTTTCCACAATACACATTCTCTTTTGCACCCAATTTCTGTACATTTTTCCACAATACACATTCTATTAACACCCAATTTCACATTCTATTAATGCCCAATTTCTGTACATTTCTCCACAATACATATTCCATTAACACCCAATTTCTGTACATTTCTCTACAATACACATTCTATTAACACCCACTTTCTGTACATTTCTCCACAATACAAGTTCTGTTAACACCCATGTTGGGAACAATTCTCCACAATAAACAACAATAAACACTTTCTTCTTGTCTGTATATCTCCTCAATACACAACCAATTAACATCCATTTTCTGTACATGTCTCTCCAATAAACAACCAATTAACATACATTTTCTGTACATGTCTCCCAAATAAACAACAAATTAACATCCATCTTCTGTACACATTGCTCTAATACACAACCAATTAACATCCATTTTCTGTACATGTCTCCCCATTACACAACCAATTAACATCCATTTTCTGTACATGTCTCCCCAATACACAACCAATTAACAGGCATTTTCTATACATGTCTCCCCATTACACAACCAATTAACAACATGTTTGCCTACAGTGTCAGTCCTGTTGCCCCCTGTATATGATGTTTTACTGTGATGACTTTGAGTGCTACCCGTATCAGGTGATGCATGGCTATTTCAGTCATCCCAGTCAGTAATTGTCCAACTAGCACTGCAGAGCTTATATGGTCATTTGTTCTTCCTTTTGGCTATTTATAACATGGATGCAATGGTTACTATGGAGACTTCCAGCTGCCACTGGTGGAAGAAGACCGACAAATGACCGAGAGTAACTGTTAAGGCACTCCAGGTCAGCTGGAAGTCCTTCTCATGAAAAGTCTTCTCTAACTGGCTCTTGAACCAACACAGTGAGGGGCTGGGAGCATGGGTGGGTGTGGGTAGGTGGGCTATAGGTGTAGCTAGGCAACAAACTGCCCATATTTATAATCACTTCAACAATTTTGTAAAGTTAATCAGGAAATGTTGCAGGTGTATGGTATTTATGAGTTAATGGGTAACATAGTGTTATTACACATGAAATGTATTATTTACTTGTGATTTGAGTGTTTATAGCTAAATTGAGGATAATACAAATATAAAACAATTATTTTAGTTTATGTTAAATAACTTGTGATTTAATAACCTACAGTATCTAATATATTTACATAAGCATAACAATTGTGTCCTATACAACCATGTTTGATTGATGTTTTGATAGATTATTTAGTATTGATAGTCAGTGCTTTGCTGTATCTTATCAGTATTATTTTTGCCTTTTGTTTTGTTTGAGCATGATTTTGTTATGATAATGTTTTTGTTCTTATTTTGCCCTTTGCAGCCATTCATATAGGTAAAGTGATCAGCTTTGTATCTTAGTGTTCATTAGTCCAGAAATAACATGTTTGGGGCCTGGGATACTAGTCGCTGCTTGGCTACACTGCTTAATGTTTATTTGAATGGCTTCACCTTCTGTTTTGTACATGGCGTTTTTATTATTTTTGTTTAATTGCTTTTTTGATATTTATTTTGACACTTGTAGCCATTACAAATTAATCTAACATTTTCCACAAATGTAAGAAAGCACATTAACAAGAGCTTATTTTGCACTAATTAGATTTTACAAGCATCACTATGGTATATATATAGACTTTCTGGGACATATGTGTAAGTGACTGAGACTTTGTATGACATAGTGCAAGCATCACAATTATATATATAGACTCCTTAGGACATATGTGTAAATGACTGAGACTTTGTATGGCATCATAGTGCAAGCATCACTATGGTATATATATAGACTCCTTGGGACATATGTGTAAATGACTGAGACTTTGTATGACATAGTGCAAGCATCACTATGGTATATATATAGACTCCCTGGGACATATGTGTAAATGACTGAGACTTTGTATGGCATAGTGCAAGCATCACAATTATATATATAGACTCCTTAGGACATATGTGTAAATGACTGAGACTTTGTATGACATCATAGTGCAAGCATCACTATGGTATATATATAGACTCCCTGGGACATATGTGTAAATGACTGAGACTTTGTATGGCATAGTGCAAGCATCACAATTATATATATAGACTCCTTAGGACATATGTGTTAATGACTGAGACTTTGTATGACAGCATAGTGCAAGCATCACAATTATATATATAGACTCCTTAGGACATATGTGTAAATGACTGCGACTTTGTATGACATCATAGTGCAAGCATCACAATTATATATATAGACTCCTTAGGACATATGTGTAAATGACTGAGACTTTCTATGACATCATAGTGCAAGCATCACTATGGTAAATATATAGACTCCTTAGGACATATGTGTAAATGACTGAGACTTTGTATGACATCATAGTGCAATATTATATATATAGACTCCTTAGGACATATGTGTAAATGACTGAGACTTTGTATGGCATAGTGCAAGCATCACTATGGCATATATATAAACTCTCTGGGACATATGTGTAAATGACTGAGACTTTGTATGACATAGTGCAAGCATCACTATGGTATATATAGACTCCTTAGGACATATGTGTTCATGACTGAGACTTTGTATGACATCATAGTGCAAGCATCACTATGGTATATATACACTCCCTGGGACATATGTGTAAATGACTGAGACTTTGTATGGCATAGTGCAAGCATCACTATGGTATATATATATAGACTCCTTAGGACATATGTGTAAATGACTGAGACTTGATATGACATCATAGTGCAAGCATCACAATTATATATATAGACTCCTTAGGACATATGTGTTAATGACTGAGATTTTATATGACATTATAGTGCAAGCATCACAATTATATATATAGACTCCTTAGGACATATGTGTTCATGACTGAGATTTTATATGACATTATAGTGCAAGCATCACAATTATATATATAGACTCCTTAGGACATATGTGTTAATGACTGAGATTTTATATGACATTATAGTGCAAGCATCACAATTATATATATAGACTCCTTAGGACATATGTGTTCATGACTGAGATTTTATATGACATTATAGTGCAAGCATCACAATTATATATATAGATTCCTTAGGACATATGTGTTCATGACTGAGATTTTATATGACATTATAGTGCAAACATCACAATTATATATATAGACTCCTTAGGACATATGGGTTCATGACTGAGATTTTATATGACAATATAGTGCAAGCATCACAATTATATATAAAGACTCCTTAGGACATATGGGTTCATGACTGAGATTTTATATAACATTATAGTGCAAGCATCACAATTATATATATAGACTCCTTAGGACATTTTGGTTCATGACTGAGATTTTATATGACATTATAGTGCAAGCATCACAATTATTTATATAAATAGACTCCTTAGGACATATGTGTTAATGACTGAGATTTTATATGACATCATAGTGCAAGCATCACAATTATATATATAGACTCCTTAGGACATATGTGTTAATGACTGAGATTTTATATGACATTATAGTGCAAGCATCACAATTATATATATAGACTCCTTAGGACATATGTGTTAATGACTGAGATTTTATATGACATCATAGTGCAAGCATCACAATTATATATATAGACTCCTTAGGACATATGTGTTCATTACAACTAGTGTGTGACTGTAAAAAAATCAAATATATGTTAATTACCAGCATGGACTAGTAAATAGATGACTTCATCCTCCAGCATGGTGTAGTGATAGTTGTGGTAACTAAATGAGTAGGAATCCTGGACATCAGTTATATTGATGCTGAAAGGAACAATGGCTTATCTCTGTAGCAAACAATTATAAGTGACTCATGCTTATTAACATTCATGACATGTTAATCTATTGTTGAGAAATGACCCATACATAAGCTTACAGCTTTCTTACTCTCAGCTTAAAACAATTAATTTGATGTCTGTAGTTTTCTCTAATGAATAGCGAAGTGTTTCCCCAGACCCTCCTTATGCCTGAATGTGTGTGTGTGTGAGTCATTATATTGTGGACATGTTGTGTGTGTGTGTGTGCGTATTTTTGTGTGTGTATTTTCTTGTGTGCTGTGTGTGTTCATATATATGTATGCAACAATTTTGGGTTTTGATATAAAAAGTGGTTTAAGTTTAAACTTTGAACCTGACTTGCTGTGACACAGCACTGTTATGGTATCTTTACAAGTGTCTTGGAGAATTCACAAATCATCTTTCTTGTAACAGGAAATCTCTCAAAAAATACATGCCTCTGCCTTAGATGAAATTGAAACAACAAAGATAAATGTTTTGTTATCTCTACAGAAGATGCAGCAACATTTGTATAATTAATGAGATGTGAACAGTTCAGTTGATACATGGAGGTTTATATGATGAAATAATCCTATACACTACACCTATCTGTATTTTTAAGAACTTTTTTTATATAGCATAATATTCTTCCAGCAAACAAAACACATGTGATTTTGTGTGTATCATTGCACCAGATACATACGAGGGATGATTGTCCCGAGGACGGAATTACCCAAGGTGTTCTGATTAGTATCTGTAATTATCATAGTCACATGTCATGCAAAAACAGCAACAACACAAGTATCAAATAAAACCACACATAATTCAAGCAGTGAAAAGCAAAACTTCAAGTTTTTCTTTGATTGATTTTTGTCAACTTAAAAAAAGTAGTAAGACTCCTTTTTACCTACTGACAAAATGTTGAAGTCTTTCTTGTGTGTGATAAGATTTAACACAGGTATATCAGTATAAGTGTGGATAATTGACTTCTTCCTACTTGTGTGTAGCCAGTAGTGTATAATCATATTGTAATCCCGTACTAACTACTGTATCAATATTACTGACACAGCTGGTAGAACAAGACCGAGACCATACCAGGTGGTGAAGCCATTACCCCCGTGTCTATGTAATATTTTCATTAAACATGATCATCATCACAATTATCTTTTTGTAACAATATGAGTCTGGCGCTGATATTATTGCCATGATTGTGGTCACAGTTTCCATATATAGATTGTGCAACTTGTTTAAACAATCCTGATACAGTATAAATCACCATGAGTGTCAACAGAAATCACATTTACACTAAAGCTAAACATTTCCCTGTGATGACATTATTTCCCAGAAGTGTGATGCATGGCTATCATACTTCTATTAAAAGGGATAAAGACAGAGGGTATCTAAATATGCATGGAAATCACAATGCCAGGCTCATAATATGTACAACTAACATTTAAAGGTCTAATAATATTTTCCCATCTTTATTATAAACAGATTTTGATTATATGTAATTATGTTTATGCTCATTTTGGAAATCTCCACTTTTGGTTAAGGGTCATTATGATGATTGTGTGTGTGTGCACGTTTGGTATATGTTCAGTGTTTTAACTTTATGGCACAGTAAAAAAAACACCTGAATTTATAGAATTGATAAATTACCTCATTATCTTTTTTTAATTATGTACATTTAAGCCCTCACCATGTCTGGAAACTTTCATGTGTGGATGTTTTCCAGCTGACTTGCAGTGCATCAGTGGTTCTACCTAGACATTTGTCTGGGGTCTTCTTCCACTATTAATTGGCTGGACATTGCCAATTTGACCATGTTGTAGGCATGTAGGCGTGATGTAACAAAAAAGGTTGAAGCGCCTTATTTTCCTATTGTTTTGTTTGTATTATAGTTGTATATTATCCTACCAGTATTGTATGTTTTTATTTATATTTCTTTACCCCTGTCCATTTTGTTCATTACCACCATTCTGCTATTCATACTTTATTATTGTTCCCAAATGTCTTAGGATTTTCATATGTATATTTGAATAGAAAACTGACCAAACATTACATAAAACAGTTAAAGATGTAATAAACAGGGTTACAAATTAAAAAAAAAAGTAATGGTTCACATTTTAAAAGTTTCTATGTACTTATATTAATAGCTGGATAGTTATATACATAATCTGATTACAATGTTTCTGACTGCTATATATGTATCGGTAGATGGTAGCTGTGTGTTGTTGGATGTTTCAGACCTGTTGAGGAGCCTATGGATCCCCAACCGGAGCCTGGCACCCCGGACAATGCTGACGATGAATTTGGCTATCCTGTGATTGGCACATGTCGAGCCCTGTATGCCTTCGATGGTAAGTACAGCTGCCCTTTCCTTACAACTTTCTGATGGGCCTTTCAGTTCTCCCCTTTACAGTGGGTATAGTACTAATTGGCACTTTATTCAGAGTAATATATATATATATATATATATATATGTTTGAGAACCGTCTCTCCTCTTCTAACCCGCCAGTATTAGCATATAAATATATAAATACTGATTGCTCTGCCCCAAGTTACTTTCATCCAGTCAGACAGCATGATAGTATTGTCTAACTACCATGATAGTGGATATTTATGAATTATACAGCATTTGTCAGTGTTGTCTTGTCTGTGTGAAGCGGCTGCCTTCTTACCATAACCTGCCAAGTGGTAACTTAGTGATGTAAGGCTGTGTGTGAGCATTCACTTTTGTTGAATTGTACTGCCTGCAGTAGTATATGTGGGCATTTTATGCTTAATACTTTTATTTCCTGCAATTTTTGCTTTAAGTAACCTTTTCTTTAAAAAAAACACAACAATTTGCCATATACCCTGATTTAATTCAATTACCATCAGTTGATCCTTTCATGTAAAGATTTAATTCTTTTCCAAACAAGCAAGTTTATTCACTAATATAGGCCCTAAATTGCTGAGCTGGTTTCCAGTGGCCATTATTGCCCAGTGTGGATGTAATCCAGGCCGGGGTGAACACTTGTATATTGGATAACCTTCCTGCTAGCCTCCTGGTCACCATGGTTGGCTGCTGAAATCTACAACTATCAGTACTTACAAATATGTTTGTGAGGTCAATGATTAGTTTGCCCTGTTTCGTTGTTCACATTTCTCTTCTTCTCCACCCACAGCTGTTCCCGGAGAAGGTATTAGTGTTGTCTCTCTCTCTCACTCTCTCTCTCAGTCCCTGTCATGTGATCAGTCATGTGATTTGTAACATGTTTCAAACATGTCATGTGTACCACATGATTGTTAAGTGAGCTGTGTATCATGTGATCAGTCATGTGATATGTACCATGTGATCAGTCATGTTATCTGCAGTATATGATCAGTCATGTGATCCAATTTATACAGCGTAAGTGTCACTTGACAAAGAACGTTATTTGTACCATGTGGTAAGTCATGTAACAGTTATGTGATATTTATACCATGTGGTAAGACAAGTAACAGTTATGTGATATTTATACCATGTGGTAAGTCATGTAACAGTTATGTGTTATTGATACCAATTGGTAAGTCATGTAACAGTTATGTGATAGTATACCATGTGGTAAGTCATGTAACAGTTATGTGATAGTATACTTTGTGGTAAGTCATGTAACAGTTATGTGATAGTATACCATGTGGTAAGACATGTAACAGTTATGTGATAGTATACCATGTGGTAAGTCATGTAACAGTTATGTGATAGAATACCATGTGGTAAGTCATGTAACAGTTATGTGATAGTATACTTTGTGGTAAGTCATGTAACAGTTATGTGATAGTATACCATGTGGTAAGACATGTAACAGTTATGTGATAGTATACCATGTGGTAAGTCATGTAACAGTTATGTGATAGTATACTTTGTGGTAAGTCATGTAACAGTTATGTGATAGTATACTTTGTGGTAAGTCATGTAACAGTTATGTGATAGTATACTTTGTGGTAAGTCATGTAACAGTTATGTGATAGTATACCATGTGGTAAGACATGTAACAGTTATGTGATAGTATACCATGTGGTAAGTCATGTAACTGTTATGTGATATTTATACCATGTGTAAAACAGTAAATACTCTTAGGACTATGCAATTATTTTATACCACTTGATCAGATATTACAGTTCATATTGTGTTTGTCATATGTGTTATCATTGTTTGGATCATATGCTATTATGTGACTGGTCACTAGTATTCCATCACTGATGTTTTTTGTGTTCAGTCACAAATCAGGAATAATAAGTATTGAAAATGGTGTATTTTAAATGTTGTTATTGTGTTATAAAGTTTAGCCATTTTGGCTGTTTGTGTAATTAATGTACTGGTTCAGTTAGTCTGGCATGAGGCATTAGTTCATCACTCATGTGCCCCAGTCTGGCAAACAACTGGTCAATCATCTGGTCATCTCTTGTTTGTATTTACAACTGAAAAAGAGAGTTTGTTGTGCCATTGCAACAAATATGTCTACACAAATTATTTAAGCTGCCATTTAATTGCATCTGTGATCATTTAACAGACAAAGTATTTATAGGCATAATAATATACACCATTAAAAACAACAACTTTATTTGACAATTTTTTTAAAGATCTAAAGCTGCAGTTACTATCGATTGCAACTTGTTCTTGTCTCTATAACTTGTTCATTTTTCCATGACATGGAATAAGACTAGACCATTTCTACATCTCTCATCTGTGTTCAAGCTAGTGGTTGCACATGTTTCTCTAGAATGTATTTTGCTTGGCGTTTATATTTATTTATTCATATCATCATCATATTATCAAATATTACACAGAAAAGAAAAATAATCACTATACGTTACTAGAATAACTTGTAAACAATATAGCTTATCATTGTAAAAACAGCATTATTTAAGAGCTTTATCAAACACTGCTTTATATCTTTATAATGGAGCAAAAATGATTTTGTGGCAATGAATAACATGCATATAATTGACATACTTTCTCAAGAGGCATGTTGTTTAATGTTGTTTTATCTGTGTTTTACTTGCATGACTCTGGCTTGACCTGATCATGGGATGGACTATCTTGTTGTCATGTCTACTTTTATTGACTTTAATGACATTTGTCTACAGTTTGCTTAGTTGTTCTGCCAATTCTTCTTTCATCAAGTTTAGGATGGAGCAGTGATGTAAGGGACCAGGTATAGTCAATGGTCAACATAAATCTAAATAGTTAATTATGTAAATTGATATGGAGCAGTGATGTAAGGGACCAGGTATAGTCAATGGTCAACATAAATCTCAATAGTTAATAATGTAAATTGATATGGAGCAGTGATGTAAGGGACCAGGTACAGTCAATGGTCAACATAAATCTCAATAGTTAATAATGTAAATTGATATGGAGCAGTGATGTAAGGGACCAGGTACAGTCAATGGTTAACATTAATCTCAATAGTTAATAATGTTAATTGATATGGAACAGTGATGTAAGGGACCAGGTATAGTCAATGGTCAACATAAATCTCAATAGTTAATAATGTTAATTGATATGGAACAGTGATGTAAGGGACCCTGTATAGTCAATGGTCAACATAAATCTCAATAGTTAATAATGTTAATTGATATGGAACAGTGATGTAAGGGACCCTGTATAGTCAATGGTCAACATAAATCTCAATAGTTAATTATGTAAATTGATATGGAACAGTGATGTAAGGGACCAGGTACAGCCAATGGTTAACATTAATCTCAATAGTTAATTATGTAAATTGATATGGAGCAGTGATGTAAGGGACCAGGTATAGTCAATGGTCAACATAAATCTCAATAGTTAATTATGTAAATTGATATGGAGCAGTGATGTAAGGGACCAGGTATAGTCAATGGTCAACATAAATCTCAATAGTTAATTATGTAAATTGATATGGAACAGTGATGTAAGGGACCAGGTACAGCCAATGGTTAACATTAATCTCAATAGTTAATTATGTAAATTGATATGGAGCAGTGATGTAAGGGACCAGGTATAGTCAATGGTCAACATAAATCTCAATAGTTAATTATGTAAATTTATATGGAACAGTGATGTAAGGGACCCTGTATAGTCAATGGTCAACATAAATCTCAATAGTTAATAATGTTAATTGATATGGAGCAGTGATGTAAGGGACCAGGTTTAGCCAATGGTCAACATAAATCTTAATAGTTAATAATGTTAATTGATATGAGTTCTTGTACTAAATTGGTTCTGAACTAGGAAAGAATGAACCATACAGCCTTAACTAGTCTCAGACTGCCTAAGATGGTCTACATAACATACTGTAGACAATAAGTTAAAGTGACTACAGTTAAAGAAAGGTGATTGCATCTGACTTCATTTTACATTTTTATGAATTTCTTAAGGCAAGGTACTTGAGTTGCCTTCTTTGCAAGCCTCCCAGTTGTTGTGATTTGTTTAGCTTCTATGCATGAATGTGCTTGTTTTGTTTTTGGCAGGATATTTTTATCACACATGGACAGTAAAAGGTAAACTTTTACCAGATAATAAACCTCATGCAGTAATAATTATATTATACATGTACCAAATTATCAAACAAAGTAAGCGAATTGTTAGCAGTTTTTGGTGTACATTATAAAAATAGGGGTAAAACATAAATAAAATGTTCTTTGATTTTGAGAAAATATTGTAACATTTTCCCTGATACTATATATAATAAGGGTGTAATAAAAGTACCTAGTGTTCATCACCAGGGCAATAATAGTAATTCTCAACATTCTTATGTCTCTGTCGCTAATGGTTTTGTATAATGATCTGCTTGCACAAAATCATCTGTGTTGTTTACATACTGTTGTCAGACTTACATGTTACCTTGCCGGTGACAGTTTAATCATTTGCACCTTTTTTTTAAGGGTATTTTTTTTTTTTCAATTTAAAGAAGCCAACTATTCTTCTTTCTGAACATTTTTGAACAATGCCTTTTTCAGACAGCAGGTTTTCATTCACAAACTTCTTTAAATATAAGCTGTATAAAAATGTGCCTAGTACATGATGCTGTTTTATTACATAAATGCCTTTAAGTACATTTATGGCATCTTCACTCCATTATATGTATAATAATTAATTTTATGTATAATAATTAATGCTAAACTCAAATAAAACAGCTTGAGCCACACTTGGAAAAAGTGAGACTGTTCTTAACTGCCCAGCAAAGTCATTACACAGTAAATAAACTGTGCTCATGCTAAAAGACCCAAGCGCAAACCTGTACAAAGTTCATGAAAACTGGAAAACTGGAATTGTTTCATAAAATGCATATCCAGTCACGGCAAGAGCATTGCTTTCCAAAAAAATGTATGACTTTTAAACATACTTGAGCAGTTTTCATTAAAAGTGTATTTACATTCTCACTAAAAGTTCAAGTTTTCATGACAACATTTATATCTGGTATCATAAACATTAATCTATTTATTACATGTCAAATAATAATCATGCAGGAAACATTGCACATCTTATTATGATAACTATTCAATATCGGATATAACTGCGTGCACTTTTATGTTACCAGATAACTAATGTGAAGGTCACAAACAATTTCATTGATTTATTTCAATATACAATTTTAGCATTCATGGCATTTAACAAATCAAAACATGCATGACCTTGATACAACAAATACATGAATGCATTAAATAAATTGGCCATGTCAAGAAACATTACATATAAAAAGTTTACACCAAAACGTGTCTAGAAAACTCTTATTTCCATTGTGGTCATTGGAATATGGCATGGTGTGATGTAGGGAAACTTTCTATTATATAATTATCACAGCAATGTATTTGAAGATAAACTTAAGAGTCAAGTAAATCAATAAGATGTTTTTTAGCACTGAGCTTGAAGTTTTTACATGGCACTAACATTTTTCGGTAAATGATTCTAATTTCTACAAAGTGCATCCCCTATGTGCAAATTACTAATTTCTCACAATCTTTATCCTTGACATTGAGGATAGAGAAATGACCATTCTCCTTAACAGAAAACTTCAGATATTTTTTATATTTAACAGACTTTGATATGAAAAGTAATAAATATTTAGTGGCAAGAATATGCCACCATAGTTCTGTAATCTTTACCTATTTATAAGACGTCCTCTCTCAGGTATTTCTTGCTTAACTTTTGCATGTATTCTTTATGATTGTTTTAATGTGACAAGTAGAATGATCTCCAGCCAGATGTGATGACTTAACTTTACCTTGGGTCATTATTGTAATAAGGCAGGTCAACTGGAAGGATAATAAGTGAGAACGTATGGACTTGTAGATTGAGTGGCAACATGTTCTTTACTCAGCTGAGTAACAATCATCTCTTTAAAGTTTTACAAAGAAAGGTTAAGTTATACACCATATAAAAGACAAAATGATACACATGAAAAGAAGTTATAAATATGACAGTAGCTTGTATAAATTATCCCTGTTAAATACAAATTGATGAGGCATAGATAATCTGTGTAGATCCAGATTAGTCAGCTTCTAGCTTGAAGATCATCACACTTGCAAGTTCCAGGTAATCGGAGCAAAGCTGATATCATAACATTTATTCTAAAATTCTCCGCAAAAAAACCCACCTTCATTGTGAATAGTCACTGTTTCTCAGAACAGGTCTCGTTGCCACAGGGACGGAGATTGTAAAGTTTAGAGTAGAAATGTCATGACAAGGCTCAACTTTAATGTTTTACCTTTGCATGTAGCTGCGGGAAAATAATTATAAATTAGAGTTACTGAAAAAATAGCACAGTTAGAAGTATGTTCAGGCTGATACTAATTTCAAACAATATCACAAACTTTTTTTATGTGTAGTAAATGTTAAGTGGTAAATTGTCCATGTGTCATGTGTATATGAAAATGTTTTGTGTTTCAGCATCCAATGATGGATCAGTGAGCATGGTGGAGAATGAGGAGATGTTAGTACTAGAGCAGGATCAAGGGGATGGATGGACACGTGTCCGCAAGGCTGACAACTCTGAGGGATTTGTACCCACGTCCTACATCCAGTGTCACTTCTACGACCAGGATGCTGTCTAGCTGCGGCGAGACTAGTTGTCTGGAAGAGGGGACGGGGCTAGTGCAACACAGTCCAGACAGAAGATTGGACACCCACCAATGGAATCAAAACTGTACCTTCATCAATTAATGCTTTGATTCACAGAATGATCATCCTGTGAAATTATATCTTATAATAAGATCTGACACAACTTATGATATACCGTTTGTTATCAAATATCAGTTGCTATGGAAAAAATTGTTTTAGTTGTATATGTCAGGATTAATTATTCCAAACTATTCTTTAATCGTTAAGATGGATCAACGTTCTGTTATGCAATAAAGAAATATTGACTACTGGTAATGTTTGAATTGATGCAGTTTGTGAAACTTTATGTATCAATGCATGCTGGAAGCAGTTTAGGATGATAAGTGTACGAATGTGATAATATTTGAGTGTGTAAGAGACAATACAGTATAAAGGCAGATATTTTACTGATGCAAGAATACCAGGAAAGGTTAGCAAGTATGACAATACAAATGGTGGTAAAGGAACATTTTCCTTACCTTTGTAGATAAGTTTACTATTTTTGAGGCATGTTTTTGAAGCATTAATGATAAAAGCAAGGTGCCTCATTTGTACAAAGATAGTTTGTAAATATAGTGTCAGTATTTTAGCCTGATGTCTTGTAGTGGACTATAGCCTAACTTATGTAGTTGTGGAGTTGTTCATGGATCATCTGGCCTGATGCTATAAAACAGTTGCACACTTTCTGTGGATTGTTGGTTTGACTGGTAAACATTTGCCAAATTATTGTTACATATTCTTTTTGTATCAATACTTCACAGTACATGTATAAGCCTAACCTACACTTAATCAAGTGTTCTCCCACTGTATAAAGCACAGTACTTGCAGTCAAGATTTTTATTGCTGTATTTAACAGCTGCAAGAGCAGATGCTGTCATAGATGTGCGATTTTTGTTTTTATTGACTTCTGAAGTATTTATTGTATTTTTTTTAAATTAATTCTCATGTTTTGGGGTTTTTCTTTGCAAATCAACAATTAGGTATTTCAACAATTGAAGTTAAAAAAACTGTGGTATTGCAAAAAAACTAAATACATTAACTTTTTCTTAAATATAAATGTATAATCTATTTTTATTTCATGTAGGAACAATAATATATATATGTTTGTTATTTAATATTGTTCTTCATACTTCCATGAAGTTTTAAGTATTTACAATGAATATTTTATCTTTGTATCCTTACTGTGTGTTAGAACTACCCACTAGCCAATGATGTATGTATGGAACTAAGATACAGTGATGCCTTCTAATAAATGGCAGACTATTGAATGAAGAAATGCATCCAAATTTATAACAGAGCCAGTTGCACAGATAATGTCATTTTTACAAGCATAGTAGTTATATATATTTTCTATAAGTTACTGTTGACAAATTGGTAAAATAATTGACTAGGTCAGCAAATATGCAGCAAATCCGACTATTCAATATATATAAGCTACTATTATTATGATCTTAATTAGGCTAAAACCCTGACTTGACTTGCGATCTATCTTTGCTTATTATATAAGCCTTATTCTCCTATAACATGTCTACTTTGTACGTATGAGGTGTCCAGTTGATGGTATTTAATGTAAATAGTGACTTTTTTGTACACTGTGTTCACTCAAGGGATAGTAGACACCGAGCATATGTGAAGTAAACTTTGTTGGGGAAATTGTCAAGGTTTATACATAGATGTTTTGGAGGACAATTGAAATAACCAGTATGTACTATTATACACATTTCTTAGGACAGAGAAACAAATATGTCAATTTTAGTCTGTGGTAGACCATAATTGAACTTTATCAGTGCTCTATACAGTTTTATTTACTATGCATGTTGTGTGCAAATTAGATAGAACTAAAGTTACTGACAGTAGATCTGATAATAGTGAAGTTCATAGGTACCATTTATTGTTTTTTTTGTTTGTAACATTGGACAGACACAGTAATGGCCATGTTGGCCTAGTTCAGCTAATAATACTTCTTGTCACAACCATTACTCGATCAAAGTTTACCATAAATGTTTAAATAACTGCCCAACTGAATTATAGATAAGTGCCTTTGTAAGGGGCTACGTTCATCTTGAGGGTGGAAACATACCAGTGGGGCTGGTGGGGGTTATGTGTGCAGGTCACAAATAGTTGTATGCTTTTTTACAAATAATCATTTTGATTTAACACATTGCTGTGAAGACTGTGAAAGTGACTGATGACCAAGGAGTTGAGGACAATCAGGAGAAGTGTTAAATGATGAATTTGTCTGATGACTGAGCATTTTAGTCCATAGAACTATACAAAGATTGAATACCTAACTTAAAAAGAGGACACATTCTACAAGCAAATATAATCAGAGTTTTTAATAAAATATATAAATGTGTTTTAGTGAGTATGAATTAACTCCTGGAGATGCATGATTCTTGGTTTTACTACTGAAGACTGCAACAATGTGACACTATGGTATCATGGCATAGTGTCCTTTGGTGATGGTGTAAACAGATGTCCAACATGTACCTCTTCTAGTGTGTGCTTTTAATTAAAACTATTTTACTGGCTGGAAGGAAAGTGTGCTGTCTATACAATGTCACTGTATGCAAGTCTTTCTTGCAGATTGTACAAAGTGGTTAAGACTATGCCTCAATCAAACTTGGACATGTGCTAACGGACCTTGTTTTCTGTATGTTTATCTTTCAGGCTAAACATATGGTTTGGTATGATGCAGTATGGCCACAATAATGTAGTAATCCTGTAATATTTAAGCAGGTTTTTACATATAATGTCATGTATTTTACCTTTGTTAGCTAATTGGATGCTGGAAGAGAGAACTTATCTCTAAAGAGAGCAAAGTATTATTATTTAAACTTATTGCAGAATATAATTATCAATCAACTTGTTAAAAAGAACCATTGATTATTATTGATAGATTGAGTTTCACTTTGGAATGTGTTTTGTTTATAGGGGGAAACAAGAATGTTGCCAATATAAGCAGAAACCTCTTAACACCAGGAAAGTATTTTTTTGACTGCTGTCATCTGACAATTAGATTCCATTCAGTACTGTTGTCAGAGGCTGCATTAGTCAGAGGGCTTCAAGCTTGCTTCCAGCATTTTTTATGCTTTGTAATACTTTTTTTTATAGTTTGATTTTTGTTATGAACAAACAGAATATTGTTGTAATGATAAATTGTACTTAGAAGTACAATCTTTCTGGAGATTTCAGAGCCTTATCATAGTTCCATGTACCATTGCCATTTATCTTTTCTCTTAATTGGGTTCACTACAATCTTAACAGTTTTTTATGTTATGTATTTTGGCCTTTTCTGCCTCAATGATTTGTTTGAGTTCATTTCTGTCATCTGGATACTTTAGTTATAGTTGGGAAATGTAACCCTTTCATTCATGCATATGCTGCTTTACATTACTGCAAAGCCTACACAGTTATCTCTCGAAACTACTATAGTTTTATTTGTAGACTATGTTAGTCGAGGATCTAGAGTTTTACATTGATCTTACTTGTATTCTTCCGTGTTCGAGTGGTAAATGTTGCTGACTTGTAACTCCTCAGCCCCTCACCATGTGGGTTGAAGTCCTGGTTAGGGCGAGAACTTTTATATAGGAAGGTTTTTTCAGCTAACCTGCCGTGAACATTGGTTCTACCCATTATGAACATAATTGTGTTGGTGCGATGTAACAAAAAAAAATTATATTGTATACACATTCTATGAATGAAAGGGTTAAAATTCAGCTTCAGTAAAATCTTATCTGATTATTAATGAATAATCATGTAGGTTGGTTTTAATCTATACTACCAGGTTTTGTACACTGGTAAAATGTAAGAAATTGTTTGTATCATATGTTTTACATGCCATTTATAACTGCTGAATATGTTAAAAAGTTCAAATGTAAACAGTTTTTTGAGTTGTAATGGTGGACTTATTTCTTCATGAAACTTTTCATTATGAAACTATACATGTACTAAGGACATGTTAGAAGCATATATGAAATCCAAGTAGATCTACTTCCCTGTAGTTGAGTATTTGTAATTGTCAACAATTCATTACCTGTTTTTTATTACTTTTGTATCTGTCTTCCTTTCGTCCATTTATCCTTTTCCATACACTATCAACTTTCAATCGTAATTGTGCTAAATGTTTGCGGCAAACTTTAAATAACATCAAGCTGTTTATCAAACTTGTGTGCACAGTGACATTGTAGACCATGATTATTTCCCTTACATGTACTGTACATATTGTGTTACTATGAAACTACATATAGGGTGTACTGACTAACCTAATCAGTATGACTGAAGGCCCTCTTGAATGGGAGTGTTAGATCCTGTTAGATCATTATACTTTCCTCAAGGGAGAGCTAGTTTTATCAGTTGTCTGTTCATTACCAATGCTTTATTCCTCCATTTTGCTGCATTCAATCTTTTTCTTTTGTACCACCAGTTATTTCCTTTGTCAGAAATGAGTTACAAGTCAATGAGCGGCAATGGCATCTTTGAAGTGAAGATTCTTTGGGTTTTGTTTACAATGTTATATAAAAAAAAGAGTTAATTATGTCTGGGTCAAAATTATAATACCAAAGATGTGAATAAATTTAAGGGTAAATAATTGACAAGTACTGTAGCTCACAAACTGCTCTTTTTGCTGCTTTTTCTCTGGCCTCATGTCTTAGTTAATCTGCAGATAGTTCTAAATTACAGTAAATGTTTTTATTGAGGGCAATTCATAAAAAGGAATTAAGTCTTGATGCTTTTAAAGCCACTAACTTTGCACCATCAGAAAAGCAGATATTGAAATGTTGGTCTGACGGTCTTTACTACATTCATTTCCCCCACTCCGCATTTGTCCTGAGTAAAGGTGGTATCTGACAGTTTGCCTCTAACACATTCATATAGCAGTGTCTTACCATTGGTTTGGTACCAATGGTAATTTTGGCAATATCGATGTCAGAGCGCATTGCCCAAATGGCAGTACATAATGTGATCTCAAAAGTAAATTGTCAAGTGGTTTTCTTAGTTTAAAAATAGCTATCTCTGCAGCATGGCTCGGATAGGAAATACCTGCATGCAAAGACGAGAGGGGATTTATGCTTTAATGTTCACACAGATCTAAGGCTTTAAGGTAGAGCCTTTTGCAGAACCTTTTCAGGTAACAATGACTAGTTGAGGAAAGGATAGCACCTTTAATGTTCAGATTACCCACCCCCATGTTATGATGCAGTATTAATGTTTTCTAAGACTAAATGTTCAACTACTTGCCTGCTGCATATGCCTCCTTGCTTGCAGTTTGGTTTGACTTCAGTTAACCAGGCCCAGGAATACTATATTGTTGATATACCTGTTTTTTTATTTGGCTCTATCCAATTTCACATAAAACAAAAATCTCGCCATTTTGAACCAATTGCTATTGTCCTCATTGTTAAGTGTTTTTTCAATAACCTTTACAATTGCGACAGAACAGAAAACTGTTAGTTGACACAAAAGTACATATTAAATGCTGCTGGCCATTGTTAGGTTTATATGCAGATGTTGGATGTGTATTGTTGACTATTTTGCTGCAATGTTTTCTGTCTGTATTTGTAGTGAATCTCCCATTGTTGATGACTTAATACATTCAGTGAAATCAAGCTAGGACTTTTTATCTTTTGTACATAATAAAATGGACTTTGTATATATCAACTGAATGGTGATTCTAACTTGTTAAGTGTATATACATGGGACATAATTTTCTGTCTGCAATTTTGCTTGATTCGTTCGCATTTATTAAGGTACATTGTATTATCTGTCACTTTTTTTAAAATTACCATATATGGAAACTTCATACAGATGAAAAAAGAGGCCTTAATATTCTAGCTGGGATAAGGATGTCATTAATGCATGGTTTATAGTTTGCAAAAGTTTTATTAAGAGTGATAGAAAGTTAGAATTAGATAAAACCGTTTCATTTCTTCTCAGAATGTGTTCATTGAAAATTGATATTGAGAAATTCTTGATCTTTGTTACTAGAATTTATAGTTTTAACCTTTCAAATGGAATTCTAAGCAATACATATAGAAAAACAACTTTAATAATGGGTCTACAATAGATATCACTTTCATTTTAACTTGTTTTCAAGTTGCATATTTAATTAGGTCTTTTGTTTGTCTTAAACATGTTGGGTTAACTGGTGCTGTTTGTACTTCATTCTGCATTGATTTTCATTTTTGTTAATTCAAAAGTCCTCAATCTGTTAGGTGTTTAATTATGTTCTGATACACTTATTTTGACACAAAGTTGCATGGATGAATCTGAATATTTTTCAAAGCCAATTTTTAAGTGAAGTTTGCAGCATTTCTATTTAAATTATTGGGATTTTGAATGTTTCAGCAAATAAACACTTTTAAACTGTATTAAGCTTTATAAACTTAATTAGACTTGATTTGTCTATGTATATTTTCTGTGTTTTGATTGAATAATCGTAACTCTGTTTAGCCAGAGGTAGTTATACACATCCCATCGATTCTAGTCTTGCGGTTTTCTAATGTGCTTATTACATTCTTCATTGTCATTTAGATCCTCACAGTTCACATTTGTTTAAATATTTAATATGGTGTGTGTTTGTTTTAAATTGAAATAAAATCACTCTTAATATATCTAGGCTAAAAGCTTTGTTTAAAATTATTAATTAAGCATAGTTAGTAAGCAGTTAATATAATCCTGTCAAAATCAGTGGTAAATTTGTACAGTTTTACAAAATCTTGTTAGCTTCAATCTAAATTTCAGCTTTTTCTAAAAATAACATGTTTTATATATTTATGTAGAAATGTAATCTTTCTTACACTAGGAAAATGTGTTAACAAGATTTAGTGAACTTGTGTTTATTTATCTCTTCTATCATTTGTATATACTGTGGTTACATGTATTCTGTGACTGTATCTCTTGGCTCTGTCCTCATGGCTGTGTACATGTGTATGTTTGTGTAACAAACCATCTATAATGCAATCTTTATAACAATTATGATAATAAAACCCTTCTCCAGGGGTCATGTACAAATAAATAAGTCAGTTGTTTTTATAACCCAACTGTTTTAAAAAACAACAACAAGGTGCCCATAGTCTAATGGTAGTCCCTCATAGCAGGATTTAAAATCTGGTACTGGCTAAAAATTCTATGTGGGGAGGTCTTCCAGCTGACTTATTGGTGGTTCTACCCAGTCTGGGATGTTTTTCCACAAAAGCCTGGATGTTGCTGTAATTACTGTTTAAAATAATAAAATAAACTAGAGCTTTCATTGACTGTGATAAATACCCCCACTACCCTGCTTGGCGCTTTGACCTCCAAATATCATGGACCTTTGAACTAACACTCAGGTTCTTGCACAAAACCATGCTTGTGAAAGGTAAACATTCCAAGTCATTCAAATTAAGCAAGAGTGAAGACACAGTTTCAGTAAACTTTGAACTACCTGTATGACCTTGACATTTGAGGTAGAAATCTGGTTATTGTGTCCCAACCAGACAAGTTTCATCAAACCATTGTTAATGGAAGGATGGTAAAGCAAAATTTCAGTTTTTTTGGCATTTAAATCTTTAAAGTGCAAACATTGTGCCAAGTGATTTGCGAATCTATCAATCTTTTTGTTAAGTTCAACCAGGAATCTCTTGTGATGGTTGGACAAGGAAACCCAAACCCCTCTATATGAAAGTGGAGGGTGTAGAAATTTTTTTTTTTTTTTTCAAACATTGTACATAAGGCAGATGGGGAAACCAGGGACTGGCTGAGTATTTTGACTATGTCTGGCTGGCTAAATGTACTTTTCTATATAATATAATAATACCACAATTGTGTCTATGCGATATAACAAGAAAAAAACAAAAAGAGGTATTCTAGCTTAGTGTGTTTGTGGCTCTGCACAAATATGACCCTTAAATATGCTTGATAGTGTACAATAGATGGTGTGTGAAAAAACATCAGCCAGGCAAAGTTATGTGTAATATTTTTATTGATACATTAAAAGTACATAGAAGACATTAGACACTTTAACATATAAGCTGTAACATATCATATGTGACAATCATGTCATCTCAATGACAAAAATTCTTGTCCAGATCAAATGTCAACATTTATTACAGTTTCAAATAGGAAAAAGACTTCAATATGAAGAACATACAAATGATGGTCACCAGAGAAACAAAAATTATATTAACATAATTGCTACAAACTTCCACTACCAATAACACGTCCTTGGTTAAAAGAAAAGTTAAGACTTACAGAACTTAACAAATAATTAAACTATATATTAATAAAGTTTTAGATTCTAAGAACTAAATGTTTTTTTGTCCCAATACATTTCTATTAAATGGAAATTTGTCATGCTGAAATACATTCATGATTAATGATGTATCTATGACTGGATAGAGCTGGAGCAAGTTAATGTTCAATCATAAATAATACATGTATATTAATGATTTAGTATTTATGATTGATATCATTTGAATGATTGTTATGTTAGATAACCTAATATTCCAATATGTCTTCGCAAATTGTTTTTAAAGGTTACATATAGTTATGTCCTTTATTTCTACATTTGTTACAGCAACATATAAAAGGCATCACACTAGATAGACAATGCACTATGCACACATAAAAAGGTCTTACAAAACACATAGAAAGCAGATTGATCATGTTGGAAATATAATTCCTTGTACACTGACAAGTAGCTGCAGGGTACTTGTACCTCCAACACCAGTCAAGCTTTACTAAAAAAATATAGAGCAATATCCATGGACTTAGGTAGAAAAGCATGTTAGTAAATGGTGGATAGTTGTCGTTTTTGGTATACAACATTATTTTACTTCACAAGTGGTCATAGAAAAACATTTTTTCAAGAGTAGCCCACAAGTGAAATAAAATTTGATCATACAATAAATTTACAAATTTTCTGTTTATTTCATCTTAAAACTTTATTGTAATCTGCTGCTTTTGCCGTACCTTCGAGTATAACTTAATTACCTCCCTTGGTATCCAGAGTGAATAAGATAATCCTGTATTTCATTTTGTGGGCCAGGATGAAATGATAAGGTTTTCTTTCATATGTTATTTCTCACTCTTTCACCCAAAATCATGTTATAAAATGGCATAGTTTCATAATAATAGGAGTTATATTTGTCAAAATGATCATTAAATGCATTAACTGTAAATGTGTATGACGCTATACTGAGGTCATTTAAACCAAGACATACTTTCAAGCAGACATAAAGCATGACACAATGGCAAGTAGCTCCGCTTGTACAAGCTCACAAACAGTAATTAACATTATTAATAATATGGTTAACAAATCACCAAAACATACATAGAAGAAAAACGGCATATAGAAATTCTTTGACATGCCATAAAAGTTGGGTAAAGGGATATATCATTACTATCACATTAGGTTGATGGGGTAAGTTTATCTTCATTTATAGAAATGATTATTGGTTTACAGAACCACTAAAGAGACATTAACTCGGAGACTCCTTCTTATTTAAGTTTTTCTGTCATCAAGGTGGATTGGAGGGGAAAACATTTCCCCACATGACCGACAGAGAAGCCATTATGCCTTTTAAAACTTCTTTACCAAATAAAAAAGAACTGAAGAAGGATAGTACGTTCAAACAAAACAAAAGGCTACAAATAGGCATACATGTTATAGTTAAATATATTGCTATATCAAATAAGTGTTTATCTAAAGCATTAGACAATATAAACCTAGAGTAAAGCAAGCAATACTTGCCCACTATAGCAGACAACAAACTTGAAAATAGGTTAACAACACTTGGTAAGTAAAATTCAACATACTGAAGGAAGAAGTATGTAAATGTAAAGGTTTACCAATAACTATTTTTAAGGTTTCACTTCGATGAAAAATGCAACATATAACAAATGCAAAAACATTAATCACATAATTGAGACATACCAATCTGTTATATGGCATATAAGAAAGAGGTTTAATGGTAAACAGAACTAGATACATTGTGTTGTAATACACCTTAAAGACAACTTGCTCCTGAACGGGTTGAATGATTTACAAGATGGAGGTGGAAAGTTTTGTAATATTTCAATAAAATGCAAATGAGTAAGAAGTTAATAGCATAGGCCAATCAGAACTGCTTGGCATGACCAGTCCTATTTTTATCCAATCTCAGCAAGTACAATTTATGGATTTCTGGAAGAAATATGTACATGCTGAAATGTTTCAATTGCATAGTATTCTTCCGATAGAATCTATCTGAGGGAAGATATTTGACAGAGTCGCCCAAGGAGTTCCAACTGATCTACATCAAAGTCCCAGATCGTGTCATTATATAGTCAAAGCTACAGATTAGTAAACCTGATTTTGTGTTGCCATATATACCATAATTCTCAACCATACTCCATATTGCTGGTACCCATTGACATTGTCTGAGATAATTCTACTGAGTACCTGGTATAAAGGGATTGAGAGAGAAATAATGGAGTTAGCAGGAGCTTATCTGGGTATCTGACTATAGTGTTGGCTGTGCAAAACAACATTAACAACAAATTGGTCGTTTCTTTAAAATAAATGAAGATTAAAAAAATAAATTGGAAGTTCTAATATTTTGTTTCTGCTGACTTAAAAGTCCAGTCTTATAAATTCTATGAGTTTATCAAGTGAAGTTGGTGGAGATGTTATAGTAATCAACAACTGATAGCTATAGCTGAGCTATAGATATTTATGAATACATTTAAAGAAATAAGCTTGATATGAAATTATATCAGTTACCCATTTTGAGGCTACTTGCTTTAAATATAAGCTATCTATATAGACAACGTACTGCACTGTTCTCAGTGCTGGATGGTATTGTGAAAATTCTGAGTAAAAAAAAAGAGGACAGAACAGTCAAAATTTATTTCAGTGTTATCTGCCTTTTTCCACTTTTGACAATGAATAAGTATCCGAGATTTGAAGTGAATATCTTTAACAACGTTGCTGAAATAGAGCCCATAAAAAAGGTTAACTAATGCTGTCAAGAGTACCATGAAAACAGTTCTACTTTCCTGTTTAACAAGTAGGGCTAAAATGATGAAAATGTCCATGAATGGAAATCTATCTATTTAAAACTTAATTCTGTGATGATGCAATCAGGTTTTCAGAATTTAATTCTGTAATTCTAGCAACTATTTCAGTGGTGAATCTCATTGCCAACTGGAACATTTGTGATTGACCTGTATCCCATGCCAGCTAGTTCAGTGTTGGATGACGTATCTAGTACTAACAAATATCACAGAGTAAGTGTGAGCCACTCGCCAGGAAGCAGGGAGAACAGAGGCAATTCAAATGGCACAGTGACCACAAAGGAAATCTGTCTTGATATGTACACATTATATTTTTAATTCTAATGTTTTATTTTAATCTATTTTCACCTTAATATAGCACATTATTTGGATTGCAACATTGTATAATAACCAAACAATTGTTAAAACTGCTTTGCTACTTTTTACAATCAAGTTCGTGATCAAGAGAGTACAATATCAAACATCATCTTCACAATTCTTTAAGATCAATCATTGCGTATATAAATGGACGAACTTTATGTCAATGACAAAAATAATAACAATAACATAAAAATGACAATCATAAATAAGAGCAAGACATTACATTAAAAGATATCAAATGTAAATCCAAGATACCTCAAGATACTTAGTACGTTTCTTTCAATGTGTACCAACTGACGTTGCTCTACCACAACCCTGCGAGTACATTTAACAACAGTTTTTGTAATTTCAACTTCAACTGTTTCTCATAAAGCAAAGTCCAGATGACACGCTTAAATTATAAAATGTTGTTTTCTATAATAAAAGAAAAACAGCAGATTAAGCTGACACACTCTGAGGTAGGCAAATGAGATAACATTAATATTTCACACTCTATGTTTTTATTGAACAAGTGCCACAGACACAACTTTAAATCTTTATGGAGCTTGATATTTATGTTTAGGAAGAAGACAAAGCCAGACCAATATCTGCAAAGAACCACCGACACATCACAGGATAGCTAGAAGCCCTCCACACATTATTGAGCCAACTAGGACCTTGTTTACATGCTTCATCTAGCCCCACCACAACAGACATATTGGCAGTGTTCTTAACACAAACAATAAATTCATGCTTATAAACATTTTCCTCTATTTTTTCACTGGACATTTTTAATCTAGATAAATAAACAGATGCAAAAATTAGGAAAAGCAAATTATTGATTTTTCTTTTTATTACTGACCAAACAGGGAATGTGATAACAGCTTTATTTTTGAAGTTTGTTATTTCTGTAGGCACAATTAATGATATACAACTATACCAAAGCTATCCCTACACCTCTAGTCAGCCCATTCCTTCTTCTACTTTTGTCTTCATATATTTAACAATTTCAGTATAACAATATCTACAAGGCTCTCTACACATCAAGTTTAGGCAAAATCTGTACAGCTCAGAAAAAAGGTATAAAAAGTAGTAAATGTATAACTTTTATAATTATATACATATATCCACTAGTTTGTCTATGTATATGTATGTTGGTGTATTAAGATCCTATGACATAGTGATTCCTAGATAAGAGCGCACTTTCTCATAGACAACATAACTGATGCTGACAGCTGGCGCCACCTTGAGGAAGTTTGGTGCGATGCCTCGGTACAGTCCTTTAGGTCCCTCATTCTCCAAGATCTTGCGGAACATTGACGTCATTGTATTGGGCGGACCCTTCTTAGTAGCTACAGTAAAGTAACAAAGGTAGGTTAGCTATATAAAATAACACACACACAACAACAAAAAACACAAACAAAATGAATACCTTCTCTTAAAAAGGGTTAAAATTTCAGCTCTGTCAATCTTTTATTAAATAGAACACTATACAAAAATTTATGATAATTTTAATGGTCTACTATCCAGGACCTTTTTATATTTTAAATTCATTTTTTAAACACTTACAAAACTAAACAGGTTATCCTGCAGTAAGAGTTTCCCCCCAACTTCTCCAGTCAGTGGTAAAATACACACAAAGATGGTAACAATGCACATCAAAACAAATGAAAGTGTCTTTACAGATAAACACTTGCCAAATTTGCAACAAAAAAAATTCAAGAAACTGTACAAAAAAACAAAAGGGCCACAATGGCCCTTAACCATTCATCTGGCACAATGTGTTGATTTATTTACTTATGAAATCTTTAGTGAAGATTTGGGCAAAAATATGGCCTCTAGGGTGTTCATAAGATTTGACCCCAAATGACCCAGCTATGACTCATCCATGATTTCATTCAGACCAGGTGTGATAAAGATTAGGATAAAAATGTTGCTTCTATGGTGTTCACGACATTTTATTATGATTTCACCCAGTGACCTACTTTTTGACCCCACGACCCATTTAAAAACTTGTCCAAGATTTCTTGCAGACATCATTCTGGCAAAGTTTAGTACATATTGGACCATAAATGTGTCCTCTGGTGTGTTCACAAGGAGTTTTCTAACATCTGACCTTGTGACCTAAATGTGACCCCACATGTCCCAGTTACTAACTCATTCAAGATTTCTTGCAAGCATTATGACCTAGGTTGGTGAAGATACTGCCAGAAATGTGACCTCTAGCATGTTCACAAGGTTTGTCTAAGATTTGACCTAGTCACCTGACTTTGACCCCATGTGACAGTTACAAACTCTTCAAAGATTTCTTACACACAAACATTTTTACAAAGTTTGTTAAGATTGGATAAAAAAAAATTAGCCTTGAGCATATTGTTGATTCCACATGAAGAATGAAGGGGTATCAGAAAATCTCATCGTGAGCATGTGGTGCTCAGGTAAGCTAAAAATAACAAGACGAAAAATGAACAGTGATAAGTTAAAACAAGAGCACCACAAGGCAGGTCATTTTACAATATGCCCCAAAGTTCAACTACAAGTGCAGATTAGTAAGATTCATCTGTGATGAACAAGAATTCACAATAAAAAAAAATAGCCAAAACTCTGTAACATACATTGCAATCTGAGTAAACATTGCACAAAAATACATCAATGTCTATCATTCATGCAAGTTTATAGATTTTCCAATAAATAATGAAGAAGAGTTGACCACACAAGAAACTACTAATAAACATAAGAGATGAACCATACCATAATATGACCCTTCAGGCATATAAAATGTTACAATATGAATCACACCTTATTGTCCCGCTATAACTGCATTAACTACTAGGAGTCCAGCCAACTATTTGCATTGTTCTAGGTAGTAATTATCCACAAATAAACATCACTTTGATTCGTAATGACCATCAGCCATAAGCTTGACATCATCTAAATAAATTATTTTAGTGTGCAAAGATTCGTACCTCTGTCCTCGGCCTGCAGTTTGGTCCGGACTAGAGCGAGCGGGTAGCTGGCCAGCTGTCCCACAGTGCTACTGGTGGTGCCACAAGCCAATAATACAAACACACCTGGATCCTGGTTCTCATACTTGCGCATGTAGAAAGTCTTCAATGTCTGGGGTAAATTAAAAATAACAAATACAATTTAGGCACAATTAACATGTAATGAAAGAAAAAACCCATAAAAAACCCTGTTACACCAGACAAACATTACACATTTTCTAATACATACATTTTGATATTTTTAAAGATGTGTACAAGAAGTAAAAACAAACTTTCCATCATAGAAAAAATGTATCTGATTAAGTTAATTTCACAACTACTTAACCCTTCTATTGCTCTTATACAATGAAATGATGATATGTTCCTTTCTACCTACTGTGGCTCGTTTTTGGCTACAAAATGCACATTTACATTTCAAAGAAAATCCGGGAATCTCTTGGCCTAGTTGTAACATAGAGGTTTTGTTCACAGAGCTCAATCAGACTGGTTCAGAAAAAAAAGTTGCAAGCATTTTTTGGACAAAACTCATTGTAATAAATAAAACTGATGATCTGGCCGAGTGTAAATCTACACCAGTTATCAGTTATCTTGCATATAGTTGTTGATAAAAAAATTTTTTTTTAAGAAAATAAACTAAAACAGGTAATATTAAAATGTAGTTCAAATTCTTCTGGGCAAGAAACAACATAGGTTAAGTTATTTACAGATGACTTATCTTTTAATAACCATTATAAAAAATCAAAATGAGAAGATGGATTCAATAAGTCATATCTGTCTCACCTCATATATACAGAGGTCAATGCCTGCATAGGGAATGATGCCGATAATGTTAGGGATGTAGCCACGGTAAAAGACGGAAGCTCCCTCATTCTTGTAGACTTTCATGGCACAGTCTATCATGCCTTTGTACTGGCCTGTCTTACGGATGGCCAATCTTGTCTTCAGCACCTTAAGTAAGCAGTGGAATGGAATAAGCACAAATGTGTTGAATATCTGGATCATTCTCAGCTATCTGATTGGTGAGATTTTGAATATTTATCAAATTGTGACCAATCAGATGTCCCAGACCAATTTCAGACTTGAGCTTTAAGTTTTATAACCTTGGAACTAGACCTAGATTCCTATCTGCCAGGAGCAATGATTATTAAACCTTACAAAAGTGAATAACTTTAACTCTATATCCACTAGTGCAATATAACAGGAAAAGAGTACAGGTAAAATGCTGAAACTTTGGTTTGATAAAAGCAGCTCTGTATGACTAGACTAATGAGAGTTTAGTTAACACAAATATATCACACCAACACAATAAGGTCATTGGTTAAGTCCAGCTCTTGGTGGTGGAGAGGGACTTCAGATGTAGGACAATCACCACACTTCATGTAGGCTAAAAATGGGTTTAAACTTGATAATGATTTATGGGTCTTTTGCCTGTGGGCCCCTGGGTGACAACAACAGGTGTCAGAAATCATGAACATACCTCCATGGGGTAGATGATGGTCTGGGAGATGACACCAGCCATTGAGCCGGACATGAAACGTTCCAACGGACCAATCTCATTCTTATCACTCGCGTTCACAAAAAGACGCTTGATCTGTAACAGGAAACATGATACATTAAAAGGCCATGACATAATGTCTTTGACCGGACCTCATAGTGCAAGTGGTAAGGCATCAGCTCCAGGTAAGGGAAATCCAAGGTTTGATCCTGGACCTCGACAATTCAACTATTTAAAAATGCTAGTGGTATAGCTCCCTTGCTAACAGAAAAAATAAGGGTAGTTCCATTACTGGTTGGCCCCTTGTCAGGATAACGTGACTGGATGTGATATCTTTCCAGGTGTTCATGGCATGCTATATGCAATGAAGGCAACACTATATCTGCTTCAAGTGGACACCGTCTCCAGATAACTGAAATACTCTTGGTGGAAGATACACCCAATAAACATTATGTCTTCATAACATTGGTTGACACAGAAATTATGTTAACTGCATCTGGAGCGATTATAATCATTGTGGAAGATAACAAAAAAAAAAACAAATTTTTTTTTAAAAAGGGCTAAGGTTTCATCAAGACCGACAGATCTCAAACAACCATACATTGTAATTTATATTGTTTTATGGTGTTTAATGTCACACATTTTTTTCTTCAGTTTTCGTGCCACTTTAAGGAGCTGTAATACTGCCTTCTCATGCCATTACATTACATTAAAGAACTATTCATATGCTATCCAGTTACCATTTTAAAAATTTTGAATGTCACAGACTACTATTGAAACCCCAGCTTTTTTACCTTCAGGTTCTACCAGTGCTGGGGTTGTAGTAAAAAAAAAAATGTTAGTTTTCCTTAATTTAACTAAAAAAGTGCCTTAAATCTTAAAACTAATTCCTTGGATATAAGAAAATTTCTTTTTCCACATATAAAATGAAATAGTCTTAGAAATTTCTTGGTATTTTTTAACATTTAAGATAATTTCTTACTTCAAGAAAGAAAAAAATATTGTCCCAGGTTAAAACTGGAATGAATTCTCATTGTGACAAGATAAATAAGCCTAATAAAAAAAAAAGCTACCTCAAAATTAACATTATTAACCAAAATAATATATTTACTGAAGTTAATGCAGTATGATTGTACATACCTGTTCATATGCCATGAACTTAAGTGCTGATTCTGGGGCAATCTTCAGAACATTTATACCATTCCCTCGCCACAGTGACTTAACTCCGCCCTCTTTCAACATGTGTCGAAACCCTTCAGCTATTGTCAGCTTGTTCTTCTTCTCTATCTTTGACCCATGCACCTAGATACATACCAAAAGAAACAATAACTATTTTCAAAGATGATGAATACCCCAGAAACTGCTCAACAACAGTTACTATAATAAAATGATGTATAATTAAGTGTTAACATTCCATTGATTTATTAAAATCAGACAAATAATTAGCAAGAAATAAAGCAGAAAAAAATCTATTATCTACTGAGCTAGGTAATAGTAGTTTCATTTAGATAGTAAACAGAATGAACAGTTCCTCAACTGTTTTGGTTTTTCCCAAGTATTTTACATAACATAAACCTGCTTTAGCAATAAACTGTCGGTGTAAATCACACGGAAAATAGTTGTACACAAAAGAACACATACTCTTTGTTATCCTGTGTGTGAGCACTTGACCAAGGTATAAATAGAAATTGTCAACCTGGTAAAAGAGAGTTACATACAAATTATGGAAATTACCAAAAAAACTCACAACTTCCTTTCTGATATGAGAATGTGACTGACCTGAAATAAGATCTTGAGTCGGTCCAGTGGTGCAGTGCAGGTTCGAGATACGGCCCCGGCGGCCCCACCTGACACCAGGTGACGCCACCACATACCCGTCTTCATTTCTTGCTCTGTGAAATCATCTGGCACGATGGTATTATCACCAATGTCAATTATCTGAAAATAGACACACACTAAAGGTTTTCTCAATCTTTAACATGTGAAAGATGTTTTCATTTAAGGTTAATTCACTGTATCTTAATTAACCTAAAGTTCATTGAACCTATATACTCTATATTCTCATTTTTGTTACTATGTTGAATAAAACTTCAACAGTAGAACACATCTTTAGGGCAGGTGTTCTATCATGATAAATACAAAATAAAGTATTGCAGTAGGTACTATCTGATGCTAAATTTTTACAAAGCGATGTAACTTTTACTTGTTGGAAACACCGTTGGTGTGAGGTATGTTTTACGTACCATACATGAGCCAAATGGTGTTTCCAGCATGAAAAAGGGCTAAATCAATCTGTTAGTACTCCTGTAAAGCCTGGTGATACAAACTGCTTACTATCTCCCTACACAGGGACGACTTTAAAATGACAATAGCATGACAACCCTCACTTACTCATCTGCCTTGATTGTCATTATATAGATTTATGGCAGCCATACAACTAATGGCAGAAAGTGATGGCAGTCAAATGGAGAGTCTCTCAAACACTTTCATGGAAAACAGATTGCTCTAGGTTATTACATATACAAAGGTACATATAAAGATGATACTGTGGGAATCTGGTATAAGACTTTGGGAAACATGTCTCACCAGACTGAGGTTAATATTGTCAAACTAAAAATGGAGCAGAGGCTTATAATCTTGCTTTTACAGGTAGCTGTCAAATAAGGACAGGCATTATGTGCTGCAGTCTTTAGCAATATCTACCGTAGTTACCTACGCATTACAAATTTTACACAACTGCATGTAATTTTCAGATGCAGCATATCTTTACACTATTTGTTCCAGTACAAGAACTGCCAAAGCACTGCCAATTTAGCTTTTGCATCAGTCTATCAGACTCACAAGGCAGGACCAAGACCATCTTCCAGTTAAATGTTTGTTGGAGGGTTCAACCAAACACTTTATTGTTCTGTTGAAAAAAAAAAGCCAAAGCACTCTGGCTTCCGTCTCATCCTGTTTCGTAATTGCTGGTCGAATCTGTTTGTCACCATTATGAGGCAAATGGCAACCGCAGCAGTCATCTTCCAAGTTTCTGTGGCATACATGAAATATTATACCTGGAACAATTGAACCCTGAGATGTAGATCAATCTCCCTAGCTGGAATTAAGCTTTGGAGTTAATAGAAACTTATCCAGGCTATCTCTATTCTCATATACACAGTGATGTCTAGCTTAGAGGTTTTATACCCTGACATTGCCAAGATGGGTGAAGACTCAACAGTCTGCCTGGCAATTATCGGGTCATCTGTTGTAAGTTGAACTTGCAGCCTTGTGATTGAAGGACATTTTTAGTCTCCTGCATGGTGGGTTGCCATCCTCTTCCACTCCATTTCTTAGATTTGGTGCTAAATTCAAGCTAACACCTTTTTGGCAGATTGACCATGGCCATTACTTTTAAGCTTATTTTGTACTGACACCATGAGATAACCAATAACTTTGAGTATGGATACATTCAGTTGCATTTAATGTGGTATCCAACAGTTTGGACCTTTTCTCTCTCTCATGCAATCAAACAAAACATTGTTACCTAAAAATTCCCATGAAATGCTGTTTATTGGTGCCCTAAATCCACGTGAAAATTAAAGCACAACACCTTACTTATCATCACAAAAATATATTTCCTATCCATGCTGCACAGTTAGCCATTTTTTAAAAGAAGACCATGTGACCAATTTATTTTGAAATCACTATACATGATCATTTTAGTAATCAACTCTGATATTGATATGTACTTTTAGCTGAAATCCCATTTGTGCTGCCATGCATGATTTTTCCATTATGATAAAAATACATGTATTGCTACCAAGTTTTATCTAAATCTGACAAAGGGCACATAACTCATGGTATGGAAAGAAAGAGTGACAGACATAGGGAAGAACTGAAAAATACGTGGACAATGCAAAAACAATATCCCTGTCTAACAACTATACATGTACTGTTGTGTACCATGCAACAGAATCTACCATAGTATTGGGTGACTGACAATTCTTGGAACGGCTTGGCTAGTCTACTGTTCAAAACTTACCTTTAACCAATGATGCTTTGAAGAAACCATGCCTGACATTAATAAATCAATAAATTGGTGTAAATAGAATTTCTAAAAAAAATCACACCTTTTAATGCAAGATCTTGTTTTGTTAAAAATAGCTTTCTAATGAAAATATATAAAACAGACCATGGGGCTGAGGTTCAGACTCACCATGTGGGTTTGAGTCCAGGTCAGGACTGAAAGAAAAACTTTCATGTGGGAAGGGGTCTACCAGCCAATGTTTAACCAAGACATATAAATATCTGGGGGCTTCTTCTACCAATAATTAGCTCAACACCACTAATATTGTAAGTCTGTAATAAGTTGTGTCTGTGCAATTTAACCAAAAAAAACAATAATACAACAACTAACACACTACAAACCAAACCTTCAGCATATTAGTAATCACAACATTGCCCAATAAAAATTATTCTAATGTGCAGAATGGAACAAAGGAGAAATTCTTCTAGCAACAGCATTGGTTATATCTTACCATCATAGGGCTAAATATACCACATTGGTTTTAGGCAACCTGATTTCAGACATGTCATAAGCCTTGCCACCAATCAATCATTATAACAGCTTGAAGTGACACAAGCCTGACATGATGGCACCATCATGACAATAACCTGACATGACAGGACCTGTTGAGACACAAACCTGTCATAACACCAGCCTGATGTGAAACCAGCCTGCCATGACACAAGCCTGACATAGCACCAGTCTGTCATGACACCAGCCTGACATAGCACCAGTCTGACATTGCACCAGCCTGATGTGAAACCAACCTGCCATGACACCAGCCTGACATAGCACCAGTCTGACATTGCACCAGCCTGATGTGAAACCAACCTGCCATGACACCAGCATGATGTGAAACCAACCTGCCATTACACCAACCTGCCATTACACCAACCTGCCATGACACCAGCCTGATGTGAAACCAACCTGCCATGACACCAACCTGCCATTACACCAACCTGCCATGACACCAGCCTGATGTGAAACCAACCTGCCATTACACCAACCTGCCATGACACCAGCCTGATGTGAAACCAACCTGCCATTATACCAACCTGCCATGACACCAACCTGATGTGAAACCAACCTGCCATTACACCAACCTGCCATTACACCAACTGCCATGACACCAGCCTGATGTGAAACCAACCTGCCATTACACCAACCTGCCATTACACCAACCTGCCATTACACCAACCTGCCATGACACCAACCTGATGTGAAACCAACCTGCCATTACACCAACCTGCCATGACACCAACCTGCCATGACACCAGCCTGATGTGAAACCAACCTGCCATTACACCAACCTGCCATGACACCAGCCTGATGTGAAACCAACCTGCCATTACACCAACCTGCCATGACACCAACCTGATGTGAAACCAACCTGCCATTACACCAACCTGCCATGACACAAGCCTGACATAGCACCAGCCTGCTGTGAAACCAACCTGCCATTACACCAACCTGCCATGACACCAGGCTGCCATGATACAAGCCTGACATAGCACCAGTCTGACATTGCACCAGCCTGATGTGAAACCAACCTGCCATTACACCAACCTGCCATGACACCAACCTGATGTGAAACCAACCTGCCATGACACCAACCTGCCATGACACCAACCTGCCATGACACCAGCCTGATGTGAAACCAACCTGCCATTACACCAACCATTACACCAACCTGCCATGACACCAGCCTGATGTGAAACCAACCTGCCATGACACCAACCTGATGTGAAACCAACCTGCCATTACACCAACCTGCCATGACACAAGCCTGGCATAGCACCAGCCTGATGTGAAACCAACCTGCCATTACACCAACCTGCCATGACACCAACCTGCAATGACACCAACCTGATGTGAAACCAACCTGCCATTACACCAACCTGCCATGACACCAACCTGACATAGCACCAGCCTGATGTGAAACCAACCTGCCATTACACCAACCTGCCATGACACCAGGCTGCCATGACACAAGCCTGACATAGCACCAGTCTGACATTGCACCAGCCTGATGTGAAACCAACCTGCCATTACACCAACCTGTCATGACACCAGCCTGCCATGACACAAGCCTGACATAGCACCAGTCTGACATTGCACCAGCCTGATGTGAAACCAACCTGCCATGACACCAACCTGACATACCACCAGCCTGATGTGAAACCAGCCTGCCATGACACCAGCCTGACATGATGGCACCATCATGACAATAACCTGACATGACAGGACCTGTTGAGACACAAACTTGTCATGACACCAGGCTGACATGACAATAACCTTATATGATACCAGACAGTCATGACAACAGCCTGATGGGACACCAGCCTGACACGACACATGCCTGTCATTACACCAGCCTGACATGACACATGATCAGCCTGTCATGTCATGTCAATAACTTGAAGTTACAAAAGCCTGTTAAGACACAAAGCTGTCATGACACCAGCCTGGTATGATACAACACTTAGTCACATTATTGTGATGAATGGCCAGTCATGCTACAAATCATAATGAGATTAATTTAACTTAGAGAAATAATAGGATAACAGCTCCATTTGAAATGACCAATTACAAGGACATATATCAGTCCTCAAAAATTCTCTTCCTGCTTTGGTTCCCTGGAATGTAATACACACATCAAATCATTTTATTAAATACTGATAATAGTAACTTCACACTCATACCTTGGTCATAGATAAAGATTCCACTCAAACCCCTACATATCATCTCCGTTCCTAGAAACTTTCCCTGTGGGAAGAACATGACTTAAAGGTTCCTACCTTCTACAACAGAGAGCCTCAACACACTTGTGTATCACTGAGAAGACAACAATATTGATTAATTCCCTACAGCTCTCTGGAGCATTCCTTCAGTACAAGATGTAAAGCTGGACTCATTAAGGAAAGCTCGTCGGTAACCTAGTATTTCCAATCACACACTGATAGTTCCTCAATAATGAACAGTCCTTACATAAGGTGACAAAGGTGAGGAGCTATGTATAAGTCAAAGTCACATATTTGGATACAGCACAACTGATTTGGTAGGAAGATACAACATATACTACAGCATCATTTAATACAATTACTCATTAAACTGCCAAATTAAGACAATTTTTACAAGAGGGCCATGATGACCCTATATTGCTCACCTGAGTACCATAGACATTTCGTAATAATGAACAAGGTCTATCAGCAATGTTTGAAGAGACTAAAATAATTGTAATGCATGTATACATACAACAATAGGACAATCAGTTTCAATTTTTTACTACAAAGCCATACATTGAAAAAGGCACAACCCTGTGATCATGTTTTTTGATGGATCAAAGTTGTTTGAGGGCCATACAAGAAACCTATCAAGGCTTTACCTTATGTAGTTTCTGACAAGAAGTTTTTCTAAACAACAATATATGGAAAATGCCCACAATCCTGGCAGCCATGTTTTTTTTGCGTATCAAAATTCTATGAACAACATTCGTTCATCTAAAAGTCCTGGAAAAGTTTGGTTTATTGTTTATTGGATTAATCGTCCCACCAACAGTATTTCAGTTATCTGGAGACGGTGTCCACTTGAAGCAGATATAGTGCTGCCTTCACTATGTATAGCATGCCCTGAATACCTGGCATGATACCACACCCAGTCACATTATCCTGACACCGGGCCAACCAGTCGTGGAACTACCCTTATATTTGCTTGAGCGTTAGCAAGGGAGCTACACCACTACCATTTTTAACGACTTTGGTATGTCGCGGCCCGGGATCGAACCCGGGGCCTCCCGTCCCTGGAGCTGACACTCTACTGATTGCCCTACCAGGTCCTGTTTGAAGTTTGGTTTAATTTAGGCTAGTTGTCTTATAGGGGATGTTGTTTAAAGAATGTTAATGGACGACATGACATGTGATGGTGGATATTGACAATAACTAAGCCTGAGCATCTGCTCCTGTGAGCTAATAAACAACATCAATAAACAAGAGCTTATTAGACAAGAAATTAGCAATTCAATCTACTCTGGAACTTCTAGTAAACATACTTTGGAGTTCAGTCCTGCTTATAATATGTACCAGAAACCTAAACTTTCCTAGCATAATTAATGACAATTTTTACTAATAACTTGATTTTGACTGACCGTTGTATAAGAAAAACAATATTACAGATCCTAATCTGCCTTCAAAAGACTGACGCATATCTTCACTTACTGTCAAGTCTGATTAATTAATCATCATAAGCTTAAATATTCTGGTGTACTTTCTCCTTTACACACATGCTGCAATTTACATTTTACATCTGAAATTATTAAATAACTATACGTTATTAGACCTATAAAAAAAGGCACCTGCCATGTTCAATAACAGGATGGCCTGCTTTAAAATAGTCCTAATACCTACTGGTATATCACTTTTTTGGCACTGGCCAAAAGTGATATAGATATAAAGCCCGCATCTGAAGTAATTTGACAGACTAATACAGCAGGGCCAAAATAATATAAATATATGGGAAATGGCAGCAATTTTGTTTTAACTTGGTCTATGTGCAGACGATGACAGGTTGCATAAATTTATGAAACAAAAAATTCACGGCATGAATTGATAGTGCTTAAGAGAATGTTTTATGAATATACAACATGTAGATTTCACAAAAACACAAACAAGCATTTTCTGACTAGGATTAATGCAAAAACTGCAAAAAGTCATCTGGAAGAATGTTAAGAACATTTTGTTTTTTACAGTTGTTCTTTGTTATAATTAAGTATTAAATGTACATATTATAAGTAAATGTAGTTATTTAATAAAATTGTTAATAAGTGACTTGATATTGGCCCTGATATTTGTCCTCAGGTCAGCCCTAAGACAAATAACAATGTCAATATCAAATCACTTATTTATTAACATATAGTATAATATTTGTACAACACCGAACAATTTTGAGTGTAAATTTGTAGTCCTTGTTTTACTGGCTGGCAACTTACCGTGGAATGTCTCCAGTAGTGGAAGATGTCCCTCAGATCGTTGCTAGGCAACAGCCACAGAAACTCACGCCACTCGTTGAAGTCGATCTTCAGGGTCCCATCTTTGTCCATCCTGAAAATTATGCTTACTATCAGAATCATTGGACCCAAAACATGGTTATCGTCAACAGCAGAATTATCATCTCAACTGTCATCATCATTATCATAATTCTATTCTATTCGTTATGAGTGTAATCCTAAAAAATGTCATCATGATGCTGAGGTTAATGATCAAGGTATGAATTTCATCATCAGCAGCACCAACTTCACAACCACCCTCCAATCATTATTATGGATATCATCATCTTTACCACCACCATAAAAATCCCTCCCAAAACCCACAACTTATAGCATGAGACGGACAAAAAAAAATTTAACCAAATAAAAAAAGTTCTTCCATCTCGTTCCTTAATTAAGTTAAATTATTTAACAAAATAAAATAAAAGTAATACTGTATACATTTGATGTATTGAATTGTCTTTTCATTGATCAAACAAATGGATTTTTTTTACTAATTATAAACTCACACCATTTTCTTTCAACTCAGTTAAAAGATCAGCAAGAGGTTCCAAATATTTTGCTCAAGAAAGGGATGTCTGTATAATCAGTGTGAGTGTACATCAACATTTACTGTTTTAATATATATTGGTCATAGCGATGTTGCATTGCAAAAACTTTTGAGGTTTGTGGGATTTTTGTGCCTTTGTACATTAAGGGAAGGGAGTAAGTACACACTGAAAAATTATGTGAGAAATTTTGTCAAACCATGAAACTATGGAAGGGATTTTTTCCAGGAGGGATGGGATGGGATGAGATTTGCCGGCATTTTGCCGATACTGTGCAGTGACATTTCTATCACTATAGCACAGGGGCACTTATGAGTTGCCCAGGGACTGAAACCTGCCGATCCATTATACTGACACTGACGAGTCAGGCATAATGCTGTCCCCTTAGCCCCAAGTGTTAGGAGGGAAGCCACTACTACCAACTTTAAAGTCTCTGGTTTGACCCGGCCGTGGTTTGAACTCGCGACCTCCTGATCCACAAGCAGACACTCTACCTCTTGAGCTATTGCGACCAGTTTTCCAGGAGGGATTTTATCTATCTGACCTTAGCAGCAAATATTACATATTCTGTTTGGCCTGACTGATCTAGGTCTACAATTTTTGTCTTGGTTAGGTCAACCTTTCTTAGACTGTTATGGGGTTAAAGTTCGCAAAAGTTCTTAAATGTACTTGTTCTAGATCAACTATAAACATTGGTTTGAGTATTTGTTCTTTTTATGGATCTTGTTAATCTAAGAATTAATTTCTACATTTAGTCGAACAGTAAAAAAAAAGGCTCTCATTTCTTCCTTATCCTATTATTGTGGATCCAGGATCTTGTTCCCAATGCAGAACATTTGCTTATTTATTTGTTTTCTATCTTATTAATACTAATGTTATGTTTATAGCTGGACTAGAGAGTTCCACGGAACGAATAAGTTCCGACAGAACGGGGTCAACTCCTATAGTCTTACAACCATGAAATTAAAGCATGTTAGATAAAATTAATCTATAACTCTTGATAGTGCTGATTGCACGAGATTGTTCCTCGAAGAGGAAGACACAGACGTCAGTTATTTGTTGTATTGCGGGGAAAAGATTGGAAAAGGTCTACCACTTTGCAATATAGACTGCGGAAATAGAGAAACGTTTTGCCCTGGCAATAATAGAGGCAACTGGTGGAGAAAACTTTATCTTTCACAAGCCTTCCCTGATGATGGCTAGACATAAAAGTGCAGCATTGGAAGATCTCTTTGAAAGAAATTCCCTTTCTATGATAAGAGGTCTGGCAGAAAGGGCAGAGAGAGAGTGGGCAAGTACAACAGACTCAGGAGGTCATTGAACCACCTACGCCCTTTGAGGCCACAAAGGGTTGATCAGAAGAATCCTGCTATCTGATACTCTGGTCATCTGATGGGATCAAATTGAAGGGGGGAAAGGCATACCCAAACATCTGGTTCCAAGACAGAGAGAGGGCATCTACTGCCAACGCTGATGGGTCCATAACAGGGGACACAAAATGCATGAGATGAATAGAGATCAAATGAGTGGGGGGCCTTCTTTGCCTGCATCCCAGATAAGGAAGAGCGAGTGGGGAGGAGGAAGCATTGGTAATCCAAAAAAATAGTCAAGGTTTGGTGGAAAAGAGGAAGGGGAAGAGTAACGATGAGAGGGTCGCACCTGGGTCACCACAGAGCCAGTAAGTAAAACGGGAGAGGCAAAGGTGAAGCCAACCTTGAGTAAGGAAGTCCGCAACTGAGATACTAGCAGGGAAAGGAGGAATCTTGCTGAACAGTGTTCGTTTAAAAAAAAAGGATACAGTCTTCAGCACGTTAAAAAAGCAAACAGGTGAAACCCCAGAACAATATTTAGGGCTGTTAGAAAAAAGTGTCACAACAGATATACAAGTCTGAGATGGGAGTTTGATGATTTGGTCTGTAAAGGAGCAATCAGCAAAGAACTGAAGGAGCCTACCATGTGCTGATGCACTGCCACCACCCTCGTCAGTTTTTGTAAAACTCGAGGGGCTGTCAACAGACCGAACAGAAGGGCTTTGAACTGAAAGGTCAGGCTTCCATAACAAAATTGAAGAAGATGTCTTGAGGACAGGCGGATAAGAAAATGGCAGTAAGAAACCCTTTCTGGCCTTCTTAAGAGCAGAAGGAGAAACAGTCGGGGTAAAATTATCTTCTGAGGTCTCTTGAAGGGCGGACGAGATATATTCAAGTGAATGCGTTCGCCCTTGGACCTATCACAGAACAAGGATTGGACAACCTGACGCTAGCATTAACAGAATCCAATTTAAGAAGATGTTCTGTTGACTGTAGACCTTTGACTGGTGAGTGGTGCTTTTGACCGGTGACTGGTGGCATACAAAGTTTGGCCAGTGACTGGTGACCAGATTGCCTGACTGGTGACCTTTCTAAGGAAGGTGACCTGTGCTTCCGTGAAAGCAGAGATGCTTTAGAAGTTTGAACCTGATACGGCTACTAAGAGGAGCGAGAATGGTTGGGTTCAAAGGTCAAATCTGGGAAAGCAGTCACTGCATCTGGAAGACCCCCAGAAATTACTAAGACTGAATTGGTGGGCTGACATTCAGATTTAGATAAAGTACAAAAGGACACAGCATCAGATTTATCTGATAATGTGCCATGTGACTTGTGAACTATACATTCTATAACACGCGACAAGACCCCACTGTTCAGCCCATCCCAATAAAATTTGACATGGCTGTTCCTCTAACAACTGCAACAAAAACAAGTAGGATGGTTCATGGTAGAATTTGGAGATATGAAAGCTGAAAACAACCAATGAGAGGGTAAAATGAAGAAATATAAAGCATATAAAATACAGTATACAGTATTAATGTATAGTAAGTTTCTTATCTTGTATTCAGATATGCCAGTAATCACTATTTAAAAAAATAGAATCCGAGAGCAAAAGATTGCAAAACACAACACTGCGAGTCGAATCATAACAAAGACTAAAGAGACCGCGCATGCACGGTAGGTTCTGTGTACTGACGGCCTTGAACAGTGTGAACAGTGCTCTCTTTTCCTGGTCACTATTTAGTTATTATAACAAAATGCATAGTTTATAGCAGCTAAGGTATTTTGCCACTAAAACAATGCAAGTACTTATTTTCATGCAACCATGCTCACTAAATACTAAGGGAAACCACCCAGTTAGACTCTCTAAACAATCTCCCTGACAGTTGTTTCCCTTTAGCAAGTTTATTATACCTGGTATAATGGGCATGGCTGATAACGCCCATCATATAAACTCCACATATTAAACTGGTAGTTGGCAGGATCCGACTTTCAGTCTAAGTTTAGAAAATAATTAAGATTTTCTAAATAGGCTCATGATCATACTTGAGGGTTGTTAGCCAAACACCAGGGCTTCTAAATTATAAGATCCAATCAACAAAATTATGCAAACTTTTACTATTTTTGCAAAATTGTTCAGCTACCTGTACTGTTGTGATTATTTTATCTTTTTATCCTATCAGTCCAAAGGATGCAGATTTTCTGAAATAATGGGTCCGGACATAAACTAATGGGTCCTTATATATAAGGTACGAATTAGTAGTGAATATTACCTCATCTACCAAATTCCATCTCTTATAAGAATGCAACCACGAATAAGTTTTTTAGCCAGTGTTGTTGAAACGTACGTGATTTCTTAGTGTGCAACAGTGCCTCATCAGTTTACATAGGGTTCCACTTCACTAACTTTGCTGAATAGTGCTGTCAGAGTTTGCTGTCTGTCATTTAACTGTGGGCAACTTTTCTTTTTTTTTGGAAGAATCATGAAAATATCTTTCTAACAGTTAGTTCTCATAGGGACAACAACACATTATTAATATGACCCTTTAAATATGCTTGTTTCCATTGAGTAAACTGTAGAAATATAACCAATCGATAGAATAATTTGCAAAGCATGTCTGGTGCCCATACAGATTTTGCCCAGTGAGTATGCAATTTTTACCACTATGGATTTATTATTTATTGTATTACCAAATTCAAGATTATAATGCTCATTTCAGATCGATTTTTGTGATAAGTCTAAATTACATGCATTCTCATGGATGTACAAATTTATTTTTCTTGTGTATGATAAAATTGTGCATTAGGGACACGGGACACAGAGGTAAAATGATCACTGACAGATGTGTATTTGAATGCAGTATAGCAGATTTTGGGGTGCTTGAGGTCTATTAACAATCTTTCAGTGTCTAAGAGTCAGGATGCAGATTTGCTTTAAACGACAAGATATAGTGTTACCTCTTGAGTAATTTCTCTGCCTCCACTGGGTCAATGTTGACTCCTAGGTCTTTGAAGGCCTTCACAATCTCAGAGGCATCTATCATACCTGTACATATAACAATACAAACAATGTCTAACAAAAACATATTAAATACATTTCTTTTAATTACAAAATTAATGAATTATTCGACTTTTATAAACTGCTATCTATTGTAACTGTTTAACAAAAGCAATTTAAAAAGGGGATTTTTCCTTCTACAACATGTTCAGTTTAGTTATCCCATCTCCAAAGAGTCCTTCAAAATGATTCAAGTTATAATTTAATTATAATTTATAATGAATGTAACATACCATTGCTCTTTGAAACAAAACATTGTGTTAGTACACTTTTTTTGCCTATTAGCTTGGAAGAATTTGAATTATGGAATGCACCATAAAAATATAATTATGGAATGCACCATAAAAATTTAGTGTCAGAACACATTCTGCAAACATACATCAAATGCCTGCTCATTTATTTTATGCTATGGGGCATTACATACTTCATTCAACTGAATCTTACCATCGGCATTTATGTCCACCTTTTTAAAGTGTAGTCGAAGTTTCTGTTCATGTTCACTAACATATTTGAGAAACTCGGTGAAGTCAATTTTGCCATCATTGTCCTTGTCATGTTTCAGGAACTCCTGTAAGTAAACAAAAGGTAACAGTGTACAGTATATTCTCCATTACATGCTCACATATAGATATAGATTCAACATTACATCCTGTTTCAGTCAAGCCCTGTATTAGAATTTTACCCCAGTTATCTGGCCTTTGTTGCCCAACTGGCTGAGGTATAATGAGAGTTAAGAGTGCCAGGACATGACAACCATAACCATCTGGAAATTAAGTACAGATTGTGGACAGAAAGTTCAATTCACTATGATGATGCTGAAAAGGCAGCAATTGCCTGTGTCAGTATTTGAAAATTCCATGAGTTAACCTTGTTTACCCAATTTGGGCAGACTAATATTGTATAGATCAGGTTCAAATAATGACAAGAAGGACTTCCTTTTCCTTGGACTGTTTGATGCTTTTTCTGGGAAATGGACAAATAATGGACAATGCAAAGCAGTCAGAACATGACATGCCTTTATATGTTCACATTGGAGCCTATGGGGAAATAATTGGGGTCCAACCCCTATTGTAGGTCGGCATGAAGTCAGTCTAAATATGAACCATCAATAGGTACCCACAACAGTGTCTAACTGGGACACATTGCAATGTAAATATGTAAGAGAGTTGCTGCTTGATTATAGAGATCTGTTATAGCATCCTTCAGTGTATGCAACATGGTCTCTTCTCAAACAGTAAATATGTGGCGACATTTACATTTATAAAAGATCATTTTTATCTATTTATTTATAATTATCAACATTAAATTTGTTAAATTAAAAATAGACATGTTTGTAAAATATACAAAACAAAAGACTATTAAGTCCTCCTCCGTCAAATGTGAACACACACCATGACACATATGGTTTTTTAATGTTAATTTATGAGAAACATAGGTATATAAATAAAAGAAATCAATGACCTTTAAGTGTATAATTATGGAACAAAAACACAATGGCTGAACATTTAAATTTCTGCATAAAACTATGAACACAAAACAAATATTTCATAACCAATTACAATACATTCTCTGTGTGTAAAGATTAAAGACAGCCCCACCAATTTTCAAGGTAACCAGTTTCTGAATAGTGCATAAACCTTCAACACAGCTGGCATAGATATGTTGACAATTTTCCACCCATGAACAGTTGAGGATCAATATACTTATTAACCCTTTTCCTGTTTCACTGATCAAAAACCACAACTATTAGTTTCTGGTAACAATCTACAGGCAAAGGAAACCTTTCTTAACATTTAGGTGTTTTCATTACAGATTTCTTTTCAAAGGCGCATACTGTACGGTATATTTTTGTAGTAAGACTATGAGGCCCATGTAGGTGGATTTATCTCTCCTCAAAAATATTGGTTTATCCCAGTAGTCTTGAATGTCACTTTTGTTAAGGTTTATAACCCTACAAGTTCAGGGTTGATAGCTGGGTGTTATTGGGTTTCAATGTCAACTCGTGGGCTGGGAAGATGAATAAACAGGGGTATTTAACACTCAATGTTGCTGTTGGTTGGATTGAGATACATGTTGCACTAACATCAGGGGACGTCACCTATTATTGATGGAGGAACCCACAGAAAACAGATATGAGTTATTGCATGTCTCAATAGAACCAATGCAATCACATTGCAGGTCTGGTGCTGCATCTTTCCACATGGCAGTTCTTATAGAAAGGTAAACCATGCTGAATGTAGCACTGATAGTCTTGGACTCATGTTGTGCTTTCCTCCGCAAATAAAGGCTAAATGTTGACATATAATTACAACATAGGTGTATGATTCAAGTTCTATTTTATTTGTTATTTTTAGGAAATACATTGCACTGCTACAATTATGATCATTATAGCGACATCCAGCTTTTTTCATGAAGGAAGACGCCAAACAATTTTCTGGGTAGAACACCAGTACACCTTACATCATTTGAAAAACCTTCCTACATTAAGTATTCACCCAAAACTGGACTCAAACCCACATGGTGAGAGGCTAAGCAGTGGAAGGATTTACATGTTGGCAAATCTACCACTACACCATGGGTGCCCAATCACATGTACAAGTAATGTTTTATAATTTAATGTCTGCTTTTACTGTAACATTGTTCCATTTTAAAAGAAAGGAACTGACCCTACTTGGCGAAGCTAGAATACTTTTGTCAATGCATTTCTAAACTTTATTATATCATTCTCCAATTTTTAGGTTTTATAAATTTTGTAACTTTTACTGTTCAATGTTAAAAATATTGCACACCAGTACAACTGCCAGTTGGTGATATAATTTGCTTGTGTATCAGTGCCCGCAAAAAATGTTTGTGACCGCAGGACGTATTCAAATGGTGTATAGAATAGACGAATCAGAAAAGGACTCCTCCCTTGAATACAACAGCCACACTTCAGAGATCCCCACTTTCTAGGTAGTACCAGCCATTTATGTATTCATAGCTTAATGAAATATTTACTCATTCACAACCCAGTGGGGGAAGGCTTGATTCAGGGAACTGTTTTGATGAACAATTATAGAAGAACAGAAATCAGTACTCAGTTTTAAGTATATAAATTTTATTTGCTGTAAAAAAAAATGTTAAGGTGGGGTAATTAATTTTTCAAGGCAACAATATTTCCTTCACCAATAATTAGCTAGTCGTCACCAATATATCTATAATTGTGTCAGTGTGGTGTTACAAAAAACAACAAACAATCAAGAAGTAACCATGAATGGATGGATGCAACCATTTGTCCAAGAGAATACACAGTTCTACTAACAAACTTAAATAAGATTATAAACATACAGCCCATGTAAGTCTAAAGTAAACACATCACAAACCAGTGGATATAAAATAAGGTCAGTCATATCCATTGATTCGCAATGATGTTATAGGAAAGTTGTTTATTGGGTTTATTGTTCCACCAAAAGTAGTTCAGTAATCTAGAGATGGTTTATAGGAAAGGTTATCACAATATTGACAAGGGAGATCTGAAACTTTCTTTTTATTATCAGATTCTAAATGGAACCCTAATAAGTGGATGCCTAATGAAAGCCCTTCTAGTGATCTATTCATGCCAAGCTGCAGAATTTATGATCCAGGAGTGAATCATCAAACAACAACTTCTAAGTGATATATTCTCCATCCCAGATGGGTACTTCTGCCTGGGGTTGTTCAAGAAAAAATAAAAAAAACCCAACATGTAAAACATTAAAAGATGTGAAAAAACAAGTTGCTGAAAGTCAGTATAACATTATTTTATTATAGTCAACACTCCAACTGATTATACAGTGCTTACCACCTCAAAATGATACACTTATTCCAATATGTTGTGGTTAACACTTTATCTGGAGTATCGACCAAAAGCAACAACAAAACAACAACTTTCCCACCTGCCAAATGACTAAAACTAAAAGGAAAGAAAGTTGAACAGGTTGGTGCTAAAAAAGTTCAACTGGTACAAACAAGTATTTTCACATTTATTTTATAGAAATTACTATTCCTATGTGATTAAAATATCTTAACTTGCAAACAAAAGAAACAGTAGAAAATATTTATAATAAAAAAAGTATTTTATGTTTGGCATTATGTGCATGACATCATTAGGTAGGTGTATTTCAGCTTCCATTTTAAGAGAAAGGTCTGGCTGTTTTCAAATTCCGCACAGGGGACAAACTCTTTCTTAATCAAGGTACAACATTATAATTTGAAAAAATTATGACCGTCTTCAAATTCAAAATTTGGCACAGAATACCTGATCTGTCTGCTGACTTATAGACCATTAACAACACAAGGCACCTAGGATGTGTCTGCATGGTAGCAACACAATTACAGGTGAAAATATGATGTGGAAAAACAACAACAGATAAAGAAAGAAGAAACATTGCCAGGCTGCAGCCTTCTCACATGATTCTGCTTCTGGTAGTGATGGGTAAAAATGTTCTGTAGTGCAACTAACAAGACAGTTCTGAAAAATCACAAAGTAAGTATGGTGGGCAGTATAGGTCACCACATGATCCCCACTTTATATGTATTTATTTCATTGTGTCACTAAAGAGGCAACCAAAAACTGTTTAAGACTGACTTATACAAATGCTGTATATGATGCCAAGTTCAGAATTATACCAGGTTTTTTAACTGTTAATGACGAATAAAAAATGTTGAAAAGCTTCACAACCCTTTTTGATTCTCTCAACGTATGGACAGATTTTTTTAAGGACAGTATGTTCACATAAAGTCTAGTTACCAAAGGTAGTATTTTAATCCATTTTTCACTGTTAATGAGGGCCATTAATTGCTTATTTAAAATGGCTTGCACTATGCTTTAAAATCTAATCACAGAATTAAATGTATACAATCATGCTTTTGACAGCTAGATATTACAAGTCATTTGTTTGGCAAATCCTTGCACTCATCTACCCATCAAGATTTCCATGCAGGATTCTGATTATTTTTTTTGAAGACCTCAAAAACTCTTTTAACGGTGTTCACAGGGTTGTTCAAAGATAAGATCTACTGACCTATGATTTTACATCACATGATCCAGTTAAGAACTCATGGAAAATTTTAATGCAAACATTGTGAACAAGTTTGACCTAGTGACATGGAATGAATTTAAGAAATAACTTTTAACTATATATGGCCTGAGAACAAACAATTGTTTTAAAATACAACATCACAGTGACAGTTAAGGTCATTATAGCAAAATCCAGCTATATTTGGTAAAATCTGATGGTGACCATCAGACAAATATCTGGTTAGGACCAGACCAGACCTATCACCACACACAGTACCCAAGCCTCAACCCACTCAGCCAAAAAATGTAATTACTGACAATAGGATAAACATTTAAATAACATAGCACTACAAACCTGCACACACAAAAATGGACTGAAGTTGTTCTTCAGAGTACACCTTACAATGATGACCTAGTGAGAGGTAACCAATCAGTACTGAGAAATGAGGTTAGGTGGATAGGAAGTCGGTTAATCAGAAGACAGGTGTTTCTCCTGCTAGGCAACATGAGTAGTAGCATCCACCATAAGGCCAACCAATGCAGTGGATGCTGTGGGCGACTGAGACAAGAATATTACAGTACTCTTAACACTGGACAAGAGCTGGGCAAATTTAAGATTACTGCAACCAATTGTAATGTGCAAAAAGCTTTTTTCTCTCTCCAAAAACAACACAAAACCCCCATATAGGTATATGAGATATTAACTGCCACTACAAAGCCAAATCACTGGTCAGAGATAAACCTGTTAGTGATATGTGAGGCACAATGAATTCAGATTAACAAGTAATAACAAACACTAAATTGACACTTTAACAAAACATCAGTTGAGAGAAATATCAATTTTATCAAAATATCTATTTCATGCATTTTTTGTTTACTTAAATAAAGCACCCATATATTTTAACAAAATATGTTAACATAAGCATTCACTGTATACAAGCAAACAATATGTATATCATGCAGTCATGATGGTGTAGTATATATAGGTATCTGGTACATATATATCTTGGATAAATAGATGGGTCTGTTTGCAAGCCATTTAATAAACACAGACCCTGGAATGAAAATCAAAGTCAAATTATTGCCTGAAAAAACTTCACCAGCTTCTAAACTTGAGATAATCTCTAAAGTGTATACTGTATAGCAATGGCTCTAATTTTACTGAAAGTTAAAGTCTTTGAGGCTTCAACATCATTCAGGCTTCAACATCATTTAGAATACCAATGTAAACATTGTAAACTTGTTTATCATTAAGAATACCAAAGCATGTAAACTTGTTTATCATTAGGATACCAAGCATGTAAAGTTTCAGAACATTTAGAATACCAACCATGAAAATGATTTAACATACTAAGCAAGTAAACTTGTTCAACATTAAGAATACCAAAGTATGTAAACTTGTTTGTCACTTAGAATATTAAGTATGAAAACTTGCAGAACATTTAGAATACCAAGCAACTGGCTGAACACTTAGAATACCAACTTTGTAAACTTGCAGACCATTTAACATACTATGCAAGTAAACTTGTTCAACATTAAAATACCAACCATATAAACTTTCAGAATATTTATAATACCAACTATGTAAACTTGGTAACAAGTAGAATGTTGTGGTCTGTTTGTAAGAAATTCTGATGAAACTAATGATAAAAATCATTATTTATTATTATCATTCATAAATGACCATCAAGGTCTCATGGTCATCATTCATCCATAGTCAAAGGGATGCCTGTTACTGAGGGGTTAGAGTTGCTGACTTGTAACTCCTCAGATTCTCTTATTGTGAGTTCCAGTCCCTATAGGGTTTAAGAACTTTCATGTGGAGAGATATTCCAAGTGACCTGGGCTGCACTACAAGTTCTACCCAGACGAAAGTTTGGGGTCATGCTCCTCCAATAATAAGCTGAACAGCTTAATATGACCATAATTATGTAGGTGTGATGTAAAAAAAAAAAAAAAAAAAAAAAATAATTACAAGAATAGATCATTGTTTTATGACAGTTTCTGCAAATCCATCAGGTGGTTTGAGTGCACAGCCCTGACGATTAGCCAGGTGATTCCAGCCATAAGGAGCACTGACAGATCTTTGGAATAGGAACATGCAAACAAGCAATCTGAGCCACCATTCTAAACAATCCAGAACAAGTGCAGAGCCTAGTGGATGGTTGTTGCAGCCATAAAGGTGTCATGAGTGATAGTGTACTTCAATAGATAACAACATAGCAAGATTTCATTTAACTGCCAACCATGAACACTCAGGCTTGTGAACTTTTCAATTGTCTGCACATGTTCTGGTTTTGTTAGTTTTATTTGGCTCAACATCAAGGTAAAACTGGAACTGTTAAAATGATTAATTGAAAGCTGATGATAAAAGGAAGGTCTCCCCACCAGTCTTACTCAAATCGGCATTATTATAAAGATATATATTTTTATACAGTATGACATTATGGTATATATAAAGGGCCATAAGTATATCATTTTATTGACATGGTTTACATTGTTTCGTGAACATTTATAATATTTATTTTTTCAGTAAAAGATTGTGTCATGATGAAAAAACAAACAGGAAAAAAGGTTTTCATGGGACTTAGATGTCTCATGCCTTTGGTTTAAAATATCCCAAGCAAGGGCCATAACTCTGCTTATATGAAGAGGAACTAAAAAGAGTCATTACAATATAACAAGGGCCATAACTCAGCTAACATCAAGTAGATAGGCACCAGGCAACATTAAACTTGGCCTGTATTTTATTAACACACACTTATAATGCACACTTACGTGTAAAACAAGAAGAAAACCTACTGAGTCCTTTTAAAGTTTAGTTGAAACCCAAAATTGACCTTAGACTATGTCTATGGTTTATAACACTGATTGACATGACTATGTTTTCATCTGTGCAAGACTGGGAGGGAAACGAAGAGCCATGGCTTGCACCTTGTACCAGGCTAAACAAGGGAGATAACTTACCCTCCAGGACTGGTTCACTTCCTGTTGATTATACATCGATATAACACACTAATGGTGTACAAGGTTTATAGAAGTGAATGACCATACCTTATTAAGATATCAATAATCAACTATGTTACAGTAGAACACTTGCTACAGGTAAAAGTAAAATCATCACAGCAAGAGTTGCAGCATTGTAAAACATTGAACGGTTGACATGGTGTAATTTTACAGGTGAAACAGTGAATAAACATTTAAAACAAGGATTAGTATTAGGAGTGCTCCAGATAAGCACTGTTTTATCGTTTTTATGAATTTATTTTGATGAAAAACAAATTGAAATTAAAATCTTATACTAGAATTATTTGGAGAAGTGGAAAACGATTTACAATAGATTTCCTCATCATTTTATTTACAGTAAAAAAATATCAATGCAGAAATGTATATACACACCCACCGGTTGGGGCAAAACTTACAGGGTAAAAGATACAGGTGCACTGTTTTATCAATTACAGATGAATTTAGCAGTAAAATCAGAGGTATGTCACATGATGTGCTAGGGTAAAAATCTCCCTGTATGATTAGTGCAATGGCTGCTTCCAGGAAACTGGTCAGATATTTAAAAAACTGTCAAAAAAATCTTGTAGTGAAAACTAATTTACCAAAATAATTATCTGGAGCACTGTATTAGAGTCAAAATTCAGTTATTCGAAGTTGTTGGGACTGATGATTTACTTTCAAAAAAATGCACTGGTTGTAGTAATCCAAATGGCCTCCACTTACGAAATTTCTGACTAAGAGTTGGCCTTTATAAATTGCATAAGAAATGCACAAGGGGAAGCAATGTAAACTAATATGCTTTATAGTAAAACATAAGAAATGTTAATTGTTGGAAAAGTAATGAATTATCGAGTAACTGCAAGGTCCTTCTCTGGATTGACCAGCTAAGAGTTTACCTGCTATGCTCATTATTTGTGAATTGAGATGATGGTGATATAGGTCAACATTTATACCTACCCACTCAGACAGTTTACACAACCACTGTGAGACAAAGTGAAAACGGGTCAATCTTTAATTGGATTGTCACTTTGTTTAAATGATGATGCAAACTAATCTACATGTCATATCTAATTAACAACTTCAATCAACCATAAACAAAGCCAAACATCGATGTTACTGGAGTAACCTCCCTTAGCAGTTTGACAAGTGACAAAACACAATGGTCGACCTGTAACACAAGGCTTTGGATAAAAGTATGAAGAAAGCATTAACAACTGTATGTTGGAGACCAAAATTGACTTCAATGCTGAAACTTTGATTAATGCAAATAAATAATGGATTTTTTACATAAAGTTTTAATAATTGCTGTTCGACTGTATATTGATTTTATCATTAACAAGGTATTGTTTGTGAATATTAACCCCGAACTGATGAATACATTACACGGTAGTTGCACACGCTCCAATATCAGTTGTAAAATAAATTAAGAACATGTGCTTGCCGAAAATATTTCGCCGTGATAAATGATTTTTTCGTTATTCACGAGATTTTCGTGCTGTTAAAATGGTTAGCGCGGGAAATTGAACCAGCAACTACCGTGTAATGTATTCATCAGTTCGGGGTTAATATTCACAAACAATATAACATGGTAAAACACAGTACCTGCTTAAAAATTCCAGGTCAAAAAACCTTGTACCACAAAGTCTGAGGGCTGTCCAAAAAACCTGTGTGCTGGTTCAACAGATTTGACATGGATATATACACATTATATAAAACATACTGTATATTTAAATATACAAAATTGCCTCTACAGGATGTCAAAAGAACCAATCATTTATAATTTAGTATTAGCTTGAGCTTTCCAACAAGGGCAGCATGGTGTCAGCAGTGCACAAAACATTAAACATGTGCCATATAAATGACTGTGTTTCAGATATTTATAGAGTGTGTCATATTTATCAAAATACTAACCAGCAGAACACCTAGAAAAGATAATCACTGGACAAGTTATTCTGTAGAAGGAGCAATTTCCAACAAAAGTATCAAACTGATGGCTGCTCTCTGAATGGCCAATGATCCTAAAAGCCCAGTACAAACAACAAATTTTGGGGAGAATAAGCAATTCTTGATGTCATCATTAACAACTACGCCACAGAATTTGCTTTTTTGAACAACTGAGTTATAGACCAGACATTGATATGCTTTAATACTGCTCTGTGACACCCCGACCCCTGAATTTTATTTTGGGTTTGGGCTGCATAACAACGAATACAAATATACAACTTATGTTGAGTTTTCCTAAAGTTTAATTGCTCTTTACCATAGAGAATTTTATTAGTTTAAAACTATGAACTACAGCTTTTATAGGTACCATACTAGTACCATACTAGTACAATTCTAGTACCATTCTAGTACCATACTAGTACCATACTAGTAAGATTTTTACTAAAATGTATAAGATGAAGGGAATGTGCATAAATAAAAGGCATGACAATACTCTGTTTTTGAAGCTTACAAAATCTACATTTCTAGCAAATAAAACAATCTATGATAATCTATAGTGTGCTGGAAGGAAGGGGTCATTACACAAATGTCTTGGACAGCCCTAATAAAATCTTTAGCAGAACATATTAAACAGATGACTAAGTACTGCCATAAATTTGTAAAAGATATTTTACATCTGTCAACAATTTATATGCAAGTTTACAACACAAAATTTGATTTTTTTTAAATACCCATTGTAAGTAAGCTTGTCATAACTAGGGACGGCAATGGTGAGCCAACTACTTACAAACCTTGTTTTAGGTAAGGTTAGCACTTTACAATTCTGTAACTGGTAAATCACTCTGGGATCAATTATTTTGAAAATATTGGGAAACGTTTGAATTCTTTTGCCACTATATGAGTATATTGTTGTTTTTTTGAAATCACTAATTGAAGTAGTACAAAAAGTTTAAATCTTGGATTTCACATGCCTGAAGAATAAGTTAGTAATTAAGGACACAAGTCAAAATCTACTACATGTACAATATAAAATATGCATATTAATACACTGCAAATGCAAAAAAAACACCATCAAACGTCAAACTTACATACTGAACTGCATAAAAACAAAAGCTGTGTGACAAAACAACAAAGACACAAGAAAACAACACAGTATCAGTGATCTTGGATACTCAATTGTCAATCTAGCTTGTATTAAGTTAGCAAACTAGATTCTATGTTGTTAATCCTGTCATCAGTTAGTGATTACAGTGGGATACATAACTGGATACTACATTGATGGTTCATGCATTTATTTATGTACATGTTTTACAATTAGATATTAGTAACATTATTTTTAATCATCGAAATGTCAAAATAAAGTTAATGCTTTATAAATCAATAACATAGTATTATTTAGTTTAAAGAAACACTTAAATACCATGTCAAGTTGTGCATGATGTGTATGCTTGCATATAATTAAAGTTAACCAATGTATTAGCACATAGAGTGGAAAACAAAGGATTTGAAAATGTCATGTACCAGTATCATGAATACATCATCACCATCACCATCATCACTATCGTCAATGTGTCATGATAATAAAAGCAAATTCAATAATTATACACAATTTGCTGATTTTTAGTTGAATTCCCACAAAGAAATTACCACATTTCGCAGCTACATATTCATTTGCTGCAAACACAGTGTGGGATAATTTTAGTTTTCTCAGAATTAATTGATCTAGACAATGCAAATAGTGCACATCAGATCTAATTCAGATAGTGGATGCAAAAACAGTAATGTTACTATGCTGATACATAATTTAAATAATCATCAAGTTATCTCAATACTTAGTATTTTAAAGGAACATTAAAACTGTACCTAGTTTCATTTTTTACCAAAATGAATCTTTCCTTGTTTTAATTTGTTCAATCTTCCAGAGATGCGTAGTGTTTGTATTGTAGCCAAGAGACACCAGGCCTTTAATCCAAGCACAAGTGTATAACTCGGTTGCAGTAATGTGCAAAATCAAAACAAACAAACTGATATCATTAGGTCAATAATAGGCAAGACACCTTTGATAGGAATGTGACTGCAGCAGTTACATCAAGCTTCAGAAATTGCCTAGCTGTTTGATATTTTTCCAACTGAATACTTAATTTCATAAGTTTTCAGCTATGTATCGTATGGAAATAATGCCTTTGAATAATTCTTATTTAAATGACAGAAAAGTTGCATAAATGCCATTAATGAGAACAGATCCACGTATCTTTGTGTTCCATTTCAGAGGTTTTACCACTGTGCCATTTTCCTTTGTGATTTTAGTATTGCCATAAACTATCAGTATAGCATGGTCTTTAACCTGCTTTCCCTATATTAAGTGAAATTGGACCGCTGATAATGATAACTTTATCAAGTAGTGGTTAAAACCTACATCACCTGTTTATACATAATGGACAAGGACCAGTTACTGTGACTGTGTTATACCTACTATAGCAAGGGTAACAAAACCATTCCACGTCAATGGTTATTTACCTCCAGTACAGCCCTGACCTACAGTTTGTCCTCAATTCTGGCTTCACTGCCCATAACTAGTTTTATGCAGAAACCCTGTCAACATGAGGAGGGGTGTTAACCAATAGATTTCGACAACCCAATACAAGTGATATAATACTGTCACTTTCTATAAAATGGTCTCTTAAAGGTGGTATCCAACAATTCACCTATATTGATTACATGTGACAATGTCTTGCCCTGTTTCAGGAAAAATCGTTTCCAAATCTATAAATGGTAATATTGGGATTTCTGCAGAAAACAGATGTAGTCCTCACAGCAGATTAACTGGCTGATGATATAATGTGATCTCAAATATATGTGGGTTTTAGGTGTTTAAAATGTTTTAGGTTTTAAAATTAAAAAAACTGTGCAGCATGGCTCTGATAAGACACATGTGTTTGTAATGAAAAGTTTGTTTGTTTATTTGGTTTATCGTTCCACCAACAGTATTTCAGTTATCTGGAGACGGTGTCCACTTAAAGCAGATATAGTGCTGCCTTCATTGTGTATAGCATGCCGTGAACACCTGGCATGATATCACATCCAGTCACATTATCCTGACACCGGGCCAACCAGTCGTGGAACTACCCTTATATTTGCTTGAGCGTTAGCAAGGGAGCTATACCACTACCATTTTTAACGACTTTGGTATGTCGCGACCCGGGATCGAACCCGGGGCCTCCCGTTCCTGGAGCCAGTAATGATAAGTGTGGTGTTGCAAGAACAAATTCATTAGAAGGAATCTATTACTGCAATGGCAGTGGAATGAAAAGCGGCAAAAATGTGCAGCGGTGATGTAGGTTGGGGTTTTTTAATTTGCAATATGTAGCTAATCTTTCTGCAGGAGAAGTGCTGCAAAAAACAGAAGAGGACTGAGAACTATAAGCATTCAATGTAACAAACCATGCAATTTCACTAAGAGATGAGACAGATCTGGGTCTGCTTTGTTTGCTGTTAGATAAGAATACACCCTAATGTTTGATGTGGTAAAGAGAAAGGATACAAAATGGCCACTTTATTCATGATGTACATTCTCCTGTGCCATCATCTCAAACTACAACCTTCTACAACATAGTTTATTTCACTTTTGTTGAGAGTAAGGTACTTACCTTAGAGTCATGTGTGAAATATGATGTATTGGTGTGTGTACATACATGATCATGCTAGGGATTTAAATATAAATAACAAAATCCTGTCTTTATCACCCAAGTGTTAGGTCAGATTTAAAAACAATGCAATATTGATATTTAAACAGGAATTCCATAAACTCTTAATCATGTTTTATTACATAAAACAGATTGCATCTCTACATTAAACCAATTACAACTCAAATGAAAGGCAGCTAGCTGTATATAAATAATTAAAATTTTATCACATGGCACTCAGTCATGTTTCAACTTATGATCTCATTGAACATATTTGATGGGCTTAACAAACCTCTATGTTGCTCCTGTCATGCTCTACTGACCATGTTTACTTGTAAGAGTATAAAGTTGAATAAGTTCAAGGTTAGGGCGCTGTATAGCTTTACCACCTCAGATTTATGCCTTGGTCGCAATTAAAAGTGGCATCTAACAGCATCTGAATATCATTTACAAGTTTGAAACATATCTCAAAGTGGTTTTGTTTGATTTTGTAAAATATTTTTAATAACAATGATTCATATCTTCTAAAATTTAAATGTAATTATTAAGTCATATACAATAAATTTTGCATCCAGTGAATGCAACGACTTTGGTGAATTTTCGTCCATGGAAATATTGTTACATTTGTTATTATTAAATATATATATATTATATGATTAAATTATAAAACTCGAACACTAGAGTTTATACAGAAGTAATGCCTCGATTGCCTCAAACAGGGGAAATATACTTTTATATGCAGTTTACAAAGGTACACAGTCTGATGCCACCTTTAATTAATGAATGGTTTCTTTAAGTTAATGATAAAATCTAAGGCAAATATATCAGAACATATGCTGAAACCATGCTAGCTGAATGTTTTTATTGTATGGATGTATGGAGTGGAAATATAAGTCTCATTAAAATAGACAACACTTAATGTTAAATAAATCATGATACCCTACACATCTACCCAAATATATCACAGTATTGGTAAGACAAACTAATAAAAAATAACAGGAATATTAACAATTTCAGAATAGTACCATTTTTGTTCTTAATTATAAAATAAAGATGTATAAAATGTGCAAACTTAGTTATTAATTTTAGTCAAATACATATGTTATCACATATTTTTACTGCAAGTAAAAAAGTGTATGAATAAGAAATTCTAAACCATTTTTTTTTTAAAGTAAAATCTGGCATATTCAGCACAATTTGGTTGCACGAATACTACTTTTCCTCTAAATGTTAATGGAAAATATGTCAAATTGTAAGAGAAAACTTAAAATATATGGTGCTCTGTGAAAAAGAACCATGATCAATGGACATCAGAGAGGAGTCAACCAGGGGAGATAAGTGTGGTAGGTCCAGACAATCTATCCAGTGCTTCAGTAGTTCAGAGTGAGTGCAGTACTGTATACTCAACCATTCACATGCCTAGTGATATATCTCTCTATGAGTATAGAGCATAACATTGCCAAAACTCCAGATGTAAAGGTTGTTTTTTTTAACTTGTAAATGTGACTTGTAACAGAAAAGTTTCTGCATTGGGACAAAACTGGTTTTTGGAATACAAATTGACATGGATCATGGGAACTGCTTTGACAACGATCATTATGGTAATGTCCTCTCTACAGTACAACAAAAGTGCAGGTTCAATCAGTGAATAATCTTTATCTGCATCCTGTGTCATATACACATAAAATTTACCACAAACCCATATATTTAGAAGATAAGAGTCCTCTGGGACACAATGTCAGAGGGTGTTCTGTCTAGGATCCGAAATTTGCATGCTAGAGTGCATTTACGTGACTTTGCATGCTAGAGTGCATTTACGTGACTGTCATATAGCAAAAAAATACAAGCAAATACAAGTATTACTTCATAGTGTTTGTTAATGCATATCCAACCATGGCAGGCATAAAATGTCAACAGGTGTTCAATTTTAGTAAAACTAACTGAAAAATGTAGGAGAGTCTTCACGAAAGAAATTTAAAAACACTGGACCTTCGATCCACCAAGCTGGCAATATATATTGAACCGGACCGTATTTTAATGGACTAGTATGAATCTGGCATTTTGACACAAACAGTTGATAAGCTAACTAAGGTGTTACACGTGGTTGGATTCAGGAAAAGACTAATTAAAGACATTGTTTAATTTAGTATATCAGGGTGTTCGGTAAACTCGGAACTTCAAGGGTCATTGACACCTCAGTCAAAATTTTCAGGGGTCAAATTACAATTTCTGAGGGTCATATCTGTTTGTTGTCTAGCACATCATAAAGCGCAAATGTGCTGTTATATCAGTGTTGATTGTGTTTTACACTTTACAGTTAATAAATTTTCCTTTTTTTTAGAATTTAGGTTTTTCTTCAGATTCTTTTCTCTTTATAACATTTAATTCATCATTTTTTGTGTATATAATTATTATTGTATATACAATTATATCATTAACTACTACATTTTGTATAAATAAGCCTTGATGGGACTTATTGATATTTCTAAGAGTTTGCTTGGGACAAGTAAATAAAAAGAATATTGTTTAAAAGTGTTTTTTTCTGCATCTCAGTTATGACAATCAAATAAAAAAATAAAACATATCAATTAACATTGTTACATTGTCACCGTTTAAAATAATATTGCTTTTCAAAACTGAAGTCACTCCAAAACCAATTATAAATGTAAGAGTCTACGTTCTCAGCCACCCAATAACGCATATTTCCTAACTAAATATATCTAAAGGCACCATCAGGCAAGACAACAAGAACCTGGTTTTCAGTACAAAATAAACTGTGTCAAACTGTAGTCTGTGCCCAAAACTAATTTTGAAATATCAAAACGTCAAACAAGCTTTTTTAGCCATAATTTCAACCATCTTTCGTAGATACGATTAATCGATTTGCCGTATTAGTGTGCATAGTACTAAATCGCTGTCAAATTAAATAACACTCGCACGCACAGCTTCGCTTCTTTGCAGTAATCACACATTTAGGTGGCCCAATCAAGTAATTATACAATGCCTACAGTCGTCTTTAATTGCTTCCGATGCATCAGGATGCTACAAACATGTTTTATGAGTAAACAGATGCCGATCAATTAAGATTTATTACTTTTCTACACCTGTGTGTAGAAACGCCATACTGAAATTAGCCACGCACACAAGCAAACATGTCATCGGCAGAATAAGAGCACCTGTTTCTTATTAATTATGCAGGGACCGCCTACTGTATAGTTTTTCTCCTAGAAGAAATCGATGCGCGTGTGCGTGTTTGTGTGTGCATGTGTGAATCTGTTCTCATTAATATGCAGACTCCGCCTATTGTTGTCTTTTCTCGCTTCTTATGATGCTGTAGGCGATTTTGACCGATGCACTGGTAGAAATTGTCACGGGTCAAAATGACCCTCGCCGCTTTATTGATGTGCGTCAGTTAGAGGTATTTCCAAATTTTCGTGCGTCAAAACTGGGAGCTCGGGTCAACCGAACACCCTGTATATGTTTACATAATAATTCAGAATTTTTGAAAATGTAGATGAAAATTCTGGGCCATTGGTCTATTTAACTTATAAAATTTAATGGACCGACAGAGATTTTTGTGGACCCGGGCCACGATCCACCGGGATTTGTTGAAAATTGCTGGGACCCATGCATTTTGACATGAGACCCATTGTTTTCAAAGCTATGCATCACCAGGACCCATGTTTTCAATTTCTAGACTCGCTAGGTTCAATAACAGTGTAAGTTTAGTTATGAATTGAAAACAAAGAAATAAGAACTTGCTTTGCTTGATAACAAGACAGAAAAAACATTAAATCATAATAAATACAAAAGGTGCAATGGGGAAGGATAACTGTGATATTTAAACAACATTTTTGAATGGTCCTAATTATGGTTGGTTAAAATGATATACCAAATGATAATTACATTTTTTTGAAATATATATAATATATATTTTAAAATTTTGTAATTATTATTTAGTATATCATTTGGTACATCATTATATATATATATATATATATATATATATATATATATATATATATATATATATATATATATATATATATATATATATATTAGACAATGCCATTTCTCAACGATGCATTTATATGAGCCCCCAAAAGTTGCCTGACTCTGTGAATTGGTATAAAAATATAATACAGGAAGTTATTGTCCAAGTTTAGTATGTCATTGCTTGACATACCAGACACCTGCTCCCCCAGTTGTCTCCTAGCAGGCTCCATTTAAGTCTAAGGCAACACAAAAACAACACAAAAGCAAAGCTTGGGTTACAGCACAAAGCAAATGGAGGAGTGAATGAAGGAGAAAAAATGAAAATTAAAACTTACACACTCACCGTTTCCCAGTGGTCTTTTGTCTAAACATTTAGAGGAGAGACAGACAGTAATAAGTTAATGAGAAAATAGAAATGTTGTTTGTGGTTGTTTTAGTGGAGAGTGTCAGTCAGATTTTTATGACTCCTGACAATGATGAGTATTTCAGTAGAAAGCAGGTCTTAAATGGTGCACCTTTCAAAGCATTTTCTTTTTAAATACAAACATGATCCAATTTTTTAAGAAATCATATTTAAGCTATGACATTTATTTATATAAACAAGAAATATGGGTGTCATTTTCAAGAGTCTTATGAAAATTAATGTGATGATGAATGCTATACAGACTGTGGTACATGAAGCTGTCACAAAGAAAGTTCTAAATAATTACAGAATGCAGGCTGAGGAAGGCAGGTCTAAAAAAGTAATGTTTTGCCAATTGTAGACAATAATTTCGCTATGAATGAAAATAGTAAACTGTCTCTAAATCATATCATTTGATAACGTTAAATGGTCACTAACAGTTACAAATAATTATTGGCTCGCGTGGGAGCACATAGACAGTGCAAAGGAAAGCTTTTTTGGGGCATTCAGTCTATAAAAAAAATTACCGCATGTCAGTGTAATTTAAAATAATATTGCTTTAATTTGTAATCCATAAATATATGCCCTGATGAATGCCAAAATTCTTGGACATATTTTACAGTTCATATTATATTTCGACCAAAGTTTGCAAAAAAGATCTAAAGCTACATGTCTGCAGGTTTTTTTCAACATTTAGAGGAATGAAAAAAAATGACTTGGTTAAAAATGGACATTTTTTTTTGTAATTGTGAAGGGTCCAGTCAAGCATTCAAGAAATGGGCATGGATCCTTTTACCAGACCCATTCAAAGAATGAAAAGAAAACGCTGCATACATTACTATTGTTTTATATACCTGTATGTAATTTGTGCATATATAAGCAACCCACAACAGCATAACAGTTATAGCAAGGTATTCAATAAAATGCACAATATTTTGCAGATTTTACCCAAAGCAAAAAAGAAAGAAAAAAAGAAAATGACAAAATAATGACAAATTTTCAATTTTGATATCTTTAAGAGTGATTTGTATCATCATTTTTGTACTTCATGTTGTTTTATTATAACAGATGCTGACTGATGTTATACTAAGTAATTCTTATTTGAGGTTTTACCTGTTCTACATGTAGTATTTTTTGATAATTCTTTCAGAGTAATAAGGCACATGTCCATGAACACTTAACATCTTACATCTAACTTAAATGCATCACAATTCTGGTTTTGTTTTGCCCCATATGGAGTGTGACATGGTTAGGGAACACAGCAAGTATGACCAAGTAAGAAGTGATACACAGTGATATTATTAACCTGAAAGTAGTTTTTATTGATTAACTGTCAACCACAAGTTATTGCAATGTTAAGGTTATGGAGTAATTTAATCAAGGAAATAAATCCTACATCCAGTTGATCAATTGACAACTTACTGGATCCCCAAATGAGGTGCCCTTTTGCAATATGATGCATTGTTTTTATAGTACAAAATAAGCCTGATTAGCAAGATTCTTTTTATGAAAATATTTAAGGTATTGTGAATTTCAGATGTTAGTAACAGATGCATGCCTACTTCTTCCATGCGTGTCTAATATTTTGTCCAAATTGCAGAGTATTGGTAAATCACGAAAAATTATTTAATTCACCAAAAATGCAGAGGCACATTTAAGAATAAAGTCTGCATATAAGAAAACCAATGCACAAAATCTTAACATATACATGGATAAACTCACTTGCATGTTCATTTACACGCTATTAACATACATACTAGTTGGGGACGCAAACTGACAGGCAAACAGACCCTGCTCCATGTAATGATGTATTCCTCCCAGTTATTTTCTGGTGTCAGATCTTTACAAGTGACAGCTTACATCATTTTTAGTGATTGTAACTTTTTAATTACACTTGATTTAACCAGAATTCAATGAGTTTGCTTTTAAAAGATACAGCCTTTCTAGACCAAGTTAGCCTCACCAGTGAATATCATAATCAACCGGCCAAGTCCAGACTGTACAGTACAGAAACAGAAAATGCTTTTTTCTTAATTTGAGTAAACAGTCACATGGGATTATGTGAAACGTTATTACTAGAATAGGTGACAAAGATGTAAAATTCAAATGTCAAAGTATGTGCAATGGTCTCTGCTTGTTTATAAACCAAATGCATACCTTCGTTAGACTAGCTTGTGCTTCTGAAACGTTTTTGGATTTCAACGCGGCTGCAAGATCATCAATATCTATTCTGCCATCTTTGTTTCTATCAAGACGCTCGAAAAGATCCTCAAAACGTTTAACGTCTTCTTCCGTTAGTTCATGAGGTGGTTTAGACATTTTTAATACCCTGAATTTAAGATTATTTTATAAAGTCATATTTATTTCGACAGAATTAATAATAATCATCGGTTCATGCCTTTACCTAAGCTTAATGTGACAAGGATTCTGATTGGTTGTAAATAGACGGACTTGAGGTAGAATACTCATCGTCTAAAATGGACTAATCAACGTATTCGAATAGTCTGGAGTTCCTTCCCCTTTCACTGCGTTATTGCGAAGGATAGTACGCTGGCAACCAGACTACGTATTCGAATTAAGAGTTGTTTCCCTTGGTCCAGAATATTGTTTTGATTCCAAACCTATTGGTGCATAACAACATTATTAGTGCCTTTGTCTGAAACAAATTTAAATTAAAAAAATCTTGAAGTGCTTGCTTAGTTGAATAAGGAAATATGACAAAGTCCTATGAGTCCTGCATTTATGGACATTAAATGTGTTGTATTGACTGAATGTATTGTATTGTGAAGTTTAGGATCTACCCATTAAATATATATTATAAAATATATTTGCTCTATTGAGTTATTATTATGGCGTATATCGTATTAAAATGTTAAAATATAAAACCTTTTCTTTATTTGTATTTTGTTACATATAAAAGGTGAAGGTGACAATAACCACATATTAGATGAAAATTTCTGTATTCATTTAATTGAAACTCAGTTTTCTTGACAAATTGTATTAAACAAATCCAAGATAAGAAAGGACAATGGATTTTAAGTAGGTTACGACTCGACCAACTGATGGTTACGAATCGACCAAGCGATGGCTACGATCATCAACCAAAACCGTAATGGTAGGAAATCGAGCAGATAAGGAAGTACGTTCATAGAGGGTGGCAAGGGACACGTGCCTACAGATCCGGTTGTTGGCTGCAAGATCCGCGTCAACACAATATCCAAGAAGAATTCGAGAGAGCAGCTCCACCGACCGGCGTCCATTAACGTCGAAGAGACTGGTAGAATATGGATCACAGTGTCCAAACCCACCAAAGCCAGACAACGTCATTAGGGCAGCCAACCGTCATCGACAGAAGCTGCGTCCAGCAGAGCCGAAAAAGGATGATTTACACTACAGGGTAATATGTTTAATATAATATCTTTAATTTACACATTAGAGGAGCGAATATAACGTGAGATAATAAGATAAGAAAAATTGCATTACAGTACAAGTTCATTGAATAAAACATTCTAATGTCACAACTATAGATAACACACACGCACGCACGCACGCACACTCATATATAATATATAAATTGTATTTTATTAAATATAATATTTACAAATATTATTTTTGTTTTCTGCAGGTCAATGAAGACTACATAAACGCTGACGAGTTTCTGGTAGACCACATCTGGAGACCAGCGGCACATTATGTTTGCCAGACCCAGCCAGCTTCAGCACATTGCGGTATCTCGACGCTGGATCATGGATGGGACATTCAAAGTGGTTAGAAGACTGTCTTACCAGCTCCTCCACGCCTTTGTCCGCACAGCTTCCCTTCTACGTACTGGTGCCCTTGTTGTACATTGACATACAAATCAGGTTAGTGAGCGCCAACATACTGTACTGTCTGCACAGAAAGAAATACAAAAAGACCCATGAAGCACTATTCAAGGCGTGGGAACAGTATGATGAAGACGAGATGACAACGAACCAGCTACGAAGGACGGTTAGTCACATCACGGGATTGGGACCAGTGGCGACATCAGTCGATTATGACGAGGTGTTAAAATACAAAAAGACAATTCTTTATACAGCCGTTCACTTCCATAAAACTCATGGGCTAATAATGGACATAATGGACAATTGACAACTTTGCAAATAGAACGTTATGTAAATAAAAGTGCAGGTCTCTCAGTGGTCCACTTTTTGTTTGTTATCATGATGTTGTTATATGTGCTTGTTTACAAAATGTACTTGACCTTAGATGTTGTAGTCCTGTCTGCTATGTATGAGTGTGATTGTTTGGGGATTTTTTTCTTCACCGTCATCATGCTTTTAGTGTCTTGACTTATTGTAGAAATATATATGTGCTATTTTATGTTATTCATGATATTTTTTCTGAAACTAATAAAATATATTTGGAACGTTAATTATATAGTATTACACACGCACATGCACACATAACCGCATGCACATATATACCCTTAGATTTGCAACACTCTCCAACGACTTTATCAACGCTCTAATGAAAGGTGTGAAAAACAGATTTGCAACACTCCCTATCGACTTTTACATCGCTTTTATTAAAGGTGTGAACAACACCATATCCTGTATGAGGTACGAATACTCCAAATATGGTACGTACATTACCTGGTATGAAGTGGTAGTGGTACGAAGTATCCAGCATCCCGAAATGACCATGACTGCAACATATACCAAGATTTGAAGAAAAAACAAAAACAAAAAAACAACAAAAAACACTGGACAAAGGTATTCAGCTTCTTTCTTAATTACCATATTTTGTAAAAAAAAAAAAAAAAAAAAAAAAAAAAGAAGTGCCAAGTTGTTTAGAATTTTGTAAGTTTCATTTACCATTGATCGTTGTCTGCGAATATGGAAAAAAAGATACAAGAAAGAGCTTTAAGATTTTTGTACCATGGTTACAAAATGATGTATGAAGAGCTATGGGCAATAGCAAAAATTCCAGCTCTTCATACATCATTTTGTAACCATGGTACACAAATCTTAAAGCTCTTTCTTGTATCTTTTTCTATTTCCTCGTTTTTGACACTGAAAAAAAAACATGCTGAGGAGCAAAATTTAATATTTGAGAGTATAAATGTATGAAAAACCGAAAAGACTATTCAAATGATGCAAGTTTTTACTAGTTCTTTTAAGGATATTCAGCTGCATGACTGATTTTTTGCACAAGTTTTTATATGAGCGTCAAACGACAATTTAAAGACAATATCAACACCAAGCAACTTTACTACATCATCACAATCTGTCGTAAATAAAGAAAGTTGGGGACATACTATGAGTTTTTTTCCCTACAGCTATAGCCTATAATTTACCGGGGTTTGCCTGCATACCATTGAAACGGAACCATTCAAGTAGTGTTTCGCTTTAGGATTGTAATGTAGACATTAAAGTTTAAAAGTTTGGGATGTGAAACGACAAGATGTGTCATCTGCATAGTTACAGAAAGTACATTTGTTAATGAAATAGAAGATGTGATATATGAAAACATTAAACAATAATGACACCAGAATGGAACCATGTGAAACACATTTGTTAACTTCAGCCCAGCTACTGACCGTTTTACCGATTTTTATTTGTTGCTTTCTTTAACATAAATAGCTTGACAAAAGTTTCACTGAGCTTTCGGACAACCCATATACAGAAAGTTTAGATAACAGAATTTCATGGGGCAAACATTCAAAAGCTTTCGACAGATCCTTAAGTTTCGTTCAGCATATTGGTTTTTGTCTAGCGCACATTTCCAGTCATCCAATTGCCTAAGTAAGGTGGATTAAGCTGCAAGCATCTGCCATGCAGGTCCTGGTACTTAGCCATCTTTCTCTCAAAGGCTTCATCCATCCTCTCCTCCCACGGCACAGCGAGCTTTTTTACCCATTATCTTCTTGGGGATTTAGAATTAAGCACTATATGTCTGGTCGGTTTGATGTTTGAATCACATTAGGAAATACAAACGTCCCTGTGTCAAAGCAACTTTACACGATAACACTATATTCTGGAGGGTTCATCTGTTCCCACACAGCTGACAAAGAGGCTCTTGTTTCATCTTCTGCCTTCCGTATATCTGATTTCATCATCGCTCTTTTACCTGCTTTGTCTGAATTTACCCATCTTGGTTTTCTTGGTTTTTGTTTTATTCTGAGACCTTCTCTGCCCCAGTGGGCTGTGTCCACTATGTCATTGAACTTCAAATTGCCCTCAGCTTGGTCTTCCGGCTGCTTTGCTGACCACTTGAAACCTGTTAAGACTTCAGAATCAATGTCGGCTTTGCTGATCTTATCATCAGCCGAGTCTCTTAATGTGAGCAGGGGTCTTGTTTTTGACACATTGAATTCCTCAACCAGTGACCATGGGGGTAGTCGCAGTTTTTTTATCTATAATATAGACCAATATTGATAACGGGTGGTGCAAACCCAGCCATCTCTTCATATGTTTACTAATCGACTGCTCAAGTTTCTCAGCATGGCTGATTGGGATATCGTATATCATCAGTGGACACCAGTCTTGGTATAAGACTATGCTGGTACACAAAGGCTTTGAACTTTCCTGGTAGATGAGATTGTTCAATCTTAGTTAGCCACTCTTGCACGTGTTAACACAATCTTTCCTTATTTTTCTTATCTGACAGCGATGCACCAAATCATTTGCCATGGGTTGTTGACTAAAGGTGGAATCTCACATCCTATTCTTTTGTCTTCTTTTAGAAAGGGAGACCACCAGGCACCTTGACTTCGTTGGTTTGAATGACATCCTTGCCTCTAACGTCCTCAGAATCCACCTTTCTTGTATGTGGCTTTCAGTGGTAGCCGTCAAGTCATCCGTTGACCATCTGTTTGATGGAAGTATTATTCCTGAATTTGTTTTTGGGACCTCTTGTTTCTTTCCCAGCTGATTTGATGATCATTTTAATTCCCATGATGAAAAAGATAACTGAGATAGTGAAACCCATGACAATGCCACTTTCTAGCCTTATCCATCTTGTTTTTAAATGGTCACACGAGAATTTCATTCGAATGTTGTCAAAGTAGCCGAGGATAAGACTACGTGACTTGGGATGTCGTAATGAATTAGGGCTATGGTACCGGGTAGGACACCATAGTACCGGGTAGGAAGCCATGGTACCGGACACGAAGCCTTGGTACCGGACGTAAAGCCATAGTAATGGACATGAAGCAATGGTACTGGGTATGCAGCCATGGTACCGGACATGAAGCCATGGTACCGGGTATGAAGCCATGGTACCAGGTAGGAAGCCATAGTGCCGGACATAAAGCCATGGCAAAAGATATGAGGCCGTGGCACCGGGTAGGAAGCCATCGTACCGGGTAGGAAGCCATAGTCGGGTAGGAAGCTATGGCAACGGGCATGAAGCCATGGTGCCGGGCATGAAGCCATGGTCCAAGGTATGAAGCCATGGTACCAGGTAAGAAGCTATTGTACCGGGTAGGAAGCCATGGAACCAGACTGCTACTTCTACTTCTTTTTTTCATTATTCTTTACATTGTCCCCACTACCAACTGTAGGCTCCTCTGCAAAAGGTTCTATGTGGTAGTAGAAAATCACCAGTTTTTTAGAGCCTTAGGTGAATGATTTCCGTCCACCCAACCAGCAGTCACCGGCTAATGGCTGACCAGGAATAAGGAGAAGATTCTTTGACCAATTCTGATAGGGTGAGGAATTCAACAATCCTTAGCCTTAATTTCCTTCCTTTGAGTTTTGTGTCTGTCATTTTATGGATTGTGCCTGTCATTTTAAATTTTGTGTCTGGGATTTTACGTTTTGTGTCTGTCATTTTATGTTTTGTGTCTGTCATTTTACGTTTTGTTTCTGCACTTGTATTTTTTGTGTCTGTCATTTTACGTTTTGTGTCTGTCATTAGTTTTGTTTTGTCATTTAATGTCATTCTTTTATCTCTGTCGATATTTGTTTCGTTTCTGTCATTATTTCTTTCGTTTCTGTCATTATATATTTTGTTTCTGTCATTTTATGTTGTTGTTTTTTTGTCATTTAATGTTTTGTGTCTACCATTATTTGTTTCGTTTCTGTCATTATTGATTTTGTGTCTATCATTACAATGTATATGTTTTGTTTCCTTCCTAATACGTTTTATTCTGTTATTTTATGTTTTGCGTCTGTCAGTATACGTTTTATTTCTGCAATAATATGTTTTGTATCAGTTTTATATGTTTTGTGTCTATCATTATGTTTCATTTCTGTAATTATATTTTTTTTTGTTTCTGTCATTATATGTGTCTGTGTCTGTCATTTGTATATTGTCATTCTTTTAATTGCGTCTTCCGTTCTTTTAATTGCGTCTTCCATGTGTTGTTTTTCTGTTATAATCTTCATGTATATGCTTCGTTCCTGGCATATGGATTGATCTCCTATGAGTGTTTTGTGTCTGTCAATGTTGTACTGTGTTTGCTTTTGTATGTAGCACATTTGTTATGCATATGTTATTATCTGTATTGTCTCTTTCGTTCTGTTTTTTTCTTCTTCCAACTTTCCGTTCACTTCCACTGTATATGTTTTACTGTAACATGTACAATTTTTAGTGTTCTCGTGTAAAGTACGCTTGTGACGTACTAAGAGAATAACGCTCACCGCTGTATTTTGTTATTGCTGCTTACTGTTATCTGTAGTTTTTACATTTTGTACCCTATTTGTTCAATTAGATTTATTCATTTGGGAATTGTAGTGTTGAGTAGATTGAGAGAGAGAGAGAGAGAAAGAGAGAGTGAGTGAGTGAAAGAGAGAGAGAGTGTGAGAGAAAAAGAGAGAGTGAGAGAGAGAGTGAGAGAAAGAGAGTGAGAGAAAGAGAGAGAGAGAGAGTGAGAGAAAGAGAGAGAGAGAGAGAGAGAGAGGGTTAGATTGTATAGATAATGATGAGATAATGAAATTGCATTGCAAACTGCATCCTTGTCATTTTGTCACACATAAAGGAACAATGAAAGAATTTGTATTACAAAAAATAAATCGAAAGCAACATTCAGAGCACCAATTAAACTCCTTTAACGACTTGTATATTATATATGTATTTAACATTATATTTATAAGTTTATACCAGAAGAGATAACCAAAATGGAAAGTAATAAAATAGTAACGTACTAGAAATACACAATAAAATAAAATCTCCGACATATTTATTTCAAATGAGTGATCACATTTATAACGACAATGTCTTAAGGGAAAACATGTTATTGGTACACAATAATTCAAAACAAACAATATATGTCACAGAAGGCTGGCATTAACTAAAGCAACTGGACAAAAAAAATGAAACGAACTAAAATAAACTGATAAGCGCAGGCTGGAACTCTTCAAAGTCAAAACATAGATTATCTTGAAATTTGAATGTAAGTATGTTTCGGTAAAACAAAACTACATTAATCAATCATTTATCAGGACTCAGTGGCTCAGTCAGTAGAACACTGGGACGCCAACCCAGGGCGTCATCCATTATGCCATTATAAGTTAGGTGGCAGGGATTGGCCAGCCATGTGATTCAGCGATATTCTCGCAATAAACTTGGATCTTGAATCGCACTGATTTCAAATAAATGCACTAAAAATCGCATACAGACCGGGATTAACGAATGTGCTCTATGAAATGTATCATACATTCTGATTGGTTCTAACAAAGTCTGTCGTCCAACAGAAATCTCTGACACTAACTAGACTATATGTCAAAATGGCAGCCGATATGCTGCACTCAGACGATACATTTAGCAGCATATTTTGGATAAAAAAAGATCTTTTCTCCCATTTATTTTGCCGGCTAGAAGTATCCCAGTTTGGGATGCTGACTTGATATAATGATAAAACATAAGTTCAAATTATTATGATTAAAACCATGCACCTCGTAAATAAGAGTCGAGAGCTTCACTGTGGACAGTAGAAATCACATCGTAATCCTAGTCACTTTGTCAAACTAAAAGATATAATTTATAAAATAAAATATAATTTAAAATGTACATATAATATATAAACACGGATGTGTATATAGTGGTGTATGTAAGGTTATCTATGTAGATAAACGCATGTCAGGGGCGTGCCTGCCGTTACGCACTTACGCACGTGCGTACAGTGGCTTCCAGAAATTAAAAAAATAAGAACGCCAAAAAGCGAATAAAAGTCGTCGCCTAACCCGGGTTAGGCAATAGCTGTAAGATCTAGTGGTTTTCATCATTCAAATAAATATTATAATTTAAGATTTTGTACAACTTCTTCTGTAATCAATGAGGTATTTTGGTCTTCTGTTGTAAAACAGTTCTGTGCACTGTTCGCCTTTGACCTGCAAGTATTCATTATTGAATCTTGACAGTGTTTTTATAATTTCGCATCCATGAGTGCGTGTATATATGTTCATACGTTTGAAACTTTTTTCATCGCTGTTCATTCTAAACATGTCTATTGTTCTGATTATGTAACTACCATTAATTTAGATATTTGATCACGGTTTAATTACAAATGTCTAACTTACATCCATCTTTTTCTTGTTTGACTATATACATATATAGTCTTAATTTTACTACTATTTCTTGTTTTCAGGGAAAAAATGTTTTGTATACATCATGAAGCGTTATAAAGACACCTGAAAAAGTATGACGTATTTTCTATTTCAAGTGATAGTTATTGGCATTTTTTTATGTTTAAAAACGCCTCAGAATGCATCTAGGGCGTTATGTAGTAAACAAATTTTTCCGGGGGAGCATGCCGGACCCCCCTAGCAGGAGTGCGTATACACAAAAGTCGTCTAGGCACGCCCCTGCATGTGCATGTTTGGATGTTGCATACATGCAGGCTAATCGTCAGGAAGCAAAATTGTTCCGTTAAAACATGTATGTTTGAATCAGCTGACATCGTGTATTTCAGCATCTTCTAGCGTGAAATATTTATGTAAGGTCAACCTCGTTACCGGTATATTTCGACGTGCAATACGTATGTGCATCGCTCTGATATTTCCTTTGTTTTCGTGAAGCCCTTTGTGTGAAAAGTCAAGAAAATAGTAATTTATCTGTGGCTATACTACTGGGAATTACATGTGATAATACTATTGTGCATTAGATGTTTTTAAACTATTATGCACTGCATGTGGTTATACTATTAGACATTACATGTGGTTATGCTATTGGACATTACATGTGGTTATACTATTGGACATTACATGTGGTTATACTATTGTGCATTACATGTGGTTATACTATTGTGCATTACATGTGGTTATACTATTGGACATTACATGTGGTTATACTATTGTGCATTACATGTGGTTATACTATTGGACATTACATGTGGTTATACTATTGGTTATGACATGTGGTTATGCTATTGGTCATTACATGTGGTTATACTATTGTGCATTACATGTAGTTATACTATTGGGAATACCTGTGGTTATACTATTGTGCATTACATGTAGTTATACTATTGGGAATACATGTGGTTATACTATTGGACATTACATGTGGTTATATTATTGGTTATGACATGTGGTTATGCTTTTGTTCATTACATGTAGTTATACTATTGGGAATACCTGTGATTATACTATTGGACATGACATGTGGTTATATTATTGGTTATGACATGTGGGTATGCTATTGGGCATTACATGTGGTTATACTATTGGGCATTACATGTGAGTTTCGTGGGGATATAACAAAAACGATAGAATCTACAAGTTAAACTGCAAAATAGTTCGCGCGAAAGGTTTACATCATGGGCATTACATTAACACAAATGCATTAAGTGAATAAATATACAGCATGAATAAGAAAAAAAAATAACAAGTGTTTACTAAAATCTTAATAAGGAAAATCACAATATAACAAGACCAAAATACAACAGATGCAACTCTGAAAAAAAAACTCATTTGCAAAAGCATAACATATCAAAAAATGAAATAAATAATTAAGACAAAATAAGACGTAAAACTGACAAAACAAAGTAGAACTAGGGCAAAACTCAACGTTCCATGTAAAAACATTACAGCGGCAGAGCATAATGGTACAAAGGCAGAATGCATATTTACAATTAACACAAATCGATTCTAACGTCATCGCATTATTTCCTCTGTACAGTTCAGATGTTGACATTACTATATTCCACGCAGGCTAATGTTTGCCGTAATTAATTGACATGACATGTCTAACACCAGCTGTGACCATCTTGTGGCGCTGCAGGATGCTGTCTAACACAGGGCCATGTTATAGGATGTGGGCATCAACAGTGTGTGTACAACTGTACAATCATAACAGATCATTTTAAGAGGGCGCTCTGGAACGAGTGGGCGGAGTCGCAGACTTGTAATAACTTTAATAGCTCCGCAGCCCCTTTCTTCAGCCACTTACCACGTGTGCCCGAGTCCTGGTCGAAGAAAAAATCCTTGTAGGGAGATCTTTCGACCGAACTGCGGATCACCGGTGGCTCTACCCAGGCTCACAAATACCAGCTGGTCACTATAATGACAAGATAGCCACATGAATTAAATCAAAGCGCCAAAAGCGGTCATAAAACCGAATATACTACTTACTTAACATATTCATGCACTTGTTACTTGTCAGCGTTAAAGGTTTCAACACCTACATTTATGTGGAATAAATCAAATTACTGCACGTGTACAGAATAAATGGATTTACACGTAATACCAATTAAATTGACCCGACCACAGATACTTGACACATTGACATTATAGCGATATAAAAGCCTTGTCGGCTACGACGTCCACAAGAGGTTTTGGTAGGGAATTAAACTGGCATAACGATATTACATGGACAAGTGCCTAACCCCTCGACCTGTCGCGTATAGTTTTCTGTATTTTTTAATAATAAACCCGGGTGTTGTATGACGTAACCTAACCTGGTTTACATTTTCCAATGTCTATAACGACAGGCCATGATTTGCATACAACGATCAAATGATAAAGTTTAACCTTACTATAACATACGTCAGTGATAAAATTTGTGAAAAAAATAATCGCCACATGACACATTGTTTACAAACCACAGTTAAATTTTTTTTTAAGTTTTTAAAATTCAGCCAGAAGAAATATATGTGCAACTTAGCTTACAACTAGTGCAACTTGGCTTAGCAATCCATGGTGTTTTATATAGGACCGTAAAACCTACGTGGAGGTTTCTCGATTTTGTCGAAAACAAAACAGAACCAGTTCTAACTACAATGTTGCCATGCTATTATATTCAGTCCTTATTTCCTGTCACCTCAAGAGATTCCCCCTCGATTCCTGATGGCTGTTCGATTATTATTCAGCATATCCATGTAATAATGCATTGTTAACCTGTCAGCCCCCATGGTTGACATGTTTATTCGGATAATACGAGAATTTCTGGATCTGACATCAGCCAATGTTCTCCTGTCGTCTGTCATTAGTTGACGCCGTACCGTATGTCTACACGCTTTTGAATCTATCTTTCAAATCTGATATACAACAGTTTGCCTATATCAAATACACGTAACAACATTTTTACCTGTTCTGGAGAATTTTCTGCTTAATTCTTGCTTAAATTCAAACTGTAGTTTATAAAAATGCTGCTTATAACTTAATCTCAATTGTAAGAAAGTTCAAATCGTGAAATATATCTCTAAAAAAGTCCACTATTTCCAAATCTATAAACCAGCACGATGGGGATTTCAGCTAAAGTATAATATGAATAGCTGATTATCCGAATGGTCATGTAACGTTATCACAAAAGTAAGCGGTCACGTAGTTTTTGATTAAAAATAGCTAGCTATGCCACATGGTTTGGATAGGAAATACATTTTGTAATAATTGTAATAACAAGTGGGGTGTCATACCTTACTGCATCCAATCTTATGGATAGTTAGTTATCAAAAAACAGCATTTCGCGGGATGTTTTCAAGTATCAATAAATAATTTGTTTACATGGTCCATACTTTCGGATACCACATTTAATGAACATTTTCTGCGTGCTTTCGTATGCTGACATATATGCACCCTTTGTATATGAAACTTTTGCTCGACAAAACACTTTCATTTTTGTATGTGTTTTTGCTTGACACCTGTAAGCACATTGTATAGTTTATATACAATTTATATGATTTATATGTCAGAAATGTCAACAAATAATAAACTAAAATTGGGTTGACGGACAAGTTTCAAAACATGGTTACGGCGGTTCTATAAAGTTCTCACTGGATTATCTCAAATGACCGTTTTTGCAATATCAATCCGTCATGTTACCATGTTTACTTTCCCGTCATTCTAAGTGATAAACTATGTGTGTGTAAAAAAAATAAGGTTTATAAATTTAGAACATCAACATTAACAAGTGCAATATTATAAAAAAAATATTATAAAAATCAATTAACTTATCAGATTTGCACTCTGATCACGAAGCTAGGACGCCGTCCAAGAGTTAGCCTTGCAAATTTACCATAAAAGTAGATATACCTACATGGAAAAAGATACAGGCAGATGTAAGGAAAGCGCTGTGAAGCTTATTACCAGGACCCAGTAAAATCTATCTCTTACAAAATGTACAAAAACTTTCCCAAGCTTCTGAGAAACGCCGTGGCGGTTTGTTGTAAGTTTGCGAAAGGGAAAAGTACCAGCTTGCTAAAAGTAAGCAACGGAAAAGTACTCTAAGAACATCCGCCAGTTCAGGACCATGTCTCCTCTCGATGCTGAGTGAAAAAATCCACCGCCATGCCGACAGAGACTTGTGATATTTCGAACATAAGTCAGAATAGTGGCATCAGACTTCCTAGGATGTTTGGAACACACCAGAGACAATCATTAGAGTGTAAGGGTCAACAAAGAAGACATGACAGTTGTATGGCTCGACAAGACACCTTCATATGATTCAATACGACGTCAGTTTATAATGACAGCAATGGGCCTTTACCATGTCCGAGACTGTGTTAAAGCACCAGCCTAGATATATTACAACATCAGCTTGCGCTTTGCTGCTCATCATTGACAAGGGGATTATTACGGTGGTCCTCTTTGCCATAACAATGAACCCCGATCCTTTGTGAATTAGTTCAAAATATAAGCAGCCAAAAGAGTTCTGATGAATCTGTTATCCATCTTACCGGGGACTTCATGACAAACACTGCACAGTCACATTCAGGCTTGGCGGATTCTCCATGCACTTGGTGACGAAGTGACTTGGCCTAGAATGTGAGTAAAGATGTGACTAAGGGGCAAGTACCTTCAGACATCCTGCGAGGATCAAGGGTGGAAGACATGACTTTATCCAGATGTCTGGAGGATGATTATCGCCATAGGAATTGTTGAAAATAGGAAAAAAAAATCATCAGCTTACAGCCCTAGTAAGGCAACTGAGATAGCATCCAGCTGGCTCTGGCATCTGAAGGCCTTCTACCTAGCCGTAGTGACAGTTCATCACTCCCGACCTGCCATCTGTTTGATGGAAGGTCCTGGGCTTACACCATATAGTTATAATAGCGACAACATACCGCTACAATCATAATCATATTGGAAACGTTCAGCTAATTATTGATGAAGAGAGATGTCTGACTTATGTCTGGGTGGACCACTTGCGCACCAAAAACCTCGCTACATAAAAGTTTTCACCGACCGGGACTCGAACCCACGTAGTGAGGGGCTGAGGAGTTACAACTCGGCGACCGCTCCGGATAGTGTCCAATTGAAATCCTTCGTAATAAGCGCGCCATACTGTAATCAACATTAAAATGCAACTGATATTTATTATTTTTAAAAAGTGAAATAAAATAATAAAATGCGAAAGCACAACTCCCCCAAATCGGCAGTTGTAATGCGTCAAAGCACAGAGGTGACTAACAGGTAGATAAGTGTAGTCAGCGTATAGAATTGCAACGACCGAAGAGCTAGAAAATACTTCAAACCTGCCTCGCTGCTAGGTTAACTCTTAACGACGCGGTTTAAGCACAGACTTATAATAATTATTATATGTCTATGGTTTGAGCGTCTTCCAAAGTTGCGCGGTTATGCAACGATTACCGTGGCTGTTTTATTGATGGATAACCATTGGAGAGCGGCTGCCTGCGTTACGGAATAATAACAAGAAAAGTCGTTGATGCGAAGCATCAAAGGCGACGCAAAAACTGGAACAGGTAAGCAGTTTAAAGCAATATGGCAGTAATAAAGACATATTTGGAAAGTTTTAATTTAGAGGGTTTTGAATTACAGTATACTATAAAAAATCTCGAGAAAAAGTATTTAAAACGTATAGCTCTATTCCTGAGACGATAGAATGGTTTAAAACAAAATAAACGCAAAACCCGACACCATTTAATACGTTTTCCAAGAGGTTACATATGTAGAAAAAGGTGCCAAAATTATCATAATTATTATAAATAACAATGAAACAAAAGTGTACAAGCAGAAATTGCACTTGTCCAGGAGCCTAACATTACACAAATAATAATTGTTCAAATAGTATTTTTCTGGAGCATAGTATTATGTATACAAAGAACAATGTTTAATATTTCCTAAACTTAACCTACTTATCACATTTAAAGTGAAATGGATGAAGACAAATCTGGTTGTAAGGACGTAATAATAAGTCCAAACATTTTCTTATAGTGTGTGTGTGCGCAAAATGTTCGTGTAAAAAAGTCTTGACAAGGAATAACTCTCATTTAGGTCTAGGGTTTGAACTCAGAACCCTCCGATCCCGAGTCCATCAACTTAACTCCTTGACCAAGATCACTTCAACTATGTTATAAAAACGTTTTTGGTGTGTTTCAACGTTTCTTTAATGATCATCCAAATCGTTAACAAGATCTTTTTTTAAACTTATCATAACGGGTCTAAGGTTTGAATTCGGAACCATCTGATCCTGTGTCTATAACCTTAACCTCTTGACTAAGAACACTTCAAGCATATTATAAATGCTGTCTTGGTGTGTTGAACGTTTCTCTTATGCAAGTGAATTAAAAATCTGAATCTTTAATAAGACCCTTTTGGAAACTTATCGTGACGGGCCAAGGGATTGAATTTTAAACCCTCCGATCCAGAATCTTAAACTCCTGACCACAAACACTTTAGAGATGCTATAAAAGCATTCCTGCACGCTGGCAGCACTGGAAACGCTATTATTTAGATTTGTGGGACCATACAGAAATCGTAAATGCTCCTTTAAATGTTGAATAAACATTGCATATACGTCAGATTCTACCATGCATACTCAATAGACTGTTCAGAACAAACTTTTTTCTGGCTATGGATTTTTTCGTTGCTAATAGTTAATCTCAATTTGTTAACATACAGTCCGAACATTGAAGAATGTACCTACCGAACGGCATTCCTATCTACTTTTGTAAGTAAGAGCGCAGAGTGCAGAGAATAAATATTGTTGTTGTTGTCCTTTAGTTTCTAGAGAAAATGGTGTCTGCACCTGAATATTTGCTTAGTTGTAGGGCAGCAGCGACGGCCGTGGCCGAATAAGCCAATGCGGGAGCTGCAGCTTCTGCCGCACTTGCTACAAGTGTGGTCCTTGTTGGTTACTATCGGGTCAGCAGTGGTAGGCTGAGTTCTCTGCTGTTTGCGGCTCTTCCTTTCCTCGCGCTGTATCTCTAATTTCTCCTCAGCCTGCTTGATGCCGGCTTTGACATTTGCACGCCAGCTAAAGCGATCGGAGGTTGCTGTTTCGAAATCTGCTGGGTTGATGTTTCATGACTTCAGATCCCTCTTGCAGACATCCTTGTAGCACAGGGTTGGTTGTCCGATTGGCCGTGTTCCAGTGGCGAGCTCGTTATAGAGGATGCCCTTTGCGCATGTGGAAAGGCGTTCAGTCTTCGTTCTTGGTGCATGTACAGGGCCTAAGTCTCACTGCCGCAAAACGGGTGCTCAGCTTGCACCTTCATCTTTGTGTTGAGGGTCAGCATGCACACACGCTTCGATAGGCGGGCCATGGCGGTTGCTATATTGCCTATCCCCACATTGAGCTCGGCACTGGAGAGATAGGTTGCTGGAAATTGTGGAGCCGAGGTATGTGAACTTGTCCACCACCTCCAGGGTGTGATCGCCTGTGGTAATTGTTGGAGTGGTGCTGACATCCTGACCCATGATGCCGGTCTTCTTGAGGCTGATGGTGAAGCCAAACTCTGCGCACGCCTTCACAAAGAGAGTGATAAGTCACTGAAGGGCGGCTTTCGCACCTTGGTCTCGGCTCTAAGGCGGGCAATGTTGAATAGGTTCCCGTTGCCTTGTGTGTGGAGAAAGATGCCATTTCCGGACTCGCTGAAAGCGTAGCGCAGGAGAAGGGAGAAGAATATGCCGAAAAGTGTCGGGGCCAGGACACACTCTTGATTCAATCCGCTCTTGATCGGGAAGGGCCCCTTCATACTGAACAGTGCCAGACGTGTTATTGTGAAATGACTTGACCATCTTCAGAAGCTTGGTAGGGCATCCGATCTTGTGGGGGAGAGCGAAGAGGTCAGATCGACTTACCAGATCAAACGCTTTGGCCAGGTCGATGAAGGCACGGTACAGGGGACGTCGCTGGTCGTGACACTTTTCCTGCAACTGCCTGAGGCAGAACACCATGTCGATGGTTAATCGCTTCGCCGGGAAGCCACACTGTGACTCGGGATACAGACGGTCAGCAAGTACCTGCAGCCTGTTGAGGACTTCCCTGGTCCTTGATGATGACGTCGGAGGGGGACTTGGGGGTTGCGGTTTTGGTGACACTAAGTCCAAAAGCTTCACCCCCTCATACATGGCATGGGTGTTTCCGCAGTCTGCAGCGGTCTGGATGTCGCTGCAAAGGGTCACCCAGTAGTTGTTAGCGCACCTGCGGGCGACCCTCTTGGCGTTGTTGCGGTCTTCTCTATAGGCGGCCAGTGTTTTCTCTTGTACTTGAGAAGCGCAGCATCCATGGCGGCTAAGGCAGGCTCCATCACCTCGTTCTTCCTGGCTCTCTTCCCAAAGGTGTATAAGGCGGTCTGGTATAATGCATCACGGATAAAATCCCATCGTGCTGTGGCACTGTCTGTTGGGCAGTCTTCCAGGACCTTGTCAATGGCCTCAGCAAAGCATTTGCACAGTTCAGACTTTGAGGCTCTGGCCGTGTCGATGCGAGGCCGGCTCTTCTGCTTGGAGTGATGGATCCGTCTGGGTCGGAGACGCACTATGCTGCCCACCGGTGAATGATCGGTGTCGCAGTCGGCACTATGGTAACTGCGCGTGAGGAGCACGTGGTTCGGCATGGGTCTTCTAGTAATGACGAGGTCCAGCTGGTGCCAACGCTTTGACCTGGGTTGTCGCCACGACTTTCTATGGTGGGGCTTGGTGAAGTAGAAGGTGTTGGAGATGGTGTGGTCATGGAAGGAGCAGAGCTCAAGTGGCCGCTGTCCGTTCTTGTTGAGCTTGCCAACTCCAAAGTGACCGATGCAACGTGGCCAGGAGGCGTGGGCTGCGCCTACCCGGGCGTTGAAGTCTCCGAGCAGGAACAGGTTTTCCTTCGCTGGCTTCTCGAGCTCCTCATAGACTGCATCTTTAGCCTCGGCTGTGGAACAGAGTGTGGGGGCGTAGACGCTAAAGATGTGTGCAGGTCCTGAGGAGGTAGTGAGTCGGAGTGAGAGGATGCGTTTATTCCTCTGAGAAGGAGGTTCGACTGACAGCAGGAGGGAGTTGCGAACTGCGAAGCCATCTCCGTAGAGTCGGCGCTCATCTGACTCCAGACCTTGTCAGAAGAACGTGTAGTTCTTCTCCTTAAGACTGCCCCTGGAAGCGAGGCGTGTCTCTTGGAGGGCAGGGATGTCGGTGTTCTGCTTGGCCAGCTCGCAGTCGATGATGGCGGTTTTCCTGGCGTCGTCTACTTACTGAACGTCACCAGATAGGTCAGGACATATTGTTCTGACGTTCCAGGTTGCCAGCCGCAGGGCTTGTGGTTTCCTTTTCCTTTTGATATTTGCCTGGTGCTCAATTTTCCAACAAGCCTGTCGATTTTGTCTAAGCTTCACGCACCCGATGAAGCAAGCAAGTTGTGGCGAGGTCGTACCTTATTGCCCCGAGGCTGCCCGGGTTGAGGCGGGCGGTAACTTCCCATTGGAGTCAAAAGACTCCTCCCACTGTCGAGAGCAACCCATTGCGCCCGGCTCTACGCAAAATGAGCATGGGCCTATAACTGGTGTCTGCTGCTCCCCGTGTTGAGTCTTCGCTGAGACAGCAAAGCTGGAGTGACCTCTCCAGCTGCAGGCCTAGGCGGGTGGTATGGAGATCCTAGAGTGCCCAGTGCCAGGATCCCCTTCTCAGCATTATTGGCAGAGTCCGGCGGAAAGGCAAGCCGATACGGCCGGTGCCAGCGCAGCTGCAAGAGGTGCCAGAAGGTATCGCAAAGCTCAGCCAATTGCCTACGGGTCTCCGTAGCGGATTTTTTTATCCGGGTTTACTCCCATGTCCTTTGATCAGCCAAGGTCGACCTGCAAGGCAGCAGGAAACTCGTGGATGGCGGCGTCGTTCATTTCCCGTGCAGATGCGAATCATCTGCCCACTGCCCACACATAAATCAGATAAATAAAATAAATAATAAATAAATAAATAAATAATAGAACGCCGTATACCGAATAAGGACCCGTATTTTATCAGGGTTATAAGGGCCGTTAAGCGTAAATGTGCACTGTAGGTATTAACCCGGACAGTTTTCTTTTGTTGTTGTTGATATTTTAATGTAGACTCTTTTGTTTCGTGACTGTATTTGCTATAATTAAAATAATCCCATGCAATTTGGTGCAAAACAACAAAGCTGACACATTGTAGAATAATAAAAATGCAAAATAACTGCACACCTATGCTTAACAATGGCCTGATCTATTTAGACCGGTACTGATCATTTCATTAAAAAGGTGCGGCTATTAGAGGCCCTGTTATTAGATAATAAAGCAACAATCAGTAGTAACAACCGTGTTATGTAATACCATGTTAATTCCTTAATGTTTTCTTTGGAGATTGTTATAATGTAAATTTAAGATTATAGCAGAGCAGCATTTTTTAAAACCCTTAGTTAAATCATAACATGCGTCGAGTAAACTTAAACACAGTAAACTCGTTATATATTAACATAAACACAGTAAACTCGTTATATATTAACATATATATTACTGTTAAGAAAAGCACCGGAGCAGTCTGCTGGAAGACCTTTTCGTGTTCAGTTTTTCGCCCCGACTGAGACTTGAACCCAATACGTGACACGCCGAGAAGTGATGTTACAAGTCGGCGACTCTACCGCTCGACCTTAGGCGCCCCCTCTACACCGACCTAGATACAAGACATACACATTTGTAAAGCTATTGATCGCGCAAGTAGCAGATGGTCCATGTTTGTTTTAGAAATATTATCTATATAATTAAAAAGAGAAAAAAATATAATATTTCTGCTTGATTGGTTGTGATAAAAACAACACTAAAAGATAAACACGTGTCAATGAAAGAAAGCTTTGTTGTTATGTGACTGATGTTGTATTTTGGTGTACACTCTGTACACAGCGATAACGAGAAACATGATTACACATGTACTTTGAAAATATTATACATTGATAGGGGGACTTTCATTGCAATACCACAAACCTACACACATAAATCTGCAAGTAATGAGCACAAATGATATGTTAATCGAAGAACATATCTACAAGAAACTGTTCTTTATGGAACGCATTGGCTGTCTGATGTTGTCTACATGCATGATGTCTTGTTCATATACTATGTTATGCTGTCTTGTGCACTAGGCAAGGTATAACGTTATTATGTCAAGCATAATGTTATCCTGTGATTCAGCTCGCTTTTCTGTCGACTCATTATGTGATCTTGTCAAAATGACGTGCTGACTTATCAAATCGAAATTTTGACCGGTCGAACATAAAGTCTGTCAAAACGGCTTTCTGACTTGTCAAAAAGCATGCTGTCTTGTAAAAAAGACATGCTGTCGTGTCAAAATGACATGATATCAGGTCAAAAAGACGTGTTGTCTTGTAATGATCTGCTGACAAGACTAACATGATGTTTTGTTGAATTTGTTATTTTAAAAAAAATATCTGTTGACAAAGCATTATGCCGTTTTGAGAGGACATCAGGACACCATGTTATTTTGACAAAATATCCTGTTTGGAAAAAAAAACAAAAAATGTACTTTTGAGAGGACGGTATGCTACTCTACAAGGTATCACGATCTGTTGAAAGACAACATGTCGTTTGGATAGAACAGCAGACAATTTTGACTGAATAAAATGCCATTATGCCGTATTGTCAAGACGGCGTTACATTTTGGCTCGATATCATGCCGTGGCGACACGACCTCAGGCCATTTTGCAACACATTGTAACGTGCCCGAGCCAATAAGATGGAGAAGGTCGGGGAAGCGGACGAAACCTAGGGTCAATCCTCAGAATAAACGGCGTTTGTGAGTATTATTAATAGAGCCTGTGAGCCTAACTTCAAAGACAATCAAAGCGCTGAAAGCGTTGGAAGACTGGCGCGCCGGTTGAAAGCGTAGTTCCAAGGGAGTAATCAAGATGTCTTGAACGGCGAAATGCACATTAAGGAATTGGAAGGATTGCTGTTGATGGTCTTACATTGGCTGTCAGAGGGGAGCAATGAATAACAATTAGTAGTTTTCATATAAGAATTTAATGTAACAAAACTTTGAAAAACATTTGAAGAAGAACAAAAGAGAGGTGGAGAAGAACAAAAGAATCAAACTTTTCCTGCACAGATATCATTACTCGAATTATATGAAACTACGTGTATGTTCTTTTCGTTTGTTCGTGACAGTCACTATCAACAACATTAGCAAATAATTCAGTATATTCAGGGATTTTAACAGATCCAGATATTTGCATTTTGATGCAAGGAAAATTGAGGTTTTCCAGTTTTGACCTCACCTAAATCTTAGGTTGGGGGTCATTTTGATGCAGAAGCGCAGAATAAGTGGTCAAATTTTGCAAGAATAACCATAAATGTAGTATGTAAAGTATTTAAAAAATGAAGTAAATACTAATTGGACCCTTGTAAATATATGGAAATGAAGTTAAAGCAATTTTACAATTAGTTAAGTTCGTGAACACATGATTTGACTTGTGTCAATCTGATCATGACCCCTTGAAAATTGTCAAAGAAATTCTCAACATAAGTGAAAGCTATTGAAATCCCTGAGTATACAGTACCGTGGTGATAACCATTAACCTGGCTGTTGTAATTGGTTCATGCAATAGAAGTACAGTGACTGTCAACAGTAGCACAGCATGAAGGTTACGTGAACGGTTGCGGTCACCAGTATTGTAACATATATGTACATATGTAACATACATTCCACCAATGGATGTCACTGCCACCTTAATATTGCTTAGGAAACTCTCAATCCACAGAAGCTTACAAAAATGGCAATCCACGCTAGATTTTCCCGCAATTTTGGTCACGTGACTGATTTGTTTATAATCGTAGCCTCCTGTATTTAGGTCTAGATTTCAAGACAAAAAATGCCGAAGTCAGTTAGCTTATTAAACTAACAACACACCACAAACGTTACGAAAAATGTATTATCTGAAGTTAACGATAAAAAACCCTTTTAGTTCTAATGCAGTTATGAACAACTGAAGTAGTGTCAACAATGAAATGCACAAGGCCCACGTAACTTAAGAGACTGAAACAGTTACAATCCTAATTTTTACGTCGATCGCAACAATGCATTAACATAAATATTTGCCAACTTACTTACGGTCCTTGAAAGCTGAGCAGAAACTCGTTCAAAAGCACTCCGATCTCAAACTCCCCGCAGTGATTACTTCCCTTGACAGTACATTATAGCAACGTGTGACGTAATCGCTGTGAGGAGATTGCTCCGATCTATTCAAAATGACGACCAACGCTATCTCCCGCTTGTCACGTGACTGATTTGTTTGTAATCGTTCTTTTAATATCCTTTCATATTTGTTCGAAAAACATCATTACATTGTTTCCTTGTTTTTATTTGTCGCATTTCCTTACAAAGGTTCGCATTCCTTCGTAATATTTGTGTTTTCTAAAAACGCACTACTTCTTATGCCGCACAACTACTAGAATACGCTCTCGTGGTCGCAATGATACACCCGATGTTAAAAACCGCGCGTCGCAGGGTTCACAGCATCGTTACTTAAGACTGGCGCATGCGCACCAGTCTAAAAAGCAAAGGACCACGTGGGCCTGTGTTTCTCGGGTCGCACTCTATATACTGTCTGGTTTGGAGGTGCGTAGCGCACTTCAAAAGCTGAGGCAAGCGAGTCATAAGTTCTCGATTTCCCAGCAAAAATTGTTTAAGTGCCCTCTGCCTGGCCTTGTAGTCACACAGCCAGTTACAAACCTTTCTCTGCTTATGCCCATCCATTGACCTCTGCTTGCGTTTCATAGTGCGCTTTCAAATCTCACTATTGAAATATGACACCATGCTATCTTGCACCTTTACATGTGCAACTGGCTTGGTCGAGACCTGTGGTCATCGAGGTAAGATGTAGTCTTCGTTTAACCCACGCAGTGCGGTCGTTTGCGATCCTTTACTGAATGACGCAGCCTCTTGGGTCCTGGGTATATCAACATTACTAATGCCATGGATTTTAGCTCCTGAATAAAGGGATTTCTAGAAGTAGCATTTTTGACTCCAATGAAAAGTAGACTGCATCTCAGCGTGCAGGTGTTGGTGTTCATGTGTGTCTTGGTCTCGTCATTGGAATCGCTCCAACAAGTATTTTAGACTTTCAAATATATGTTTCTATCTTCTAAGGGTTATTTTGGTCATGATGTATCAGTTTTCCGACATGTAAATAGCGAAACATAATTTCTGCCGAATTGGTAATTAGTTGGTAAGCCGATTTCGGCTCTCATGCCAGTTAGTTTTGGTTAAAATCATATTTATCCACAACACCAACAAATATATCAAAAATGATTTAAGCATTTTTAAAAAAAAATGTTTATTTCAAAACTATCTTTTCAAAAGCGGTTGGACGTTGCAACCCGTTCTGAAACAACAACAACAAAAACAACAACAACAAGTATTTAAGTAATTATTTCAAAACGGGTATTTTGTTTCAAAACGGGTGGTATCACAGCATGTCATTTTGGCTAGATATCATGCAGTGCTAACTAGTATGTCAGTATGTCGTTTTGATAAGACAGTGTACGCAATATGGGAGTCGATACACGATACTTTGACAAAAGCACGTTCTCGGAACAGGAAAGCTTATGTTTTGTCCATGATAAAATGTATTGGACAACATCTCTTAAAGGCATCTCGAAAGGAATGTGGTATCCCACTGAGCCAGGCCCCCACATGCTATGACCAGACCTGCTAATTGCTTGTCATCACTGCAGGGAGTCTTTAGCCAACATAGTACTAAACTGTCACAGTAATACCTCTGATGGGTTAATGCAAAACTAAATTACCTGCTAGTATGGATGTGAAGACAGTAGGCTAGTTTTACACAAAGCCACAAACATTATTGTTAGTGATAATGTGGGTTGTTTACTATATGATCCCTTACAAATACTTTATTGCATTAATTACTAGGTGTCAATTTTGTAACTGCAAGATTATGTATTTATTTCATAGTTAAATATTTAATTTTGAAAATACATGAGAGATACAAGTTTTAGTATTCAAAATGACTCTGAAGGACATTATTCTGACAATGAACGACTTTTTAAATTGCTTTTGTTAGAAACATTTCGTTACATTTTACAAATCAAAATAAAATATAACTTTAAATATATATGAGAACTAAAAGAATGAAAGAAATAACAAAATGCATAAGAAATAACAAATCGACCAACAAAGTAAGAAAGAAAACAAATAAAAGATTATATATATATATATATATATATATATATATATATATATATATATATATATATATATATATATATATATATATATATATATATATATATATATATATATATATATATATATATATATATATATATATATATATATATATTGGATTGCGTAATTGGTATATTCACAACTGTTTCCTTTACAAACTGTGAATGAATATGTTCAACCCCCAGATATAGCATACATACACTTGGATCTTGAACAATACCTGTGTGACAGACACATCGTTACAGACTGTGGCAGCCTGGCTTATCAGAAAACAGATGCCCTCACATGCTGGGTGGGGCAATAAATGGGGGGGGGGGGGGGTCACTTATATAAGGCTTTTGAGATGCCTTTAAGTATTCGATAAAAGATAACAATTAACGGGCAAGCATGCGGATTCTAAAGGACAGCAAGCTGACCATTATGCTTGACACGATGACACGTTCATTGGACAAAGCAGCATAATTATAATGTGCATAAGACATAAATATATACATTAGCATGCAATTCGATTAAATAAGACAGTCATCGCGTTCCATAGGTTTACCTCATTTACTAACAACTATCATCTTTGTATTATTACATATATCCCACAGATCTACTTTCTTTATTTTTTCGACATAAGGCGATTTTGTTTTACTTTTGTCTGATGGGATGTTGGGATCATATATATACTTACTACATATGTATATGATACATACTGTATATTTATATGGTTTGTGCATAAAATATTATTAATAAAATTAACTTATTTAAATAGCAACATTTGCAAACTTCATCTACTTGTTCCATCTATTTTCACAACATTGCAACCTAATTATGGTAATTTCAGACTGGTGCTAAAAATAGGAATTGTAAACCTTTGCCCGGCTCCAAATTTATGTCAGGACGCTAGAACCAGTCTGCATAAAATTATACTTTCGAGGCGGTATTTTGCTACAGAAGTTTTCAAAACTACTTTGAACTAACAATGGAAGCCCAGTTCTCTCTCAGATCTAGGTAAATTTAGATTTTGATCGAACAATGATGTTAACGAATCTTTATTTTTATAGAAAAATCCAGATCGTGGAAAACGCCTTATTCGCATGCCTATATTTGATATGGGTTTCTTCATTTCAAAATGTATGCCCAGGTCACAGACAGCATGTGTAAGCATGTCCAGATCATAGATATAATATGTCAATGTATGTCAGGATGTTAGACGTCATTATGTCTATGTATGCCATGATCATAGAATTCGTTATATGTATGTATGTCTAGATCATAGACATTATGTGTATGTATGTCGTAATCAGACATCATGTGTACTGTATATGTCTAGATCAAAGACACCATTATGTGTATGTATGTCCTGATCATAGACATCATTGTGTGCAAATATGTCCAGATCATAGACATCTTCATGTGTATGAATATCAAGATCATAGACATCATTGTGTATGTATGTCTAGATCATAGATATAATTGTCCATATGTGTGTTCAGATCATAGACATAACTATGTCTATGTATGGCCAGATCATAGACATTATTGTGAGTATTTATGTCCAGATCATAGACATCATTATGTGTATGTATGTCCTGGTCATAGACATCATTATGTGTATGTATGTCCTGATCATAGACACCATTATGTCTATGTATGGCCAGATCATAGACATCTTCATGTGTATGTATGTCCTGATCATAGACATCATTATGTCTGTATGTCTAGATCGTAGATATAATTAGGTTCATGTGTACTCAGATCATAGACATAATTTTGTCTGTATGTCAAGATCACAGGCATCTTCATGTGTATGTATGTCAAGATCATAGATATAATTATGTCTATGTATTATCAAATCAAAGAGATTATTATGTATATGTATGTCAAGATCTTAGATATAATTATGTATTTGTATGTCTAGATCATGGATATAATTATTTCTATGTATGATCAGATCATAGGCATCATTATGCTGCATTTATAACCAGAGTAACATCGTTTTAACAGGCTTAGAATATTAATTTAAACATTTGATGATTTTGTTCTGCTTCATTGATTCGGGCTGCAGCATATCAAAGTCATTGGCGATGCGCTGGAGTGCGCTGCCTATATATGAAATGCTGAAAAATTTTGCACATGCCAGCGGATGTCCTCGGACATTATCGTTCTAGCTAGAGAATGATTGAGGGAAAATGGACAAGGTGTTCCGAATTCCGGAAGTTTGTGATTTACACATTCCCAACGTACGGGTCCTATTTCAATAAATGGCGTTCTTATTATATATGACTATAGCGAGTATGCATTATTATTATATATAAGTTATAAATCATATGAAAAATATTGGTTATTCATTTTAAAATTTACTTTTTTCCCTATTTCTAAAAATAGATCGATAGCGACTGTAGAGGCACGTTTTACAAAATATCAATTTTAATCACTCACGGATGACAATCATGCAATAGTGCAGTGGTTATGGACTTGTTCTGATGTTAACGGCCTCCAGAGATTGATTCCCGTCGCAATCAATTTTTTTTTTCTGTGACTTTTTTCTTATTTGTTTTTACAATAAATATAACACACGAAAGATTTAAACAGACAAAAAATATTGCAGGGCTTTTCATCCATATATAACAGAGGCCAATATTCGGCCACTTTCCAATCCGAAAAATATAGATTTTTTCCCAATTGTTGCAGGGTTTCTTCCCAAAAAGCAAGACAGGATTTCCCAAATTCCCCCTAGATTAGTTTAAAAAATGATCAATTCGTTTACATTTGCTATTTCCAGAAGAAGCGTTTGTCTGGTATCGACTTTTTTGTCGCACTATAGCCGAACAACGCACGGTACCCGTGATACGCAAAACCAGTCTAATCTGTTAAGTTCCGATAGACTCTTACTCAGTAGTTATCAGTAAATAAAAGTAGAAACATGCGCAGTGAAACAGTCAAACGTTCCGAAAGTCTGGATTTTATTCCGTTTCAGGGGAGATAAATCGGTGTTTGTTTCCGGTTGCAGAAACTAATGTCTCATAACGGAAAATATTACTGCAAATCCGTGAAACGTAACAAAAACCAAAAGTCGTTATTTGACTATGGAGTTAAAAAACAAAAATTCGATACAAAGGGTGCAACGTCTACCAAGGAAATCCCTAGTATTTCAAACGTTGCTGCCTCAGAGTCTGCCAGTTTCACACTCGTTTCTACCACAGAGGTACCTGTTAGTGTTGCTCCCTCAATAAATTTCAATAAATTTTGTTTTCCCAAAATGAACAATCATTGCGCATAAATTTCCCAAAATGAACAATTATCGCGCATAAATTTCCCAATTTGAAAGGCCAGGGCCTCTTCCCAATTTCCCGATGAAAAGCCCTGTATTGATCAATAACAAAAGTTAATAATTTTTTTAATTATTGATTAGGATCATTGATCAGTTATTGGCGATTCACTTGCAAGCGGATCTCCTCGGCCATTCTCAATCTCCCTAGAGAACAGGTGGGTGAAAATGGGCGAGGTGTTCCATATTTAGGAAGTTCCGCAATTTACACGTTCTCTACATATGGGTCCTTATTCAGTAAATGGTGTTCTTTATATTTATTTGTATTTATTCTTTGTTTGTAACGTCCATGCAAACGAGGTATTTTTACTTTTTAAATTTCTAAACATTAATGTACATCTGATGGTTATACGTGTTAATGAAGACATTGTCCCTTTTTTTAGGACTGTTTAATAATAGTAGTGGTACCTTGCTTATGCTCAAGCATTTGTAAGAGAAGTTCCACGACTGGTTGGCCAAGTGTCAAGATCATGTGACTGGATGGGTGTGGTATATTGCCATGTGTTGACATTATGTTGTGCACAGTGAAGGCAGCGCTATATCTTTTTCATGTGGCCAGTCTCCCAAAAACTAAAAAAAATTGAGATGATAAAGCCAGTAAATGTTCTGCTATAAGATTTTAACTGTGACTAACACCCTTTGTAATCATATCAAATCATAGAAATATGTTTGATACGTTTTGTCACACAGTAAACATAATAGTCTTAAATTGTAAGGTTGGCAGCTTTGTGTGTAAAGCAGTCATGCAGTATTTATGGATAATACAGTGAATATAAAATCAATCTGTGTAGAGATGATTAGGAAAAACGAATCAGGCATCCAGTGTTACGGAACTTAATACAGTGGCTAAGATGGTCCAAAAGTTTGTTTTAATTATTTTTTTCCGTGACATATGAAAAGAATTTTAAAGTTTAAAAGTTTGCTTCATTTTCTGTTTTTTCCATGATATATGAACAGAATTTTAAATTAAAGCAAATTATTTCTGTCCATCATCAGTATTAACAGTACCAAACATTATCTGTCAACTTGAGATAAAGTTCTTGCTCAAGGAAAAAAACGGCAACCTGACCGGGACTCGAACTATGGACCCCATGATCTGGGGGCGTGCAACCTGCCACTGGACTATTCTGCTTCTCAGTGTTGACTACCTTTGCTTCATTGTTGTATTCAGACCATATCAAGGTTATAGATTTACCAAACTTTGTGTCCCTGTTAGTAAAGCTGAATAGTATAGTCACCAGCTGTTGCTGAAGTCAATAAGTGTGCTGAGCTGTCATATACCATGAATGTGTTTAGATCGGTACCCAGCTAATGTTGCTGCTATGGAGTATGGTGTTATCTCTTAGACTGCTAGGCACAAATTGATCAGCCATGTGCAAATGTGTAGATCCTAATAAGTCTGATTCTGTAGAAGAGCTGTCTGACCAGAACCTGCTTTATTTGCTGCCTTGAATGAAGATATAGATGCTTAATACTTTTAATTTTCTTTTTTTAGCAAAATATAGCAAGCATAGGGCTTATCCTGAGCATGCTTCTTCATGTAAACCTGAACTAAATTTGTAAAGATATACCCCAAACTTTGTTAAGTTAGATGGATTTATTATGACTTAGAAGCATTATAAGCAATATAGAGTTGATCATGATCAGGAAGCTCCAACAGGAGCTGGCTAATCTGTCAACTATTTGCCTAACACTGAACAATATGGACTCAGTAGGCTTAGAGTTAGGCCAGGCTTTACAATACTAGGTATGGCTCAGAGGGACGTTGCCCTGATTAGATTGTGGTCTGGACCTATCCTTCCTTGGCAAAAAAGTGTTGTTTCTTCTTCCATTTCGAACTAGCAAGAAGGTACATTTGTTTAATCATTAGCTTTTGCTTCAGGATTATGCTATGATATTTATTATGATATTCGATAAACTAGTAGAGCACTGTCATGAAACTTAATGCTTGCTTCTTGTTTATTGTTTGCGATATTTAGAAGGTGGTGTTATAAAATTGGAGAAGCTAAAGGCGTTGGCATAATGTTGGTTATAATGTTGGACAATTAATGGTTTTTGACTCTATACTAATTAAAAAACTTCTTTAAGATATTGTTTTATTAATTGTAATGTTAGACCTGGTGAACATTTTGGTATCTCATTATTAACTATATAAGATTATAAAATTTTAAGATTTCAGTAATGGTATGTTTTGCTACTGGAATCCTATTACCAGTGTTTGCTGATCTACTGTGCTCAATGCTGGTGTTATTATTGTATTAATAAATGTTATTACAGAAATTTAATGATTTAAAACACAAAGTCTTCATCTGTTGATTGATGTGCTATTTTACATATATTTAATAAGCTGTAACCATCAGTTGCTGGGTAGTGTCACATAAGTTTGTTGACAGAATGGTTATTACACAACTTTTCAAAACTCCAGTGGTTGTTACTGAAATTGATGTTGCTGGAACGATGTTACATCTTGTGTCTGGTTTATCTATTTTAGGTAAGGTCATTTACATAATGTTGTCGAAAGAACGTACATGCGCATGTGAAATTGAAACACAGTCATAAAATATTCTTAAATATTGATTTCTTATCTAATTTAATAACAACCACTTTCACTAACTGTTAATAATGGTACAGATTTCTTATTTTTAATGTTAGGAATTTTTACCATTTAAAACAACACAATTTCTCTTTAAAATGAAAATTCTTTTTAATTTTCTTAAAAAAGCTCTTCTTTACCATATACATTGAAATAATGTGGAGTATTTTACATATTTTAAATATAAAGAGTACTCAGACATACATTTAAGGGTTCATCATTAACTTTTTAGACCACTAGACCAGTGGTCTACTTACTGTAGATTTTAAGTAGACCTGACCTGTTTGACTTAAATAAAATAGGTTAAAATAATTTAAAAACGACCCAATTTCTTAAAGGTAGTATTTTTTAGTTTATAATGCTTTAACACCTTTAACATTAAAGGAATGAATCATTGATTTTTAGTTCACTTGAGCACAACATGCTCAAGGGGAGCTTTTGTGAGAACGCTTTGTCCATCGTTCATCGTTCGTCGTCAACATTTTAGCTTGTGAACACGCTAGAGGCCACTGTTTTTATCCAATCTTCATCAAACTTGGTCAGAATGTTTGTCTGCATGAAATCTTGGATGAGTTTATTATTGGGTCACTTGGGGTCAAAAAGTAGGTCATAAGTTCAAATTTTAGGAAAAATTGTGAACACACTAGAGACCACATTTATAGCCCAATCTTCACCAAACTTAGTCAGAATGTTTGTCTGCATGAGATCTTGGATGAGTTCGTAACTGGGTCACGTGAGGTCAAAAAGAAGGTCACTAGGTCAAATCTTAGAAAAAGATTGTGATCACATTAGAGGCCATATTTATAGGCTAATCTTCATCAAACTTGGTCAGAATGTTTGTCTACATAAAATCTTGGATGAGTTCGTTATTAGGTCAAGTGGGTTCAAAAAGTAGGTCACTAGGTCAAATTTTAGAAAAAGCTTGTGAACACACTAAAGACCATATTTATAGCCCAAACTTCACCAAATGGTCAGAATGTTTGTCTGCATAAAATCTTGGATGGGTTCGTAACTGGGTCACGTGGGGTCAAAAAGTAGGTCACTAGGTAAAATCTTAGAAAAAGCTTGTGAACGTGTAGAGGCCACATTTATAGGCCAAACTTCATCAAACTTGATCAGAATAATTGTCTGCATGAAGTCTTGGATGAGTTTGTTATTGGGTCATGAGGGATCAATAAGTAGGTCAATAGCTCAAATCTTAGAAAAAGCTTGTGAACACACTAGAGACCACATTTATTGCCCAATCTTCACTAAAATTGATTATTGCTTGAGTTATATTTTTGTCACATATTCTTGCATGATATTTTGTTATATTAGTATATGTATTAGTAAAGGCAATTTAATGATTAGGTAAAAACATACAAATACATTTTTTAGACTTTAGTATATTTATAAACATAAAAAATTGCAGCCAATATTTAAGCTGATATGATTATCTGCCCTTTATTTCGTGCCACATGAGTACACGTTGTAGAAGAAGACTATAAACCAGAACTTTGCCTTTCGTTTTTTACCTGCTGTGTCGGCCATATTGGACAACACTTTATTGTTTGACATAGCTTTTAATGTGCTTTTTCATCAACCCCCACACCTCCCTGTAAGGAATTTTTATTTAATAAAGTCATAAAGGGCAGCTAAGTCAGAACAATTTGCATACTGCCCTGAAATCTTTGCCAAATGTGCATACAGGTTTCACCAATGATTTGTTATGCTTTTGAATTGACCTTATAAAGCAATATTAACTACCCATTTTTTCTAGTTGTAATAATGGCTTTTAAAATATTTATTATAACTTTGTTTGTCCAAAATAGTGAAAAATAGAGATGATGTATAGCTGAAAATCCTTTGTAAAGTCATGACATATATGTGTCCATTGCATGTAGAGAGTCAATATTTTAATTTTTATCACATTTTCTTTAAATAACTCATTATGACTCTTTCATTGCATCCTATATGTCCATCGTCGGATACCCCCGGTTGATTCTATTACGTTACTCTCCATTCATCACCCGTGGGCAAATTGCTACTCATTTCGTCGTTTTGTTTACTATGAAATGCCGCAATCCGATTGGTTCGCTAAGAAAATCCAGCGGATCTGCCAATCAATCAAGTTTACGCTTACCTACCACTTCGATGACCGATAATCGTGTAGCTAGGTCGTCCTGTAGTTTGCAACACCGGTTAAGTTTATTTACGCACAAATTACACGCAACGTCACTGTCTTCATGGGCAAGGATACCGATTTCGTTTAAGACCGACGTGTATTTTGCAATACTTGCTGGAGTGCGCAAAGATCTGTAAGAACATCTGTCGCGGATCGCTGACAGACATACTTTACACTTGCGATGCGCTGTACCGGTCGCCATGTTTACGTTCTCAGGTCACCGTATTGATCTTCCGATTGAAGAGTATTTAATTTTGTAACCTATCATCTGATTGGATAATGTCTGTTCTGTTCTATTCAAACAAAACGACGAAATGAGTAGCAATTTGCCCACGGGTGATGAATGGAGAGTAACGTAATAGAATCAACCGGGGGTATCCGACGATGCCTATATGTCATGGGCAATACACAATTAACATGGGCAGTTGAGAGGGGACAGGAAGGCGAGGCAGGAAGAGAGGTGGCACCTCTGGCTGTATTGGCATATTTATGACCCTGCCATTTACAAATACCTCACTTTACATACAAATATTCATATATACATGTAGCACATCAACAAACAGCAGGATCTGTTGGGGTAACAGAATACATTTGGTGGGTTAAGATAAAAGACCAAACTATCAGATGCAAACTTTAGGAGTTGCATGGTCCAAACTGTCAGATATGACCTTTAAGGGGTTGCATGGTCCAAACTGTCAGATATGACCTTTAAGGGGTTGCATGGTCCAAACTGTCAGATATGACCTTTAAGGGGTTGCATGGTCCAAACTGTCGGATATGATCTTTAAGGGGTTGCATGGTCCAAACTGTCAGATATGACCTTTAAGGGGTTGCATGGTCCAAACTGTCAGATATGCCCTTTAAGGGGTTGCATGGTCCAAACTGTCAGATATGACCTTTAAGGGGTTGCATGGTCCAAACTGTCAGATATGATCTTTAAGGGGTTGCATGGTCCAAACTGTCAGATTTGATCTTTTAGGGGTTGTATGGTCCAAACTGTCAGATATGCCCTTTCAGGGGTTGCATGGTCCAAACTGTCAGATATGACCTTTAAGGGGTTGCATGGTCCAAACTGTCAGATACAACCTTTAAGGGGTTGCATGGTCCAAACTGTCAGATATGACTTTTAAGGAGTTGCATGGTCCAAACTGTCAGATATGACCTTTAAGGGGTTGCATGGTCCAAACTGTCAGATATGACCTTTAAGGGGTTGCATGGTCCAAACTGTCAGATACAACCTTTAAGGGGTTGCATGGTCCAAACTGTCAGATATGACCTTTAAGGGGTTGCATGGTCCAAACTGTCAGATATGACCTTTAAGGGGTTGCATGGTCCAAACTGTCAGATACAACCTTTAAGGGGTTGCATGGTCCAAACTGTCAGATACAACCTTTAAGGGGTTGCATGGTCCAAACTGTCAGATATGACCTTTAAGGGGTTGCATGGTCCAAACTGTCAGATATGACCTTTAAGGGGTTGCATGGTCCAAACTGTCAGATATGACCTTTAAGGGGTTGCATGGTCCAAACTGTCAAATACAACCTTTAAGAGGTTGCATGGTCCAAAACTGTCAGATATGACCTTTAAGGGGTTGCATGGTCCAAACTGTCAGATATGCCCTTTAAGGGGTTGCATGGTCCAAACTGTCAGATATGACCTTTAAGGGGTTGCATGGTCCAAACTGTCGGATATGATCTTTAAGGGGTTGCATGGTCCAAACTGTCAGATATGACCTTTAAGGGGTTGCATGGTCCAAACTGTCAGATATGACCTTTAAGGGGTTGCATGGTCCAAACTGTCAGATATGACCTTTAAGGGGTTGCATGGTCCAAACTGTCAGATATGATCTTTAAGGGGTTGCATGGTCCAAACTGTCAGATTTGATCTTTTAGGGGTTGCATGGTCCAAACTGTCAGATATGCCCTTTAAGGGGTTGCATGGTCCAAACTGTCAGATATGACCTTTAAGGGGTTGCATGGTCCAAACTGTCAGATACAACCTTTAAGGGGTTGCATGGTCCAAACTGTCAGATATGACTTTTAAGGAGTTGCATGGTCCAAACTGTCAGATATGACCTTTAAGGGGTTGCATGGTCCAAACTGTCAGATATGACCTTTAAGGGGTTGCATGGTCCAAACTGTCAGATACAACCTTTAAGGGGTTGCATGGTCCAAACTGTCAGATATGACCTTTAAGGGGTTGCATGGTCCAAACTGTCAGATATGACCTTTAAGGGGTTGCATGGTCCAAACTGTCAGATACAACCTTTAAGGGGTTGCATGGTCCAAACTGTCAGATACAACCTTTAAGGGGTTGCATGGTCCAAACTGTCAGATATGACCTTTAAGGGGTTGCATGGTCCAAACTGTCAGATATGACCTTTAAGGGGTTGCAGGGTCCAAACTGTCAGATATGACCTTTAAGGGGGTGCATGGTCCAAACTGTCAGATACAACCTTTAAGGGGTTGCATGGTCCAAACTGTCAGATACAACCTTTAAGGGGTTGCATGGTCCAAAACTGTCAGATATGACCTTTAAGGGGTTGCATGGTCCAAACTGTCAGATATGCCCTTTAAGGGGTTGCATGGTCCAAACTGTCAGATATGACCTTTAAGGGGTTGCATGGTCCAAACTGTCAGATACAACCTTTAAGGGGTTGCATGGTCCAAACTGTCAGATATGACCTTTAAGGGGTTGCATGGTCCAAACTGTCAGATATGACCTTTAAGGGGTTGCATGGTCCAAACTGTCAGATACAACCTTTAAGGGGTTGCATGGTCCAAACTGTCAGATACAACCTTTAAGGGGTTGCATGGTCCAAACTGTCAGATATGACCTTTAAGGGGTTGCATGGTCCAAACTGTCAGATATGACCTTTAAGGGGTTGCATGGTCCAAACTGTCAGATACAACCTTTAAGGGGTTGCATGGTCCAAACTGTCAAATACAACCTTTAAGGGGTTGCATGGTCCAAAACTGTCAGATATGACCTTTAAGGGGTTGCATGGTCCAAACTGTCAGATATGCCCTTTAAGGGGTTGCATGGTCCAAACTGTCAGATATGACCTTTAAGGGGTTGCATGGTCCAAACTGTCGGATATGATCTTTTAGGGGTTGCATGGTCCAAACTGTCAGATATGACCTTTAAGGGGTTGCATGGTCCAAACTGTCAGATATGACCTTTAAGGGGTTGCATGGTCCAAACTGTCAGATATGACCTTTAAGGGGTTGCATGGTCCAAACTGTCAGATATGATCTTTAAGGGGTTGCATGGTCCAAACTGTCAGATTTGATCTTTTAGGGGTTGTATGGTCCAAACTGTCAGATATGCCCTTTAAGGGGTTGCATGGTCCAAACTGTCAGATATGACCTTTAAGGGGTTGCATGGTCCAAACTGTCAGATACAACCTTTAAGGGGTTGCATGGTCCAAACTGTCAGATATGACTTTTAAGGAGTTGCATGGTCCAAACTGTCAGATATGACCTTTAAGGGGTTGCATGGTCCAAACTGTCAGATATGACCTTTAAGGGGTTGCATGGTCCAAACTGTCAGATACAACCTTTAAGGGGTTGCATGGTCCAAACTGTCAGATATGACCTTTAAGGGGTTGCATGGTCCAAACTGTCAGATATGACCTTTAAGGGGTTGCATGGTCCAAACTGTCAGATACAACCTTTAAGGGGTTGCATGGTCCAAACTGTCAGATACAACCTTTAAGGGGTTGCATGGTCCAAACTGTCAGATATGACCTTTAAGGGGTTGCATGGTCCAAACTGTCAGATATGACCTTTAAGGGGTTGCAGGGTCCAAACTGTCAGATATGACCTTTAAGGGGGTGCATGGTCCAAACTGTCAGATATAACCTTTAAGGGGTTGCATGGTCCAAACTGTCAGATACAACCTTTAAGGGGTTGCATGGTCCAAAACTGTCAGATATGACCTTTAAGGGGTTGCATGGTCCAAACTGTCAGATATGCCCTTTAAGGGGTTGCATGGTCCAAACTGTCAGATATGACCTTTAAGGGGTTGCATGGTCCAAACTGTCAGATACAACCTTTAAGGGGTTGCATGGTCCAAACTGTCAGATATGACTTTTAAGGAGTTGCATGGTCCAAACTGTCAGATATGACCTTTAAGGGGTTGCATGGTCGAAACTGTCAGATATGACCTTTAAGGGGTTGCATGGTCCAAACTGTCAGATACAACCTTTAAGGGGTTGCATGGTCCAAACTGTCAGATACAACCTTTAAGGGGTTGCATGGTCCAAACTGTCAGATATGACCTTTAAGGGGTTGCATGGTCCAAACTGTCAGATACGGTCCAAACTGTCAGATATGACCTTTAAGGGGTTGCATGGTCCAAACTGTCAGATACAACCTTTAAGGGGTTGCATGGTCCAAACTGTCAGATACAACCTTTAAGGGGTTGTATGGTCCAAACTGTCAGATATGCCCTTTAAGGGGTTGCATGGTCCAAACTGTCAGATATGCCCTTTAATGGGTTGCATGGGTCAAACTGTCAGATATGACCTTTAATGGGTTGCATGATCCAAACTGTCAGATATGACCTTCAAGGGGTTGCATGGTCCAAACTGTCAGATATGACCTTTAATGGGTTGCATGGTCCAAACTGTCAGATATGACCTTTAATGGGTTGCATGGTCCAAACTGTCAGATACAAACTTCAAGAGGTTGCATGGGCCAAACTGTTAGATATGACCTTTAAGGGGTTGCATGGTCCAAACTGTCAGATACAAACTTCAAGGGATTGCATGGTCCAAGATGTCAGATATGACCTTTAATGGGTTGCATAGTCCAAACTGTCAGATATAACCTTTAGTGGGTTGCATGGTCCAAACTGTCAAATAAAAACTTTAAGAGGTTGCATGTGCCAAACTGTGAGATATGACCTTTAAGGGGTTGCATGGTCCAAGATGTCAGATATGACCTTTAAGGGGTTGCATGGTCCAAACTGTCAAATATGACCTTTAAGGGGTTGCATGGTCCAAACTGTCAGATATGACCTTTAAGGGGTTGCATGGTCCAAACTGTCAGATATGACCTTTAAGGGGTTGCATGGTCCAAACTGTCAGATAAGACCTTTAAGGGGTTGCATGGTCCAAGATGTGAGATATGACCTTTAAGGGGTTGCATGGTCCAAACTGTTAGATACAAATTTCAAGTGGTTGCATGGTCCAAACTGTCAGATATGCCCTTTAAGGGGTTGCATGGTCCAAACTGTCAGATATGACCTTTAATGGGTTGCATGGCCCAAACTGTCAGATATGACCTTTAAGGGGTTGCATGGTCCAAACTGTCAGATATGACCTTTAAGGGGTTGCATGGTCAAATCTGTCAGATACAAACTTCAAGTGGTTGCATGGTCCAAACTGTCAGACATGACCATTTAAGGGGTTGCATGGTACAAACTGTCAGATACAAACTTCAAGAGGTTGCATGGTCCAAACTGTCAGATACAAACTTGAAGAGGTTGCATAGTTCAAACTGTCAGATACAAACTTCAAGTGGTTGCATGGTCCAAACTGTCAGATACAAATTTCAAGAGGTTGCATGGTCGAAACTGTCAGATATGACCTTCAAGGGGTTGCATGGTCCAAACTGTCAGATATGACCTTTAATGGGTTGCATGGTACAAACTGTCAAATTTGACCTTTAATGGGTTGCTTGGTCCAAATTGTCAGATACAAACTTTAAGAGGTTGCATGGTCCAAACTGTCAGATACAAACTTCAAGAGGTTGCATGGTCCAAACTGTCAGATACAAACTTCAAGAGGTTGCATGGTCCAAACTGTCAGATACAGACTTTTAAGTGGTTGCATGGTCGAAAATGTCAGACATGACCTTCAAGTGGTTGCATGGTCAAAACTGTCAGATACAAACTTCAAGGGGTTGCATGGTCCAAACTGTCAGATATAAACTTCAAGAGGTTGCATGGTTCAAACTGTCAGATACAAACTTCAAGTGGTTGGATGGTCCAAACTGTCAGATACAAACTTCAAGAGGTTGCATGGTCCCAACTGTCAGATAAAAACTTCAAGGGGTTGCATGGTCCAAACTGTCAGATATGACCTTTAAGGGGTTGCATGGTCCAAACTGTCAGATATGACCTTCAAGTGGTTGCATGGTCCAAAATGTCAGATACAAACTTCCAAGAGGTTGCATGGTCCAAACTGTCAGATACAAACTTCAAGAGGTTGCTTGGTCTAAACTGTCAGATATGACCTATAAGGGGTTGCATGGTCCAAACTGTCAGATACAAACTTCAAGAGGTTGCATGGTCCAAACTGTCAGATATGACTTATAAGGGGTTGCATGGTCCAAACTGTCAGATACAAACTTCAAGAGGTTGCATGGTCCAAACTGTCAGATATGACTTTCAAGGGGTTGCATGGTCCAAACTGTCAGATATGACCTTTAATGGGTTGCATGGTCCAAACTGTCAGATATGACCTTCAAGGGGTTGCATGGTCCAAACTGTCAGGTATGACCTTTAAGGGGTTGCATGGTCCAAGATGTGAGATATGACCTTTAAGGGGTTGCATGGTCCAAACTGTCAGATATGACCTTTAAGGGGTTGCATGGTCCAAACTGTTAGATACAAACTTCAAGTGGTTGCATGGTCCAAACTGTCAGATATGCCCTTTAAGGGGTTGCATGGTCCAAACTGTCAGATATGACCTTTAATGGGTTGCATGGCCCAAACTGTCAGATATGACCTTTAAGGGGTTGCATGGTCCAAACTGTCAGATATGACCTTTAAGGGGTTGCATGGTCCAAACTGTCAGATATGACCTTTAAGGGGTTGCATGGTCCAAACTGTCAGATACAAACTTCAAGTGGTTGGATGGTCCAAACTGTCAGATACAAACTTCAAGAGGTTGCATGGTCCCAACTGTCAGATAAAAACTTCAAGGGGTTGCATGGTCCAAACTGTCAGATATGACCTTTAAGGGGTTGCATGGTCCAAACTGTCAGATATGACCTTCAAGTGGTTGCATGGTCCAAAATGTCAGATACAAACTTCCAAGAGGTTGCATGGTCCAAACTGTCAGATACAAACTTCAAGAGGTTGCTTGGTCTAAACTGTCAGATATGACCTATAAGGGGTTGCATGGTCCAAACTGTCAGATACAAACTTCAAGAGGTTGCATGGTCCAAACTGTCAGATATGACTTATAAGGGGTTGCATGGTCCAAACTGTCAGATACAAACTTCAAGAGGTTGCATGGTCCAAACTGTCAGATATGACTTTCAAGGGGTTGCATGGTCCAAACTGTCAGATATGACCCATAAGGGGTTGCATGGTCCAAACTGTCAGATATGACCTTCAAGGGGTTGCATGGTCCAAACTGTCAGATATGACCTTCAAGTGGTTGCATAGTCCAAACTGTCAGATATGACCTTCAAGGGGTTGCATGGTCCAAACTGTCAGATATGACCTTCAAGTGGTTGCATGGTCCAAACTGTCAGATATGACCTTCAAGTGGTTGCATGGTCCAAACTGTCAGACCCATAAGGGGTTGCATGGTCCAAACAGTCGGATATGCCCTTTAAGGGGTTGCATGGTCAAAACTGTCAGATATGACCTTTAATGGGTTGCATGGTCCAAACTGTCAGATATGACCTTCAAGGGGTTGCATGGTCCAAACTGTCAGATATGACCTTTAAGGGGTTGCATGGTCCAAGATGTGAGATATGACCTTTAAGGGGTTGCATGGTCCAAACTGTCAGATATGACCTTTAAGGGGTTGCATGGTCCAAACGGTTTGATACAAACTTCAAGTGGTTGCATGGTCCAAACTGTCAGATATGCCCTTTAAGGGGTTGCATGGTCCAAACTGTCAGATATGACCTTTAATGGGTTGCATGGCCCAAACTGTCAGATATGACCTTTAAGGGGTTGCATGGTCCAAACTGTCAGATATGACCTTTAAGGGGTTGCATGGTCCAAACTGTCAGATATGACCTTTAAGGGGTTGCATGGTCCAAACTGTCAGATACAAACTTCAAGTGGTTGCATGGTCCAAACTGTCAGATACAAACATCAAGTGGTTGCATGGTCCAAACTGTCAGATACAAACTTCAAGGGGTTGCATGGTCCAAACTGTCAGATATGACCTTTAAGGGGTTGCATGGTCCAAACTGTCAGATACAAACTTCAAGAGGTTGCATGGTCCAAACTGTCAGATACAAACTTCAAGAGGTTGCATGGTCCAAACTGTCAGACACAAACTACTAGTGGTTGCATGGTCCACTGTCAGATACAAACTTCAAAGGGTTGCATGGTCCAAACTGTCAGATATGACCTTTAAGGGGTTGCATGGTCAAATCGTCAGATACAAACTTCAAGTGGTTGCATGGTCCAAACTGTCAGACATGACCATTTAAGGGGTTGCATGGTCAAAACTGTCAGATACAAACTTCAAGAGGTTGCATGGTTCAAACTGTCAGATACAAACATCAAGTGGTTGCATGGTCCAAACTGTCAGATACAAATTTCAAGAGGTTGCATGGTCGAAACTGTCAGATATGACCTTCAAGGGGTTGCATGGTCCAAACTGTCAGATATGACCTTTAATGGGTTGCATGGTCCAAACTGTCAAATTTGACCTTTAATGGGTTGCTTGGTCCAAATTGTCAGATACAAACTTTAAGAGGTTGCATGGTCCAAACTGTCAGATACAAACTTCAAGAGGTTGCATGGTCGAAACTGTCAGATACAAACTTCAAGAGGTTGCATGGTCCAAACTGTCAGATACAGACTTTTAAGTGGTTGCATGGTCCAAACTGTCAGACATGACCTTCAAGTAGTTGCATGGTCAAAACTGTCAGATACAAACTTCAAGAGGTTGCATGGTCCAAACTGTCAGATATAAACTTCAAGAGGTTGCATGGTTCAAACTGTCAGATACAAACTTCAAGTGGTTGCATGGTCCAAACTGTCAGATACAAACTTTAGGGGTTGCATAGTCCAAACTGTCAGATACAAACTTCAAGAGGTTGCATGGTCCAAACTGTCAGATATGACCTTTAAGGGGTTGCATGGTCCAAACTGTCAGATATGACCTTTAAGGGGTTGCATGGTCCAAGATGTCAGATACAAACTTCCAAGAGGTTGCATGGTCCAAACTGTCAGATATGACCTTTAAGGGGTTGCATGGTCCAAACTGTCAGATACAAACTTCAAGAGGTTGCATGGTCCAAACTGTCAGATATGACCTTTAAGGGGTTGTAGGGTCCAAACTGTTAGATATGACCTTTAAGGGGTTGCATGGTCCAAACTGTCAGATATGACCTTTAATGGGTTGCATGGTCCAACCTGTCAGATATGCCCTTTAATGGGTTGCATGGGCCAAACTGTCAGATATGACCTTTAATGGGTTGCATGATCCAAACTGTCAGATATGACCTTGAAGGGGTTGCATGGTCCAAACTGTCAGATATGACCTTTAATGGGTTGCATGGTCCAAACTGTCAAATATGACCTTTAATGGGTTGCATGGTCCAAACTGTCAGATACAAACTTCAAGAGGTTGCATGGGCCAAACTGTTAGATATGACCTTTAAGGGGTTGCATGGTCCAAACTGTCAGATACAAACTTCAAGGGATTGCATGGTCCAAGATGTCAGATATGACCTTTAATGGGTTGCATGGTCCAAACTGTCCGATATAACCTTTAGTGGGTATGATGGTCCAAACTGTCAAATAAAAACTTTAAGAGGTTGCATGGTCCAAACTGTGAGATATGACCTTTAAGGGGTTGCATGGTCCAAGATGTCAGATATGACCTTTAAGGGGTTGCATGGTCCAAACTGTCAGATATGACCTTTAAGGGGTTGCATGGTCCAAACTGTCAGATATGACCTTTAAGGGGTTGCATGGTCCAAATTGTCAGATATGACCTTTAAGGGGTTGCATGGTCCAAACTGTCAGACATGACCATTTAAGGGGTTGCATGGTACAAACTGTCAGATACAAACTTCAAGAGGTTGCATGGTCCAAACTGTCAGATACAAACTTCAAGAGGTTGCATAGTTCAAACTGTCAGATACAAACTTCAAGTGGTTGCATGGTCCAAACTGTCAGATATGACCTTTAATGGGTTGCATGGTACAAACTGTCAAATTTGACCTTTAATGGGTTGCTTGGTCCAAATTGTCAGATACAAACTTTAAGAGGTTGCATGGTCCAAACTGTCAGATACAAACTTCAAGAGGTTGCATGGTCCAAACTGTCAGATACAAACTTCAAGAGGTTGCATGGTCCAAACTGTCAGATACAGACTTTTAAGTGGTTGCTTTGTCGAAACTGTCAGACATGACCTTCAAGTGGTTGCATGGTCAAAACTGTCAGATACAAACTTCAAGGGGTTGCATGGTCCAAACTGTCAGATATAAACTTCAAGAGGTTGCATGGTTCAAACTGTCAGATACAAACTTCAAGTGGTTGGATGGTCCAAACTGTCAGATACAAACCTCAAGAGGTTGCATGGTCCCAACTGTCAGATACAAACTTCAAGGGGTTGCATGGTCCAAACTGTCAGATATGACCTTTAAGGGGTTGCATGGTCCAAACTGTCAGATATGACCTTCAAGTGGTTGCATGGTCCAAAATGTCAGATACAAACTTCCAAGAGGTTGCATGGTCCAAACTGTCAGATACAAACTTCAAGAGGTTGCTTGGTCTAAACTGTCAGATATGACCTATAAGGGGTTGCATGGTCCAAACTGTCAGATACAAACTTCAAGAGGTTGCATGGTCCAAACTGTCAGATATGACTTATAAGGGGTTGCATGGTCCAAACTGTCAGATACAAACTTCAAGAGGTTGCATGGTCCAAACTGTCAGATATGACTTTCAAGGGGTTGCATGGTCCAAACTGTCAGATATCACCCATAAGGGGTTGCATGGTCCAAACTGTCAGATATGACCTTTAAGGGGTTGCATGGTCCAAACTGTCAGATACAAACTTTAAGGGATTGCATGGTCCAAGATGTCAGATATGACCTTTAATGGGTTGCATGGTCCAAACTGTCCGATATAACCTTTAGTGGGTATGATGGTCCAAACTTTCAAATAAAAACTTTAAGAGGTTGCATGGTCCAAACTGTGAGATATGACCTTTAAGGGGTTGCATGGTCCAAGATGTCAGATATGACCTTTAAGGGGTTGCATGGTCCAAACTGTCAGATATGACCTTTAAGGGGTTGCATGGTCCAAATTGTCAGATATGACCTTTAAGGGGTTGCATGGTCCAAACTGTCAGATATGACCTTTAAGGGGTTGCATGGTCCAAATTGTCAGATATGACCTTTAAGGGGTTGCATGGTCCAAACTGTCAGACATGACCATTTAAGGGGTTGCATGGTACAAACTGTCAGATACAAACTTCAAGAGGTTGCATGGTCCAAACTGTCAGATACAAACTTCAAGAGGTTGCATAGTTCAAACTGTCAGATACAAACTTCAAGTGGTTGCATGGTCCAAACTGTCAGATATGACCTTTAATGGGTTGCATGGTACAAACTGTCAAATTTGACCTTTAATGGGTTGCTTGGTCCAAATTGTCAGATACAAACTTTAAGAGGTTGCATGGTCCAAACTGTCAGATACAAACTTCAAGAGGTTGCATGGTCCAAACTTTTAGATACAAACTTCAAGAGGTTGCATGGTCCAAACTGTCAGATACAGACTTTTAAGTGGTTGCTTTGTCGAAACTGTCAGACATGACCTTCAAGTGGTTGCATGGTCCAAACTGTCAGATACAAACTTCAAGGGGTTGCATGGTCCAAACTGTCAGATATAAACTTCAAGAGGTTGCATGGTCCCAACTGTCAGATACAAACTTCAAGGGGTTGCATGGTCCAAACTGTCAGATATGACCTTTAAGGGGTTGCATGGTCCAAACTGTCAGATATGACCTTCAAGTGGTTGCATGGTCCAAAATGTCAGATACAAACTTCCAAGAGGTTGCATGGTCCAAACTGTCAGATACAAACTTCAAGAGGTTGCTTGGTCTAAACTGTCAGATATGACCTATAAGGGGTTGCATGGTCCAAACTGTCAGATACAAACTTCAAGAGGTTGCATGGTCCCAACTGTCAGATACAAACTTCAAGGGGTTGCATGGTCCAAACTGTCAGATATGACCTTTAAGGGGTTGCATGGTCCAAACTGTCAGATATGACCTTCAAGTGGTTGCATGGTCCAAAATGTCAGATACAAACTTCCAAGAGGTTGCATGGTCCAAACTGTCAGATACAAACTTCAAGAGGTTGCTTGGTCTAAACTGTCAGATATGACCTATAAGGGGTTGCATGGTCCAAACTGTCAGATACAAACTTCAAGAGGTTGCATGGTCCAAACTGTCAGATATGACTTATAAGGGGTTGCATGGTCCAAACTGTCAGATACAAACTTCAAGAGGTTGCATGGTCCAAACTGTCAGATATGACTTTCAAGGGGTTGCATGGTCCAAACTGTCAGATATGACCCATAAGGGGTTGCATGGTCCAAACTGTCAGATATGACCTTCAAGGGGTTGCATGGTCCAAACTGTCAGATATGACCTTCAAGTGGTTGCATAGTCTAAACCTTTAGATATGACCTTCAAGGGGTTGCATGGTCCAAACTGTCAGATATGACCTTCAAGTGGTTGCATGGTCCAAACTGTCAGATATGACCTTCAAGTGGTTGCATGGTCCAAACTGTCAGACCCGTAAGGGGTTGCATGGTCCAAACAGTCGGATATGCCCTTTAAGGGGTTGCATGGTCCAAACTGTCAGATATGACCTTTAATGGGTTGCATGGTCCAAACTGTCAGATATGACCTTCAAGGGGTTGCATGGTCCAAACTGTCAGGTATGACCTTTAAGGGGTTGCATGGTCCAAGATGTGAGATATGACCTTTAAGGGGTTGCATGGTCCAAACTGTCAGATATGACCTTTAAGGGGTTGCATGGTCCAAACTGTTAGATACAAACTTCAAGTGGTTGCATGGTCCAAACTGTCAGATATGCCCTTTAAGGGGTTGCATGGTCCAAACTGTCAGATATGACCTTTAATGGGTTGCATGGCCCATACTGTCAGATATGACCTTTAAGGGGTTGCATGGTCCAAACTGTCAGATATGACCTTTAAGGGGTTGCTTGTCCAAACTGTCAGATATGACCTTTAAGGGGTTGCATGGTCCAAACTGTCAGATACAAACTTCAAGTGGTTGCATGGTCCAAACTGTCAGATACAAACTTCAAGTGGTTGCATGGTCCAAACTGTCAGATACAAACTTCAAGGGGTTGCATGGTCCAAACTGTCAGACATGACCTTAAAGGGGTTGCATGGTCCAAACTGTCAGATACAAACTTCAAGAGGTTGCATGGTCCAAACTGTCAGATACAAACTTCAAGAGGTTGCATGGTCCAAACTGTCAGACACAAACTTCAAGTGGTTGCATGGTCCACTGTCAGATACAAACTTCAAAGGGTTGCATGGTCCAAACTGTCAGATATGACCTTTAAGGGGTTGCATGGTCAAATCGTCAGATACAAACTTCAAGTGGTTGCATGGTCCAAACTGTCAGACATGACCATTTAAGGGGTTGCATGGTCCAAACTGTCAGATACAAACTTCAAGAGGTTGCATGGTTCAAACTGTCAGATACAAACTTCAAGTGGTTGCATGGTCCAAACTGTCAGATACAAATTTCAAGAGGTTGCATGGTCGAAACAGTCAGATATGACCTTAAAGGGGTTGCATGGTCCAAACTGTCAGATATGACCTTTAATGGGTTGCATGGTCCAAACTGTCAAATTTGACCTTTAATGGGTTACTTGGTCCAAATTGTCAGATACAAACTTTAAGAGGTTGCATGGTCCAAACTGTCAGATACAAACTTCAAGAGGTTGCATGGTCCAAACTGTCAGATACAAACTTCAAGAGGTTGCATGGTCCAAACTGTCAGATACAGACTTGTAAGTGGTTGCATGGTCCAAACTGTCAGACATGACCTTCAAGTGGTTGCATGGTCAAAACTGTCAGATACAAACTTCAAGAGGTTGCATGGTCCAAACTGTCAGATATAAACTTCAAGAGGTTGCATGGTTCAAACTGTCAGATACAAACTTCAAGTGGTTGCATGGTCCAAACTGTCAGATACAAACTTCAAGAGGTTGCATGGTCCCAACTGTCAGATACAAACTGCAAGGGGTTGCATGGTCTAAACTGTCAGATATGACCTATAAGGGGTTGCATGGTCCAAACTGTCAGATACAAACTTCATGCGGTTGCATGGTCCAAACTGTCAGATATGACTTATAAGTGGTTGCATGGTCCAAACTGTCAGATACAAACTTCATGCGGTTGCATGGTCCAAACTGTCAGATATGACTTTCAAGTGGTTGCATGGTCCAAACTGTCAGATATGAATTTCAAGGGGTTGCATGGTCCAAACTGTCAGATATGACCTTCAAGTGGTTGCATGGTCAAAAATGTCAGATACAAACTTCCAAGAGGTTGCATGGTCCAAACTGTCAGATACAAACTTCAAGGGGTTGCTTGGTCTAAACTGTCAGATATGACCTATAAGGGGTTGCATGGTCCAAACTGTCAGATACAAACTTCATGCGGTTGCATGGTCCAAACTGTCAGATATGACTTATAAGTGGTTGCATGGTCCAAACTGTCAGATACAAACTTCAAGAGGTTGCATGGTCCAAAGTGTCAGATATGACTTTCAAGTGGTTGCATGGTCCAAACTGTCAGATATGACTTTCAAGGGGTTGCATGGTCCAAACTGTCAGATATGACCCATAAGGGGTTGCATGGTCCAAACTGTCAGATATGACCTTCAAGGGGTTGCATGGTCCAAACTGTCAGTTATGACCTTCAAGTGGTTGCATAGTCCAAACTGTCAGATATGACCTTCAAGGGGTTGCATGGTCCAAACTGTCAGATATGACCTTCAAGTGGTTGCATGGTCCAAACTGTCAGATATGACCTTCAAGGGGTTGCATGGTCCAAATTGTCAGACCCATAAGGGGTTGCATGGTCCAAACAGTCAGATATGCCCTTTAAGGGGTTGCATGGTCCAAACTGTCAGATATGACCTTTAATGGGTTGCATGGTCCAAACTGTCAGATATGACCTTCAAGGGGTTGCATGGTCCAAACTGTCAGATATGACCATAAAGGGGTTGCATGGTCCAAACTGTCAGATACAAACTTCAAGATGTTGCATGGTCCAAACTGTAAGATATGACCTTTAAGGGGTTGCATGGTCCAAACTGTCAGATATGACCTTTAAGGGGTTGCATGGTCCAAACTGTCAGATATGACCTTCAAGGGGTTGCATGGTCCAAACTGTCAGATATGACCATAAAGGGGTTGCATGGTCCAAACTGTCAGATACAAACTTCAAGATGTTGCATGGTCCAAACTGTAAGATATGACCTTTAAGGGGTTGCATGGTCCAAACTGTCAGATATGACCTTTAAGGGGTTGCATGGTCCAAACTGTCAGATATGACCTTTAAGGGGTTGCATGGTCCAAACTGTCAGATATAACCTTTAAGGGGTTGCATGGTCCAAACAGTCAGATTCAAACTTTAGGGGTTGCATGGTCCAAACTGTCAGAAACGACCTTTAAGAGGTTGCATGGTCCAAACTGTCAGATATGACCTTTAAGGGGTTGCATGGTCCAAACTGTCAGATATGACCTTTAAAGGGTTGCATGGTCCAAACTGTCAGATATGACCTTCAAGGGGTTGCATGGCCCAAACTGTCAGATATGAACTATAAGGGGTTGCATGGTTTAAACTGTCAGATATGATTTTCAAGGGGTTGCATGGTGCAAACTGTCAGATATGACCTTTAAGGGGTTGCATGGTCCAAACTGTCAGATATGACCTTCAAGGGGTTGCATGGTCCAAACTGTCAGATATGACCTTTAAGGGGTTGCATGGTCCAAACTGTCAGATAAGACCTATAAGGGGTTGCATGGTTCAAACTGTCAGATATGACCATTAATGGGTTTTATGGTCCAAACTGTCAGATATGACCCATAAGGGGTTGCATGGTCCAAACTGTCAGACATGACCTTCAAGGGGTTGCATGGTCCAAACTGTCAGATATGACCTATAAGGGGTTGCATGGTCCAAACTGTCAGATATGCCCTTTAAGGGGTTGCAGGCTTGTTCACTAGTCTAGGAAGATGAAAAATATCTTTTGACATTGGGGAGTTTTGCAAAAAAGCTACAACTGCCCATCGATTTTTAGAATTTTTTAAAGTATATCATCTATAGAAAAACTATAAAATTGTTTATATTTTTTTTTATACGGACCTCGAAGATGGGCCGTATTATGGGATCACCCATGGAGAGTGGGAGAGCGGGCGGGCATATGGCGTCCAGATGTTTGTCCGGAGCAAAACTTTAACACTTTCTAAGCTATCAACTTGAAACTTAATGGTTGGATAGATCTCATTGAGACGGAGTGCAATGCACAAGAACCATTACTTTGTACATGATGATTTGGGAGTTATTTCCCTTTCTTTAATTTTCTTATCAGGAGTATATCTCCAACACTGTCATAGCTATTGACTTGAAACTTGATACATAAATAGGTCTAATTTAGACAAAGTGCATTGCTTAGGAACAGTAACTCTATACTTCATAATTTTGGAGTTATGCCCCTTTGGTTAATTTTCTTATCAGGAGCATAACTATAACTCCTATGTTATCAAAGCAATCAACTTAAAACTTTATAGGTGGATAGATCTCATTGAGATGGAGTGCAGTGCATAAGAACCATCACTCTGCACTTCAAGATTGTGGAGTTATTCCCCTTGTTTTATTTTCTTGTCCTCAGCATAACTCCAACACTATCCAAGCTATTGACTTGAAACTTCCTAGGTGGATAGGTCTCATTGAGATGGAGTGCAGTGCATAAGAACCATCACTCTGCACTTCAAGATTGTGGAGTTATTCCCCTTGTTTTATTTTCTTGTCCTCAGCATAACTCCAACACTATCCAAGCTATTGACTTGAAACTTCCTAGGTGGATAGATCTCATTGAGATGGACTGCAGTGCACAAGAACCATCACTCTGCACATTATGATGTTGGAGTTATTGCCATTTGTTTAATTGCCTTTTCCTAAGTATAACGCCTACTTCATCAAAGCTTTTGTCTCGAAAGTTCATAGGTTGATAGTTGTCATTGAGATGGAGTGCAGTGCTGAAGAACCGTACACTTCATGATTTTGGAGGTATTTCTTTTAGTTCAATTTTCAAACTTGATGTATGTCTGGACCATTCTCCTACATTATCAAAGCTATTGACTTGAAACTTCATAGGTGCATAGATGATATTGAAACGGAGGGCAGTACACAAGAAGCATCATTCTGCCCTTCATAATTTAGAGTAAAGCCCCTTACTACACAAAATTCATTACGCTCATGTAATTCTTTTTATATTTGATGCTATTCCCCATTTTTTTTTTTCAATTACTAAGATTGTAGTCCACAATCATGTGCATAGTGCATTGCACAACATTGCATAGCAGTTTGGCAGATTAAAGATTTTTTTTATGTTATTCTACTTTATTTTCAGTTTTTCTTGCAATAACCCAGAGTGCAGTCCAAAACTTTGCCATACTGCATGGCACAAGAGTGCACTGCAGTTTGTTTCAAATTTCCCCAATGATGGGCATATTTGCTCTGCCTTGCAGCGCTCTTGTTTATAAGAATAAAACAATACTTTTTTAGAAAAAAAACTTAAGAATTAGTTAAAACTCTAAAATGTTTTCCACATGGATTTTTTTCTATTAGGACTGGGAAAGAAGTTTATTTTTTTCCAGATGGAACATGACTGAAGAACAGCTATTACTATTTTGACAATAATTGTATTGTTTCATTTCTTTTCTTGTATGTCTTTGCTTTATATGTAAGCAATAGAAAGCAACATGTATTGAACAAATGTTTTGTGCAAACTTACATTGCATGTCCCATAGATGTTGTGGTTTATTGATTTTAATAACATGAGTTGCATTTGTTGAGGGATTGTGACATATTCATGTATGTATCATGCAAAGGTAGCAACTAATTAAAGAACACAATTTTATTTGATTGATCAGACATTGAAAATAATTCTTATTGGTGTTACTTCTCGTAGCTAAATGTTTTATTCAACTGAAGTTAAATGGACAATTAAGAAAATGCCTGACAGCTTAAGGCAGATTTCTTTTAGACTAAAGTCACATTATGTCATCTCCATAATTGTATACAGCAGACAAGTATTTGTTAAAACTGCCTTAAAATCTGCCAGTATTTGCTTTATGATAGCATTTTAGCCAAAGCTTATTGTTAATGTACCAAATTGTTTTCATAAAATTAAAAAAGATCTGCAATATTGACCTCTGTTTGCATTTAAATTAAAAGTAATTATAATTTTAATTAGACAAAAAACAAGCAGAAAATGTCTTAAAGTGCCAAAGAAATGTTGAGTCTAATGGGAGGCCCATTTCTTGTTTTATGTGATTTTTTTTCTATGCCCAACATGGTATATGGTGTCCTTAATGTTGCTGTACTGGGAGCACTTTTGCTTAAGTTACGTGTGGTTACTTCTGACATCATCATTATGAATTATGGACTTTTGCTAGAAAGTATGGACTTGTGATTGGAAGTTTGGACTAGTGATAGGAAGTTTGGACTTGTGTGGACTTGTGCTAGGAAGTATGGACTTGTGATATCAAACATGGACTTGTGATATTAAGTATGGACTTGTGATAGGAAGTATGGACTTGTGATAGGACGTATAAACTTGTGCTAGGAAGTATAAACTTGTGCTAAGAAGTATGGACTTGTGCTAGGAAATATGAACTTGTGCTAGTAAGTATGGACTTGTGATAGGGAGTGTGGGCTTGTGCTAGAAAGTTTGTTCTTGTGCTAGAAAGTATAGACTTGTAATAGGAAGTGTGGGCTTGTACTAGAAAGTTTGTTCTTGTGCTAGAAAGAATAGACTTGTAATAGGAAGTGTGGGCTTGTACTAGGAAGTATAGACTTGTGCTAGGAAGTTTGGGCCTGTGCAAGGAAATATGGAATTGTGATAGTAAGTGTGGACTTGTGATAGTAAGTGTGGACTTGTGCTAGAAAGTGTGGACTTGTGATAGGAAGTGTGGACTTGTGATAGTAAGTGTGGACTTGTGATAGTAAGTGTGGACTTGTGCTAGAAAGTATGGACTTGTGATAGGAAGTGTGGGCTTGTGCTAGGAAGTATATACTTGTGATAGGAAGTATGGACTTGTGATAGGAAGTGTGGACTTGTGCTAGGAAGTATGGACTTGTGCTAGGAAGTGTGGGCTTGTGCTAGGAAGTATGGACCTGTGCTAGGAAGTGTGGGCTTGTGCTAGGAAGTTTGTTCTTGTGCTAGGAAGTATGGACTTGTGATAGGAAGTGAGGGCTTGTGCTAGGAAGTATGGACTTGTGCTAACAAGTATAAACTTGTGCTAGGAAATATGGACTTGTGCTATGAAGTATGGGCTTGTGCTAGGAAGTATGGACTTGTGCTGGGAAGTATAAACTTGTGCTAAGAAATATGAACTTGTGCTAGGAAGTGTGGGCTTGTGCTAGGCAGCATGAGCAATCTATGCTAGGAAGTGTGGGCCTGTGCTAGGCAGCATGAACTTGTGCGAGAAAATGTGGGCTTGTGCTAGGCAGCATGAACTTGTTGTGGGAGAAAGTGTGGGCTTGTGCTAGGCAGCATGAGCTTATTGTGGGAGAAAGTGCAGGCTTGTGCTAGGCAGCATGAGCTTGTTGTGCGAGAACATTTGGGCTTGCGCTAAGCAGCATGAGCTTGTTGTGTGAGGAAGTGTGGGCTTGTGCTAGGCTGCATGAGCTTGTTACGCTAGGAAGTTTGGGATTGTGCTAGACAGCATGAGCTTGTGCGAGAAAGTGTGGGCTTGTGCTAGGCAGCATGAGCTTGTTGTGGGAGAAAGTGTGGACTTGTGCTAGGCAGCAAGAGCTTGTTATGCTAGGGAGGTTGGGATTGTGCTAGGCAGCATGAGCTTGTTACACTAGGAAGTTTGGGATTGTGCTTGGGAGCATGGACTTGTTACACTAGGAAGTTTGGGATTGTGCTAGGCAGCATGAGCTTGTTACACTAGGAAGTTTGGGATTGTGCTAGGCAGCATGAGCTTGTTATGCTAGGAAGTTTGGGATTGTGCTAGGTAGCATGAGCTTGTTATGCTAGGAAGTGTAGGCTTGTGCTAGGCAGCATGAGCTTGTTATGCTAGGAAGTTTGGGATTGTGCTAGGGAGCATGAGCTTGTTATGCTAGGAAGTTTGGGATTGTGCTAGGCAGCATGTGCTTGTTACACTAGGAAGTTTGGGATTGTGCTAGGCAGCATGGGCTTGTTATGCTAGGAAGTTTGAGATTGTATTAGGCAGCATGGGCTTGTTACACTAGGAAGTTTGGGATTGTGCTAGGCAGCATGGGCTTGTTACACTAGGAAGTTTGAGATTGTATTAGGCAGCATGGGCTTGTTACACTAGGAAGTTTGGGACTGTGCTAGGCAGCATGAGCTTGTGATGCTAGGAAGTTTGGGATTGTGCTAGGCAGCATGAGGTTGTTACACTAGGAAGTTTGGGATTGTGCTTGGCAGCATGAGCTTGTTATGCTAGGAAGTTTGGGATTGTGCTAGGCAGCATGAGCTTGTTACACTAGGAAGTTTGGGATTGTGCTAGGCAGCATGAGCTTGTTACACTAGGAAGTTTGGGATTGTGCTAGGAAGCATGAGCTTGTGATGCTAGGAAGTTTGGGATTGTGCTAGGCAGCATGAGCTTGTTACACTAGGAAGTTTGGGATTGTGCTAGGCAGCATGAGCTTGTTATGCTAGAAAGTTTGGGATTGTGCTAGGCAGCATGAGCTTGTTATGCTAGGAAGTTTGGTATTGTGCTAGGCAGCATGAGCTTGTCATGCTAGGAAGTTTGGGATTGTGCTAGGCAGCATGGGCTTGTTATGCTAGGAAGTTTGGGCTTGTGCTAGGCAGCATGAACTTGTTATGCTAGGAAGTTTGGGCTTGTGCTAGGCAGCATGAGCTTGTTATGCTAGGAAGTTTGGGATTGTGCTAGGGAGCATGAGCTTGTGATGCTAGGAAGTTTGGGATTGTGCTAGGCAGCATGAGCTTGTTATGCTAGGAAGTTTGGGTTTGTGCTAGGCAGCATGATCTTGTTATGCTAGGAAGTTTGGGATTGTGCTAGGGAGCATGAGCTTGTTATGCCAGGAAGTTTGGGATTGTGCTAGGGAGCATGAGCTTGTGATGCTAGGAAGTTTGGGATTGTGCTAGGCAGCATGAGCTTGTTATGCTAGGAAGTTTTGGTTTGTGCTAGGCAGCATGAGCTTGTTACACTAGGAAGTTTGGGATTGTGCTAGGCAGCATGAGCTTGTTATGCTAGGAAGTTTGGGATTGTGCTAGGCAGCATGAGCTTGTTACACTAGGAAGTTTGAGATTGTGCTAGGCAGCATGAGCTTGTTATGAAGTTTAGGCTTGTGGATATTCCTATACCTGTAAATAGAGCCATGATTGATAGATACTTCAGTAACAAATTATTTTATGATCTTATTAGACGTGCATGGTCTCAATCGTGAAACTTGATGTGTGCAATTGGTAGAACATTATTAGGAAAAAACTGTTTTGATATTGCGAGATTAAGTTTGAAACCTTGGACATAATTTTGTGATTGATTTATCAATATGCACACAGTTTCACAGAAAATGAACCCAGATAAAAATACACAAGGACTTTATACATGCGCCAACATTAGCTGATTTATTTAGAGAAACAACAACACAAACTTTGGTGCATATATGGATAGGGTTCAACAAGTGAATGTAATGTTTTGTTACAACACAACAAACACTATACATATCATATAGTAAGGCCAAAAAAAGTGTCATCATGTAGAAATTAGGTTGGAGAAAGTACCGACATAGAGTTTTAATGTTGTTAAAGTTATCAACATGTTAGGTCATATATGTCAGCATAGAGTTATAAAGCTGTTGAGTTATTAGGCCAAATATGTTATCTACATAGAGTTATTAGGCCATATATGTTATCATTTATCAACATAGAGTTATTAGGCTGTGTATGTTATCTACATAGAGTTATTACGCAAAATATGTTATCATTTATCAACATAGAGTTATTAGGCTGTGTATGTTATTAGCATAGTTATTAGGCCGTGTATGTTATCGACATAGAGTTATTAGGCTGTGTATGTTATCGACAAAGTTATTAGGCTGTATATGTTATTAGCATAGTTATTAGGCCGTGTATGTTATCGACATAGAGTTATTAGGCTGTGTATGTTATCAACATAAGAGTTATTAGGCATGTATGTTATCAGTATAGGGTTATTAGGCAGTATAACACAGAATAGTATAAGTTATCAAAGTAGAATGATAAGGTTATATACTTTATTGATATCAAGTTATAAGGCAGAATAAGTTATCAACATAGAGTAGTTAGGCCCTGGAAGTTCTTGACATAGATTTATGGGGCAGTATTAGTTGTTGATATGGAGTTATTATGCCGTTAAACTTACCAATGTTGAAAAATTTGGCTGTCTTACATGCCAACATGGAGTTATTGTGCCGTATAAATTGTGGACGTTGAGTAATTAGTCCTTATAAATTGCTGGCATGGAGTTGTTAGGCTGTATTAGTTACCGATACAAAGGTATACATTGCTAAGGTGGAGTTATAACTGACCATCTGAAATTAAAATTGTGTGTATGACTGAGTAACTAATGTCTGTAAATGGAATATTAACTGTGTTGACAGTGCAATTTATCTGCAAGAATAATACTTATGTATCATGTTCATGCACTGTACATGCGTGACGATTTGCAGTGTGTCTGAATAGAACGAACATCAAACATAATAGAGAACTTAATACAAAAGTCCAAAGTAATTTTTTTAAATGTAAGTACTTTCTAACGGTAACCTGCATCAGATTGTAATTATAACATTCAAAACATCTTTACATAAAGTGAAATTTAAACTTTTTTCTTTCAGTTACAGATGTGTTTATGTGACTGACTATCCATGTTTGATAAATAAAGTCATCAATAAAACTCCTCGGCATTGACCTGCAGGCTGAAAGGAGTAACTATAAATATTAATCTGTGCAATAATGTATTAAATAATTTCTTCAGATATCAAAGATTTTCATGTATTTATAATAATAGCAACTGAGTTTTATGTCAAAAACCTCCACAAATTTATGCAAAGCAATGTCAAAATACAATGTAGTGTCTTTTAGCCATTTCATTGTCTTTGATTGTAATTTATAAATGACCATAGGTTAAGAACTAATTTTCACATCAGGAAAATGATTTTAGTCCAATAACAGGAAAAAGAATTAATTTCTTTATAATTTAAAAAAAAAGAAAAGAAAATTATGTCACTTTTCTGAAGTGGCCCTCATATAGTAATAGCCTCACACAGTCTCAAATGGGGAAATAATAGCATATAAAAACCACATATATAGACAACATGTTAGAACATGAGCAATATACATTTAACACACTATAAAAAATGTAGTGCTTTAAAAAATGGGATCAAACTTCCTTTTTTGATATTACACAATGTCCCATGCCCCTAGCATTTGTAATATTTTTAGCATCCCTTGCCAAGCCCTTAACTAGCTTGAGCAGAAGGCCCTGTGTTTAATAACTTTGTTCTTGATTCTGCACTGTACAGTCAAGGTAATTATACACTAAACTATGCTTAGTGGTAACAAATATATACCGATGCTGGTTTCTCGTGCGTGTGGAAACAAATGTGGCCGGACAAAAATGTTCAACATTAGTGAACAGGCATGATTTTATTCCGCTTTAAAGCGGAATTCCGCTGTTTGTCGCGTCCGATTCCGATTTTTAATTTTAATTTCCGCTCCGGATTCAAAATCACGTTTCGTCGATATTGTTCCAATTTTTACATTTACCGGCATGTTTCCGGTTTGTGAAATGTGAGCCGCAATCTGATTGGCTTAGATCGAAGCGTTGTCCAATGGTTAAACGCGTATTAAAGGAGTTTGGGTTACAAATGCCATGTGAGTATCATGGCTACGAAAGTTGTGGAGAGGCAAGAAAATACATAGCTCTTAGCGAATAAAGGGCTTAAAACCCAGTGGAAGTGGGAATGGCTCGAGAATAACGTTGACGGGGAGCCAGTTTGACGTTTTATTAGAAAGCTTGACATGAGAGGACTGGCAAAGTGTGAACTTTGCAACAAGAATATAAATTACGGTGGGAGAGGTTGGAGGAGTCTGGAGCAACATATGATAAAAAACTCCAATGGGATAATCTGAAGATAGTAAGCTCCAATTATTCTATCGAAACTGTGTCATTTTAAGTCTGCAAACAAAGCAAAACAAAGGGTTAAATAATTTATATTGAAGACTGAAATCAGTTGGACTTGTTATCAATGTTATCAAGTTTATTGTGTCACTTACTTCTTACTTGTTGATACTGAATACACATGTTTAAGATAGTTTTCTTTTTCTTTAGTCTTAAATTGTTAAAGAAATAAAGCCAGTTGCCAGATTTGAAAACAATGCATTAGGATAATGACAAAAGAATATTAACAAGCAACTAAGAACAAAAAAAAGATTTTTTTTTAATTACCAACATCAATGTTTGACCTATATTTCCTCTGTACACAAGGATCTATTGGAAAAAAAAATTCCCCCACTGGGATGTAGTTTTAATGGAATATCAAAGTGTCCCAAAAATATCTAGTTCTGGGCATGAAAAATCATAACATTTTTTTCAAGTTTGAAAAAAAAGGAAAAAAAAAACACACTTGAATTTGAAAACATCAAAAGGTGCTCAGGAGAGGCCCAGAATGCAGCATTTTGCACCATTTTTCCCAGAGCTTCTGGGGGCCTTAAGTGACCCCCAGACCCCCGGCCGTAAAACGTTTAATTAATTTTCCTTTTCAGCTTTTTTTCTTCAAACTTAAAATCATGCCTGAGTGAAGTCAGAAAAGTCATTGGACATTCTACATTGGCTGCTGTATTGTAGAATTGATTGTTGTCACGCTTAGATGTGTTATTATAGATGTTATTTTTGTTACGGGGACGTAATTATCTATATATTAGTGGCTAGTCTCTCTAAATGCAAGCAGGTCTTTGTATTTTAAATACTCAGATTTTATTCTGTCTGGTGCTGGTCTGGAAAGCTGTGCCTCTTATGCAATGCATTATTTTTATGGGGACAATAGTGTAGCTGACAATATCAGGAAATAACAGCTCTCCTGTGAGAATGTTTTCAGATAAAACCGATGTTCCATTTTTTAACAGTGTAGCTTGCAACAATAAAGTGTAGCTTGCTCTTATGAAAAAGGTAGCAGACATTTATAGGAATTTGCAGATGTTTGGCAAGGTCTTGTTTAACAAAAGAAAGAGTATGCCTCATAGATGTCTTACATCCTTGCTTTTTCTTGTATTATTTGAAATGTCTTATGATTGTTGTGCTTGCACTGTGGTACTCTGATTAACAATCCTCCACAGATATCCATATCCTGATTAAATTTCACTGTAATGCCACCATCTCCAAAAGAACAGGCGTTAAAAACCAAGGATGGGACCTGCTGACCTATTTGGACTACCTTAGACATGATCTAACAAGGGAGACAATATTCATTTAACCAATGTTCCTCGTTAACTGGTCTTCTGTTTACGACATGGTTTAAAATACTGCATTATGGATCAATGATCATTTGAAGTTTACTGTCAAATATTAATAAGGTATGAACAGAAAATTGTGAAATAAGTATAGATCTGTGCATAAGAAACCATTGTTTAAACAAAATAACCTAATTTTAAATGTTTTTTGGTGTATTTCTTTCTAACCTAACAATAAATTTTAATACAAAATGCCTTCTTTTTTTTTAAATCTGAGGGGTGCCACTAAAAGGGCAGGCTTCTTAATTAGAATAAATACAGTACACCAACTATATGCTATCAGTCTATCCCATCCACTTTGTATAAACAGTGCCACTCTGGTACGGTGTAACTATACTTGATATTGGAAAACTGTTGAAGAGGATAATTCCCATGATGTTCATTTCATTTATAAGGTACAATCTGTATAGTGTGAATATGTAATTAAGGATTATTGCGGATTGTATTGCGGTAATATTTTGTTAATATTGCTAACAGTGATTTGTTTTATTTCTGGTAGTGTAGAAATGTATGACATCATAAATTCTACTTTAAAAAGATTTTTATTTTATGTTGTTCAGGTGTGACTTTATCTGAAAGACTTAATGGCTTGTCTTATGTTATTTTGCTGAAAACAACAACAACATCAATCAACAACATCACTATCCAAATCAAAAATAATTTAAAAGTTGTTCCAGTCTTTGATATTTTTTTGCCATTAACATCAATTATTAACATGGACAATATAATAGAAAGGTTGTGTGATTGGATTTTTTATGGCTTATCATTTAGCATCTTTGTTTTAATAAACACCCAGCATTTATGCTAATTTTAAAGAAAGTTTTTATCTTAAGTTTTCGTTATCATCAATTAATAATAGAATGGTATAAAAATTACATATAATTAAAAAATAGTTGTTTTTTTTGTACAAGTATCAATTATTGAAATTGTGTTTGTTTTAAAGGACTAGTAAAGGCATTGTTTTGCAGATTTTCATTCATCATATGTGTCTTTTTCTCCTTTATAAAATAAGGCACTTTTGCTTGATTTTGATACTTTGAAGTTAAACAGGATTTCTTATGTTGTAAGATGTTTCAGCAGTTGTACTTCAGTTTTATTTGTATGCTTGTACAATCTATATAAATAAATTGCCTCACCACCTATAATTATATTTACAAGTACACTTACATAATTCTGTCTGTATGTATGGAACTTGTTATGTTTCACATCATAGTAACAGATTTAAAACAGACTGGCCACCACCACTAAAGGAAATTGGGGATACATAAGTGTCATTTTGTTTGTCTGTCCCTCTGTCTGGTCCACAATGTTAATCATTACCAAATAGTATATAAGTGGGGGTATAAAAAATATTAGTGATTGTGATAAATGCACTTGGTGTATCATGCTGTATATAATATCGTAGAACATTAGTCTGGTGGAGTACTGTTGGTTCTACCCAGCCTTTGGTCTTTCTCCACCATCAATTATCTGGACATCACCAGTATGATCATAACTGTTGCCTTCTTAGAACAGATAGATCAAGCTGACACAAATAGTTAAAATCCAGATCAATTGGCTCCCTGCTGGAAGCTGTCTAATCTCAGTCTACATTATTTGCTGCTTAATCTTAATACATTCATTGTTACCACTGCATGAATGTTTAGCAAATAAGTAACAAATTAGTATTTGTAAAACCAATGTCAGATACCAAGGGTAAATGCAAGTGTTCAAAGTGTTAAGTATGCCTTTGGCAAGTCAAGTTCATTAGAGCAAGGATATCTGATGTTCACAGTTGATTAGAGAACTCTGACTACAATACCTTTGACATAAAACAGCCAATAGATTAAGCTTTAAGGTAAATTGTTCACCATGACCTTCAGACTTAAAGGTGTATTTTCTAGGGATTTGAGATTGATGACTAATTATAGAAGTTGCTGTTGTTCACTCGCCTATATAATCTACTGGTTTACAAACATGCAATCTTTCTTTGGTCCCAAATAGGGAGACTTAGGCTCCCAGAGAAGCAGAATAAGGGTGTCAGGGTGGGAGATTTCCGTGAATGCACATTTAACTGACTTGTGGCTTATTTCTATTTGTAAAACAACATTTTTTGCCTTTGTTTATCAATAATCATAGTAATTTCAAGGATAAGATTTTTCTTTACTAAATTTTAATGAACTTTGAAATATATCTAACATATTTTAATTCACTATCTAGACATAACAATAAACAACAGCCAAACATAGTGTTATCAAGTCAAGTGTCAACAGCACTTGCTAATGCATTGAAAAAGGTTTCCAAAGTGATCTAAATCTAGTCTACCGTCAAATTCAATTTTACATAAAATTATGTACTTATTAAGATGTTTAATTTGAAATAATGAGTATGCAAGCTTAAAAATAGTTTATTTAATTTGTAAGTTAGTGACACTTTGATATTTTTACATATATAAGTCAAATGCTAATGCAAAAAAAAAAGCTGAAATTATTTTACATTAATCAATGAATTATTTTACAATGTATCATCTTATAACATTAAAGATGTTAAGTGGTCTGAACAAGTTGAAATGGAAAATATGTTTTAAAAGTGTCTATGGTTGGCATTTTATTAAATATTCATGCACAAAATGAGATGGTATTAACTGTCACAAAAATCATTTATGTAAAGAAACGATTTATTCCTCTTAAAAAAGCTAAAGTCAAAGTAAGCTTTACATAATGTTGGGAAATTCTGCCATGTTCTCCACTTCTTAGTATTAACTTGTTCCAAGGTTTCTTTGACCCTTGCAGATTTGTCCACACGCCAACCCCCCCCCCCCCCCCCCCCCCCCCCCCCACCCTCCCACCCTGGGGCCCCCTCCCCCGACATATTTCAGGGCTAGAAGATTGCCTACATGTCTTACACTTATGTTGTTTTGTGAGTGCCAATAATGTCCTAAATAATATGCAGTTAGCAAAAGGCCTTTGCAAAGAATCAAAATCAAATCAACGATTGTTTTAGCAGCACAATTCACAAACATACATGTTGCAAGCTCTGTGTATTCAAGTGTTATTGTTTCAAACATTCATCTCTCTCTTGCAAACTTGTTTTTGTGTTAATTTCATATACACATTATTACTTTAACATAATGTTTGTTCCTAACCATGTTAATTACACGCAACATGATCTTAGTATAGGTTCTGAGTCTAAGTTGGTGATTCTTCGAGTCGGTCCCTTTGATGACTGACTGTCCCAAGGCGGTAACTGTTGGGTTTGCTCATTTTGTTAAATGACTCACCGCACTTTACTTTTACATTTGGCTTGCACGTGAATACCCTTTCTTTTTAACATGGTAAAACATTATACAGCAGTCACAGCTTAAGAAAAAGGAAATCAGTACTAGAGTAAGATACGTATCGTGTACACACGAGCACATCAGTTTGAACAAATGCTGTAGTCTGCTGAAAAAATGGCGCTAATATCCAATAACGTCACACATATAATTAGCTTGAATTGTTTTTTTTTGTTTGCAAGGCATGTACGCAGGTCAGTTGGTAAATGTTTCTGAATTATTCTGTCATGTTAGTTGCCTGCATTCAAGTGCAGGCATGTCCATTATTCTACACATTTACTTGATTTACGTAATGTATTCGAAGTAATGAAGTAGACGGAAACAATTGTTCTTTTTTTTGCAGTCAGGAGATTTGTCAAATGCAATAATAATGCTGGAAATTAGTACCTTGACTCGATTAGGAGAAAAATTAAGACGTTAAGTCTAATAATCCTGAGCTTTTGTTTGGGTAAATACAGAATAGATCTCATAGCACCCTATTAACGGGTTATTGAACATTTAAAATTTCGAAGCTCAGTCCAATGCCTGCGTCCATACGTGCATTAAACATTGCTTCCATTTTCCAGATATTGTTGTGTTAAAAAATAGAACATGTGACACTGATTGGGCATGATTTCCGCCATTTTCTAAATGGGTGTGGTTATATTGTCAATCAAGGGATTACAGTTTGTGGCGGTTGCCTTCTTACACTAGTAGACAGGACACGAATAACTGCTTTGACCAATGATGGGCAGTGATCTGTTCTGATTAGCTGCACACTTACACACGCAGGTGCTGGTCACTCGCAGTATTTATATTGCGTAATGAAATGATTGGCTGGTAGCAACTGACTGGGGCAGTCTTTAGGAGGAGTAAGATTAAGTCTGCTAGGAACATCAAAGTGGGAACATCAAAGCGGGAGAATTGATATGTTCAGCGTGAGGCGTGAGACAGACCCCTGATATCGGGAGTCTCCCGGGAATATCGGGAAAGATCACATGGGTTTAGTTATGCTGTGCTGAAGTTGTACAGAGTGGCATTATGTTAATATTATAAGTCTGGGGTCCTCCTTCACCATAAATAGACTGGATCTCACCAATATGAACATAATGATATCTGTTCATACAAGAATAATGTTGTCCAAAATCTGGAACAGGTAATGGTGGTTTTTGACAGTTTTCCTTTATCAACACAGTCAATAAAACCTTACCCTTCTTTTGGGGAGATTTTGGCATAATTCCTGCATAAACTTATGCTTAGTCAAAATATAGATGATTTTGTACAGTACCTCAAATTGTTTCACAGGACAAATCATGAAAAATTGTTCTAAATTTTTATTCTTTCCATATCATAAGGTTTGAGTCCAGTTTGAAGCAAAAACTTTGCTGTGGGGAGGTTTTCCAACTAACCCGCATGGTGACTAGGTGGTTCTACCCATACATAAGTCTGGGTCTTCCTCCCCCAATAATGAGCTGGATATCACCAATATGACCATAATTATGTCAAATCAATGTTTTAAAAAACAAACAAAAACAGGACATTAAATCCAAATCAGGAGTAAGCCTGCTAAAACACAAGGTGATCAGGCCAAAATAGTATAGCTCCTGCTGTTAGCTGTCTAATCAGGGCATACACTTGTTGCAGCTGTGTATTAGGGTAAATTATGTTACCTTTTCTATAAAGGTGTAAGCAGAAGTGTTTATTATTGATCATTATTTAATGTTTGTGTTGCTTTTAAAATACATTGCAATGACCAGTTATGATCACTGTAGTGACATCAAGCTATGTTGGTTGACAAATACCCCAGACAAATGTCAGGATAGAACCACCGCAAGTCAGCTAAAGGACCTGGGCCTTAAACAGGACTCACACCGATGGGGTGAGAGGCTAAGAAGTCAGAGGAGTTTTAAATCAGTGACTCTACCATGAGTCTTCTTAATTAAAGGTGGTATCCGACAGTTTGGACCGAAAATATTTTCATTAAACAGCTTAGTAAACCATTGTTATATGAACAGATCTAGTAAAAATATTGTTTATTGTTGCCCTACACCATCAAAAAAATTAACCATAATGCCACAATCATCATTACAAACATCTATTTCTTGTCTCAGCCACGGTTCACTGTAAGCTATTTTTAAACCAAGAAAACCATGTGACCACTAATGTTTTAGTTCACCCACCTCATCCACTGTGATATCGATGTCTATTTTTAGCAGGAATCTCAATTGTTGTAATTTACTGATACTGTTACATATATATAAGATGTAGACAAACTGTTGGATACCACCAATAAATGTAGAATGATGAGTATCATCTCTTAGCTTTGTATCAGCACAAGTTGATCAGTATGTTTTGTGACCCTTGAATACAGTTTTTATTAAATAACTATTAAGTTTGTAGCAAAGTATGATAAGGGTTCAATGTAAGTACTTGGTTTAAATGTCAGTCTTTATAATGAACAGGTAAACATCTTTTTCTGAGAGAAAGTGGACCTGTTACAAATTATTCTCAACCCCATTTATTACCTGGGGATTTAAGGACCTTTCTTAACATTTGTGTGCTTGCCATCAAAGGGTCTATTGATACCTTTGTCCATTGTAACACCAAATGTTACCTAATTTTAATGTTATATGTGGAGTAAAGATAAAATTTCAGCCAGACACATTATGTCATTGTCAGTAACTGGGCTGACTTTTATGGTGAAGAAATGTTGAATGTAATCCTTAGACATTTATTAGTTGATAAGGAACAGGATTCTGATTGGCTGCTGTGTCAGCAGTACAGATGACCTGGATAGCAAAGAATCATTTTTTGAGGTTCATAAAAGTACAGTTATTTGGCAAACAAAATCCTGCATTATTCTTACATACGTCAATGTTTTTCTCCTCATGAAAATTGTTTTTTTAATAGCACATATTTATCATGTGTATACAATCAGAACTTATACCTTTCATCCAAGCAATCATCTCTTGTATATGTATCCGGCACAGTGATAAGTACACAATCATAACCTAAAATTTGTGGGAAGAAGAATACGGTACATCACAAAACAGTTCTTAAGGGTGGTAAGCATAGTGTATGGGGTCATTTTTTCCTATGAAATTATGTTAATCAATTTACACTTCACATTTTGCTACCACAAGTTCAATAGAAATAACAAAAACATTTATCATGTAAGTTACTCCTCAGCCCCTCACCACATACGTTTGATTCCTGGTCGGGGCCAGAACTTATGGGGAAGACATCCTGCTGACCAGCAGTGTGCCAGTGGTTCTACCCAGACATTTGGCCTGTACCAATAATTAACATTGCTACTTTGACCATAATTGTGTCATTTTTATGTAACAAAATAAAATAAAAATGATAATGTGTGAGGCTGTGTCTGTTTATCAGCTTTGAGAGGAAGCGTGACAACATTCATTTCATCTACACTCACTTGCATTGACTTCAATCATATTTCAACCTTGGAGTGAAGCCAACAAAGAACAAATTTATTCATTAGCATGTTGCCTGATTGTAACCAATAAAATACAATTGACCAATTTTATTAATAAATTAAATATTGATAACATGGTTAAAATGTTTTTTCAGGGAAATTAAAGTTTTAACCAGAGAAATAATGAAAAATTGATTGTATTATCCAGGAAACTTGCATGCTTCATTTGAAAAGTTTGTTAATTTTTTAAGGAGTCAAGTATTGTATCTATTATCAGCTTACATTTTACATGCAAAAGCATATTAAATCTTATAATAACCCCCCTGTTTTACACCAATGTATTAAATAGCTCTAGATTACCTCTTGGATCTGAATCTGCACTCTTTGCTGAATGTCTAGCAGCATATCCAGGCACCAGTATGTTTGTTTGTTTGTTTATTGAGTTTATCGTCCCAGCAACGGTATGTCCACTTGAGGTATATATAGTGCTGCCTTCACTGTGTATAGCATGCCAAGAACACCTGGCATGATACCACACCCAATCACATTATCCTGACACTGGGCCAACCAGTCATGGAACTACCCTTATATTTGCTTAAGCATTAGCAAGGGAGCTATACCATTTTTTTAACGATTTTGGTTTTGTCATGTCTCAGTATCGAACACTGGGCCTTCCTTTCCTGGAGCCTGATTGCTCTGCCAGTTTTGGAAATAGGGTCAGCCACAGTAGCAAAATAGTAGCAAGTTCAAGCCCTGATCATGAATTAGGTTTTTAAAACTAGGATTAATATAGTCAAAGGATATAAACAGAAATGGTTCACATGCAAAACAACACTATGAAGTTCCATGTTAGTAAACAATGTTGTATTGGTTTGAATTGAAAGGAAGAGAAAAAATGACAATCTGACAAAGCCTGTAAATTAGTTGATATATATGCCTATATAGGATATGATCCAACCTTGTGACACTCTACCTGTGTAAGTAAATTGTTCATTATGTACAAATACAAGGGATAATTATATTGACAGACTGAACTTTTGAGGGGCAGATATTTTAAACAAATGTTGATGTAACATATATATATATACATATATACACCTTTACCTAAAAGGTAAGAGGATTAATCTTGCAGTAAACATATGCAGTCCTAAATCTACATGTATATGCCACCTTAAATCTATACTATCAGTAGGTGGTAAATGTGTTTTAGAAATGTATCACAGAGACACAGATATGGTCATTATTGGGATGTCCATATATAATAGTGGAGGAAAAACTCAGACAAATGTCTGGGTAGAACCACCGGCACCCTGCAAGTCAGCTGGAAGACCTTCTATCATTAAGTCCTTCACCCTGACTGGGCTTGCAGTAAGAGGCAAACAGTCAGATGCGTTACAAGTCTTTAGTGGGTACATAAGTCTCTTTCAAGTGGTCTTAGCTGTAAGGATGCTGTTTATACAGGCAAAAAAAGGGAAATATAATTCTTTATTATATATAGTCTAAAAGGATACACTCTCATTGAACAGTCAATTCATATAATATTTTCCTTTATTAAATTGATGTAAACTATGAACTGTAAGAGTGAAAAATGTTGATGAAGATGATTTAGATAATTTACATTATGATGATGATGACGATGATGATGATGACTATGATGATGATAAAGATTAAGATTATAAGGATAATGAGAATGACATACTAACAGATATTATAAATAGATATGTATATTAATAGCAACCAATAACGATTAAAAAAATATCTTGCTGAGTCACTATTAAACATAAATATAGGTGACTGCATCATATATTTCATATTTATGTGAATTATTCGGCTTGCCACCACATTTTTTTTACTCTTGTGTTTTATGTTATATAAGGTATATCATTCACTAGATGATGAAGATTTATTCACATTTGCAACTAAATTCATTCATGCGAGGAAGTCTTTCCATGTTTTTATTAATGAATATACTTCTTTGTATCTGAAGTCTGTTTGGGCATCGATAAACAATGTATAGATACATTGGAATACATTGAAAGGGATAAGAACTTGATTATAGACAAAAGTGAAAGATACATTATCAATATATCAATGAGATATTGTTCCTGATTGAAGAAAAAAAAAGCTACATCATCACAATCATAGTAATACACACAGGTGATGATTGTACCATAGTAATACACACAGGTGATGATTGTACCATAGTAATACACACAGGTGATGATTGTACCATAGTAATACACACAGGTGATGATTGTACCATAGTAATACACACAGGTGATGATTGTACCATAGTTATACACACAGGTGATGATTGTACCATAGTAATACACACAGGTGATGATTGTACCATAGTAATACACACAGGTGATGATTGTACCATAGTAATACACACAGGTGGCGATTGTACCATAGTTATACATACAGGTGATGATTGTACCATAGTAATACACACAGGTGATGATTGTACCATAGTAATACACAAAGGTGATGATTGCACCATAGTAATATAGAATACACACAGGCGATGACTGTACCATAGTTATACACACAGGCGATGATTGTACAACAGTAATACACACAGGTGATGATTGTACCATAGTAATACACAAAGGTGATGACTGTACAATAGTAATACACACAGGTGATGATTGTTTCATAGTAATACACACAGGCGATGACTGTACCATAGTAATACACACAGGTGATGATTGTACCATAGTAATATAGAATACACACAGGCGATGACTGTACCATAGTTATACACACAGGCGATGACTGAACCATAGTAATACACACAGGCGATGACTGTACCATAGTAATATAGAATACACACAGGCGATGACTGTACCATAGTTATATACACAGGTGATGATTGTACCAAAGTAATACACACAGGTGTTGATTGTACCATAGTAATACACACAGGTGATGATTGTACCATAGTAATACATACAGGTGATGATTGTACCATAGTAATACACACAGGTGATGATTGTACCATAGTAATACACACGTGAAGATTGTATCATAGTAATACAAACAGGTGATGATTGTACCATAGTAATACACACAGGTGATGATTGTACTATAGTTATACACACAGGAGATGATTGTACCATAGTAATACACACAGGTGATGATTGTATCATAGTAATACACACAGGTGATGATTGTACTGTAGTAATACACACAGGTGATGATTGTACCATAGTAATACACACGGGTGATGATTGTACCATAGTAATACATACAGGTGATGATTGTATCATAGTAATACACACAGGTGATGATTGTACCATAGTAATACACACAGGTGATGATTGTACCATAGTAATACATACAGGTGATGATTGTATCATAGTAATACACACAGGTGATGATTGTACCATAGTAATACACACAGGTGATGATTGTACCATAGTAATACACACAGGTGATGATTGTACCATAGTAATACACACAGGTGGCGATTGTACCATAGTTATACATACAGGTGATGATTGTACTGTAGTAATACATACAGGTGATGATTGTATCATAGTAATACACACAGGTGATGATTGTACCATAGTAATACATACAGGTGATGATTGTATCATAGTAATATACACAGGTGATGATTGTACCATAGTAATACACACAGGTGATGATTGTACCATAGTAATACATACAGGTGATGATTGTATCATAGTAATACACACAGGTGATGATTGTACCATAGTAATACACACAGGTGATGATTGTACCATAGTAATACACACAGGTGATGATTGTACCATAGTAATACACACAGGTGATGATTGTACCATAGTAATACATACAGGTGATGATTGTACCATAGTTATACATACAGGTGATGATTGCACCATAGTTATACATACAGGTGATGATTGTACCATAGTAATACATACAGGTGATGATTGTACCATAGTAATACATACAGGTGATGATTGTATCATAGTAATACACACAGGTGATGATTGTACTATAGTTATACACACAGGAGATGATTGTACCATAGTAATACATACAGGTGATGATTGTTCCATAGAAATACACACAGGTGATGATTGTACCATAGTAATACACACAAGTGATGATTGTACCATAGTAATACATACAGGTGATGATTGTATCATAGTAATACACACAGGTGATGATTGTACTATAGTTATACACACAGGAGATGATTGTACCATAGTAATACATACAGGTGATGATTGTACCATAGTAATACATACAGGTGATGATTGTACCATAGTAATACATACAGGTGATGATTGTACCATAGTAATACATACAGGTGATGATTGTACCATAGTAATACATACAGGTGATGATTGTATCATAGTAATACACACAGGTGATGATTGTACTATAGTTATACACACAGGAGATGATTGTACCATAGTAATACATACAGGTGATGATTGTACCATAGAAATACACACAGGTGATGATTGTACCATAGTAATACACACAGGTGATGATTGTATCATAGTAATACACACATGTGATGATTGTATCATAGTAATACACACAGGTCATGATTGTATCAAAGTAATACACACAGGTGATAATTGTACCATAGCAATACACACAATTAATGATTGTATCATAGAAATACACACAGGTGATGACTGTACCATAGCAATACACACAATTGATGATTGTATCATAGTAATACACACAGGTGATGATTGTATCATAGTAATACACACAATTGATGATTGTACCATAGCAATACACACAATTGATGATTGTATCATAGTAATACACACAGGTGATGATTGTATCATAGTAATACACACAGGTGATGATTGTACCATAGCAATACACACAATTGATGATTGTATCATTGTAATACACACAATTGGTGATTGTACCATAGCAATACACACAATTGATGATTGTATCATAGTAATACACACAGGTGATGATTGTATCATAGTAATACACACAGGTGATGATTGTACCATAGCAATACACACAATTGATGATTGTATCATAGTAATACACACAGGTGATGACAGTACCATAGTAATACACACAGGTGATGATTGTACCATAGCAATACACACAATTGATGATTGTATCATAGTAATACACAAAGGTGATGACTGTACCATAGTAATACACACAGGTAATGATTATACCATAGTAATACACACATGTGATGACTGTACCATAGCAATACACAAAATTGATGATTGTACCATAGTAATACACACAGGTGATGACTGTACAATACTAATATACACAGGTGATGATAGTATCATAGTAATACACACAGGTGATGATTGTACCATAGTAATACACACAGGTGATAATTGTACCATAGTAATACACACATGTGATGACTGTACCATAGCAATACACACAATTGATGATTGTATCATAGCAATACACACAATTGATGATTGTATCATAGTAATACACACGTGATGGTTGTATTATAGTAATACACACAGGTGGTGACTGTACCATAGTAATACACACAGGTGATGATTGTATCATAGTAATACACACAGGTGATGAATGTACCATAGCAATACACACAATTGATGACTGTACCATAGTAATACACACAATTGATGATTGTATCATAGTAATACATACAGGTGATGATTGTATCATAGTAATACTAGTAATACACACAGGAGATGATTGTATCATAGTAATACACACAGGTGATGATTGTACCATACTAATATACACAGGTGATGATAGTATCATAGTAATACACACAATTGATGATTGTATCATAGTAATACACAAAGGTGATGATTGTATCATAGTAATACACACAGGTGATGATTGTACCATAGTAATACACACAGGTGATGTTTGTACCATAGTAATACACACATGTGATGATTGTACCATAGTAATACACACAGTTGATGATTGTACCATAGTAATACATACAGGTGATGATTGTACCATAGAAATACACACAGGTGATGATTGTACCATAGTAATACACACAGGTGATGATTGTACCATAGTAATACACAAAGGTGATGACTGTACCATAGTAATACACACAGGTGATGATTGTACCATAGTAATACACACAGGTGATGATTGTACCATAGTAATACACACAGGTGATGATTGTACCATAGTAATACACACATGTGATGATTGTACCATAGTAATACACACAGGTGATGATTGCACCATAGTAATACATACAGGTGATGACTGTACCATAGCAATACACACAGGTGATGATTGTACCATCGTAATACAGGTGATGATTGTATCATAGTAATACACACAGGCATTGAGTGTATCATAGTAATACACACAGGTGATGATTGCATCATAGTAATACACACAGGTTATGATTGTGCAATAGTAATACACACAGGTAATGACTGTACCATAGTAATACACAAATGTGATGGTTGTACCATAGTAATACACACATGTGATGATTGTACCATAGTAATTACATAAATGTGATGTTTGTACCATAGTAATACACACATATGATGTTTGTACCATAGTAAAACACACATGTGATGATTGTACCATAGTAATACACACATGTGATGTTTGTACCATAGTAATACACACATGTGATGATTGCACCATAGTAATACACACATGTGATGATTGTACCATAGTAATACACACATATGATGTTTGTACCATAGTAATACACAAATGTGATGGTTGTACCATAGTAATACACACATGTGATGATTGTACCATAGTAATACACACATATGATGTTTGTACCATAGTAATACACACATGTGATGATTGTACCATAGTAATACACAAATGTGATGTTTGTACCATAGTTATACACATATGTGATGATTGTACCATAGTAATACACACAGGTGATGGTTGTATTGAAGTTATACACACAGTTGATGCTTTTTATTTATGGTAATAACCCACAGAAATGATTTTATAGTCAATAGGGAAACAAGTTTTTTCAATTTATATAAATTGCTCTCGATTGAGCACTTCCTAGGTAGAATCAGTGCTCAGATACCTGGAGAAATGTGCAGTTAATAGACTTGCCCAAAGAATAACATAATTTGGTCAGTTTCAGGGTTCGACCCAAGAACCTTATGAGGTGGAGTCCAATGTCTTAACCGCCAGACTGTTAAAGTTTTTTTCTGAATATTTAAAAACAAACCCAAAACAATTAAAACAAATCTTTTAGTTATTCAACATTTCTTTAAAAACAAATTCAAACTGCATGAAATGTAAGAGAAGCCAAAATGAGAGAGCTCTCCCAGGATACGAACCACAGACTTCCCTAGCATGTCACTCTACCAGCTGAGGTTAGAGACTGTACCTGAACTTTCAGTGAAACTACTACACTTATACCTTCTTACAAAGTGAGATTCAGTATGATTTTCATCCCTGGTTCTACTCTATAACACTACTGTGTATCACAATAATGTAGTAGGCCCTGGCACCAAATGCAACAGGAAAAGAAAAAAAAGAGCATCCACCTGGGATTGAACCACTGGCCTCAAAATACTAACAGGTTTTTCTATACCAACTGTGCTATAGATGCTCTGTGAACAATCTATCAGTGAGGCTGCTACAGACAAAAACAACACTTAAATTCATCCAACATTTTTAAGGCAGTCACTATGGTCACCTATTCATAGGTGCTCATGAGGGTGTTCTATCAATAGCCATATCAGAAATATATCAGGTAGTGTTAGCCAAAAAGTAACCGAGGGCAATTATTCTGTTTGACACAGGGACAGAGCCCTGACTGAAGGCATCCTAAAGGTTCCCTAAAGTTTACATACACTTTACATGCATTCTGCTCTGTAATTATTAGCCCTTGGTATGGCAGGTCATGGATTCAGACACAGAGGCTGAGACTTGCTAAAGGTTTTACAGAGTACTTGTAGTGGTTTAGCTCCTTGCTTGAGCTCAGCTTTTATAAGTAGCTCCCTAACTGTTTGTTAGCATGTTAGCCAAAGGTTTCAGCCAACCATGTGTCCAATATGTACAAGGTCTTAAAATGGTAGATGCATGATTTTCTTTGTCTCTGCTCATCTTATGCATTGAGTTCCCTGTACCAGGAAAATGTTTGCGGTTGTGGTATCATGTTAATAGTACACTTCCAAAAAGAAGTTAGGAAATGCAGCACTACATCTGCTTCAGATGAGATATGTCATTCTTCCTGTTAGATGTCATCTTTCTTTCAGAACACAGTTTTCTCTTCCACTGCATAGAAAAAGGGACCTATTAAGCTTTTCCAGGATATGAATGAGGATACAAGATTTTGATTATTGTTTTCAAACAGCCATATAACAGTTTTACTTTAACAATCAGAGGAAAGTAAACATTTGATTTGTTTAGCATTTATTACATTTGAGGGGGCACTCATGGTGGAGAAATTAGAGTTTGCTGACTTGTAACTCCTTAGCCCCTCACTGCATGGACTGGGCTCAAGGCGAAAACTTTCTTATGGGGCAAGCTAACCTGGGTTGTGCCAGTGGTTCTGTTAGACATGGTGGTAGTGGTTCTTGTAGCACAGTCCAGTGGTTCTGTTAGATGTGGTGGAAGTGGTTCTTGTAGTGGTTCTTGTAGCACAGTCCAGTGGTTCCGTTAGACATGGTGGTAGTGGTTCTTGTAGCACAGTCCAGTGGTTCTGTTAGACATGGTGGTAGTGGTTCTTGTAGCACAGTCCAGTGGTTCTGTTAGATGTGGTGGTAATGGTTCTTGTAGCACAGTCCAGTGGTTCTGTTAGACATGGTGGTAGTGGTTCTTGTAGCACAGTCCAGTGGTTCCGTTAGACATGGTGGTAGTGGTTCTTGTAGCACAGTCCAGTGGTTCTGTTAGATGTGGTGGTAGTGGTTCTTGTAGTGGTTCTTGTAGCACAGTCCAGTGGTTCCGTTAGACATGGTGGTAGTGGTTCTTGTAGCACAGTCCAGTGGTTCTGTTAGATGTGGTGGTAGTGGTTCTTGTAGCACAGTCCAGTGGTTCTGTTAGATGTGGTGGTAGTGGTTCTTGTAGCACAGTCCAGTGGTTCTGTTAGATGTGGTGGTAATGGTTCTTGTAGCACAGTCCAGTGGTTCTGTTAGATGTGGTGGTAGTGGTTCTTGTAGCACAGTCCAGTGGTTCTGTTAGATGTGGTGGTAGTGGTTCTTGTAGCACAGTCCAGTGGTTCTGTTAGATGTGGTGGAAGTGGTTCTTGTAGCACAGTCCAGTGGTTCTGTTAGATGTGGTGGTAGTGGTTCTTGTAGCACAGTCCAGTGGTTCTGTTAGATGTGGTGGTAGTGGTTCTTGTAGCACAGTCCAGTGGTTCTGTTAGATGTGGTGGAAGTGGTTCTTGTAGCACAGTCCAGTGGTTCTGTTAGATGTGGTGGTAGTGGTTCTTGTAGCACAGTCCAGTGGTTCTGTTAGATGTGGTGGTAGTGGTTCTTGTAGCACAGTCCAGTGGTTCTGTTAGATGTGGTGGTAGTGGTTCTTGTAGCACAGTCCAGTGGTTCTGTTAGATGTGGTGGTAATGGTTCTTGTAGCACAGTCCAGTGGTTCTGTTAGATGTGGTGGAAGTGGTTCTTGTAGCACAGTCCAGTGGTTCTGTTAGATGTGGTGGTAGTGGTTCTTGTAGCACAGTCCAGTGGTTCTGTTAGATGTGGTGGAAGTGGTTCTTGTAGCACAGTCCAGTGGTTCTGTTAGATGTGGTGGTAGTGGTTCTTGTAGCACAGTCCAGTGGTTCTGTTAGATGTGGTGGTAGTGGTTCTTGTAGCACAGTCCAGTGGTTCTGTTAGATGTGGTGGTAGTGGTTCTTGTAGCACAGTCCAGTGGTTCTGTTAGATGTGGTGGTAGTGGTTCTTGTAGTGGTTCTTGTAGCACAGTCCAGTGGTTCCGTTAGACATGGTGGAAGTGGTTCTTGTAGCACAGTCCAGTGGTTCTGTTAGATGTGGTGGTAGTGGTTCTTGTAGCACAGTCCAGTGGTTCTGTTAGATGTGGTGGTAGTGGTTCTTGTAGCACAGTCCAGTGGTTCTGTTAGATGTGGTGGAAGTGGTTCTTGTAGCACAGTCCAGTGGTTCTGTTAGATGTGGTGGTAGTGGTTCTTGTAGCACAGTCCAGTGGTTCTGTTAGATGTGGTGGTAGTGGTTCTTGTAGCACAGTCCAGTGGTTCCGTTAGACATGGTGGTAGTGGTTCTTGTAGCACAGTCAAATGTGGTTGGTGTGGAAAGTATGAAAAATAATGTCTCTTGACAAGTTTGAAAAATTGTTGGTTGGGTGAGTAGCCTAGATACAACTTGTGTCAGGAGACCTTGAGGTATGATGATGTGTATGTCATCAGGTACATTCAAACATTGTTATGTGTTTGGGCCATGGATATCCAGTAAGCTCCCTATCATTGCTGGGAGCTGACACTGTTTGTTTTCTGAGGCAGTGTTTGTATAATTGAATGGCAAATAATGAAACAATGAAAGCTAGGACTTGGGAATTATAAACAGCAGCCACCGGGATATCAAGTTGGATGTAAAAATGTACTTGTGATTGGAAAAGAAGTTTCTTCAGCTGACTAGTATGAAGTTTTAATTAAGGATGTAGTGGTACTTTTTTATGCTGTGTATAATTATGTGTTGTTAGGATCTAGATCACATTTGGTAGGTAAAAGTGGAGGTGCTGAAAGTATGTCGAATAAGGTTACAAAATAATAGTTTCCTTTAGTTGTTATCTTGAATGGCATACTTATCTAAGGTGAGTTTTTATTTCTTACCAAACAATGAAATATGTTGGAAACATATACTGAACTCTTTGTAGTCTTGTTCTGTATAGAGTTTTCTTTTTTCACTGGTTGGTCCCTGTATACCAGACTGTCTTCAGTTGATGCTGATTGTTAAGTTAATCAGCAAAAAAAAGGGTTTCTATTTTTATATCACTTTCAGGAATGGTAATATTTTCAATTAATATATACGATATAAATAGAAAAAACAAACAATGCTTTTAACTTGTACTTTGTTTATATTACAGGTTATTGTGAAATGGCAAGTTAAAAATCTATTGGAATGGATGAGGGGGTAGAAAAGGATAATTACAAGGACAATAATTATTTACAAGTATTATTTTTTGTATTGTTAATAAAGAACTTAGTTTGCTGTATAATGAAGAGATTACATTATATATGTACCTAAAACCAATTTTAAAAGGGTTATTGCACCATTTTATTCAGTATTTTAATATTCAGAAATTTTGCTGAAACCACAGTGAAGAGAGTTGAGAACAACCAATGGAATTCAAATAGCAAAACATCCTGTTAGTGAAGCCTCTATCTCAGTGTTAGAGGTTTACATGCCTTTCAGACCTTAGTTACCAACGACAGTAACAAAAAATATAGGCTCAGACAAACAAAATATGAACAAAACAAAAATATTTTTGATGTATAACTTTGAAAAACTAAACTGTTTTAATATTATTACATTTAAATTCTACAGAACATTTAAACATGGACAAGAATATTGATGTACACATGCATGATCTCCACTATGGTCACTTGCTTCTCAAGATGGTAGTGGTTACTGTAGCAAGATTGTGTTGGTGAGGTATATCTCAAAAACAAAAGATTTTTAGTGTTCATTTTTAGCAATGCAACATTGTTGCTTTAGAACTAATTTGGGACACAGTCATAATTCTTGCATGTTATCTGTTAGCATTCCAGATTTTGATAAATGCATGAGTGGAAGAGAACTGGCTAGGTCTCCTAGATTGACAACTATTTTACTGCTGAATTCAGAGGGTTTTTTTATAAATGTGGTGTAGATGTCAGGATTGTGGTGCAGTAATATCAGGGCTGGTGATTTATTTACAAATGATGTAAAAAATTAAAGAGGGTTACTGGTAATTAGGGAAAAATTGGATTAAATGTTTTTTTAATTATTTTTCTGTGTGTTAGTTAGGATTGATAAAGCTCTCTGAAGATGTAGTTTTAGTACTGCATCTGAAGAATTGATATTCCTAATTTGTGGGTGACATAAGGAATATATATTATATATATCCTTTTCCAATAAATTTATCAACATCATGGTTCGTACTCATCATCAACTTCACCACTGTCATCATCATCATCAGCAGCATCCTCCTCTTCATCATCAGTATCATCATTACCATAACCATCAACATCATTAATATATGGACACACTGTTAGACTGTTTAACTTGACCTCATTGTATTGACTATAACTGACCATTTTACTATTGCATGTCTAAAAGTCCTCAATTTCACCACTTATTAAATGCCTGGCCTATCCCCATAATGTCAATACTTTAATTATCACTCCCACACTAGGCTATATTTTATAACCCTGGCCAGGGGTTGTACCATACAATATGTGAAAGTCTGCAGTGTAGATCTAGATAAGCCATCTCCTGCTAGGAGCAGGACTATTTGGGGGATTAGTCTCAAACAATACATGCAATTACTCTTGCCAAGGGTTGCCCATGGCTCAATGATATAGTTGCAGATAGCTCACCTCTCACAACATTGGTTTGTTTATTGGGTTTATTGTCCAACCAACAATATTGCAGTTATCTTGGAGACGGTGTACACTTGAAGCAGATATAGTGCTGCCTTCACTGTGTATAGCATGCCATGAACACCTGGCATACCGCACCCAGTCACATTATCATGACACCGGGCCAACCAGTCAAGGAACTAGCCTTATATTTTCTTGAGTGTTAACAAGGGAGCAATACCACTACCACTTTTCATGATTTTGGTATGTTGCGGCCGGAGATCAAACATAAGGCCTCCCATATCTGGAGCCAACGCTCTACCGATTGTGCTACTGGGTGACATTGGTTTGAGCCAAGGTTGTAACAAACACCCAGATGTGGAAAGGTCTTCTAGCTGACTTGCAGTGTACTAGTGATTCTACCAGATATATATCTGCCATCTATCTCCACCAAGATAGTGGACATCGCTATAGTGATGTTGATATTGTCTCTGCATTATCTTACTGAAAAACAAAAGCAAAACCATCACCCTTGCAAGTAAATTCTAGCAAATGACTAAGAATATACATGTATGTATTAATTTTAATCAAGCAGGTTTTGGGTAATGTCTTTAACCTCCCCTGGTAAACTCCACTTATAGAGGGTTGAGAATATCATCAGACAGTCTATAACCTCCGCTTGGTAAATGCATACAAAAATAATAGCACTGAAAGCATTGTGTAATTCACTACTTCAGATGAATAATCACATTTTGAGACTATGACATTAGAGGGATAGAGATAAGTTAATGTACAAAGTTTTTGTTCTAAATTACTCTCCCAGTCTCATGAAATGCAACTCAGCATTTACTACACTGGACATAAGCAGAAGGTTAATGGATAATAACTAAGACCAACTGACCCAAGTTTTCATGGGAGAGAGAGCCAATATGGGCATGGTTATGGCACAAAGGAGTCTAGATATTGTACATGTTCTCTTGAGAGATCTAGTGGGGTTTTTTGCTCATTAAGCATTGTATTTATAAAGTCACATATGAGCTAAAGAACCCTAGCACCTGTAAAAGTCTGAAGTTGCATTTTAATCTGTAGGATCATTAAGGGCAAATGTTCAAAATAGACAGATATTAACTTTATTGTCCTCTACAAGCAGGGAAAATGATAAAAATGTTTTATATTTCTAGGTCAGTATGCTTGAAAATTGTTTTGAGTTTTGATGAAACCAACTTAAATTTAAACATTTTGGTTATTATTTCACTGGAAAGGGAAAATAGATAACAGAAGGAGGTTTTGTGTGCTCATTTTGATGACCGATATTGGGTTGTGTTCCATCGATAGCAAAAAATATGCTTTTGTCCCTATTTCAAGGAGAAAGTCCCCAATTCAAGGAATGCTACAATATGTAATTAATACCCGTGGTCAAATAAATGACATAATTGACAACTTCAATAAGATGAGAAATAGATATTGCTTTGTAAATGAGTGAAATATAAATGTAGTTGAATGAAACAAATAGTTGATTTTTCGTGTGTTTTACTTGATATATAATACAGTTGGAGTTTTTCCTAATTTTGTCTAATATGATGCAAAAATGTCCAATTCTGGGGTTTGAGTCATGTTCCCAAAATGGAGTGAAAAAGCCCTGAGCCGATAGAATCTCTTTGCATCCCTTTGCATGTGTTTAATGTCTGTTTCTCATTTGTAAAATCTGTTTGTTGCACAGAAATGTCTCCTGCATGGAAATTCGACTGTGAAACTCTGGTATAAGAATTATGAGTGTAAGATCAATCACCCTCAGAAAATATGCTAGGCACCGTTCAGAGTGTATAACAATAATTGGAACATCCTTAAAGGTGTTAAATAAATGGAAATTGATACATCCCCTGTCATCTGTGGTGTTCCCTGTGTTGTCATTATCTTTAATGTTGAGACATTATTCACTGAGGGATTAGGTATGTTTATTTACTTTCATACTTTAAATCCTCTTATCAGTATGATATCAGGCCTCTGTATGGCAGACATTCACCAAGTTAATACTCACTCTTACCATTGACCACCTGCCACATAACACCTCCCACACTATGTAATGGTCCCTGTAAATAGACAGTATCCTCTGCCACAGTGTACCAAAAAATAGCTGAATTCTGTTTGTCAAAGGATTCACAAACTGTTATAAATACAATTCAAAGGCATAAATGCCTTAAAATAAAATGAAATACTAATGAAAACAATTTATTACATTATTTCAATTGCTGCAAGCTGTCTGATGTAAACTAGTGACTATGTGCCATTAAGTTGGGTTCTCGGATTCGTTATGTCCGCAGTCGTGGTATATTTGGGGCGTGGCTATTGTTCGGTCTGATTTTATATAAGCATGATCTCCGAAATAATCATATGTTTTTTTCGAGACAGCATCGCCATGGTTATTGTTGCTTAGTATAACACATGACAGGCACGTAGCTGCTCAGAATACGCAGTTGCATACACATTGTCCAGAAGAATAAAAACATAAAAAGATTAAATGTGCAATAAAATCTTACCCATGCAGGCGTAAGGTGTATATGTATTGTGATAAATTTACACAAGCAGGCGTAAGGTGTATAATTATGTATTGTGATAAATTTATACCATATATTTGGCATGGTAATTATAAAATTTCTAAATCGATTCAGTATCTTTTCTGTACCTTCTTTTTTTGGGTATGGAAGAGGTCTTGTACTGTCATATTTCAAATAAGAACGTCTATAGATAAGATGGCTTAGATAATTCTGTCAACATTACTTTTTATGTGCATGCTGCAAACTGAGGCATTCTCAATAATTTTAAAAGGGAATTTTTTTTTTTTCAGTAACTATATACTAAGTAACTTGATTCTTAATATCTACCCACAAGGAAGGGAATATCAGTACATTAAATTGTGCATTAACTCCCTGGATAAACCACTCACCCTCACCATACCTATTTGCCCTAATGCAGACTTTACATAACTTCGACTAATTCCTACATCTTAATAATAACACTTTACTCTGATGCTTGTGGACATTATTCTGCATATTTCTGCAAATAGGTGATAACAAATCAGTTTCAAGTTTTCTGGGGACTCTTGTTTGTCTTTCTCCCTTAAATAAGACTTCTGCCAGCTGCATTTTAGCTTTCAAATCATTTCAGTTCAGGACATTATTGAATAAAAGATTAACCACAAAACACAAATGAGCTTTAAAATTTTAATTTAAAGTGTAATTGCAGCTCTTTGAGGGAAGAAAATGTAATTTTTTACTTGGTCACCAAGTTAACCCTGCACAAGGCTGGCAAACACAATTTCTGGGCATCAGCTGGCCATTTATCCATTTAGAAAACTACATGTTTCTCAGCCAGAGGCCTGACCTTAAGACTAATTTTAACATTGATATATAATCATTCCTGCACCAGTTATACAAATATGTTCATAGTTGCCTGGTTGTGAGAAAGTAATTCAGACATCTGACTGAATGTACCAAAATATGCTTAAAAAACAACAAAGGCTATCATGTAATTTAACCAAATTAAGATACAGCTGATTTGAGGGATGCCAGTGGCTTTAGTGGGTTAAAGATATATATATATATATATATATATATATATATATATATATATATATATATATATATATATATATATATATATATATATAATTGCTTGCTATCTTAATTGTTTTATTTTCTTTCTCAATTGCTTATGTAGAACAGTCATTTTGATCTACCATACAGAAATGTTAAATATTTCACAAAGTATTGATGAACAGTTTTTACATCAGGGCAAGCCTTCTTTCCATATGCCTTCCTGCTTTCCAGGATGAAGAACAGTCCAAAACAAACAAGACATATCAGGCTAAGATGAGGGGTCTTGGGCAGGACCCCTTGCTATGTACAGAAGCCTTCAAGAAACACACAAACATTTTACATCAAATATTGACTTTATTGTACCTGTACATAAACAAATTAAAGGTTTCCCTAAATAAAGGTTATAAGAAGTAAATAAGGGGGTGGTGGTGTTTTAAAAAATCAGGCCCTGTTGATATCTCCCTTGTGTGGGGTTGTCATATTTTTTCATCAAATACCTTGTAAATTACAATTATTATTGTAAAAACTTATACATTATTTGACAGTAATAAATGCTAAACTTTGAGTAATGGAATTTTTTTTATTGTATTTTTAAGCCACATACTTGCAAGTCCTATTACTCCTTAGCCCTATTGTGTGGATTTAAGACTTGAACATCCTTAGGTCTTCCAGCTAACCTTACCCGGGTTGTCCTAACTGGACAACCTTTGTCTGGAATCTTCTTCCATCAGTATGACTATAATTGAGCCACTGCGATATACTTTAAATGCCAACAGCTTATGGGTTTAAAACAGATTAACTTAAATTTACATCATTAGCAGGGTGAAGACCCAGGAAATGCAATGTTTCAATCAACTGCATATGTCTAGTTACCGATATATTACATCTCAGCATGCCTTGCTGAAACCTATTGTCTATTCAGCAATACTTTACAGCTGCGACAAGCACAATGGTGGGCTGTGAGTCATTTACATGTGTTCCCTGGCCTCTATAGATCGCAAGTTGGGTGCAAAAATATGACAGATCAGCTGACTAGCCTTGCAAGGATTCATTATGGTGACTCATTTATTTGAGCTGAAACATAGAAATTTCCTTCAATGACCTTATGTACAAAATTGTTTTATCAGCTGATTAAGATTGCCTATTAAGTACACCATAGTCACTAAGTTATAGTGATTACTAATATTATAAAATCACAGGACTTTTATAATAACTTCTCTAATCTCGACCGGACCTGGTAGCACAATCAGTAGAGCATTGGCTCCAGGTACGGGAGGCCCCGGGTTCGATCCCGAGCCGCGACATACCAAAGTCTTTAAAAATGGTAGTGGTATAGCTCCCTTGCTAACGCTCAAGCAAATATAAGGGTAGTTCCACGACTGGTTGGCCCGGTGTCAGGATAATGTGACTGGGTGTGGTATCATGCCAGGTGTTCACGGCATGCTATACACAGTGAAGGCAGCACTGTATCTGCTTCAAGTGGACACTGTCTCCGGATAACTAAAAAACTGTTGGTGGGACGATAAACCCAATAAACATAAACATAAACATAAACTTATCTAATCTTGTAACTATATTTATCAAAATTACCAATGACACCATAGCAGTAACATTTCCCAACCACCAAATGTATGCAGGAGTCATTTAAATATTTTTAAGACAGAATAATAGTATTTAATAGTTTTATAAAATGCAAAATAAACAGTGGGAACATAGCGTCATTTTTATTGCGGAACATATCCAATCTGCATATGTCAGCCAAAATACCACTGAGAAAATATTTAAGAAATTTATAGAGAGAGTAATTAAAGTATTAACTAAGAGTGGATATTTGATTAGTATAATAATAATTATGCATACATGTATAAAGCAAACCAGCTTTTTTTTAGAAAATATAAATGGTTTTACACGCATGTGGAGTTTAAAAATATGTTCACATCTAGTTTAGTTACCATAATAAAAACATAATGCCCATCTTGACCAGTCAAAGAGTAAAGGTATAGTATAGTTGTCCAGATCTGTCTTTATGAGCCCCTCTTCTGTATGCTTAGAGTCCAGGCTTGGAATTGTTGCTCTGAGATTATTCATCTTCATTTGGTATTTGTGGGATTAGGTCTGAGCTTGTGGGTTAATTTTTTGTCATACAGATGAAATAACCCCACAAACATCTTCTAGTAAGATTGGAGGTCCATTCGTACATCTGTGGAATAAAGCTGGTTTCCACTCAGTAACTTTTGATAGACAAAATAATGTCAATAAATATATTCCATGTAGGTGTATGATATGAAAATACTGGTAAAATTTGATTTTTTTGTCTCTACAATATTGTATGCACTTGACATTAGTGGAGGTATTGCCTTTTCTCATTGTAGTCTAGTGTCATCAATTTATTCTTAAAAAGTTCATAGGTGTTTGATATAAATAATAAAGGTCATGTATGATTTTTGGTACCATATGGTCTGGGGCAAAGTACTTCCATATTGGGAGGTATATTTACAGCTGATCAGCTGTAGGCTAGTGGTTCTACCCAGCAGTTTGTCTTTCTATACCATAAGTAGCTGGACATCATTATAATGACTAAAGGTGTGTCACAGGGATGTGTTTAAAACACCTGCACACTAATTAACTTTCTTGAAAACACTACATTACATATCGGCAGACAAAATATTTGTAAGCAAGTAATCAGTAAGTTATCATATATATTACTTTGGTTTAACAAAAATCGTTTATGACAAATTTCCTAAAAATAAAATTCATACTGGACCATATGAGTCTAGGCCTAATTTACCATATGGATCTAGATTCATACTGGACCATCTGAGTCTAGGCCTAATTTACCATATGGATCTAGATTCATACTGGACCATCTGAGTCTAGGCCTAATTTACCATATGGACCTAGATTTGGATATTGAGAACAGCAAAAGTCATACAGAAATACAGTAACAATAGATACTAGAATTGTCATTATAGCCTCTCCTTTTATTGTCTTTAGGAAGAATTGGTTTATGGACAGATATAGAATATGTTCTCTTATATTATGGTGGCATAATTGTGATATAAATAATACCTAATAACAATTGATGGCCCAAGGCAAAGCCAGATTAACAACCCCATGAAAACCATCATGAACTGTAGATGGCCCAAGACAAAGCCAGATGAACAACCCCATGAAAACCATCATAAACTGTAGATGGCCCAAGACAAAGCCAGATGAACAACCCCATGAAAACCATCATAAACTGTACATGGCCCAAGACAAGGCCAGATGAACAACCCCATGAAAACCATCATGAACTGTAGATGGCTCAAGACAAGGCCAGATGAACAACCCCATGAAAACCATCATGAACTGTAGATGGCTCAAGACAAAGCCAGATGAACAACCCCATGAAAACCATCATGAACCGTAGATGGCCCAAGACAAGGCCAGATGAACAACCCCATGAAAAACATCATAAACTGTAGATGGCTCAAGACAAGGCCAGATGAACAACCCCATGAAAACCATCATGAACTGTAGATGGCTCAAGACAAAGCCAGATGAACAACCCCATGAAAACCATGAACTGTAAATGGCCCAAGACAAAGCCAGATGAACAACCCCATGAAAACCATGAACTGTAGATGGCCCAAGACAAAGCCAGATAAACAACCCCATGAAAACTGTCATGAAACGTAGATTGCCCAAGACAAGGCCAGATGAACAATCCCATGAAAACCATCATGAACCGTAGATGGCCCAAGACAAAGCTAGATGAACAACCCCATGAAAACTGTCATGAACCGTAGATTGCCCAAGACAAGGCCAGATGAACAATCCCATGAAAACCATCATGAACCGTAGATGGCCCAAGACAAAGCTAGATGAACAACCCCATGAAAACCGTCATGAACCGTAGATGGCCCAAGACAAAGCCAGATGAACAACCCCATGAAAACTGTCATGAACAGTAAATGGCCCAAGACAAAGCCAGATGAACAACCCCATGAAAACCGTCATGAACCGTAGATGGCCCAAGACAAGGCCAGATGAACAACCCCATGAAAAGCATCATGAACCATAGATGGGGCAAGACAAAGCCAGATAAACAACCCCTTGAAAACCATCATGAACTGTAGATGGGGCAAGACAAAGCCAGATGAAAAACAACCCCATGAAAACCATCATGAACCATAGATGGGGCAAGACAAAGCCAGATGAACAACCCATTGAAAACCATCATGAGCTTTAGATGGCCCAAGACAGAGCCAAATAAACAACCCCGCGAAAACCATCATGAACCATAGATGGCCTAAGACAAAGCCAAACGAACAACCCCATGAAAATGGTCATGAACCGTAGATGGCCTAAGAAAAAGCTAGATGAACAACCCAATGAAAACTGTCATGAACTGTAGATGGCCTAAGACAAAGCTAGATGAACAACCCCATGAAAACTGTCATGAACCGTAGATGGCCTAAGACAAAGCTAGATAAACAACCCCATGAAAACTGTCATGAACCCTAAATGGCCCAAGACAAGGCCAGATGAACAATCCCATAAAAACCATCATGAACCGTAGATGGCCCAAGACAAGGCCAGATGAACAACCCCATTAAAACCATCATGAACCGTAGATGGCCCAAGACAAAGCCAGATGAACAACCCCATAAAAACCATCATGAACCGTAGATGGCCCAAGACAAAGCCAGATGAACAACCCAATGAAAACTGTCTTGAACAGTAAATGGCCCAAGACAAAGCCAGATGAACAACCCAATGAAAACTGTCATGAACAGTAAATGGCCCAAGACAAAGCCAGATGAACAACCCCATAAAAACTGTCATGAACTGTAAATGGCCCAAGACAAAGCCAGATGAACAACCCAATGAAAACTGTCATGAACTGTAGATGGCCCAAGACAAAGCCAGATGAACAACCCCATTAAAACCATCATGAACCGTAGATGGCCCAAGACAAAGCCAGATGAACAACCCCATAAAAACTGTCATGAACTGTAAATGGCCCAAGACAAAGCCAGATGAACAACCCAATGAAAACTGTCATGAACAGTAAATGGCCCAAGACAAAGCCAGATGAACAACCCAATGAAAACTGTCATGAACAGTAAATGGCCCAAGACAAAGCCAGATGAACAACCCCATAAAAACTGTCATGAACTGTAAATGGCCCAAGACAAAGCCAGATGAACAACCCAATGAAAACTGTCATGAACTGTAAATGGCCCAAGACAAAGCCAGATGAACAACCCCATTAAAACCATCATGAACCATAGATGGCCCAAGACAAAGCCAGATGAACAACCCCATAAAAACTGTCATGAACTGTAAATGGCCCAAGACAAGGCCAGATGAACAATCCCATGAAAACCATCATGAACTGTAGATGGCCCAAGACAAGGCCAGATGGACAACCCCATGAAAACTGTCTTAAACCGTAGATGGCCCAAGACAAAGCCAGATGAACAACCCCATAAAAACCATCATGAACCGTAGATGGCCCATGACAAAGACAGATGAACAACCCCATAAAAACTGTCATGAACTGTAAATGGCCCAAGACAAGGCCAGATGAACAATCCCATGAAAACTGTCATGAACTGTACATGGCCCAAGACAAGGCCAGATGGACAACCCCATGAAAACTGTCTTAAACCGTAGATGGCCCAAGACAAGGCCAGATGAACAACCCCATAAAAACCATCATGAACCGTAGATGGCCCATGACAAAGCCAGATGAACAACCCCATAAAAACTGTCATGAACTGTAAATGGCCCAAGACAAGGCCAGATGAACAACCCCATAAAAACCACCATGAACCGTAGATGGCCCATGACAAAGACAGATGAACAACCCCATAAAAACTGTCATGAACTGTAAATGGCCCAAGACAAGGCCAGATGAACAACCCCATGAAAACCATCATGAACTGTAGATGGCCCAAGACAGAGCCAGATAAACAACCCCATGAAAACTGTCATGAACTGTAAATGGCCCAAGACAAGGCCAGATGAACAATCCCATGAAAACTGTCATGAACCGTAGATGGCCCAAGACAAAGCTAGATGAACAACCCCATAAAGACCGTCATGAACTGTAAATGGCCCAAGACAAGGCAAGATGAACAATCCCATGAAAACCATCAAAGCCACATTAAGAGAAACAATTGACAGCAAAAACATGATGATGGTGATAAATTTAGTACTGTGACTAAGACTGTCTAAGTAGCACTTTCTCTACAATAACTCCATTATGTCACTACAAAATGTGCTCCAGTTTGTAAAACTTCCCTAATCTTTTAACTTAATTACCTTTTTTTACATTATCTGTTCCAAGCAACTTGGTTTGTGTCATTTTTTTCTTTAAAGATGATTTTCTTTTGAGGTATGTTTGTAATTATATTGAATTTATACAGTACCTCACTAGTATGTCAAATCATTGACATTTTAATAAAACAGTATTTTAACAAAGATACAAAATGAAAGCTGGTGTTGACACTGGTTAAGTTCAAATTTAGTTCAAACAATGATTAGAATAATCTTATTTGTGAGTTTATTTTTTATTAGTGTAATAATTTAGACACAAATTCCTTTTCTAAGAAATTTCACAATTTTGTCTATGAAATAGAGGGTTCAATATAAGCCTCTACCTGCCACATATCTGCATTATCCAGATTCTCACTAGTAAATGTTCTGCAAACAAGTGTTGAGGGGGCCAGCACTGAGCTGGACAACAGGAACTGATAGGACATTTTGTGGGAGTGTATAAAAGTGCTATAGAAAATAAAACTGACCACACCAATTGAATTTAATTAATCATGAAAAATTAATCTTGAATCTGATGCCGAAATGAAAATCAAAGAACAATTAGTTGGTGGTTAATCATGGTCTCCTCAGTCAGGTTGTATGCTATTTCTTGCACCATGGGAAGAAGCCATGTAGAAAATATGAATTGTTCATGTAAAGAATGGTCCATTCTCCCTACCATAGCATGCAGGACATCATTAGTCATTCAGTCAGAGAAATCTGTTACCATGCCTTATATATACAGCCTTTTCATCACAAGCTTCATAGAACAGTTTTAATTAGCAGGCTCCCCATGATAAGAATGGTAGATAAAAGTATTGACAGAAATAAAGACTAGGGGAAAAAACACTGTAGGTCCTCAATCATAACACATATGTTGGTTCATTATCTTGATTTATTGCTTTGTTTTTGTATTGAATAGAAATGGTGTTGTTTGTCTCAAAAGAGAAATGGGGTAAGTGATTAATGTGTACTTTATTTGTTTCGCTTGTATCCTAACAACACAGTTTTGATCATTTTTTAAGTAATTCTATAAAATTTTACTATAAAATTTACCACTGAAGTCTTTCTATTGATCTTGAAATTGAATTTTTGATTTAACATGTGACTGGTTAAGAAAAAAAGTCAAAACAATGCCTGTTTTAAGTAAATATCCCAGCACAAATCATCATGTGTTTGGACTCATCACCCATTGTATTGCCCATTTCTTGTCATATAATAATTTGTTACCTGTAAGACAATTTTTGGTACTGTATAGAAAGGCTAAACAGACATTTCAAATAAGTTGTTTTTTGTCCAATAGGATCCTGATGAATAGGGGATTATTTGATCCTATAATTAGGAATTAATTAATCAAGATATCACTGTAATCTTTTTTTACTTTTGAAATGCATTGCACTGACAGAATAATGAAGGGGGTGCCCATGGCCGAGCAGTTAGATTAGCTGACTTGTAAGTCCTCAGCCCTTCACCGTGTGGGTTCGATTCCCATTCGGGGCGAGAACTTTAATGTAGGGAGGTTTTCCAGCTAACCTGCGGTGTGCCAGTGGTTCTACCCAGACAAAATTCTGGGGACTACCTCCACCAATAACTAGCTGGACATTGCCAATATGACCATCATTGTGGCAGTGGGATGTAACAAAAAACAAACAAACAGAATAATGGTTATTTTGGTAACATCAGCTGTTGCTCAATACTGACAGAGGAAGACCCTGAACAAATGTCTGAGTGGAACTAACAATGCACCATAGATCAGCTGGAAGGATGTTTTCATCAGTGTACATGATGTTTGAGTGGTGTTTCTTATGACACTGTCTTGACGGATAAAAAGCTTAAATATCGGAGGCTCAAAGAATGACTTCAGCAAAAGTTTTTAGCATAACTCTCATACTCTGAGAAAGTAGTACAGACATACTTGTGAAGCTATGTTTGTCAGCACAGGCTATAAGCTGCCTGTTGTATAGGAAGGCATTAAATGTTAAAAGTGTATGTGTCGAGCATGTTTTAGATGGATGTTAGCTGTAATTTGTAATATACAAATACCTTATAGAAGCTTTGATTAATGAGCCATAAACGGAAGAATACAACAGCCCAGTAGCTGTAGTGAAACCAGTTGTGACGTAACTAGCATGGTAAAAATGTTCTTGTTGAAAAAAAAAAAAGATTTAACAATAAACCAAGTCATGGTAAATGATTATTAGCAAACTTTATATGGAATGTTAAGAGACATTTCCCACTATTCTTAGGAAGCAATTCTTAAGCTCTTTTCATACTTATGAAATATTCATGATATGCGTTTCTTTGTTCATTGGTGTATTTTTTTCATGTTCATGATAGGTGTTTCTTTGTTTATTGGTGTATTGTCACATGTTCCAGGTATGTGTTTCTTTGTTTATTGGTGTATTGTTTCATGTTCATGATATGTGTTTCTTTGTTTATTGGTGTATTGTTTCATGTTCATGATATGTGTTTTTTTGTTCATTGGTGTATTGTCACATGTTCATGATATGTGTTTCTTTGTTCATTGGTGTATTGTCCCATGTTCATGATATGTGTTTCTTTGTTCATTGGTGTATTGTCACATGTTCATGATATGTGTTTCTTTGTTCATTGGTGTATTGTCCCATGTTCATGATATGTGTTTCTTTGTTCATTGGTGTATTGTCTCATGTTCATGATATGTGTTTCTTTATTCATTTGGTGTATTGTTCCATGTTCATGATATGTGTTTCTTTGTTCATTTGTTGTATTGTCCCATGTTCATGATATGTGTTTCTTTGTTAATTGGTATATTGTCCCATGTTCCAGATATGTGTTTCTTTGTTCATTGGTATATTGTCCCATGTTCCAGATATGTGTTTCTTTGTTCATTTGGTGTATTGTCCAATGTTCATGATATGTGTTTCTTTGTTCATTGGTATATTGTCCCATGTTCCAGATATGTGTTTCTTTGTTAATTGGTATATTGTCCCATGTTCCAGATATGTGTTTCTTTGTTCATTGGTATATTGTCCCATGTTCCAGATATGTGTTTCTTTGTTCATTTGGTGTATTGTTCCATGTTCATGATATGTGTTTCTTTGTTCATTTGGTGTATTGTCCCATGTTCATGATATGTGTTTCTTTGTTCATTGGTGTATTGTCTTCATGTTCATGATATGTGTTTCTTTGTTCATTTGGTGTATTGTCCCATGTTCATGATATGTGTTCCTTTACTTATTGGTGTATCCGTAAACAGTGACTGCTTGCAGACTTTACTGTGCATAGCATGCCATTAACATCTAACATGGTACAAAACATTATATTGACAACAGCTGTGGATTGACCATTTTATTTTCTTGAGCATTATTAAGGGAGCTGTATCATTATCATTTTTACAACTTTGCTATGTCTTGTGAACCCAGGGCTTTCTGTACCTGAAGCTGATTTTCTTCTGATTACGCTACCAGGTTCCATGTATAAATGTAACTTTGACATGTATAAGAAACCTTTATGTAGACCACACATGTTGCCAGCAAATATTACCTTCATGTGTGTCAGCAACCATATATGGATATAAACACATATGTTGCTGTTTTAATTGCTAGTAACCCTGAAATAATACATTTGTAATGTTTACATTTACTAGTTGATGAAGTAAACAATATCTATGACCTACTAAATGCAATAATTTTTTGTCAATATTTAGAATAAAGCTGTACTATGATTTTCATTATAATGTCATTATATTTACTATCTTTTTTCTTATTTTATATTACTTGTAATAGAAGTTTTGCAATGACTTGTGACTCCCTTTTCCTATAAACTTGCATAATTACTTGTGCTGATTGTTTCAAAGTGAGATTTAAGCATCCACTAAAGATCTGTCAGTTGTCATATGACAGTACAGGTGATTGTTTAAATAGTTCAGAATATTTCTTTTCTTTTGAATTTTGAATTATTTTTTTTTTTCATAAAAATTTATCATTGCAGATGGATAACATGGCATCAGGATTGTTCTTGTGCTCCTTTTGTTACCATGGCAACATTCAGGGAAAGCCAATCATCTGTCAGGATTTGTATTTGGAGTGTAATACAATGTACACCTACAATAGACCTGGAACATCAGAGGTCTTAGATTTATTTTGCTAATAAGCTGACTTGGACCATGAGCTTGGGGAGGAAGAACAGTTATTGTCAATACTTTCGTTGAACTACAATTTTTGACTGATGTTTTCAAAATAAAACAAAACAAGCTTTTGGTGAAATAATGTTTTGTATGTTAAGAAAGAAAGGAGATTTTTAAATAGAAAGAAAGCTATTGTTTTGAATAAAGCTGGAAAAACAGCAATTTACTGACAGAAGCAAATAACAACAGCTGCAGGATATGGTATATGTTATAAAATGTGAAAATGAGCCCATGAGTTAGAAAATGATCGCGACACTTAACTGAGCAAAACTAAACTCTCCAAAACAAATGAAAACAATATTCTATAAAAAAAATAAACTAACAATGTGATCATAGTTGACACAACATAATCAGTTCTTAGCATATGAGGTTTTCTTTGTGATAAAGCAAGAACTCAAAACAAGATGGCAGCCTGGCACAGTCTCTCTGGATACCTGCAGTACAAATGTGGGAACAATGGTAAGTAAGCCTTTTGGTTCTTTGCAGAATAAAAAAATATTAGTTGTCTCCCTTGGTTAAAATAAATTTCATGTCTGTTAGGTGTTTGGTTTTAGGTTAATAAACACTGTTTTGTATAAAGCTTATGTAGTGATAGTCACTAAGGATATGGAAAAGTCATCAAGAGTCATAAATAATATTGACACAAGGAGACCAATATATCACATTATAAGTACTTATATAAAGTGTTAAGTTTAAAGGGTTAATCTGTCATTGCTTGGTAGGGTTACCTGGTAATTGATATTGATTTTGGGCAGTTGTTCTGTTTATTTCCTCTACCTTTTAGGCCACCGTCCTTATTTGTTGACATCTAAAGTATGGATTGTTTACACAAAAAGATGACCTATTACCCTTACATAAAGAAATTTTATGAACAAATCACTCTCTTTCGGAAGTTTTAAAAGATTTTTGTCGATGGAATACTAAAATAGTAAATACTTTCTTAATCCATATGGATTAAAATAATTAAAAAACAGTTTGTTATAAATTTGTTATCAAATTGTGTTTTGGATTTAGTAAAAAAGTTATTTTGTCAGAATTTGGAACTTTCCCATCAGAGTTGGGAAATAATTTCTTTTTTTCCAAAGGAGAAGTCTACAAAGTAATGGTTATGTATCTGTGCTCATTAATATAAGTATCACTAAAAATTCAGGTAGAAAAAGTACAGAACCTGATTTGACAGCTTTTCATCAGGTCTTGTTGATAGGAACCTATACATTTTACAAGGCTTGACGAGTCATGCTTAGCATGGTAAAGAGTTAGTAATTGGAAATTCCTGCGCAAAAATCATTTAATTGTTAGTTAGCATGCAAGACAAAGCCTTAGACCATGAAGTAATGTGGAGAATATCCCAAGGGGAGGTAACAAACCTTGAAAGTCTTGAGGAAAAAGGCAAAAAGAGGGTAACTGCAGTTTGCATGTAAAGGATTTTGTCTGGCAACTTAAAACGCGAATTGTTTACAAGAATAAGTTTAGTTAACTGTTTCTCATTTAAATAAATTTCCAAAGGTGGTGTCAGACAGTTTACCCATATCCAATTCATGTTACTTACTCAATAATTTCTTCATAAACTCAAACTTTCATTGTCGAAATGATGATTTTGACAGTACCTTGTTTGATAGTAAGAATCATGAAAGATATCACTCTAAATATTCATTCTGTGAAGCATGGCTCAGGTAGAAAATACATATTTGTAATGATGAGTAGGGTCTTTTACATAGATATTGGGCATCAATAAACAGCATTTTACGGGACCATTTCAGGTAACAATTTTTTTGATTGTTTGAGAAACACATCTTTGTTCAAAACTACTGGATACCTTAAAGGTGGTTTCTGATAGTTTGGATTAAACATTTTTTCTCACTCAGCCAGATAAGGCATTGTTCTATAAAATGTCCTGCAAAATCCTGTTTATTGATGCCCTAGATTTATGTGGCATGCCGCCTCAATCACTTTTACTTTCATATATTATAATTTAAACATTGTTTTGGTCCCCCTGTTTAATAAAACTACAATAAACACGGGCATGTACCAAGACTTAGTGGTACTGCCAGTAGAACATTCAACTGGCTTCCAAGAGGTTGTGGGTTCATATGCGACAGATATTTTTTTTGTCTTTTTTTGTCTTTTTCCGTATTTACAGCTCTTAAACCCTATCAACAGATTAAGTTTTTTTTTTAATATAAAACTACTGACCATTTGAAACTGCAATGGATAAAACAACAGCTGAAAGCAGTATTCTGGCCTTATAAAAATAGGTTAAATTAAGAGTTATTCAGGTCTTTCCATATCTGGAATTGTATTTTTCATCCCTAGTGCCTGGCAATAAGGATGTTGGGGAAATTAGAACATTGTACTTTGTGAAGTATGGCATGTATTTCAATGTTAAATTTACTCAGGTAATAATTATATGTCTCCCCAGGAGAACAGTAGCACTGTAACTATACCTACTCTATTTGTCCATCTGTCACATTTCTATGTGTAAGCCATAACAGCCATGTTATTTACTGTAATTAAATTTATCATTCTTTAATGGTGTGCTGCACAAAACAATGGAGACTGCAGCACTAAAGGTCAAGGACGTACCTAAGATCATTGCATATTTGGTTATCTTTTAGTGGACTTGTAACTCCTTAGCACCCAACTGTGTGGCTCAAGTCTCGTCAGGGCAAGAGCTTTCATGTGTGAATGTTTTCCAGCTCATCTGGTATATAACACTGGTTCTACCCAGACATAAGTCTGTGGTCTTCCTTTGCCAATAATTAGCTGGATGTCACCAATATGATCATAATTGCATCAGTGTGATGTAACAAAATACACTACATTCATTTCCTTATTATTTTTATTTGGTATTCAAAAGAACATTTCTTAATTATCTAAAACTTTTCCATCCCTAGCCCTAGGCCGACTGATGACAAAGAGGAAGGTATGGTGTGTGCTGGATGAAAGCCAGTGTCAGTTGCAGTACTACAAGAGTTCAGAGGAGGTCCATCGTCACAAACCATCCCAAGGACATATTGATCTGCATGGGGCAGCCATCTCATTGGACCTTGAACACCAGAACCAGTTCATTGTCCTGTAAGTTTATTAATGTTTTTTTTCTTTCATGTTTAATTTTACTTAAAATGGCTTTTTTTATATGCCTGTATATTTCTGTCCATACATCCATATGTTTCCTCTGTGTATGTCTCCTCATTTCCTTCTTATTGGAATTTCTTCACAATGAAGCAAAATTGCAGTTGTGATGACTAGAAAAGCTGACATATACACATTATGTTGTATTACTACACATGCACAGTTCAGAAATAAAAAAAAAAATAGTAACAAAATGACAATGATAACACAATCTGTAAGAGGACAACATCTTCCTATATCATCTAGTGGTAAGGTAATATTTTATTTTGTTATTGACTGTGGTTAAACAAAGTTTTTGCAGTAAGAACAAAAAAAAAGAAAATCTTTGAGATTAAATCCCAGGTAAGGCCAAGCCCTTTAAGCTCCAATTTTGGATTTGGCCAATAACTGTTTTTATTTTTTTTAATTTATAAATTTTACTTCTTTTGTATTCCTCAGAAGAATGCAATAAAATCTCCTTTCCTGACAATAAATATGACAAAGATTATGCTCTAAAATGTGTGAAAATCAAGTTCAAACTCACCAAAAACAATATAGTGTAAGAAACATTTTCCTCTGTCTGTTTTCTGGAATCGAAGGTAATTTCAGATTGGCATTGTTTTAAATGTTTTTGATTAATTAAATTTAAAACATAAGCAACAATTTTTATCAATGTAAGAATCCGAATAAGTGTCTTGACAATGAAAGTTTCACAGTAAACTCAGACAGGAGACAGGTAAGTTTTAATATGAAGAAATCTTCCAGCTGACCCGCCTGGCATAAGCCAGCTCAAACCACACCAATGTGCAGCCATCTCACTGTTGTCCTGAGTTTTGACCATATTTAAGTCTGCACTTATCATCACAATAATTTAAAAATGTGGATATTCTTGTTTGTTCCTGATGTTTGACTAGACTCTTTCTCCCTTTAAAACAGGAATTTGACATTTCAATTTGACAAGGTGACCATACTTTGTTCAGTGTGAATTGTCATCCTGGTCACATGTGTGGTTTCATAGAAAGTTGTAAATGTTAGAGTTAATTTCACCTGCTGTTTGATGGAAGTCAATTTGTCTACCACATATTTTTTTCCACAGAAACATGAAATCAGTAAAATTTTAAATATCAAATGGAAGGAAACTGTCATTTTGAGAAGGAAAGCTGTCATTTTTAAAAAGCAATAGTTAAGTGACATTTCAGATAAAAATGATTTATGTTTTAAATTAAATTTTTCTTAAAATATAACTGGAAAAGTTTTGGTTTAAAATCCTCATAAATATCTTGTAGGTACCTTTCCTATCGGGTAAAATAGGAAACAACATAAAAATAGTCTCACTTTAGTTCTTTTCTTCAATGTATGCCTCATAATGCAAGATTTAAAAAAGACATAATTTCATGTCATTTAATTTCGGAAATATTTGCTCTGGCATTTACATTTAATAAATCTTGCCAGACACCAGAAAATTACCTGTTTCTATTTGTTTGCATTACTTTTAGAAACATATCACAGTGAAACATTGAGCATTATAGTGACATCCAGCTACGTTGGTGGAGGAAGTCAAATGTCTGGGTAGAACCACTGGCGCACCGCAGGTCAGCTGGAATATCCTCTGCCCTGACCTGAATCCATGCAATGAGAGGCGAGCTTTCAGAGGAGGTTATATTATTTTGAGATAAATACTACAGTTTCAGTTAAAACAAGTCTCTGGACTATAATCAAATAATGATCTACATTGTAGATCCATAATAGCCCACTGTTTGATCAGTATCTACACAGTTTGCTACTGACTCTCTAGCAATATTTTTCTTGTTATTTTTTTTTATATTAAATGATGAAATGGAGCAAATTCAGGAATTTTACTGTGATGGAATTCATTGCCTTCATCCCCTTATCAAGGCATTCATTTCGAACACCACACAATAAAAACAACAACAGATTCCCAACAATCTCTGGCTATGAACCCTGTGACAAAATCAATAACGGGTTATTTTGCGTAATATTGGGAATTCTACGTTGTGCTGTAGTGCTGCAAACTATTTTTAGTACTTGTAGTAAAATAAGGGGAAGAGTCTTAATTTTGTGTGAAAAAAAAGGATGCTGATGATGTCATTGTATTATGACTTAGCTTAAGGGAATTGGAGAAAGATATTGGCTGAAAAAAAATGATGCTAGTAAAATGGAATGTACTAGCAGTGTATAAGTGAATTCTGATTACTACATTGTACTGTTAAATGCCAGATCTTTTTGCTATTAACAGTGATATAGTAGATCGAGATTGAGTTGTTTACAGGCATTGTGTGTGCCTAACTACATTTATTTGATTTCCTGCGGTTTGTTGCTAAGGATAACTAAAAGAACATAATCGGACAATTATATTTTGCCTGATTCTGTGACAGTCTCAATAGTGTTGTGTTTGATTTGTTATGTTTCTAGTTTGTTTATTGGTGCACTGTCTCAGGATTCTGTGATTGCTTGGCTTGAGTTGGTGTAATGATTATAGGACTTGGAAACAATCATAACAACAGCAGTGTTAACAACAGACATACAATGTCATTCTGGCATCTGATTTCTTATTGATAGCAGTGATCGGTAAATCAGTCATTAAACATTGGCAAGTATATTTGCATGTTCATTCCAAGAGATTATTCATATATGGGGTTATATGGCAAGGAATAAGACAGTTGGAAACAGCAGGCACTTCGATTTTGATTCTACTTTTCTATTTTGTGTAAAACCGGTTTGAAATTTAGAAAATAACAGTAATTTTAAACATCACTTCATACATTCTGGGCATACATTCTGTGTAATTTTTATTACTTATATTAAAGAATTTTGACTTTTACTTATCTATTTGTACTGGATTTAATACTGTAGTTTATATAGATGTATATTTTATTTAGATGTACATTTGGAATTGAACTTTACAGACCTACAACTATACACTGAGGCAGGAAAACTGGTAATTCTGTGTATTGTCTGTAACTTGACAAAAAAGCTTCATAGCTAGCCTCAAAATGTGACAAGGATAATGTTGCAGAAAATATTTTCTCAGCAATATAATCTGTTAACTGGATGAAAATGACTTGTTACTAAACTTAACTGAAAAGTTTTCTGTGAGATTTCCCATATTTATTGCATTTGGATTTAAAAAGAAAAAAATTGGGTAAGTATTTTTTTTAAAATCCCTTGTGTATATGTTTTTCTTTGATATGGACATTTGTCACCATTTATATATACAGTCAAACTTCAGTTATTGAAAGTCGTTGGAACCGCCAATTTACTTCAAACAATGCATAGGTTGGAATAATCTAAATTGCCTTGACTTACAAACTTTTCCGACTACGAGTCAGCCATTTTGAATAACATAATCCTATGTTGTAAAGAGCATTATATATACCATAATACTTTTAACAGTGAAAGATTTTTTAGAAGATGTGAATAATAGAATTAGTGTCATGTTGTTTTTTGTTTTTTTCATAATGATATAATATAAAATTTTGTGCATGTACATATAAAGCTGAATATACATAAACATATTATCGTCAGCAGACTGCAACATACATAGCATATTGGTCACAAGCACATAATATTAAATTGCAACTTATCTGGGTGTCCCCCAATTGCTGGGCCTTTCCTTAGATTGCTCAGCTAAGATTTCTCACTATGCTTGCCATTTATCAGTTGAGATGGTGGTGATATCAGCATTTATACCTACCTACCCTAATAGTTAGAGAAACCATGTTCATTTCCCAGAATTGTCTAGGGTAAAGCTGTAGCCCTTGGAGCAAAGAACACTTAATTGGACTGATAAGGCCAGACATAATGAGAAAACATTACTTTCCAGCTTCAGCTTCCATTCTTTGTCGCTTTCTGCTTGTAAATTTACCCCTCGGCTGTATGGCACATTATGAGATACAGATGCTTTGGTCTGTACTGATATAACAGTGAAAGCAGCACTGAAGCTGAATTTCATGATAAAAAAATTGTTATTGAGTTCAGGAGAGACGTTTTTGATATTTATCATAGTTCAACCCTTTGCTGGAAATGCCATTCACTCCATTAAAACATAAACCATACCTCACTCTGAAGGTGTTTCCAGCAACGAAAGACTTAACAATAGTCTCTTAATAGTACAAGACTCAGTAAGTAAAGTACAATAAACTGTTTAAATAAAGGCGTTTTTCCTTACTGATTGAACAGATAACTGGACTTAACAGGCACATTGCAGATAGAGGATGTTTGGACATTTTCCATGTAGATTTACCTTAATCACTGAATTTTCTGGAGTTTGAAGATAAAAACCGTAGTATTTAGCTTAAATAGAACTTGTGCATTAACTTACTGTTATATAGACATTGCTACCAGTACATCTCTCCAAACCGGACCTGGTAGCGCAATCGGTAGAGCGTCAGCTCCAGGTACGGGAGGCCCCGGGTTCGATCCTGGGCCGCGACATACCAAAGTTGTTAAAAATGGTAGTGGTATAGCGCCCTTGCTAACACTCAAGCAAATATAAGGGTAGTTCCACGACTGGTTGGCCCGGTGTCAGGATAATGTGACTGGGTGTGGTATCATGCCAGGTGTTCACGGCATGCTATACACAGTGAAGGCAGCACTATATCTGCTTCAAGTGGACTCCGTCTCCAGTTAACTTAAATACTGTTGGTGGGTCGATAAACCCAATAAACAATAAACAAACAAACATCTCTCCTATCAATGGATAATCACACCATACTTATTGCATAAAGATCATATCACACTGTAACAACAACATGATCTCAGCTCAGTGTTTACATATCTTTTGTTAACCTACGGATTTCTCTGAAATATTGTCCAGTGTTAAGGTAAAGTACAGATTATATAAGGACGAACTCACTAAGTCCTACAATATTATAGTTAGGGCTCAGTAAGGACAGTTCAGTTAACGGATTTCTCTGAAATTTTGTCCAATGTAAAGGTAAAGTACAGATTATATAAGGACGACCTCACTAAGTCCTACAATATTATTGTCAGGGCTCAGTAAGGACAGTTCTGTTAAAAGTGTTTTTTGAATATATCCGTCTATCATAACCTTTCCCCTTTCTGTATAACAGGACTATATAGGTAAAGTACTGGTTATATATGGACAGTTCTCCCACTAATTGTAAAATGGCATCATCTGGGATTAATGATGACAGTAAAGATTTTATTAAAGGATACTCATTACAGATTTACCTCACTCCTTGCTTCATCACCATAACATTGATTATGACTCTGAGGGCTAAAGGATACAATTTACAAAATGAATATTCTAAAACTTTAAGATTAAGCTTAAAAAGTATTGTATTTGACTTGGTAGTAGGTATAGCCTGGTACTGTTACATCGCACCAATAGGTTAATTACATTATGCTGATTACTTAACCCTTTTCTACATGTATGCGCAATTTTACGCCTTTACAAACCAATCACAATTATATACCATTTTATGCCTTTACAAACCAATCACAATTATATACCATTTTATGCCTTTACAAACCAATCACAATTATATACCATTTTACGCCTTTACAAACCAATCACAATTACCGGTATATACCATTTTACGCCTTTACAAACCATTCACAATGATATGCCATTTTACACCTTAACAAACCATTCACAATTATATGCCATTTTATGCCTTCACAAACCATTCACAATTATATGCCATTCTAGCCTTAACAAACCATTCACAAAGATATGCCATTTTACACCTTAACAAACCATTCACAATTATATGCCATTTTATGCCTTCACAAACCATTCACAATTATATGTCATTCTAGCCTTTACAAACCATTCACAATCTTTAGCAGAATCTGCATGACTAAGGGTTTATGTGTAGACTGATTCAGCCTTATATCTATTATAACAAGTTGAACATACATTTATTAATATCCTTTTATCTCTTTTAGAGAAAAACAACAAAGACAAGTGAATTTTCAAAATTAAAGATAAACTATGATTAAAAGGGTTAAGGACCTTCCCCCAACACTAATTAAAAAATCATAATAATCTGTATCTATTTATGTTTATACAGATAAAGTATTTTTTTCATTTTTGCTTTACCTAAGCCTTTTGCTATTATCACAACAACATAAAGACAAACAAGTTCTCTTAACATTAACACATATAACACATACAGGGATCTTTTTACTTTATAACCATTATTGGATCATTAATGTATTCCCAATTGTAAAAAGTCTACTTTTTTCCAATTTGTACAGAACATTTTCCAATTTGGGCATTTAAACATTTAATTGTCAAATACATTGCATCTCTTATTCTAAGACATCACAATCGAAGAGGCGAGCATATAGTCGCTGCTTGTCTGTCAGTCTGTCTGTCCCATTTGTTCATTAATTCATCCGTTTGTCAGTTTGTTCATTTGTCTATCCTTCATAATTTTGCCTGGAGCATAACACAAAAATTATAAGCGATATCAACATGAAACTTCATAGGCAGATAGATCTTAATGAGGAGAAGTGCATTGTACAAGAATCATTACTCAGTTCAACATAATTTGGAGTTATTGCCCTTTGCTATTTTTTTAATATTTAAATTTTGACTGTTGCTCAACACAAAAACTGTAAGAGTTATCAGCATGAAACTTCATAAGAAGAAAGATCTCAGTGAGAAGAGTTCAGTGTACAAGAACCATAACTCTGTTTTGCATAATTTAGGAGTTATACCCCTTATATTATTTTTAATACATAAATTTTGTCAAGGGCATAACACAAAAACTGAAAGAGTTATTAACATGAAACTTCATAGTTAGACTTCAGTGAGGAAAAGTGCAATATACAAGGACCATCATTCACTTTTGCAGATTTAGGAGTTATTTTCCTTTGTTATATTTCATACTTTAATTATTTAAACACACATTTGAAAAAAAAGGGAAAAAGAAAGCTTTTTGGAACTAGCATTTATTTGGGGAGGATCCATTGGTTCTACTGATTCTCTTGTTTATGGTATGGTTCAGTTCCCCAATTTTATGGAATAAAAAATCCCTGACAGAAATTTTAAGGTTTGTAGATGAATCATAGGATTAAGCTTGAAAAAATATATTACCTGACTATATTACACCAATCAATAGATCAAGTTAATGATACTCAATATTCATGCACATATCTTTGCTACTGATTGCAATATCAAATCACAGCATATGGTCTCAAAGGTGGTATCTGACTTTTTGTCCATATTAAATACATGTAACAATGGCTGACCTCGGTATGGGGAATTTGAATAATTATAATTTCTGCAAAAATTTATACTCGTGTCTAGTCTAAGCAAAGATGATTTTGAACACCTAATCAATTTTAATATAGTACATCTCATTAAAAATCACTCTCAATGTTGTTTAGACACAAATCCTGGGATTTTTGCTAAAAGTATACGTCAACGTCAGAGCAGATTACCCAGCAAATAATATAAAATGATCGCAAAAGTAGATGATCACATGGTATACTTAATTTAAAATTTGCTAACTGTGCATCGTGGCTCAGATAGGAAATGCATGTTTGCTATGACAAGTGGGTTGAGATGGGGTGTTATGCTTCACTTTTCCCATAGATGTGATCATGTCGAAAATTAATAAACAGTATTTTACAGAATCTTTTTCAGGTAAAAATAATTTAATTGTTGGTTGAGGCCACTTTTTTTTGGTCCAAACTATTGAAAAGCACCTTTAACAATGACATTGCAGAAATGAAACAATCAATGATGGATCAGTGAGATGCTGGGAGTCATAATCACTTAATCTTTAAGTTCTAGAGTCCAGGATGTCTGGCTGGGATTTCTTGTAGATGTGAAAGAACGTTTTTGTTTTTTTTTATCATAAAAGCCTGAGTCAGTATTTTCTGGTTTGTTTGTTTTTGTTTTTACCCTTTGAGTTTGTTTTTTCCTAATTATAATTTTCATTTTAGATTTTCATAAAAAGTCTCAAAAATATTTCATTTGTTTTGTTAGCTGTTTTATAAATTCTCAATTTTGATAGCAATATGATGAAAGCAACATGAAGTTTGAACTCTTAACCTGCTATTTGCACATTTATCAGGCTTAGGTAAATAGTGTAGGTCCAGATCAGGCAGCTCCCGGGCATAGCTTTTTAACAAAATGTAGCAAGCTTAAGGTTAAGATTGCTACTTAAACTGATTTCACCTGAGGAAAGATCAGGTTTTTTTATATGCCCAAAAGGTGGCAGTAGGTTATGGTGCACATCCCACTGTGAGTAGTTTCTTGTGTGGATAACTCCTTCTTTATTATTCATCAGAACCTTTTCATACTTGCATGGATGATTGATATTAATGTGTAGATGTGTATAAAGGCAATAAAACTCAAATTACTTTGTTAATTCTGCAGTTTGTTGCCCTTTAAGTTTCTTATCAAATTATAGTGAAGACAAATAGTTGTTTGTTGGTCATTGGAAATTCTAAATGCTTGCATGGATGACTGATATTAATGTGTGGAGTTGTGAATAAAGGCATTATAACTCTAACTGCACTGGAGTTTTTGCTCTTAAAATGAGTTTCTTAGAAAATTCTTGTCTGGACAACTTTATTATTCTTTGTAAATTTTTTTAACACTTGCATGGATGGTTATTATTGATGTCTAGTTGTGCATAAAAGTAAGATAACTCTGATTGCACTCTTTGTTTTGGAATTATTGCCCTTTGGTTATTTTTTTATATTGATATTTAGTTGAGGGCAAAAGAAGAATAACTTAAGACTGCATTGTTTTTTCAGGAGTCATTGCACTTCTTTATTTTATCTACCAAATTTTCGTGCAGATAACTTTTCCTTTCTTCATTAAAATTTTGTCAAACTTGCACCAATGCATGATATTGGTTAAATAACTCTGATTGCTCTATCTTTTCTGTAGTTATTGCCATTTTTTAAAATTTTACCAGAGGAACTTGCACAGATAACTCCTATATTTCTTAGTAGAATTTCTTAAACACATGAATCCTATTTTTAGCTCACCTGAGCACAATGTGCTCAATGTGAGCTTTGCTGATACCCCTAATGTCCTTCGTCTGCCATGTGGCGTCAACAATTTGCTTGTGAACACGCTGGAGTCTACATTTTTTATCTAATCTTCATCAAACTTAATCAGAATGTTTGTCTGCAAAAAATCTTGGATGAGTTTGTTATTGGGTCACGTTGGGTCAAAAACTAGGACAAACGGTCCAAATTTAGAAAAAGCTTATGAACACATTGGAGATTACATTTAATCTTCACCAAACTTGGCCAGAATGTTGGCCTGCATGAGATCTTGGATGAGTTTGTCATTGGGTCAGTAGAAGTCAAAAAGTAGGTCACTACTTAAAAGCATGTGAGCAAACTAGAGGCTATATTCATAGCCCAATCTTCACCAGACTTGGTCAGAATGTTTGTCTGCATGAAATTTTGGGTGAGTGCATTATTGGGTCACGTGGTGTCAAAAAGTGGGTCACCAGGTCAAAGTTTAGAAAAAAAAATTGATCAACAAACTAGAGGCCACATTTAGGTTCCAGTCTTCACTAAACTTAGACAGAATGTTTGCCTCTATAAAATCTTGAATGAGTTCTTAAGTGGGTCACGTGGGATGAAGAAGTAGGTCACTTAGTCAAATCTTAGAAAAAGCTTGTGAACACACTAGAGGCCATATTTTTAGCTCAGTCTTCACCAAACTTGGTTTAATGTGTATTTGTGGCTTGACCTGAGGCGTACAGTATCATATATAACTCCGCCTTGTGGTGATCTTGTTAAATAACTGTTCAGAACTTTTTTTGGGCGTTTGGGATTTGAAGAATAGTGGATAACTACTACTGACACTTTATTTCGTGAAGTGGTCCATAATATGTGGGGGATCATTATATAATCTGGATGGATGTGATTTATATAAATAAACTAGTTACGATTATGATGAATAACATCCGTACAATAATATTTCAAAATCCATTGTGGCAGATACAATGCTGTAAGTACAGAAGTTATACAGCTTTAACACTTTGTACGATATCACACCCAGTCATGTTATTATTGCACTAGGTCGATAGCGCATGAAACTTCCTTTATAACCATTCAGGAATAGAGCAATCAGTGGATCAATAAGTTGGTCATAGAGTAATAACCTGAAACAATTTTACACTGATGTCAATGACAGAGCACAATGCAGATTAAGAAATTATATCTCCTGGGAAACTATTAAAGAGGAAAACCATGTCTTAGGGTTGAATGACTTGTTGTAGCATAAAGTTTAGAAAATATGATTATAATGACTACATGTACCTAGTTTATGACAACTTGGTAACAATTGGTAAAAATTGATATTTTATATCCACTTTTCAAAGAAGATAAGTTGATCTATTGTCATGATCTCCTTGTTGACGTAGGTTATTCTCTGTGTTAAAGCCTGTTTCTATAAAAACAATAAAGTTGTTTCCTCCTATCTTGGAATATGTGTTAACTATCAAAATGGGAACCCACTTCAAAAGGGCAGGTAACCATTAAATTTATTCTGGCAAAGTGATGCCTTTGTCATAAATAGAATTTTCATTATGTTTCCTTTAATTATGAAGTGTTTTTGTTAGGTTGGTAGAATCAATTGCATTATGATAGTTTTGAGCTTTTTAAGCAGTTTTAATTTTGACAACCTTGTGTTTTATCCAATCTGTGTATGTCAAGATAAGTGTCATTAATATATATCTGTCATAAATAATAAATTGATTGTCCAGCAATAGCTCAGGTGGTAGAGCGTCAGCTTGCAGATCGGAAGGTCGTGGGTTCAAACCCTGGCCGGGTCAAACCAAAGACATTAAAGTTGGTAGTAGTGGCTTCCCTCCTAACACTCGGGGCTAAGGGGACAGCACTTGTCGGTGTCAGTATAATGGACCAGCCGGGTTCAGTCCTTGGGCACCTCATAAGTGCCCCTATAATATAATGATAGAAATGTCGCTGCACAGTATCGGCAAAAATGCCGGCTAATCCCATCCCTGATTGTCCACCTTTTGACTACAAAATTTAAATAAATATAGCCAGTGAGCCTGTGGCTCGATGCATCAACATTATAGTTTCTATAAACTTTATTGCAGAATGATTCAATGAATCTTTTTAGCAATCCATAAAAATCCTGGATTGCTTAGTGTAGTGGTAGTGTTACCTCCACTGGCTGCTTAGCCTCCCGCTGCATGGGAAGGACTTCCAGCTGAGCTGTGGGTCTACCTAGACATTTTTCTGGAGACTTCCTCCACCAAAATATAGCTGGACATTGCTATAATAATCATAATTGGTCTCTGCAATTTTTTAAACAACAACACTACATAAAATCATGGCTATCATTTTATCTTTTTTTATTTTTTTATAAACCAGTACAAAATATATTTATAGTGTTAATCAGAGTTTTTTTAAGCCAGTTGTCTGGGTCTAACTGATAGGCAAATTTACCCATTGACAACAACACCTATTAGAAAATTTCCTTTCTAGTAATATTATATTATATTACAGCTTTGGTATGAAATCAGTAAAGGAAAGCCATCCACATAATACTTTTAGTTGTATGAAAATCACCCCCATCTAAACTCAATGAAACCCTGAAAGAAAGAAAACTTATTTATAACCAGTAAAATCTAAGATAGCACTTAATTTTAAATTGTAGGAATGAAAGCTTGTGCATTGTAACATAATTTATGGATATTTTTTTTATTATTTTTCAAAACGTTGTTGCTGTTCTCCTAACTTTCTTAAGTAGCTAAAAAATTTATTTTGTCAATGGAAAAACTATACTATTAATACCAGCCCATACAAAATACAGGCAAATATTGCACAGAATAAAGTGAAAACAATCAAAAGATGATGTTCAAAAGCAATAAGAATCTGAAAAGGGTACTGTCCATAGTACTGAAAGTAATAATTTAAGAAACAAATTGCAGCATAAGAAACAGCCTTGCAAGCAAAATTCGTGTCAAAGTTTTATTAATTCCCAACTGTTACTTTAAATGTCTGAAACAATTCCATTTTAACAACAGTAAGCCAAAAAGTTATGTTACTGTTTTAGATAACATCTAAAGAAATGTATTTTGGTAATTATTAAGCTTATGGTCTTGTGACAAGAAAAGTTCCATTAAACTGTCACAGCAAATGCCTGTCTCATTTGGTACAATTGATAAAACAGTTTTATTGTTGTAAAAAAGTCCTTCTTTACTTGGTTTGCTTTTACATGTTATGTAACAATTTGTCATTCGGATACACCAGCCATGGCAGGGTTTTGAAAGACCACTTTACACTATTTACTTGTTGTTAGCAGTGGTTGTTCTAGCTGGCCAAATAGCAATTGTAATTTGGAAAAACCTCACCGTTTCAATATGAAATATGTGAAAAATGAAGGGTCACATGGTAGATTTGCCAGAGGGAATGTTTTAAGGTTAAAGACTTGATGATAAATATGTTACAAAATGTATTGCTTTGTTCATGCAATTATGTTCCTGACCAATGTGCCAATGCTTCTCTTACGCTTTGTATTGTTTTGCTCAAAAGTTAGACAAGAATTTAACAGTACTTTTATCTTTAAAACAAATCGGAAGGATTATGTTGAAAGGAAATTACAGTCTGAAGAACATATTGTCTATAGTGCTTTAAGCACCCCAGTTGATCACTTTTGCTGACTGTTTCAAGGTGGTAACTGCTGGGTTTGCTCTTTTTGTTTCATGACTCATCACAGATTTGTTCTTTCTTTTATTGTTTTTTTATTTGGTACTTTTTTTTTTTTGTTATGTTTTTGACATACATTGCAGTGACCATTTATGATCATTATAGCAACATCCAGATTTTAGGTGAAGAAGACCCCAGACACATGTCTGGGTAGAACCCCCGGCGCACTGCAAGTCAGCTGAAAGACCTCACATTAAGTCCTTGCTAAGCAGTCAGAGGAGTTACAAATCAGTGACAACCACTATGCCACGGGCACCCTCATTTTACTTTTACATTTGGATTACATGTGAAGACCTGTGCCTTTTCAAATGTTTTCAAATGTTTGTAAATGTTGCAAAGCTCATAGGACTCATATTTCCATCTTATGAAATAATTTCAGAAACAAATCATAACACAATAAACTCCCTTTCACACACACTTCTAGCAACCATTTAAGTAATTTTCATTCATTCATATCCTTTCACGTTGATGTCAAATTCTGATGTTGTGGTTTGACGAGATGTAACTTTCTGAGCAAATGTTTCCAAGATTTTCCTGAAAATGTTTGATCTTAACCCTAAGCTTGGTAAACATGCATTTATATGACTTTGGTAAATAGAGTAGATCCAGGTCAGCTAGCTTTCTTTTGGGAGCTGTCTTAGTCTGAAATTGCTCCTATCTAAACCCAGGGGAAAAAATGTTTGAAAGCTTTTACTTTTGGCTTAAGAAATCTGTAGATGGTATTTAATGTTGATTCTTTATCTGACAAAAGAGTTCCATTAAACTGTCAGATCAGATGCTTGGTAGGGTTCATACAATTGATAGATCACTCTTAAAACTTTTGTATAATTGGCCTCGTTATAGACCTTCTTGCTTACATATGAAGTAACAATTAGTCAACAGAAAAAAACTGCTTCTAGGTTCTGTAGGTAATTATTGTAATACTAGACTTCCAAACTGTTAATCAAGTCAGTTTACATAAACTAGTTTATTCAATTAGTGCTTGTGGAAACCACAGGTTGAATCCTTGACCTGGTTTATGCTGAAAACCTGTGCTGTTACTGATACTTTCCATAGGCACTTGATCCAGGTTAGATGAGAAACTGTCAAACAATTAGTGTCACAAGGGAGCAGGATCACATACAAATTGTGGAAGGTCTTTTCTGGTTTTATGTGACATAGGTCAAACATTTACTGTCACAAGGGAGCAGGATGACATACAAATTGTGGAAGGTCTTTTCTGGTTTTATGTGACATAGGTCAAACATTTACTGTCACAAGGGAGTAGGATGACATACAAATTGTGGAAGGTCTTTTCTGGTTTTATGTGACATAGGTCAAACATTTACTGTCACAAGGGAGCAGGATCACATACAAATTGTGGAAGGTCCTTTCTGTTTTATGTGATATAATTACCATGCTTAATATTGGGAGGTTCTAGAGCTATTGCTAAAAGTGTAAAAATGCTTACTCTTACAAGAATGTTGTTTGTGCAATGTGGCAAATGTTTTTTGTTTTTGTTTTTTTGGCGCATAAGTGTTTGATTGAAATCAGAAAAAAGATGCTGTTGGAAAGGAAATAACAATTTAAATTGTTGTCAAAAGTGCATTAAGCTTTGAGTAAAGAAACAAATAACAGCACCAAAAAAACATTGTCTGCACCAGATTTAGCCAACATTTGTCTTTTGCCACAAGTTTTCATCAAAAAAATTCCCCTATTTGAGCGCAATTTGTTGGGAAAGCTTAATTTTTTGTGTGTGACAGAAGTTCCGGTGTGACAGAAGTTCCTTAAACTGTCAGAACAAATGCTTGTGTATCGATATGAATGTGATCAATTACATTTTTTATGTGCAAGGTTTCCTGAGTGTACACATTTCTTGCATGAGGACGTCAGTATGTCGTTAAACCAACAAACAAACAAAACCCACTCCTAACTGTCATACATTGTCATTAAATAAATAGGTCACTTTTCAAGTTGCAGGTAAAAGAACAATTTGTCATTTAAAAAATAATAGCTTCCATTGAGAAAAGGCACAACATAGTTGAGATTACAGACCTGAAATTGTAAGGGTGATCACCAGATCCCATGTATCCCATATAACGATAACATTTGAAATGATGAAGGTTTTACATACAACAGTATATGATACAGTTCAATGCTAAACACAGTAAGATTGAAAAACTGCTCATTCTGATATGATTATGATACTGTTTACTGTACAGTACAAAACATTGTATGGTTTATATTATGATTGGGCATATCATATGAAATATATGAAGTATGTTGTATGGTTATGGGTTAACTTGGTCTGCTTATGAATTTGTCACAGTCAAAAATGTGAGGGACCAAATGTGCCCACTTCCAACATGCATTATATTTTTCCTTCTTTCCTTCTTATTTGAGACTGTAACATATGATCAGATCAGACTAGTTAAAGAAGATGACCTCTTTTACACTGTGGTGTGATTGTTTAGTCTTTGGTACAGTACAGTTGTTATAGAAAACTATATATAGAAAGTGTCCTTTGACAACTGTTATACCATTTTGTATGTGACTGAAAGTTGTGATATGAAAGCATTGAGGCTAGAGTGTTTATGTTGTTGCATGTAGATTCAAGTGAACAATTTTTCCAGTGTTTGTTTGTCTCTACATCCATCTGTCTGTCCCTTTGTCCCATTCATAAAGATATTTGAAGGTATGTCTTGCATGATAATAACAGGTGCAACCCTCAAGGTCAAGGTTATATTGAATGTCATATGTAATGTCATTGTATCTTAAGAGCTATATGTCAATGCCAGTGACATTTCTTATTTTAATATAATATTTTCCACCTATTTCAGGAGTGAGAGCAAAGAGCACATCTTTACTGCCGAGAACCATGAGTCGATGATGATATGGTTGCTTGGGTTACAGTCCAAACGTGACCTTCACTCTCGCAAGGTCAACACTTCCAAGGGTGCAGAAAACACTGAAGCAGCAGACATGGCCAGAAACCCGGTATGGTTAAACTAAAATTCTTTTACAGTTATAATGTTTGAGTTGCCAGGGATTCTTTAGGAACACATTGAAATGATGTTATTATCGTCTACAAAACCAGGTCGAATGTAGTAATCTAGAATGACATATTTGTAAACATATATCTGAAATGGAAAAAACTTTCAAATTTATAATGTTTTGACAGTTCAGTTTTTTTATCACTCAGGTCTGTTTTATCTATCAATATGTCATTGTGATCAGCTTTCAGCAGTCATTTAATTACCTCCGTTGCACAACAGCACTTTGGCATTTTAGGCCTTTGATTTTTATCATTGGCTGACTTCCTACTCAACTGTAGGATAGAAAATGTCATAAATCTCAGAGAAATCCTACAACTTTTCATTCAATTCTAGCAGTAGGTTGTGACCTTTTGCAGAAAAATGTTGTCAAATCCCTGTGTCTGGATGCTACCTATCACCAATGTAATCATTCAATGAAAGCCTACAACTTCATTGATAGCTTGTTTGTAAATTATTGTGTTAAATGAATATGCTAGAAAATATAACTTGTGATGCAATCCTAGATTTAGATCAATTTCCATAATACTAACTCAGTCTTAAAATAGAAAATGTGGTAAGAAAGTAGAATGAAATCCCACAACTTCGAGATGTAAGTAGTAACCTTTGGTAGAACAGCATAAATGAGTTAATGTGCCTGGATGCTACCTAGAGCTGATGTCATTATTCAATGAAAGCCTACAACTTCATTGATCTGTTCTTTGTAAATGACCTGTGAGAAATGGTGTCCAATGTCTTATCTTGTCCTTCAAGTAAGCTGTCTGGATAATACAGTGAGAGATTTGTCCGATAAAGGCAGATGGCCAATGGCTGCAGTTCTTGTTTTCATTGATCATGAAAAATATGCTACCACATTAATACAGTGTTAAAAGGTTGCGTTTTTCTACTTTTTTATTAAAACTATTTCCATATTGTTGGTGGTTAACTTATCCTAGACATTGTTTATTTGATATGCTTAAGATGTGTTCAGTTTTAGTAAAAATGAAAGCACTGTGTATTCACTGCTTTTGCAAAGCACATTTGGAGCCACTGAGAACCTGTGCAGATATATTGGCAGTAAAAATATTTGTGTAGATGAACTGTCCTTTCTCAAAAATATTAAATCCACAGTCAGTGTTACTTAAATGTAAGCAGAATTTTAAGGGTTTACAACCAAGACCAAGGAGATGGTCACTATTGACCTATACTGGGTACATCACAGGTACGATGTTTCACTAGATGCTGTGTTTCTGCATGCTCTGGAGGGGGACTACACTGTAGCTCACTTAGTATAACATTTATTATCACATTTGCATTTCTTTTTAACAGGCTAGACATAATTAGGTCTACTTTTGATGATTTTGTATTGTTAGGGGATTTTAACTTGTAATCTGCGTGTCATGGAAATATGTAAAACTACAAGAAAAGTCATAAATGTCAGCAGGTTTCTGTGTAAGGCTTAATTCAAAAATCTAACAACTGATATCATTGAATAAACTGTTGTGGTTTGAGGCCATACCAGATAAGTTGAACTAATTAGATAGCAACAATTAAAGCAATAAAAAGACATAAGCAAGTAAAGAGGCAGGTTAAATGTGTCCATGTATACAAGACATTGAAGAGATAGAATCATAAAGAAACAGGTCAGCATTTTGATGAGACTAAATCATCTGCCAAGATGAAAGAATAACCTTTGTTATAACTGTATAAGGTTTCACCTTATTATAGGGGGTGTAAGTCTCTTTTTTTGAGTCAGTCTTCTTTGCAATATTGTTCTTGGATTGAAATCTTTTTTGCTGAGTAATATGTTTCAAAGGTGTAAGTATGACTTTGAGCAGAGTTCAATTTCTGTATAAGCAATTATAACCACTATTATCTAACATTTGGGAGGCTATAATGTTTCTTGACTAGTCAAAGCCAGCATTGATGTTTTGGGGCAAATTTGCAGAAAACCAGTTGTGTTTAATTAGTACAGTTATCAGCACAAATTAACATTTCTGTACTTCATTGGTGTCTAATTTAGACCAAGGTAGAATTTCTTAGAAAGTTTTAAAACAAAGAATTCATTTTTATAAGGATGTTGGTCTTGTTACTTTTTAAAGGCTAAAGCAACTTCATTTAGTGAAATGTACATTTGGATATATTTACAGATATTGACATTCAATGGTTTCCCTGATGAACTGAAACAGAGATTACATGATGATCACTTATAATTGAAAATTGATCAAATAATGCCAAATTATTCCAATATGTCATATAACTATGAATTTTACTCATTGCCAATAATTAAGATAATTAATATAATAATCATTTATGTCTGTTGGTAATCAATATCTATGCCAGTGGATAGAAAATTACAAGAAGACAAGAGATCAAAAATATTTGTCTAAAGCCTTAGACAATATGTAATCGTATTGAACATGCCATGCATAAATATAATGTATTGGATTGCATATGTTCAGGTATTTCAGTCAGTATGTACCATCATGTTTAAGTTGCTACTTAAGTTACAGAGTTCATATCCATGCGAACCAACAATTCACTCGTCAGTGATAGATCAAACCCATTGGCTGATTATAAATTTTGATTTTTAGCAGGTTTTTGATGACCAAAGCAGCAGCATCTATTTCAAAGTATTTATGAACATGACTTTTTTAAAAGTTGGCAGTGATGTTATTTAATTGCTTGTTTCTTAAATGGGTTGATAAGAGCAACATAACTTTCGCATACAAGTTTATTTGGTCGTAAAGTAGAACACAAAAAAGGACCCCAATATATAAAAAACAACACATCTGTACAACTGCAAATAGAATGTCTTGATTTCTTACCTATCTTTGTGTCAATGTAAGTAAAGTATTTTTTTGACATCTTGAAATTAATGAACAAATCTCCCTAAATTATTTGGTTTTGTCACTGTGTGTAAAGAGCATCAGCAAAAAGTTTGTACTTTTTAATGTTTATTTCCTATTGACACCAGGACAGTTGCTTTTGTTGGTGATAGTTACAATTTTAACAACTCAGGCTAATGACCCGTATTACTTTATGATAAATTATTTTGTTGCTATCGTCGACAATATATCTTCATGGGACCTTTATATTTTTCAATACCTCTGCCTCATTTACTCAGAGCAGCGGTGAAAACTATCAAGGATTCTAAAACACATTTTTTGGCAGGGCCTGTAAATGTGACAAGTTTCCTTATAGTTTGAACATTTTTTCCAATTAAAGCTAAGGTTCAAGAACATAAACAATTAATTCAACTTTAGAGATATTCTCTTTGTTATTATGACTAAGGTATTGGAAATAAGCCACAGACCTCAGTTGACAGTATGTTATCATTTGCTGAGGGCTGTTCTAAAAACAGATCATTATAATGGTAAAATGCATGCTATTAGAACATAATATTGGTACTAATAATACACATTAAGTATTATTTAATGCATATATTATCCTGCTTAATTGCAACATACCTACATCAATTAACAATATACTGATGCCAGATAATTGCTATTCATTGGTTCGTTGGAAGATCTGATGTACAATTAATTATACATTGTAATGATGTAAATGATTTTGCTATAGGTAACCATAATAGGGTTCTTCATAGTTGCTATTATTGTCCAAAGACCTCTATCAATATCTGTTTTAAGCTTGATAATTTTACCAAGGGTGTGGGCAAAATGTCTTAATTGTGACATTACCCAATGCTTGTGTCATTACAAGATGATTCATAGCATTTCTTAATGTTTGTGACATTACCCAATGCTTATGTCATTACAAGATGCTACTTACATTTCTTAATATTTGTGACATTACCTGTTGCTTGTGTCATTACAAGATGTTTCTTGACATTTCTCAATGTTTGTGATATTAATTTATCTATGTGACATTATTAGTTTTTGTGACATTATTCAATGTTTGTGTCATTGCTCTATGTTTGTGACATTTTAAGATGTTTGTGACATTGCAACATTGCTTCAGTGTTTGTGACATTACTGATTGCATGTGAAACAATACAATGTTTGTGACATACTCAGTGTTTTGTGACAGTACTGAATGCTTGTGACATTGCTCAATGATATGACATTTCTTGATATTGTACAACTCCATTGATCTGGCCTTCAACTTGTTGTCTTGTTGAAGGCTTAAACAGTCTTGTCTGGCTGCTGAGGGAGTCTATCTAGATTCACACACTGTTATACAAAGATAGACACATCGCAATACATTTCATGTATATAAATTAATCAGTCTTTTATTGTTGATATTTTGTACATTTTGTTTTCACCTGCTTTTATTTTATATTATTGCCTGATAATAAATTTTTGTTTTTATTGTGTTTTATTTTCATGATTACCTTTCTATGAAGGCCACATCTTTGATAAGATAGTGCAAACATGTTTTGTATTGTGTGCTTAATATGCTACCTTCACTCAATAAAGCTAATTTTATTATTATGTTATTCTTCTTCTTCTTCTTATTATTATTATTGTAATTATTGTTGTTATTATAATAATTATTGTTATTGTAATTATAATTATTAATATTGTTATTATAATTATTACTGTTTATATTATTATTGTTATTGTAATTATTATAATTATTATTATTATCCAATTTATTGATGGATTTAGGCTGCAGACGGTTACTTTCTTGTGTATGTTTTTGACAAAACCCAGACATTTATCATCTGTCTTGTATATATCAAGCACTTACAATTTAGTAGAGCTCAGTACAGTCAATTTTGCCCTAGTATCAGCAAAACATCTCCTATATAGTTGTAATTATTATTGTATCCATATGTTAGTGTATTAAAAGGTCTACAATAAAAAATAAAACATTACTGTAATAAGTTACCTTTTACCTTGTACAAAAAACAACAACAACAAAAACATGCAAACAAGCAACAACAAAAGTCAAAATGAAATGCTTTTAAAGAAATCTGGAAAAAACAACAACACACTTTCTGTTATTTGTTATGTATGTGCTTGGAGAACTGATAAAATTTAAATGGTCTACCTTGTATGATGCTCACACAGGATCATTCTGCTTTCTTGTTTTGTACAAATTGAAGTCATTAACTAAGAAGCAGGAAGGCAAAAATATGTCTAGCAAACTTCCCTGTTGAGTCAAAGTCAATTTCTTCTTTGTCTTCTGTAACTTGTGCAATTTGATCTTCTGCTTTGGTGATAATGGTCTTTCAAAAGCATGCATGATTAATAGTTAAATCAAAGTCAAAAACATGTATAATGGAATACCTAATTATGCATTGAATTGTCTTATAAAATCAGAAAAAAAGAGACACTTATTTACTACTTGAGTCAATTATAATTGTTGCCATGGCAACATTTGCTTCAGACCATTTAACAGAAATTCCTTGTAATGTAATCTGAGAGTTGGTCATTTTGTAATTGCGTGTCTCTTTGTTATAAGTTTTTATTGACCGTGCTATGCTCTGTGATTTCCTAACAGCCTTTTTCACAATGTGTACATAAATTGTACTCTATTGACAGCTTATATAATTACCTTGGTCAGACGATCACAACCAGTATCACAACCAAGATGATTTTGTCCAGTTGTGAAAAGTAGATAATATTTGACAATATGTAAATATCGTCTTCCACAGAGGGTGATAGATCGAAATGTTCACTGGAGACAAGTTATGGCAACCGAGGCATTGGCCGATGTTGACATTAACTAGTCATGGGTGAACAGTGCATTCTATCACCCTCTGTGGGATGTGATATTTATCTTATTACATCAAACATCACAATCAAATCAACCAAAAGGTTAGCTCCCATAATTTCTTAATTGCAAAAAACCAGCATTCTCTTTTTATCACACCCCCCAACAATGTTGCATGGGATATTATGGATAATTGAATGGCATATATATGGAAAGTTTACACAAAGTAAAATAACATTTAATAGATAGTTTCCATGTGATGTCATCGACACTGATAAGACAGTCATCTATGTGGGCAGAAACTAATGCAGGCCGAAATCGAGAAAAATGTGCTGTATTAAACTCACCACTGTGTTTTTATTTTTCAATCTATTTTACTGAATTTTAATAGAAATTTAACAGCTTTTAAAAAGTATTTTAAATATCAAAACTATATTTTGATAGTTTAAAAGTTTAAAGAAATACAACCGAAAATGATACACTGTTCATTTTGTTTTAAGTATGAGCCAATAGTTTTATTTATTTCTGTGTATTAATTCTGTGTGCATTTATCAATTGTAAAAATATTGTATTTTAAAAAATGAATTTTATCTTTCCAATGGTGTAAAGCTTTTAATTTTCAGACCCGTATGAAGAAATTACAAGAAAATAAAATTTACCCTTCTATACAAATCATCTGAAAATCTCTTGAAGTTACCATCAAAGATGGCTGCCAAGATAAGTGATTTTCACTGATGTGGAAACTATCTATAGCACTTAAGTTAGCAACTAGTCAAAGAACCACAATCGCTGTGTATTTGTTTACTGTAAATGTCTGTGAGGTTTGACGATTACACTATCAAAAACTATTCAGTGCTAGTTCAATGTTGTGATGGTATAGACTGTTTACCAAAAGCTTTCTTCAAACACTGTTTGGATAAAAATGTTCATGTAAATAGACTTAGCGTTGTTGGAACTGTCCAGTTTATGTTTAATGCAGGTTATTTGGTCTTTGTAATTTCAACAAGCAGTTCTGATTTTAAATTGAAATTCTTTCATAATAGGAATCCTCCAGTTAAAAATGTGCAACATTCAGCCTTAAGTCACTAATAAATATTCTGTTTTTGAAACATTCCAATACTGCAGCTATGGTCATCATGGCAAGATTCAGTCAATATTGGTGGAGGAAGACACCAGATGAATATCAGGGTAGGACAACTATGGCATTTGAAGTGTATTCTGTAATATGTCACTGGTGAATTTTTATGTTGATTTTCTTTATAATGAGGTCATGAAGAACTAACTGATCCTTTACTTGTGTGATAAGGTCGATAATGACAATCTTCAGGACCAAAGCATGCTCTCCGTGGCTAAATGAGCCAGAGCTACATTATACCTATACCTATTAACATGGTCGTCAATGCTAGACTAGAGGAATCACATGTCCTCAGCCGATATTCGATTCTCAGCAAAGGCTAGTAATTATCTAACACAGTGTCTTGTACTTTAATGTCTTCTTTGAATAGCTGTCTAACCTCATTTTTGTCCTTCTAAGCGATGCTGACGCAAGGCAAGACTGATTAGCGATGCTGACGCAAGGCAAGACTGATTAGCAATGCTGACGCAAGGCAAGACTGATTAGCGATGCTGACGCAAGGCATGACTGATTAGCAATGCTGATGCAAGGCAAGACTGAATAGCGATGCTGACGCAAGGCAAGACTGATTAGCGATGCTGATGCAAGGCAAGACTGATTAGCAATGCTGACGCAAGGCAAGACTGATTAGCAATGCTGATGCAAGGCAAGACTGATTAGCGATGCTAAAGCAAGGCAAGACTGATTAGCAATGCTGATGCAAGGCAAGATTGATTAGCGATGCTAAAGCAAGGCAAGACTGATTAGCAATGCTGACGCAAGGCATGACTGATTAGCAATGCTCACGCAAGGCAAGACTGATTAGCAATGCTGACGCAAGGCAAGACTGATTAGCGATGCTAATGCAAGGCAAGATTGATTAGCAATGCTAAGGCAAGGCAAGACTGATTAGCAATGCTGATGCAAGGCAAGACTGATTAGCGATGCTAAAGCAAGGCAAGACTGATTAGCAATGCTGACGCAAGGCAAGACTGATTAGCGATGCTGATGCAAGGCAAGACTGATTAGCAATGCTGACGCAATGCAAGACTGATTAGCAATGCTGACGCAAGGCAAGACTGATTAGCGATGCTGACGCAAGGCATGACTGATTAGCAATGCTGAGGCAAGGCAAGACTGATTAGCGATGCTGACACAAGGCATGACTGATTAGCAATGCTGTTGCAAGGCAAGACTGATTAGCGATGCTAAAGCAAGGCAAGACTGATTAGCGATGCTGACGCAAGGCAAGACTGATTAGCAATGCTGACGCAAGGCAAGACTGATTAGCAATGCTGATGCAAGGGAAGACTGATAAGCAATGCTGATTCAAGGCAAGACTGATTAGTGATGCTGACGTAAGGCCAGCCTGAATTAATATCAAAGTGGCATTGCAAAATAGCCATTGCATAAGAATGCTAATCTAAACAAGAAACCCATCCCTTTACCAATTATATATACACACTGTGTGTTAAGTCTAATGCTACCACAGTATCCTATTTTTTTTTTGCCACAAGTGTAGTAGCATTCAGAACTCTGGTGATGGCATCCTCACCACTTCACAAATGTGGCGTGTAACCTTAAAACCTTTATTGTATAGGATCAAGCTTAGGTTTTTTTGCATTTTGTAAAGTTTTTGTATTTTGCATAAGACATTTATCTGCTTTAGTTTTAGCAAACCTTATTTTCTGTGTTCTGTACTTAGTGATTAACCAAATAACCAAGGTGAAAATTGATAAACTGTTCATGCCTTGGTTTATTTCTTTTAAATTAAAGAATGAATAAATTTAGCTGAATTTTAGTTAAATATACATCACAGTAGCAAGCACATTGCACTAGTTAAGCCTCATCAGTGTGGTATGCCACCACTAGCACTTTTAGAAGTGTCAGCTGTCAGTGGTCCATTCCGTAAGGGTCAGTGAAGCCTGTTGACATAAACCGGCTTATCCAATCAATGTAAGAGGAAACCACAGGGTGAATGGTTGGCCTACTTTATACAAAGAATGTGCATTTTGTTTGTGATACTGTTTGTGAGCATTTGAGTTGGGCGTGATCTTAAACCGTCAAAATGAGGGATGTCAACGAGTACTTAAATCAGTACTTGAGTGCTCAGTCATTTTTTTATTGAATACTCGAATTACTTGGCCATTTTGTAAATAAAATTGTAGTTTTCAAACCATGTTATTTAATTTTCTTATTGGCAATACATAAAATAACTAAATACAATTTTATCTCTTGTATTGGCTATATATGTTATATTTATATTGAACACATTTAGCAACTCTATTGGTGGAGTAATTTGTAATGCAAAATGCACTTCTTACTTCACACTCAATACATGTATGGGGAAACATTGAAGTCTGGTGACACTGCCATGTAAACAACATTGAATTAGACTAATCAGAATAGTGTGGTGTAAACGTAAGACACAGCAGTGAAATAACTGTTGTTGATTGGTCTATTGGTTTTATTTATCCTCACCTTTCACCTTATGTCTAAGCAAGAGTTGCTGAATGCATTTCATGTCCAATAGGAGCTTAGTGTAATGATCAATCTGTATCCAATCAGAACAATTGGTGGGCTGTGCTGACACATGCTAATCAACATATAATAAACTTGTCACAAAATGTACAGAGAAATGGGGGCTGACTGAGTTGACAGGGACTAATTAGCGAAAAGTGCCCAGATTTGTAGTTTATTAAGTGACAGACAATGGGGTGCCGGCTGGGACAGTATGTTGAGCATCCACGATCAATAAGGCAATCAGGTGGCAGTGAGGTCATGTGACTGGCAGTAATTGGCTACTGTCCAGTTTATCTAGATTACAACTTTTAATTATTATGTAATTTAATTCTAATTCCCCATTTTACCGGGTACGTGAATAGTGATTTGAATATTCTACAAGAAAAGCATTGATGCGAAGCATCAAAGGGCGACACAACAATAAAAATAAATATATAGAAATTTAGAGATGACTGGTTTATAATTATTAAGAAAACATTAAAATCACTGGAATAATTTAATTCTGCTATATAAGGCTACTTATATGTACAACCCTAAAAAAGGGACAAACATGTCTACATGTATAACCGTCAGATGTACATTAATGTTTACAAATTTAAAAAGTAAAAATACCTTGTTTGCCTAGAAGTTATAAACAAAGAATAAATACAAATATAAATAAAAAGAACACTATTTACCGAATTAGGACCCATATGTTGAGAACGTGTAAATTGCTGAACTTCTGAAATTCGGAACACCTTGTCCATTTTCGCTTGCCTATTCTCTAGCGAGAACGAGAATGGCTGAGGAGATCTGCTTGCAAGTGCATTTTTATAGTGTACCACTAACTGATTAATGATCCCAAAAATATGTAACATTTGTTATTGATCAATATTTTTTTGTCTGTTTAAATGTTTTTTTGGCTATATTTATTATAAAAACAATGAAGAAAAAAGTCACAGAAATTTTTGTTTGAACTGCGACGGGATTCGGACACCGTTAACACCGGAAAAAGTCCATAACCACTGCGCTATTCCACGATTGTCATCTGTGTGTGAGTAAAACTGATGTTCTATATAACATGCCTCTACAGACACTATTGATCTGATTTGAGAAATAGAAAAAAATAGTTAATTTTAAACGAATAACCAATAGTTTTTATAAGATTTATAAACATATCAATACTAAGAACAACATATAATAATACTGCATACTCACTATAGTTATTTATAAATAGAACATCATTTACCGAAATAGGACCCGGAATTCGGAACGCCTTGTCTATTTCCCCACGATCATTCTCTAGCTAGAACGAGAATGTCCGAGGACATCCGCTGGTATGTAAACAAATTTCAGCATTCCATATATAGGCAGCTCGCTCCAGCGCATCGCCAATTATAATCTTCCAATCTAAGTGAGTGATGCACTCTACTCCCAGCCGACCTTCAGCAACAGTTCCATTGATGTCACAGTGCTGAATTCGTGACCCAGCCAGCTGCACAGCTTCCTCATCTGTCCATTTTCCCGCCCGGTGTTTACTGAAACTATTGCATCTTTTACCTTCTTAGTAACTTGCAGGTAGTTGCAGTTGCACCTAACATATTTATGCCTTTTGTCATTTTCATACCTCATCAAGTGGGTACAAGTCCTGGTCACGGTGAAAAGTTTCAACTAGAGCGGTCTTCCAGCTATCATGCAGTGTGCCATTGGTTCTACCCAAACATTAATATTTTCCGTCAATAATAGCTAAATTATGACCAGAATAGTGTTGCTGCTATGCACTTACAAAACTTGACAAATCCAAAGACCTCTGGGATTTCTCCTTCACTCTGAATAGTGACTATAGTATAAATCTTTATAGGATTGTTTATACAGTAAACTTAGTATATCTGTTAGTTGTAATGTATAAGACAGCTTTTGTATTTAACATGTAAGAGTATGCTGTCATTGTTTTTAACAAGCCATTCACTTTTCTTATTTCAACATAAAACTTTCCAAGATGTTGATCCTATTCACCATCGTTCAAAGTCCGTCCTCATATTTTTCCTCAACAGATGATCCCAAAAAGCATTCACTGCCAATCTCATTAAAATCACATCCTAACTTTCGCTTCATTACTTTCCGCTGGTTAGGATCTGATAACATCCCGATAAAGGTCGCCTCGAAGTGACCTTTAAGTTGTAAATGTTACTTAACCAATCAGAAACCTCGTTACGAAACAAGTTCGTCTAATCTTTCAACACGGCGGCATCTATACCTTCCGATCAGTTATACCCCAACATTTTGCAGCCGACGATTTCATTGGCTAATCAAAGGTCAAATTGAGGTGACACCTAATGCGATGTCATCAGATCCTAACCAGCGGAAAGTAATGAAGCGAAAGTTAGGATGTGATTTTAATGAGATTGCATTCACTGCTAGAGAGGTTACACTTTTTGTACTTTTCGATGGCATATATTTTCTAAATGTTACCATATCATCATTGGACACACTGATGAAATGTCGATTACTTTTACCAGATGCCATGGTATTGTAGCAACAGCACACATAAAAAGAACACAATTTTCATTATTATGTCCTCTGTGCTAACAGGAAATATTCTCTAGTCTATATCTCTTAATAGTATATCACACATGACCAGTACTCAAGCAATCAAAATTCTTTAAATTGAAAGGGTATGTAATATTTATATGTATATTGTGTTCCTACTAGTATTGTTTAAGCTTCCCAGGCTAACACTTATCTTGAGAACTTTTTAATCTGTCCTTAAAATAATGTGACTGTGTGCTGTAATGTGAAGTTTTTATAACATGCTCTCTTGGTAAAGGCAGCACTTTATTGGCTCATAGAGGTCCTATCTATAGGACTATTATATTAATGTGTCATTAAATGCAAACAAACAAACAAAAAACAACCTTTATGACACTAATTATGACATTAAATTAACTAGTGTGAATGAGGTAGTGTATGACGTAATGCAGACTGGTTATTTTTGAGTGGGTGGATTCCTACACCTTGTTGCTACATCTGATTGTTACATGATCTTATTATTATGACCTTTAGAAGAAATAAGAACATTAATATCCCTATGGGTGGGTGTGTGGTTGACAACAATGTCTGTAAGTCTGTCAGATCCAGAAAGGCTTGTCAGTTGTTTATTGAAAATCTACGTAAATGACAGAGCCATTGATGCTGTAAGTTACAAGATAGCCTGCTGTGATACATTTACATCTCTTGTCCTGAGAAACTTGATAGAAAACATGGCAGTCCTATGACACTTTATTTATGCTTATTCTTATTGGCAGATTTCTTTCTGTGAGTTATGCATTTTACAAAAAAAAGTTTGGTTACATTTTGATAAAGTTAATTTCACACAATTGTTTTCTCTAGGCCTTTTTAAAAATGTTTTATCTGTCAAAATGACAGTTTGGCTTTATTCCAGTTCTCTGAAGACCTTATCATATTATTTTAGTTAAAACCATGTTAATCCATTAAGTGGAAGACTGCCAGAAAAAGTAGTTAAAGCATTGAACCTTACGCTTAAATACCTTTTTTTTTATAATTTTATTAAATTTTATTAACCAAAACAGACAGGTTATAAGTATACCCCCCCCCCCCCCCCCCCCCCGATTTCTTGTACTAATATTTAAACCCATCCTTCAAAACAAAAACAAGTGTTACAAACTAAGCTATCCTTACTTGTATGAACCTGTCTTTTGGTAAAAAAGTATATATAACCAACCACAAGCACCATCTACAACAAAACCAATCTGCAATAAAGATAATAAAAGAAAAATACAATCATCATGAAAAGAGACAACCCTCAATCAAATGTTCCTTGGATGCCAGATGCCCAGAGTTAGACCCATAAAGATAGAGACCCAATTTGGTCCTGTCATGTCAGCAGATTCAGAACCTAACGTCTGGTTAAATTGTTTGGCACTGGGCATGGCACTCAGTTACATTATTCTGACACCAATACAACCCTAATAGCAGCTAGAGACCTACAGTATAAACCGCTTACATTTGGAGCTTAGCTAGAGACCTACAGTATAAACCACTAACATTTGGGGCTTAGCTAGAGACCTGCAGTATAAACCACTAACATTTGGAGCTTAGCTAGAGACCTACAGTATAAACCACTAACATTTGGAGCTTAGCCAGAGACCTACAGTATAAACGACTAACATTTGGAGCTTAGCTAGAGACCTGCAGTATAAACCACTAACATTTGGAGCTTAGCTAGAGACCTACAGTATAAACCACTAACATTTGGAGCTTAGCTAGAGACCTGCAGTATAAACCACTAACATTTGGAGCTTAGCTAGAGACCTACAGTATAAACCACTAACATTTGGAGCTTAGCTAGAGACCTGCAGTATAAACCACTAACATTTGGAGCTTAGCTAGAGACCTACAGTATAAACCACTAACATTTAGAGCTTAGCTAGAGACCTGCAGTATAAACCACTAACATTTGGAGCTTAGCTAGAGACCTACAGTATAAACCACTAACATTTGGAGCTAAGCTAGAGACCTACAGTATAAACCACTAACATTTGGAGCTTAGCTAGAGACCTACAGTATAAACCACAAACATTTGTCTCTAGGTGGTTGTTTTGCAGCTAAAGACTTGACTCCTTTCCAATGCATTGTGCAATCAATTTGCCATGGAATAATTTTTGCATACCGTATTCACTCGTGTAATGGTCGCACCCGTGTAATGGCCGCACCCCCAAAATGACCGCAAAATTTGAAGAAAAAATCCTAATTCAATGTAATGGCCGCACCCCCAAAATGACCGCAAACACAGCTTATTATCCGTCAGTAAACACTTCAACAAACTTTCAACTTCAGTCTGATAAATACACCAAGCTGTAATTTACTTGGCGTTTCTGTGTAGACTTGCCTCATTACACAGGTCTGACTGACTCTGAGATAAGCTGTTGTCAAGGTGATATCGATCGGAGCAGTTTGCAAGTGAGGGAGTGAACGATGTGTTTTTATAAGTAGCTGCCGATTACATTTCTCCATGCACTGTTCCCCGATATATCGTGTACTGTCATACCAGACTTGATGACGTAGATCAAAGAAATTAATTTCATGCCGCCACGAGCTACAGGATAGCAGTGCGACTGAGACTAGATACATTCGCAACGTGTCAAAAATACAGTCACAGTTTACCAATTAACCCTTTTGTTGAGACAGCATGACTGGTCGACGCTCCTGTTCATTTTTCACCTCGTCAAGAAGATTGTCGCCTCGTATCAAAGCTGTGTTGTTTTATCGGCTATACTATGAAATCCTTTGATCTGCATGGTAGTGTTCACATGACAGCTGGGTGAAATTGTTTGATGATGCAAACATTCAGAAATATGATACAAGAGATAAAACTAGGAAGTCATTTATAAATTATGGAATATGTTCACATTGGTTAGACAAAAACATAGAACGGCGCTATCTCGTTCATATCGTCCGTCAACCTCCTACTTAGAGAGCTCATCTAGACGCATGGCGTCCCAAAAATCGGCAGAATCGTTCTAGAAAAAATGTCACAAGGCCTTACACCTATAGAATGGCCGCACCCTCAACTCCTTAACGATAAAATCGGGTAAAAAAGTGCGGCGATTACACGAGTGAATACGGTACTTTTAATTGCTAACAGGGTAAAACTATGCAGACAGTGTTTTTAAGCACTTTGATGACTTTAGTATGTCCCTGCTCTTGTTTATACCCCTGTCCTCTGATCAATGATACTGATGCTCTGCTAACTGCACTACAAGGACCAGTTTAATTGTGTCAGTGCTTTTTGCATAATGATAATTGTGAAAGTAAAACCAACAATTCTAACTAGTTACAACCTCCTTATATTTCAGATGCTCACTGAGTTTATTATGTAAAGCAGTTGGCCTAGTATCTGTTCAGAAAGACTAGAACCTATAATCTGGTTGTGAGTTTTACCTGCAGAGTTGCTCAACCTGTATGTTCTTGGCATGTCTATCCTTCCCCTGTTCAATTTTGTCCATGTTGCATGGATATACAAAACCAAACCATCTCTTTGTGACAACTCTATTGTATAACCCATCACACCATCACTTTATTCCAGATACCAAATGAGTTTGACCTATGGAGTTGTCGACCCAGTATGTTTATGTCATGTCAGCAGCACCAAAACCCATCATCTGGTTCCCTGACTAGACAACGCAAGGTCGGAGACTGGAACCAATCACAGCTGCACAAACTTGGTGACTCTGTTGACTCAGGATTCTCCGTTTACAAGAAAAGTAGGTTTTGTAATTTTACCATTTATTAAAAAAAAGTATATTTTGTAGTTTCTCTATGTACAGATTTTATTTAATGGCTTGTCTTTGTGAAAATAGTTTTTTTTTTAACTGCTTTGACAGTTGGAATGTGTTAACACCACGTCCTGATCTAGTTACACAGTCAGGGTTTATAGGTTAGAGAAGTTAAGGGGTTGTACTCATAAAAAATCTTACCAGTAGTTAGATTTTCTTAATTAAACTAAGACATTTCCTTCAATTTAGAAAAAAAATCATCAGAGAATTCTTAGGTTTAATGGTTTTATGAATGAAATCTAAGTAAATTTCTTATTATAGAAGAAAATATTTCAAAGTTTTAAGAAAATTCCTTAGTTTAAGTATAAAAAAATACTCAGTTCCTTTATGAATATAACCCTAGAGACCCAGACACAGACAGTAGTGGTCACATTAAAGGAATGGGATATATCTAGTCTTGATGAGTAATGGCAGTGCAGTCAGCCTGTTTGCATCAAAGTGACTAATTGTTTTATGAGCTTCCCTACCATGTTGTCTTAATATATCAATCAATCACATTGGTTTACAACCCTTCCCACTGTGATTATCCAGCATGGTGTTATCTTAAGGGGTGTGGAGGGCTGTAAAGAAGGCAATGTTCAATACCTTTAATGTCTCTGAAGGCAGGACAGGAAGTCCCTAATTTGTATTGACTCTTCTGCTCCTTGCTGCATGGGTTTAAGCTTCAGTACATGCCATACATCATGTCTCATATTCACCTGTAAATACCAGACATGGCTATTATGGCCATAATTGTATTGGTACATTTCGTAGTCAAATACAGTTGACTTGGTAACCTTTTGTTGACTACAGTTTATGGATGTAAAATGGAAACTAACTTTTGTTTTGTCTACAAAATATACATGTAGGTTTAATAATTTATCTGTTTACATGAAAATTTAATGTTTAATATGCTTTTTTCAAGAAATTTGAAAACAGGATTTTATCATTTTCTGTCAACATGTTTTGTGTGGGATACTGGTGTTAATGTCTTAAGACATCTGAGTTTTTTCAGGAGGGTTAGGTTTTATACTTTATAAGAAAATATATTTCATAACTTTACATGTTTATAACAAATAAGTTATAATAAGTTATTTATCTGTGTAGAAGGAGATAAGTTTCTAATAACTTTCTGTAATGAATGCATTTGTAATATCTGCCTCTGTGTGTGCATGAAATAAACTTATTTTGTACTTACCTTTATAAAGTGTATTATAATTGTAAATGAATTATAAAAATTCTGTTTAATTATTTATCCTGCTGCATTACTTCTATGTTTTAGTATATCTTAAAATTTAATCATGGTTTAGAACTTCAAACTAGCATGGTGATGGTTGCACTTTGAAGATTGTTCATTTGTTTGTTTATTGTCCCACAAATAGTAGGTGTCCACTTGTAGCAGTAATAGTGCTGTCATTATTTGTATATAGCAAGCCAGGACCACCAAGCATGATATAGCTAAGACCATTACAACTACAAATTTTAACATTGCTAGATTGTGCAACCATGTCTCATACATTTTTTGTTCCCTCTCACTGTTCGAAGTCTTTCAATAATTTAAAGGTTACATTGTCACGTTTCTTCTATTGTATAGAACCACATTTTCTGTCTATTGTCACAATAGCTGTTGTTTGTAGGAGTAATCTACAGTGTTATTGGGTGTACATTTTTCCTGAATAATGTCTCTTTATCGGCAATTGTAGTTGTAGAAAAGTAGGTTACTAGGCATAATAAAATGTGAATTGCAAAAAGATTTAATACCAAGAACCTTGGAATCCTGACCAAGTATCATGTTTCCTAAGGAGCAGTATTTATGGTTATTGGTACTACATCACTAGACTTAATCCAACTGAGTATCACATTTCCTGAATTATCTGTGGCTATTGACAATTGTTCTAGGTAGGAAAGTAGGTCTAGGTAACTTATTCTCTGCAGAGAGACTAAACAGAGAGAATCTTGCACTCTATTTTATACCCCGCAGAGGGATCGGAAGGTTCATATTATGGTTTTGACATCTGTGCACCTATCTGTTTGCAGTTTTTTGTGCAGATAATTAACTCTTCCTTCATTACTCATCAGAAGTTTGTCATAATTGCTCATAATTTGTATGTTACTTGATATTGATGTGTAGTTGTTCATGAGCATAACCTAGACTGCAGTGTTCTATTTTGCAGACAACTTCTTCATTGTTATTAGTTGATTTCAGTTTCTACAGTACTTGCAAGTATAATTATAATTGATGTGTAGTTGTGTGTACAGGTGAGATAACTGTAATTGGAATGTTTATTCTGGAGTTATTACCCCCTGTTTTGCTTAGTAAATAATAGTGAATGTAAATATTTTTTTTTTTATTTCTAAAGTGGAGCGTCTTCATGGATGAATCATTTTAATTTTTGCTTGCAGCTTGTCCTTCAGTAATTTAATGCTCTGTCAAGTGATGCTCTTGTTACTGGATTGTAAAAATATCTCTAGTCATTTGTGATATTATGGAAGTAAGTTACTGCAATATAAAAGTTGTTCTGTGCAAACTCAACTGAAGGTATTGAATTTTTGTTAACTTCTTTCCCATTTGAAAAAAAAATCTGTTGATTGGCAATTGTGCCAGTGGAAAAAAATGTTGTTATCCAGTTATGTCCAGTCTGCAACAAAACCTTGGAATTTATTTTTACAAGATTGTCCTGGAAGCTAATGTAAGGTGTTATTTCCTGGAAACCAAATTATTCTTTTGTCATTGTCAGTATGAAATAAATTGTAATTTATAATTCAGCTTGTCATTAAGAATTTATACTACCAACTTAACCATCTGCAATGTACAATATTCTTAAAAAATTTGTTGCTGGATATAATCTAGAAGATGTGATATGCTGTAGAGAAATATTTGTACACATCTTCAATCAAAACCTTGATAAGTGAACTTAAACTCCAATATCTGTTTAAGAATTTATAATGCACAATGGGCAGAGTGATTAATTGCATAGCAATTAAATGACACACTCTGCCTTAAAATGTACCATACTTCCACTGCCATAAGACTACTTCACTCATAAATAGAGTTGGATTTGGATTGTATGGGTCAAAATGGCCGAATTTTACCTAGACCCAGCCATAAGGTGGTGTTCCGTGACTTGAGATATCATGTTGAATATATCACTGTAATATTTTTGGTAAGAACCCTACCATAAACTTCTGGTTTGCTATCCTAAAGAAATTCATGTCCTGCCAATTCTGATGTTCTTGCATCTGGGAGGTCAAAACCTTCTAAATACAACTGTAAACCGTTAAACTGACACATTTTCATATCTGTTAGCCACTACATATTATATGATTGAAAGATTACTTTTTCCAAGGAAACATACAGTCCAATTTATACCAGTTTATTGATGTATCTGTCCTTAGACTCTGACCTAAATTGGTTTCCTATTTATTTTTTCTTTGATACCTCGCCCCTAAGTTGAATAGACTTTTAAAGGCAATTTTAGAACTAGACTTATGACTGAGAAATTACGGTAATATTCGTAACACAAAACCAAAATCCTTTTCTGTTCTCACCAGTTTACTTGACTGTAACATCATACAAGGGATGTAATACAAGGAATATAAATCAATCAGTTTATTTTAAAAACACTTTATTGGGTTTACTTTCCATTGTTCATCACACCATCAGACAATGGGCAATGCCTTTTGTTGTTGTTTTTTCATTATTTTTATTAAATAAATGTATATTAGGAAATTAACTATAGTACACTTGAGCCTGGTCGCCCAGTTAGTAGATGTCATCTCCAGGTACGGAAGGCCCTGAATTAGATCCTAGGTCATGACATACCAAAATTGTTAAAAATGGTAGTCATATAGCTCCCTTGCTAACACAGAAGCACATATGAGTACTTCCAGAACTGGTCATGCTATACATAGTAAAGACAGTACTATATCTGCTTCAAGTGGACATAATCTTCAGATAACTGAAATACTGTCGGTGGGGCAATAATCCAAACACACTATGATATACATGTATGAGAAGATTTTTTTTCATAATGTTGATTTATATGACCTTAAAATGGGAAAGTTAGATATGGGCTTTACCCTACATATATCTAAAAATAATACACAGTACAATCCTTCTATGATTATGAAGTACACATTTTGTTGATCATATCAGAATTCCAAAATATATACACTGATTGCTACAACTAAACTGCTATTTAATGAACTGTTGTTGAAAAGTTCCTTATTTATTTGAATCGGGTGAGCTTAGAAAAATCTCCTATTATCCAAACTTATATCAAGAAGATAAGTTCTTACAAACACAGAAAACTCTTACCTTTGTAGTATTATATAAGTGAAAATTGTCATTTGTGTTGAAACTTCACAACTCAACTGTCACACGCATGACCAAGATTTTAATACACTTTAAGCATAGAGACTGGATTTGAAATAAAATCCATCATTCTTCATTAATGCAACAGTGATATTAAACCTGATTTTCTCATTAGTTAATTTAAAAGATATTGAATATTTTTGTTTCCTAGATGAAGTCATTGGAGAGCCATCTAAATATATAAAGAGCCATCAATGTGACAGAGACTGGATTTGTGTAATCACTTTGTTGCATAAAGATGCCTTACATTATGTGGAAACATCAATAAATGTGATTTTTGCCACATCTGTCATGAAAATCTTTGACAGAAAATACGTGAGAGGCTTCGCATCAGATTTAAAATATTTCATGTTTCTTATTTAGGCTGTAATATTTCTCTCAAGTATTATTTTTTTCTAGCTAAGCCATGTTTTATCAAAGGAGCTTGCGCTGTGCTCTTGAGTGCTGGTATATTTATACATTTTTATCAGTAGCAAATCCTGTGAGAGATGCTTGGATAAAAAAACGTTTAATTTCAATCATGGTAGATCATTTGTTTTCTTAAGGGACATTTTTTGCAGCAAACTAGGTTAATTGTGAATAAAATTCATGTTGAATACAAATTTAAGATTCTTTACATTTTGCCATTTATAGTTTGGATCAATTATATGAACATTTTCTAGTGTTAAAAAATATTGCAAAATAGATATATATGACTGCTTTCATATTGATCACTTAAATTTTGCATTAACCCCTCTAAAATGAGAAAGCTTAAATAGTTTTCATGATGAACAACATTAAATTCTTATTATGTCTACATAGTGTCTGGCATTATCCATCTTTGTCAACATCATTCACTTTGTGACATTATCACTTATGCTGTGACATAATTGCCATTATCAATGACATAATCACACATTCTATGACATCATCACAATTATCAATGACATAATCACACATTCTATGACATCATCACAATTATCAATGACATAATCACACATTATATGACATCATCATAATAATCAATGATATAATCACACATTCTGTGACATCATCACAATTATCAATGACATAATCACATATTATATGACATCATCACAATTATCAATGACATAATCACACATTCTGTGACATCACAATTATCAATGACATAATCACACATTCTGCGACATCATCACAATTATCAATGACATAATCACATATTCTGTGACATCATCACAATTATCAATGATATCATCACACATTATAATTATGCATCACAATTATCTGTGACATCACCATTGATGTCATCACTATTTTCCACACTGCTCCAGTGTTTCCAGACTTCCCAGAAGAGTGTTGTAATGCCAGGTCACGCTCTCTACCACCAGTATTTGAAGGTATCTTCATCAAAAAAGAAGGCTTCTACAGAGGATAAGGGGGCAATGTGTTTTTAAGGACATTACAAATGAACAGGCATATTTCTGCAGTGTTAAAAATCTTTTTATTTTCTTAAACATAAGTTGATGGCTTGCAATAAGCATGAAGTATTCTTAAAATTATTTTGAACTAGTCAGTTTAACATGTTCATTGGCATATGGTTAATGCTGGCATTAACAACATTTTATATTATGGACAGCCCTAACATAGTTATAATTGGTATAGACCAGTTTATTTGTCTTCATGTTCAAAGATTGCCTCCCTTCATCCTGAGAAGCTGGGATAAAGTATCCCATATACAAAATGTATTCACATCCAATCGTGTATAATATATGGGTATATATATATATATACATAGCTCTATATTCTGGTCTGGCTTTTCAGTTTATCAAGGAATTTTGTGCAGGTTACAAAATACTACTTTCTTCTGTACATGGACATTTTTCGCTTTGTTTAAATTTTTACTGGATGAAGTATCATATATTTAAATATTGTACTATGTTGTATATATATCAAATGATATAATTTTCTGTACATTATGACCTAGTGAAACAAAGCTTTTACAAGATTGCAGAAAAATATTTTTTTCATAGTTTTGAAATCCTGGCTTGATTCATTTTTTCTCTCTGGAATAATAAATATTTAGCTTTGGCAGTGGAACTTCTATAAAACCTTAGAAACTTTCAAAACTGCCTTAAACTTGCCATTAAATCTTCTGTTCTTTTTTGTTTTATTGTTGATTCTAAAATCTAAATTCTAAATTTGTCTTGAGTTTCAGAGTGTTTTTTTTTTTTGTCTTATTTTTTTCCCCTATAAATCTATGCTTCTGTTATTAGTGCAAGGCTTCATAGGACCCGAAGTCAGTGATTTGTTTTATTTTTGTCTAATAATAAACTATTCTGAGTTATGGTAAATTCTTCCTTAAATTTGTGTTCATACAGCTTTTAAATTTTGTTTTAGGCATATTCAAGCAATGAAGTCTTTAAATAAAATAATATTATAAGATGAATGTTTTCTCAGCTTAGTTTACGTGATGAAGTTCGTTGATAAAAAATAATACCAACTCTATGTTGTTCGACAACATTAGATAATCTATATTCTGGGAGTGTAAATCCAGGTTTTCCAGCTTTATTTTAAGTGTTGAACACAGTATTCAATATAATACATGTTATATTGTTTACTTTATTTTAAATGAAAAATGAAAAAAAAAATTTTTGACCTTGGCTGTTATTTGTTTTCTTCGTTGCTTTTATATTTTAAGGTCTGCATCTGATGGTACTTTTTTAGTCCAATATTAAAAAAAATTATGTATATATGCAAATTTACTATTATGCTTAATGTTACCTTTAAAGGGAGATTTCACCTTTTTTTTTAGTTGTATTTTTTGTTTTGAGCTTCATTTTTACCTTTAGGTAAATTTATTGTTTCTAGTCTTAGAAGCTTAATAGGGTACTGTGTGCTTTGTAATTTAAATATGCCCCAATTTGGGAACCAGTACTAAAATAGTGACATTCAACAGTCACTATGGGAACTGATGACTAAATACCATTATTTAAAAAAAAATGTGTATCATGTATTTTGAACGATGTTACTTACAAATGACAAGTGTAACTATCTGAGTTCTGGTTATACCTAGGATTAGGACAGACATAGGAGTTGATGCTCATGTTTATTGCAAGATCTTATTTCCTAAATCAAAAACTGGTGTTAACTAGTCGTGTTCCTGACTACAGGAATACAGTGATGGACTAACGTTATAATGGTAGCTACCATGTTTTAATGCCTTTAATTGGTCAAACAATGGACATGTTTTGGGCAATTGGTTCACAATCCATTATCAATTGCAGGTGTTTTTCATGTATCCAAAACAGAACGATGATTTATGCAATCAGGCATCATATTGACCTACTTTGTTATATTTTACATGTTTGGCAACTTCACCTTGCATCTTTTTTTATTTACAGAATGTGATATATCATTGTCTCTATTTTTAAAAGCTGTGATATTTTTAAATTAAATTCTATACTGTGCAAAATGTGCTTGAAACTAATACAAAATTAATCATAATTTAATAAATTTTGATTATGAAAGTACTTCAGTTTTTGTTGTAGTAAGCTTTTCTTTCTGCTTAAATGGGCAAACAATCCATACATATGACAATGGAAAGTTTTGCATGTTCCAACCATCAATTTCCAACAGATTTGGGACATTTTTTATAATATGTCTGTATGAAAAAAATTAAAATAGATTTATGATATCTGCGTAAAAAAAACAATTTCAGATTGTACAACATTCGTTATAAAAATTTTAGATTAAGATAAAGAATGTAAAATGTTATTTTGTCCCATTTCTGCAATAAGTAGTCTGAGAATATGAATAATTGCTATTGATTTAGCTTGTTCATGTGACTTCTCTTGAGCATATGTCAACAAGCTGATGAAGATTGGTTTACGTTTTCGAAGTTCTCAAAATAAAAATTAAAAATTTTCACAAAAATATGGACAATTCAGAGCAAAAGATCCACCTACATTGTTGACTTATTTTTCAACCTTTCCTTTCATGGTGTTTGTTTATGATTTTGAAAAGTCATCTAATTATGTTGATTTTCTTAAAAGTAGATTCTGTAAAGCACATGTACATTGTATTGTTCAGTATAGATCCCAGGCTAAATCAGTCGTCATATAGATCTGTAGTAATGCAGATTTAACTGAAGATAAAAGTGCTAATTGTGTATGCTGTACAAAGGCAGGAAATGGCATCTGCATGAATGAAAAGTGAAATGTTTTTCTATATCTCATGTTATGCTTCTCCTGAGAGAATACATTATTCAGGCAACCGCAGCCGCAAATTGCACAATCAGAATATTTCATGTTCAGAAAATTTGGCATATGAAAACAATAATGATGATAAATAACCTGCAGAAAATATAGTTTCTATGAAGAAAGAAATCATTATTGCTCCCTTGATAGTGAAATACAACTCTTTTAACTGTTGTTGTTTTCTATAAAAGATTGATAATAACATAGAATGCTTATTTTCATATTTAATATTGATGGCTTAGCAGCAACGCCTAAATATTTCCTACAGCAATTATTTATGGTTTTCTGATGAATTTGTGAAGAAATCTAATTTGTGAAGAAAGTCAGGAATATTTCTGTGATTATTATTTAACAAATGTGTCATGAGAAAGGTATAAACAGTATTTTTATTTTTATGGATGTTGCCCTTGTTTTACATGTTGCTATGGAGTGGGTTTTTACCAGATCTTCATTTTTGTTTTTTGTTTTTTTCTCTAACTCTTGAACTCAAAGATTCCAAATTTTAAAAACTACTCTTAAACTGTTTTATTGTACTCTGATACTTTTAAACTCTGTAGCTCTAAAACTCTCTAACTCTAACCTCTTGTACCTTGGAACTCTTCTCACTGACTCAAGCTCTTGTACTTTTGAACTCTTCTCTCCGACTCTAAGCTCTTGTACTTTTGAACTCTTCTCTCCGACTCTAAGCCCTTGTACTTTTGAACTCTTCTCTCCGACTCTAAGCTCTTGTACTTTTGAACTCTTCTCTCTGTCTCAAAGCTCTTGTACTTTTGAACTCTTCTCTCTGACCCTAAGCTCTAGTACTTTTGAAATTTTATCTCTGACTCTAAGCTCTTGTACTTTTGAACTCTTCTCCCTGAATCAAAGCTCTTGTACTTTTGAACTTTTCTCTCTAACTCTAACCTCTTGTACTTTTGAACTCTTTTCTCTGACTCTAAGCTCTTGTACTTTTGAACTCTTCTGTAAAACTCTAACCTCTTGTACTTATGAACTCTTTTGTATAGCTCTAACCTAAAGTACTATTGAACTCTTCTCTCTAACTCTAAGCTCTTGTTCTTTTGAACTCTTCTCTCTGAATCTTACCTCTTCAACTTTTAAACTCTTCTCTTGTACTTTTGAACTCTTCTCTCTGACTCTAAGCTCTTGTACTTTTGAGCTCTTCTGTATAAGTAAGAAATTGTACTTTTGAGCTCTTCTGCCTTACTCTGCTATCTCCTCTCTACCATTGAACTATCTACTCTCTGTATTCTACTTCAGATCTTAACACTCAGCTTGCTACATTTACTAATAACCCAGAATAATTTTAAGTCATCTTCTTAACAGTGATATGCCAAGGTACCTAGACCTATTGCTTGAGCTTATGCAGCAGATAGTGCAGATCCTGATCAGTGGGGGTGCTGGCTCATCTGACTACAATATTTGCTAAAGATATATTGGTGCATGTTTAGCAAGCTAAGGGTTAATCCTGTGTTTCTGTTGGTTGTGGACATGTAGACAGCTTCCTGTTTTTTGATGTTATTAAAGGGACATTAATAAGTATATAATATTTTTCTTTTTTTTCTCTATAAAATAAGTCAATTTACACATGTGTTGAAAAAGATAAAATAAAATCTAAATGAGTTATTGGACTTTTTTTGTGTGTGTGGACTTTTTAGGTCTTAATTTTTAAGATTTTACATATGCTTGCAACATGTGGGGGGAATGTTTTAAGATGTATATTGTAAACATGTGGGGGAAATGTTTTAAGATGTATATTGTTAACATGTGGGGGAAATGTTTTAAGATGTATATTGTAAACATGTGGGGGAAATGTTTTAAGATCATGTATATTATAAACATGTGGGGCTGGGAATAGTTGTAAAACGTTTTTTTTTAACCATATACTGACCTGAGACTGAGCAAAAAAACAACAACTATGAAACTAGCTTATGCAAGTGTTTAAAACTGGCTATGTTATTTCCAAAAATTTAACAACCTTAATGTAAGAAAACTCACCTGTTGAGAGTTTGTACAGGCAGGAGCACTTCTGAGGTGCATCAGGGACTGATGGAATGAAGTCTGAACCAAGCTGGTCAATCTTTTCTGATATTGATGAACCATTTGTGATATTACCTCTAAATCCCAAACACTATGCTGATACTGATGAACCATTTGTGATATTACCTCTAAATCCCAAACACTATCCTGATACTGATGAACCATTTGTGATATTACCTCTAATCCCAAACACTACCATGACACTGATAAACCATTGGTGATATTACCTCTAAATCATGAACACTATCATGATACTGATGAACCATTTATGATATTACCTCTAAATCCCAAACACTATCCTGACACTGATAAACCATTTGTGATATTACCTCTAAATCCCAAACACTATGCTGATACTGATGAACCATTTGTGATATTATCTCTAAATCCCAAACACTATCATGATACTGATAAACCATTTGTGATATTACCTCTAATCCCAAACACTATCCTGACACTGATAAACCATTTGTGATATTACCTCTAAATCAAAAACATCAAGGTGGGAAGTCACTACTACCAACTTTAAAGCCATTGATTTGACCTGTCTGGGGTTTGAACCTTGGGTGGGTTGCCCGATCTGCAAGCAGACATTTTACCACTTAGCTATGCAATGTTTCTGAATGTGTGAAGCTTATCTTTAAGTAACATATTTTTGCTTATTACAGAATTGAGCATAAAATATTAATAGCATAATCTTTAACAGTACTATATTACTATTGCAAACTTGCAGGATTAGAAGCCTCAAGAAGTTTTCCACAGCCCTCCAGCTCAGAGCGCCACCTGGCCCAGATGAGACCCATCTCAGCATCACACAGTGGTCTTGGGCTGGACAGTGACAGGTAATGAATATACTTCTGTGCCTAAAAGTCAAAGTCTGATTTGAGAATCTAATTGGTTCCAAGCAACTCACATTAAGAAGGAAATGACACATAATCCCCAAAAAAGCCACTGACTCCTCCTTGCATCTTACTTATCTGATTACCATCAAGATCATAACATGGGGAAAGTTGTTTTTAAGTTGTGCCAGTTGCGATGTATTACAAAACTACCTAAAAATGCCTGTATCAAGAATAAGTGGCGTAGATGGTAGATGGACTGTAATACAAAGGGTCTGAGGTGTTCATCAATCATTTTACTAATTATGCTTCTTTAACATTTTTGCCTGTTTTACTATCAAAACATATACACCGGCTCGTTTCTTTATTGACAAAGAAGTTTTCTCGTCTTTATTTCTAACTTACAGACCTTGAAAAAACCTGTTTGTGAATGGTATTTAGGCTTTTAAGATTCTACCTCTGTTCCCATATAAACATTATCATAAATACCTGTTTTGTCTTTCACAAATTATTGTGATAATTAATGCTTAGCTAATTATGTAGTATCCTAATTTCATTATTAAAAGACAAATATTTAAGGGACCAAAAATGATTGTCAATACCTGAGAGTCAACAGTACTGGTGAGGCTTGGCAATAGGGAGAACAATAATTGTACATAGGTAAAGCATGCCCAAACTTTCAGATCCCAAATCTGATAAACTGGACCTGGTAGCACAATCGGTAGAGCGTCGGCAGGTATGGAAGACCCGGGTTCGAACTCGGGTCGCGACATACTAAAGTCATAAAAATTGTAGTAGTGTAGCTCCTTAGCACTCAAGCAAATATAAGGGTAGTTCTACTACTGGTTGGCCTGGTGTCAGGATAATGTGACTGGGTGTGGTATCATACCAGGTGTTCAAGGCCTGCTATACACAGTGAAGGCAGCACTATATCTGCTTCAAGTAGACACTCTCCAGATAACTGCAATACTGTTGGTGGGACAATAAACCCAACAAACAAACAAACAATTCTGATAATTTTGAAACACTGCAATGGATGTATTCACTGCTTCAGAGAAGAATTACATTGTCATACAATAGCAATCCCTGGTCGGTGATATCAGACATAATGGTAGTATAAGGTGAACCATCCCATATCAAACTATACAACCCTAATTTCAGTGTAGTAGATATGAGCAGAAAACAGAAGGTTAAATATCAAGAACCAAGGCAATTGTAGATTGTAACTGTAGATGTATTCTTACATGCACTTAAAAAGTAAGAAGCATAATACAGTGGGTATAATGAAGTTATTTTTGGAGTAGTGACCTTTATAAGAAATGGTTAGTTTTTTTTTATTTTGCCCTTCATTACATCCCAATGCATGTAGATAAGGATTTTTATTTTTTCATTACTTAAAATATTTGCTGATACATCTACTGCATTGATAATAAATGAGTTTCTTGCTAAGAACAGAGGGTGTTCAGTATACATAAACATTAACATTTAATCTTTGTTTATAAATCAACATCTTTCTAGATGAAGAGACAGATGTGATTATAAATCATTGAACATCATTATTAAAGATGCATGTAAATGATCATGTTTTTTTCCTGTGTCTCTCGATTCGGAATTATAAATTGTGTAATCTAATTATATGTCTAGTTACAATGGATCTTGGAACTTTTTCTGGTTTTTATTATATTTGTTGTACATGTACCATAATTATGATGTTTCTATTCTGTCTTCTTTTTAAAATGGCACATTAAATTATATTTTATGTTGGTAAAGCTGTCTTAAAATGCAATTAATAACTAACAAACAAAAACAAGCTTTCAGTTGTCTTTAATCACATTTAAAGATAGCTCTGAACTTAGCTTAAAATCTTCCAAGGATGAATTCATTAGGCTTTGGGAGGGGATTCCCTTGCAGAGTGGTGAAAGGAGCCCATGATGAGGGAAGCCCATAGCAGACTGGCGAGAGGAGCCCATAGCAGAGTGGTGAGGCAAGCCCATAGCAGAGTGGTGAGAGGTGCCCATAGCAGAGTGGTGAGGAGAGCCCATAGCAGAGTGGTGAGAGATGCCCATAGCAGAGTGGTGAGGAGAGCCCATAGCAGAGTGGTGAGAGGTGCCCATAGCAGAGTGGTGAGGAGAGCCCATAGCAGAGTGGTGAGAGGTGCCCATAGCAGAGTGGTGAGGAGAGCCCATAGCAGAGTGGTGAGGGGAGCCCGTAGCAGAGTGGTGAGGGGAGCCTGAGCTGAGTGGTGAGGGGAGCCCATAGCAGAGTGGTGAGGTGAGCCCATAGCAGAGTGGTGAGAGGTGCCCATAGCAGAGTGGTGAGGAGAGCCCATAGCAGAGTGGTGAGGAGAGCCCATAGCAGAGTGGTGAGGAGAGCCCATAGCAGAGACCATGGTGAGGGGAGCCCATAGCAGAGTGGTGAGAGGTGCCCATAGCAGAGTGGTGAGAGGTGCCCATAGCAGAGTGGTGAGCAGAGCCCATAGCAGAGTGGTGAGCAGAGCCCATAGCAGAGTGGTGAGCAGAGCCCATAGCAGAGTGGTGAGGAGAGCCCATAACAGAGTGGTGAGGAGAGCCCATAGCAGAGACCATGGTGAGGGGAGCCCATAGCAGAGTGGTGAGAGGTGCCCATAGCAGAGTGGTGAGAAGAGCCCATAGCAGAGTGGTGAGAGGTGCCCATAGCAGAGTGGTGAGGAGAGCCCATAGCAGAGTGGTGAGGAGAGCCCATAGCAGAGTGGTAAGGAGAGCCCATAGCAGAGTGGTGAGGAGAGCCCATAGCAGAGTGGTGAGGAGAGCCCATAGCAGAGTGGTGAGGGTTGCCCATAGCAGAGTGGTGAGGAGAGCCCATAGCAGAGTGGTAAGGAGAACCCATAGCAGAGTGGTGAGGGGAGCCCATAGCAGAGTGGTGAAGGGACCCCATAGCAGAGTGGTGAGCAGAGCCCATAGCAGAGTGGTGAGCAGAGCCCATAGCAGAGTGGTAAGGAGAGCCCATAGCAGAGTGGTGAGGAGAGCCCATAGCAGAGTGGTGAGGAGAGCCCACAGCAGAGTGGTGAGGGGAGCCCATAGCAGAGTGGTGAGCTGAGCCCATGGTGAGGGGAGCCCATAGCAGAGTGGTGAGGGGACCCCATAGCAGAGTGGTGAGGGGACCCCATAGCAGAGTGGTGAGCTGAGCCCATGGTGAAGGGAGCCCATAGCAGAGTGGTGAGGGGACCCCATAGCGGAGTGGTGAGGAGAGCCCATAGCGGAGTGGTGAGGAGAGCCCATAGCAGAGTAGTGAGAGGAGCCCATAGCAGGGTGGTGAGAGGAGCCCATAGCAGAGTAGTGAGGGGAGCCCCTTGCAGAGTGGTGAGGGGAGCCCCTTGCAGAGTGGTGAGAGGACCCCGTAGCAGAGTGGTGAGGGGAGCGAAGAAAGTGGTGAGGGGAGCCCAGAGTAGTTGGATTTTGGTTAGAAGAAGGGTTTTTTTTCTGGAAAAAGGGTCAAGGCCTGCAGTATTTGTGAAGTGGAAAATTTTGTTGAAATTTATTAAAAAAGGGAGCAAAATATGCATGTTTAACATTTTATTTGTTCTTATAATCCCTCTTTTTTTCTTCTTTTTGAAATCCTTATCTAGATTATCATAGTCCAGTTCCCTCATGCTTCTGTAGTTACTGATCCGTAGAGTGTGTCTTGTTTCGGCAATGTAATATTGAATTTTATTAGAGGGGAATTGTCATTTTTTTTTAAAAATAAGCTTATTTTCCAAGGGGAAGGTGCCTGTAAATGGCCTCTTCTATATAAGGTAAAAAAACCTACCTGTACCATGATATCATTTTTTCCCAGTGATGAAGTGTTCGGAATGGACAGCCCTGGCCAGAGACGTCAGAGAGCTAGCCAGAACTGGCACAAGCTTCAATCCATGGTGGTGGCACATGTGTTGCATGGTAACAGAATGCATACAGACTCTGTTAGCAGGGACACCAGGAAGGATCGAAGTGTGAGGTGAGGATTAAGGGAATTATCGTGTTGTAAAAATATAAATTTGACAGTTATACAAATTTCTATCTTTGATGTATAATTTAGCATTATGGCAGCAATACCTATTGAGAATATTTTAGTTTAATGGTTAATTTAGTAATTTGATAACAGCACAAATTGAGATTATCTTCTGGAGATGTAAAATTAAGCAAATGGGCAGAGTTTGATGTATTAATTAGCAATTGAACAGCAATACAAATTAAGAATTTCTCCATTTGATGTACATTTAAGCATGTTGGGAGCAAAACAAATTAAAACCATCTTAATTTGCTGTATAATTTAGTAATTTGAGAGCAATTTGAAAAAAAATAATTCTTTTTTATGTTTTATTTAGCTTTTTGGCAACAATAAAAAATAAGAATTTCCACCAATAACTTGTGAAGTTATTAATAATGACATAGTTTAAGAAAGAAATGGTGGTCCATTTTTTCAAATACATAAAAAAATGTATCAATTATGTGATAAATACATTGTAAAATACACTTGCAATGGTGGCCCAGAAAAATAAAATGTAACAAAAATAGAATAGCAAAAAGATTTGAAAATGTTGTTTTGTTTAAAGTTCAAGGTCAGCATCTAGTGATTCTGCAATAGAGAAAGGGGAAGGCACTCCATTAGAACTGGCAACTCGACTAACCGAGTTGGAACGTGAGTTGATGTAAGTTATGACTGGTGCTGGGGTACTGAATATAGAGGGCCCTTTTGTTATAATCTTTATACAAATCTGTTTACTTCTGCTTGCTTTTCCATAGAGCTTAGTTTTGTCCCTGGAATAACTTTCCCACTTTCATATAGCCTATATTTTGTATAATAATAATATGTTTTTTTATTATTCTTTGTGTTTTACTTTTCTTTAGAGGTGTTATAACATTAAAGAATTGTGTCTTGATAACCAAGTTTCTCTACCTCAAGTGTGATTTCTCTAACTAACTCGAAATTGACCAGTTGCAGTTACATTGGATATACGAACCCATACTTCAAAGCTACAAACAATGTAACTTATAAGTGTAATGAAATAGAACCTGCAATTCTTTCCATCAACTTGCTTGCTTTTTAGTAGTTTATTTCCTTAAATATTTACATTAAATATCTTTATATTTAATCCTTTGTTTTATGTTAAATATTCCTATTTCTGTGTTGTTCTTTTTTAACTTACTGTTTCTTAATGTACTCTCTTAGTAAAACCTAAGCTTTTGTCTAAACTTTTGTTTCCATTGCTAGTTATGTTCGTCTAACACAGGAAGAATGAGATTACAGTTGACTCTCGTTATCTCGACATCGTCGGGACTTTTCAAATTAAGTCGAGATATCAGATTGTCGAGATAACAGTAGCTGTGTTTATGGCACACTTAATCTAAAGGGGAGTTACTCTGCAGTATTAGAGCACCGGAAATTTTACACTATGTGAAAATTACAAATGGTTGCAAACAACTAAGATTGGAGACATTAATTTTGTCATGTTTTATTTCAATATGAATTTGAAAACGATTAACAAGCAAGACATTACACATTAAATACACGTAACAGTTATAAACAGATATCCTCCCGGGTTGGATACCGGGCCCTTCTCTGGATTGTTCGACAGGCGTTTGGCGTTCAGACAATTCAGACATAGTCGTGAGAGTCATGAAAATTGACGTAGGTTTAAAAAGCATAACGCTATTTATACACCTTGCAGAATTGCTCATATTTTGACACGACACTAATTACATATAATTACATAAACACTTGTTTATTCAGCTTGGGTATGGAAGCAAACAGCGTTGAGTAATTAACGACACTCGTTAACGGCATCAGTTTGGGACACCAATTAGCAGCGAGTGACGATCGGCGCGTGATGTTATTCACACCGCTCGCGGTCGCCACTGATAATTTCGCTAGTCGAGATAAACTGTGACATTAAATAGCAATCTAGTAGCTTGGGACTTAGATTTTCTAGTCGACATACTGAATTTGTCGAAATAAAAAGATCGAAATAAACATTTATTTTTATAATAGATAAAGAACGAACAAAATTGGGACTTAACAAACCTGGTCGAGATAACGGAAAGTCGAAATAAAAGTAGTCGAGAAAGTGAGAGTGGACTGTATTTTCATCCTGCTTTTTTAGTTATATTAAATAGTTCTTAAATATTTTTATTGTTGTTTGATTTGATTAAAATTTGTTTTCTCACAAGTTATTAAAATTCAGATTGTGTAACAAACCCATCAGCATCTGTATAATAGAAACATAAGTAACATGTTTATTGTTTGTAAATTCTAAAAGACTCCTTTTAAGATAACATAAAACTGGACCTGGAAGCATAGTGTTTGTTCCAGATCAGGCATTGTAACTAAGGTATTTTCTATTAGTTCTTAAACAATATTTATGTTCATGTTAAGATGAACTCATCAAATGCATGTATAGCACAACATTATGTGCACCATTTACTTTCACTTTGCGTGAAAAGAAACATTATTTCAGCAATTTACTTTTATTCCTACAGTATTCCCTTTTCAAAAAAAGTCAACCAGCACAAAAGAATCTACAGCGAATAACAATTCTGATAATTTTGCTCTGTATGCAATAGGAAACAGATATTAAAATAAAGATTGAAGTAACCACTTATATATACTATAATTCCTGCTGTAGATGCATTAAGAAACCTACTATCATTTATGTTTTTATTATTCACTGAAGATACTTCTTTTATGGTTTTTATTCAATTTTCCAATTAAGGTTGCCTATAAGTGAAGCTACGGTTAAATGTAACAGCATTGCATTTTATTGTCACTGAGGGACCTGTTATCATTTAGACCATTTTATTGTCACCCGCTGTCGTTACATTAGTCTGGTATAGAACACCTTGGAGCTTCAGGGTCCCCATAAATCTTAATTGTCTAGCTGAGTACTCAATCTGGAAGAAATCTTGCTGCTAGTGGTGTTCTGTAGTGAGTTTCCTGGGAAAACACTCTTTTTCCTTGTAAAAATGTTTTCAGCCTTACAGTCAGGTTATGTATAATGGGAGAACATTGCAACATTAAAATGTGTATTGTATACTAAGTTGACATTGTAACAACATCAGAACTTGCTCTAGATATGGGAGCACTTCATCTTTTATTTATTTTATTGAACATGAAGACATCAGATACCAACCAAGAAACCAAGAAAAAACACTTTGTCATTTATTTATAGTTTTAGTTTAAACAGTTACTGTAAAGGTTTCTGCTAGTGCCGTATACAATTTTCTCTTAAATTTTACATAACATATTGTAACACGTCATCACACGACAACATTTTATTGGCATTAGGTATTTACGATACATAGTGCTATTTACACATTTACAAAACACACTGATCAATAGATATAGGTTTTAAGCAAATATAAGTTAAGCCAGCAAAATATCACTTTATTAGAAGAAAAAAAGTCTGCTCTGATATGAAGCCATTGTTTCTTTGCCAATTATGGACCAGTTACTATTCCAGCCAGATTTATTTGTATACTCTGTCCTTTCATATGTCATATAAATATGTCCTTACATCTAGGAGCCTCTAGGTCTCCATAAATCTTTATTGTCTATAGTTAAACTTCGACTCCAGTAGAAATATTCATCGTAATAGCGCTGTTGTAAGTTTCCAAGTCTGTCACGTCAGTACTATCAAAGAACTCGGGGGGGGGGGGGGGGGGGGGGGGGGGGGGGGGGGGTTGGGGGGGTGTTCCCTGGGATATGTTGACTTACACGTAATGGCAAAATAATTTTATTTAAAATGACCAAAAATCTTAAACATATTTCTGCCTATTGTTCATCCTTTAGATGAAGTAAGATTTTTCTACATTTTTTAGAAAGAAAAAAGGGAAATCGTAACAGAAAGAGCTAATTGTGAAATATTTGGACAACATTTTTTGTTTGTTTTTATTTAGAGTGAGCATAATTCTCTATCCAATATGTTGGAAGAGAACAGTATTTCATGATGTTAACTGGGCTTCAAAACAATTTAAACAGGATCAGCCTTCAACCATTGACATAATGCTCCAGAATCAGGTGGTCTGCCAACAGAGCTACTGGGTTAGACAGCTCTGGGTAGAGCATAACAAAAAACTGGGTGTATCAAAAAATGTGTCAATGAAAAATTCTTTGTAAATTGTTTACAAGAATACTTTAATGACAAGCTTTTGTTGTTTATTTCCTCCGTGTTCTTGTTTGTCTGTTCTTGTATTTTCATCATTTTTAGGACAGGAAAAAAAGATATCTAAACTTGACTGTTCTAATTATAAAAAATAAAAATAAAAAATGGAAATGAAAAAATAATACTTCAATTAAAAAAAAAAATCTGTATGTACAATCTTTATTTCTTTCGAGTATATTTGTGTGCTGATAAAGCCAGTATATCCCACATTTAATCAAGGGGAAAAAAATAAAATAAAATCTTAAGAGCAAACTGACCTGTAGATATTTGTCAGAAATGGATCTCAGTGCATCTATGTCTCTGACCCAGCTAGCAATTATTATCTATGCTATAAACATGGGGTCCAAGTCTTGTAAAGGAACAATAAAGTGCTGGTAATGATGATTGCCTTCTCGTGTGAGTGTGAGTGACCTATATCCTGTCTAAATACTAACTCACAATCTCCTTAGCACTGAATGGATCAAGTTTAGGTAGATAAAGTATAGAAGCACATCAGCCAGCTTCTATTGATAGTTAGATCTCCAAGAAGATCTACTTGCTTTACTTATCTTTTATCAGCACTGCTTACAAACATATTTTGTAAAAACCTCTGAGGAATCAGCAAGACAATATGTTGAGGTAATCGAAACCAGTGATTTGCTGTGATTTGTTTGTAAACTACTCTGTCAAACAGGCAGAAGTTTAATTCTTTTTAATTAAAATAGACCTTTAATTCAGATGTGTTCTTTGAAAGCTAAGGGAAGGTTGAATATTAGTGATTTTTTGTGCTGCTCAGGAATAAAATTTAAGTGAAATTGCTCTTCCATGCTTAAATGAATCTTTTATTGATTTCATTAATTATTCAGCCTCAAGGTAGAATTCTTTTAAAATGCATTCAAAAAGAAGGAAAAATATGAGTCAACTGGAAATTAAGTAACTGAATTAATGATATAAGAAGTGAAGCATGTTTTTATCTCTCTTTTACTCATTCCTGTGCACAAAATGTGTATCCAAACTGCTTTTGATGTTGTACATTTGTTTGCAATTTGCAATCTGTATATTAGTAAACATGGAATGGTAAGAAGAACTGGCTTCTTTGGAATGAGGGTGGGGGTGGGAGGAGTTAAATTAATCAATTGGCTTCTTTGGAGTGAGGGTGGGGGTGGGGATGGGAGGAGTTAAATTAATAAACTGGCTTCTTTGGAATGAGGGTGGGGGTGTAAACTGGCTTCTTTGGAATGAGGGTGGGGATGGGAGGGGTTAAAGTAATCAACTGGCTTCTTTGGAATGAGGGTGGGGATGGGAGGAGTTAAAATTATAAACTGGCTTCTTTGGAATGGGGGTGGGGATGGGAGGAGTTAAATTAATCAAGTGGCTTCTTTGGAATGAGGTTGGGGGTGGTTAATTAACTGGCTTCTTTGGAATGGGGTTGGGATGGGAGGAGTTAAATTAATCAAAACTGTATTTTCAAAAGGTCCTCATAGTACTCAGTCATTCTAAAATATAAGCAATTGTTTGAGAACATTGATTTAAACATTTCATGTTGAAATTACTTATATATTATGGGTAAAAAGTGTATTTAAATGCTCAATTCAGCAAATGATACAAAAATCTCCTATGATTTCCGGAACTGCTGATTACATTTTTGTTTATATTTCATATTTGTAACTTCATAAACAGTGCAGCATGCAGTGCTTGTAGAGCTTTGTAGTTGTGAGTTTGCTATAGACATAAACAAAAAGCTGGAGGAATCCTTTTGATAAGTTTGCACATAAACGTGATCACAAAACTTTTGTATTACTGGTTAACAAGAAGCTAGTTGCTTGTAGGTCATAAATAAGTCAGATGTAAGTTTGCTACAAAGGTAACCAGAGACATTCTGTTTGAAGCCTTCTCTGTGTATGATAACCTGAGATACAAAATATTATGAGATGCCTTGATGGACAATAACCTCTGAGACAGCATATTATGACATGTCTATAGAGATGATAACCTCATAGACAAAATATTACTAGATGTCTTGAGAGGCGATAATGTCAGGTACAAAATAATACAAGATGCCTAGACAGACGATAACTGCAGATACAAAATATTATCAGATGACTTAAGAGACAATAAACTCGTAGACAAAATATTACAAGCTATCTTGAGAGATAATAACCGCAGAGACAAAATATTATGAGATGCTTTGACTGATGATAACTACAGAGACAAAATATTACAAAATGCCTTGACAGATTATAACTGCAGAGACAAAATATTATGAAATGCCTTGACAGATTACCTCGCAGATGACAGATGTCTTGAAGGACGATAACTGCCAAGACGACATATAACAAGATGCCTTGCCAAATGATAACTGTAGACAAAATATTACGTGATGCCTTGACAGATGATAACTGCAGACAAAATATTACGAGATGCCTTGACAGATGATAACTGCAGATACAAAATATTACGAGATGCCTTGACAGATGATAACTGCAGAGACAAAATATTACGAGATGCCTTGACAGATGATAACTGCAGACAAAATATTACGAGATGCCTTGACAGATGATAACTGCAGACAAAATATTACAAGATGCCTTGACAGATGATAACTGCAGAGACAAAATATTACAAGATGCCTTGACAGATGATAACTACAGAGACAAAATATTACGAGATGCCTTGACAGATGATAACTGCAGAGACAAAATATTACGAGATGCCTTGACAGATAATAACTGCAGAGACAAAATATAACGAGATGCTTGACAAATGATAACTGCAGAGACATACTATAACGAGATGCCTTGACAGATGATAACTGCAGAGACAAAATATAACGAGATGCTTGACAAATGATAACTGCAGAGACAAAATATTACGAGATGTCTTGACAGATGATAACAACAGAGACAAAATATTACGTGATGCCTTGATAAATGACAACTGCAGACAAAATATTACGAGATGCCTTGACAGATGATAACTACAGAGACAAAATATTACGTGATGCCTTGACAAATGATAACTGCAGACAAAATATTACGAGATGCCTTGACAGATGATAACCACAGATACAAAATATTACGAGATGCCTTGACAGATGATAACTGCAGAGACAAAATATTACAAGATGCCTTGACAGATGATAACTGCAGACAAAATATTACGAGATGCCTTGACAGATGATAACTGCAGAGACAAAATATTACGAGATGTCTTGACAGATGATAACTGCAGAGACAAAATATTTTGAGATGCCTTGACAAATGATAACTGCAGACAAAATATTACGAGATGCCTTGACAGATGATAACTGAAGAGACAAAATATTACGAGATGTCTTGACAGATGATAACTGCAGAGACAAAATATTACGAGATGTCTTGACAGATGATAACTGCAGAGACAAAATATTACGAGATGCCTTGACAGATGATAACCGAAGATACAAAATATTATGAGAATCCTTGACAGATGTTAACTGCAGAGACAAAATATTACGTGATGCCTTGACAGATGATAACTGCAGAGACAAAATATTACGTGATGCCTTGACAGATGATAACTGCAGAGACAAAATATTACGAGATGTCTTGACAGATGATAACTGCTGAGACAAAATATTACGTGATGCCTTGACAGATGATAACTGCAGAGACAAAATATTACGAGATGTCTTGACAGATGATAACTGCAGAGACAAAATATTACGAGATGCCTTGACAGATAATAAATGCAGAGACAAAATATTACGAGATGTCTTGACAGATGATAACTCCAGAGACAAAATATTACGAGATGCCTTGACAGATAATAACCGCAGAGACAAAATATTATGAGAATCCTTGACAGATGATAACTGCTGAGACAAAATATTACGTGATGCCTTGACAGATGATAACTGCAGAGACAAAATATTACGAGATGCCTTGACAGATGATAACTGCAGAGACAAAATATTACGAGATGCCTTGACAGATGATAACTGCAGAGACAAAATATTACGAGATGCCTTGACAGATAATAACCGCAGAGACAAAATATTACGAGATGCCTTGACAGATGATAACCGCAGATACAAAATATTACTTGATGCCTTGACAGATGATAACTGCAGACAAAATATTACGAGATGCCTTGACAGATGATTACTGCAGAGACAAAATATTATGAGAATCCTTGACAGATGATAACTGCAGATACAAAATATTACGTGGTGCCTTGACAGATGGTAACTGTAGAGTCAAAATATTACGAGATGCCTTGACAGATAATAACCGCAGAGACAAAATATTATGAGAATCCTTGACAGATGATAACTGCTGAGACAAAATATTATGAGAATCCTTGACAGATGATAACTGCCGAGACAAAATATTACGAGATGTCTTGACAGATGGTTACTGCAGAGACAAAATATTACGAGATGCCTTGACAAATGTTAACTGCAGAGACAAAATATTACGAGATGCCTTGACAGATGATAACTGCAGAGACAAAATATTATGAGATGCCTTGACAAATGTTAACTGCAGAGACAAAATATTACGAGATGCCTTGACAGATGATAACTGCAGAGACAAAATATTATGAGATGCCTTGACAGATGATAACTGCAGAGACAAAATATTACGAGATGCCTTGACAGGCGATAACTGCAGAGACAAAATATAACGAGATGCCTTGACAGATGATAACTGCAGAGACAAAATATTACGAGATGCCTTGACAGATGATAACCGCAGATACAAAATATTACGAGATGCCTTGACAGATGATAACTGCAGAGACAAAATATTATGAGAATCCTTGACAGATGATAACCGCAGAGACAAAATATTATGAGAATCCTTGACAGATGATAACTGCAGAGACAAAATATTACGAGATGCCTTGACAGATGATAACCGCAGATACAAAATATTACGAGATGCCTTGACAGATGATAACTGCTGAGACAAAATATTATGAGATGTCTTGACAAATGATAACTGCAGAGACAAAATATTATGAGATGCCTTGACAGATGATAACCGCAGATACAAAATATTACGTGATGCCTTGACAGATGATAACCGCAGATACAAAATATTATGAGAATCCTTGACAGATGATAACTGCAGAGACAAAATATTACGTGATGCCTTGACAGATGATAACCGCAGATACAAAATATTACGTGATGCCTTGACAGATGGTAACTGCACAGACAAAATATTACGAGATGCCTTGACAGATGATAACCGCAGATACAAAATATTACGTGATGCCTTGACAGATGGTAACTGCAGAGACAAAATATTACGAGATGCCTTGACAGATGATAACTGCAGAGACAAAATATTATGAGAATCCTTGACAGATGATAACCACAGATACAAAATATTACGTGATGCCTTGACAGATGATAATCGCAGATACAAAATATTATGAGAATCCTTGACAGATGATAACTGCAGAGACAAAATATTACGTGATGCCTTGACAGATGATAACCGCAGATACAAAATATTACGTGATGCCTTGACAGATGGTAACTGCACAGACAAAATATTACGAGATGCCTTGACAGATGATAACTGCAGAGACAAAATATTACGTGATGCCTTGACAGATGATAACCGCAGATACAAAATATTATGAGAATCCTTGACAGATGATAACTGCAGAGACAAAATATTACGTGATGCCTTGACAGATGATAACCGCAGATACAAAATATTACGTGATGCCTTGACAGATGGTAACTGCACAGACAAAATATTACGAGATGCCTTGACAGATGATAACTGCAGAGACAAAATATTACTTGATGCCTTGACAGATGATAACCGCAGATACAAAATAATATGAGAATCCTTGACAGATGATAACTGCAGATACAAAATATTACATGATGCCTTGACAGATGATAACTGCAGAGACAAAATATTACGAGATGCCTTGACAGATGTTAACTGCAGAGACAAAATATTACTTGATGCCTTGACAGATGATAACCGCAGATACAAAATATTACGTGATGCCTTGACAGACGATAACTGCAGATACAAAATATTACGTGATGCCTTGACAGATGATAACCGCAGAGACAAAATATTACTTGATGCCTTGACAGATGATAACCGCAGATACAAAATATTATGAGAATCCTTGACAGATGATGACTGCAGAGACAAAATATTACGTGATGCCTTGACAGATGATAACTGCAGAGACAAAATATTATGAGAATCCTTGACAGATGTTAACTGCAGAGACAAAATATTACTTGATGCCTTGACAGATGATAACCGCAGATACAAAATATTATGAGAATCCATGACAGATGATAACTGCAGAGACAAAATATTACTTGATGCCTTGACAGATGATAACCGCAGATACAAAATATTATGAGAATCCTTGACAGATGATAACTACAGAGACAAAATATTACTTGATGCCTTGACAGATGATAACTGCAGAGACAAAATATTACGTGATGCCTTGACAGATGATAACTGCAGAGACAAAATATTACTTGATGCCTTGACAGATGATAACCGCAGATACAAAATATTACAAGATGCCTTGACAGATGATAACTACAGAGACAAAATATTACGTGATGCCTTGACAGATGATAACTGCAGAGACAAAATATTACGAGATGCCTTGACAGATGATAACTGCAGACAAAATAGTATGTGATGCCTTGACAGATGATAACTGCAGATACAAAATATTATGAGAATCCTTGACAGATGATAACTGCTGAGACAAAATATTACGTGATGCCTTGACAGATGATAACTGCAGAGACAAAATATAACGAGATGCCTTGACAGATGATAACTGCAGAGACAAAATATTACAAGATGCCTTGACAGATGATAACTACAGAGACAAAATATTACGAGATGCCTTGACAGATGATAACTGCAGAGACAAAATATTACAAGATGCCTTGACAGATGATAACTGCAGAGACAAAATATTACGTGATGCCTTGACAGATGATAACCGCAGATACAAAATATTACATGATGCCTTGACAGATGATAACTACAGAGACAAAATATTACAAGATGCCTTGACAGATGATAACTGCAGAGACAAAATATTACTTGATGCCTTGACAGATGATAACCGCAGATACAAAATATTATGAGAATCCTTGACAGATGATAACCGCAGATACAAAATATTATGAAATATCTTAAAAGATGGTAACCTCAGAGACAACATATTGCATTGATAGGAAGGGTTGTTATCTTCACTGATCAGCTGGGCTGCTGTGATAATGACCGACTGTAATAGCTCAAGTGGTAGAGCCTCGGCTTGTGGATCAGGAGGTCGCGGGTTCAAACCCCGGCCGGGTCAAACCAAATACTTTAAAGCTGGTAGTAGTGGCTTCCCTCTTAACGCTTGGGGCTAAGGGGTCAGCATTACACCTGACTCGTCGGAGTCTGTATAATGGACCAGCTGGGTTCAGTCCTTGGGCACCTCATAAGTGCCCCTGTGCTATAATGATAGAAATGTCACCGCACAGTATCGGCAAATATGCTGGCAAATCCCATCCCATCCCTGCTGTGATATGTAAAAGTACCAGATGTTCTCTAGAATGTTCTCTAGAAATGATGTCATAGAAAAAAACAGTTTATATTTTGTCAGGAGTGATGTGAGACATTATTAAGCTGAAAGCGAGAGAGAGCTTAGAGGGATGAAACATTGGTGATAAAGTGTGGTAGGATTTACTAGAATTTGTTGTGGCTTAATATCTCTGCTTTTTTATGTGGACCTGCTTTTATGCCACTCTTTGAAGAAGTGGGGTCATATTGTTGTTGAAATGTTGGTCGGTCAGTCCGTCTCTAGACAACTTGATTTCCTGATTAATATATAGAGAACTTGGAAGGGGGAGATGGAGCATGTGTTGTATGTTTTACAGATAACTTTTTTTTGCCAGTAATTTTATTATGCGAAAATAAGTGTAAAGTAATTGGTCTTCAAAAATTTAAAAGTCTTCAGCAAATTTAATGGTATTGGAAAATTTGTGTAATATTTTATTAAATTATGTTGTGATTAAATTATGTTCTGAAAATTGTATTAGAAATTAGGCTTCTTTGGATGCCTGAGTTGTTTACTGGTCAATGTATACAAGTACATTCAATTATTACAATTTAAAGAAAAAGTTTATTTTCATCCATGTATATTTGCTATAAAGGTTAGCAAGACCTGGAAGATGACTGGATATTAATCACAAGTTTGAAAACAAAACAGGTTTACTGATTAATGCTTGTAGCTTTCTAAATGTTTGTAATAAATATCAGCATTAGACCATCATGAGATGGTACCTTCATACACCAAACATTACCTTAATAGGAAATCTTGACAATCAGGGATGATCTACTGGACTCCTATGACTTGCAAAACTTAAGACCTCCTGAGGGGAAAATGATCAGGCTGAGGCTAATAGTGTAGATCCAGATCAGCCAGCTGTCTGATCTGGACCTTCCCACAATACACACCTTGTAGTATATTAATAAAGTTATGAGTGATTAACTATGATTATAGTTTTGGTTGTAAACAAATGTCTATGATCAGGTTTAAATATCAACCCTTTTCTGGGAATGACGTACAAGAAAAAATTGATTTAATATAGTGTCAGTGATGTGAAGGAACTGTGGAAAGTTTCAAATGGGAAATGTTTTGCACGATAGGTTTTAAAATTGTTAGCACAATATCTAGCTGGGAAAGAGAGTGTGGTGGGATTAAACATTGTGATAGTGTGTTCAGGGACTTTTATTGAATTTGCTCTGGCTTGATAGCTTTGTGCCTTTTGTGGTGATGGGTTTTTACAGTCTTATGACTTTTGTGGTAATGATGTTTTGTTTGTTTTGGGATTCTCAGAAATGGATATCTGTGCTTAATGAGGTTCCAGTGAGTTTAATAGTATTGTAAAAGTAGTGCAGTATTTTATTGGATTTTGTTTTAAGAATTGTACAAGAACTTCTGCTTCTTTGGAGAAAAAAAGTTCATAATTTAACATAACAGGCAGGTAAAATTTCTCGCTGCATGCTTGTTGATAATGAGACCTTTTGTTTATTTTGAAAGGATGACAACTTATTTATTAAATGTATACTCCAAATATTCTGCAAATAAAATTGTCTAATGATGAAGATTTTTCAATGTGCTGAATTATGTTAAAGTTGTTAAAGGTGGTATGCATCAGTTTACCTTTAATAAATAAATAATTAATACTGTAACAGAATCTTACTACTGCTTTGAGGCATAATTATTGCATTAATTCTTACATTAGTCTAAGTAAAGATGATTATATACCTATGTTGTTAAACCACACCAAAAAAAATATTCTAAAGGTAAATTCTTCTTAAATCTGTAAATACACACGATAGTGATCTTTGCTAAAAATAGATATTGACATCAAAGCCAATTACCTGGATAACCATCCATTGTTATCTCAAATGTAAGTTGTCACATGGTTGTCTTAGTTTAAAAATAGCGTGGCTGAGATAGGAAATACCTGTTTGCAATGATCAGTGGAGATTTATGATTCAATGTTCACACAGATCTAGGGCACCATGAACAGCATTTTGTAGGACCTTTTCAGGTAACACTGACTTATTTATTTTGAGAATTTTTTTTTGTTTTTTGTTCAAACTGTCAGATATCCCCTTTAACATAAAAATAGTAATAGAGCCATTAATTGAAATAGAGAAGTGTGGTTACTTTGACTCAGTGTGAAAATAGGGTATTAAGGTAAATAAATCCTTTTTGTAATAGATAAGACATTTTGCTACAATGGAATGGTCACATATTGTTGAACCTCTTTTGATAGGAGTTTGACTGTGTTATGCATTTAATGCCTAAGAATGATCAGTCAGTTTGGTAATTATCAGCCCTACATTCGCTTCATATCTTTGTGAATATTTAATTTTGAATTTATTATTATATATCAGTTCAAAATCAGTTTTCCATCTAAAAAGTGCTTCTGCAGCTGGAAAGTTTGGCAACAGTTTAATAAACATTTTGTCTTTTACTTAAATGTGCCACCACATTGTGTGGGTTGAGTTCTGTTCTGGACAAAGGACCTATTGTGGGAAGGTCTTCCAGCTGACATGGGGTGCACCACTGGTTCAACCAGACACTTGTTTTGGGTCTTTCTCTATTAACATGGCTGGATAAAACTATAATTACTATAATTGGTCAATGCAATGCATTAGAAACAACAACATCATACAATGCCAAATACACATTTATTAAAAAACAAAATATCCATAATTATGGATCAATTTTTTAAATAAATAATCACTTTTCTTTTTGTTCTTTGACTTTGACTTGGAAATAAGATTCTTCTTAAAAAAAACCTGAACAAAACTTTACATAAATAATTCCAAAACGTGCAAAACTTTAGAAAATCATGCAGCAATCTTTAATATCATTTAAACACTCCTAAATATGGTGATGACATTCTGAAGACCTAACATCTGGCATGATTTTCTCTCAGAATATTTTCAATCATTATTGTTAGGCTTGGTGAGGGTGTGTCTCACTGCAGATGTTGACATTTTGACCACCTACAATCAAGCACAATTTTTCCCTAAAGCAGAATGATTGAAGTCTATAATGGTAGTCTGTAGGCTTGGTGAGGGTGTGTCTTACTGTGTTTTTGTTTGTATTCTAACCTCCTACAATAAAAAATAAGTCAGATTGATATTCAGACTATAATTTGAGAATGTGGACTAAGTGTGGCTGTGTCTGACAGTGTTATTGTAGGTAGAGCTCCAGGTAGGAGTGAGAAGGATAGGTCACAATATCTGCCACTGAGTTACCAATTATTGCTGTGTAATGGACATAAGGCCACTGACATTCTCCAGGAATTGTGGCTGATCAGTCTTCTATACTACTGTGGCTCCCAGCTTCTGTACTACTGTGGCTCCCATCTTCTGTACTACTGTGGCTCCCAGCTTCTGTGGCTCCCGGCTTCTGTACTACTGTGGCTCCCAGCTTCTGTACTACTGTGGCTCCTAGCTTCTGTGGCTCCCAGCTTCTGTACTACTGTGGCTCCCAGCTTCTGTACTACTGTGGCTCCCAGCTTCTGTACTACTGTGGCTCCCAGCTTCTGTGGCTCCCAGCTTCTGTACTACTGTGGCTCCCAGCTTCTGTACTACTGTGGCTCCCAGCTTCTGTGGCTCCCAGCTTCTGTACTACTGTGGCTCCCAGCTTCTGTACTACTGTGGCACCCAGCTTCTGTACTACTGTGGCTCCCAGCTTCTGTACTACTGTGGCTTTCAGCTTCTGTACTATTGTGGCTCCCAGCTTCTGTACTACTGTGGCTCCCAGCTTCTGTACTACTGTGGCTCCCAGCTTCTGTATTACTGTGGCTTTCAGCTTCTGTACTATTGTGGCTCTCAGCTTCTGTACTACTGTGGCTCCCAGCTTCTGTACTACTGTGGCTCCCAGCTTCTGTACTACTGTTTCTCCCAGCTTCTGTACTACTGTGGCTCCCAGCTTCTGTGCTACTGTGGCTCCCAGCTTCTGTACTATTGTGGCTCCCAGCTTCTGTACTACTGTGGCTCCCAGCTTCTGTGCTACTGTGGCTCCCAGCTTCTGTACTACTGTGGCTCCCAGCTTCTGTACTACTGTGGCTCCCAGCTTCTGTACTACTGTGGCTTTCAGCTTCTATCCTGTGGCTCCCAGCTTCTGTACTATTGTGGCTTCCAGCTTCTGTACTACTGTGACTCCCAGCTTCTGTGATACTGTGGCTCCCAGCTTCTGTACTACTGTGGCTCCCAGCTTCTGTACTACTGTGGCTCCCAGCTTCTGTACTACTGTGGCTCCCAGCTTCTGTACTATTATGGCTCCCAGCTTCTGTACTATTGTGGCTCCCAGCTTCTGTACTGTGGCTCCCAGCTTATGTACTACTGTGGCTCTCAGCTTCTGTACTACTGTGGCTCCCAGCTTCTGTACTGTGGCTCCCAGCTTCTGTACTATTGTGGCTCCTAGCTTCTGTACTATTGTGGCTCTCAGCTTCTGTACTATTGTGGCTCCCAGCTTCTGTACTATTGTGGCTCCCGTTGTGACTCCCAGCTTCTGTACTATTGTGGCTCCCATTGTGGCTCCCAGCTTCTGTACTACTATGGCTCCCAGCTTCTGTACTACTATGGCTCCCAGCTTCTGTACTTCTGTGGCTCCCAGCTTCTGTACTATGTGGCTCCCAGCTTCTGTACTATTGTGGCTCCCAGCTTCTGTGCTGCTGTGGCTCCCAGCTTCTGTACTGTGGCTCCCAGCTTCTGTACTATTGTGGCTCCCAGCTTCTGTACTACTGTGGCTCTCAATTTCTGTACTACTTTGGCTCCCAGCTTCTGTGCTCCCAGCTTCTGTACTACTGTGGCTCCCAGCTCCTATACTACTGTGGCTCCCAGCTTCTGTACTACTGTGGCTTCCAGCTTCTGTACTACTTTGGCTCCCAGCTTCTGTGCTTACAGCTTCTGATCACAACGTGCTCAAGGGGAGCTTTTGTGATACCGCCTCGTTCTTTGTCCGTTCTTTGTCCGTCATCAACATTTTAGCTTGTGAACACACTGTAGGCCACAGTTTTTATCCAATCTTCATCAAACTTGGTCAGAATGTATGTCTGCATGAAATCTTGGATAGTTCATTATTGGGTCACCTGGGTTCAAAAAAGTAGGTCACTAGGTAAAATTTTGGGAAAGATTGTGAACACACTAGAGACCATATTTATAGCCCAATCTTCACCAAACTTAGTCAGAATGTTTGTCTACATGAAATCTTGGATAAATTCGTAACTGGGTCAAGTGGGATAAAAAAGTATGTCACTTGTTAAAATCTTAGAAAAAAGCTTGTGAACACACTAGAGGCCATATTTATAGGCCAATCTTTATCAAACTTGGTCAGAATGTTTGTCTACATAAAGTCTTGGATAAGTTCATTATTGGGTCAGGTGGGGTCAAAAAGTAGGTAACTAGGTCAAATTTTAAAAAAACACACTAGAGGCAACATCATAGCCTTATCTTCACCAAACTTGATCAGAATGTTTGTCTCTATGAAATCTTGGATGAGTTCATAACTGAGACACGTGGGGTCAAAAAGTAGGTCACTAAGTTAAATCTTAGAAAAAGCTTGTGAACACACTAGAGGCCACATTCATAGCCTAATACTCACCAAACTTGATCAAATTGTTTCCCTGCATCAAATCTTGGATGAATATATTATTGGGTCATGTGGGGTCAAAAGTAGGTCACTAGGTCACATTTTAGAAAAGCTTATGAAAACACTTAAGAGGCCACATTGATGGCCCAATCTTCACAAAACTTGGCCAGCATGTTTGCCAGTATGAAATCTTACAATTGTTTTGAAGTGGGTCATGTGGATTCAGTAGGTTACTGGGTTAAATTCTTGAAAATGTTATCAACCTAGTGGCCACACTAATGGTCCAATCTTCACTAAAGATTTCAAAAGTAAATAACTCTTAATTACTTGATGTCAGATTTGAGCCTACTAAAAGCCTGTGTCATCAGGTGAGCGATTAAGGACCATCATGGCCCTCTTGTTTTATAATTATCTGTACTTTTAAGTACATATGTAACAAAGTTAAAAGTCAGGTCATTGACTTCTTATTCTATGACTCCAGTTGCTGGGTTGTGAACAACTTTGTGTAGATATTCAGATATTCAAAATATATAATGTGTTGTCACAGACAAAAGTTATTTATTTCATAATTGAATGTATTAATTGAAGTTACAATTAATATTTATAGAACAATCAGGCCATTATCAGCCTTCAACTTTTGCCTACAAGATGGTTAACTGAGTCTGTGAGAAAAGTCTAGTTTTTTTATTGAAGAAATCTTCATAGGAAAAAAATAACATAAATATAAATCTTATATACTAATTCTTTCATTACTTTTGTCAGCTAACCTGTGTCAGTGGTTCTACCCAGACATAAGTGGGGTCTTCCTCCACCGATAATTAGCTGGACATTGCCAATATGACCATAGTTGTGTTGGTGCAATGTAACAAAGAACAACACAAAACAATATTTTTGTTTGTAGACTTATATATGTTTTAAAAACTTTTAATATTTTGTAAAAGTCTCTTACAAGTCCTGTTTCATTTATTTATTAGGCATTTTTAAAATTTAATTGTGTAATATGCTATGATGAAGCTCTTTCCAATAAGAAAGACTACTTACATAAAAATTGGAAGTTTCCCAAATTGTTTCAAAGCCACCTTGACAATATCACATATTTTATTTTTTTAAGGTGCAAAAATTATCTTTTATCTTTTATTTTGTTGCATCCATTTTCCTCAAATTGTTCGAAGTTTCGTGAAAAAATAACACTTGGATTCAGCGATAAAATACCTGGTGGTTTCACTAGACAAAATAAATCCTCCAACCCTTACAGAGTTTTGCGTTAACATTATAAAAAAGGTAAGCTTTTTCCTTTTTTCCAGACAAAATTGCGCTTTATAGACTCCTATAATCAAGAAGGACAAGTTATCGTTAAAGATCTTGTTATCAGGCCTTCATTAACAATATGTCAATGGATGTCATTTTCACATCCATTAACATCCATCTTAAATCCTGTCATTTCATATAGAGTAGGTCCAGCTCTCTGTTATACATCTAGTTAGAGCTGCATACAATTTGAAAAACAACAACTAATTATTAGTTTGTACTATCAAAAACTGAAAAAAAAACATCAGCGTTAATACAATGTCCTTTCCTCATTGTCATTTTCACACCCACATCTACATGAGATCACAGAGAAAATTTATCTATGATATAATTGATCTAAATCAGGTACAAATGTCAGAGAGTGTTGTTGTAACAAACATTAAAGGTGGTATCCTATAGTGACCAAAATTTTCTTTATCAAACAAACAAATACATTGTTGTTACTTGTTACAGATCTTGCGCAGTGCTTTTATTGATGCCCCACATCTGTGTGAAAAGTAAAGCCAAGCTGCATGCTAAGCTATTTTAAAACTTGTGAATCTGCTCTGATGTCTATATCTATTTGTAGCAGAAATTATCATTTCACTTGTTTATAGATTTGGAAGAAAAGAACACTTAGGGCAATTAATGTATTTCATTTTTTATATAGTCTAAAAATTAAGGAAGTGTTCATATTGTCTTTACTAAGACTAAGTTATGAGTTTCTGAACAATTATAACAAAATGGTTTTGAACTGTAATAAGATATTGTTGCAAGTATTCAATATAGCTTGATAAATTGTCGGATACCACCTTTAAGACAAAGGGATTATTGATGAAGAAATCTTAAAAGATTTTCTCCTAGTTAAGTTTGAAAAGCTTTTAGGTTTATGGAATAATTTGTAGCAATACTTTGAACTCCAAAATATGTAAAATTGTTATAGTTGATCATTCTGTCATCTTGGTGATCATACTTACAGACAGTATAAAGTTTTATGTTTCCAGGATGGAGTTCATGAGAAATACAATATTGATTTGTTTAAAAAAACTTTGCTTAATATACCGGTAGTATGTACAAGTAAATGGTTTACATGCGAGAAACCAACAAGCTTACATCATACTATGGTATATTGGTATAGTTGAGTGCACCGTTATGTTTCATTTTTTGTTTATACAAGAATATATACATATACATAAATTGAACTTAGAGAATATGTGTATACTTGGTTGTCAAATTGTTAAAATAATGTCAAATGTAGGTCTTTGTAAGATCATATGAGTCTAGGACATGATACATCAAAACAATTTTATACTTTATTTATAAGTAATTTATGTAGTCATTGCTAGAGCAAGTGAATGCAAAAGTGATCTAACTCTGTACTAGTTGTTGAGAGAGATAATTATTGTTTTTTGCTGAAATGAATAAGGACTGGCTTCTTAAACGATCTATCAACTGATTATCTGCTAGTAAGGTAGAAAAGATGTGAGGAAATAAGTTATTATTTTAATGAATACTGTATCAGTGTCACAATGATAGAAAGCTGTAAAGATAATTATTTGATCATCAATTGTCATATAGAAATGAATTCAAAAATTTTGCTTCCTGTTAGTGATTAAGAAGATTCTTGATTCCAGCGTTGGATAAGTATCTGTATCAATGGTTTGAGCATTACAAGACTAGAGCATTGTAAGACTGGATCATTGCAGGACTGTTGTAAGACTGGAGCATTGCATGACTGGAGCATTGCAAGACTGGAGCATTGCAAGACTGGAGCATTGCAGGGCTGGAGCATTGCAAGACTGGAGCATTGCATGACTGGAGCATTGCAAGACTGGAGCATTGCAAGACTGGAGCATTGCAAGACTGGAGCATTGCAAGACTGGAGCATTGCAAGACTGGAGCATTGCAAGACTGGAGCATTGCAAGACTGGAGCATTGCAAGGCTGGAGCATTGCAAGACTGGAGCATTGCAAGGCTGGAGCATTGCAAGACTGGAGCATTGCAAGACTGGAGCATTGCAAGACTGGAGCATTGCAAGACTGGAGCATTGCATGACTGGAGCATTGCAAGACTGGAACATTGCAAGACTGGAGCATTGCATGGCTGGAGCATTACAAGACTGGAGCATTGCAAGACTGGAGCATTACAAGACTGGAGCATTACAAGACTGGAGCATTACAAGACTGGAGTATTACAAGACTGGAGTATTACAAGACTGGAGCATTACAAGACTGGAGCATTGCAAGACTGGAGCATTGCAAGACTGGAGCATTGCAAGGCTGGAGCATTGCAAGACTGGAGCATTGCAGGGCTGGAGCATTGCAAGACTGGAGCATTGCAAGACTGGAGCATTGCATGACTGGAGCATTGCAAGACTGGAGCATTGCAAGACTGGAGCATTGCAAGACTGGAGCATTGCAAGGCTGGAGCATTGCAAGACTGGAGCATTGCAAGACTGGAGCATTGCATGACTGGAGCATTGCAAGACTGGAGCATTGCAAGACTGGAACATTGCAAGACTGGAGCATTGCATGACTGGAGCATTGCAAGACTGGAACATTGCAAGACTGGAGCATTGCATGGCTGGAGCATTACAAGACTGGAGCATTGCAAGACTGGAGCATTACAAGACTGGAGCATTACAAGACTGGAGTATTACAAGACTGGAGTATTACAAGACTGGAGTATTGCATGACTGGAGCATAGCAAGACTGGAGTATTACAAGACTGGAGTATTACATGACTGGAGCATAGCAAGACTGGAGCATTACAAGACTGGAGCATTGCAAGGCTGGAGCATTGCATGACTGGAGTATTACAAGACTGGAGCATTGCAAGGCTGGAGCATTGCAAGACTGGAGCATTGCATGACTGGAGCATAGCAAGACTGGAGTATTGCAAGGCTGGAGCATTGCATGACTGGAGTATTACAAGACTGGAGCATTGCAAGACTGGAGCATTGCATGACTGGAGCATTGCATGACTGGAGCATAGCAAGACTGGAGTATTGCATGACTGGAGCATAGCAAGACTGGAGTATTGCAAGGCTGGAGCATTGCATGACTGGAGCATAGCAAGACTGGAGCATTGCATGACTGGAGCATTACAAGACTGGAGTATTACAAGACTGGAGCATTGCAAGACTGGAGTATTACAAGACTGGAGCATTACAAGACTGGAGTATTACAAGACTGGAGTATTACAAGACTGGAGTATTACAAGACTGGAGCATTGCATGACTGGAGTATTACAAGACTGGAGCATTACAAGACTGGAGTATTACAAGACTGGAGTATTACAAGACTGGAGTATTACAAGACTGGAGTATTGCATGACTGGAGCATAGCAAGACTGGAGTATTGCAAGGCTGGAGCATTGCATGACTGGAGCATAGCAAGACTGGAGCATTGCATGACTGGAGCATTACATGACTGGAGCATTGCAAGACTGGAGCATAGCAAGACTGGAGCATTGCAAGACTGGAGCATTGCAAGACTGGAGCATTGCATGACTGGAGCATTGCATGACTGGAGCATAGCAAGACTGGAGCATTGCATGACTGGAGCATTACAAGACTGGAGTATTACAAGACTGGAGCATTGCAAGACTGGAACATTGCAAGACTGGAACATTGCAAGACTGGAGCCTTGCATGACTGGAGCATTGCAAGACTGGAGTATTGCATGACTTGAGCATTGCAAGACTGGAGTATTGCAAGGCTGGAGCACGACTGGAGTATTGCAAGACTGGAGCATTGCAAGACTGGAGCATTGCATGACTTTCTATATTTCATATTAATTTAGACCTTGATACTTACACGTAGAGGTTTGATATTTTCTTATTTGTGCACACCTTATACATAGTGTGTAAAATGTTTTTCTTTATTGTGAAATGTTTTATTTTTTTATTTTTCAAAAGAACTAATAGATGTTATTTGTTCATAGTTAACTTAATTAACTTTCTATTTATTTGTCATATCTAGTGTTAAGCTATACTACTCAGAATGACTGCTTTAAATTTTTTAGACCAGATAAGTATTTAATAAAATATATATCTAATGATGATCTACACATTTGTAACACAGATACATGAAGACTTTGCTGAGGTAACTTTAAGCCTAGGTGTCAGTAGTGATGATTAAGCATAACCTCTTACCTGTGTTTGTACTTATCACAGAACTTAGAAACATCAAACCATGGGAGAGATGTACACCTCTATGTTTCAGAGTGTTCTCTTAAGCTTTATATAACTTTATTTCACTAAGTCGTTTTCTGGGGGCAGATTTAAAGCCACTAGTTTCCAAGTTATTGCTTATTGATCCTTTTGCTAGTTTGTTGAACCCATCTGGCAATGCCTTCATCCTCATCCTCATACTGGCGCCTGAGATGTACTGGTGGAGTCGTCCTCAGACTGCTTAGCTTCTCATTGTCAAATGTTTGTTTTATATTATTAATATAAATAAATTGTGGTATTTACCTTCTGTTGGTGTCATTTTCTCACTTTCAATGCTGCTCATACATGTATTGTATAAATATTAAAGGGAAAGTACTATTAAACTTTCAGCACACAATAAGAAATGCTTTCATTAGTTTGAAAGATTGTTATGGTTAAAAATTTGTCACGTCTGAATATTAAAGTTGTGTTTTTGGTAGATGATCTTTTTGCTGTCTTCAATAGAATGTTTTAATACTTTTAATATGTTTTTTTTGATTTGGCAGTAAAAAGTAAGATTATTCTTGGGCTGTAAATGATGACAAAGTATTACCAAAACACATTTGATCATATTGAAACAGTCCTTGACCATTAGACCTTGAAGTTGAGAGATATGTGAAATTTTAAATACAGACTGCATCATAGCACATTGCTATATAAGGTATAATTTGGGAAACAATGCATACATGTGAAATCTTCTACTTTAGGAGGGAGACTCACTTTAAGGTTCAAAATTATTTGAAAATATTTGAAAACAGATATTCTTTGTTTATACGAAAATGACATATCTCTCACTTTGCAAGTGAAAATCTCCCACTTTGGCCTCAGAAAAAGTTCACATGTATGACCATGTTGAACTTATTTTTATATATTCTTTTATGTCTCTGATACTCTTAACAAGTTTTTTTGCCTTTGTCACTGCTCACTTTCAAATTATGGTCATATTGTGAGGTCAAGCTATTTATTGGTGGAAGAAGTCCCTTGACAAATGTCAGGGTAGAACTGCCTATCCTAGTTAACACCTATTCAACAATATATGCACATAACCGTGTCACGTTTTTGTTAATATTTGTTTATATTGAGGTAAACTGCTTTCTGACACATTTTTTTTATAGCTCACCTGAGCACAACATGCTCAAGGTGAGCTTTTCTGATAATGCTTCATCACCTGGGTCTCTAGGTCAGATTTAAAAATCTAAAAAATTAAAAAAAAAATTAAATTTTTGTCCTACAGTTTTTATTTACTTAGTTTGTTAGAATTTATTATTTCTGGCCAACTTTCTTTTGTTTCTTTGACTCAACACATTTCAAGTTCACTTGATATCTTGCAGTTTATACATGTGCACATGTATAATATTTTACCCCAGTGAAGTGTAATATAGATTTTTTATACCATATATCAATGAGAAATCTAACATTATAGTTCTGCAGTTTTCTAACTATAGTTACAGTTTCCTAGTTTCTGTTTTAGTATGCATGCTAGTATGCTTTTTATGCTATATAGCAAAAGGTTTTATTGCTAGCCCATCCTTATATAAACCCATTGTTTACTGTGTCTTATGTTTTCTAGGGTTTCCATGCTTTCTGCTGAGATGTAACCAAAGTTTTACACTATATTTTTTTTTCTTTCATATTTATTATATTGCTGTTTTTTTTTTCAATAAATGTTTCTTTATTATCTTTGTTCCATTATTTGTTCTGTTTGTTGTTTGTTTGGGGCATAGTATAGCATTTGTGTGCTTTTAATTGACTTTCATTTCTTACATGATTTTAAAGTAAAATATGGTTTTAATTTTTATTGTTTAATTTTATGGAATATATATGACTAGGGATGATGTTTCAGGTAGTTGGTCTTTTCAGTAACTTTCAGAAAGTGTTTTGATACCTTCAGTTTATATTGTGACATAGTTCTTTTGTTTGTTACATTGCTCTTCTTACAGATAATTTCACAAACAAAATTGCATAAAAAATGTCTGTAATTGTTGATGGGAAAACCTTTTATAATTTAATAATTAGAATATTAAATTCATGATAATTACCTCAATAATTCTGTAATTGGTAAAGATGAGCACATTAACTCTGACATTTAGGCATAATATTGTTACTGAAATTATTATTAGTCCCCAGGGACTAATAATAAGATTGTTTGCTAGTAATTGTGAATTTAAAGTGTTATTTCTTAGATTAAGCTAAGTTTTATGATGATTTAATGCTAATTATAACATAGTTTGTTACATGCATGTTCTTATATTGAACAAACTTCCATTGGTTTAAAACAAATAAGTGACTTTGGTATTTTCACTCTTAAACCTCAAAATACGTGTTTTGTTTTTTCTTCTTTTGCACTCTTAAATTTCTTTAATAAAATATTTTTTTTATTTAGCTCTTTTAATATATCTGTTTTCATTTGTATTGACTTATCATGGCTTATAAAATAATCTTGTGAAAGGTTTCTGGCAAAATAAGCATATTTGGGGAAAAAATATTTTGATATTTGAAACACAATCAGAAATTGCTTGAAAATGCATTAGTTTGAGAAAAATCATTTTTTTAAATTTAAAGAGGATGGTAAGGTGAGCTACTAATTAAATAAACCTTGATAAAGTATAGCTTATAATTGTAAATCTCAATTAGTTACATTTAAATAACACACTAGTTTCAATTGTAGGATGAGGAAATACAATGAATGGATGTATAAATAAATCCTATGTTGCTTTGAACACTGTAATACTATCTACATTGTATTATGATTTAATGAAAAACCTATACTTATTTTAAAGTGTAGACCCATTTACCTGGGTCTTTGTTTATCACCTTTCATTAATCTGTTTTGTACATAATTCACTTTAATAAACTATTAATTAATTAACTTATTATCTTTTTTTTTATCTTATCTTGTTAGAGTGATAAACAACTTATATATAATTGTATAATTTTATGTATCCTATATTGTTGACATGACTTGCATGAGACTGATATTCAGTGATTTTTTAATTTGATTATGCTGCAGGCCTACATCTTTCATGAAGCGTCTCTCTTTTTAATAATGCAAGAAAACAAAATTATAAAATTCAACCTTCTATGGTGCATCAGAAATATGCTAATGCATCATTTATCATAAAAAAGCTGCCTTTAATTTGCCACGGCCAAACAAATATTGCAACATTCTCTGCAAATCCAACAATTACATCAATCAACAAATAGCCAGAACTTTTTCATCATTTGAGATGTTTTTCATGTTTAATTCTGTTTGACAAATAATTCTTACAAAATTCTTTGTGAATTCCCAATTTTAGACATCGATCAATGCTTTCAATCTACAACATTGTATAAACTGTTACCTTTTTGTTTTCAGTTCCACAAAATGTGAGTTGGCCAAGGTGATGAACAAGCAGACCTGTTACCAAGAGTTACTGCATCAAAAGGATGACACAATCAAGTTACTAGGTGGTAATCTTAGCAATGGTGGTCATAGCAACGAGGGAAAACATGACGACAAAAAGGCCAGGTACAGTATGGGCAGAACTTTGTTGTAATTTATGAAATTTACATTTTGTCATACATAAGTGCATCAAAATCAATATAATGATACAATGTATAAATTTTCAAGGAAAAATACTACCATTAGTGAAAATAATTATAACAATTTTAATTAGGCATAATAATGTAAGTGATCATTTATGGGGTTCTGTGTTTAGGAATATAGAAATTTTAGATTTCTGAAAATTATATTTTGTAATTTTGAGTTGGTATAACTTGCATTGATATGAATTACCAGTATATAGAAGCCAGACAGGGACAAGAAAGCCAGGTGTGTTCTGATACAGTTTTCCAATTGAAGAAAATAGACATTCTGTTTTGTAAAACTTGTATTGCCATGTTTTAAAATGAAGACAGATATAAGGTTAAAAAGCAAGGTGTATATGGAAACAATATATTTTGGTAAGTATGTAAATATTGAATTTTATAATTCTAGGTTAATTTAACAAGGATTTTGAGCCAAATACCTGAAAAGTATGAAGCAAATACAATCTATAATTGAGCATTTATGCGAGATGATTCCCTTTTTCTGGGTCTAAAAACAATGAACTGAAGTTAAGTGTTTATCTTTAAAATGAAATTGTTAGATTACACGGAAGTTATTTGTTTTGCCTTTTCTTGAGAACATAAAACAAAGTCATAAATTTTGTCTGAAGTTTCAAGTTCAGATAACCAAAAACATATATTAGTTGTACAAATGTTTGAATATCTGTGCTGGTATTACAATAAATTTAAATCTTAGTAACATTAACACAATGATTTACCTTCTTCTATAACAGGTTTAAGCGGGCTGTGGTTAAAACATAATGATAGAAAACTAATTTGTCAAATATACTTAGCTTTTAACATGCTAGCTAGTGGTGAACAAGGAAGAAAAAGACAAAAATGTAATAGAAGCATTTTGTTTAGAATTGTTTTGTATAGATTACATTGTTTCACAGTAGTTAAATGTAGTTAATCCACTTAAAAAGAAAGACAGTTCTAGATCAATCTGTATGAACCACTGAACAGCCGCCAGCAAACAAATGTTGCTTACTCAGTTTCCATTTGTGTAGAAAGTCAAAATAGTGATTAAAATTGCGACATCATTAAAAATGTATAAATTAAATTAAATCTGACATTTCTTCCTGCTAGCTATCAATATATATTCACTTTTCCTGAGATGGACTAGGCACATTGAATGCCACATGCAACATTTACATGTATATGCATAATTAGGTACAGACTTGGACAAATTTCAATGCAGTTATTGTAATTGTACCACAAGAAATCATGTCTGCAGGCACACACATTTACATTTCATGTTTATTTATTATTTGGAAACATGCAACAGTATGCATTTAAGGGTGGCATCCAACAGTTAGGACCAGATGTTTTTTCTGAAACAACCATATACATTTTTGTTACCAGAAAAGGTCTTGCAAAATGCTGTTTGCTGATGTCTTGCATATAGCACCCAGCTCGTCATTACTAACATACATTTCCTATATGAGCCATGCAGCACAGTTTGCTATTTTTAAACATTTTCCAACCAAGAAAGGTGGCCACATTCTTTTGAGATCATGTTATAGCATTATTTGGGTGTCTGCTCGGACATTTATATCTATTTTTAGCCAAACTCCTTATCCTTATTTATAGATTAAAAATGAATTTAGAACATTTAGGACAAGTCTTTTACTTCTTGTTTATTAGAACTGTGTAACAATTAAGGCAATATTCAGAATCATCTTTATTAAGACAGAAGCCTGAGTTTAAGCAGATGTTATAGCCAGTTCCTCCCCCCAAAAAATTGTTATTATTTATTGAAGTTGGTAAAGGCAAACTGTTAGATACCCCCTTTAACTGATATGTGAGTAACATGAAGTTTTCAAGGACGTAATATTTGCATACTTACATATGGCAGTCAGTGCAAATTAATATAGATAGCATGTTGGCTAGTTGACAAATTGTTGCCAAATTGTTAGGCACAATTTGCTCTTCTGTTTGCTCTCTTCTGTCCCACCAGATTCAATTAAATTGACAGAGTACATCCTACTATCAAGCTTATGATGAAATTTATGTCCTGCAAAATGTGTTAGGGAAAAAGATTAAGATGTAACATTGTGAGAAACCATTCTGTGGCATTTAATAAAAGTGCTAAATTAAAATGTCAGTTACTCTTGCAGTCTAGCTAGTGGCAGAAAATTCAGGACACAACCAAAATGTACTTAATTGTCAAATTATTTTTTCATTGAACTCTTTCTTTTTCTAGCTTAAATTTTTAAAAATAAATAGACAGAGTATTTTAAAAAAAAACTTTGTGTTGCAATTAAATATCAGCTGTCAAGCTGAACTAAGCAGGTGTCTTATGTTTAGATGTTGGACTTGGATTAGTCCCTGGTTCAACCTGTAGAACAAACATGAGATGTTAATCTTTGGGCAATACTATTTACTGCCCTGGAATTTACTTCTTAATTGACAATCAAGAGATATTCATTTAAGCTAAAGGAACTCAATTTCAAATCAACTTTAAATGCATTTTAACTTAACACAGTTCTAAAATGTATTTTTTTATCTATGAAGCTATCTTTTCACATTATTTCATTAATCAATATCATCAATATCCAGTATTTTCACACCATTTCCAGGTCTCCACAGAAGGACAAAGAGTTCCAGGAGAAGATCCGGGTGTTGCAGAATCAGAATAGGTTCCTGAATGAGGAGGTGAAAAAACTGGCAAAGATTCGGCTGCAAGAGCATGGCAAGTTCCAGGAACAAAACAGGTACCTTTATTATTGTATCTATGTTATAGATGTCAGGTTCCATGAACAAGGCAGGTACCTTGAATTATTGTATCTATGATATAGATGTCAGGTTCCAGGAATGAAACAGGTACCTTGAATTATTGTATCTATGGTATAAATGTCAGGTTCCAGGAATGATACAGGTACCTTGAATTATTGTATCTATGGTATAGATGTCAGGTTCCATGAACAAGGCAGGTACCTTGCATTATTGTATCTATGGTATAGATGTCAGGTTCCATGAACAAGGCAGGTACCTTGCATTATTGTATCTATGGCATAGATGTCAGGTTCCATGAACAAGGCAGGTACCTTGAATTATTATATCTATGGTATAGATGTCAGGTTCCAGGGATGATACAGGTACCTTGCATTATTGTAACTACAGTATAGATGTCAGGTTCTAGGAACAAAACCAGTACCTTGCATTATTGTTTCTATGGTGGAGATGTCAGGTTCCAGGAACAAGGCAGGTACCTTGAATTATTGTATCTATGGTATAGATGTCAGGTTCCAGGAACAAGGCAGGTACCTTGAATTATTATATCTATGGAATAGATGTCAGGTTCCAGGAACAAAACCAGTACCTTGCATTATTGTTTCTATGGTGGAGATGTCAGGTTCCAGGAACAAGGCAGGTACCTTGAATTATTATATCTATGGAATAGATGTCAGGTTCCAGGAACAAAACGGGTACCTTGCTTTATTGTATCTACGGTATAGATGTCAGGTTCCAGGAACAAGGCAGGTACCTTGAATTATTATATCTATGGTATAGATGTCAGGTTCCAGGAACAAAACCAGTACCTTGCATTATTGTATCTACAATATAGATGTCAGGTTCTAGGAACAAAACCAGTACCTTGCATTATTGTATCTATGGTATAGATGTCAGGTTCTAGGAACAAAACCAGTACCTTGCATTATTGTATCTATGGTATAGATGTCAGGTTCCATGAACAAGGCAGGTACCTTGCATTATTGTATCTATGGTATAGATGTCAGGTTCCAGGAACAAAACAAGTACCTTGCATTATTGTATCTACAACTAAGCATCATTATTGTTATGAACTTTGAGGATATGGCACCATTTAACACTACACTTATGCTAATCATTCTGACTGCATCTATTGGTCAGTGTGCTTGGGCTTAATGTGGATTGTGAGACTTGTGATAGTAACTTCTTAGATGGGTTTCAAACCACAACCTTCTACACCCTGGATATAATTAAGGCAGTTTTGCCACAGATTTCACCTGGGTGTAAGATTAAACTTTAAGTTATAATTACTGATAAAAATATTGACCAATGGAATGATGACAATGACAAAGATGACAATGATTAAGCTGTTATTGGAATTGGTAATGATAATATATAAAATACTGTTTTTTACATATACATGTACATATTGAGGATGAACAAGAATATGATACACTTGCTAGTGAAAGGAGAAAAGATTATGATAATTTTTAACTTAAGTTTATAATTTTGATTAAAATATTTTTCCACTTGTTATTTTATAGCAAGCTACAAAGCCTTGAAGCAGAGATAGAAAAGTGGAAGATGGACTATGTGAGCCTGATACAGTCCAGTATACGGTGTCCTGGAGAAGAGGGGATGGATGACCTGGAGCTTTGTCTGTATGGGGGTGACAAGGTGAGTTATGTCTGTATGGAGGTGACAAGGTGAGCTATGTCTGTATGGAGGTGACAAGGTGAGTTATGTCTGTATGGAGGTGACAAGGTGAGTTATGTCTGTATGGGGGTGACAAGGTGAGTTATGTCTGTATGGGGGTGACACGGTGAGCTATGTCTGTATGGGGGTGACACGGTGAGCTATGTCTGTATGGGGGTGACAAGGTGAGCTTTGTTTGTATGAGGGTGACAAGGTAAGCTATGTCTGTATGGGGGTGACACAGTGAGCTACGTCTGTATGGGGGTGACACAGTGAGCTATGTCTGTATGGAGGTGACAAGGTGAGCTATGTCTGTATGGGGGTGACACGGTGAGCTATGTCTGTATGGGGGTGACACGGTGAGCTATGTCTGTATGGGGGTGACACGGTGAGCTATGTCTGTATGGGGGTGACAAGGTGAGCTTTGTCTGTATGGGGGTGACAAGGTGAGCTTTGTCTGTATGAGGGTGACAAGGTAAGGTATGTCTGTATGGGGGTGACACGGTGAGCTATGTCTGTATGGGGGTGACAAGGTGAGCTATGTCTGTATGGGGGTGACAAGGTGAGCTATGTCTGTATGGAGTTGACAAGGTGAGTTATGTCTGTATGGGGGTGACAAGGTGAGCTTTGTCTGTATGGAGGTGACAAGGTGAGCTGTCTGTGTCTGTATGGAGGTGACAAGGTGAGCTATGTCTGTATGGGGGTGACAAGGTGAGCTTTGTCTGTATGGGGGTGACAAGGTGAGCTATGTCTGTATGGGGGTGACAAGGTGAGCTGTCTGTGTCTGTATGAGGGTGACAAGGTGAGCTGTCTGTGTCTGTATGAGGGTGACAAGGTGAGCTATGTCTGTATGGGGGTGACAAGGTGAGCTATGTCTGTATGTAGGTGACAAGGTGAGCTGTCAGAGTCTGTATGGCTGTATGGGGGCGACAAGGTATGGGGTGCCAAGGTGAGCCTTGTTTGTATGGGGGTGACAAGGTGAGCTTTGTCTGTATGGAAGTGACAAGGTGAGCTATGTCTGTATGGAGGTGACAAGGTGAGCTATGTCTGTATCGGGGTGACAAGGTGAGCTATGTCTGTATGGGGGTGACAAGGTGAGCTTTGTCTGTATGGGGGTGACAAGGTGAGCAATGTCTGTATGGGGGTGACAAGGTGAGCTATGTCTGTATGGGGGTGACAAGGTGAGCTTTGTCTGTGTGGGGGTTACAATGTGAGCTATGTCTGTATGGGGGTGACAAGGTGAGCTTTGTCTGTATGGGTTGACAAGGTGAGCTATGTCTATATGGGGGTGACAAGGTGAGCTTTGTCTGTATGGAGGTGACAAGGTGAGCTGTCTGTGTCTGTATGGGGGTGACAAGGTGAGCTTTGTCTGTATAGAGGTGACAAGGTGAGCTGTATCTGTATGGAGGTGACACGGTGAGCTATGTCTGTATGGGGGAGACAAGGTGAGCTATGTCTGTATGGGGGTGACAAGGTGAGCTATGTCTGTATGGAGGTGACAAGGTGAGCTTTGTCTGTATGGTGGTGACAAGGTGAGCTGTGTCTGTATGGGGTTGACAAGGTGAGCTATGTCTATATGGGGGTGACAAGGTGAGCTTTGTCTGTATAGAGGTGACAAGGTGAGCTGTATCTGTATGGAGGTGTCACGGTGAGCTATGTCTGTATGGGGGAGACAAGGTGAGCTATGTCTGTATGGGGGTGACAAGGTGAGCTATGTCTGTACGGAGATGACAAGGTGAGCTTTGTCTGTATGGTGGTGACAAGGTGAGCTGTGTCTGTATGGAGGTGACAAGGTGAGCTATGTCTGTATGGAGGTGACAAGGTGAGCTATGTCTGTATGGAGGTGACAAGGTGAGCTGTGTCTGTATGGAGGTGACAAGGTGAGCTGTGTCTGTATGGGGGTGACAAGGTGAGCTGTGTCTGTATGGAGGTGACAAGGTGAGCTGTGTCTGTATCTGTATGGAGGTGACAAGGTGAGTTTTGTCTGTATGGGGGTAACAAGGTGAGCTTTGTCTGTATGAAGGTGACAAGGTGAGCTGTCTGTGTCTGTATTGCGGGTTACCAGGTGAGCTGTCATTTTATGGGTGTGATAAGGTGTGCTTTCTATGCCTGTATGGAGTTGATAAGGTAAGCTGTCTATGTCTGTATGGGGGTGATCAGGTGAGCTGTCAGTGTCTGCATTGAGGTGATAAGGTGAGCTGTCTGTGTCTGTATGAGGGATGACAAGGTGAGCTGTCTGTGTCTGCATGGGGGTGATAAGGTGAGCTGTCTGTCTCTGCATGTGGGTGATAAGGTGAGCTGTCTGACTCTGCATGTGGGTGATAAGGTGAGCTGTCTGACTCTACATGTGGGTGATAAGGTGAGCTGTCTGTGTCTCTATGAGGGATGACTGTCTCTATGAGGGATGACTAGGTGAGCTGTCAGTGTCTGCATTGAGGTGATAAGGTGAGCTGTCTGTCTCTGCATGTGGGTGATAAGGTGAGCTGTCAGTGTCTGCATTGAGGTGATAAGGTGAGCTGTCTGTCTCTGCATGTGGGTAATAAGGGGAGCTGTCTGTGTCTGTATGGGTGTGATAAGGTGAGCTGTCTATGTCTGCATGGTGGTGATAAGGTGAGCTGTCTGTGTCTGTATGGGGGTGATAAGGTAAGCTGTCTGTGTCTGCATGGGGATGATGAGGTGAGCTGTCTGTGTCTTTATGGGGGATGACATGGTGAGCTGTGTCTGTATGGGGGTGATAAGGTAAGCTGTCTGTGTCTGCATGGGGATGATGAGGTGAGCTGTCTGTGTCTGTATGAGGGATGACATGGTGAGCTGTGTCTGCATGGGGATGATAAGGTGAGCTGTCTGTGTCTGTATGGGGGATGACATGGTGAGCTGTGTCTGCATGGGGGTGATAAGGTGAGCTGTCTGTGTCTGTATGAGGGATGACAAGGTGAGCTGTCTGTGTCTGTACTGGTGTTTCAAGTTGATCTGTCTTTGTATGTATAAGGCAACAAGTGGTCTGTGTCACTTTTGGGTCTGCCTATGCTAAAATTATATCAAGCATCTAATTGTGCCATTTTGATATTTTGATAGATTTCTTTTTATTTCTTGGTATACTAAGTTAACTGTTCTATATCCATCATGTAATGCTTGTTCATGCAATGCTTATATTTCTTGGTTTACTGCTTGTTCATGCAATGCTTATATTTCTTGGTATACTAAGTTAACTGTTCTATATCCATCATGTAATGCTTGTTCATGCAATGCTTATATTTCTTGGTATACTAAGTTAACTGTTCTATATCCATCATGTAATGCTTGTTCATGCAATGCTTATATTTCTTGGTATACTAAGTTAACTGTTCTATATCCATCATGTAATGCTTGTTCATGCAATGCTTATATTTCTTGGTATACTAAGTTAACTGTTCTATATCCACCATGTAATCCTTGTTCATGCAATGCTTATGTCTGGAAAACACAATTTCAATATAAATAAAACAGGCAACTTACATAATAGACAAGATTATTCTAGAATGGCCTAAGCTAGGTGAAATTAATCATAATGAAGTAAAAGTTGGGAAGTTTTGCCCTTTTTTGGTTTGATTGATATTTTCTCTAGGCAGATTCTATATTTTTGTTTATGGAAACGTTCTCTTTGTTTCTTTCTTGAGTGCATATTAAGAACTATTTCACATAGATAACACTGTTTTTATTTAAACCTTGCAGAAATGTAAAGCTTTTCTTCTAAAATAGTCTCTCTATTAGGTCCCAGAGGTGTAATAAATGGCACATGAAGATTATTTTTGGATGGAAAATGTCTTGCCGCACGTCATACGCAAGTTTATTCTTGATTTTTCTGGTCTTAAATTAGTCCCAAATGGTCTAGAATAGATTGAGTCAATTGATCATGGTTCTGACATGAGTAATCTTGGTCTAAAATAAGTTAATCCTCCCACTTTGTTGTTGACAGTTTTAGTATCTATTTTTTTAAAAACATGGTTAAGAAACATCAATGATAAAGGAGCATCAAAATAATTTAACTGATTACAGTCTATATATACACATATATAAAGGGATGTACACAGAGGAACTGGATAGTCCATGGTTCAGGCCTTGGTCAGGTCTCAGCTTATTTATGTGAAGCAAGAATGGAAACTCCAAGTTGTTCCACTCCAACAAAATGTTGAACCCTTTCTGCCATAAACACACATATTTTGCTGAAAATTGTAATTGCTCTCCAACAAAAATTAGCGTTTATAATAAAAAAATATAATTTGTAGGTTAAATTCTCCTGCATTGTTCTATATATTTCCCCAAAAGTGTATATTGTGCATTAGCTAAGTGACATTTTGAGTGACTGCTACTCTGTTCAAGGCATAATATGGCCTATATATACAAAAAAGGGATAAAATGGTACCTGCAACCATTACTCAGGTCAGTATTATGCTTTGCTGGCAATATGTTTGATAACTAGTATGGGTTGTATGAATATAACCAATGACTAGGGAGGAAAAGCTATTGGCTGATGAACTGTTGCACATATTTACCATTGATGTTTTGCTCACTGTGGCAGCACAAGAAAAGAGTTCTCATGCTACTTCTCTATTACAAATCATAATAGTAATAGTAGGCCTTCTTCAGTGGTTAGTCATCAATGAATATTGCACCCTAAGATTCAAGAATCAAGAGGTCGGGGCCATGGTAGAGAGGTAGAGTAGTTGAATACCTAATGTGTTGTACTCTTCTAGCAGACCTATGATATGTCACTGGTTCTACACAGACATTTATAGGAGGTCTTCTTCCTGCAAAAACCATCCCTATAATAACTGGTAATGTGTCACAGCGATGTACTTCACAAAGTTAATGTAGCAAGGAACACTTAATTGCTTTTCTTTTCGTTTTGAGATCTATAACATGTTTAATTTTCACATCATCAAAATTACCAACAGCACTTTAATACACTTTTATCTTATCTTTATTTTTTTAATTCTATTATTTTATCCCATTGAAACATAACTTTTACAGCACAATTTATTCCATACAGAATCCCAAGTAGAATAAACATGGTTTATTGTCTCATGTATGATAGAATACCAGCCTATATATACTGGAAAGCTGCATCATACAAGATGGGAAAAATACAAAGAATGGTTACATCAACAACAACAACAAAAAATCATAGAAACACAAAGTTAACCCAATATATATATAATCAATATACAATGTCAAAGGTGAATCTTTAGAAACTAGCACTGATAAGAAAATTCTTGTTGATGGTTTCAGCACAAGAAAAGGGTACAGGCACTCTTAGATGAAGCCAGGAAGATCAACCCCAGGTTGCCAACATACGAGAGGTCAGAGGGTATTCTTAACCCTTAGCTTACTAAATTTTGTTCAAAACCCATGCTAAATTCTCAGGGTTTTTTGCTTTAACATAAATAGTTTATATACTTTGTAATTGCAACAGCTACACACAGAATCTAAAACTAAATGATGTTCGATTTCGCAAAAAAAGTCTAATTTTAAGTGTTCTTTTTCTTGTGATATCATGTAAATAAAAGTGTCTTTTCTTATTCTATGGCACCTTTGTTCTTTAAACTAATTGAATGGCATGAGGAAGTTTCCCAATTTTGACCAACAACAAGGTGCATGGAAATGTGTATGGTTTCAAGATTATGCTATCATTTAAATAAAATCATATTTCAATATCATGATGAAGACTCAAGTATGAATATCATTTAATATTTTACCTCTAGTTTGGCCAACAACGAAGTGCATGTAGACGTGTATGGTTTCAAGCATGTGTATACCAACACAGGACTGTTGTTACATTACCTCTGTACGGAGCTGACCTACCACTACCTGGTACAGGCAGGTGTTTATGAGGAGCATCAGAAGCGCTGGACCTTCTTCATGCGACAACATGGCAAGGCACCCATGCAAGCTGTGAGTGTAACCTTTGGAGATTGTAGAAAGTTCTGCAATTTTTTCGTTAATCCTACCGTATATGAAATTTGATATTATCCTTTAACTACATGTAACTGCCAGACAATGCCAGTGGTTTTCACATTATTTCTGTTCACTTAAACTTGTATGTATAACTTTTATAATTAATTTCAGCAAAAGTGTCATTTTGTGCTTTAAAAAATTGTTTGCAATAGAATTTTTTTTTAAAACTATTTTTCATAAAAAGGCTGAAAATTCCATAAGTGAGTAGGAATACAAGTAATTCACCCATGTAAGATATTTCATGTGAGACAGGATTTTTAACTGCGGTTATTTTTAGTAATATTTTGAGATCATTTTATCTAGTTAATGAGAAATAGAAATTTTTACATTTCCCCCAATTTTTACATTTTCCCCTGACAATTCTCAGTGCATTTCTGTTGTAATTCTTGTATTTGTGAAAATAACAGTACATATTTTTTATCTTCCAGCCATTGGAGCTAAAGCAACTATGTCGAGGAGGAATACCAGACCGGTTCAGAAAGCAGATGTGGCGACACCTGGTGCATCACAAAGTCAGAGACATCATGAAGGACAAGGGAGAGCACTATTACAGGAACCTCTGCAACATGCTACCTGAGTCGCCCGTAGTTGTCTCCTTAATTTATTCTTGGTGTTTGATTGGTTTTGATTGTAAAGCTTAACTTTACAATGAAAAAAGGAAATCATTTCACAGGAGCATCTGTCACTGTTGGTGTAACCTTTTGGAGAAAGTTTAGCATGCACTAGTACTATTAGAGCATAAACCTTGATAACTAGTGCAAATTTTGAAATGAAACTTCCCATAGTTCTTTTGTGTGATCATACCTTCCCACTTAACTACATTTAATACATGCAGGTTGAAGTAAGTTTTGCCATTTAAATTGAAAATGAATGAAAATAAGTGTTGTCTGTGTATTCTTTAATTGTAGATAAATGTATCCCAGTTGAAGTTTTGCCATTTAAATTTGCAGTTAATACAACATAAGTTTTGTGTTTGACCCTGTATTTGTACTTACCGGTAAATGTATGTATCCAGGTCGAAGTTTTGCCAGTGAAATTAAGGATGAGGGCAGCATTTGTTTTGTCTATACACCCAGTAATTTAATTTACTTAAAAAACAAATTTACATAAAAGAATTACTTTATATATTTTACTTAATTAGACATCAAAATGATTTTTTTCAGCTTGCAGCCTGCTATAGGAAGCAGGTATCACTAGATCTGATGAGAACTATACCTAGCAACATCAAGTTTTCATCCCCAGGCTCAAAGGGGGTAAGTACACCAATTGTTCATTCAATAATCTGATTTCAAAAAGACAGCTGCAATTTCTTAAAGAACCTAATACATTATTTTATACATTATAATAAAAAATTGATCTTTAATTTCCACTTTGGCAGCAATCAATAGTGAAAGTTGCTCTTTTAACATTTTTGTGAGGCCTATCAGCAAAAAGTACCTTTTAAATATGGATCTTGGAAACCTGACTTCTATTTCCTCACCTCAACACCACATGTTTATTTCTAGATCATGGACCTTCAGGATGTGCTCCTGGCCTTCTGTATCCACAACCCCACCATAGGTTACTGTCAGGGCATGAATTTCATCGTCGGTATGGCACTCATCTTTATGGATGCTGAGGATGCTTTCTGGTAAACAAAATTCATGAACAGAAGATTTGTGTTTTTACCCTGGCTTTGGCTTTTGTAGGCATAAACTTCATTGATGGTTTGGTACTCATCTCCACGGACACTAAAAATTCTTTCTTGTGGATTATTGAATATAGTTGACACTTTTACTTCATTATAATATCATCCCGAGAAAGATCATAAAAATGAAGACAATAGAGACCAATGGGTCTACTGATTGTTTTTATTCTTGTATTTTACCTGTGTGGGTCAGTGGTTCTACCCAGACACATGGCTGGGCATTGATTTTATGTTACTAATTGGTCAGAATTACAATGCAATGTATATCAAAGATAAAAAGTGAAGCCATTATTCTTGTATTTTATCAAAATGAAGACATGGTATACCCACATCAATGGCATTTCTTAATGATAAGTATTAATGTGATCATTCCTTTCTTTGCTTACTTGTTAGCATTGTAGTTTTGTATTTTAACCCCAAAGACCAGAAAACATAAATGATTAACATCATTTTACAACTACTATGATCACATTTGCAGACCAAACTTTCTTCTTAAGAGTGGGTAAGGGGGGTGGGTGGGGGGATGTGTTCTTGAAACAAGTCAAAGGGGGATTTCAACAAGGTTTTTATTGAGAAAAGGTTAGTCTTTGTATTGGCACTTAAATAAAAAAAAGTATTCAACATTGCATAATAGTTGGACATTATTGAGGTTTTTTTTTAAAGCTGATCATAAAAAAGAAGCCACTGGATAAAGTATATCATTTTTCTCTAAAGGATGTTGTATGCAAGAAAGTAATTGCTGTCTTAACCTTTTGCAATTGGTTTTGAATATAAAGACCACATACATAAATCTGATTTAATCATTGACATAAGCATCATTTTAGTGCTTTTCCGTAAAAAAAATACAATGTTTTGTTAGTGTTTAATTTGAGATCCTTTTGCTCCCCAAAAATGTAAATTTGAAGATTTAAATTTGGCATAACCTTTTGTTTAGTTAATAATTTTAAAAAATTAATCTGATGTGAGATAATTTTGATGGGATCTTAGAAATGTTTTATAAAAATATATGAGACAAAAATGTTTTGTAATTTACCAGTGGATGCTAACTATATAACCTCATTTTTGGATCTTACTGTTGTTAAAACCCCTTTTCCCAGTGAATGCTAACTATATAACCTCATTTTTGGATCTTAATGTTGTTAAAACCCCTTTTCCCAGTGGATGCTAACTATATAACATCATTTTTGGATCTTACTGTTGTTAAAGCCCCTTTTCCCAGTGGATGCTAACTATATAACATTATTTTTGGATCTTACTGTTGTTAAAGCCCCTTTTCCCAGTGGATGCTAACTATATAACATCATTTTTGGATCTTACTGTTGTTAAAACCCCTTTTCCCAGTGGATGCTAACTATATAACATCATTTTTGGATCTTACTGTTGTTAAAACCCCTTTTCCCAGTGGATGCTAACTATATAACCTCATTTTTGGATCTTACTGTTGTTAAAACCTCTTTTCCCAGTGGATGCTACAGTACTGAAAATTACGAAATTGACAATTTTCCCGTTTCCACTCCGTTTCGTTTCTGTTTCAGTTGGAAGCGTTCGCCGCTCCGTTTCCATTCCGCTTCCGTTGTGTTTACATTTCGTTTTATTTGCTTCCAGCGCTGCATTTCAAACGCTTCCAGCGTTTCTATCGTTTCTTCCGTTTCTATCATTTCTTCCGTTTCTATCGTTTCAATCATTCCATTTCGCTCCGTTGCGATTTTGCTTAAAAAAAATTTGTTTAATAAATTTCTTAATGTAAAGTACTTCCAGTGTGTTTGCAAAATGACGAAAGAAGTAAACATTCTGGGGAGAGGCAAAAGTCTTCCATTACATATAAAGGAATCGGCAATAGATTGTTTGCGACGAGGCTATTCAGTGTCAGCCACCCGGAGGGAAATTGCAGACACATAACTACCCTCCTGAATCAGCCGAAACAACAGGAAACTGCGCTTTAGTTAATATTAGGCTAATCACGATAAAATGTTTCGCTACTAACCTGTTTTACTCAGAAAAACTCAAAATTATAAAACACCAGGTAAAGATTCAGAGAGTGCATACATTTCCCATCTAGACTGACCAACAAAAACGTTGAACACACTTTGTATTGTTGTCATTCATTTTCACGATATTTATCCAAACACTGATGCCAAAAAAGGAAAATAGTTCACAAACACAATTGCAGCTCTGTCACAATTTTGTTGTCCAAACACTAAATCACCGAAGATAGTCAAATAAAACACAAATTAAAATTACAGCTCTCTAAACCGTTTAAGTAGAAATATTACTTTTTGATCCAAACATAGAACGAAATAAATATTGTGGCAATTTAATAATTTCAAACGACTTTTTCGAAGTTTTAATTGTTTAATGAGAAATCTCGCGTTGATTATTTTCACTGGATATAAGTTAATTTGACGAATTTGTCAATATGACGTATTTTTACACCTTTACCCAAAGCCCTTACCTGACCTCCTTGTCTTCGCCAGACGTCATATCCCGGAATAAACAAACCAGAAATAACTGTCAAATATGGTCCACACACATCCAGTATCCTAAAAAGTAACTTCTCTGTGATGTGTTAATCCCCCCCCCCGTAAGTGCAGACCGGACGTTTGCCCCCCACCCCCCACTGCCAAAATGAAAAGGCGAATGTTTGCCCCCCTTCCATATTTGTTATATGGCGGACTTTAGTTTTAATGTTTCGCTGACAGTTACGTGTAATATCCAAGAATTTTAAGAAAGTATTACTCACTACAGTCGCATTTCATCGTTAACAAGATTATCTCATATAAACATGAACAAATGCTTTTTTTACGAAAAGAGGCACATAAAAAGTCGCATAAAACAAACAACTTTCTAAGAAAACAAGTGTGTGTTATTTTTGTTTTTGGTTTGCTCATATTAGCGCTAATTAACGACTATTAAATACATTGTTAACGCACTTAAAACATGGAGTCGCTAATTAAATCACTGTGATTTTAATTTCTCCAAGGTTGTAACAAAATAAATGCGGTGTTATTTCTTTTTGCGCGGCGGGCTCTCTGGCTAACACTGCAACATCAAACAAAATTCTTGGAAACAATCGCCAGTCACAATCATTTGAAGTCGCCGAAAAGAAAAAAAATCGTTTCAAATTGACCGACCCATTATTTCTCTCAATACTGTTTAACATGATATCGATCGATAATTGTTTTTAAGCTGCCATAATAATAAGTTCTAAAGGAGTGAGAGGGCAGGCAGGGGGGACTGTACTATGTTGTAATGTTTCAGAACGCGTATCCTTTTACTTATATAAATGTCCTAACAAACTTCTTTTGTCCATCGAATGATCATTAACTTTTTTTTTATAAAGGAACTATTTATATTTAAGGTATGGATTAACTATAAAATAATAAGCGAGCCATTGAAATAATATATTTGAAATAAACACGATGAAAATATATATTAGACTGTTCCTTTATGTGTCTTCTCTTTATAACATTTTTTTCAAAAATAAACGACAAGTTATGTAGTGTTTACTATAAGAAATCACCTATCCACGTTTCCTCTTCATCAACGAAAAAAAGAGTGGGGTGGGGAAAAGGGGGCATCATTGTGGGTACTGCTAGATATAGCGTTAGGTCCTTTTATGAGCCAAAAAAGATTTTGTAGACCTTAGTATTTTGTTATTTTTATTGTCCTCGCGTAAGTCAATGCATATTGCTCTTTTTAATATGAAGGTCATAAAACACACGACTGCCATATGGTGACATTTTCAAACACAGCTGCATAGCGGATACATGTGTTCTTACAAAGGGGAAAAGACGCCAAAACACGGTCACACTTCCTGTCCACTAGACAAACAAGGTGTCATAAATCTGCCAATTAGCTTTATTAGTTGGGTGTCCGCTCATGTCTTAAAATTGGGGATTGAATTAGAGTAATACTTTATGAAGGTATGAAATGGACCCATGCGCATGAAGAAACAATACATGAATTTACAAAACGATATACTTTAAAATAATACATTTCTATCCTTAAATGCGTACAAACATTAAGTTCCCGGTAGGGCCCACTTTAGACCACAATTTGGCATAGAACAATTAAGCCATGAATGGGAAAATGGCGGGGTCATGAAAATAAGCCGTAGCCAGGCGTGTAGACCTTCATTCAAATAGTTGAAAGTCAAGTAAAGTCAAAAGTTTTATGCAGATTTTTAATCGCGGTTCCGATTAATCATATATACATAATAGCGCATTATGGGAACTATGCATTTAGAAATAGGAAATTTGACACCAATGTCCAAATTTACACCATTCTTCATTATAAGATGTATAACAATTAAGATTAGAAGCATAAGAAATTTGAAGCTTGAAAAAGAAGCAAGATAAAATAAACTACATATCCATACCCCTGTAACTAAAGAAATGATGATGCTGATGACGGTGATGCTGCTACTGCTACTTCTGCCGATAATGATGACGGTGATACCGATGTTGTTTATGATTATGATGAAAATGGTAATAACGGGTACGGTGATGTTGATGCTCATGATGATTATGATGTAGATCGTGACGGTGCTGCTGCTGCTGCTGATGATGATGATTAGTGGTGATTATACGGGTAATATGGGATCATAATGATGATCATGTGAATTTAACGGCGGTAATGATGATTATTTCTTTGATATTTATCATGTAAATTGACGTGATATAAGTTTGTTTTTACTACAATTGTTTTCCATTTAACTGTCATTGATGATTGCATACGTGCACTTTTTGGAAATCTATCGTTATTCAGACGTTGAACATTAGGATCATACCAGTCGTTGGCTCTGAGTGCCGGGGAGGATGTAATTGGTTCTTGATTGGGTTACACCTTGCAATTATGCATAGCATTGTTTGTTTGTTTGTTTTATGTTTAGTTGTTTTATGTTTTTGTGTTATATGAGATATTTACCTTCTTTTGGTTAACGTTTAATTTTATTAAGTAGCTTTAATTTGTATCACGCAGTGCATTCTTTGTTAATGACAAACACTTTAAACAGTATTCTCACAAAAAATGATAGGCGTAGTTAATCCAGGAACGACCATGCAGCTATCAAGTAATTAGCGAAAATGCAAACTCAGGCTGCGACATTGCGCGCGCATACGTGTAAAGTCAGCTGTGTACACACTATCTTCATATGCAAAACGATGAAGACTAAGAATGTCGATCCGATGCGGATGTTAAGCTTTTCATTGGAATTAAAATATCAGTTTCGACAAAAAGGCAATTTTATAGTTAAATTGTGTGTTTTATCGTGCGGAGTGATGTTTAGTGCACTTTCTGTTTTGACGATACACGATGACTTGGACAACTTGTGCGGTTTCGGAACTGTAATGTACGAGTTTGATTAATACGATTTTTTGATAATAATTAAGATTTTTTTGTTATTTCTTTCTGCAGATAACACATAGTAGCGCGTTTATGTTGATAAATTGAAGCCAGTTATTGTGTTCATTTAAATTTATTTCGTACAAAGAAACGGTTGGAATGTAACTATAAATAATCGGATGACCTAGAAACGTTTGAAGCGGTAATGAAAATAACTCTTCCGTTACTAGCATTCCGATTTTTGCGTTTCTAGCGTTCCAAGCGCTCCGGTTATAGCGTTTATACCGTTTACATCGTTTCAAGCGTTTGCAGCGCTCCGTTGCATTTCCATTTCGATAGCATTCCGTTTCCGTTTCAACAGGAAACGAAAAAACGTTTCATTTCCATTTCCACTCTGTTCCGTTTGTCAATTTCATGATTTTCAGTACTGTAACTATATAACATCATTTTTGGATCTTACTGTTGTTAAAACCCCTTTTCCCAGTGGATGCTAACTATATAACCTCATTTTTGGATCTTACTGTTGTTAAAACCCCATTGTTAGCATTGCCCTCTTTAAATGTTCAATGGAAATGCAACCTGGGCAGATTGTTGAGTGTTATTGTTAGGTATACTATTTCTTTTACTGACAGATTTTTGTTTGGTCCTTAAAAGTAGTAATAAGGGCCAATAATATTACTTTTTTAATTTGAATAAAATAGAAGCTCTACTAGATATTCATGCAGGTCTAGGTCTAACATGAATTATTTCTGTGAGAACATTGATTGCTTGAGAGCAATTTCTCAGCACACTACTTAAACCTGAGTCTATTTGTTCCCTTTTCAATTTAAAATCAATTAAAAGTAACTGAAAATAAACATTTTTATTAAATCTTCATGCAAGATGTTTATTTGTAATTTACTTTTAAGACAGTGATTGCAGTGTTGTTCCTTAGCACACTATTTCATCTGTAATTTGTTCTTTACTTTAACCTTCAAAGAATCATCTAAATCTGTAGAATAAAATTAACCAAGTTTTTGTTTGTTTCTTTGAAGTTAAATGGTTGTCCTTTATTATCTCCTACAGAGTACTGGTTATAGTTCCAGAGCTATATTTGTTGGTACACTTAATTTGGACCATTCTCGGATATTTGTTTTCATTTTAGCCGTCTTACAAGAACCCTTAAGTACCATTACATTTCTGCCATCTTACAAGAACCCTTACATACCATTACATTTCAGCCATCTTACAAGAACCCTTACATACCATTACATTTCAGCCATCTTACAAGAACCCTTACATACCATTACATTTCTGCCATCTTACAAGAACCCTTACATACCATTACATTTCTGCCATCTTACAAGAACCCTTACATACCATTACATTTCAGCCATCTTACAAGAACCCTTACATACCATTACATTTCTGCCATCTTACAAGAACCCTTACATACCATTACATTTCTGCCATCTTACAAGAACCCTTACATACCATTACATTTCAGCCATCTTACAAGAACCCTTACATACCATTACATTTCAGCCATCTTACAAGAACCCTTACATACCATTACATTTCAGCCATCTTACAAGAACCCTTACATACCATTATATTTCAGGCTTTTTATAAGAACCCTTACATACCTTACATTTCTGCCATCTTACAAGAACCCTTACATACCATTACATTTCAGCCGTCTTACAAGAACCCTTATATACCAATTTAACTTTAAAGTAAACATTAAAGATTTGCTCTTCAACTTCTTTCAGGACACTGATTGCAGTTGCGGAGCGCTATTTTTCTGCACACTATTTCGACCACAGTCTGATCGGTGCCCAGTCAGACCAGCAGGTGCTTCAAGATTTGGTTCGAGACAAATTACCTGCCCTTAGTCAGCATCTTGACACCATCGACATTGAACTGTCCACTGTCACACTCAACTGGTTTCTGGCAGTGTTCTTCGATGCTGTCCCATTTCAGGTAGGGAATTATCCCCCATTTATTTGTTGTTTTGTTATTACCTCATTCAAATTATGTTGTTGTAGTGCATTCTGTCCAGCATGATAAAATAAAAAAAAAAACGAATATAATGAAACTAGTTAAAACTTCAGTTAAATTTTCATGTTTTTTTAAAACTTCATTTTGTAATGTTGATGTTGAAATAGGATAGATTTATTACAAAGGTTAATTTAAATGTCATGATAAAGGTCTGAATTTGCATCGACATTGAAGATAGAATTAACAACTTGTTTTTAAATATTAAATAAGACTAGTCTTATAAGGTACAAATCAAAACAATTATACTGTGAAAATGCTTTCTTAATATATATATATATCTATATATCTATTGTTCATTAATTCCCTTAACATTTAATGGGGATAAAAAAGGCCAACTCAGGTAATATTTTAGTAAATGTTGGTAACATTTTATTATTAAACAACATAGAAATTTAAAAAAAATGTATAGTTTACAGGTTGTGTATTCGTGATTTGTAACATAGTATCTCAATTTTTATCTCAATTTGTAACTTCAAGTTACAACAGTACTGTGTTTAGTAACTAGCAAAATATTTCAAAATAGAACAAACCTACTGTTGAAAGAATAAACAATATGCAGTAGAAAAAAAATCAACTTGTTTGTTCCACTTAAAGCAGCGAAAGATGATTTAAAAGTTTAAATGCTTCAAACAAATAGGTAAATGAATATTGACACATTTTGATACAAAATCTTCAACAAATTTGCTTTTCATTAAACATGCTCCTTAACTAAATGCTACAGAATAATGGATGAAATATACACCTGAATTTGACAATGCCATTGTCTGTCCTGAAAAAAACAACATTTTTCTCAATCTTGTTATGTTGTAAAAATACATGATTTAAAATTGTTGGCTTTTCTTCACAATCCCTGAGAAATAAGTATACATAATAAAAATCGACAGCTATGTTTTTGAATTTTTTCTATAGAATTGTAACAAAGAACCCAGTAAAGTTGTTATACTAAGACATGTACAAGTATTCACAGTAACTTTTGTGTTCTTTTAATGTTCAATAACCCTGCAATTTCCCTCCTTGCTAAGACTTCTGCAAATATTTTAAAACAGCTTGTTGGATAATTTAAAACTGTCTCCACATTAGAGCATACATTTTTGTAGATAAACATTTCATCTTATCTATGCTTTTTCCACATTTGCTGAGAACTGTGCAAAAAAAAATCTGGCAGTGTTTTTATTTGTCTTGTTTCAACTACATTTGTACAGTAGCAGTCTGAATGCTGCATTTTCAAGTTAGTTTGGCATTGTTTTAACTGTTTTTCTTATTTACAATTTCATGTCTCAAACAACTTTTATTCACAAACACATAATTTCACGATGCCTCACTTTATACATCTGATCATCACTTAAACATGACGGCAGACTATTTCTGGATGCCTCTCTTTAAACATCTGATTATCACTTACACATGACAACAGACTATTTCTGGATGCCTCTCTTTAAACATCTGATTATCACTTACACATGACGTCAGACTATTTCTGGATGCCTCTCTTTATATATCTGATTGTCACTTACACATGATGGCAGACTATTTCTGGATGCCTCTCTTTAAACATCTGATTATCACTTACACATGATGACAGACTATTTCTGGATGCCTCTCTTTATATATCTGATTGTCACTTACACATGATGGCAGACTATTTCTGGATGCCTCTCTTTAAACATCTGATTATCACTTACACATGACAACAGACTATTTCTGGATGCCTCTCTTTATACATCTGATTATCACTTACACATGACGACAGACTATTTCTGGATGCCTCTCTTTAAACACATGATCATCACTTACACATGACAACAGACTATTTCTGGATGCCTCTCTTTAAACATCTGATTATCACTTACACATGATGACAGACTATTTCTGGATGCCTCTCTTTATATATCTGATTGTCACTTACACATGACGACAGACTATTTCTAGATGCCTCTCTTTAAACATCTGATTATCACTTACACATGACGACAGACTATTTTAGGATGCCACTCTTTAAACATCTGATTATCACTTACACATGACAACAGACTATTTCTGGATGCCTCTCTTTATACATCTGATTATCACTTACACATGACGACAGACTATTTCTGGATGCCTCTCTTTAAACACATGATCATCACTTACACATGACAACAGACTATTTCTGGATGCCTCTCTTTAAACATCTGATTATCACTTACACATGATGACAGACTATTTCTGGATGCCTCTCTTTATATATCTGATTGTCACTTACACATGACGACAGACTATTTTTAGATGCCTCTCTTTAAACATCTGATTATCACTTACACATGACGACAGACTATTTCAGGATGCCACTCTTTAAACATCTGATTATCACTTACACATGACAACAGACTATTTCTGAATGCCTCTCTTTATACATCTGATTATCACTTACACGTGACGACAGACTATTTCTGGATGCCTCTTTATATATCTGATTGTCACTTACACATGACAACAGACTTTTTCTGGATGCCTCTCTTTAAACATCTGATTATCACTTACACATGACAACAGACTATTTCAGGATGCCTCTCTTTAAACATCTGATTATCACTTACACATGACAACAGACTATTTCAGGATGCCTCTCTTTAAACATCTGATTATCACTTATCTACTGCAGACACACACTGAATGGCAGTCTATTTTCTTGGCATAAGTTTCATGGTTGATGACTTCAGCCGAACCCATGTATTTGTGTCCATATTGAACCACACAAAGCCAATCTTATAACGACCATTTAGGTTCACAATCTGACAATGTTTGAACCACCAACCTGACTCGTAGTAATACGCACAGTGGGTACTAGTAGCATCATTATCACGGTCTGTTGTGCTAAAACCCATATCAGATGCATAGGACAAACCGTCGGTTGCATTTCCATGGTAACCTTTCACTGTCAGCACGTATTTGTCATTTGAGCTTCCGACATGAAAATGATCATATTCTGCAATCCATGTGATGTTGTCAATATCAACCATCTCGATATAGACTGACATATTTTTCTGTGATGTTAGAAGATGAATAAGTTCATTGCCAGACCAGTATTCACCACTAACCTTGCCAAAACCAAGCTTATAGTCGGTCCAGTTGCGATCGAAATTCTCGCTGCCATCAAAACGCTGTTGAATGACTGTCCAGCCAACATTTTGTGACATGTGACACATGATGCGGACAGAGTGGGCCACTCCCTCTGGATGGATGATGTAAATACCAGACTCTCTGTGTCCAATCGCATAATATTCAGAACAATCTATAATAGAATTTGTGCAGAGTTATCAGAACAAGCCCAACATGGATTGTGCTACCTATGTGGGGATGAAGATAATGGTATAGTTGCTTTAAAGGGGTATGCACTACTTATGTTGCTATAAATATATTGGTTGAAAAGTTAGAAATAGTCAGAGTCTTATGGCACTATGATCATATCTTGTTGCTGTGATAATATCTATGTAGTAGTTTGAATGGGTTATGGGGCTACTTATACAGTCAAATTTGTACTAAGAAGCCACTCAAGGGACAGCCAAAAACTGTCATTGCCATCACTTGTTCACCTTTTGGTATGTGTATTTTTAAAAATAAGGATTATTTAAGAAGTAGATCTGTTACAAAGTGCTGTTATATTTAATATTTATTACTACAGCATAAGGCTTTACCAAATTAAACATATGCTTCTAAATATTAGAAATTACTCAGTTTTGAATGATTGAAATTAATGCTGACAGTACTAATATCATTGTAATTAATTATTGTTCCACAAATCACTGAAAACTGTACATATAGTTGGACATGTTCTTTTACAGATGGTGCAAGTTTTTAACTCTTCACCAGCAAAATGCAGCCAGTAGTGAGTTAATCAGTCAAATAATTGTCATTTAAACAAGATTGGATTTCACAAGATCTAAAACTACAGCAATTTTATTTACATGTTGCCAAGAAAGTTTGGATGCATTGAGCCATGCATAAATTGACTCACCTGTACAGTAATCCCCATCTGTCCCTATCTATAATGTGTATGCCAAATGTTTGTTACCTGAGACATAATTTGCTCTCTCTACAAGTATTTGACAATGGTGAGGGTAGTCTGGAAACCAGTATGATTGATGGATCAGGACAGCTAATGATGACAGGTGGGTGGGGAATGGTCATATGTTAAGTGCATGACCATAAGTGATGATTTGCACCTACTAATTGGCCACTAATTGGGACTTAATTAAGAGAAAAACTTTAATAGGGCAAATCTTTTGCCCAATCAAGCTGACTGCTTGATTAGAAAAGAAGAAATCGCTTGGGAGCATCTGAACTGACCGCTTAAGTAATGGTTATCACTCATGACATTGGACTATTAGTTTTACTGTATAGTTATCCAAATATTGGTATGAAAGTAAGGAATGGCCTTATAATGTTGCTTATGATACGGAATACTTTTAGATGTTTATTTGGTGAAACATTTTTTATTATCGATTGTTAAATTGTATTTAACTTGTTTGAAGCAGAGAATTTGCAAAGAACTTTAAGTGAAGTCTTAACACTGAAACAAAAATTGACATTTGAAAAGGGGTTTAACTCTTTAAATCACTACAATAAGAAATAAATTGGGCTATAAGAGTTATCTTCCTTAGATGTATGATTTGTTCAACTTCTTTTATTAAAATAAGAATGAGAAACATTAATGAATAGTCTCCCCTGAATAATCCCTAAATGCAAGTAGGTCCTTTTATTTGTTTTACTCGCTTTTTACGCTTGTGCTCTATGGAGTGTATGTTGACGTATCTGCCTTTCTTGTGATACCCAGCTTAACCATTATCAACAAACACTCCATTTTCTTTTTTAAATAACAAATCTCTATAACTATGTAAATGGATTTTAAGTTTATATTTATGCAAAAGTAAGATATTTCACTGTTTATATTGCAATATCTACAAAAGAATAGGAGATAAAGTCCAAGAATTTCAACTATAAGGACCTATCTACTGTTTGGAATACCTCGGATATTATCCTACAAGGGAGACGATTTCCATTTCACTAATTTACCCCATTGTGTAATCTTTTATCTAGACATTTTACTTTCAAAACTTTGAAGAGTTTTCTTGTACTTATATGTATCATATTCAATGTAATTATAAGAAAGCAAAAATTTTGTTTACCTTTTGGAAGCTGAAACTTTAGATTCTCCATTTCTTCCCTCATTGTAACCATGATAGGAATTAACCGTCTTAGGGTCTCTATGTTGGCTTCATTCTGCCCAGCTTTTCGATGGTATGCCCGCAAATTTCCATCAAGTCTCCGTATCACACCATCTACTTCATTAACCATCTTATGAGTAAGAGAGATGGCTTCTAAGTTCCCTTGTATCAAAACGTCATGCTCAGCAAGTTTAGAATCTTGATACGTATCCATATTAAACTTCTGACATTTCAACAAAGACTCATTTAACACTTTCACTTCTAGCTGACCAATTCGGTTTTGATTGTAAACAATTTGAATGCCTATATTATCAATACGTGACATTAGCGTTTTCAGAACTAAGTTCGAACTAGGGTCAGCTTCATTATTATAATCATTGTACTCGTCATATTCAGAATTCACATTCGGATTGTAGCTATTGTAACCTGAGTATTGAGTATTGTATGATTTTGGAGGTATATGTTGGTTGATTTTTCTCATTTCTTCCTTCAAATCTTCAAGAGAGTTGTTTAAGCGAATGATGTACATCCTCACAAGACTAAACTGCTGGTCATTCATTAATTCTATGCTTGCAAGATTAGAGCGGATTTCAGCCATCTTGCCAGAATTTTCTAAAATCATATTGGTCAGTTTGATTATTTGGTCTTGGTTATTAAGTGTGGAATTCACAATCTGGGAACTAGACAGTTTCCATTGGTCCATAGTGATGACATTTTGTGTAAAATTTATTAATGAATCTTGAAGACTCTGCATAAAATTACCCAGCTGGATTGAAGTGAGACGACTTTCCAATATTTCCACTTGCAATGTTACATTGGAAAACTTTTCACCAATACTTGATATTAAATTATCTCTTTTCTCCAATTCACTATGAAATACTGACACTGGTATATAGTTTGAAAGATCAACATATGTAATCGATTCTTCTTCCACAAGCCCATTGCCTGTATCTCCACTACTTTCATAACTTTCAATCATGTCCCCACTGCCTTGTTCAACTTCACTAAGAACTTTCTCGGCACCTGATGATAGACCATAGGTGTTAGAAAGTTCTTCTAAGTTTGAAACACTTTCCTCCTCAACATACCCTGAGCCAAACTCCACTATCTTAATCTCATTGGTTGGTTTTTTAATTACTGGCCTTTCATTGGTCTGTTTTTGAAAAACTGGCCTCTCAATGGTTGGTTTTTTAAATACTGCCTTCTGATTGGTCAAATATTGCATCCTACCCTGATTTGAATTTAAAATGGCTGTATGTAAAGTGTTATGACTGGTGGTTAAGTTTTGAATGAGTTGATGAGTATTTGCACAACATTGTGAGGTAGTGTTGGAGATATTTTTGAGTTTGTTATGGATGTCTCTGTCAACAATATCTATAGTATCCCTGAGGCTTGCCACTCTGTTGTCAAGTGTTTCTTGAACTTCTTGTGTCAATTTCTTGACATTGTCGTTACATTTGGTCACACTCTTGTCCAGCCGTTCCATGCTGTTCTCGATCTGGTGAAAACGCTTGGCAGTGCGCTCCTTGTATTCATGATAACGTCTTCTCTCCTTCTCAGTGTCTTTTCGGAAGTACTGGTACCCCTCTAGTAGAATGCTGTGAATATGAACATGAGTATTGATTCAATATTAAATAAAACAGAAGTGAATGTTTTAACCCTTGGCTTGCTAAACAAGTATTTATATGACCATGGAAAATAGTGTAGATCCAGATCCTGCTGGGAGCTGTCTGATCAGGATCTGCACTTTTTGCTGTTGAATGTATACCAATAAGCAGGGTTCCCACAGAACCGGGAAATCGGGGAAAAAGCCGGGAATTCGAAAATAAACACTCCCGGTCGGAAAAAAAAGACCTTAAATTTGACATGATACGGAAAAAAACGGGAAATTACCGGGAAAACTGTTAGTGCATTTCAATAATCATAAGGCATTTTAACTGAATTTGATTTAAAAAATCAGAGTATTTGTTGGCATACATAACTCCCATAAATATTTACCGCAAAACTCTTGAATGTTCACATTCATAGACCTTGAAAATGAACAAAATACCTGGAAAAAACCTGGAAAAGACCTTGAATTTTTCCCTTCAGAAATTGTGGGAAACCTGCAATATGTCTAGGCACCTTTGCATGTCAATGCAAGAAGATAACTACAAATAATTCTGGGTTAATAACAAATGTAGCCAGCTAAGGGTTAATATGCGTAAAATCGTTAATATGAGTATGCATTGTTCTGTTGGTCAGTTGCTTGTGAAGGTAAAATTGGATTGAAACTAGACTCACTGGCTGTAATAGTGCTTTAAATTTAATCAAAGTAATGACTTAACGTAAAAAATAAAGAATAAAAAAAAATTGATGTAAGGTAGTCACAGTTTCAAAAAAGGAATATAACTGTGCAGTATGGCTTGGGTAGAAAATAAATTTTAGTGGTCTAAACTGTTAGATAACACCTTTAAAATGTCTGATACCTCCTTTAAAATGTCTGATACCTCCTTTAAAATGTCTGATACCATCTTTAAGTATAAAGATATACTCCTATCAGATTGGAAGCTCTGTCTACTCTAGAAGGAACAAGGAACTGAAGCAGTGTATCTAGCGTACATATCACAATTAATTAATATATTTCCATCTGTGCCCTTCATCAGGCATGATCTTTCCTAAACAGTTTCATGCAACATTTTGTTACAAACCCACAGTCAATTTTTATCTTCTCACATGCAAATGTACCAAGACTTGTTGCTGATGACAGCAGCAAATAGTGCAAATCCTGATTAGATGGCTTCCGTTACAGGTCCCAGCTGGAGCTGGCTAATATGGATCTACACTATTTGTCTAACCTGGATCGATTTGTGCTTAGCCAACTGAGAGTTGAGATGAAGCTGCATCAGGCAAAAATGTGTATGGATGTATCTTGTATCAGTATCAAACTTATTTGTTATGTTTACCATGGGAGTCTTTCATGAAGCCTGATAGTATCAGCAAGGTGTGGTCACACATAGACAGGTCTTGTCAGTACATACAGGAAGTAAAGATCAAACAAAAAATGGAAGCTTCTATCGACTGTTTACATGAACATATCAACAGATGCTTTTGGATATGTTATCAGAAACAACAGAGAGCTGTCATGTACCTGTCTATTCATGCATAGGGGCAAAAGTCAAGCAGGGTGGGTGGTGGTTTCATGAGAATAAAGAGAACTTTCATGTGGGGAGGTCACCCAGCTGATCTGCAAAGTGCTGGTGGTTCTACCTAGACATTTGTCTCGGATCCTTCTCCATTTATAATAGGTGGATGTCACTATTATGGTCATGCTTGTGTTAGGGTAATATATCTACAAACCAAATCAAACTGTGAACGACAAAGAATGTTGTTCTGTCAAGGGTCTTTGTTTTTGTTTTTTGTTATATCGCACTGACATAGTTATGGTGACATGCAGCTTATTATTGGTGAAGGAAGACATGTCTGGGTAGAACCATTGGCACACCGCAGGTTAGCAGGAAAACATCCATGACCAGGACTCTACCCTGGTGGTGAGGGGCTGAGGAGTTACAAGTTACTGACTTTAATTGCTTGGCCCTTTCAGGGGTCTGCAATTATAAGCCTAAAGATGTGGATATATTTAAAAAATGAAAGCTAAAATGACTGTTTTGTTTTGAAGAAGCATGAAAAGAGTGGATCAAATGGTTATACACTATATTCTATTTCCTTAGGCAGAAACCATGAACACAGCACAAACATGAGTTTAAGAAGTTGAAAATATACAATAGAGCATATTAAATTAATTTTTTATTTGATTAAAGAGGGCAGAGCCTTTTGTTGCCTATGAAAAACACTTCACGTGCTATACCATACTTACACATAACCACTGGTTCATGTGGTTGACTGCCCTGACACACCTCTCAATGTCTGAATGAATTGAGTGGGGATAAAAGTCAATAATAAGCCCATGCTGTTGATTATTAAAGTTTGGGATATTTCTTAACAAAACTTTGATATACTTTCTCACCTGTGATCTTGTACAACATCGTTAAGCAGCTGAGCCTTGTCATAGGTCTCTGTAACTATCTGTCTAACCTGCACCACATCTGCAATACTGACCATGGTCTCATCATGGTAGAGACTTAGTCTCTCTTCCAGTCTCTTCTGGTTTTCTCTGTAATAGAGACCACAAACTACACTATATAGGATTGTTAATTTATGTTATATTGTCTCTTGCGGTCTCTTTAGGACCACAGTATAAACTATCTAAGATAGCAAGAGTTTCCATCTGTTTTTATTGAATCTGAAATAAAGGCCAAAATGATAGTACATATAACAATTAAGTTATTTAATAAAGTCTAAGGAGGAGACCCATAGTAAGTAAGTGACTAACATATAAGTTCTCCTACCCTAAATGTAAGGGTGCAAATCCCAGGCATGTAGAAAAACTACAATGCTGATCTGTTCCCGCTGACCTGAAGTGCTGAACTGACATGTGCCTGTGGTTCTCCTGAGAAACTTGTCTAGAGGTGTTTCTGTACTGACAATAGCTGCATGTCGCTATTTGAACACAATTGTGTTGCTGTGTATTATTTCATCAACAAAAAACTACAACAAACAAGTGAAAGCCTTGTCTAATTTTCTTCAGATAATTTATTATTCCCCATGCCAATCTCTGGCTTTCAAAGACTAACATATTAACATGTAATACTTGACATTTCTTGACTTTCTTCTTAATTACTGAGACCTAAAAAAATACAAAATAAAATAGACATGTTTGAAAAATAATTTTCATTTTCTCTAAATCTCTTACTGTTTTTCCCAAAACAGAGACCAGTTTTTGACTTTACTTATTATTTTTCCCCCATTAATTTACCAGTTTAAAATTTGGCAGGTTGATTCTTAGCCACCAGAGCAAGATCTACAGTCTCTTTGTGTTTGATCATGTTACTCCTGAAGTCATGAAAGATAACAAGGATGTTAAATATAGTCATCCACATTAAATATAATCATTCCCACCTATTTTAAGATTTTTACTGATATAAAGAAAGCCATTAAAACAGCTGTGTTTATTATTGCCCTTTGATACTCCTCTTGCTAGAAACCCCAAAAGTATGATGCTCAAATGGTATTTTCATTATGACTTCCAGGTCAGCTTGTTTGGCTTAAAAGGCATTATGTCCTGCCAACTTACTTGTATCATCTGCAGTGGTGTTCTCTTGGATCAGATATATTGTTGCCTTAAGTGTGACAAACATGTTATCCAGATACTGGGCTTCACATATGTGGACTGCCCTTGCCTTTAGTGTGACTAGCATTGCATAATCACCTGGCATTTCACATGTTATCCTGATGCTGGGCTGCCCAGTTGAGAAGTGCCTTGTGTTAGTTGAGTGGTGCAAATTGTGACTCACTTGACTGTGTGTTGCACGTGTAACATTAACAAGTGCAACAATTGAGGTCAAGGTTATCTCTTAGGTCATGCTGAAGGTCATTTTTTATAAATGGCCACATGTGTATTTGTGTCTTGTCTGTAACTACCATTTTTACATGTATTCATTAAACCTTCACTATCTTAGAGACATATGCTTGCAGGTTGGTTCTGTAAACTATTTGCAAGTTAAGCCCTAAAAGCAACTTGTTCATAATAATGCATAGGTAAATGATGCATTTGAACTACACTTCATATGTACATTTATTTAAACATATTGCATCACAAAAAGCATATGAGCTTATTATTTATGATTGATCTGTACACTTTGCCTATATAACCGTGCAGTATGGATATACTTAAGGTTGTTGGGCTAATGATGGCTAACAAATAATTGAAAACCATCACAACTTCAGAGTCGCCTAACCAGTCATCAAGCTCTTCTATAACAAATGCCATTGCATTTTTTGCTGCACAAGTATGTGATCAAAGAAAAACGTTTTTTAGGTAGCCTTCCTCCATTATTGTGAAGGCTATCTAAAAAACATCAGATTTATTCAATGAAGCAAGATGATTACATCCTGATGACTACTAATGCAAAAACCATGACATTACTCAAGGTTAGTGCACAATAAACACCACAAACTGCCCTCTTGTTAGCGCTTTTCCTGCTACATCCAGAATCCTTGACTACTTGCTTATAGGATTAAAATAACAATATGTAATGATAACGAAGAAGTAGAAATAGCATACATCGTGATCAGAGAGCTCCCATCTGCAGGTGTCTGACCTTGATAGTCGAAATAGCATAGATCCTGATCAGAGAGCACCCAGCTAGAGGTTTTTTATCTTGATAGTAGAAATAGCATAGATCCTGATCAGAGAGCTCTCATCTAGAGGTGTCTGATCTTAAACTACACTATCTCTACCTTGGCCTGATAAATTGGTGATCAGCAGGCTTAGAGAAAACAAAAGTTTCTTTGTATGCACTCTTTAATAATAACAAAAAGGCCAGCAAAAAAAAGCAAAACTGAAACCCCTTTCTTCTTGATGTAGGGTCAGTTGCAAAAAAACCTCCCAGATCAACTTCCATTCATCTCCCAATGTGACAACTTCAAGTGTGAAATGAAGCAAACATTTACCATTTTTTACCTCTGTTGAGGGATTATTTACTTAAGAACAAATCCTATCCTTACCCCACCCATTAAGTGGAGAGCCTTCTTCAGAGGTCTAGCTTTAGCTGACTTTTCTTCTGAAAAAAAACAACAAACAAACAAAATTCATTGCAACCCAAAACTCTAATTACCTGGTACTTATTAGAATTGTTTTGATGTAACAATTCTTCTCAACAATAAAAGGTTTAATGGAGAACTATTGGATATATTGCTGCAAGAAATCTGATCTGTGACCTGTAACAGATCTCTAACTTGTTCTTGATCTAATGACAGATGAGGACTGAAGGCTAACATTCTGCTGGTGGTGTTATTGAAATGTTTATTTAATGGTTTCCTGCCACCCACTGGATATTATGTGTAAGCAATAACACCCAAAAGATGATAAAACAGGACAAAATCTGTGATGAAAGCAAATTACATCCCATACTAATCTTCTACCCCATACTAAATTCTCTAATCACACAGTTCTTTCCTTTACCACATAACAGTCTTCTACCAATTTCATCAATAGGTTACAAGGGAGCTTGCTGATGTGGGTCTAAATTGTTTGCTAATGTCTGAACTTTTTTAACTTAGAGCAGGATAAAATTAAATAGTGAATATTACAAATCACAAGTTATCAAAACAAAATAAAAAATTCTTTTTTAAAATCTCAAGGGTAAATATTAAAAACAAAATTGTGAGAAAAAATAAAGCACAAGCTACAGGGTGGATACGTAATAAAACAAACTTGATTAACACACTATGGGATAAATATCAAACATCAAGATGATATTCTGTGGGTTTGATTATTCTGTGGGTCAAAGTTTCCATTATTTTGTTATCAGTAAGAACCACAATAATGCCAGTGTTCCTGACAAAAGAATAACAACAAAGGGCCATCACTCTTGTCAGTTTATATCATTAATCCATGGCTTGAAAGATTGGAAAGGATAAGAAAGTACCATTGATGTCTATTATTGAACAGATGGAAAGATAGTAGGATAAAATAATGGTGATTTGCAAAGATAAATGCACAGACACAGATAATTAATGATTTAAGGAAATGATTGTTTGGTTAGGTTTATATGGAATAGATAGTGTATGATAATGTGTGGAGGCAACACCCCTTTGAAGACAAGCAAATTAATGATTTGTCTGGGGTCTGCCTCCATCACCATAGCTGAATGTCACTTTAATGATCATAATTGGTTGGTGCAATGTATTTTAAAAACAAAAACAAAATAACATCTATATCCTCTGCATACACATACAATTATTTGATAAAAGAATCACTTCTTTCCCACTTGGTAACTAGAGAAAGTTTGAATCCACATTCCTCATATATACTAGAGCCAAGTTCACAGTAGCCTTGAAAGTGATTTTTGTTTTTCATTGATTTCCAAGAAACACATTTACCCCCAATTTTAAAAATGGTTGGGGGCTGGGTCATGCCAAATAAATGATAAAATAGATTTTTTATTTTTGAATCACCACGGCAAGGTCAATATCACAGTGACCTACATTTTGGTATGACTTGAATGTCACATTAATGTTCAAGATAATTATGTTTTTCAATCAGTAACTGAAGATTGCTTACATTCACAGCCTCAAACTGAATATGGACATTAGTTATGAGGAATGGGTTTTGAGGTCAGTGAATAAAGGTGAAGGTCACAACATGTTTGTAACCTGGTAGAATAGGGGATATCCATGTTTACCAAATGTATCTTGTTTAGATTATCAATTGTCTGGCATAAAAACAAAGAGCAAAAGTATGATAAACAATGTTTCCACATAGCCCCCAGTATAGTTTAATCTAATACTGGTGACCCTAGACTGGGGGTTGTTACAATAAATGAGAAAAAGTATGACAGCACAGCAGTTATAGACCAATTTATGTTCTGTGTGAAGCTTTTAATATATTTTTTTTTCAGTAAGGAAATAGTTCCACAAATCCTAATTTATTGCTCTTTTAAAGTTGCTTCTATATGTAATTATGAGTATGATTGCTCGCAAATTGTTTCAATTCACATTCCCTTGAGATATGATTGAAGCCAATTTTTACATTCCATTGTCCAATTTTAGTGTCCATATTGTAGAGTAATTGACAATTTCAACACTGTGTAGACATAATAGAAAGGCTTATTTTTTCTCACTGTTTATTTAAGTAATAGTTGTAGGCTTTTTGACTGCACAAAGTACCTAGATATAATTACTTCCTCACATTCTGCAACAATTTGTTAATAATACAAGGTTATTCTTAAATATTTTGCCAACAATTGATGCCAAATTAAAGTTTAGAACCCATTTGTCTCGCAGGAGACTGGTACCCGGGTGGCAGACACAGCAATCACATGAAAACAAATGTAATAGAGTGAACCTATTACTGTGATTTAGCAGCAGAAGCAGTGCAGTTATTTTTTATTCACGTCATAAGGCAAATTTTCAGTTCATTTTCATACAACTATTAGAAGGAATTAAGGTGTTGCCTTGATACTGACATGAGAAGAAACGACCCACAGAACAAGAATTGTGGATTTTTTTGTTCCATAGGTAGAATTCTTTATTTATATCACAAAAAAGAATCATGTGATAAATGTATTTATTGTACCTTAAATGACATTCCCAAAAAATTACTGGTGAGATTTTTGAATATTGACCTTTGAAATACAGAAATTACCCTCTGACATAATCAGTTTGCCTTTTGTCTGTCACAAAGTATAACTGTGACGATTTCTTAAGTCTAGGTCAATAACCATTTATAAAATCTTAGTCAGTCAGTTACAAGCATTCACCAAATCAGACAACAGAATCAAAACATGGCTATCTCAAGGCACTTGTTATATTTGAGATATTTGGTCAGTGTAATAAAATAAACATCATATCGCACAGACGATGATAGACTGTATTGTCAACCTTCAAATTGTATATACAATATGCAATATCACCCTCAAAGGGATGTGATATATTACTTCTTTACATGATATGTAATCATTTGACAGGGATTTCCTTATTATGAGAATAAAAAAGATAATCTTTGAAAGCCCATGTTAAGTAATTATAATGTACTAGACTTCCAGGTGAAAGCAAACAATCACAAGTCGAGGATAAAGGGCAGACAAGATTTTTTCAGAATATAGGTTGAGCAATAATTAAAAACTGGTTACTTTGGCCTATTTATTGGCAAACATTTCACATTTTTCATAATTAAAGTATTGAAATGTACTAATGACATTGCTGGCATTTTGTATGCCTTTATTTTATGCTTAGGCCTGAAGTATTAATTGTTGTATACTGTAAATTGTTAAGTGCCAGTTTAAAATTGATTTTTTTAACATTGTACCTACTACTGTTTGGCTAAACAGAAAACATGCTTTGAGGCAAAAATGATGACGACTTTACTGTGATAGCATGCCTTGGAATGATAAAACTTGTCACCATGTTGCTTTGTCTGGTACCAAATTAATGATGACATTACAACCAGTCTTGCAACAACAGGGATTAACTGGGTGTAAAAAGAGACTTCTTCACTGTTAAAGCATGCCTTGAAACCTCAAGACAAGTTCCAATATTGAATTGTCTACTCACAATATATTGCTAAAATGGCCATCAGTATTGCAAGCTCACTAGTTTACTGTGTAAAAATGGCTGTCTTTTACTATTGTATCCTTAAAAATCTCAATTCAGCTAAAGTTTGAATCCACACTTTTGAGTGTTGAGCACAATAAATAAATACATGTCTAATGCAGTACATGAGGCTTTTATTATTAAGACCAACCTGTCGTAAAGACCAACTGTTCTAGAGACCAGCTTTTTTTTAAAGACTACTCCACTAGTAAGATCAGCAACTTTAGAACTACATTTTTAAGACTACTCTCCTATAAGATCACTCTTTTAAGAGACCACTCTCTACAAGACCACCTTTTAATAAACCGCCTTTTTAAAAACCACCACTCTTTTAAGACCATCAGTTTAAGTGACCACTTTTTCAGACCACAATCATTAAAGATCCCCCAACTAATATCATCTATTTTAGAGACCACCTTTTTAAGTCTACCTCACTTTTTAGACCATCCATTTAAGAGACCACCTCCTTTAAGTACACCTCACTATCAAGATACACAAGTTCTAGTATAAAAGAAACACCACTTCCATGTCAGAATATGTCACTTAGCTAAGATAACAATAGCAATACAAATGTTGTGGCTTTTTGGTTGCTTTTATTGTATTCAGACAAAAAGCAGTAATGAAGAATTGTTGTCCAAATGCTGTTACTTTAAGCACAATGCAGAAGCTCTAACCAAAGTACACTAAAGTACAGTGCTGCAGCTTTCAAATCATTTCGCAGAAAAAGCCATAATAAAGTGCAGTGAAGTTGTAGCTTTTTCAAATGCATGCAGAACAAAACCATAAGAAAGTTTTGTGCATTTACAGCTTTTATGTCAAATGCAGAACAACAGCTACATTTTAAATGATGTGGGGTAACAGCTTTTATTTCAAATGTAATAAAAGTTGTTGTAATATCTTCCCAAGCACACATAGCTTCTGGTGAAACTGAACACTAATAAAGTAACTCCCACCTCTCAGCATAAATACTGTTTCAGGTACATGCAATCTGACTCTGGCTGAACTTTATGCACTACTAACTGTAATATAATTATCATGGCATGTCATGCATGTTAATCACTGAAAGCCACACTTTTGAAAGGCATCAAAAAACACGACAAGAATGCAATAACATGTGTAATGAGTCATTCTTAATTGATTTGTTCTCATATTTCCAAGTTCAAATTTGCATTTGGAATTACCAGATAAATTCAAGATTATCCATCTCTATCAGAAAACTTTTAGATCTCGATCATATAAATATAAATTTGTCCATCTCCATCACATAACTTTTAGATCTCCATCATATAAATATAAATTTGCCCATCTCCATCATATAAATTTAAGATTGTCCATCTCCATCAGATAAATTTTAGATCTAGATCAGATAAATATAAATTTGTCCATCTCCATCATATAAAGTTGTCCATCTCCATCAGATAAATATATATTTGTCCATCTCCATCATATAAATATAAATTTGTCCATCTCCATCATATACATTTGTCCATCTCCATCAGATAAATATAAATTTGTCCATCTCCATCAAATAAATTTAAGATTGTCCATCTCCATCAGATAAATTTAAGATTGTCCATCTCCATCAGATAAATATAAATTTGTCCATCTTCATCAGATAAATTTAAGATGGTCTATCTCCATCAGATAAATTTTAGATCTCGATCAGATAAATATAAATTTGTCCATCTCCATCAGATAAATATAAATTTGTCCATCTCCATCAAATAAATATAAATTTGTCCATCTCCATCAGATAAATTTAAGATTGTCCATCTCCATTAGATAAATTTTAGATCTCGATCAGATAAATATAAATTTGTCCATCTCCATCAGATAAATATAAATTTGTCCATCTCCATCATATAAATTTGTCCATCTCCATCAGATAAATTTAAATTTGTCCATCTCCATCAGATAAATATAAATTTGTCCATCTCCATCATATAAATTTGTCCATCTCCATCAGATAAATATAAATTTGTCCATCTCCATCATATAAATATAAATTTGTCCATCTCCATCATATAAATATAAATTTGTCCATCTCCGTCAGATAAATATAAATTTGTCCATCTCCATCAGATAAATATAAATTTGTCCATCTCCATCAGATAAATTTAAGATTGTCCATCTCCATCAGATAAATTTTAGATCTCGATCAGATAAATATAAATTTGTCCATCTCCATCAGATAAATATAAATTTGTCCATCTCCATTAAATAAATTTAATATTGTCCATCTCCATCAGATAAATTTAAGATTGTCCATCTCCATCAGATAAATTTTAGATTGTCCATCTCCATCAGATAAATATAAATTTGTCCATCTCCATCAGATAAATATAAATTTGTCCATCTCCATTAAATAAATTTAAGATTGTCCATCTTCATCAGATAAATTTAAGATTGTCCATCTCCATCAGATAAATTTTAGATTGTCCATCTCCATCAGATAAATATAAATTTTAGATCTCGATCAGATAAATATAAATTTGTCCATCTCCATCAGATAAATATAAATTTGTCCATCTCCATCATATAAACTTGTCCATCTCCATCAGATAAATATAAATTTGTCCATCTCCATCATATAAATATAAATTTGTCCATCTCCATCATATTAATATAAATTTGTCCATCTCCATCAGATAAATATAAATTTGTCCATCTCCATCAGATAAATATAAATTTGTCCATCTCAGTCAGATAAATTTAAGATTGTCCATCTCCATCAGATAAATTTTAGATCTCGATCAGATAAATATAAATTTGTCCATCTCCATCAGATAAATATAAATTTGTCCATCTCCATTAAATAAATTTAAGATTGTCCATCTCCATCAGATAAATTTAAGATTGTCCATCTCGATCAGATAAATTTTAGATTGTCCATCTCCATCAGATAAATTTTAGATCTTGATCAGATAAATATAAATTTGTCCATCTCCATCATATAAATTTTAAGATTGTCCATCTCCATCAGATAAATTTAAGATTGCCCATCTCCATCAGATAAATTTAAGATTGTCCATCTCCATCAGATAAATATAAATTTGTCCATCTCTCTCAGATAAATATAAATTTGTCCATCTCCATCAGATAAATATAAATTTGTCCATCTCCATCAGATAAATATAAATTTGTCCAACTCCATCAGATAAATTTAAGATTGTCCATCTCCATCATATAAATATAAATTTGCCCATCTCCATCAGATAAATTTTAGATCTCGATCAGATAAATATAAATTTGTCCATCACCATCAGATAAATTTAAGATTGTCCATCTCCATCAGATAAATTTAAGATTGTCCATCTCCATCAGATAAATATAAATTTGTCCATCTCCTTGTTAAAATGAGCATTTAATGACCATTAATCAAAATTATTGTGTTTTTTTTTTCTTTGTTGGGTTGACTGACAATTTAATGCCTCAATTTTTATCTTTTGGTTCCTTTGCTTCCTTAGTAATACAATAGGCAATGAGATTTTTAACTTCCATTCTATCTGCTGTTAGTCCCTATCTTGTTTTCCTTGTATTTTATTATTCTGATATGAAGGTCCAAGTCTCCAAAATACAATGATTCAGCCTCTCATTGAATGGGTTTGAGTCCTGATTGGGACAAGACTTTTACTTGGAGGGCTTCCAGCTGACCTGTTTTCTGCTATACATTATGAGATCTTCCATTCATCAATCGTAGCTGGAGTTCACCACAGTTACATCACTGTTATGTACATAAAAATATAACTCCAAAATTTTCCCTATATGCATAGTGTGCATTTGTAGTGTGTTATTTTTATAAAGTATAAAGTTTCACTACATGAGTACTTATTCACTAACCTGTTCAACTACAAACTGCAACAACTCTATATTAATACCAAAAAACAACAACAACAACCACAAACACTCACTTATTAAAACACTGATAACAACAACATTAGCAATCTGGTGTGCCAGCTGCAGCCATCTTTCAACTCACTAAACAACATCAAGGATGCAAGTTAAGCTGCCAATGTTGGATCTAACATTAGCCATGCACACTGAGCCTCTGATGAAAGGAGTTGTCTGGTCCCCAGTTGTTACAGTAACACCTTTGATACCTGTAGATTACCACAAATACATCCACACCAATAAGGTTGTACTAATTGGCTGATGTTTTTTATGAAATACTGATATAGATGTTCACCCTTTTAAATTTTTACATGAAATTATTGCCTTCTCAGAAGCTAATAAGTATTAATCTTGCTCCATTAAAAGCTGATGAGTATGAATACACCCCAATCCCCCTTCCCTCACCTCAAAAGTTAATTATAAATCATGCCCCATCAAAAGGTTATGAAAATATATCTTTACCCATCAAAAGCTGATATGTACAAATTTTACACACTAAAACCAGGTTAGTATCAATTTGCCCACTAATAAAGGCTGGTAAATAGTAATTAAAGTCTGACATATTATATCTTGTCACTTCAAAAGCTAATGAGTATTAATCTTCCCTTTAAAAAAAGATGGTGAATGTTTATATTACATGCCTATGGATATTAACTGTACCCCTTACCTTACCCCTTAAAGCTGATGAATGTTTATATTACATACTTATGGATATATAACAAACTTATGGATATTAACCATACCCCTTAAAGCTGATGAATGTTTATATTACATACTTATGGATATATAACAAACTTATGGATATTAACCATACCCCTTAAAGCTGATGAATTTTTTTATTACATACTTATGGATATATAACAAACTTATGGATATTAACCTTACCCCTTAAAGCTGAGGAATATATTTATCTTGCTTCCTTATAAGTTAAAAAATATATATAAATCTTGCATCTTTAACAGCTGGTGAGTTCAAAAGTGAATGATTTTATGAATCTCGCATTCTCAAGAGCTGGTGATCCTTAATCTTGCATCATTAACTGCTAGTGAGTATACATTCTGTCCCTTTAAAAGCATGATGTGTGCTACTTTTTGAAAGAATAAATATTGTCATGTTGAATTCATAGAAAGCAATATGAGAACATTTGTTATACATTGATCATCTGACTATTTGTTCAGGACAACTACATGTATATTGGTACCAATGTATAGGACCTATTCTTGAGGCATTGATTTCTACAAATGAAGTAGTCTTTACTGTCAATAGTTAAACGGTATTGATGCAGTGTTTAAGACATTTATACAAGATATGAGTATTGCTTTATGCATGTACCCATATCTTTACATCCATGAACCAAATTAGAAAATAAGAGTACAAACATTTGCAACTGCCAAGATTGTCTTACTACAAACAAATGCTTGAATATTTATTAATGAACCCTCACTGCACAGAGACCATCTTTACTTTAAGTTTACTTCACATTATGGCAACACGATTTTTGGGCAGTGTCCCTATCCACAGCATCCAGAGTTATGAGAAAGCTGAAGTTCAGAAGCATGAAGGATTGACCCTGCATGACCTTTACTATCAGTGGCCAGTCTTTACACATTGGAAAAATTAGTGCAAATACAGAAACAACTTTATACATCCAAGAGACCAGACATGTTAATTGCATTTAAGCATGCTTCAAATATTGCCATTAATATTATATTCTGTTTAAACTAAATGTTTAAGTGATGGTATTGTGTAATGCAGATGTAAATGAAATGCAGATTTATGAATGAACAACACCACATATGAATATCACCCAGTGACTATATGAAAGGGGCTGAAGGGGGGGCGAAAAATGTTATTAACAGGAGTGTTTCACTAAATGACTGACATTATATTTTAAGCTTAGAAATTTTGTGATATCCCACATGGGGCCTCAAGGCCTCTGGTGGCTCTATACCAGGTTTGCAATGAAGATTAAATTCAGTTCTCAGGGCTGTAGTGTTGGCGAAATAAGTAAATGGGACTTAATTTTGAACTATGTTTGTTTTGGTAGTGCCCAGTAAGCATTTATTCTAGACCTAATTTTAGTTAAAATGCATTTATTATGCATTTATAATGCAAGTCTTCTATGTTTAATATAATAGTTTCTAAAAATCAGATGTTAGTGACAGTGTTGTTGCTTTTGTCCAATCTATATCATATATAGTCAGAAGAGGTGGATGTTTTGCAGACTTCTAGTGTGTTGTGCAGTTGATTTACCATGGAATAGTTTAAAGTGACCTTTATTTGTTTACCTCTAATCTCTCACAGGTAAAACTTTCATGGCCCAAACAGAGCTTTTCAGTGCTTTTGAATTCCATTTCTTGTTCAAATTTACTGCACTTTTTGTTTTGTTTACAAGTAAAACCAGGCCAATGTCTTATTTCTTTATTTTTCTTTGCTTTATTAAGGTATTTAAAATAAAGACTTTTTTTTTGTGCAACATTACAATTTTGTTCGCCGATCTTGTATTTAATATTTTGTAAGATGTTTAGCTGTAAATTTTTGTCCTGGATCTTAATTGAATTGGATCAATTCCTGCCTGACATCCTAACATGTACTACATTAGAAGCCCTAATTATATGTACAGAAATTGGCTGCAATACTCAAGCAACATAAATCAAACTTTACTTTTTTAACATATAATACTTTACCACAAACACACTCATCCTCTAACATAAATTAATCAATTTAAAACAAATTGATATTTAATTGAAATTGTTATGAGTTGTCTGCAGAACTTGGCACAGATAGTGCTCATTTAACCATTACATAGCCAGATGCTAATGGTTGTAATGTTTCTTTTGATAACTGGATCAGTTTAAGTTGCTAATGTGGCCCAGTGTTTAGCAGATAAAGTCTTGATAGAAATATTTTCATGGATGATAAAAAATACGAGCTTGTCAATTGTACTTATCATGGTTTAGTGGGAAGTAAGTAAGGGTGATAAAAAAACAAACAATGTCTGCCACTCAAGGCTGCTATGGTTGTCAATCAACAATCAACAAGTGTGGTTTTTTGCCTTAAAACACTCCACTAAATATGCACCTAACAATAAATAATAAGATACTACATCCCACAAAGGAGCACTGTGGTATTGTGGTCGAGCCAGTGACTTGAAACACCTCTGACTTCAATGGAGGACACCACATTGGTTAAAGTCCCAATCTGGCGGCAGGACTTAATGTGGGAAGGTCGTCCAGCTAACCTATGTTGTATCGGCAGTTCTACCCAGATTTTTGGACTGCCATTACCTTAGGTTGGTAAGATGCATCTCAAGGTACTGTTTGGTAGGTAGGACCCTTCCAAACAAATAAACAAAACCTTAAAGCTGTACAAAATTCCACCTTTTAATTATATGTGTATTATTAAAATATTCAGAATGTTTGTGTTTTTTATTCAAAGATAGGTTTAGTAGAAGCATTATGGTATGTTGTTCACAAGTGTGACAGTTTAAAGTAGTTAATGAATTGTAAATCAGACTATACTATAAATAAAAGTAATAATCTTCATTACCAATAAACCTATGGTCGTCTTTTCATGTCATAAATTACAAATTAGAATAACATCACAAATTTATGCGATATAAACATGATTATAAACATGAACATCACAATTAACATTTGGTTAATATGTAAAAATTTGTTGGCAGTCTTAAGAAAAGGAAATTTAGTATAGATTATATAATATTTTAAATATATTATACAGTATCATATATCTATGGTAAATTTGATGTTTTAAGTATTCTTTAAAATACTTGTATATTTTAACCAACATAATTTAATATTTAATATATTATTCACATTTATTATTATTACATTTGTTGCAAATTAAGCTAATGTTCAATACATAACGGTATAATATTTTATTGTATAATGTATGTTTTCTTTTTTATACATAACGGTATAATATTTTATTGTATAATGTATGTATTCTTTTGTAACTTGTTGTAACTGGTACAAACATCCTTTTTTAATGTATCGTTATGCTTTAAGATTTTAAAAGATCAACTATTAAAGGTAGACAAAATGGAACTAAGGTCCAAACCCAGGGTACATGAAATGGGAGTGGACTAAATCAGAGTAGACCAAATCAGGGTAGATCAAATTGGGGTGGACCAAATGGGGGTAGATCAAATGAGGGTAGATAAAATGGGGGTAGACCAAATGGGGGTAGACCAAATGGGGTGGTCCAACTGGGGGTAAACCAAATGGGCCTAGACCAAATGGGGTGGACCAAATGGGGGTAGACCAAATGGGGTGGTCCAACTGGGGGTAAACCAAATGGGCCTAGACCAAATAGGGTGGACCAAATGGGGGTAGACCAAATGGGGTGGTCCAACTGGGGGTAAACCAAATGGGCCTAGACCAAATAGGGTGGACCAAATGGGGGTAGACCAAATGGGGGTAGACCAGATGGGGTGGTCCAACTGGGGGTAAACCAAATGGGCCTAGACCAAATAGGGTGGACCAAATGGGGGCAGACCAAATGGGGGTAGTCCAAATGGGGGTAGACCATTTTAAACTTCCATATATTAATGCTCGCCCTATAACAATAGTATGGGCGAGGGTAAACAAAACCAAATATTGATTGGGGTAGACCATATGGGGGTAGACCAAATGGGATGGACCAAATGGGGTGGACCAAATGTGGGTAGACCAAATGGGGTAGACCAAATGGGGGTAGACCAAATTGGGTGGACCAAATTGGAGTAGACAACATGGGAGAATAAGACTTGGGAGTAAACCAAATAGGATCAGACCAAATGAGGGTCAGACCAAATGGGGATCAGACCAAATGAGGGTCAGACCAAATAGGGATCAGACCAAATGAGGGTCAGACCAAATAGGATCAGACCAAATGAGGGTCAGACCAAATGGGGGTCAGACCAAATAGGATCAGACCAAATGAGGGTCAGACCAAATGGGGATCAGACCAAATGAGGGTCAGACCAAATGGGGATCAGACCAAATGAGGGTCAGACCAAAAAGGATCAGACCAAATGAGGGTCAGACCAAATGGGGATCAGACCAAATGGGCAAAAACCAAATAGAAATAGACCAAATGGGAGTAGACCAAATGGGAGTAGACCAAATGAGAGTAGACCAAATGGGAATAGGCCAAATAGGAGTAGAATATATGTGAGTAGACCGAACGGGAGTAGATCAAATGAGGGTAGACCAAATGGGAGTAAAATATATGGGAGTAGACCAAATGGGAGTTGATCAAATTGGAGTAGACCAAATGGAAGTAGAATAAATGGGAGTAGACCAAATGGGAGTAAATCAAATGGGAGTAGACCATCAGGTATTTAACAGAGCATCAGCTACGTAGCTTTTGGTGCAGAAATAGAGAACAAAGCTGGAGAAATAATTCAAATTATCATCATCATAATAATATGTCAGCCTTGTCAAAACTTATCACCAGACCCATACTACACTTGCTATTTCCTGCCTGTCACTTCCTATACAGCTGTTACCAGTCATCTAGAGGTAATTGTCTGAGACCAGCATAAAACAACAGTCAAAAGAATAAACATGCACAATGGGATTAACCAGACAGTTTTGACATTACTGACAGTTTCATAATCTTCCAAGTTATTGTTAACCCTCACTTGCTTAACTTCACACAGTTAGGTTTAAGGCAATTATTGTAGATTTGGATCAACCAACACACACTGGGAACTGTCTGACATCACTTCACTTGGTTAGGTTAAAGGCTAGCAGTGTAGATTTGGATCAACCAACACACACTGGGAACTGTCTGACATCACTTCACTTGGTTAGGTTAAAGGCTAGCAGTGTAGATTTGGATCAGAAAACACCCACTGGGAACTGTCTGACATCACTTCACATGGTTAGGTTTAAGGCTAGCAGTGTAGATTTGGATCAGAAAACACCCACTGGGAACTGTCTGACATCACTTCACTTGGTTAGATTAAAGGCTAGCAGTGTAGATTTGGATCAACCAACACACACTGGGAACTGTCTGACATCACTTCACTTGGTTAGGTTAAAGGCTAGCAGTGTAGATTTGGATCAGAAAACCCCCACTGGGAACTGTCTGACATCACTTCACATGGTTAGGTTTAAGGCTAGCAGTGTAGATTTGGATCAGAAAACACCCACTGGGAACTGTCTGACATCACTTCACTTGGTTAGATTAAAGGCTAGCAGTGTAGATTTGGATCAACCAACACACACTGGGAACTGTCTGACATCACTTCACTTGGTTAGGTTAAAGGCTAGCAGTGTAGATTTGGATCAACCAACACACACTGGGAACTGTCTGACATCACTTCACTTGGTTAGGTTTAAGGCAAGCAGTGTAGATTTGGATCAACCAACACACACTGGGAACTGTCTGACATCACTTCACTTGGTTAGGTTAAAGGCTAGCAGTGTAGATTTGGATCAACCAACACACACTGGGAACTGTCTGACATCACTTCACATGGTTAGGTTTAAGGCTAGCAGTGTAGATTTGGATCAGAAAACACCCACGGGGAACTGTCTGACATCACTTCACTTGGTTAGGTTAAAGGCTAGCAGTGTAGATTTGGATCACCCAACACACACTGGATACTGTCTGACATCACTTCACTTGGTTAGGTTAAAGGCTAGCAGTGTAGATTTGGATCACCCAACACACACTGGGAACTGTCTGACATCACTTCACTTGGTTAGGTTTAAGGCAAGCAGTGTAGATTTGGATCACCCAACACACACTGGGACCTGTCTGACATCACTTCACTTGGTTAGGTTTAAGGCAAGCAGTGTAGATTTGGATCACCCAACACACACTGGATACTGTCTGACATCACTTCACTTGGTTAGGTTTAAGGCAAGCAGTGTAGATTTGGATCAACCAACACACACTGGATACTGTCTGACATCACTTCACTTGGTTAGGTTTAAGGCAAGCAGTGTAGATTTGGATCACCCAACACACACTGGATACTGTCTGACATCACTTCACTTGGTTAGGTTTAAGGCAAGCAGTGTAGATTTGGATCACCCAACACACACTGGATACTGTCTGACATCACTTCACTTGGTTAGGTTTAAGGCAAGCAGTGTAGATTTGGATCAACCAACACACACTGGGAACTGTCTGACATCACTTCACTTGGTTAGGTTTAAGGCAAGCAGTGTAGATTTGGATCACCCAACACACACTGGGACCTGTCTGATTTAGAGCTACACAACTTGCTGCTACATGTATTATGTTTGTCTTCCCAAATAAGTTTTATTACCTTTACATGGAGTTGTTAGAAAAAACAACTAAGAAATAAGTATGATTTAACAAGTGAAACTTAATAATGGTGGTTTAAACCCTTCCTGCCAGTCAGTGCATTTAAACTGAACATACTTGCAGTTATGTACAATATGAAAAGATACATATGAAGGGAAATCAAGGGAAGCTGCCTCATTGAGTAATATCATTATTAATATACCCCACACAAGGGAGTTTCGGGGTTGGTGAACTAAAATCAGGTTGTCTGCTATTCGTCAATCTGTCTGACTGTGGACAGATGTTGTTCTGTTTTCTTCTTTGTCTATATTTTTGCATCAATTTTGATGAAACTTCATAATTATCTTCAGTAGTGTCAGCTCCTGTGCACCTGTTATTTTAGTTACAATCAGAAAAAAGTTGCAGGAGTTATTGTTCCTGTTAACATATTTATTTAGTTGTTTGTGTTTATTGTATTAGAAAGAGTTTTTATTTTGTATCATATTGCTTTGATAAAAAACACTTTGTTACTTGATATATTACTTTTTTACCTATTCAATGGTTTCTGTTTTAACCAAACTTATATAAATATGCCCTCTCTGTGTAAGACTACTAGTGGGTGAGTGAGACTGGGGATATAGGATATTGGACATACCCCTTCTTTTGTTGCATGTACCCAGCAGTTTGGACCAAAGATTTTTTTCCTCAAATAATCATACAAGTCAGTGTTACTTGAAAAGGTCCTGCAAAATACTGTTCATTGATGCCCTAGATCTGGTGAAACATAAATCCCTACTCATCATTGCAAACAGGTATATTCTGTCTGAGCCATGCTACAAAGATAGCTTTTTTTAAACTTAAAAACCATGTGACAACTTTTTGAGATTGCGTTATATCATCTTTTGGGTTGGCGCTGACGTCTGCATCAATTTTTAGCAGAGATTACTTTTGCGCTTATTTATAGATTGGCAAGAATAACATTAAGAGTGATTGTGTCATAGTATGTATTGTCTTACTCCATAGTTAGTGTTTACAGTCGTCTTTACTTGGACTAAAGTATGAGTTTATGCAGAAAATATGCATAATTTCCAGATAACTGTGGAAAATGTTTTGTTACATGCATTTGATACAAGTAAACTGTTGGATACCACCTTTAACATGTAAAATAGATGAAGAAGATTTAAACTGTTTTCTACTCTATATCTCATGCACCTTGTTTCCTTGAACAACAATTGATGCACATTTTAGTACATAACTATAATCAGGCCACATGTTGTAACAAATCCCCTTCTAAATTATATTATACATATTATATGTAGTATACCATTTTATATAGACTCAGCAGCAAATAGTATATTTACTGATCAGACAGTTCCCAGCAACAGATCTGGAGCCATACATTTTGCTTAAGGTTCATAAATATGGGATTGGCAGGCTCAGAGTTAACAATGTAGACATAGCTTTAGACATAGCTTTAACTATTCACTTAATTATATCAAAGCTTTGTAAAAATGATTTAAAGAGAGCTGTATTGCTTAGATTATGTTAAATTGACCAGAAACTTTCTTTATATATATATATATATATATATATATATATATATATATATATATATATATATTTAAATATATATATATGCACACAGTCATGTTCCGTTGTTGAATAAAAACTGCATGCTTTTGAAAAAGTGTTAAGTGTCCTGACTTATTGGTTAAAGATTTACCTCTTTATTTGTAACTAGTCCTACTGTGGAGTATTTTGTAAATCTAGTGTAAAATCTCTTGATTTTCTTTAATAATTCTTTCCATTAATTTCTCAAAACACACTTGCCACTGTAAAGGTTTAGGTAAATGTATGATTTGGTGCTTTGTAAAGTATTTGAGTTTTAAACCTTGGTAAAAGTTTCTGAGTTTTAGATCTTGGTAAAAAGTTTCTGAGTTTTAAACCTTGGTAAAAATTTTCTGCGTTATCAGCACTACACTATTTGCTGCTGAGTCACTAGCAATATTTCAATTTATTTTCTTTCTAATTATTGTTAGCAAATGAAAAAACAACAACACAATAAGTCTAGGTTATTTACGAAATAGCTTGTTAAATGTCAGACAATTCGAAATAGAGCAAGATGTAAGTCGTACCTGTCTTGTGCCTGTGACAGTTTCACCTCCATCAGCTCATTTTGAAGCATTTCAATTTTTGCCAGCAGCCTTTTTGTGGATATCCTTTCCTTCTTCCACTCTGTTCCACCATTTTCATCTCTTCCTCCACGATTTTCGTCTTTTTCTCTGGTTTCCATAGCAACCTGGTTATCCTTGACTTTGACCTTGCCATTACGATGATTGGACACATGTCTCACTTGGTTGTCAAGGTTACTGTCAGTTGCCTTGGCAACTGTGTGGGCAGACCCAAGTGACACCACTTGATCCACCTGGATCTCTCCCACGCTGCCAGGCAGGTGTTGGTAGGGGACACTGTTTCCATGACAACATGTTACATGCATGAGCAGCAGCCATGACACAGAGATAATCACATTGTGAAATTTTCTATCAGCAAACAAGAGCTTCATCTTGTTTTCAAGTGCAAGATTCATAAAATGAACAATTTGGCAGGAACATCAGTATTTATTTCATTTTGTGATATTTTTGCTTGCCAATATATCTGCTCAAATCATAACAAGCCATTCCCTTTAGCATCAATATTTATTCTTTTGAATGAACTTCTCTTTGTATAGCTGTTTGGTTCAAATCAAAACACAGTGTTCATCAGTTCTGTAGTGTTTTTGTGTTTTTGTTGTTTTTTTGGTGGAGGGGTCTGGATGGCAGGGTTATTGCTTTGAACAGTTATTAAATAAACAGAAATTGATAAGAAAACATGGCACATTTGGATTGAATGTAAAGGCACAACAGCCCAGGTGTAACAAACTTTAACTATCTCCACAACCAATCTACTTATTAACGGTGTTTTAAGTGCTTCAGGTAATTATCTTTGCATTGGCTCTTTCTTATATGATTGTTATTCTATTTATGCTCACATGTATGACTGATGATTGTCTTAATTGTTTTTTCCTTCTTCTGCTTATTTGCACAACTTAAAATTGTGTGTCCATGCAAATCATGTAATAATTGCACTGCACAGAAAAGAGTCATTTATCAAGTGCTTAATTGTTTTCTAATTTTAAAGCTCCATGTCTGTCTCATTTATGAAATAAAAGATCTGTTGTGGAGGTTAATCACTTATATCCTGTATGGTCACTAGTCAGAGTTTTAATTTGACACAGTGCATTGTCTTTATTGAGACATATGTTTATCAAAATCAGATTTTTACAAACTCTGTATGAACCATTTGAGTATAGAAGTCATTGATAGAAATGCTCTAAAATGTTCCTGGTAATTACTTCATCGCAGAATACTAATCCACATAAATATATAACTGAATCTCTGCTCCATCTTTTTTTTTACATTTTCCATAAAGACACAATTGAAATCCACAAAAATCCTGTACTTAATAATTCATTTTTTCTCATACAGTTTTCCTTCACTTATATGAAACTAAACAATCCTTCTTAATCAATCTGCACTTTAAGTACATAACAATTATAAACAGATCATGTCACTTTCTGTATGCCATATTCAGACAAACAGCCTTCTTACCATTCCAAGTTTTTCTAAATGTCTTCTTTTTTGTTGATAATTCGAAATTAAATGGCAAGTAACATAGTCTAGGTGCATTTCTATCACAATCACTTGTTAACAAATTACATTTTTATAAAACAACAATATCACATCCAAACAAATCAGGCAATCACATACCAACTGCACAGAGCCTGTCTTTTCTACTGATTCTGGCTTCTTTCAATTCCTGTCACCAATGTGTAGGGAGGTAGCACCTTTATCAACCTGACTGTGTCCCTTTCATATAATTGACTGTAGTAAGTCCAAACTGAATCAGAAGCAAGCACTGGTACATTCACTTTGAACTTTCAGATCATGTTATCATATTTCATTCAGAACTAGTCGATTCTATCTACTGATTCTGTCGACAGTTAATCCTGTCTTTTATAGGGAGTCAGACATCATTCTTTCTTCTTTAAGTAGTACCCTGTTAAGAACTTTACTGTTTATATCCAACTGACTGTAGAGCAAGCACTGGTATGTTTATTGACAAGTATTGTATACCACTTACAACCAGCATAACATATCTACTGACTCTGTATCTGTTAATCCCAGTCACCAAGATATAGGGAGCCAGATTTTTCTGAACCCTTACATGTCTCATTCATAAACTGACTGGTTAGCCCTCTGTACTACAACCCCATTTTCTACCTCTCTTTGCCCACTAACTGTATCCCACTGTATCCCAATCCTGCACTACATATCTTTGTACAGCACCCTAACTCCCCTGGTCTTCTGTAGGTATTTATCAGTCATTGACTCAAGTTTAATCACCTTTCTCTTGTCCCTACCTATCTGTTCTGTCTCTACATAGCCTGTTTATCTTTATCTACTATATATACTGTTTGTTTGCCTTTTTTATTAATCCATGCATATATGACTTTTAAAGGTCTTTACTAGTACCCATTTTTCTTCACAAATAATCTGTAGTCCTCATAAGTCTACCTCTATGTCCAGATGAATGTACATTTAAACATTTTGCTATACAGTCAAATTGCAACATTCGAGTTTCCAACTTTAAAAAATGTATGGACTACTACCGATACATCGAACAGTCCAGTCAGTCTTCCTGTATAGTCTATGTAAAAAATCTGTTAAGATACTGTTCACCATATGATGCATAAGATGTCCACGCGGGTGACAGTCATAACTTGTTTAATCAATTTACAGCATATTTAGACATTATTCTTATAGATGTCGAATGTGGACATGCATCAGTGTGTTTTCACACCTCTACAAGTGACCCGTATTTTATCTCCCATGATTTAGATTAACACATTGATCAAGTTCATGACAAACATCAAGCACATTTTGTTCACCACCTTAGGTTGATATGACATTGAGTAAATTAGATAAAGATACAAAAAGTTCCAATTTGAAAGATCATTCATTGTCTATGTATCTTAAAATAAGTCGATTGCCTTTTAGACAATGTTGAGATTTGAAGGTATGTAAACTTAAGTCACAACCATCACATGCTTCCTGTCTGCGGAATCATGACACTCTGTGTAAAATGATTAACTGGCTGATGTATAGATCTGTATACTATGTATTATATCATTACACACTATATTGTTATCTGGTATCTGTTTGTTGTATTGTGATATGAAATGATTAAACATCTTAATAATAAACCCACCTTTTACCCATGATTTTTTGTCTACCATGAGCAAGATTTTCCAGATTTCCAAGCTTCTAGATGTTAAGTTTCCATCTATCTACTCTACCTTTTGATTCCTTGAACTGTCCACCTTTCCCCAGTCCCAGTCTCCAGACTATCCTCGCCCTATCTTCTCTAATCCTCAGGGTGCTGCTGCAGACAGCAGCTGAATCATTTCATCAGCCCCACAATAAGCCTGGATTATACTCTCCCCGCCACCAAATCTCAATATAGCCTTATTTTAGGCTCCATGGAACCATTAGACAACACCTCTCACTAATCTGCTGGTGCACAGATATATGGAGTCTCCCTGATATCTCGAAATCCCACCAACAACCTTTCCTACACAAACATGGTGCCCACATAAAATATGTTAAAGGGCTGCCATTACCATTATACCATGGCATAGGGCTGCCATTACCATTTTACCATGGCAAATGGCTGCCTTTATCATATTACCATGGCAAAGGGCTGCCATTACCATTATACCATGGCAAAAGGCTGCCATTACCATTATACCATGGCAAAGGGCTGCCATTACCATTATACCATGGCAAAGGGCTGCCATTACCATTATACAATGGCAAAGGGCTGCCATTAACATTATACCATGGCAAAGGGCTGTCATTACCATTATACAATGGCAAAGGGCTGCCATTACCATTTTACCATGGCAAAGGGCTGTCATTACCCTTATACCATGGCAAAGGGCTGCCATTACCAGTATACCATGGCAAAGGGCTGCCATTACCATTTTACCATGGCAAAGGGCTGCCTTTATCATATTACCATGGCAAAGGGCTGCTATTAGAATTATACAATGGCAAAGGGCTGCCATTACTCTTATACCATGGCAAAGGGATGCCATTAACATTATACCATGGCAAAGGACTGCCATTACCCTTATACCATGGCAAAGGGCTGCCATCAGCCCTGTGTAACAATATCTCCACCTTTAAAAAAACTAATATGCTTCAAAAACCTCTTTAAAGTAATTTAAACAATTGACTGTTGTTAAATCCTTAAAATTGTAGTCATTCATAAAAGTCCTTTATCTGCAAGCAACAGGAGGAACAGACAGCTAATTACCTTCTCTCAGACTGCTTCCAAATTGTGTTTTCATATTTCATATACTTCCTCAAAAACATTGTGCACTTCAAACCAGTCCCATTGATTTCATTGTCCCATTGGTAATATAACACAACTTTAAACAAAATGAGGCTTATTATTTTTTACTTGACATGCACCTGGTTGTGATTTTACATCATTGCCTTTCACCTTGTCACCTTCCAATTCGTTAACAAAACCTTTGTGAACTGATTGTCTTATTTACTTGTCTTAAAAATTGCAGACTATGTCTCACTCTTTCACCTTCCAAATGCAGATAAAGGGTTAAAAAAAGCATGGTAAACTGATTGTTTTAATTTGTCCGTACCTATCCCATACATGTAAAGAAATGGAAAGAAGAAATGAAGTAAAATAATACCAAGTTCCTGACTTCTTTCAAGCTACTGCTTATTCAGCTCACTGTACAGATTATGGTACATTGGTCATTGAGTGTATTCATCATGGCATTTTACAATGTATAGTCCAGATTTTCTATATGTTATATGTCAGTTTTGTTATTCTTATAAAAATAGTCTGTGCAGAAAGTAGTGTAGATCCAGATCAGACAGCTCTATGCAGGAAGCTGGCTGTTCTGAATTGACAATATTTTCCTAAGCCTTATAAATATGCAAATAAGCAGGCTAAGAGTTAATAATGTTTTGGCAATCATGTTTTTTAACTCTGCCCTGAAGACAGCATGCATTGCTTTTACCAGAAGTTGTTTTGACATAATATCCAAGCACTTGCAATTCAATTGGGATATAAAATCCCTGACATATGTGGCCTGTAAGGTACAGATTTACATCAATTGCATACCCAATTTTCAGCCCAGAGTCATAAAACCCAAGTCAGCATTATCAGACTAGAATCAGATGGCAGTAAGTTTACTTGAACTCATCTAGTTAATTTATGTGGCAGAGATAAAATCGAATCCCCCCCATAAAGACAACTGCTCAAAGATTAAGATTTAGACAATAAGCGTAAGGGAAAATTTATAAACTCACAAGTGTCCATAAATAGATTTGAGCACCAAACAAACAGATTAACATTTATGGGTCATCTTCAAAGACAATCAAAATATATGTAGAGCTAGATCGACAATGTCATGCAGGCTGTACAAGATCGGGCTTTGTCATGATAACAGAAATGTTTCTTCTGCATTTTCATCTCCAGCACCGATGACAGTGGTTGGAGTGACTGATTTGTAACTCCTTAGCCCCTAACTCCTCACAACATGAGTTTAGGGTTGGATAGGTTTTTTTCTTGCTTGTTGTAGATGGCTTCCAGTGGGTATTTAGTATGCTTGTTGTTCTACCAAGTTAATGGTCTTGGGGGTCTTCATGTGCAAATGATATGGCTGTTCTTGGCTATAATAACTGTAAATGCAACTGCATGCATAAATGTATACCACAGACAACATATATTATTTGAAATTTTGTTTGAATTTCTTTAACACTGTTCTTGATTATCAGACTTTGTTATTTACTGGTTGTCCTACCAACAGTATTTTAGTTTGGAGACGTTGTGCACTTGTAGCTGATATAGTGTTGCCTTCGCTGTGTATAGCATACCATAAACACCTGGCATGATACCACACCCAGTCACATTATCCTGACAACGGGTCGAGCAGTCATGGAACTAGCCTTATATTTGCTTTAGTGTTAGCATTAGGGAGCTATACCACTATCATATTTAATGACTTTGGTATGTCGCGGCCCGGGAATAAACCCAGGGCCTCCTATACCTAGAGCTGATGCTCTACCGATTACGCTACCAGGTCTGGAGTATGTTACATGTGGTGCATCTAACACTTAATTTTTGACACTTACATCAGTGTGTTGCTTATGATTAACTGGAAGCTTGCTGAACGTGTATTTATATGATTTTGGCAAATAGTGTAGATCCAGATCAGCCAGCTCCCAACTGATCATGATCTGCATTATTTGCTGCTGAATCTCTGGCATTATATCGAGGCACTTTTGCATGTAAATGTAAAGAAGATGACTGAAGAATTATTTGGTTTATTAACAAATGTAGCAAGCTAAGGATTAATGTATACACTTGACCTATACCACATGCAAAGTATGGAGATATACTAGCTTGTTGAGCTTAAAATGGCTTAAGAATTGAAAAGCATTGGGATGTATTTGATTCTCACAATCTAAAGACAATGCATGTTAATATCGAGTTATCGCTTGTAACATTTTCTTTCATTATTTATTGTCATTCAACAAAGTTTTGCTTTTGTAAATACAGATTTAAAATCAGACGATTTCATTTTAACAAAAGACAAAAAAAACCCCACTATTTCGAACATTAAATTTGTGTTGTTTTTTTTTTTACATTGCACATACACAACTATGGTCATATTGACAATGTCCAGTCAATTATTGGTGGTGGAGACTTATGCTTGGGTAGAACCACCAGTGAATCACAGGCTAACTGAAAAACCTCCCCACATGAAAGTTCTCGCCGTGACCCCACACGGTGAGAGGCTGAGGTACTACAAGTCAGCGACTCTAACCGCTCAGCCACTGTCATTCCTCTTCAGTTTATAGCACTTGTCTGTAGTGTTTACTATATAAAGGAGAAATACCAAAACAGTTAGTGGAATGTTTACAATAGAAAATAATTCCAATGACTGGCATTTTATAGTATGTAATATGCTCATAATGTGATATTTAAACCAAAGGAACCTATAAGAACCACCCTGCGATAATCAAAAAAGCTCATTGATTTGTTGTGATTGTGAGTTGTCTGAACCATGGGGTCGATCACTGCTGGGTTTAATTGCCCCCTAGAAGTGAGACCCTTACACACAATGAAGCTAGGGGGTCTTTTGTCCCCAGCGAAGGTTTAATCTAGCCAGAAATGCACTTGTCATGATCCCCATTTGTACCTTTATCCAAGCGGCCACATGCTTTCTCTCTGATAAGCTTGAAAAATAATTGGAAAACAGATTTTGCATTGTATGTCAACAAAATGTTCATATTCTCTTTTTTCTGCAAACCTTTCTGTAAAGAATTGTCTTAATCATAAATATTTTAAGGGGGAAAACTAAAAGTAATTGAAGGTAAATTTGTTTTATATCTCAAGAAACTGTTACTTTTTTGTGCCATACTATATATTGGATAGCCAATATAGAGTTATCTGGTATCAATCTAATCTCTTATCAATGGTGCTTTGTGATTGAAAAGCTTAAAAATATATAAAGCAGAATCTTCATAGTATCTTGACAATATGTGCACATATCATATGATTTTTTTTAAAAAAATGGGAAAAACAACATCATATCTGCCTGCAAGTTTTGATGTCCATGCAAATTTTTCATTGTGTTAGAAATCTTGTAATTTGTTATTGAATAGAAAGCTACAAAGGAGTCATGAATTTTAATAAGGTGCTTCAGCAGGAGAAGGACTTAAAAATTGAGCCGTTGTAAAAAAATGAAGACTTGATACTTTCCCTTTGTCATCCACTCTATTTACATTGTGATTTTATTGATGCTTCAAGATTCGAAAGCCACATGTTTCTGGCCATTTACATTGAAGGTTAAGTGATTTTTAAGCTTACTCTATAAATCTACTTCAATTTAAACTATGTCGGTGACTTTCAATTACATGATGTATTGTTGTTTACATTTTGAAAAAGAAAATGAAATCTGATGGTGTTGTTTTTTCAAACTTTGTTATATATAAAAGTAAAATGGAACAATGGCAAAAAATGTTTCTTACATAATCAAATAAATTGATGTGTACTCATTAAGTATCACCCTTTGATTATTTCTTTGATGACCAACTCATTAGTTATCTAGTCGCAAATGATTTTCGACATGATGTTATTGTCCTCCGTGATGTCACTTCCATGTACCAAAATTCATGTATCGAAAATTTCACTTCAAACATATTTTTGACATTAACCAGCTGATTGATTGGTTATGTTAGAATCCTACTTTCATGTTAATTGAATACTGAGGGTATGTTACTTATAAGATGAAATGATACACAACTCAGCCCAGCCTCATTTTGTATCTTTACATCCAACCCATATTTTACTTTTTCTTATTCTATAAACAATCATGTCAGATCCTCTCTTTACTTTCAACTCATAAAAAAATTCATTACTACAAATTCATAATTCTAAATTACTTTCAACTCATAAACAATTTCATTTCTACAAATTTATTATTCTAAATTTTAAATCATGAAGCAGAAACAGTTGTATGGAACATCACATATCGTAAAGCGGAAAATCAAAGACACTATCTTTTCTTGATCCCTTCTTTTAAGGACTGTATGTTAACACTTTTTGCAAACATCTAAAATATTTTCATTCAAACAGCCTTTTAAAAAAATACTTTTATTCTTTGACCAGTTTTGTCACCAAGAAATCTTCAAGGTCAAACATTCATCACCAGTATGCCAGATTTTGTTTAAAGCGGCCAGGACAGAATGTTTTACCCTAACAAGAAGGTACATGCAAGAGATAAAATGGTCTTGCTAAGTGTACATAAGTTTGTTTTAATTTTATTTGACCCTTGGACCTTTCACCACAATACAATAGATTATATATTTACTCCTGGTTTATGATGTAAAAAATAAAAAAAATAAACAATTTATGCTGTAATTGCCATAAGAATCTGAGATGATGGTCGAAGGACTCAGTATAAAGACTTCTTACAGAATCTCTTTGGCACAAAAGCTGATGGAACAAAACAGCCAGATGCTGTGGATCAAGGCCCAAACTAAAGTTGAATAGCACAAATGTAGTGTCCCGGACCTTGAGAGAAAGATCCAGCACAACAAGCTAAAATGATTTGGCCACATTGATAGGATGGACAACAGCACCTGGCCAAAAACAGCTAAGTGCCTAATCATTAATGATGATTATTGATGCGCCAGACTGCACAAGTCATGGCATCAAGTTGTCAACCCAAATAATAAATCTTTTGGTCTCTGTCCTGAAGTCCAGAATAAGTCAGATAGGAAAACTGTCTTACCCTGGGAATGTCGGTAAACATGACTTACAAAAGAAATAAGACGAAAGAAGAAGTACAGTAGATGGAGTCTTTTATGGCTTTAAATGGTTATGATGCATCTTCCAAGCTAAACAAAGCAGACTCATGTTAATGCAGATCTATTTAGTTATACATACAATAATATATATATATATATATATAAAATTGTTAAAAAAAAAAATTCAGTAATATTCAACAGTCATTTGTTATATTATTGCGGACAAAAAAAGCCAGTTAGACAATCTATGTTCAGATTGCTTTAAATTTCTTGAATTTTATTGAAGATAGAACAACAAATGGCCCCTACTTACTTGGGTGGGCCAGAAAATGTTAACTTTTTTCACTGTACAAGCGAGAGCAAACATTGTTTAAAGATCAACAGTGGTTTGCCCTGTTATTAACTTGTCTCTGAACATGCCAAGCACAAATTGGTTAGGCCTTAGCAAACTGTTTTGATCCCAGATCACATAGCTTCTGATTGGAACCATCTAATCAGCATCTAGACTAATTTTCTTCACTTTCTTATTACTATAATACTTTGCAGTTTTAAAATCAGAGAATAGGTATGGCTTATATAACGGTATAGACTTCTTCATTTGTGAGTAACTCATGTTAATTAGGTTAGTGTAGACAGGTCAGAAAGCTCCCATTGTGGAGCTGGTAGTGTAGACCCAGACCAGAAAGCTGCCATCATGGTGCTGGTAGTGTAGACCCAGACCAGAAAGCTGCCATCATGGAGCTGGTAGTGTAGACCCAGACCAGAAAGCTGCCATCATGGAGCTGGTAGTGTAGACCCAGACCAGAAAGCTGCCATCATGGTGCTGGTAGTGTAGACCCAGACCAGAAAGCTGCCATCATGGAGCTGGTAGTGTAGACCCAGACCAGAAAGCTGCCATCATGGAGCTGGTAGTGTAGACCCAGACCAGAAAGCTGCCATCATGGAGCTGGTAGTGTAGACCCAGACCAGAAAGCTGCCATCATGGTGCTGGTAGTGTAGACCCAGATCAGAAAGCTCCCATTGTGGAGCTGGTAGTGTAGACCCAGATCAGAAAGCTGCCATCATGGAGCTGGTAGTGTAGACCCAGACCAGAAAGCTGCCATCATGGAGCTGGTAGTGTAGACCCAGACCAGAAAGCTGCCATCATGGAGCTGGTAGTGTAGACCCAGATCGGAAAGCTGCCATCTTGGAGATGGTAGTGTAGACCCAGATCAGAAAGCTGCCATCATGGAGCTGGTAGTGTAGACCCAGACCAGAAAGCTGCCATCATGGAGCTGGTAGTGTAGACCCAGACCAGAAAGCTGCCATCATGGAGCTGGTAGTGTAGACCCAGACCAGAAAGCTGCCATCTTGGAGCTGGTAGTGTAGACCCAGACCAGAAAGCTGCCATCTTGGAGCTGGTAGTGTAGACCCAGACCAGAAAGCTGCCATCTTGGAGCTGGTAGTGTAGACCCAGATCAGAAAGCTCCCATTGTGGAGCTGGTAGTGTAGACCCAGATCAGAAAGCTGCCATCATGCAGCAGGTAGTGTAGACCCAGATCAGAAAGCTGCCATTGTGGAGCTGGTAGTGTAGACCCAGACCAGAAAGCTGCCATCATGCAGCAGGTAGTGTAGACCCAGACCAGAAAGCTGCCATCTTGGAGCTGGTAGTGTAGACCCAGACCAGAAAGCTGCCATCATGCAGCTGGTAGTGTAGACCCAGATCAGAAAGCTCCCATTGTGGAGCTGGTAGTGTAGACCCAGACCAGAAAGCTGCCATCATGGTGCTGGTAGTGTAGACCCAGGTCAGAAAGCTCCCATCATGGAGCAGGTAGTGTAGACCCAGATCGGAAAGCTCCCATTGTGGAGCTGGTAGTGTAGACCCAGATCAGAAAGCTGCCATCATGCAGCAGGTAGTGTAGACCCAGATCAGAAAGCTGCCATCATAGACCTGGTAGTGTAGACCCAGATCAGAAAGCTCCCATTGTGGAGCTGGTAGTGTAGACCCAGATCAGAAAGCTGCCATCATGAAGCTGGTAGTGTAGACCCAGATCAGAAAGCTCCCATTGGGGAGCTGGTAGTGTAGACCCAGATCAGAAAGCTGCCATCATGCAGCAGGTAGTGTAGACCCAGATCAGAAAGCTCCCATTGTGGAGCTGGTAGTGTAGACCCAGACCAGAAAGCTCCCATTGTGGAGCTGGTAGTGTAGACCCAGACCAGAAAGCTGCCATCATGAAGCTGGTAGTGTAAACCCAGATCAGAAAGCTCCCATTGTGGAGCTGGTAGTGTAGACCCAGACCAGAAAGCTCCCATTGTGGAGCTGGTAGTGTAGACCCAGATCAGAAAGCTCCCATTGTGGAGCTGGTAGTGTAGACCCAGACCAGAAAGCTGCCATCATGGAGCTGGTAGTGTAGACCCAGATCAGAAAGCTCCCATTGTGGAGTTGGTAGTGTAGACCCAGACCATAAAGCTGCCATCATGGAGCTGGTAGTGTAGACCCAGATCAGAAAGCTGCCATCATGAAGCTGGTAGTGTAGACCCAGACCAGAAAGCTGCCATCATAGACCTTGTAGTGTAGACCCAGATCAGAAAGCTCCCATTGTGGAGCTGGTAGTGTAGACCCAGATCAGAAAGCTGCCTGCCATCATGCAGCAGGTAGTGTAGACCCAGATCAGAAAGCTGCCATTATGAAGCTGGTAGTGTAGACCCAGATCAGAAAGCTCCCATTGTGGAGCTGGTAGTGTAGACCCAGATCAGAAAGCTGCCATCATGAAGCTGGTTATGTAGACCCAGATCAGAAAGCTGCCATTGTGGAGCTGGTAGTGTAGACCCAGATCAGAAAGCTGCCATTGTGGAGCTGGTAGTGTAGACCCAGACCAGAAAGCTGCCATCATGCAGCAGGTAGTGTAGACCCAGACCAGAAAGCTGCCATCATGAAGCTGGTAGTGTAGACCCAGACCAGAAAGCTGCCATCATGAAGCTGGTTGTGTAGACCCAGATCAGAAAGCTGCCATCTTGGAGCTGGTAGTGTAGACCCAGATCAGAAAGCTGCCATTGTGGAGCTGGTAGTGTAGACCCAGACCAGAAAGCTGCCATCATGCAGCAGGTAGTGTAGACCCAGACCAGAAAGCTGCCATCATGAAGCTGGTAGTGTAGACCCAGATCAGAAAGCTCCCATTGTGGAGCTGGTAGTGTAGACCCAGACCAGAAAGCTGCCATCATGGTGCTGGTAGTGTAGACCCAGATCAGAAAGCTCCCATTGTGGAGCTGGTAGTGTAGACCCAGATCAGAAAGCTGCCATCATGCAGCAGGTAGTGTAGACCCAGACCAGAAAGCTCCCATCATAGACCTGGTAGTGTAGACCCAGACCAGAAAGCTGCCATCATGCAGCAGGTAGTGTAGACCCAGATCAGAAAGCTCCCATTATGGAGCTGGTAGTGTAGACCCAGACCAGAAAGCTGCCATCATGGTGCTGGTAGTGTAGACCCAGATCAGAAAGCTGCCATCATGGTGCTGGTAGTGTAGACCCAGATCAGAAAGCTGCCATCATGGTGCTGGTAGTGTAGACCCAGACCAGAAAGCTGCCATCATGGTGCTGGTAGTGTAGACCCAGACCAGAAAGCTGCCATCATGGTGCTGGTAGTGTAGACCCAGATCAGAAAGCAGCCATCATGGAGCTTGTAGTGTAGACCCAGATCAGAAAGCTGCAATCATGGAGCTGGTAGTGTAGATCCAGATCAGAAAGCTGCCATCATAGAGCAGGTAGTGTAGACCCAGACCAGAAAGCTGCCATCATGGAGCTGGCTGTTATGGGTCTACAACCTTCCATCACGGAGAAGGCTGTTGTGGATCTACAAGCTTCCATCATGGAGCTGGCTGATGTAAGTCTACCAGCTCCCATCATGGAGCTGGCTGAAGTGGATCTACAAGCTCCTGTCAGACAGCTGGCTGATGTGGATCTACAAGCTCCTGTCATAGAGCTGGCTGATGTGGGTCTACAAGCTTCCATCATGGAGCTGGCTGATGTGGGTCTACAAGCTCCCATCATGGAGCTGGCTGATGTGGATCTACAAGCTCCCATCATGGAGCTGGCTAATGTGAGTCTACCAGCTCCTATCATGGAGCTGGCTGATGTGAGTCTACAAGCTCCCACCATGGAGCTGGCTGATGTGGGTCTACAAGCTCCTGTCATAGAGCTGGCTTATGTGGGTCTACAAGCTCCTGTCATAGAGCTGGCTTATGTGAGTCTACAAGCTCCCATCATGGAGCTGGTTGATGTGGGTCTACAAACTTCCATCATAGAGCTGGCTGATGTGGGTCTACAAACTCCCATCATGGAGCTGTCTGATGTGGATCTACCAGCTCCCATCATGGAGCTGGCTGATGTGGGTCTACAAGCTCCTGTCATAGAGCTGGCTGATGTGGATCTATCAGCTCCCATCATAGAGCTGGCTGATGTGGGTCTACAAGCTCCTGTCATAGAGCTGGCTGGTGTGGATCTACAAGCTCCTGTCATAGAGCTGGCTGGTGTGGATCTACAAGCTCCTGTCATAGAGCTGGCTGATGTGGGTCTACAAGCTTCCATCATAGAGCTGGCTGATGGGAGTCTACCAGCCCCCATCATGGAGCTGGCTGAAGTGGATCTAATCTGTTTGCTTAAGCTTCAGCTGGTGATGCTTTTAAGGTTAATATAATTAAAATAGCAGGATAAGGGTTTTAAGGTCAGATGTTGGTAGCCCTGTAATTACTACAAGCCTTTACAGGGTGACATTACAATAGGTGATGGGGCAGTTATAATCTTTTAAAACTAGGGAAAATGAGAGAATATTAGCTTGTAAACCATCCTTTCTGACAGTACTCTTATCCACCCTGTAATCTTTTTCTGACAGTTGCTTGATACTAAGGCCTGCCAGTTGTTTGAAATTAACAAGGATGCATGGAATTTAACACCTCAGAATGTATGTAAATGGCCAAAAACAAATTAGGACCAAAATCTATCTATTTGACAAATGAGGTATTTAGTCATGACAGAATGGCAAAAGTGATTTATTTAACCTTAAACTTTGTTTTCAGTGATGTTTAACCTGTATTCTATTCAATTGATAAACACTTCTTGGACTTTCTTGAGGATTGGAAAATAGCTCAAGAAATCAGTTTGACATTTGTACACAAATATATAAGTTTATCTACTTATCTTTTTTTTACTATTAGCTTGTTACATTTGAGGATTTATCGAGACTTATTCTTAAATGTGACAGTTTTAATAAGTCCTAAAATTTGGTAAGTCCTAAAATTTGAGGATTTAGTAAGACTTATTCTTAAAGTGACAGTTTTAATAAGTCCAAAAATTTGAGGAATTTTTTAGACTTATTCTTAATGTGACAGTTTTATTAAGTCCAAAAATACGAGGATTTGTTAAAACTTATGGCATAAATTGCTCCAAAACTAAGATTTTCTCTCCCTGTCAGGAGGTCTTTGTAAACCTCCACAAAGTTTCTCCAGGCTTCTCCTGACTCTCCTTAAAATCCTGAGAGCATGTACTTGGCTACTTCACCTATATTTTTTGTTCTCTAAGAAGGCGGCTCAAATTGTTTATAAATGCCAAAATCTTTCCACAACTGGTTGCCTCTGTAGAGAAAAACAGCCCACTGAAGACTGCAGATGAAAGCAGATGTCCAGACAAAGAACATTATTTCTCAGGCTCAAGCAGATTTCTGAGTCAAAATCTATATGCTAGCAACTTCTGTGTACACCAAGATATAAGCAATTTTAACTTATGCAAAGAACTAAAAAAAAAACACAAACAAGAGGGGCACATTGAGAGGGTCAACCTGGCTCCCGCTAAAATTCCTGGACCACATAAAAATACATTTAAATTCAATAAAAAAATATATATGTTTTTTATATACTAAATGCTATTAATGGGTTTGAAACACAAATTTTAGGTTGCATGAGCTTAATGAACAAACTATGTGTAACATTTGAAAAAAAAAAAAAGGTCATGACCCCTCTACAGTAGAATCTGAGATCCATGTAGGGCATGGAAATAACCTTCAAATAATAACTAAAGTTGGATTTCATGAAAAGTTGTGTATGTCAGCTTTGCCTTTCTTTCTTACCTGTGACACCTTATACATCTATGTAAACCAATTGATAATTAATTTGACAGGAAGATAATTATAATTAATATTATACTCTGAGACTCATTTGGAAACTGGTTTATTTTGATTTTTGATTGATTAATATTTTTAATATAACTGGATTAGTATTTTGAAAGTTGACTTATATATTATTTTGACAGATTAATATTCCTTGAATTAATTAAGACAGTTTTCAACTTGTAATCAACATTAGTATTCACTAAGATGCATTCATTTCCATTCTTCATTATCATGGTGTCTTAAATACTTTTCTTTCAGTTCGTATATTCACACGCATCTGTTACAAAAAATAGGATGGCACTGGCAGATTTATTTGGGGGAGGGGGATCAGGGGTCCAGCACCCACTTGAGATTGTCAAAATTTACCTTCCATAAAGGACCCGCCCCTTGATGGGTATGTTCCATAAACAATCTAATTTAAAAACATTGGAGGAAGTTAATTTGGGAGTGATGACTGAAAACATACTTTATAAGTCACCAATGATACCTGTGTGTTGGCTGTCATTGCTTCATGTTTATTTTAAGTCCAAAACAAAGTGTGTGTTCAATAGCTTTTTTTTTAGTAATTTCCTCCTCTTTTCATTTCTTGTATTTTAGGTAAGCCTGTTTTAAATGCCTCTTTTGAAAGTGGGGCTAGTTGTAGAATAGTTGTTATGGGAAAAAACAGTAACAAATAAAAGTGCTGCAAGCACTGTAGTATTCACTGCTTCTGAAAAGAATTCACACTTGATGACAACCACTGCAGATAAGTTTTGTGTAAAAACCCTGTTCTTACTGATTGCTGGTGCATTATAAGTGGGTATACCAGGATAAACTTACTTTGTACAAAAAATGGTTGCAGTCTTATTACATGCATTACCATGGCTCATCCCAGTTCACCCTTAATGCTCCCAGATGTTCAAGGTGCTCTCACAGTGGTACTCCCTTTTGAACACAATACAATTTCTTCACTTTCCCCAAATCTAGAATCCAGTAAGACTGTAGCTAATGATGCACTGTCCCCTCTCAAACTGTACAACTCTGGTTCTGCACAGTGGACATTAGCAGATGGTTAAGGGTTGAGGACCAAATCTGGTTTACTCGCATTATTATGGCATGTTAGGTCACTATTTTGCTATGCTAGTTAAGGAACAAGACCGGTTGACTCGCATTATTATGGAGAATTAGGTCACTATTTTGCTATGCTAGTTAAGGAACAAGACCGGTTGACTCCCCTTATTATGGCAAATTAGGTCACTATTGCCCTATGCTAGTTGAGGACCAAGACCGGTTGACAAACATTATTATGGCAAATTAGGTCACTATTGCCCTATGCTAGTTGAGGAACAAGACCGATTGACTCGCATTATTATGGCAAATTAGGTCACTATTGCCCTATGCTAGTTGAGGACCATGACCGGTTGACAAACATTATTATGGCAAATTAGGTCACTATTGCCCTATGCTAGTTGAGGAACAAGACCGATTGACTCGCATTATTATGGCAAATTAGGTCACTATTGCCCTATGCTAGTTGAGGACCATGACCGGTTGACAAACATTATTATGGCAAATAAGGTCACTATTGCCCTATGCTAGTTGAGGACCATGACTGGTTGACTTGCATTATTATGGCAAATTAGGTCACTATTGCCCTATGCTAGTTGAGGACCATGACTGGTTGACTTGCATTATTATGGCATGTTAGGTCACTATTGCCCTATGCTAGTTGAGGACCATGACCGGTTGCCTCACATTATTATGGCAAATGAGGTCACTATTGCCCTATGCTAGTTGAGGACCATGACCGGTTGACTCCCCTTATTATGGCAAATTAGGTCACTATTGCGCCATGCTAGTTAAGGAACAAGACTGGTTGACTCATTATTATGGCGAATTAGGTCACTATTGCCCTATGCTAGTTGAGGACCATGACCAGTTGACTCCTATTATTATGGCAAATAAGGTCACTACTGCCCTATGCTAGTTAAGGAACAAGACCGGTTGACTCGCATTATTATGGAAAATTGGGTCACTATTTTGCTATGCTAGTTGAGAACCAAGACCAGTTGACTTCCATTATTATGGCAAATTAGGTCACTATTGCCCTATGCTAGTTACATCACACATACCATGTTTTCCTAGATGCTGTATTCCTATGCGCTTTGGAGGGTGGATTATTTATGAATTCAAAACTATTAAGTGTTGCATTTTGTAATCACATTTATTTAAACAGGCTATAGACTTGCTTGCTACATACACACTTTTGTAAACATTTGGTGATTGCTTACTGCAACAGCATTTTATTTCTTGGCCTTTGATTTCATGTCATATCTAAGAAATATGTAGAATTCCCTTTTGTCATGCTGGGGATATGGGTAGTCTTTAATAGCAAGGTCAGCAGCATCCTGTGTCAAGTTGTTATAACTCCATTCACTACCTCTTGAACACATTAGCAGGGGCAGGCAGTGTAAGGAATTCACAGTTTGGCAATAAATTAATCTAGGTTTCAGGTATGGCTTGCAATTACCTTTCAGTATAGCAGACAATAACAGAAAATATGGTAGCAGGTAATTATATAAATTTGTAGTTGTTTGGGAGGCTTAGTATGTTTTTCCCCCAAGAAATGAGATTTTTAGTAAAGGGTTACAATGCAGGATACAATTACCAAATTATCAATGTGGCAGACAACATCTCAGCACAGCAGATGCTCTGTATAGAGACAAAAGTTGTGAGGCTGTATGAAAACTTCCATTCCAAAATGTAGTTTTAAGATAATAATGCTGGGGCATAAAATCCAAAATATATTTTTAAAAGCTAGAAACTATATCAACACACTTTCTTGCCCAAGCCAAATGGAATCTCCATGTTAATTAAAACTGTTTTAGGTTATGATAATTATGAACTTAATTGCCATACATACCTTCTTAATTGCTTCATTCCATGAGTGGGAGGCTTGCATAAATATGTCTGTACCTGTAAGTTCATTTATTCCTGTGTTGATAAACATGTGCCAGGATATGCCTCATTGCTCTAGTTTTGACTCTCAAGTTTTGATTGAGTTATGTCACTGACACCAGAAGAGCCTATTTTCTCTGATGCACCACCAATCATCTCATTAGAGGCCACATGCCCAGTAGAAAACAATAACCTCAGCTAATGTTTACCAGAAAATGAATTAAGACTCTGAAAATGATTTAAATATGTTTAAACAATTATGTTTGTACCATTTTAGTTTTATTTTAATGATCAAGTCAAGGAATGTTAAAATTAAAATTAATATGTTTTGACTTTATTACATTCAGATGGTGTGGAACATTTACACATTGACACCAATGTAAGGGCACTACATACACCACTATGGTCAAAGAGGTAGCAAAGTGAAACATTACTCTTGTAGGGAATGAGATGTACAATCTGCAGTAATGCAGCTCCTGCAAGCTTGTGTGTGGAGTTTCACATTGTAGTTAGAAGGTATTTGAAACTTGTTGACCCAGGGAAAAACATCAAATAGGCCAGGCTGTCTGTACATTCTATCTGAATTTTAGGCAAATGGTGTTGTTTTTGTTGATGTCATGCAGAAAGCTGTATTGGCATGTGTCAGAACTACCATTGGGCTGTTAGTTCAAGGTTTGGACTTTAGAAGAACTACTTTTTACTTCACAGCTTGGCTGCAAGAATTACTTTTATTTAGTTCAAAGTTTTGATTTAAGAAGAACTACCTTCTTTTGGATTCAAGAAAATAACCCTTCTTAGTTCAAGGTTTGGATTTAAGACGAACTATCTCCTAACCTGAATGTTGCTTATTGAACAGACTTTAAACAAGTCAATTAATCCTTTGTTACTCTTCTGGCCTCCTCGCTCCTATCTACGTTTCTTACCAAAATCTGATAGAGTCAGTTTCATATATCATTATCTCAATAAATATGCCCTTACCAATGTTATACAGTGTTTCTTTCTATTTAAATTTATTGATTTATTGAAAATCATATTAAGATTATTTATTTACAACAAGTTATTTTTAGATTGAATAAATAAATAATCTTAGTATGATTTTTTATCATATTTCTTCTTAAATAAAAACTTTGAACAAAATAAAAGTAACAAGTGCACTCTCTTGTTATGTGTATTAATCCTTTATACATCAGTCCCTCATACATGTGAACCTTTTCTGCGACCAAGGTGGGAGATTTTCACTTGCAAAGTGGCTAAGCACCTTTTTATCTGCACTATGACACCATATAGGGGCAACTTGTACACACAAGCTGATGCCAAGTATATACAACTTCAGTATAGCATCTGGTTAAATAGTGACCCAGTTATTACACCCCACAAATATGACACTTAATCGTCCTTTTCAATCATGTCAGGTATTTGTCACATCAACTATAAACCCAGTGATAACAAGTCCTATGGCTTATATAGCCAATGTGAAGAGTCTTCTATCAATGTTTTATCATTTTTATCAAAAATTTATCAGATACTAAAAGGCCAGTGACATCACAAGCTAAAAGGTTAGTGACACCCTAGATGTACAGGTCTAAAGGTTATCTATTGAGGTGCTATCTGGCTAACATTATCAAGATTGTAAGAAGAAAAAGCTGATGCAGCGCCTCCAAGTGGCCAATATCAGAATGCTAAGCTTATTAAGCAACATAGCATTCCCTCCGAAAAATCTTTAAAGCATGCAACAAAAATCTTAATATAACCTAATTTCCTTTTCACACTTTGTCTTCAATAGCAATATTGTATAACATAAATGTAGAAGATAAAGTTTAAATCCTAACAAAATTTGAATACTAAAGAAATATTGGTGTTTTTACAGAATTGTGATAATCTAAAACTAACAAAACTATTTGTTGTTATACTTGGCAAAATTTCTTTGCTTGATACACCTTCAAAAAATGCTCTGTTGGATTACCAGAGAATGATTTAAAATGAAATAAAAAGCAAAACTGACACAATTTAATTGATGTTCTAAGATATTAAGTATGTAGACAAAAGTTGCCAACATTATTACAATTAACTATAAAACTAAAGTGTACAAGCAGAAATTACATGTATGCAACAGCCTCACATTACACAAATCATTATTTTTAGGTTGTATTTTTCTGAAACATGGTATGTTTTTTCTTTCTTGGTATCTTATTTTTTATTTTCAGAGTTGTTTTGTATGGAAGCTTTTTTGTATCTAGATTGTGTATACAATGTTTATAATTTCCTAAACTTAAACCTACTTCACAGATTTAAAGTGGAATGGATGACGACAAACTGAGAGAAACAGTAAAAACAGTATGATTGAGTATCTCCTTATAATCCTGATGGAACTGATGCTGTAACAAAGCAATGTCATTATATAAGTATGGACTACTGTGGTTTATAATTACACACTGAACTGGTATTAAGAATACAACTTAATAAAAGCTGCTGTCAAGAGAAAGGCAGTATGACATTTAATATAGGACTGAAATACTACAACATATCAAACTGATCTATTAATAAACAATATTTTAATATTATCCAAGATGGATACTGCTATTTAGCAAATCCGGGTGTAAGTTGGTAATAGTTATATTCTGTTTTTGCAAAATGTTCATATAATAAAGTTTTTGAATAGGGAAAAAATCTCATGTCAGGTGTAGGATTTGAACCCAGAACCCTCCAATCATGAGTCCATAGCATTAACCTTTTCACCACTTCAACCATGTTATATATGATTTCTTGGTGTGTTGAATATTTCTTTAATGATCATCCAAAACATTACTAAGATCTTTTTGAAAACTTGTCATAACGGGTCTAGGATTTGAATCTGAAACCCCCCAAATCCAGAGTCCAGAAACCTAAAGAGTCTCCATGTACATTTATGTTAATAGTTTAGGAATTTAATAACAAAAAGAAATAAACCCAATCTCCTGTTTTCCTGCCATGTTTGCATAATAGTTATAGATACATGAAAATAAATATAAAAGTAAATAAAATAGAATGCCGTATACCGAATTAGGACCCCTAAGTCATCAGGGTTAGAAATTCTGCAGATTTTCCATATGTGCAAATTCCCGTAAGCATTCCATATATAAGCATTACACTGCAGCACATTGCCAATAAGAAACAACAATTGATGTATGTTTTTTTTCCTTCATAGTTCTTATGCTTATTTTTTGTAGTTTTATTTTAAAGAAGCTAAAGATACAATACAATTTATTGATCAATTATTTTAAAAGAAAAAAAGTTTGTATGAACCGAAGCACCAAAAGATTATACATTTTCTTATATTGATATTTTACACTGTGAAAATCAGCTCACTGAGTCTTATAATAGAGTTAACTTTTGTAAATCATAAAACACTCATTGTATATTACACACAAAATTAAGTAGATTAATTTTTTCATAGGCTATTAAAATACAGTTTAATGTCTTAAAATAGGTATTAAAATAGCAAAATACACTTACTTTACTAAATATTAAAATGCAAAAAGTTTACAGGGTTCAGCACTAAGGCTGGTCCGTCAGTCTGAGACCAATTGATTTTAAGAAGGACCACTGAAAACTGGACGCTGGCTGGTCCGTCAGACTAGTAAAATCCAAGAGTCTGCATGAAATTTTCATTAAAATAGCTGACAAATTATTTTTTCGACAAACCCTGAAAAAATAAACAATTATTCCAGGTTCCCAAGATGCTTAAAAGAGAACATGTTTTTTTCTGCGGGCCTCTGCAGACTTTGTATGTGACGCAAACACTTTTATTGAAGAAAAATATCAAAAGAATAAATAAAATAATGATTTATACATTATCTTTAAAGTTTGTTACATTTTTTAAGTCATTAAATAAGTGAGAGGACACATTTTTTGAAATGTGCTGAGGCCTGATTCTGCATTTTAAACATGCAGGAAATCCAGCATCTATGTAGTCTGCTAATAATGTGGCAATATGTTGAGAATGTATATTTTGATAAAAAAAATGGCTTCAGGATTGGAAGGACAAGTACTTTTTATGGCCAACAGGTCCTGTGGACCACCTGCAAAAATAAGTTATAGTCGAACCCTGGTTTACTATACACAATACATCTTATAACCAAGCGAAGTTGAAGTCCAATTAAGTTTGATCAATGCAGTTTTAAGTTTGTACACCACATTAGTAGAGAGGTGATGCAGTCATCACCAAGGAGTTCCAAATGCTGCTACACTTGCAGAAAAAATGTAGCCTAGAGTGGTAATGTTAGACTTTAGCACACAGTGTGTGTATAGGTTGTTGGCTAAGCAGTATGTTTCTTTTTTTATATATGATTATACCGATGCAATGTCTAATTTTTATCAATGCAGTCCACTTTGATATTTATCCAGGCTTGCCTTTTATCAGTATCTGTAAGAAGATCAAAAAAGAGAAGAGAGAGCTATACTTAAAAAAAAGTTCACTTCTTGCGATTTTTAAAAGATGTGAGGGGCTGAGGAGTTTCAAGTCAATGACTGTAACCATTTGGCCAAGGTCACTCCTTATAAAAAAGATGTAGCAGTTAACAAAGACAAAAGGCAAAGTATCAGATAGTCTTGGTCCGATCCTCCTAGCTTAGTTATTGTTAGTTTCCTCTCACATGTTTATGTAATAAACTGACAGTGTAAGAGAGTCTTATACCCTGAATATTCATCTTCATGTTTAATCCTTTGTATGGCATAAAACATGATATAGAGACAGAAATAGTTTCTCCTTGCTGAGCAGTCCTAAATTGGAAGGGACATTTTCTATATTTATATGTATTTAACACAGCAAATGTTAGGTGTTTTGCCCCGACTGGGACTCTAACCCACACTGTGAGAGGCTGAGGACCCTTGCCTTTGACTGCAGTGATGTAACAATTTCACTGGTAGGACAGCCTGTACATTTCGCTGGTAGTTTGTCCACATACCGTGTATTCGGTAGGGCAGCCTGTACTATTGTTGTTTGAATCCCTATGGAGACTCACTTTTTTCTGCTCCTGTGACAGTAAGACAGATTCGAAGCCATCATGGACATGGTAATGGATGACCACCTAACCTGGCTAGTGCTATCCATGAGTTTTACTGTGACTTCAAAAGTTCAGAACAACTAATAAACATCCCAAGTAAATACATTGGGAAAACATAAACTAGCATGGTCATATTGGTTAAATACCTTGAAAAAAATGAGAGGCTTGGATGGTGATTTTGATTTAAATACATATGAAAAGCAGAAATTGCATGTCAACACTTATTTGACCAATCAACAGCCATGTTCTGAAAAGAATATTTCCCTGTATCCAGGCAACAGCCATGTTCTGAAAAGAACATTCCCCTGTATCCAGGCAACAGCCGTGTTCTGAAAAGAATATTCCCCTGTATCCAGGCAACAACCATGTTTTGAAAGGAATAGTCCCTTGTATCCAGGCAACAGCCATGTTCTGAAAGGAATAGTCCCTTGTATCCAGGCAATAGCCATGTTCTGAAAAGAATATTCCCCTGTATCCAGGCAACAGCCATGTTCTGAAAAGAACATTCCCCTGTATCCAGGCAACAACCATGTTCTGAAAGGAATAGTCCCTTGTATCCAGGCAATAGCCTTGTTCCAAAAAGAATTATCCCCTTTATCGAGGCAACAGCCATGTTCCAGAAAGTATATTGCCCTGGATTCAGGCAATCACAGGACTTATTGTTGTAGTCATGATCACTTGTTTACATATGACAACACTGCAAATAATATTTATGTTGAAGTATTTTTAATGTATTTTTTAATCAGTCACTTCAAATAAATTGAAGGTATTTATGTTACAGAATTGTGTTTATACCATTTTATAAATAATTGTAAGAAAAATACTGTATGAAGATCCTGGACTTGGCTGTTCTGTGGATTAAAATGATGGTTCATTAAAGTCAATCAAGGTGAAGAAATGGGAAACATTTCCAAGTTTGTTTCATGATATCAAACATACCATATGTGGTCATTATATTACAGTAGCTCACATCTACAGCTCAAGAGCATACTTCATCATCAGCAAATGCATGTTTTGTATTTGAATCAATGTTCGCGTATTCAACTGCGGTCTGGTTTTTCTATACAGTCACCACACTAATCGTCTTTGCTGTGGATTCGAAATAAATATTAATGTGCTTATTTTTTAACTTGCACTGTTTTGTTGGACTTGACCCCTGACCTGTCTGGAGCAATGTTAAACTTGCTCTTCGGCGCCGTATGACCTATCAAGTGTCGGTGTGCCGTAAAACCCAAAAAACAAAAGCAAACTAAACTTGCTCTGACAATTTATTGGATGCCATCTCTCCCTTTGGTAGTCCATTAGTGACTGACGTTGACATCATCTGTACTTTCATCTCATCTCTGATGCCGCAAATGGCTTCTCAAGAAAAGCTGGAAGCACAGGGGCAGCTAAATATGCAATTGTAAATTTAAGATTTTGTAAAAATGGAAACCTTTTTGATGCCCAGTGAGAGATGGCTGATCTGAATCTACTCTATTTACCTAAGCATTATGATGTTTTTGTAGTAGGCTAAGGGTTAAGGTCAATCCATATCACTCCCTGGCCTGACCCATCAGTGTGAAGTATGGATATCAAACCTTATCAGGGGATAAACAAGTGTATGACACAAGATAAATGGGACAGTTGTCCTCTCCATATGGTGCTCAAACATCCACAGCTTAACACAGTAAGATTGTCTTAGTTTGTCAAAGCATGTCATCTTAGTCATCATGATAGAGCTAAATAAAGTCACAATATCGGAAACTTTCTGTCATACTTAGATGGAAGTTTTATTGTATGCTCGGACTCATACAATGCCAATAGGTAAATGAAGCAGGCTGGTTTTTATATACGGTCAACCCCCCCGGTCACCATAATAATCGTCTTTGCTGTAAAATACTTGCGATTGTGACTTTTGCCCCTTCATGACATGCAACAATAAGTGTGTCTGAGTCAAAATATACTTGTAAATATAACTAATGTAACTGTATACTTGTCAATAACTAATGTAATGTTACTTTATAATTTGTTGTATTGAATAACATAAAATTTTCTTGTATTATTTACCGTTTTAATGTATTTGTTCAAAGAAAACCATTAATGGCTTATCTCTTGGTCAGAAGAGAAGCCCACCATCATTTAATAAAACTACTACATAAGAACCCTCTTATAATGTACTCAACTTGATTTTGTGGTCTGGTTGAAAAACAACAACAACAATCCACATCTTAGGTGTGTTTTTTCTTTATATCACAAAAGAAAACAAAAGAATGCCTATTTCTGAATTTTTATATAATAAAATCTGCTTATAAACTAAAACATAACATGTCGAAACTTAACATAATGAACAATAGGGGATATATATATAGAGAGAGAGAAAGACAGAGAGACAGAGGGAGAGAGAGAGGGAGGGATGGAGGGAGAGAGAGACACAGGGAGAGGGATGGAGGGAGAGAGAGACACAGGGAGAGGGAGGGAGGGAGAGAGAGAGATGAGATGTATAGAGGTAAAGAAACTTAAATAAATAGCATAAAAGTATTTTTTTCAATCTTTTTAGAAAAACATTTAACATCAAAGGGATTAATTATTTAGCTGTGAATTCGAAATAAATATTATTGTGCTTATTTTTTAATTGGCACAGTTGTAGGAAAGTAATTACGCCTGAAGATACCATTCAGATCTTTATGAAGTAAAACTAGTTTATTATTTGTTGACAAAAAAACAAACAATTTACATCCTTTTATTGATTATTTCTCTGCATTAAAAGCACTATTTTAATTGACTTTTAAATATATTTCCATGAACAAGATTGAAGAATGTGTTTTTATACCAGTTTAAATAAACACCATTTCAAATGATTAACAGAATATGAAAACCAAACAATTTGCTCTTTACCCTGGTAAACACAAATTGATCCATTCTTGGCCAGGATTGTAGATGCAGATCAGTTTTTGCTGAGATCAGGCATGGCACTATTTACTGCTTAGTCTAGCAATTTGTGATGATAACATGTTTTTAGCTCATATACAAGGGAAACTTTGAATAATTTTGAATCAATCACCATTGTTGCAGACTAACTCTCATGTTAAGCTAAACATAGTTTAAGCTGATTTATTTATAAACCTATTAAGAATAAATTGATAAGACTGGGTAAAATAGAGTAGATCCAGATCAGCGAGCTCCCTGCTGGCGGCTGTCTGATCAAGATCGGCACAATTTGTTGATTAGCGAGTGTCAACCAGTTTGCACATTGAATTTGCATGTAGTTTTGAGTTATAACTTTCAGAATGATGGTGGGATGGTTGGAATGGTAGTGATGATGAGTATGATGATGATGATGTGGGATGATTGGAATGGTAGAGATGATGATGATGGTGATGGTGGATGTGATGACAATGACTATAATAATGTTGATGCTTATGATGATAAGAATGATGGTTGTGGTGGTAATGGTTGGTGATGATGAAAATGATGATGATGATGATGATTGTGGTGGTGATTGTGGTGTGGTGATGATCATAAAAATGGTGTTAATGTTGATGCTGGTCATAATTATGATGTTGATGATAGAGGCTGTTGTTGTGATGATGATGGTGGTGGTGGAGATGATGGTGATGGTAATGGATGTGATGATAATGGTAGGAAGGTGATGATGATGATGATGCTGATGATGGTGTTGGTGTCAGTTGTGATAATGATCATTGGGACTTACTGTAGCAGGTTATAATGTTAGTATTGGAAATATAATAAGTACTAGAGCACACCTTATGAATGGAGTAAAATTCCATTCCATAGCAGATGCCTTAGGGTGTTTAGCATTAAGTTGCACTTGTGAGTATTTTCTTTACAGTTTAATGAGTCTCTTTGGTAATAGATATGAATAATGACCTGTAATGTGAATACAGCATCCTGTATAATTAATACAATGGAGATGTTTGTTAGCTGGATATATTGTCCCACCCACATTTGTCAGGTTTTCTGGAGACAGTATTCATTCATTTGAAGCAGATCTAGTGCTGCTTTCACTGTAAATAGCAAGCAGTGAGCATCACACCCAGTCATGTTATCCTGACACCGACAGACTTCCTGGTTAATTACTTGAGCATGCACATTGAAGCTATACCACTATTTTTTTATATATTTGGTATGTCATGGCCTTGGTTTGAATCTGTGGCCTCTCATACCTGGAGTCAGCACTCTGCCAATAATGATTCAGGTTCAGAAATGTGGATATGTGTTGTGACAAGATCAGAGAGAACAAGACAAAATTGATGATAATATTTGTTTTAAACCTATAGTGTTGGAATATAGTTCTGTTAAGACAGACATCATCATGTGCTAGCTCACAAAGACCTTGATCATGATGCCATCTGTAGTGGCCTTCTGAAAGAGCAGTTGGACATGCAGATAATATGTGCTGTAATGTGCCTTTGCCTCTACATATTGGAAATATAAGAACCAGACACAGAATGATTCCAGGGAAATACAACTATGCAATATGTCCATGCAAAAAGAACAATGTCATTGCCAAAGGCAAAAAAAGCAGAATGGTATTGTCATAAGGCATAATAGAATTGCAACCAAGCACAATGTAATTGCAACAAAGCGTAATGACTTTCACATAGTGTGATATCATTGCCATAAAGCATGATGTCATTGTCACAAAGTGTGATATCATTGCCATAAAGCATGATGTCATTGTCACAAAGTGTGATATCATTGCCATAAAGAATGATGTCATTGTCACAAAGTGTGATATCATTGCCATAAAGCATGATGTCATTGTCACAAAGTGTGATATCATTGCCATAAAGCATGATGTCATTGTCACAAAGTGTGATATCATTGCCATAAAGCATGAAATCATTGTCACAAAGTGTGATATCATTGCCATAAAGCATGATGTCATTGTCACAAAGTGTGATATCATTGCCATAAAGCATGATGTCATTGTCACAAAGTGTGATATCATTGCCATAAAGCATGATGTCATTGTCACAAAGTGTGATATCATTGCCATAAAGCATGATGTCATTGTCACAAAGTGTGATATCATTGCCATAAAGCATGATGTCATTGTCACAAAGTGTGATATCATTGCCATAAAGCATGATATCATTGTCACAAAGTGTGATATCATTGCCATAAAGCATGATGTCATTGTCACAAAGTGTGATATCATTGCCATAAAGCATGAAATCATTGTCACAAAGTGTGATATCATTGCCATAAAGAATGATGTCATTGTCACAAAGTGTGATATCATTGCCATAAAGCATGATGTCATTGTCACAAAGTGTGATATCATTGCCATAAAGCATAAGATCATTGTCACAAAGTGTGATATCATTGCCATAAAGAATGATGTCATTGTCACAAAGTGTGATATCATTGCCATAAAGCATGATGTCATTGTCACAAAGTGTGATATCATTGCCATAAAGCATGAAATCATTGTCACAAAGTGTGATATCATTGCCATAAAGCATGAGATCATTGTCACAAAGTGTGATATCATTGCCATAAAGCATGAGATCATTGTCACAAAGTGTGATATCATTGCTATAAAGCATGATGCCATTGTCACAAAGTGTGATATCATTGCCATAAAGCATGATGTCATTGTCACAAAGTGTGATATCATTGCCATAAAGCATGAAATCATTGTCACAAAGTGTGATATCATTGCCATAAAGCATGAGATCATTGTCACAAAGTGTGATATCATTGCCATAAAGCATGAGATCATTGTCACAAAGTGTGATATCATTGCCATAAAGCATGAGATCATTGTCACAAAGTGTGATATCATTGCCATAAAGCATGATGTCATTGTCACAAAGTGTGATATCATTGCCATAAAGCATGAAATCATTGTCACAAAGTGTGATATCATTGCCATAAAGCATGAGATCATTGTCACAAAGTGTGATATCATTGCCATAAAGCATGATGTCATTGTCACAAAGCATTTATAATAGTAAAATCACAAAGCATAATTCATTTTTTGCAGAAATACCATTCTATACATGTGTTTGGATAATACTATAACAGTAAAGGCATTACTATATCTGGTTCAAGTGAATCTTAATTTTGGATGACTAAAAAATTGTTTTTGAGATCTTGCAAGAACAATAAAAAAGATCTCACCTGATCGTGTTTCAGGTGAAACTTCAGTCAAAGGGTCCATGGGTTTAAACCCAGGTTTAGATATAATTCTGTTTAAACATTAGCCTGTCAGAAGGTATAGGGTTCACAGCAGTAATACATTCAGTACCAGATCAACCATTCAGTACCAGATCAACCATTCAATATTAGATCAACCATTCAGTACCAGATCAACCATTCAATACCAGATCAACCATTCAGTACCAGATCAACCATTCAGTACTAGATCAACCATTCAGTACCAGATCAACGATTCAGTACCAGATCAACCATTCAGTACTAGATCAACCATTCAGTACCAGATCAACCATTCAATACAAGATCAACCATTCAGTACCAGAACAACCATTCAGTACCAGATCAACCATTCAGTACCAGATCAACCATTCAATACAAGATCAACCATTCAGTACCAGATCAACATCAGTACCAGATCAACCATTCAGTACTAGATCAACCATTCAGTACCAGATCAACCATTCAATACAAGATCAACCATTCAGTACCAGAACAACCATTCAGTACTAGATCAACCATACAAAGTCTTTAAACATGATCCTCCTCTGCATATCCTCAGCTTACAAGGGGTGAGCTTAGGACAACTTGACGCAATGTTTGGATAATGTTACTGGCAGGAGCTGTTACAAATGTTTAAATTAAAGCAAAAAATTCTAAAAAAAGTCTTAAATAAATCACCAGTTAAATTGAACTCTTGACTCTATTTGTATATATTACAGAAAATCTGCTGTTTAAGCAATGTTTTTGCTTCTGGAATTTTACTTTAATTCTATACACAAAAAGTGGTAGGAAAAAAAAACTGAGAGTAAATCCATCCATCAAGTGATTTCAAAGGCCCGACTTGTTTATGTGTCTATCAGACAGTGTTTAACTTTTTGACACTTTCCCCACTTTGGGATGTCTGAAGGGTGAAAAATCTCAGGACTTCACACAGATGTCTGCTTTGGAAGGTCTGAAGCAAAGAAAGAAAATGCTTGGGAGGGGCTAGAATTTTTTTGTTGTAATTTCTGAGTCACAAATTCTGATCATTGTTTTAGAAATAATGAGCCAATTATCAAAATGCTTCCAATAGTTTGTGTGGTTTTGCTATTTATGTATAATATATCATGTATTTTTATAAACTACTATGATACTTTAAGTGAAATGTTAATGCAAGTAATAAAAGGACATCACATTTATGTTTTAAACAATAAAATTATCTGACTCCAGACAAAGATCGACAACCAAGGAATAGAAAATTGCTTTATGAGCACTATGACTTAAACTGAGCTGAAAATATTTTCTAACAATTTGCCTCAAATTATGCCTTTGCAATACCATTTGTATTAGCCATTGTGTGTAAACTGTGTAAACATTTCTAATAATAATTGAACCAACTTTAATTGAACCTATTTCAGGAATATGAAACAAACACCGATCTTAAACCCCTATAAGGCTTGGCTAACAGGTCAGAATAAACCCTCAGTAATCTTTGTGTGGTTTAAGGATGCCAAAATTGGAATTTAAAATTGGTGCTCAGTTGAAGTGGTACAAAGCCCTTTCCATCAATCTTTAACAACAGTCTTTTCACAGATTTCTGATTTCTCACAGAGGGAGCCATGTTTTAGCAGTGTTTTAGAGCAGACACCAGCAACACTTAGCTTGAATCCTATTGGATGCTCAAACATAGCTCCAAAGAGTTACAGCTTTTTGCTCAGGGCTAAAATCCATTTAGAATTTAAGTCATCTTTTATTTATTATACTAAAAAAATCTTTTAAATTTAGATAAATTTCCTTGCTGGTTTTATTTATGGGACTTGAGAAATGTTCTCATATTTATCATATTTAAGGGTTTTCATATTTAAGAGAATCTTTCATAAACATAGATGTGAGATAGCATAACTACTTGATGTGCTGAGCTCCACATACATGTAGGATTAATGTCAAGTTGTAGTGTAAACTTTAATCTATGATGTGTTTGACTGACCTTTGGGGTATAGGTGATTTTACTTTGTCACATGTCACTGCAAATAAGCACAGTGTCTGTATTTAATTGTTCTTGGTAAAGTGTTATGGATGGTGTAATGTTGTTCTTTAAACAAGTGATGCACTGAGCTTTCATGCTTTGAATTTTGGTTATTATTTGACTCTGGTGAAATTAACTTGATTGTATCTTAAAATGCTGCTACATCATAACCTGTCATTACCTTTTACTTGAAATTGCTAATGTTCTATCTTGTGTATGTAAGATTTGTTTAATTTTAATTGAATTTGCATCACTGCTCTCTTGTAACTTAATGTCATCATAATAACCACAATTATATCTAAATCATCCTCAGCCTTACAAATTAGTCAAGTAGTTACTGGGCAAGTAGGGTAATGCTAGGCATTTTACCAGCAGAATTGCACAGTATAACAGAAACCTTTTATGTGTTTGATCCTCACTCTAATTGGCTATTAACAGCCACTATAACCATTGATGAAGAAGATATGGTTAAGATATAAAATAATAAAAACAATTGTTTCACCTCATTTTAACATAACTTCAGTTGTTTTTTTCACCTCTTCTGTCAATAATAATACAACTTAACAGCTATTGTATGGTTTCTGTTCATTCCCTTTCAAAGGAAACACTCTCGTTTGTGGGAATCACATACAAAAAATGGTTGAAAGTACAAAGATTTACTGTAGCATTGTTTACACTGTTCTGTCTCTGCTAGATGGATAGGCAGTCTATTTATTCCTTATCCTACTTCACATGTAACCATAACCTAAACAGCTTAGTTTATCTTTAGACAACTACATGAAAAATAAGATGACATAATGTTTGAGATCCACAAGCAAATAGTGTCCTGATCAGACACCTCAGTGGGAGCCTGCTGATCTGGATCTACACTCTTTGCCTTGGTCTGATCAATGCATGCTTATCAGGTTAAAAGTTAAACATCTGTTTGAATTATAGTTTAAACACAGAAATAACAGACATGTCTGAAGTTCATTCACAGGGCAGAAGCCTCTTGATTCATTTATTATTGGATACAAAACTTGACTGTTGTATAGGCAGGCACAAGTGCTGTATAAGTATCAGAATCTCTGTTTCTTGATTTACTGCCACTGGCATTATCATCATCATCTTCATCATTATCGTCATTATAATCCTCATTATTATCATCCTCATCATTATCATCATCATCATCATCATCCTTATCATCATCATCATCATCATCATCAGATATGTTCATCTGAGAAGTATTCTTAGTTTCTGAACATTTTCCTTAAGAACAGGAACATTATGGGATTCCCAATTCATAAAACAAAAAAAAATCCCCATCAAATTTGTAAAATTTAAGGTAACTTATTCGTTAAAGAGAGAGAAGTTACTTTGCTTCTTTATAAATACAACCTTAAATATATTTGTTTACATTTTCTTTCTATAGATATCTCACAATGAACTGTTTTAGATCATGCATATACATGTATATATAGAATGTGAACTCATTTTTTAACAAGGGAAATAAATCTGGAAGAACTGAACTACCTAAGTTTTTGTTGGGTGATTGTCCCTATTGTAATTTACCCTCTCTAGAAGTACATGTTTATACTAATGGAGCATATGCCAGAAATCTTGAACAGTCATTGGCTGGTCTGGAGGCTGAACCAGGGACCCTCTGAACCCTTATTTACTCCTTTACCACTACACATGAACCTAGATCAGTCCTTCCCGACAGTCCACCTCCCTGTTATCTTCAGCACTCAGGTTATATCTAGCTACAAAGTGATGGGTGAAAGAATCTTCCTCCCTTTTTAATTTTCAGACCCTTCTGTGCACACTTTCACATAACATCTTACTAAAGATAATGCAAATCTTTCAGGAGCTGAGTATTGTCTGCTTCTTCTCTGTTGCCAAAAGCACCATATAAGCCATTTAGTAAAGGGTAAATAACTAATCTTGCTTATTTATCTCTATTTTGTGCTTTGCTTTCATTCTGGTTAAAATAAACATATTCAAAGGGGAATTCTTCTCTTGTTTTGTGCTTTATTACTAAGAGTTGTTCTTCCTTTTCTATTTTCAGACCCTTCTGCGAATCTGGGATTGTTTCCTATTGGAAGGCCCCAAGGTTTTATTTCGTTTTTCTCTCGCCATACTTCGCCTCCATGAGCGAGACATTCTGCAGAAGACCGATACTATGGGCATCATGAAACACCTGAAGGCATGCGCCAAACTTACCTATGACATAGAGGGAATTGTCAAGGTAAAGCCAATAATATTACCTTTTTGATATATATATTTTTTGAGGGGAGGGAGGTATTTTGTAAAATAGAAAGAATCTTTTACTTAACTGTGGAACAATTGATTTTCTTGGGGTAAAGTTTGTTATTTAATATTTGTATTACCTCTGAAAGATCTGTAAAAAACATGACTTCTAGTGGCATGGCAATCTTCCTTTTATGGCTGTATAGTAAAAATTTGAAAATATTTTTGCGGAAACTACAAGAGCTATAGCATCAATATTTGGTGTTAATGTTCTTTGCAATTATCTATCAAGATTGCTCAAAGAATTTTCATTTGTCAAAAAACATGGCCACTAGCTGCATTGCCATTTTACACCTTATCATTTAGTATTATTATATGTTTTTTAGTAAAAAATATGAAGCTTCTTGCAGTACCAAATCTTCCAGATCATATTGAAACTAATTGTCTTGATGGTTCTTGTAAACTTCCCTATTAACAATGTTATAATTATTCTGGTCTGTTAAAAAAAAACTATTGCATTCCTGGGATATGTCTACGGAACATCTGTGAGTGATGTAGAGCCATCATGAACATCCTGTTCTTTCAAGAATTATGCCCATTCCATAAGCATGGAGACAATCCAAAGCATGCTGATGTGTTAATTTTTACACTTGTCTTCCCAACTACAACTACAGTAAAATGCCACCTAATGACCATGCCACTGAAGCGACCATGTCTCTATTAAGGCCAATTTTCATAAGTTCAATCTATTTTGCTTCTTTATTGAACATATTGTGTATTTCTTATATAAACGCAGACGGCATTTGCCACCATCTTGACTGGAACAAAAAGTCACCCATGGTATGGTTTGCACTTGCTAATTAACAAAATAATGCCTTCAGCGTGTTGTCAATTACAATCGAGTTCAATAAGGTGCTTTTTGACCAGTATAGAGAAACATTCAAGTGCTTTACAATTCTTATCAGGTAAAGAATACGTAAAAAACAAACAACTTGTCAGAGATGTTGTAAAATTTTAAAAAGGTAAATAGGATAAAAAACATGGATGAAACAGGATTGTTCTTTTGCATGTACCAGACGTGCGATTAACACGTGTAATATGTGTTCATACATTTTATTATTCACTAAAATGAGATGTATTTCATTGTATCGATTTACACAGTTTATTTATAACATTAATGATAATTGTAAGTAATTTTCATTGAATCACTGATTTATATAAGTTAAAATATTTTTGTTATATAAATTACATAGCATGATTTTGTTCAAAACATTTTCAAAAGAAATACGTTTATTACGACTACTTTGAGTCAGAATGGAAAGTGGTCTTAATAGAGGGATTTGACTGTACTACATTTTCGTTACACCTTTTCCTAACTTGCACCTGAAGAATTTCACAATTTCTTTTAGTGTTCAAGCTTGCTTGTTTTGCCAGTTGCCATATTTTAATAAATACTATATCCTGTTAATGGCACATTTTTTACCCTCCTGGCATTTGAAGGATTCTGAACGTTTCCTGAGTGGCTCCACTTGGATATGACACCAGCTTCAATAAATTAACAAATACTTTATTCTGTTAATGGTACACCTTTTCTACAGCTTGCATTTGAAGGATTCCGCCCATTCCCTAAACGTAGCGACATCCAGAGTAAGCAGACGTGTTACCTAAACAATCTGAAGGAGAAGCACAAAAAGAAGGAACTACAGAGACTGGCCTTCGCAGAGCGGGAACAACTGGTTAGTTAACACTTGAATGTTATAAAAAAAGTTTTTTGACACAACATGCAACTGCAGTCTTCTGGTAATAACATGTTGTAAAATTTGATGGTATGTTTTATGCCCTCTGCATGACATGATGATGGGATTAAGTGCTGCTATGTCAGTATGTCTGTAATGTGTGGGTCTTCTGTGTAGGTCTGCCTATCTCTGTATGTGGGTCTGCTGATCTGTGTGTGGGTCTGTCTGTTTGTGTGTGGATCTGCCTATCTGTGTGTGGGTCTTGTGTGTGTGTCTGCCTGTCAATATGTGGAACTTGTCTGTATGGTTCTTGTTTGTGGGAGTGTATGTATTGTCTACATATGGGAGGTGGGGGTAGAGGCTTGTCTTTCTATGTGGAGGTCTGTCATTCAGGTACATTAGAGAAAATAAATGTGAAAGGATCATATAAACACACAGAAAACTTTAAGGGATTTGAATTTGCAACAATTTCCAACTTTCTTTTCTTTTCTTGATATAATTCTGATGAATAACAATTTGGCTTATCAGTGTGAAGCACACATAATAATATGTACTAATTTGTCCAAACTATAAATCATTACTTGTCAACAATTTTTTTTAAATTGTAAAATCTAACATGTTCTTATGGTAATAGGTTTAGTGATGGTTTGTTATGGATAGCATGTTGCAGGTATATATTTTTACATAAAATGAAGAAAGAAATGTACAAGATATTAATGTAGTATCCATCTCTAATTTAAATTCAAGCATTCTGTTTTGCTTTTGCTGCTTAAAATGTCAGATACAATAAATCATTATATTCCTCTATTTTGTATATTTTCAGTACATGAACATGGAAGCTGAGTCTGGATTCTTTATGGGTATAGAGTCAGCCGTGGCCCTTGTCAATGGTAAGTGTGAGGGAAGTTATTTTTTTGCTGAATGAGCGAGGCATTTTTTTCTTGATAAGCAATAGGATTAGGATTAGCCGGCATTTTTGGTGAAACTGTGCAGCGACATTTCTAACATTATAGCACAGGGGCACTTATGAGGTGCCCAGGGACTGAACCCGGCATGTCTAATATACTGACACCTTAGCCCCGAGCATTAGCAGGGAAGCCACTACTACCAACTTTAAAGTCTTTGGTTTGACCCGGCCAGGGTTCGAACCCACGACCTCCCGATCCGTAAGCCGACGCTCTACCACCTGAGCTTTTGCGGCAGGTGTTGATTAGCAATATGAACTAGACAGGAAAGTTGGAAGACTGTCCATATGGGTACAAAATAAAGAATTATATATTGTTTTCTTCGAACATTCTCTATCCTCATTTATCATTTGGATATATTAAAAAAAACTTTAAAAAAGTGAATTCAAGTCTATGAAAATGAAAAGGCTTGCATTCATAATTTGCATTATGCATGTATGCACCTTCTTTTTTGCCTAGCATGGAAAATTATGAGAATGAAAATATTTCTAACCTCAAGTATGTTAGTAGAATTTATTTTATGGTACTTGTTATGAGATTTTGCAAAATGCCATTAAAATAAGAGAATGTTATGACCTGTTGTTAGCTGACCTGAGCTTATGCTCAGGGTGAGCTATTGTCAGGCGCCAGAGTCTTGGCCATTTTCCACATATTGCTATATAGGTAAACTTAGGAACGGCAAGAGCTAGAGCCTTGATATTTAATATACATTTTCTTTGGGAGGTCCTGTATAAAGATTGTTTAAATAATACTGATCCGTCAAAAAACAGGGCTGCCAGGGGTGTGACCCTTTTCCATATAAGGCTGTATATAAAGACTTAAAAAAAATAATCTTCTTGTCAGAAACTACAAGAGCTTGAACCTTGATATTTAGTATATGTATGTTCCATGGGTGGTTCTGTATCAAGAATTGTGATCCATTAAAAAACATGGCTGCCAGAGGCCAGGCTATTTTCCTTATATGGCTATATAGGGAAACTTTGAAAATCTACTTTTAAAAAACTATAAGAGCTAGAGGTTTGGGTGGGTTTTCAAAACATTCTGATTTCAGAGCCGATTATCCGGATGCTGATATAAAGTTAGTAGTCTCATGGTTTTCATAGTTTAAAAATGGCTGAATTTGGAGCATGGCTCAGATAGAAATAGCTATTTGTAATTACAAGTTATGTCGTATGCTTCACTTTTCACTTTGCTTTAGGACATTAATAAACAGTTTTTCATGGGATCCTTTCAGGAAACAATAGTTTATTTGTCTGAGAGAAAGAAATCATCTTTAATCATAAAAAAACCCATCTCATGACATGTTTGAAAAAAATCATAAAAATGAATTAATAAACTTTGAAGTGTAAGTAATGAATATGCAGTTTAACTCTTAGCCTGCTATCGCATATTTATAAGGCATAGGCCAATAGTGTAGATCCAGATCAGCCAGCTCACTGATGATCAGGATCTACACTATTTGCTGCTCAGTCTCTGTTTATTAAGTCTAGCAACCCTGACTTGTTACATATATAATACTAAAGCAAAATCCCTGAGAATTTAGCATGGGATTTTAACAAAATATAGGAAGCTAAGGGTTACAGTAGTTTCTAGTTGAGTGGACAACATGTTCTTATCACTGATATTGACTGCCCACTGACGACCCAGGACTTTGGTAATAACTTCCTGGAGAATGTGCAGAAAATAGTCCTGCCCTAGGCCTAACAATTTAAGGTAATATGTCTTGGCTGATGCAGGTTTGAATTGTTAACTTTTGACTATAACACTTCTGTTTCAGGAAAGATCTGGTTCTGCTATGGAGACCAAAATGTGGGCAGAGTGTGTGAGGTATCCATAGATACAGGAACTATGTCCACTCTCCACTTCCAGGTAGACATAAACTTTCAACTTTGCGTATGTTTAAATCCTCTCTTGAGATTTAATTAAATGCTTTAAAACCTTGTCATATCATTTTATTTGGTGTCCACTCATACTAATTTTGTCACCTTTTGCCTATACAGGTGCTAATCGTGTTGATAAGGACTCCGTATTCTTTTGTTTGTGATACTTCTGGTGAGCAACTTGACCCACATATCAATACAAACTGTCATTATAGCAATATAAGGATTTATGCACAAATTTTTTATTTCTTAAAAAACCTCGTTATGTTTACTTAAATAATGGACAGACATATATCTATTTTGCAATGCTTCCTGGTATGATACATTGGTACCGGACTATATGTGCGACAGAAACATGTAGTACAGTCGGTAGAGTGTTGGGTCTAGGTACGGAACGCTTTGGGTTCGATCCTGGGCCTCAGCATAACAAGCCTAAGGTTATTAGAATGTTTCTTTTGTATTAAAAAACATATATTGGAAATATATATACTACATTTACACAGTTTTGGTCATTATAGCATAGTCTAGCAAACATTCATAGAGGAAGACCCCAAGAAGGCATATGTCAGGTAAGAGCCAGTGACCCACTTCAGGTAAACTGGAAGACCTCTCCACTTCAGGACTTAAACCTGGGTGATAAGAGGTTTTATGTCTGTATCTGCTTGCCAGATTGTGCTTGAAATAAGGAATTAAGAAAATAAACCCAACTATGTTGATTTTTATATTTTTATTCCAGCTCGATTCCCGTCTCATGTGTATTTGCCCTATGGGTCAGCACAGTGTTATCCTGGGAACCATTTCATGGATGCTTGTTGCTGTGGCAATAACCAGTCAGCATCAAGAATGGCAGATCCAGCTGCATGATGCTATCTTGGCTGTGTGTTGCTATGACGATGAAGATAGCCAGCTGACCAGGATCTTCGCAGGGTTGGCAGAGGGAACTGTAGCAGTAACAGAGGTATAGGACTTTTTCCCAGACAAAAAATTGATCATTAAAAATCCAAATGACTCAGCTATAATGTAACTTACTTGAAATTACTGTATTTGAATGATTGGCAATTAAGCAAGGGACACATACAGGCTAAAAATATTTTTATTTTTTAAGATTATGGAATCATGACTAAATTAACAATTGATTTCTAATGATACTGATGCCAAGCTTTACAGCAAACTGGATGAATAACAACATATTTGTTTTTGGAGAGTAAATAATTCAAATTGTCTCTGGACAATTTGAGCTGTGAATGCTTTTTAAATGATTGGTTTAAACCTGTGGCAGTATTGCAGATGTCATTTAGATAAACAAAATAAAAATAATCTTTGTATTTATTTTATTATTTGTCTCAATTTATCCCTGACAGAAAATGTACAGCAAGAAGGAGCCTAATGTTGATGTTATCTACATTCCGATTGGTCAAGCTCCAGTCACATGTCTGATGTTGTTAGATGACCAGCTGTGGTGCGCAAGTGGAAATACTGTAGCTGTGATACATGTCAAGTAAGGAAGCAGTTTATAGATGTCACTTTTTATAAAAGTATGAACTTTAGTTGCAGAAATACTTCACCTGCTATGAAATCTGAATTGGGTTATTGTTTACCACTCTTGACCATAAAATAAAATGTAATCACATGCATGTGTCTGCACACTTCTTATATGCAAGATGACTTATATGGACCCCTATGTAACTTGATTATTTTTTAACCCCTAAACCCTGATACTTTTAAGTCCCAATAAGGTTGGAAAACTCCAGTGAGGCAGTCTCTCAAGTGAACTGCCTTCTGCCATACCGAGATATTCAGCTGTCCTTTCCTTTCAGAAATAGCTAGATGCACACAGTGATATTAAATCAAAGGCAAAATGAATATTTACTGATATCTTAAAGCATCAAAAGCACAAATTTATCAGGCTGAGGCAAATAATCTTGATCAAGATCAGCAAGCAACCAGTTAGCAGTCAGATATAGATCTTCACTATTTGAAACTAAGTCTTTATCGGTACACCTTTTTACCTTTGCATGCAGTTATGAACATATGAATAAAAATTAGTGTTAGATTTGGAAGATTTAGCAAGCATGATAGGTTAAACATTGAATTGAACATGTTGTTTTCAGGACTCTGGATGCTATGGACACATTCTCTGTCTCTGTAAACCCATATGACCACATCTTGTCCCTGTTGCCTAGCGACAGTGGGATATGGATCTCACTACGAGGTTCTTCTATCTTGGAATTATGGGATCCAAAAACACTCAACTGTCGTATGTTGTACGACACTCGCACAGACAGATATCCGCAACTCAGGAAGGTACTGTAAATACTGATATATAGTACACATATTTTGAAGGTACCGTAACTACTGATATATAGTACACATATTTGGAAGGTACCATATACAGATATATACTACACACATTTAGAAGGTATCATAACTACTGATATATACACATGTAGTACTCATGTTACATTAATTTGATGTAGATATATCAAAGTGTAAGATTTCGTAAGCTTCTTCATTAGAAAATTGCAGGATTGAAAGACAGTGACACATGTTAATACTGTAAATTACTACCCAAGGAAGGAACTGTAATGACTCATATATTGTATGAATATTAATTTATTTCCAGGTCTGGCATTATCTGAAATTTATATATCAAGTACATTGTAGGTTTCTTTATTTTGAAAATCTTGAAAGTCAACTGTCTTATATTGTAAGACATATGCATTGACCTACATCTAAGTCATAGTCAAGTCTCATTTGTAGTATGCATCATTTTATACATGTATGTAATACAAAATAGCAAGCTTTGCTGTTCCTGATGTAGGAACATAAGATTGAATAGTTATCTCCCTTAAACAGTACTTAACATTAAATGTCAACCCAAGCAATAGCTTAAACCACATCAAAATGTGAGCATATTTTTACTAGTGATGGATATCTAAATAAGTGTTTTAAAAGTATTCTGATACATCTGTCTTTATGAATCTTCATAATATTTTGGTTAAACTTTTGTTTGGGAGAAAATGTTGCTGGTATGAGTCATGATAGAATGGAACATATGTTAGTTTATCTAAGTTCAGAGATATTGAAATATTCTGTAAATTTAAGCTACTTAAAGTCACAATATTGTTGGGTGCCATACCTGGGTAAAGAAGGTGAGCAGAGCAGCAATTTTAATATTATTGGTCTCATGGTGATTGCATCAAGGCAACACTTTCTACCATAATATGGTATACTATGGAGCTTAAAAGTGCATTGAAAAGGCTTTATATACCAGAATAAAGAGGCTTCCGTAGTACCTGTTTGGGTATTTGAAGCAAAGTTGATTAGAAAGACTGAATATACATCACTAAGGCACTGGGATCAGAGTGCCTGCTTTAAAGTATGCATACATTTTTTGCTATTTAGTTAAATTGCCTATAAAGCTTGCCTGTGCATTACGAGGTACTGGTCTGAAATTTGAGCCATTTGGAAATCATGTAAGTCAGTTGTTGCATGTTGTAGGATACAAAAAGCTGCCATAAATACTGATATGTGTTTGATAGTATGCCCTTAATTTAAATGAATACATTGTAAAATGAGATATTATTGCTTTAACAAAGACTCAAAAGACACATGGAACAGATATCCAATTACTTGACACATTTTACTTCATTGTATCATTCTGTCTTAATCCTTCTTGGAAAGTTTGTTTTTTTCTAGGAACCTTGGTATCCATGTAAGGTAGTTTGATATCTGACACACAAAGTGTCTTGTTAGATCATGCTGGCAATTTTATTCCAGCAGAAGTGTTTACAAATTGTTGTTTGAAACTTGTTTTGCTTCATGCAGGAGGATGATGCTTACTTCAACCGTGCCCGTATCACATCGACTCTGGTGTTTGACAATCATGTGTGGGTGGGGACCGGGGAGGGGAATCTCATCATCTACGAGCTTGTTGAGTCCGCACAACTCAAGACCCCCACAGACCACTCTCCCTCTGTGGAAACCACTTCCAGTGTCTTGGTCAGGCCCTCCAAACCACATGGTATGCTGTTGTTGGTTCTCCCAATATTTTTTTTATTTTTTATTTCATATACAGTAAAAGATCACTAAAGGACCACTCTGCAAAGCACTTTTTTTCCAGAATTGTTTTGTTCATTCCTCATGTTAATGCCCCACAATCTAGGTAAGTGGTCCACCCAGTTATTTGAGAAAAAATTAGCAAATTCACAACCCCCCCCCCCCCCACTCCAGTTATACAAGTGTCATAAATCAGCTGATCATGACTGCAAACAGGTATAAGTGAACAAGATAATTTACAAATTCAAATTACAGCGTTGCCTATTCACTAACATAATTATTAATGGAGGATGACAAATGTCTTGTTAAACCACAAATGTACTGCAGCTTGAAGACTTCCCTACATGTAAGTTCTCATCCCTATCAGGACTAGAGGTCACACATTTTGATGTTACAAGTAGGAGACTGTAACCAAGCCATAGGCACCATTTTCTAACAATAATATTTAGTTCAAAAAATAAATATTTGCTTGTACAATTCATTTCTTTTTTTAAACATTGTGGTGTGCTGGAATCCTCAAACTTTTGCATTACATTTTTTTTATTTTGCGATTTAGCATGTGGGGTCAAAGTGCTGATAGCATAACTCACTTAACTTGCATGACCACTGTTTAGCTTGACAATATTACAAATAAAGAAACCTTTTCCACTCACACAAAAAATGTTGGCATTGGTATTGCTGTGATGTTTATGTTGAAGTTTACTTGGCAACTTGCTATTAAGCCAATATCTCATTAACCAGTGCATAAATTGGATTGACACATATGTCTTGCAGTTGGTCATACCTACTGTTGAATTCCAGGTTGATAACCCTACTAGTAAAGCATACTATCTAGTGAAATTCAGGCTTACTATGACAACTTTTCTGTTTCATCCCTTGTGTCAGCTAACTGACTAAAGTACCATATATACTGTTGTTTGTATTCAGAGTGATAGATTTAAAGGAACCCTATTTTGCATCTTTTGTTTTTTCAGCCTGATTACACAAGATACTGTACTTTTGTGCATTTGAACAAAAAAGTCCACTCTTTCATGAGTCTGTTGAATAGTATTGTTTTGCTGATTTATGTAAAGTGATTGATTTTTATTGAAGTTAGTTAATGTGTTAATTATTTTATTTACAAACTATGCTAATACCTAATATACATTTTATAATTTTTTACTTTGTTTTATGGTGTATTTTTTAAGTAGCTTTTTTTTGACAGCACATTTATTGTTTCAGTATTTCCATATAAATAATGAAAACTTAATAATATATGCATATAGCTATGTATGTGTATACACACTTTTATTTCCAATTCCAGAGCTATGTGGCAGGGAAGTGGTTGCCAAGATACAGGCCAGATATAACCAGTCTGGTAGCCATGGTAACAAACATGGCTTCCCTATCCCAAATGTAGTTGCTGATGATGATTCTACACAAGATGGTAAGTCACATTGAATGTGTCTGATATTGTTACTTCTGTCAAAACTATGTGTTTGATACATCCTTTTAAAGATGCTGTCTGACTGTTTGTACCAAATATATGTAACAATAGTAAGCTATTCCTGTTTTAAGTTATGTCAGCATCATCTCTTCATAAACTCATACTTTAAGGCGATTTTTAAACAAGATGTTGAACACTACTTCAATTGTTATACAGCACAAATCATGAAATAAATTGTCTACAAAAATCTATAAATAAACATGATGAGGATTTCTGCTAAAATAGACATTGATGTCAGAGTAGTTTATCCGTATAATGATATAACTCGATCTCAAATGTAAGTGGTCACTTGGTTTTCGTAGTTTAAAAATAGCTAACTGTGCTGTATGGTTCAGATAGGAAATATATGTTTGTAATGGCAAGTGGAGTGTTCTGCTTCACCTCTCATATACCAGTAGAAGGCATTTATTGAGGTCTTTTAAGGTGACAATAATATATTTGGTTGTTTGAGAAACAAAACTTTGGTCCAAACTGTCAGATACTTATTTTTTTTATTCTACAAGATTCACAAATGTATATTTTGGGATTTTTAAACATCATTTCTAAGATAAGGACTTTTATTCAACAATGTAAATTTATCTCTTTTTTGGATTGTCTATTTTGTTAAAATATATTTTGCATTACAGAATACATTTTGTTTTGTTTACAAAAGGCCTTTTTTGTGTGTTTCCTTGGACTTGAAAGTCACAGTTTATGCCACCATTTGTATACTTTCATGTATTTCAGGGGATGATGAAAGTGAGTGTACCGACCAAATTACACTTCATATGTCCCATAAAAAGCATCCAATGCGAGAGAAACACCTCCTGCGACGTCGAAGCTCATCAGAAAATGATATGTCCATGTTAGACTCATTGCGTTATGCTGAAGATGGGTTGGCCACACTTGATCTGGTGGGAGTAGGAGGGCAAACAAAATCCCATCTTGATGTTGACCCCAAACTCATCAAGAGAAATTCGTCTGAAAATGATATCAAGCATCTGCAAGAAATTCGAGATGGCACTGATGGAAGAGGTAGCTTGGATTCATCTCTGGCTGAGAACATGGAGGAGCAGCTTGAAGCAGTTGCCAGAAGAGAGAGCTTAAGTATTGTGATGCAGGCAGATGAGGTAGTGAGGCTGAATAATGTTCGAAGATCAAGCAATGACAGTCGTTCAGGAGTTGAGACAAGTTGCGATGGAGGGTCACATAGGTCACCCATCCGACCTCATCAACATAGACGGTTGTCTCTGCTTGATGGAAACCGCAGCAGTGATGATCGACGAACTTTGTCATCATGTATGTCAATGTGTTCAACACGATCAATTGTCGGGAGTATAACATCTGCCAGGAACCATGTACTGGAGAGTGTTGACACAGAAGAAGATGTTTTTGAGGCAGACATTGACCATGTTGATGACATATATGAGCCTGTGGGTCCATGTTATTGTAATGATGGGGATATAAACGGACATGGTGAAATACTGGATGTTAATGGTACAGAAATAGATGTAAAAGTAGATGAAGTGGAAGAGAAGGTTATCATGGAGGAGAAAATGGAAGAAGAGGCAAGAATAATGAGCATCACAGTGCTTGGTGATACATTTGACGATGATAGTTACATGTCAAGTAGTTTTTCTGTCACCCCAGTTACCCCAGTAAAGGATACAGATGTTGAGGCAAGAAAGCTGTTTCTAAGTGAGAAAAATAAGAAGGACAATCAAGCTGCAGATAAAAGCTTAAGTAATGGAATAGGAAAAGTTGATGGAGGGCTTAAGCTGCAGGAGTCAGAGACCCCAGGACGACTGTACACTCGAAGAAGATCAAGTGTTATTGAAGACATCACACAGCTATGTCACGATTGTAAATTGTCTCCACAAAAATGCGAAGAATGTTCCAATATTCTCAAGAGTCAAGAACTTCTGAAGCTGACAGAACAGAGAAAGATTATGATAGACCAACTCCATGATGAGATGACAGGTGTTAAAAACATGAGAAAGTCAAATGGTCTGAAGATTTTGAGCTGCGATGGTGGGATGTGTATGAATGTCAATAATAGAATGATCAAAGGAAAAAGTCTTGCAGAAAATGGTGACTATTCAGGTATAGATAGAAATGGCCACTTAAACAGTTTAAAATCTTCCCAGACTGAAGTAGAAAAGAGCAGGCAAAATGAGTCTTGCAATGTTAATGCTGTTGGTCAGTTTGAGCAAGGCAATGACAAATCTTCACATGCAAATTTTGACCAAAATCCAGATGATTTTGTTGAGCAAGTGAGAGTCTTTCCAACTTCTTATAAACAAAGGGGTGATTTGTCAAGAACTGAGAAGGTGGGTTATTGGCTTACATCAATGGCTAAGACTGTAAGCTTTAGTGATGAGGATGTAAATAGAATGTCTGAAACAGAAGCACCAGCTGCCTCTTGCAACTTGCAAAATGGTTCCTTCGACAGAAATGATTTTGAAGAAGTTTTTGTAAAGTCAGATGAAAAGACAAATGGCAGTGTAGAGAGACCCAGCTCTCTCAGTCTACCTCCAGAAAAGATAAAAAGTCGATGTCAAAGCCGCCACCAGTTGCAGAGTTCACAGAGTGCAAAACAAGAAGGCAGTCGTTTGGGTTCCTCCGAGTCGGAGGGAATGTGCTCTGGGAAGACTGGCAGGTCCTCATCGTCTGGAAGTGTGGCTGTCAATAAACATGATCCAGGTAGGTCACTTTATATAGGAAATACTGGCAAGTCATCATCGTCTGGAAGTGTGGCCATCAATAAACATGATCCAGGTTGGTCACTTGTTATAGAAAAGACTGGCAGGACATCATCGTCTGGAAGTGTGGCCATCAATAAACATGATCTAGGTAGTCCACTTGTTATAGGGAAGACTGGCAGGTCTTCATCGACTGGAAGTGTGGCCGCAAATAAACATGATCCAGGTAGGCCACTTGTTATAGGGAAGACTGGCAGGTCTTCGTCATGTATAAGTGTAGCAATCAATAACCATGATGCAGGTAGGCCATTAAACTTTGAGTAATAATTGTTTCTAATCATTCAACAAGTTAAAATTACCAAGTCTTTTTCCATATAACTTTACTTTTATCATTTTCTAGGCATACAGTACAGATTAGACTTTTCTGGGGTGCATGTTGAGACAGACATTGAATCGGACTTGGACCGAGCAGTTAGTGAACTCAGCTGTCACAGTATGGCAATGCACAAAAACAGTGATGCGCGAAAAAACTCTTTGGACCTTGGATCCATTCAGGAGAATTACAACAAACTGGATGAAACTGATCGTGCAAAAATGTCAACTAATAGTAAGACAGCTGGTAAGGAGCCATAACTCTGTTTGTTAGGTATACATGTATACAAATACTTACAGTCTACAGACTGCTTAAAAGATATTGACATATGTAGATTGAATAACTACAGACTGCTTAAAAGATATTGACATACGTAGATTGGAATTTGCCATGTTTTAATTAAATTTTGAATGGTAATGCTAATAAGCATAATAATTCTTTCTTTAATAAATGCCCTATTTTAATCAACTCAGCTCTTATGTTTTTTCCTTATTTTCAACAGGGTCGTCATAGGCTGTGTTAGTTTGGGCGGCTTATGAAGAATATCAATACATAAAAAAGCTACAATAGAGCTATCATTTTCATATTTATAACACCATATTCAGGTCCAGACGGGGATTGTAAGCAGTCAGAGCGGCAGAAGTTGTTTGAGTTCCTAAAGACACCTAGTCTAGCCAGCCGTCACATGTCACTCGGACTAAAGATCATTGATGACGACCTCGAGTGGACAGATCTCTATGGCAACCAGGCAACCTCTACATCACCTTCAAGGTATGGATAAGTTCATTATGTGATGTGGATGGTTTTTTAATATGTAATTGCGTCACTCTGTTTATCTATTTGTATATCTGTCGTCCAATCATTTGTTTTTTACTGCTAGATTCTAACTCACAAGCTTACCACTTGTTGTTTTGAATTCATTAATGCTTGGTGCTGTCTTGTAAGCATTGCCTCCAATGTTAGCCAATTACTGGTATGTTGTTGTGTGAAGAATTGCAATATCACTTTCTTAGGATTTTATTTTGTTTGGCGGTCACATTTGTGTTAGTTCAATATTTTGGTGGCTCTTCTTATTAATGAATTGCTAACTTTCATTGTTGAGCAGTTTCAAAACCGTTTGCAATCCAATAACTCTTACATTGACCAATTTCCAGCTTGAATCTTATGTGACTTGTGATGAGACAGCATGCCCCGGATATTTGTCCCCTCTTTGACACTAACCTCTCATGATGGTGGGGGCTTTAAGAGCCATGCAACTGTTTATCCTAAATTGTGCTTAATCACTTCTGAAAGCAATGCAGTGGGGAAATTAAAACCATCCATCTAGTTTTAATTGATTATTTAAGATGAACAGGTAAGCAAGAATGTGAATGTGTAACCTCTTTGACAATTCAAGTTTGATTTGTATGTATATTTCAACAGCTCCCATGACAGGTTAGCAAGCATGGGAATGTGTATATTTTGTGACAGTTCTAGTTTGATTTGTATGTATATTTCAGCAGCTCCCATGATCAGAGAATGGCTGACTTCCTGCGTACCCCAAGCATGAGCAGTATGATCAGCTCAGTACCCCAATGGTCGAGCTATGAGAACATTTCCACTCCCTCACAGCAAGATCCGAGACTTTTGTTGCTCCCCGCACATTCTGGAAAGGGGCATCTCAGCCATAGTGCAAGCACAGCCTCATTTGGTAAGCCTGCAAACAGTAAATAATACATTGCAGTTGCATCACATCAATAAGGCATTGTAGGTACAATGTGACACACTCTTTTCCACAAAGGAAATTAAACAAGCACAATTGTTACTCTTTTTTTATACCTGAAAAATCAACAAAATGCCCCCACAGCCCTGCTCAATTGACCATTATCATTTGAGCAAGGCTTCCCTAGGTAAGCTATGCCTATACTTTGTTTTCGTTGAAGCTATGGACGTAAGTTTATATTGAAGTGTTGTACATATATGTTCACGAAAAGAAAATGCTCTTAATGTCAGAAGATGTATTGTTTCAGTGCTTATTTAATTTTTTCTCTTTTGATAGATCATTAAATCTTCCTTCACATCAATGCCTATCAGACATTTCACTTTTAACAAAAAAAAAATCTTTGGCTTTACTTGACCTTACGTAAGCCTAATTTAGTTTTGTTTGATTTTTAAATATATCAGACCAACGCAGTTTTGGTCATATTGGCAAGGTCTAGTGTTACATGTAGTGGAGGACTAACGCTGACATGTCTGGGTAGAACCACAGGTGCATAGCAGGTTAGTTGCAGTCCGGTTAGGGTACAAAGACATCTACAGTCAGGTTTCCACTTTGTTGTGACATCAGTGCAATGACATCAACAGTTAGGTTTCCACTTTGTTGTGACATCAGTGCAATGACATCAACAGTTAGGTTTCCACTTTGTTGTGACATCAGTGCAATGACATCAACAGTTAGGTTTTCACTTTGTTGTGACATCAGTACAATGACATCAACAGTTAGGTTTCCACTTTGTTATGACATCAGTACAATGACATCAACAGTTAGGTTTTCATTTTGTTGCCACATCAGTGCAATGACATCAACAGTCAGGTTTCCACTTTGTTGCCACATCAGTGCAATGACATCAACAGTTAGGTTTCCACTTTGTTGTGACATCAGTGCAATGACATCTACAGTCAGGTTTCCACTTTGTTGTGACATCAGTGCAATGACATCAACAGTTAGGTTTCCACTTTGTTGTGACATCAGTGCAATGACATCAACAGTTAGGTTTCCACTTTGTTGCCACATCAGTACAATGACATCAACAGTTAGGTTTCCACTTTGTTGCGACATCAGTGCAATGACATCAACAGTTAGGTTTCCACTTTGTTGTGACATCAGTGCAATGACATCAACAGTTAGGTTTCCACTTTGTTGCGACATCAGTGCAATGACATCAACAGTTAGGTTTCCACTTTGTTGCCACATCAGTACAATGACATCAACAGTTAGGTTTCCACTTTGTTGTGACATCAGTGCAATGACATCAACAGTTAGGTTTCCACTTTGTTGCCACATCAGTACAATGACATCAACAGTTAGGTTTCCACTTTGTTGTGACATCAGTGCAATGACATCAACAGTTAGGTTTCCACTTTGTTGCGACATCTGTGCAATGACATCAACAGTTAGGTTTCCACTTTGTTGCGACATCAGTGCAATGACATCAACAGCTATGATACTAATTGTTACTACATTGCTCCATTAGAGCTCGCAGCCATGTTACGATTCATTACAATTAAACCAACAAGCATGTTACAACATGTTACAACTTTGTGACAATTGAGTTTTCAATTTTGTAACCCCACTACTTTGTTGCAGCGAGTGACAACGACCTTATTTACAATATGGACCTTAGTTTGGAGGCAAAGGTGAAAATATCTGATAAACCAGTAAAATGTCTTCTAGCAACCAGGTAAACATCTTATATTCAAAATATATCATGACCAGTGTGCTAGAATCCTATAATTTAACCAAAATAATTCTAATAATGTTTGATTGTTCATAATTAAGAAGTACATCATTATTCGCAGAAGAAATGTTTGTCATAAATTGTTATTGTATATATCAAACTGATAGTCGAATGACATACAATACACATTTAGTTTTTATTGGCAAATTTTCTTGTGTTTTTATTCTTAGATTCATAAACAGGAACTCAAATGTTAAGTTCAATGAAATTTAACATTTTTAAAATAACAAAATCTTACCTTGCAAAATTAATTGGTTTTTTAAATTTTAATATTGCTAATAACTAATAAGGATTGTTCCTTCCTTTCTGCAGGTGTAAGAACCAGTCTATCATCATGAGCTTTTCTGGTTCCTATGGAGATGACGAGGCTGTGCTGAAATGGACTAAACATCAGAATGAGGTATGAGATTAACTCCTCCAGTTATGGCAGAAGCACACATAAGAAGCTTTGGCAATGTCCATCCCTCTTGTATGTCCGTCAAGAACTATGTAATTGAAATTGAATAGATTCTAAAAATTTTGCAACAAACAATGCCAATCTTTAGCCAACAGCTGCCAATAGCACAACTCTACACTTTTTGTCTTTCATTGATAGGGCATCGGCTTCAGGTACAGGAGGCCACAGGTTTGATCTCTGGTCGCAACATACCAGTCATTAAAAATGGTATTGGTTAAGCTCCCTTGCTAATGCTCAAGCAAATATGTGGGTAGTTCCATGACTGGTCAGCCCAATGTCAGGATAATTTGACAGGGTGTGGTATCATGCCAGTTGTTCACGACATGTTATACACAAGGAAAGGAGCTCTATATCTGCTTCAAATAGACATCATCTCCAAATAACTGAAATACTGTTGGTGGGGCTATTAACCAAACAAACTTACATTGGTTAGTTTGGACAGAATTGTTCTCTTATATAATTTTTGATATGTGTGAGTAATTTCAATTTTATCTAGATTATTCTTGTATATGCAGTTCATCAGAATCCAGGCAAAACCATGATATCCCTTTAATTATAATTAAGACTAGAGCATGTTTGAATTGTAATCTGATACTAGCAAATCTAGACTGCTATAGGCTGGATAAAAATTTGAATCTTGCAAGAGCCTTTCAGTATTGCCTAGTTAAATAAGACTTCAGGCTTGATAAAAATTCTAATGTTGCAAGTAGACTTCAGGTTAGAGAAAGATTTTAATCTGACTAAAGAAATTTTAGTATGACCTATAAAAATGGACTTCAAATCTAACCTAGGTAGATTTAGAAATGGTCGAGGCTAGATAAGAATTCCAAACTGAAAAGATTGATTCTGTAAAGTTCAGATCTGGCCCAGATGGATTTGAAATAGTTCTAGACAGATTATTATTCTGCCTTGATTACATTATCACATACATCACTATGTGGCTAAAGCCTTGATGATGGGTTTCAGCAACTGTGGACCAATGAGCCAATCCTGGAGTTGTGTCCTCGTACCAAGATGGCCATTCTGCCGATGTACATGCGCCGTAGGATGTCAAGTGCTTCATCTTTCACCAGTCAGGAGAGTCAGAAAAAATGATGTGCCAGGGGCGGATTGATATGTTAAGGCTGTTACATTAATGATTAACAAAATGAGAGAGACTGCTTAAATAATGTTGGTGTTTTTACATTGAAGGCTGGTAAATAAATAATTGATGTTTCTTAAATGAATGATAAGACAGCAGAGATAACAAATGCAAGAAAGCCAGTTACAATAATGATGAATAGAAGAGACAGCAAAAATAATGATTTGTAGTTTAATCATTAGCAACATTAATGAAGGCTGTTACATTCATAAAAGCTGTTACATTAATGATAAACGTAACAGGAAATAAAGACAGAATAATGCTAATGGCATTAAAAAATACAGGCTGTTATTGTTCTTATTTACAGTGACATGATAATTTAAAAGTGTGTCAGAAAAAGAAGAGAGACAGCAAAACTAATGCTGGTGGGATGATACATGTAGTTCTTGTATTAATTACTGATGGCACTGGTATATAATATGTATTATTAATATTTAAAAAATGTTGAGATCATTAAGTCATTATGTGCGTGTATTGCAAATCGAGAACCAGCAAAAGAACAAAGAGAACCAGAAAAACAACAATACTGGTTTTGTTATAATGATAGATGTTAGGGTCAGTTATTGTTAGTGCATTAGTAAAGAGGAGATCCAGGGAAAACATATTAGTGTCAGTTAGACTGTCATTAATAATGACTTTGTGCATTAGTACTGATTGTAATTTAACATTAACATTGTTTGTAAAATACGTGTAAAAATGGGCTCTCTTAGATTAATGTGTTTGCTATATTAAATGTAAGCATTTAATGAAACAGGAGAATAAGAACATGATAACGTTGTATTATGTTAGAATGCTTTAATAGTTTCTTGCACATTGAGCATAATAAAATAAATATGATGACTTGCAAAGACACACTAGTGGCATTACATTACAGAGAAATGTTAATGAATGAAAACTGTTACATTATTCATTGATTATTGTTGTCTTTTGTTAATGAGGATTGTTGTATTTGATAATTATGAAGGCTGTTTCATTAATGATTAATGTTTTTACATAACAATATTTATGTTACATTACTTAATTATGATCATTATGTTATTTAATGGTGACTGATATGACACTTAATGATGACCTTTTATAAATACTATGACTGCTAATATTATGTAACTGTGTAACACAACATTTTAGATGTGTAATTTTATGTACCTGTGTAACACAACATTCAGATGTGTAATTGTATGTACCTGTGTAACACAACATTCAGATGTGTAATTGTATGTACTTGTGTAACACAACATTCAGATGTGTAATTTTATGTAACTGTGTAACACAACATTCAGATGTGTAATTGTATGTACCTGTGTAACACAACATTCAGATGTGTAATTTTATGTACCTGTGTAATTTTATGTACCTGTGTAACACAACATTCAGATGTGTAATTGTATGTACCTGTGTAACACAACATTCAGATGTGTAATTGTATGTACCTGTGTAACACAACATTCAGATGCGTAATTGTATGATGTGTAATTGTATGTACCTGTGTAACACAACATTCAGATGTGTAATTTTATGTAACTGTGTAACAAAACATGATGGCCACAACATTTCAGATGATAGTGCATAAATGGAATTAATTCAGTAATGGTAACTTTTATTATATAACAAACAGTAAGTGCACTGTTGTTACATGAATGATGGCTTTTCAGTTGCAATAACCAGAAAAGTATTGATGTTTTATGATAATGGATACTGTATTGAAATAATGAGTATTTAAGATTTAAAGATCAGACATACTTAAAAAATGAAAATTTGCAGACTTGAAACTGATGTTTAAAAAGTTAATTTTGACACCAATATTACTGATGTAGTTTGTTTTTTTTTTAAATAAAATGATTGTTATTGTTTTACTGACATTTATATCATAAAATATAATTAACTGAAAAGCTGTAAGAAAAAAAGTTTTATCTCTAGATATTAAAAGGTTGTTGAGTACTGTACATTTGTTGTCAGCTGACACTGTTACATTAATGGTGTGATTATATTTTGTTGTTTTTTATGAGTTTGGTTTGGTCAGAAATCTAGGTCTGGTAGATATGGAACAATGACGGTCATTAACAAGGGCATCATTAGAATTTTTTTATTTTCTTGATAATATATTATGGTGTGCTAATGATAATATGTTATAGTGTGCTGATGATAATATATTATGGTGTGCTGATGATAATATATTACGGTGTGCTAATGATAATATATTATGGTGTGCTAATGATAATATATTATGGTGTGCTGATGATAATATATTATGGTGTGCTGGTGATAATATATTATGGTGTGCTGATGATAATATATTAAGGTGTGCTAATGATAATATATTATGGTGTGCTGATGATAATATATTATGGTGTGCTAATGATAATATATTATGGTGTGCTGATGATAATATATTATGGTGTGCTAATGATAATATATTATGGTGTGCTGATGATAATGTATTATGGTGTGCTAATGATAATATATTATGGTGTGCTGATGATAATATATTACAGTATGCTGATGATAATATATTATGGTGTGCTGATGATAATATATTATGGTGTGCTGATGATAATATATTATGGTGTGCTGATGATAATGTATTATGGTGTGCTAATGATAATATATTATGGTGTGCTGATGATAATATATTACAGTATGCTGATGATAATATATTATGGTGTGCTGATGATAATATATTACGGTGTGCTAATGATAATATATTATGGTGTGCTAATGATAATATATTATGGTGTGCTGATGATAATATATTATGGTGTGCTGGTGATAATATATTATGGTGTGCTGATGATAATATATTAAGGTGTGCTAATGATAATATATTATGGTGTGCTGATGATAATATATTATGGTGTGCTAATGATAATATATTATGGTGTGCTGATGATAATATATTATGGTGTGCTAATGATAATATATTATGGTGTGCTAATGATAATATATTATGGTGTGCTGATGATAATATATTATGGTGTGCTAATGATAATATATGATGGTGTGCTGATGATAATATATTATGGTGTGCTAATGATAATATATTATAATGTGCTAATGATAATATATTATGGTGTGCTGATGATAATATATTAAGGTGTGCTGATGATAATATATTATGGTGTGCTAATGATAATATATTATGGTGTGCTAATGATAATATATTATGGTGTGCTGATGATAATATATTATGGTGTGCTGATGATAATATATTATGGTGTGCTGATGATAATATATTATGGTGTACTAATGATAATATATTACGGTATGCTGATGATAATATATGATGGTGTGCTGATGATAATATATTATGGTGTGCTGATGATAATATATTATGGTGTGCTAATGATAATATATTATGGTGTGCTAATGATGATATATTATGGTGGGCTAATGATAATATATTATGGTGTGCTGATGATAATATATTATGGTTTGCTGATGATAATATATTTTATTATGTGCTGATGATAATGTATTATGGTGTGCTGATGAAAGGGCACAAAGTTTACATTATATGCATGCTACAATAGAAATGTGGGTTGTTTCAGAAGTTGTTTATGTATATCATGATCTTTGTATTTTTTTATAAAAAGACCAAGTACATAAGTGTACATATAACTATCATTTGTTTAACCTGTATTTACAAAACCTTTTTTTCAATTCACAATAACAGTTTTGTTGTTATCCAGTCTACTCTTTGGTTACCGATATCAAAACCAATATTAATTTTATCAACAATTAAAAACCAATTTATAAAGAATAGTTTTACCATTTACATTACCAGTCTTCCAAGTCTATGTGATCATGAGTTCATTATTTAATGTTTTTATTGGTGTTTCCCACCCACACCCCTGGCATTGTATTTAAACTTTTTTTTTTGATACCTGTATACCAGTATTTAGCATTTTGTATGATGCAGTGCTATTAAGTTTTACAGCTTGACAAATTATACCAATTATATACATGTATATATCAGACAAGCTAGGTATTGAGTCTTTCCTGTATCTAAAAGGTGCAAAGTATTGTATATATAAATTTAATGACTTGATAATGCTATATTCTGTGTCATTTTGTATTGTAACAATATAATTATTTTATTCATAAGAAAGAGTCTTGTTTTATAGTAATTTATAAATATATCTTTCAAAACCACTTAACCATTTGATTCAATAATTGCATCTTTATGGATAAGGTATTTTTCTACAAAACATTTGTAAATATTAAACATATAAATAATCTTTGAATTTTAAAGAGATGGCAAATAAGCTTTTTACACAGTATTGTAAAACAAGTGTTTCTAGTGTGTGTGTTTTGTTCCCCGTTTTATTGATCATTGTGCTGTTGAGTTTGAAATTCTTGACATCAGGGATATTGGTTTTGAAGGCAATACATTTATAAGGGCATTGCATTGAAAATGATTTATTGTGGCTTTACATTGATACTGGTTATTGGTTTTTAGTGGCAATACATTGAAATTGGTTTGTTAATCCAGAGCATTGATATTGGTTTTTATTGATATTGGTTTTTAGTTGGCAATACATTGAAATTGGTTTGTTAATCCAGAGCATTGATATTGGTTTATAGTGGCAATACATTGAAATTGGTTTGTTAATCCAGAGCATTGATATTGTTTATAGTGGCAATGAATTGATATTGGTTTATTGTGGCAATGTATTTTTAACTTGTTGCATGTATTGTTTTACCTTCTATAATTTCTGAGTAAAGTTAGTAACTTCATTACAATGTATAATAAAGTTGATGTACCTTAGGTGAGTAATCATATCCTTTTGTGACAGACTCTACTATGTGATAAGTCTTTTGTGTGAAAAACTCACTTTTTTACAATTCATTGTAAATATTTTAAATCTTGCATTCTTCATAATAAGAAATCTTTTTGTATTATCCCTTGTCTTTTCCTGTATTTGACAAGCATAAGAGATTTAATCTTTAAGTCTCTTACAGCAGATGTTCAGTATGGTGGTAAAATATTAAATAGTCCTTAGACAGTTAATTGGTGGAACTCTATTTGATGAATTTAATTTTAAGAAAATTAAAGTATCCAGCACAATTAGTGAAAAATCTTTGATACTGTTTATATTGTATGTCTGCTACAGATAAAATCTTAATTATAAATGGTAAACATTATTTAATTGAATTTCAAAGGTTATTGTTTATTCTTTTATCTTCCAATATAATGGTAAATTACTTGATTTTGATTATAATATGCTTTTTTTATATATTTTGCAACAAATAGTTTGTATGTGACTTAAGCAATTGCGTTGATATTGTATTTGTATGTGATATGGTTGTTAAATATCCAGATTGTATTTTGCTATTGTTGAGTATTTTTGTATGGAACGTCATGTAAATAGCACTCATTGAATTTCATAAATTATATTTTTCTTAACTTTTTTTATTAAAATAACCCCCAGCAGTAGCCTGGCATTGTTAATTACCCCTTCAGTAGCCTGATATTGTTAATTGACAATACAATTTACAAGCCTTCTAGTAAAACCTTTAAAAATCCTTTCTTTGCCAGAAATCTGTAAAATACATTATTAAAAATGGACATTATTGTAATCCTTTAAATAACGTTTGTTTACTTTTCAAGTTTTATTTTTTTATTTTAGCCGCACATTTTTCAGAATTGTATTTTTACCAGCATTATACACAGTTTTGAATGTTTTTCTATTATTGTTTGTTTGTTTTATATAATTTTAATCATTGTGCCCAGCCTGGAATTAACCCATAGTCCAACATTGGCAGATCCTCATGTACTGTGTACTAGGGCCATTGGGGTAGCATTCTATTACAGACCTGTTACATTCATAAGGGATATATTTGTACATTAAATTACCAACTCTTACTAGCTTGTTCTTAATAAAGTTCCAAGAGTTGATTGATTATTTACGGTAGCACAACAATGTATTGTTTATATTTCACATTATTGTGTTTTGTGTTTGCAAGTAGTTTACTTGCACTTGACTGTATATGCTGTTAATGTAGTCCTTAATAAGGAGTTTTATGTTTACCTGGAAAATCTTCAGTCAACATTAACGAGATGGAATTCTTTAACTGGATTATTTACAAATAGGGAATTATTATAACCAATTATGAGTTATCATTATACTATAATTGGTTGCAATAAAGGGAGGCTAGTCAGTCTTTGCACATTGCACAAGTACCAAGCAATACTGTATATTACATTTACAATGCATATATCCCCATATCATTTTCATCTTCTTTCAACCTTGTTATGTGTTGATCTATAGTCTATAATGAACACTCGGTGTGAATTAATGATTTTTTTTATTATAACGTACCTCTCATATACAAAGATATCACTGCTTTGTTTTTATTTCGTTTTTATATGTATCATACAGAGACGGTGATGATCAGTATATCATTTTCTTTAAGTGGTACTTTATGTAATAAATATTTAATTTTTTTGTTTTGATTATTTTCTTCACAACAATCAAGCACTTGTAGAAAAAAAGAAAAGTATCAAATTATACAAGATATGTTCTTATGTACATGTTACTAGCTGAATATCTTATTTAAAATTGTGGACTCTTTCCACAACAAGTTAGTTGCCAAATCACTACCCCAATACAGTTTAAAAAATTATGAGTACTGGTAATATTACCTAATAATAATTGAGGGAATACGCAACTACGGAGATTGGTAAGAGTTATTGCATACATAAACATTTTTTGTTGGAGGTATAGCGCTAGTTGTATAAACAATGGTTATCTTTTAACTGGTTCACTTTAAATAGCTTGGTAAATTAACTACTGATGATTCACTTGTGCAAATGCAGTTACCATTAGGTTACTGAAATATTTAAATTGAGGAACAACAAAAATGCAACTTTCTCATAGGCAAAAGAGCAGCCATTTTAACATTTGGTTACCACTAGAAGTGTGAGATAACCAAAATGGTTAAAATTGGACGCGATTATATTAGCCAGAACTTTTATACAATAGCTTACAAGCCAGTTATCCATAAAATGTCTTAACCAAACTTTAATCACTTCCTAAAATTTAACCACTGTTTCTACAACTGGCTGCAGACAGTTGATGTAGAGTAATACATCATTGCACTGATTATGTGTTAATAAAATAACTTGGATTTCAGGTCCTCTCTGTTTAATCACCTACACAAATGCTTTTTGTTGACAGAAATACTTGGATATAAGGTCTTCTCTTGTTCATCACTTGAACCAGTGCTTTTTGACAACAGAAACACCTGAAGAAATATTTAATCAATTTTCATCAATGTTTTCATGAGGTCACTCAGTGCTTTGTAGCTGATGATGTATGACATTCCAAATATATCCTTCAGCGCTACAATAATAATTCAGTGCTTATAATTGAGACGTTGAGTATAAACACGTGCAGGTTAATATCCCTGGGTGCTCTGCTCATTGTAACATGTTTATTATGCATGTCATTGTTACTTGTTATGTATATAGTATATATTTGTAGAAACTAATAAAATGTGATCTTTGAAACAACTTGCTTTATTTCATTTCCATTTATGATCAAACTATGATGGTCAGCTAAGATAATTTTTGAGAATTTATTTGATGACTCATCAAGACGGCTAATCATTGTTTAAATCCATAATTCCTAAACCTTTAAAATTTCCCAAATGTTTGTAATTTTCTAGAAAAACTGGTTCATTGTTATACTAATGTTGTGTTTACCAAACAAAACAAAGAATCTTCAGTTAAATTCATCTCTGCATTTTATTTAAACAAAAATAGTAACAAGTCAACAAAACAAAATTCATATAGTTTCCTTTCACTACAAGTGTTAACTGTTTATAAATATGAAAAGTGTTAATAATAGACGTTTAACAAATATGTATATTTACCAGCTCTCAGGCAAAAGACGCAGTATCAATTACAGACATTAACAGTTCAGAGAATATGAATATTTCTGTCATAATCAAACCTAGACCAAGTTGTTTTTTAATACACTTTTACTGTTGAGGTCCAACTTAAATGGTAATATAACATGGACAATGAAATGAAGATTGTGTATTTAACATATCCTGAGAATTGAAACATTTTTATCTAAATCCTTGTAAAAAAAAACTTGAATTGCCCTCGATTAGAGGTGAATGTTTTGTTAAACATTCTTTTGAATCGTGCATAGCAACACTAACAAAGTGACTTCAAATGTCCCTTTATTCTTTTTTTGATACATTTAACATGTGACTAAAAGTTTTCTGTTTATTCTTTTAAAACGTCTATACATGGTATTCATTACTTAACACATAGGCAGTTAAATTTTACATGCTGACAAGGAAACAAACAAGAGCTGTCACAGAACAACAGTGCTTGATGTTACGATGCAATCTTGGAAGCATTTGCACGTAAAATGTAAACCTGCATGTAAAGGCAACATTGTTTTAAGTTGAATGAAATAGAAGCCTTACAAGACCACTCCATCAAGGCATGATGGATAGAGAGACATGTGAAGCTTCATTCCATTCTATGCACTGGTTTCCGAGATACATTGTATAAGATTGTAGTAGTATGCAAAACTTAAATAAACACTGGTGGACATGCGAGTGCAATAGCACTCCTTATTTTTAGAATAATTCAGTTAAACAACAATTAATCATAAATCTTTTTTCACTAAACACAAGCATTACAAAAACATTACATAGCTGTTACAGCCTGTATAAGTTGCTAAAATGGCTAACTATGTAATCAAATGGAAAGACATTCTAAATATTAAATAAAAACTTGTTTGGGGAAAAGACAATTCTGCAACTTTTTCTAGAGAATGCCCTAGAAAAGGTTGCAGAATTGTCTTTTCCCCAAACAAGTTTTTATTTAATTTTTAGAATGTCTTTGTTTGCATTGTATAGACACATCTTTTAACATAAAAATAGAAAATCAGTCACTTAAGAGACTTTTCCAGGAAATATGTTCCCTGCAAACTTTATTTTGTAAAATCTGCATCTGTCATCAAAAATGGTTTGGCCATATCAAACAAATAATGGCAGACAGTTAGCCACATTGTGCTGAGAGACTGCAGATTGAAGGGGGTCATCAATGTGGTATCAAGTCGTTAACACAGACATGAAGTCGGTCAAACTCTGCCAGGAAGAGGCCCAAGGTCGGTCGAGATGGCTTAAACATCATATAAAAAAGTAAAAAAAACTATAGAACTTGTAAGCATAAAGACTGGTTCCAGACATTTGTCAAAACTACACAAACTGAATCCCTGCTTCATTTATGGTAAAGTGTCTGTTTCCCTGTGCACAGTCACCACCAACTATATATTTACTACTCTGGTTCCCAGCCTCAGGTACAGACACCAACACCAATCTATGTGTAACCAATGACTGCCAGGCCTTGCACATGAACTCAGCATGTGTTTGTTCAAGATTGCTTTGTAATGAGAACACAACTGGTAAAACTTCTTCCTGGAATTCCTTTCCGCTAAAACCAGGATCCATTTTTTTCTTAAAAATTGTTGCTTTTGTGGCAAACAGGGTCAAGTTGTAAGTGTTGACTAGTTTCTCAACAATGTTAGCAATACATTTCATGTTGGTTTCTTGTGAAGCTGTGTTGTCTCCGATAAATCGATCGAGCCAGTAGAAGGCTGAAATGCTATCTATCATTATAGCAGATATGGATGGATCATTACTGATAACATTTTCAAGGTTATGAAGACTGATCATAAATTGTGCACTGTTTTCGCATCTTACAACATAGAGTCTCTTCAAACACTGCTTTATAAATTCTTCTAATTCATTTGGATCAATTACTTGCATGTCAGCTTGTTTCACATCACCTGCACCTTCATTTTTGTTACTGTTGTTTTTATGCCCTGTCTTCATGTTTGGCTGAGATTCTACTTTCTGCAGGATAAGTTTCTCTAAAACTGCAGCAAGGCGTAATATAGAGAATTTGTAATCAGTGTCAATGAAAATGATGCCCGCACCATGACCACCTAGCCTGATGGCTTTCCACTCTTCTGGCAGAATGATACGGCTAATCAGGTGCAGAAGTAGCTCCGACTTACCTGCAGTCAAAAGGATACATGATATTTTTATTTTTTTTTATTTTTAAAAAGATAAATTTTCTTTTTTACCACAATGAATAGAAATGTAATAAATATTACCTCTGATCACTAGTTTATATGATAACATGCTTGATTTAAAAAGATTGAGTTGCCCTTTACTTTAATTACTTAAGTAGAATAAAAAGAGTTGTGATGCCTTTCAACCACCTTTAAGCTGTTTTTGGCTTAACAACCAAGTACATGTTATGTATCTGAGCATGTGATAGATATAAAATATAAAATGCCTTTACTTCAGACATGAACAGTATAGTGATTGGCTTGATCCTGGTGCAAAATTAAAAAAAACATACAATGTGTGATTCTATTTGACATGTACCTACCAAAAACTTTGACCTTATTGCTTTAAGAAATTGGGACTCTAGATCCAAATGTCCTGGATTTAAACCACCACCGTACCACAAGATGTAAGTCCTTGGACAATCCAATTTACTTGATTGTTTCAGGTAGTTACTGAGATCTGGTTCTACCCAGGACGGATAGTATTAATGCGAAGTACCTATTTCCTAAATAGATTATAAACAAAGGTTTCAACAAGACATCACCTGTTCCATCGGCCCCATACAACTCTATAACATCCTTCCCCTGTGGGCCAGAACCGAACAGCACTGGCTGGAGTCCTTCCAGCGAGGGTCTAGACCCCAGACGGGCTAGAAACTGGAACAAGAAGTGGAACGTCCATCATCTTCTGTGGTTTAATGGTAATGTTTGTTTGTTTATTGGGTTTATCAACCTACTAACAGTATTTCAGTTACCTGAACAGTGTCCACTTGAAGCAGATATAGTGCTGCCTTCACTGTGTATAGCATGCCGTGAACACTTGGCATGATACCACACCCCGTCACATTATCCTGACACTGGGTCAACCTGTCGTTGAACTACCCTCATATTTGCTTGAGCATTAGCATGGGAGCTATACCACTAACATTTTTAACGACTTTGGTATGTCGTGGCCCATGATCGAACGCTTATGGTTAGATCATGCGGCTGCAGGATTTACCCAAATATGCCCAAATATAGTTTAAAGATGGACATTTGTGTCACAATATAGGCATATAAAGGAAAAGAATTAAACAATCATTGTTCCTGCTTAAGATGACTTTCTTTCAGTATGTCCTTTCTAGAGGGGCAAAGAGATGAACATGAACATGCTTTGTTTTAAATATGATCTTAAATAACTCTTGTTTCTCTCAGACTGTTATGCAATTGATATATATAATGATTAATATCATTGTTGATGATTAAGTTTAACAATTCATCATCATCATCATCAATTTCATTTCTGTATAATAAATTTATTTTTTATTCATTGCCAGTCTTTTGTCCGGTATATTAACGATTCGCCACAATAACGATTCGTCACATAACGGTTCGCCACAGATGAATAACGATTCGCCACTGTAGTAAAAATGATAGGCAACAGGTGTGATAAATGATATTGATACGGAAAGTACTTGTTAATTGGCACTTAATTATTATTTTTTATCTCTGTATAGGGTTACACAATAACTATGTCATTCTAGTTAATATTTTTATTCTTAATTCAATGTTTTATAATAATTAAAAATGCCAAACATCACAGCATGAATTAAATATAATCACAATGTAATAAGAGCATATGAATTTGTGAATGAAATAAGTGAACATGAATGAAAAAATCAACATAGACTCAAAGATTCTTCCACAGGCTCCACAGACGTCCTTGTGTTTGCTCTGTCTGTTTAGACTGGTGACTTTTTAATTAAAAATAATAAATATTCACAATAGTTTTCTGACAATAAATAACATTATTATTCATTATTCATCTGTGGCGAATCGTTATATAAGTGTGGCGAATCGTTATGTGGTGAATCGTTATTGTGGCGAATCGTTACTAATTCATTTGTCCTTGTGTTCCCTCAGTTTTAATGCTAATAGGCTGTTATCATGATACTTTTATTAATAACCAATACCAAGTTAAACTTGGTTTCTTGCACAGTTTTTTTTTATTATTAATATAGTTAATTATTCATATCTATATATGAGTCTAAAGTTGCCCATGTTACATTTTTTCTCAACTCAACAGACACCAAAATAGCAGAAAAATAGGACTTAAAAAACAACAGAACACCAATGTTTTTAGCTGTTTACATGTATCTTGGGTCAAATAAAGACATGTTTAAATACGAAATAAAAAGTTAACGATGAAAAGCGGCAAATGAAATGGGATATGAGGCAACTCATTCCTATGACAAGGTCGAATAGTCCATGGGACGAACACACATTTAGGACTTTCCTAACATATAAACAACTTCAAAGTATTTGAGTTATTACATCTTACTAATTAACGGATATTTTTTGCAAATAATAAGTAATTAAATCCAACCTGAAGACCAGTTTCTTTTTTCGCCATCATCTATTCCATTTTGTACAAACCGCCATGGCTACTTGTCCTGCAAAAGGATTGCGCTAACGCGGACTTAGTTCCGAAGCACAAAATAAACTAAATTCATTTAAATACAAACTAGATACGTTTCTTTTAATCTGTACATACTCCTAAGGTGTTCTGCTGTTTACCCATGTAGCGCTGGAGTTTTAACACTCGGCAACGAGTTCCACTCCATTCCGGAAAAAGAAGAAGAGTGTATTTAAATCGTACAATTATTGTATAATTGTGACGTACTGACGTCGACGTGTTAGTTTCCATGACGTCAATAAGAGTTTGAAATTAGCTTCGTTGCACAAAGCTTGTTGCGAAATATATAAATATAAACATCGCACGAAGGACTTTCAACTTCACCACAGCCAGCTACAGTCCTAATACATCGGATTGACCACTGGATCAAAAATGGCGAATGTGTATACCCGTCAGAACCACTACCCGCGGACCACCACTCATCTTGACTTTAAATTATTCCATGTTGAGAGCCGACCAGAACATAGAACGCTGTCACCCACCCGTCGTGGCAACCCACACCCAGTCGGTTTGAACCACCAAAACATTCCAAGTACCTCTGTAAGTATCATGAACAGTCATGTACCCTTGTACGTCAGTATGTTAACTGAAGACTAAAACTATTTGTTTTCATAATTAAAAGAAACATCTATAAAACAAAATTACTGCATTAATTAAGCACTTTTAGAAGTGGTTTTATTATGTGTGACAGAAATGTATGAATGTAGTTCTATGTGAACAGCAGTGCTGTTATAGTATTCGTATGTTGTTGTTTTGTTTGTTTATTGTTGTTGTAGTTGTTTTTTTATGTTTTTTTTTTTTTAATTATCTGCTGTTTTCGTTACTTTGGTGGTATGACTCGATGTGTGTTAACAATACAAATGTCATTTAAATGCAGCATTACCCAAAACCAATGTGTGTATACATCGGTCTTTAAAAATGCATAAATGCATTAATTACATAGACTTTATACCTGATTTTCATCCGCGTTGGTAGAAATTACCCATTGCATCAATATATTCACTCATACAAGAAACATGCCATTAAACAAACGATCATACAAACACGTCGTCAAATGGTCTGTGGCTAGCACGGTAGGCTACTGCCTCATCACCTTTGTTGCTACCACTGTAGGCTACTGCCTCATCACCTCTGTCGCTACCACTGTAGACTACTGCCTCATCAACTTTGTTGCTACCACTGTAGACTACTGCCTCATCACCTTTGTTGCTACCACTGTAGGCTACTGCCTCATCACCTCTGTCGCTACCACTGTAGACTACTGCCTCATCACCTCTGTCGCTACCACTGTAGACTACTGCCTCATCACCTCTGTCGCTACCACTGTAGGCTACTGCCTCATCACCTCTGTCGCTACCACTGTAGACTACTGCCTCATCACCATTGTTGCTACCACTGTAGGCTACTGCCTCATCACCTCTGTCGCTACCACTGTAGACTACTGCCTCATCACCTTTGTTGCTACCACTGTAGACTACTGCCTCATCACCTCTGTTGTTACCACTGTAGGCTACTGCCTCATCACCTCTGTCGCTACCACTGTAGGCTACTGCCTCATCACCTCTGTCGCTACCACTGTAGGCTAATGCCTCATCACCTCTGTCGCTACCACTGTAGATTAATGTCTGATCACCTCTGTCGCTACCACTGTAGGCTACTGCCTCATCACATCTGTCGCTACCACTGTAGGCTACTACCTCATCACATCTGTCGCTACCACTGTAGGCTTATGCCTCATCACCTCTGTCGCTCGCTACCACTGTAGGCTACTGCCTCATCACATCTGTCGCTACCACTGTAGGCTACTGCCTCATCACCTCTGTCGCTACCTCTGCAGGCTACTTCCTCATCACCTCTGTCGCTACCACTGTGGCTACTTCCTCATCACCTCTGTCGCTACCACTGTAGGCTACTGCCTCATCACCTCTGTCGCTACCTCTGCAGGCTACTGCCTCATCACCTCTGTCGCTACCACTGTAGGCTACTTCCTCATCACCTCTGTCGCTACCACTGTAGGCTACTGCCTCATCACCTCTGTCGTTACCTTTGTAGGCTACTGCCTCATCACTTCTGTCGTTACCTCTGCAGGCTACTGCCTCATCACCGCTGTCGTTACCTCTGCAGGCTACTGTCTCATCACCTCTGTCGCCACCACTGTAGGCTACTGCCTCATCACCTCTGTCGTTACCTCTGTAGACTACTGCCTCATCACCTCTGTCGCTACCACTGTAGACTACTGCCTCATCACCTCTGTCGCTTCCACCATAGACTACTGCCTCATCACCTCTGTCGCTACTACTGTAGGCTACTGCATCATCACCTCTGTCGTACCACTGTAGACTACTGCCTAATCACTACACTAGTTTACATTTGCGTGTAGACATAAGCTATGTGACAAACATGCCTAATAACCAATCCGATAACGGGATAAAACGAATATTTCAAAACAAATTAACGCTTTACTCGCTGATATTTAAATGTAAATAAAACAATTTGGTTAAGATCGCGTATCTTTTTTCTTAACAACTCCACATAAGTGAAGAATCAAATGACAAGTAACCCACCTCTACAAAGGGCTAATACAGTACACAAGGGAATCTTACGTACCAGTTAAAAGCACGGGTGGCAGTTTTATTACCATGTCGCAGACCAATCAACTAATCAAACACCACCGACGTCGTTAATTGCCTCATTTAAATAGATTTATCCATAAAGACGTATTATATAAGCACTTAACAGCACTGTCCCGTGAAGCAGTGTAAGAAACTTAATGGAATAGAATCTCTTATAAGTTATAAGTCAAGTCATGTGCTTTATTCATCCAGGTATACAAGGTATACAACATGAAGAGGTAGGTACCGTTATCAACAGAAATGAATACATGGGGGTTCCGGCAGTGGGGATAATAAAACAAAAAATATGAAGAGCGAGAGGGATAGAGGGAGAGGGGAAGAGAGAGAGAGAGAGAGAGAGAGAGAGAGAGAGAGAGAGAGAGAGAGAGAGAGAGAGAGAGGGAGAGAGAGAGAGTGTTAGAGATACAATATATATTCGACATACATGCATCTTAATACAATTTGATTTTATATTTGCACTAACAGATAGACAGGCAGACAAGCAGAGGAAGAAGTCAGAGGGACATATAGATCTGAATGGTCATATGATATGAACTAATTTAGTTAAAAAAAAAAAAAATATTAAAAAAGCAGCACTACAAAAAAAAAAAAAAACTTCACTACAATATAATATCTTGTATACATAAAATGTGGCGCTTGATATGAATTGGCATTTACTGTTTTTACACGGATACTCAATCTAATGATGTTTAAAGAATATAAAAGTTTTAATATGTGATACTAGTTTAAGGTGTATTTTCTTTTCTTTATGACTCCTGTTTCCATTGAAATCTAAGAATTCTTTCGAAACCGAACCACGACCGAGCCAGTCTAATTTGGATTTTTAGAAATGATAGATTAAGATTTCTTCTATATTTGATTGTCCAAACTATTCCTTATACTTCAAACGCAGAAGAAATTATGTTATCAGTATGAGAGGGCCACTTCCCACCGTTTTCCATTTTACTAACTTAGTTTTCTCTTTTTTTCTAGTCTTACCTGATTTGGCACCCTGATTTTTCAAGGAAGATCGAACGTTATCCAGAAATGTTTAAACACACAGGTAGGAATATCATCATCATCATCATCATCATCATCATCATCATCATCATCATCATCATCATCATCACCATCACCATCATCATCATCATCATCATAATAAAAATAATCATCATCATAATCATCATCATCATCATCATCACCATCATCATCACCACCATCATCATCATCATCATAATCACCATCATCATCATCATCATCATCATCAACATCATCATCATCGGCTTCGTCGCCGTTGTTATCCTGACTTCATCACTGTAATACCTGTTTTGTTGTTGTTGCTTTTCGGTCAAAGTATAGCATGTTTTTTTTTGTCTATTTGTTACATAAAATGATAATTGAATCAATAACGACAATTCATTTTTCGACGTCGAATGTCATAATTATTGTGTTTGTCCCTTTGTTAACAGAGTCAGTCAATTTCTCCTGCAAACATTCCTCCTTTACCAACGGCAAGAAAGATAAAGGTAAGACTGCTTATTGCAATTCAATAATACAAACTGAATTCATATGTATAATACAAATACTGAATATTAAATTCTAATATTAATACAAAATACTAACTACTACTACTTCTACTACTACTACTACTACTATTACTACTACTACAACTACTACTACTACTACTACTACTACTAGTACTACTACTACTTCTACTACTACTACTACTACTTCTACTTCTACTTTTACTACTACTACTACTACTACTACTACTACTACTACTACTACTACTACTACTACTTCTACCACTACTACTCCTACTACTTCTACTACTACTACTACTACTACTACTACTACTACTACTACTACTACTACTACTACTTGAAATAATAATAATAATAATAATAATAATAATAATAATAATAATAATAATAATAATAATAATGGGAACAGTAAAACAGTGTGATTTTCAAGTAGGTTAACTCATAATTAGTAGGTTTGTCAGAACCACGGCTGTCCACAAGGAATGATTGAACGAAACTCCTAGCTCTATGCGGAGATTTAGACTAAACTTGTGATTATTATTATTGTTAGTTCGTTATTCACCTCATCGTCTGTCCGTCCGTCGGATAACGGTAATCGAATGTTGATGAAACTTTACAGAACTAGTAAATTACCAAACCTAGTTACTGGTGGCAACTAATAGCGCCCAGTTTTTTCTTACACCCCCTATCTAGATTGTTGTTGTGCTGTGCACTGTTTTTATTAGATGGCAGTGGCATAAAGTAGCAGTTATTGTTGGTATTGTAAGGCCCGTACAAAATTGGTTAAATCTTGGTTCAAACATCCGGAGCATAGATAAGAATATATGACAAAGTCCTTTGAGCATTGCAACATATACGGTCAGTCGGCAATATAGACCGATTGGGGTGCTTAAACCGGTTTTAAAGAGCTCTAACCTCGCACTTCCTTACGAGTTTCTTAAATGCAAGCAATGAAAAGAAAAAAGCAATGAAAAGAAAAACGATCTCTTTGAAAACAAAATGTCCATGCGCTGATATTTTCTATACGTTATGTCGAAAGAAGTGACGTCATTGAAAAATTATGTCCACATAGTGTTTAGAAAAGAATATGGTATTATTTCGATTTGAAAAAACTACACAAAAATGGTTGACTATAAATTAAATTAACTTTCTGAATCATGAACAAACATGACCAGAGACGAATAAATGGTTGTAGCATCCTGTTCATGTGAAGATGGAATTGAAGAGGCGAGCATGTCAGCATGGCGACCTATCGCGAGAATCATTTGTTTATGCACCTTTGTGAAGCTTTTGTGTAATAAACACACAGATTCTTTGCAGCAAACGACCTTCGAATAGTTTTGGATCATTCTTATTCAGTATAAAACGATCGCGAATATTGTTGAACTGGCCAAAAATGTTGTAAAGTTAAAGAATATTAGAATCTTTCTGAAATATACAAGTCTTGACCTTTTAGTATTTGTCAAATTAGAATGATTTTGGAAAGCCATCTAAAGTAAAACACCGAGTTTTAACACTAGCTGGCTGTGTCATACCTCAGTTGTAACCTGTCTTAATGTATCACTGACCGCATTACACAATTTCAACACTTTTCGTGTTTGTTTTCAGCAGAATTGCCGAAGATTCAGTATACTGAAAATACGATTTCCCGCCAAAGTTATGTCAACCCGTCCCGTTTTGCGGACCTTATGCCTCATTTCAGGCCCAGACTACGCGGGTCATTCCAGTCTGGTCCCATCACAGGCATTGGTGAGTCATGCGATGGCAGCTCTTATGCTGCGGTTTTCGTGTTGTCTTCTTGAAATCAAATATACACCGCACTAAGAACACTTGCACATGTACATTTACCACCATCCACATTTTCAAGTTGAATGACGCATAGAACGACACAACCCACACTCTTATTTAATTTATGTCATTGCTTCACAATCGAACAAATCGTTGTAGTGTTTAGTGTTTTACTGTGTATTTTCCCACAGTCGAAGTTCTAAGCTACACGAGTAAATTGATTTCAAATCGATAACATTGGCGAAACCCGTTTCAATGCAAGCTATTTAAAAATACAACAACAACAACAACAACAACAACAATAATAATAATAATAACAATAATTATAATAATAATAATATAGCTTAGCACGTTTCCTATTGCCATCACCACTCTAACCACCAACATATGTATATATTTATAATGTATTTTTATACTTTCAGTTCCGAACCTGGTCGTGCCGCAGTATTTGCCAGTTATAGAAAAGTAGCGAAGTTAAGATGTATTTAATGTTTTTGTTTGAGACATTTCATGTAAATTGTGACTTTATTTAATAAACTTCGGTTATGTTCACCATTTAACATTTAAGTTTTTCTAATGACCCAATCCCTACTAGTCAATAACTTTATTAATGGAAATAGTTCGTTTTACACTTGAATGTTTTTTTTGTTTTTTTTTTTTTGTTTCGATTGCTGTTGTCTTTGGATTAGTTCGCAAATAGGTATAGTTTATTTTCACATGGTAGTCAATCACTATATTCATATGTCGCTATGCTTTGATATTCAGTATCACTAAGCTATGTGCCATTGAAAAAGTAAGTCTTATCCATATTTTGACTTTCATTGTCGTCGAGAAGGATAAATGTAGGACAAAATATTCTTATCAAAATCATTAAAACGAAATGCCCATTCTTTCTATCATATCCAAAACCATTCTAACAAAAGAACAAAAATGATTAAATAACAACGACGACGACAACAACAACAAAACTTAATACAAGTGTTTTAACTAAAGTTAACAACCAATTTTTATTCCATAGGGCGTCTAATCAATATTTGATTGAATCTTCTCTAGCAGTTGAGTTTAACCATGCCGGTGACAGTTTAGGGGTTTTATCTACTATCTTTAACTATTTTTCTCTCTCACCAATTGGCTGATTGTTTGTTGTCTGATGTTCAAAATATAAAATATTGAATTAAATTGAATTGCTCAAAGCATAATGCCATCCTCGGACAGAAAGTACAATATGTATATCCACCATGTGAAAGATGCAAACATCGCCGAATCCGTTAAACCTGATTTAAGCACACAATATGCTGGAGTTTGTAGAGTAACTTTGACTGAGCTATCGTATAATTAAAATTGTGCTCACATCCGCCAATGAACGGTTTAGAATGTTGATAATTATAAACCGGTAAATCTGATTAGTCTTTGGGACAAAATTAGGTGACTTATTGATCTACTTAATTACACAGTAGAACACACGCTTTGTTGCACTTCTGTTTATTGTAATTTATCATAATTACACAGTATCATCTTCTATATTGTTATTAATGTCATTGTTCTCTGACTCTAATTCAAAGTGTTTTTGCATTAAAATACGAGCTAATAATAATTCAGCTTCCTGATTCTTGGCACCTTGCAAAAACACGATTTTGCAGTTGTAACAACTTACATTAAGAACATTAATTTTGTTTAAGCATCTAGTTTTCAAATTTTGCCCTTAGTGAGTCATTGGTTTATGGTCTGTCTGTATGGTAAAGTCTGGATCATGCAAATAACAGTTTAATTTATGTAAAGTAAAGTTTACAGCAAGAGCTTCTTCCATAATTGTGCTAAATTTACGACTAGTGAGTCCTAGACAATTTGTGACCAATGAAGTGAATTGGGTTTTCATATCCGCTCTTTCTTGTGCTTGATTGAACATCTACAGCCTTTGTGTCGTTATCTGATGAGTCTGTGAATAAACATGTGATTTGCCTACGTCCGGCAAACTTAACGTAGCTAACAATTCCAACTTTTCGATTATTGTTTGAAACATTCTTGACACTTGTCTGTGCATCGCAATGGAGCATGGTTCTGCATGTTCTAATATCTAAATAATTGAAAATGAACTTTATATAGAATAATGACACCTCTAGAAGAACACAGAGTTTTCAATGCCCCCTTTTTGGATCTGGACATGTGCCTTGACTTAAGACAATGTGAGCAATATAATTTGTGGATTCCTGAAATAATTGACATTTCTTTTTGACATTGTTATGTACAGTAGTACACCAGCGTTTAAGGTTACGCTAGTCAGTTTAATGGGTTGTTTATCGTTGTAGTATTAATGACGTATTTCGCATGAGGAAGCCTTCGCGTAACAGCTAGAAAAAACAAGATCATGCTAGAAACTTCATTAATTTTGTTTATTTTTACCTGGGATTCGTAAATGTTCTGGAGACTTCTGCGTTCAAGAAATTCTTTGTTTCTATATAAGGCCTTGTTAACCGATTCACCTGCAGCTTCTATATTAAACCTTTCTGTGTTGGAACTTACGTGGACTTATTATATTCTACAGTGATATAAATATTAAAGTGTTGGATTTGGAATTATATTAATTACATTCGTGTATTGTTCTACCTTTGGATTATTCACCTATGCGTATCTACGAGGCGTATCTACGAGGACATTCTACCGAAAACTCTTCAGGATTATTCGACGTTGGATTATTAATTGGACTATTAAATGGACACTTCTTAAAGGAACAAACTGTAAGCTAACATTTATTTTGCATTCTCATTTTTTTTCTGATATGTTTGTTATTATTTTGTTAGGCCATAGATTTAATTGTTTATTAAAATAAAACATTGTTGTACTAGCTTGTTGCTGGCTGGTTCTGTCTGTTACACCATTTCGTCGTTTAGTAAACGTGCCATTTTATAAATAAATCTTAAAAAGCGATACCGGTCGTAACAACATCTACGTCTTTTTTCTGTTCTCACATTTTCAAAAACAAAAACAAAACAACAAAAGTTTTTTCACCACAAACATTATTTCATCACAGAGATCGACTTGTCATGGCACCGCTAATCTATACACATGTAACAGGAGTGGGAATTTAAATATACACCAAAGTTTCAGTTGAAGATTACTTAGTTTATTTAATACAGAAAATAATTTAGTGTTGTTACGGTAGATATACATTCTATATGGGCAATCGTTATCTGCTGTCTGCTGATCGTGCTCTACTGGACTATGCGCATGATGCCATACTTAATTAGCCTACGACAAATAGATTCGACTGATTGGGCGGTGTTCAGAGCTATGAAAAAGCTGGATTTCGGAAGCACACAGGATTGAAACTGTATGACATTGACTACTCGCGGTCAGTTATTCATGCCTGAGAAGTAGTGCGTGTACAAAATAAAAATGTGTACCTAAAGAGACTAGATGCGTCGTTTTTTTATGTGTCCATGCATGCTTCAAATGTTAACATTAATGCTGTTATCTGTTTAAATTGGAAGTTTATTATGTCGTGTAACTCGGATATATATGGAATGAAGATTTATAAATGAACAATGCCACCTAGAAATACGAATATATTACTTGACCAGACGGAAGGGTCGAAATGGGGAGCGAACAGCTTTGGAGAGAGCGTTCCACTGACCATGCACTATCTACTCGGCCGAAATATTTTCGATATTCTGCGCGGGGTCTAATTGCATTATGCGACTCAAAACCTGGAAATGTTATGACAGAGGTCATTTGTATCATCTGAGCATCTCAGTTTAAAGCTATGCATTCGGAGAGGAATGGTGAAATTTTAGAGTCAGATCACAGGGGTGTAATTGGAAGTGGTTAATTTAAAACTCAGTTTATTTTGGTCGAATCCGGTAGCATGTTTGAGCATTTATTTAGACATATCTTAAGTTAAAATGCGAAATAATATATAACATATATAACATATTTCTATTACGGATGTTTTTAACTCTGATGTAACTGTTGTCCTTATGTTTCTTAATTCCATTGCGTTGTACATTTGATGTACTATTGAATTACTTTGGCCATTGTTTGCTTACCTGTAATCGCTCACAGGGCCAAACCTACATCGCCTAAACAGCACTTCTGATCGCCTTTATGTACATATGGCATTAGGCTAATCCAGGTATGCTGTGATGGTAGAATGCTACACACAACACATCTTACATATGAACATTGAAATATAATTAGAATGTGGTCTTAGCAAAAAGGCTAATGTGTGCTTTTCTTAAAGAGAAAGACGTTTGATTCTGTTATCTAAACCTACGTACCAACCTACGTACCTTCCTAGGTATTTACCTATATACCTACGTACGTACATACGTATGTACCTACCTACCTGAAACCCAGAAACAAAACTGTCCAAACGGTTATATACTCTTCGAGATAAGTTGTACGTTGTTTCGTCATTAAAGGAAAGTAGCGGAGTAATAAAATGCCGCATAGTATTTAGGAGAGGAGAGTATTATTTCTATTAAAAGAACTGTACACAGTTCTTGATTTTAAATTAAATTAAAATTTAATCATAAAGAAAATATGCTTTAGCATTCATCTTCATGTGTTGATGAAATTAAGGAGTCAAAGACCAATGTCAATTAAAAGAAAAGATAGCGCGTAACAATTTTTATACGATGATTTAAATGACAACATAAATTACATGAGCGGGACGTTACACTACAGCCACACTGCACAGGTACAAAACTATTGAATCCCCATTATAGCCCGACTGTTTTCCAAAATAACTGATGGCCATCATAACATGATGAAACACTTCTGCCAATGTTGAAATTTGAATGTAAAAATGTAAACATCGTTCCGGTCGCAATTTATAATAAAACTTAAGACTTAGTGGCGCAGTCAGTACAGCAATGAACCATTCAAGGAGTCTTGTATTTGAATCCTATAAAACATTATTGTCATTTTCTTTCTCTTTCATACTAAAGGCTCCCTAATTTTGTGGACGAATTGAATTTTAACAATACCTTTAAATCACAAGTATTTATACTACTTTTGTACAAAGTCAAACAACCGGCATACAAGAGGTATTGTATCATCTAAGACCAGATGGCTTTAAGAACAAATTATGCTGTCAATCGAAATGAACCTTTGCTCTACGTGTTGCTTTAAATTGACTGACCCTTCCTTGGATGGATTTTAGCAATTTTTAACATAACCCTAGAGGCACAATAGCCCGAATTGCGTCGTTTACTTAGAATTGTATGCCAGTTATGTGTAAATGCGATTTATTTTTATCTTTTTCGTTATAAAAGTAATAAAAAGTCACCACCAATTTGTGAGCTTTAGCGTATAAATGTTCTGAAATGTCTAACTATATGTATTTAAGTGTTTGTTCCATTTAACTTGCAAGTTGAATACAGCCATATTTTGATATAAAATTAATATATCACCACAACCTTGTAAGACGTTTCATGATTTCTATAAAAAGCCCAAAATCAAATTAATATGTGCTTGTTTTAAGTCACTTAAAATTATATCTATTTGCTAGCTATGACATAGTAAATAATTGTTTCATCCTCACCAGGCACGAGCGCCCCGAATATAGTATATGTAATCGTTCCAGGAAACGACTTATGGATGGCGCCATGTTATACTATAAACAATTAAAGTGCGGCGCTTATGCATTGAATTTCGGTTATTATTCAACTTTGGTAAACACCAGAATTAAATTAGAGTGTAGTTTAAAATGCTGCTACACCATGTTTCATGTGTGTATGCACGATTTGTTTAATTTACATTGCATTTGTAACGACGATGCACTATGCACACGTCAAATGTTATGCTTTATTCTGTTGTTTTTGGACCTTTTTTCCATGAGTCAAAAGAAGATTCATTACTACATGAAATTGGAAGACATGAAAATTTGACGGCATTGTCAATCTTTGGCTTTTATCTAAGAGTTTAGATCCTATTTCTTTTTCTTAGATATTTAAATAAATTATTGTTTCACGAAAAGATCCTGCAAAAGGCTGCTTATTGTTGTCCTACATTTTAGTGACATGTGAAGCATAACAACCCAGTCGTCATGAGCCACGCTGCCCAGTTAGATATTTTTTGAACTAAGAAACCAAGTGACCATGTGCATGGGCGAATTCTCTGGATACCTAGAAAAAGTTGTGCAGAAACCTGAGCCTTTTGTTATTATGGACAAGTTTCACATTCATGGACAACAAATATGACCATTATTCAAAGCGTTTCTTGCAATGTATAGATTCATTTGAAAATGAACAATATGTAAAGGCCCCAACTCACTTAAGTCGCCAAACACTGGACTTGATTATTACAAGAAAAAGTGATAAACTGTGTAATATCACAGACCCTACTTGTAGTTATTTTATATCGGATCACTGCTTTGTTACCTGTTTAATAAACCAAAAGCAATCCTCCAATGACTGTGCTCTCTATCAAAAACAGAAATTTGTGTCCAGAGAAACATTTCAGTCAGAGCTTTCAGACATTAAAAGGCTTGTAGGAAAGTCAAGCAATGTAGATGAACTTGTGGTCAACTTTAATGCAGATTTGTTAGCTAGTGTCAACAAAGAGAAAACCATTATATGTAGACCGGGAGTCCTATGGCACAATAAATACTTGAAATTGCTGAAACAAAACCGTCAATCAATTGAACAAATATATTTGAAACACAAAACTGGCATTACAGAGTACATATACAAACGGGTAAGAAACTTCTACAGCCGTACTGTTGCTGTAGTGACTATTATCAAAACAAAATTAGTGAAGCAGAGGGTAGTATGAAAAAGCTTTATGGGGTAACATCCCGGTTGCTAGGTCATGTGATGGACAATCCACTTTCGCCATACCCTGATGATACACATCTTGCAAATGACTTCTTTAGGTTCTTCTCCGACAAACAATCAAAAATAAGAGACAACATCAATAGTGATGAGTTACATGAAACTATAAATATATCATATAGTGTTGCTTTATTGACGGAGTTCAAATAAATCTCTGATAAGAATGTATGACAAAGTCCCATGAGCATTGCATCATATACCAAACTCCGAAAAGGCACAGGACAAGGGTATTTAACATGTAAGTCCAGTGAAAAGTAAGAACAAATTTGTGATGAGTCATTTAACGAAAAGAGCAAACCCGATAGTTACCGTCACTACTTTCGTCATAACATATCAAAGAAAACGTCAGCGCTAGGGCATTTTTAATTCAAATAGATCGGGTTTCTTTTCAGTGGTTGCAATTTAGAAACGCCCCCAGTAATTGCGAGGGTTAGAACTCTATAAAACAAACCGGTTTAAGCACCTCACTCGGTCCTTTTTGCCGTCTGACCGTTCAAATGCGGCATCTGTTTTGTTTGCTCTTTTTGTTAAATGACTCGTCCTTACTTTTACATTTAGCTTCCACGTGAATACCATTGTCCTGTGCCTTTTCAGGGTCTGGTATATGTTGCAATGCACTTAGGACCTTGTCATATTTCCTTATGTAGTTAGTGCCTTAGTCTCAGAACTGATATCAAATGACGTTAATCAGATGTTAATAAGTTATGGAAACAAAAAAGAAGTGTATCGGGAGATATGTTCTTGTCTACGGACACCCTCTTAATTCAGTCGATCGGCACCCTACGTTTAATATGTAAGCAAATATAAACACTTTTATATGAATTTCTTATAGCGTACATAAGAAATAAACAGAACAGAATTTGTTGGCTTTCTCCTTTTATTTAAGTTATGAAGGGGTTTATGATCTTGTTTACGTCCGTAAAAGTATTTAGATTTAATAAGCTATATACTCTCAAAACCTTTAACATAAATAAAACCAGTTAAATATTAATAAACAACGCGCGTGCATTTGTTGTTAGTGGGCGGGTTTAATTTTAGTACTGAACCTATTTACTTGTATGAATGAACGCAAAAACAACAACAGGAAAATGCATTTGAATCAATCGACCGAAACAAGTGAACTACTGAATCATGAATTAATTTACATTAATGTATTATAACAAAATAAAGAACATGTCTTTAGGAGCGCTAGGTATCAACAGAAGCAACTAAGTACAAAGCATACCAGCCTAAATATTGTGTTACGTCATCAGTCCTGTATAATCGTTATTCTTTGAAAGGTCGATAAAATAACAAAAGCAACAACAAAGAAACGTCACATGTGTACCTTAATCTAGACTTCGGTATCTAGTTATCCTTTCTTTTAACATAACATTACCTGTAAGTTTCTTGATTTCAGTAATTTTGTTATCTGTTATTTAAAATGTTCACTCCTTTGCGATGATTTTAAACCCGACGCATGAGGAACTCGAAACAAGAAGCGAAATATTTTAATCATGAGTATGGTAGGCCTTAGTGATTTAGTCTTGTCGCATCTGAACGAGTAACTGTTTTATAAATCTGGCAGTAAAACATGTAAGATTATTATTATTTCTCCTTATTTTGAAATGTTTTGCTGACTCGATCGTAACCTAATGACGTATTATAACGTCAAAGCATTCTTGTTTACACAATTTGACTTTCGAACTATGTGGTACTTTTGTTTCATCTTATGACAATTCCCTTTTTCTGTTTCATCTAGAGACCATATTACGCAAAAAGTTTTTAATAAACTCGTTTGTTCCATTATTTAGGTTGTGCAGTCACCGATATTCTTATTCTTGGCGTTGTTTTAAACTCTGCATATTAGGACAGGAGGAATAACTGTGGTTGCACTGACTACTGAAAAAGAACATAACTATTTTAACACCACAATATAATTAATGTTTTTCTTTGTGTATACGCACCGTGTACTATTTTAGTCACTAAAACGATTCCCACATGCAACTTGTGAATTTTTTTACCAAAGTACAAGTAGAAGAAACAAGTATTCACTTTTTTGAAAAATCTTTTTAAACAGTTATCATCCCAATCTACAAGGTGATGTTCTCAGATGTTAAATGTTCCAGGAGATAAACAGACGTCATGCGCAAATATTAAGCGATATGGACACAGTCGTCTGAATTTCTGCGTCATCACTTATTTCCGAACAAAAATACGCCTACACTTGGACTTTTATGTTTCAAATCATGAGAAAATTCCCGTGAAGTGCTAGTTTAAAGCTCTGTTAACCCGTAAGCACCCATTTGGCATTTGTGTCGACTGATCTTTCAAGTCGGTTACTGTTTGTATTTCTCTTTTTTTTATTATTCATATCTAGGTCACACAAAATAGCAACAACATCACCATATTGTTTAATTTTATTAAATACAAAAACAAATGATAAAGTCATGTTATATTGTTTGTACGTTTTAGGATTTGCTGAGTTCTTTTACTCCCCCCCTCAATCAAGTAATTTCTTTTAGTTTCTATTTCCTTTATAAAAGGAAGCAGAAATTATAAGCGTACATAAGACACGCATGTGCCAAGATAAAGATAATTCAGCTGAAAACCAGGCTGACAAAATTTCATCTTTATCAAAGTGTTACAAAGTGTAGTTTAAATGTTTAACCTATTATTATGCCAAGGTTGTTAGGATTAATTGTATGTTTTTATGAAGCCAATTTTGATTAAATAATTGCAGATGTTCTAGTTTCAGCAAAATAGTACTAGCAGTGCAAACATACAAATTCTATAAAAATTACATAAAACGGAAAACTGACCAAAGCAACGACAACAATCCCTTTGTGAGTCCGTCTTAATTTAATTAAAAAAAACGTAAAAAGCATTGATCGGAATACTTTGAGCCTTAATATAGACTAATCGAAAAGCTGTTGAAAATATGGCGGAGAACGCCTCTTGCAACCTGCTCTCCCATCGAGCCAGGTCGGACAAAACTAAATAACAAGACTATTCAGCCCCTAGCTGTCATGTCATTTGCTTTCTAAAACGCATCTGCATATTTATTTTTATTTTGAAACAAACTGTATGCACACGTTTTTTACTCGTATACATATTTTTAAGTCCCCCCCCCACTTTTTGAATTTTGGACAACCTTGACCTGGCATAGCCATAACATTGTTATTCGCACTGTATACTCTGTATATGTCTTGGGGTTAAGTATCGCTTAAAAACATTACGTATATAATTCGTTTCGTTTTAAGAAATTGATGCGTTAATTTTTTGTAATATGTTGTATAATTACATCTCATTGTGGTCATCTACAGTATCAAAAGAACTAAATTTATAAAATAAAACATATTTCATTTACTAACATGGCATACCTTTTACATTAAGGTATATATGGCAAATGGTGTGAGTCAAACATAGTTATAGATATACAATATAACTAAATACTGAGTGGATGTGGGCGTTTTTAATATTCTTTTAACGTAATGATTGATTTTATTTCCTCAAAATATAATAGCAATTTAATAAAACATTTGCAGCAACACATAATGCATCCTGTATTCCATGGAAATGCTTTATATAAGATAAAGAAAGTCAAGAGTCTCAATAACTTTTTCTGACCTCTTTACCAGAAAATGTATTGCTGGTAGTTACAAGAAATTAATCCAACGTTGTACTGCATTTGCTTGCAAGTAACCTATTTACAGCCAAGAACCTGCATTGCTTTTAAATTACACGATGACCGGACAGGTCGTTGATAATACATGAATATGGTGACATAAAGCCATTATTTGGACAGTCACTTTCGAAATGTGGTCCTTTTATCCCTCTAGTTGTGCCCTATATAGGTATGGCAACTGAAGCAGTCTCCATTCACTTTGGGACTGCTCTGTAAGGTATAACCTAAATTTTACCAAAGATTTTTAGATTTCTTCCTTTCCAAGAATTTAAAATGCTAGTTGCTTTGTATTTTTTTTGCTTTCCCATTAAGAAGTTCACATTGTTTAATGTTTTTTCCAAAGTAATCACCAAGCGATTTTACTACTTCGTTTGTAAATGTATAACCATATGTGTTAGATATATTTTCGGCTTTAATTCTTTAAATACATAAGCCAATTGTTTTTAAAATTTAAGTTTAAGGCCTTATGATTTACCAAGCACCTCAATAATGGACAAGACATCAGGTATATCATTATTGTTTTTTTTAGGAAAAGGGTTGTGTCATCTGCGGGCTGTGTTATTAAGAAAATGTTATCGTTTATGCTTATTCCGTTAAATGAAGGACTATATCGTAATTGAATAGACATTATTTCAGCGAGTATAATAAACAAAAGAACGAAGAGGGGACATCCTTGCCGAGCTCCAAGTGATATGTGGGAATGGTTTGATATCCAGCCATTATTTGCTATATGTGCATTGGCGTTTTTATATAAAGTTTTTATCCACTTAATAAAAAGTCATCAGATTATATGCTGAACATGTAAGGGAGTGTTTGCACAAAAAATGCACGTATAATATGCTGACACCCTCACCTGTATCCTTGGGCAAATCTAATTAGGGCATAACCTTTGCATTAACTCATACCTAGGATTTGGAACACTACCTCATTTGTAAGACAGCAAAGCATGAAAAAAATGCATCGAACGTTCATTCTTTCAAAATCTATAAATACGCATGATGGGGGTGGTGGAGGTGGTGGTGGCGGTGGTCTGGTTCTGCTTAAAACAATTGCTTTCTTAAAAATGACCTCTTTTCATTTCGCACTATTTAAATGTATAAGAAAAAATGTAACTATTCACATCTATTATGAAGTTTTAAATATACTTTGTAATTTTTTAGGAAATGAAGCTGGTCATAACTCATCCAAAGACACTTGCAACTTGCTCCATTCAATGGCTATCATGTTCATCAAGAGGCTGTGGAGGACAATGACAACAATAATACTTACCTTACATACTTATCATATACATTGTTTACCTAAGTCTAGACTGAGGTGTATGGAAACGAGATCAGGCTTGCAGCACAAAAATCATAAATGACTAATTTTAATAGCTTATGTTGACATTATCAAGGATATTTAAAGAGACCAATAGATATTCATAATATTTCTAATGGCATTCTTGTCAGATCTTGCCAAAAGAACTTTAAAAGGAACAAGGCTTTAAAACGTATGTGCCATGTAGTTCATGTTTTGAATAATTATATACTTGTTACATTGTTTCACATCATTTCTTATTCTATTTCATTTAGTTTATTAGAAAGCATTTTTCTTTTAATTCTCTTAATTGTATGAAAAAAGGCATAAGTGATTTTCTTTTTGCTTCATTTGTTGATTATCATTAAAATCATTGTCAAACTGGCAGTATTTTGAAATTGCAAGCTTACAGTATTATCTTCAGCGTCTGATTTAAGTATACAACACTTACAAATGAAATATCAGAAAAAATCTGGAAGGGAAACTTAAGAAAACTTGAAAACTTCATAGTCCCCGGCTCCCTTCTTTACCACAGTGAGAAAGGAAATGTTTTATAATATGAATGTTCAAAGTAGTAACTTTCAAATTGAAAAAAAAACAACACAACTTTGTTGAAGCAGGATGCATGATGGGACTTAATTTTAATTCTTGTCACAAACTTCAAAAGAGCATAAACTGTTGCCATAATTTTAAATATTTAAAGCAATGTTTAGCCTAATAACACAGTTTGCATCTGCATTGTGCATATTGTCATGAACCTACCTAACCTGGCCAAGTTGCTTTAAAATGTAAGGGGATAAAATACATCAACAAAGAGAATGTAATGGTGGATATTTTGATTGACTATTACACATAGGTTAAGTTAAGTCTTCAGTATGCAGTGAGCAACCTCTTATTTCTAATATCCTACATGTATATAATCAGAACTGACATTTTAACCATACCATCCTTTAAACGTTCATTTGAAACATTATCCTATCATTGTATCAACATAAAACTATATACCTATATTCCTTAATAAGGCCATAGAAATATATTGTTTACCAAGATTTTCTTCATATGGTTTTATACCAAAAACAATAAAATGTTTAACTATTGACATTGGGATCCGAACATACATTGAGATATGATAAAATAACAATGTATACATATACATAATTATAAAACAAAAGATATAATAAAGATAAAAATAAAATAAAGATTTGGGACCATGAAGTTGCATAGAGATAAGTTACGTATCTGTGGTCAGGACAACAAAGTTTTACGGTGTTTCTACAAACTGGCCTTCTCTTTATTATTTTAAGTTTTTTAAGTTCATTTTCTTTTTATTGTCTTGAGAGTATACATAAATATCGGCTTTCAGAAACAAACATGTCTAGAAAATGTCCTGAATGTGGATGTCATAAAGTACAAACTAACCAAATAGTATGTGACGTTATTCTTTTAAATTTATCTTTGTATTTCTAGTCGTTTTAAGTCAATATTAAAAATGTTTTGACATTTTAAATGCTTAAAAGCAATATAATTAATAATTTTCTTAAATGTCATAATCGGAACAAAACTTGAGGTTTTAACCACACTAAAACCTAAATTTAATTTAAACACAAAGACTTTGATAATGAGTGGTCACAAACTAGTCAGAGATAAAGTAAAATAGTAACCCATTTTTCTATAAATATAATGGATAATAACAAATGAGTTTTCTTAACAGTGAAATTAAGGTTGTCCATCAGTTTTGAAGTCTGACTTAAGGGAAATCCCAATTGTGCGTAAAAGCAAATTAGATAAAGATGGAAAGTGTTTACGTTTTCTATTAGACAATATTTACATAAAATGCGGTGACACTTTATTTAGACAAGTAATTGGTATCCCTATGGGAACCAACTGTGCACCATTAATTGCAGATTTGTTTTTATACTGCTTTGAACGTGATTTCATGTTAACTTTATCCCCTTCAAACCAAAGCCACATAATAGAGCTTTCAATTTAATGTCACGCTATCTTGAGATATTCTCACTATAGATAATCCTTTCTTTTCTCAAATGATCCATCTGATTTAACCTCCAGAACTGACCCTTAATAAAGCAAATAACTGACATTTAAATGCAGCATTTCTAGACATTGAGATCAATATTTCCAATGACAACGTCTCTACTAAAATCTATGACAAGAGAGATGATTTCAACTTTAGTATTGTGAATTATCCATAACTTAATGGTGATTCACCTCGTGCTAACTCCTATGGTATTTACATATCACAACTTACAAGGTTTACACGAGTTTGTACTAAAGTAGAAGATTTCAATTATAGAAACCTGTTTATTTCTTCTAAACTGTTACAGCAAGGCTTTCGTTTTCATAAATTAAGAAAGGCGTTTTCTAATTTCTTTCACCGCAATGGTTTTATTGCTTCTAAGTATAATAGCAGTATGAAAACACTTATGCAGAAAGGCATAAGCCATCCTGCATTTTATGGAAATGTTTTATACAAGTTAAAGAAGATCAAGGGTCTCAATAACTTTTCTGACCACTTTACAAAACTTATCAGAAAATGTATTGCAGACGGTTACAACCCGGGAATCCTTCGATGTACTGCATTGCTTGCAATTGACCCTTTTACAGTCAAGAACTTGCATTGCTTTTAAATTACACGATGACCGGACAGGTCGTTGAGACTATATGAAAACAGTGACTTAAAGCCATAATTGGACAGTCACTGTTAGATTTCTTGTATCTTCATCTCTCCAGTCGTGCCCTATATAGGTGGGTTAACTTGAGCAGTCTCCATACCCTTTACGTGAGATTGCACAGTAGGTATAACATCGGGATTTTTTGTACCTTTATCAAATATAATATGTCAACTGCGGATAAATCCTCGGCGTTTATGATATGTTTTTTAAACGTATTAACTCTAAACAATACTACGTTTTATTTTGTTGATTTTCTAAAATTCTATTATTTCTTCCGTATTTTTTACATTTCACTTTTGACACTTTTGGCATATGACGTCATGACATTTATGACGTCATTATATTGTTCTTATAATGTATCAGCGCTTGTACTGCTTCATTTTATTTGAAACTACTCTCTCATTTGGTTGCCGAGGCTTTTATCTACTGTACATACAGTACATATGTTGTTTTATTACTAGTTATTATGTATGTACATAAGTTCATTATATCTGTTTTAACTCCCGATGCAGGTGCTTACTGTTAGTTGTTTCACTTTGACGGGATATTTTTATTTACACTGTTAGTTTGATAGAAAAACCTTCAGGAAGTGCTAGGTTGGAGCGCTCAACAAACCAGGTTTAAGCACCCCAGTTGGCCCTTTTGCCGACTGACCGTTCCAAGGCGGCAACTGATGGTTTTTCTTTTTGTGTGTTATGTCTCGTCTCTGTGTTTTTTGTCACATTTACATTTACCTTGCTTGCCTTGGTCTGCAGGTAAATAAAATTTAAATATCTGTGAAAATTTTGATAGGACCTTTTCTTATTTACCTATTTAACTTTTAACTAACACTGTTAGTTTTTGATTTAGACCTCGGCATCCAATTGTGGTGCCGCGACATGCATCGCAACGTCCTGTCTTTCTTGTTTTTTCTCTGCCTCAAACCTCAGCTGTCATGATACTGTCTTGACGATTGCTGACTTAACTGAAATAGGATTGCCAGCTTTCACTGTGAGTTGTCTTTCTATCCTTGTCTAAACTGTATGTCTTTATTATTTGATATCTGGCATAACAGGCCCAGAACATAGGAATATTATGTTCGAATAACCTGGCTGCCTTGGAGCATATAGCTCAACCCTTAAAGACAAACAACAACAACAGAGTTCAACTACACAATAACAGTCATAAAAGTGAAATCCAGAAGAAGATCTAAGACAGTTAGTCAAAGAACCACCGGATCCCGCAGGACAGCTGGAAGACGTCACCACATTAGGACCGATGGCAAGCTTGACTTGACCCCAATCAGAGAAAATAAAAATTGCAATAATGGTTTAATACTGTCTAACCTTAGGCGTTAATAGCAAAGTGGATATCCATTTATATAAATTATAATTTTCTCTGGTTATGTAGGTTATCAGAATCTTGTGATTGCTTTGTTTTTAAAATACATAGGAGCAACCAATTATTATCACATTAGCAATGTCCTCTACTTGGTGGAGGAAGAGCCCAGAAATACATCTGACTAGAACCACCGGCACACTGCAAGAAAGCTGGAAGACATTAAGACCATCGTCGCGAATGGGACTTGAACCCACGTGGTAAGAGGCTAAGCAGTCAGATGAATTACAATCATTGATTCTATCACTATATCACAGGCGCCCCACAATATACAAAAAACAAAATATAAAAAAAAATAAAAAAAAAATAAATAAACAACTTAAACATTACAGTCATAAGTTATTCGAGCTTTATATGAGGTGACAGTCTGATATAGTCTATCATCAAAATATACAACTATGTATTTTTGTGAATGATTGTGTGAATAAGGACTAAAATGCTATAAATTAGTAATTTAAAAACACAAAAAGAAAAACCAGAAATAAATCCTGATTAATGGTCATAGTCCAACATATATGAATATTATGTTTTTATTCATTTTAACAGCTTTTTCTGGCAAGCCCGCAATGTGCAGGTAGAGCATATGTTATATAAAACATGATAAATACCTTGATAAAGCTTTTTTCCACAGTTGCATAATGTCAACTCTCCTCGGAAACCGAAATTGTAACAATATAACTAAATTTAAACACAACATATTGTTTAACTCACAAAAATGACAGCAAAAAACAGTGGAATGTTATCCTAAATTGACATTGTGTTGTGAAAACTTAATATATACTACCGGCTATGTTTATTGTATGTTTTGATAACCTGTATCTATGTTATATATCATAATTATGTGATAGAACACATAGTACTTTTGAAAGAACATTTGAGCCATCCACAATGAACATAAAGGATATTTATGAATGCATGGGTTCTTCTTGGTGGACAGCCAAACCTCTGTCTAGTTATGCAATCTAGCTTAGTCAAAAAACAACAACAAACGTTTCAGCATTGATTTCCGATCCATATTTAAAGATGATTTCGACAGCTAAGAAGTTTAATGGCTCAGCATCTGACCACCGGAACATATCATGCTTTCTTCTTTACCTCCTGAATTATGTGTTTCTATTGTCTGCCGATTCATTAAAATTTTTTGATAAACCGCAATGAGGAAACAATCCCTTAAAAATCCCACAAGACAATGAACGTCAAATTAACTTTGACCTTCTATATTGATATTGATCAAATGCTTGTTTACATCATTTTGAAAAAAACAACATATTTTCACGCTTGTACACTTACCAGTTGATCAGAATCTTTAGAATCTGCATAACGATTTCCGCATTCAATGTCGTATAGACGGCTAACTTGAGATTGTTTTATATCGACCAATTACTTCTTCCACGTTCCTATGTGTATGATAATTTTTATGCCGTTTTAGATTGATTATCTTCTTTTCTTTATACGTTTTCTTCTTACAATCAGTTTACTCATTTGCGCTTTGCTTTGCATGTGTCAAAAAGGAATCGGAGTTCCCAGACAAAAGAGTTCGCGCTAAAAATAGAATAACCGGCCAAAAGTGCTACTAAAAGTTTGCTCTAAAGGTGACTTCTTACATCTTTATCGACACTTACGAGGCTATTTTCTTGTCTTGTCATATTTATTATCAGTAATTCGGTACCATCACAGGCTTTCAAATGGAAATTGAAGACATTTTCCCCAAAAGTAGCTTTTTAGCAATATCGGAAAGATTCGCTTTAATAGTTCAGTTTGGCAATGTATCGTTGATTTTTTGACGTTTATCTGTTGATGAACCGTGTTCGGACTCCACGATACTTTAAACATTCCAACATGTTCATCAAACGATGAACGTTCATTCATAAAATAGTCCGTAGTAAAATAAGAACTGCCCACCTAGCCAAACAGAAATGCACGTGCGCGCTGTCTGCATCACACTGTAGTTCATCAGGAAATTAAATAATGTTTTATGAGAAGTGCATCGCAGCGGTAAACATTGGAAATGTAAATACTATACATGTAACATATATTATAATGTTATTTTATTTATAAATAATATTCTTAGTTAAGTTTTAACTCCCGATACAGGTACTTACTGTTGTCTTACATTATTACACAGTCTGTTAAAAAAAATTCAGGAAAAATTCCAGGTTTGGGCGGTTTACAAGCCTAGTTTGAAGGGTATATCCCGAAGTTTGTCAATTTCATCCGCTCCCCAGCGGAAGAGAACCATGCTACAGACATCAGAATCAAAGGTCAGTAGTACCATCAATATAGATGTGACCAGACATCAGAATCAAAGGTCAGTAGTACCATCAATATAGATGTGACCAGACATCAGAATCAAAGGTCAGTAGTACCATCAATATAGATGTGACCAGACATCAGAATCAAAGGTCAGTAGTACCATCAATATAGATGTGACCAGACATCAGAATCAAAGGTCAGTAGTACCATCAATAAAGATGTGACCAGACATAAGAATCAAAGGTCAGTAGTACCATCAATATAGATGTGACCAGACATCAGAATCAAAGGTCAGTAGTACCATCAATATAGATGTGACCAGACATCAGAATCAAAGGTCAGTAGTACCATCAATATAGATGTGACCAGACATCAGAATCAAAGGTCAGTAGTACCATCAATATAGATGTGACCAGACATCAGAATCAAAGGTCAGTAGTGCCATCAATATAGATGTGACCAGACATCAGAATCAAAGGTCAGTAGTACCATCAATATAGATGTGACCAGACATCAGAATCAAAGGTCAGTAGTACCATCAATATAGATGTGACCAGACATCAGAATCAAAGGCCAGTAGTACCATCAATATAGATGTGACCAGACATCAGAATCAAAGGTCAGTAGTGCCATCAATATAGATGTGACCAGACATCAGAATCAAAGGTCAGTAGTACCATCAATATAGATGTGACCAGACATCAGAATCAAAGGTCAGTAGTGCCATCAATATAGATGTGACCAGACATCAGAATCAAAGGTCAGTAGTGCCATCAATATAGATGTGACCAGACATCAGAATCAAAGGTCAGTAGTACCATCAATATAGATGTGACCAGACATTAGAATCAAAGGTCAGTAGTGCCATCAATATAGATGTGACCAGACATCAGAATCAAAGGTCAGTAGTACCATCAATATAGATGTGACCAGACATCAGAATCAAAGGTCAGTAGTGCCATCAATATAGATGTGACCAGACATCAGAATCAAAGGTCAGTAGTGCCATCAATATAGATGTGACCAGACATCAGAATCAAAGGTCAGTAGTACCATCAATATAGATGTGACCAGACATCAGAATCAAAGGTCAGTAGTACCATCAATATAGATGTGACAAGTAAACAAAGGGTGATTTTTCTATTGAAATGAAGGAATAACGGTGGACAAAGAGATGTGTCTCTGAAAGGAGGTATCTGACAGTTTGTCTATATTTAATACAAGTAACCCCTTTTCTGTGGAAATGTGCATAATTGCTTCCTAAATTCATACTATGTTTTAGCTAAAGGCGTTTTATAACGCTATCTTCATTGATGAACAGTACCAACTGTTAAACATATCGCTTTACACGTAAATTCTATCCACATCTAAAAATAAGCAGGATAAGCTAAAATTGATATCGACGTCAGAGTTGTGTCTCCGGATGATGTTGCAACGTCATCTAAAAGTAACTAGTCACGTATCATTGTTTTAAAAAAAACAAACAAATGGTGCAGCGTGGCTCTGATAGGAAATACGTTTGTAATGACAAGCGGTATGTCATGCTTTACTTTCCACAATTAACACAATTTCAGAATTCACAATTTTGCACCATCGGTATTGCACGGGATCTTTTCCAGATAACAATACTTTATTTGGTTTCATGAGAGACAAAATGATCCGACCTGCTGGAGACCACCTTTAAGCACTCCGGTCAGTCATGTCTTCTGAAAGACCGTACCGAGGAGGTAACTGTGTTTCTTGTCAGTTATTAATTTACTTTATAGGCCTATGTCTACTGCTTGTAAAAAAAATAATATTTGTGGTAATTTTTATTGAACCTTGTATTATATTCCTATTCATTTGATATTAAAAAACAACAATATTAAAGCAGACAAATCAATATACAATATAAAGAGCTTATAATTTGTATTTCATGTGAATTTTAAAGCTATCAACGCTGATATACATTAATATACTATATTAACATTATTATCATATTAATTGTATATAAAATTAATATTAACATCACTGAAATCTATATAAAATGTTCATTACAAAGTTTAAAAATGTATTTAAATCAAACAACAACCAAGGAACGTTTATTATATATATCATCGCTAAAAATTTGTCATTAAAATATTTGAAACAGTGCATATAAACAACATACAAATAGACATACATACAAAGATGTTCATGTACATTTGTCGACTTCAGAATGAAAAGCTTAAAATATATCAGAAAGGAAACAAATCTGGGGATTTGCATTAAAGGGCTCTTACGTTAAAAAAGAAGGCAATGCTAGTCATAAAATTATAAACCGACGTTTAAAGTTTAATTAAAAAATCATTTAAAAAATATTGCTGGCAGTGAACAGTAAAGCGCTTTTTAATCTATATTTTAAAAGCGCTTCAATAAAATAGCGCGAACGAATGTACATTTAAACATAGTAGCACAGAGAATGTTTTATATATTCATGAATGAACCCCAAAGCGGACAAATCTTGCTATATAATATCAACTGCTGTAAACATTTAATTTGGAAAAGCTCTACAAAACCGACAACGCTAGTTAAAAATAGAAGGTTTTAAAATGTGTACTTAAAAGACCTTAAAGCAGACAACTGACCTTATTTCCAGAGAATGTATGCAGCTAAAATTAGGATAAATTTAGAATACTTCTTACTGGACGGTAGAGTTACACAAAAACATGACAATATTAAGGTTTCGTCATATTACGATCAGATAAAAACATACTTAAGCATTTATCAGTCAAACTTTTAGCCTGAGCAAAATCTAAATTCAGAATGAAATTTCGCAAGTGGGGCCAAATACGTAAGTGGGGATGGGGACGATTACAAGGGACCTGTCGAGCGTTGGTTGTTTTTCCAAAAAACAAAATCTGAGCGTCTCCAAAATGGCCATTTTTGTGAAAGTACGATATATCTTGAAACCATTACCGAACCCATCAAAATCCACGGTGACAGTGTCGTCCTCAGTGCGTTTATTAGATTATTTCGAAATAGCTTTTTTTTAAGATTGTCCCAATATGTGTGTTTTTGACATTGTTCTAAAAGGAAATTCCAACGTTATATATACTTATGTGCAGCGGTCCGAACATTGCAGCGCGAAAACGTTCGTGATGCTTAGATGCGCATTTAAAGAGTATACATGTACACAAAACAAAAGTAAACTATAGGTTAACTATACGGCACCTGTTCCTTTTAACAAATCAAACAGAAGGCTAATTTTAAAATTTATTCAAATGCTTTACATTCACGCTAATTCTGTTTTTTTTTTAAAGTTTTCTTTTATCAAACACTTGCAGTTGAAGTGATAAACAACTTAAAGTCTCTGCCTTTCTCAACCTTAAGCTCTGGTTTTAATAAGCAAGGGATGTCGCATAAAGATATGTTTGCAGGAATTCGTCCATAATCGTCTGGGTTATTACTTCTTCCGGTTTATGGAATGATGGTGAGAGTGTTCAAATCGAACTTGCCTTTGAGATTGTAAACGTAGTTTCGTGCTGAAATATATAAGGACAGTGTCGTCATTGAGATAGATATTGATGGCTTTATGAGGCATCTTACAAGAACAAAAACAAAAACAACAACAATAGAAAGCATTTTCAATCGGCATAAGCATCATAAAACAACAAAGCAGTTAAACTGAAAAGGATCACCATATACACCAGTAGTATCGAATTGGAAGTATTAAAATAATTGTTAAAAGGCGCAAAAACAACATCGCAAATAAACGATGTGTCTGCGAATGAAGCAGCAAAAAAGAAAAAAGAAAAAAAAAGAAGATCAACGATGAGAAAGCGACAGTAACGAGGACATGAAGAAATATTTCTAATGTTTTTACGCATACACGTCTGTCTCGCCTAGATCACAGCGTCATTATGATGTACTGTTGTCGTAGCCTTAATTCCATAACTGTAACGCTCATGATCACAATTAATGTGGAGGGTAAACACGTTTCAAACACCAGGCCAGCCCACAAGAAACTTCTCAGACTTGCATTGGGGGCTGACAGTTTGTGAGAGCACGAAATATAGGATCGTAGCAGTAGTTGTATTGTGGATGTCGGCAGTTCAACAAATGACTGCTTTGTCTCTTGTACCACCTCAGACGCCTTTGTGATGCTCCCCAATCGGTCCCTTTTGCCGACTGACCGTTCCTAGGCGGTAACTGTTGGGTTTGCTCTATTTGTTCTCACTTTTACATATGGCTTGCATGTGAATACCTTTGTCCTGTGCCTTTCCGAAATTTGGTATATGTGGTAATGCTCATAGGTCTTTGCCATATTTCCTTATTCATGACCAAAGATGCCTACAAACTGTCGTCGCGGAATAATTTCCAACTATTTATTTGTTTTACGGAATGAGTTAAACGATGTAAAAGTATATTTTGGATTAAAGGTTTGATTATTAACTGTGGCAGTTGAAGATTGTTCATGCAATAAATTACGGCTATATGCAGTTCACATCTTACTGTGTTCTCTGATTTCCAATTGCGATCGCTTCATTAAGTTCATTTTTTCCTCTATGAAATTTTTATATGATTAATTTATTTCCCCTTTTCCGGACAAAGTAGCCAAGTATAAATTTAATTACCAACGTTTGGAAAGGTACTTGTTAAATCCGAGATCAATCCTAAATATTATATCCACCTATTGATGTATCAATCGACCCATCCACCTATCTATCCAGCCATCCACCCACGTATCCATCCACCTATCCATCTACATATCCATCCGGCCATCCATCCACCTATCCATCCGGCCATCCATCCACCTATCCATTTACATATCCATCCATCCATCCATCCACCTATCCATCCAGCCATCCATCTACCTATCCATTCATCCATTTACCCAACCATCCACATATCCACCCACTCATCCGTCCATCCGTCCATCCACCCATACATCCACATATCAATCCACCTAACCACCCACCCATCCATCCAACTATCCATCTCTCCATGCATCCATCCATCCATCCATCCACCTATCCATCCACCCATCCATCCACATATCCATCCACCTATCCGTCCATCCACCTATTCATCCACCCATCCATTCACATATCCATCCACCCACCCATCCATCCATCCACCTATCCATCCATTCGTCCATCCACCTATTTACGTATCCATCCATCCATTCATCCATTTACCTATTTATCTATCCATTCATCCATTTACCTATTCATCTTTCCATCCATCAATCCACCCAATTACCTATCCATCCATCCATCCATCTACATATATCCACTGGGATGGTAAGCCTAAATGACCACTGGAAGTAGAACGCCTGGCATCAAGTCCCTTCGATATTCTAACTATGTCTTATGCACTTGGTCTTTCTTATCATTTAGTTTTGGGGTTCTCGATGAAACGGCTCACTGTTAAATTTCAAAGTTTTTACATTTACTACATAGTTAAGAACAATATCATTTAGTGGCGTTTAACCTATAAGGGCTTCAACGAGTCAGTCAGTACTTGAGACCACGACCAATTCTCGGATCAAACACTCGAGAACTGTCGGTTCTTTTCGCCTGAAAAGGCGCTCGAAATGCTTGTAAGCGATTAACTGACCAGATTAGTGTAGCGTGGTGTAGATATAAGACGACAATGAGAAAACAGTTGCCAAATGCATACCGATACCGTTTCCGATTAGATTAGAGCTCCATGCAACGAACAGTAGCTATTTACGAGCCAACCAGACTGCCCTACTTTCTATCTGTTTACTTATCTACCCATCAATCCATCCACCCATCCATCCACCTGTTTATACTATCTGGTGCTATGTTTATGTGTTTATGTCAAGGAAAACATGAACCTCAAATTCAAAGCAAGGATTCACTTTGCTATTCGCTTTGCTACTATTTTTTTGATAAAATAAGTAAAGTTAAATGTTTAAATTTAAAAGTCTAAAAGCTTGTTGCTTATCCGTATTTATGTAAATTAAGGTGAAAAAAGGGGTTTTAACTAAAATGGCTGAAGCATTAAAAATCAAGCAAAGAAGCAAGCTAACAGGCCACGAAAAGTTGTGCTGCTCGTTATAGATAAACATAAAGAATAAGCAAGCAGAAGTTATAAAAAGCTTACAAATGTTAGTGTGATCGTCCTTGAGAGACATAAACATCACAGCAAAGAAGCAAGAGAAAAAACAGGAAAGGTTTGCAATTTATTGCACGTTCTGAGAAGGCAAATGGCAACAATTAAAGCGTCCCTTTGACATCAGCCAACAACATTTGGGGAACTAGAAGAAGAATTTGCTCCAGTTGGAGTATTGGCAGGCTGCGCGGAAGCAGGTGATGGTGCTACTGCTGTTATTGGTGCTGCTTTTGATGTTGTTGCTATCGTTGTTGTTGTTGTTACTATTGTTGTTGTTGTTGTTGGTGGTGGTTGTGTTGATGTTGTTGGCGGTTGCGGTTGTGTTGTTGGTGGTGGTGTGGGCGAGGATATTGATGTTGTTGTCTTGGTGGGAGAAGGCAGTGTAGTTGTCGGTGTTGTTGTTGCTGAAGTTGTTGTAGTAGTGGGAGTAGTTGTTGCTGGTGTTGTTTTAGGCAGCACTGTGGTAGTAACCCCAGTCATAGGTTTTAGTTCATCTTTGTCCCAAAGTCCCTTTTTGTTATATAAATAGTTCCGTTCTGCAAGAATAATAATAATATAATTGTGTACCCTTTACAATTGTCCAAAACAAGTTAAATCACACTTAATTAAGTGTCGTCAACAATGTCGTAACGCGCCGGTGCTCATTGTCCCAGTAGTCTCATACCTACCATCTTAGAACTATATAACATAAATATATAAGATAACTTTCAAAAGATTATTTATTTATTTTGCACATTGCCCCTATTTTCTACCATCCTAATATACGCTTTGTGAAACGTCGTTCTTGTAAACTATAGACAAGTTTATCAAGATTTGTTACTGGTAGTAATAAAGTTCGGCACGAATACAAAGGCAAGTTGTGTTTAAAATTTGAACTTGATAAAGAATTTGGTACAGTTATGTATTGAAATAATTGAGTGTCTCGCAATTCTACCTTTCTTCGTATCATTTAAGTTAAAAAGGGCCCAATTATTGTTGTCTGATATAAGGCAATATTTTCAGCATTTTTTTACGCACGTAAGTATGTCCTACTTTACAGCTAGGGGCTCACTTCAAGGGGTATCTTTTGATAATGAACTTTTACAAACTTTCATTTCTAATTTTCAGGCAAATTATGTAAAATTAATTTGGGCCTATTAATTCAATAAGAACGTTAGTTAAGAACCATAGAAGCATATCAGCGTTTGATCTAACAGTTGAAAATTGGTGGTCTGGATACAGTACTTGAGATTGTCAAAAATGCTTACTCCCGTTTACATTATTATCGGTATTGTAAACGGCTAAGACCCCATCTTCTCCAAGTCATATATATATATATATATATGTGTGTGTGTGTGTGTCTGTGTGTGTGTGTCTGTGTGTGTGTGTGTGTGCGTGCGTGCGTGCGTGCGTGCGTGTGTGTGTGCGCGTGCGTGCCTGCATGCGTGCGTGCCTGCGTGCGTGCGTGTGTTTATGTGCGGGTGAGTAATGGCGGCCATTGCTGTAAACTTCGTTGAGAAAGTCTCACGTTGCCTTAGGTAACTGTTCATGATTTAACAAAAATGCATGGATATGCAAGAATATGGCATGCCAATTTTATGTTAAGATTTAATTGATAAGGAATATAAATAGTGTCCGATTCCAACTGTCTTACCGTTAATGTCATAGCAACTTCCATAATTGCACTCCCCATAGCCACAACAAGCATGACAGAGAGGTACGGGTGCTCTGTTGTTATGAAGAGCACCCCCACATTTACCCGTATCAGTAGAGTTATAACACCGATCGAATTCCTCAAATACAGCAGTCGTTAACGCCCGGCAAATCTACAAACAAAATATTAGACATGACACTATGCACTATCGTTAAATACCAATCATCAACAGAACAATCTGTAATAAAGTATAATACCAATAACAAGGATTTAATGTAGTTGTAATCAAAATGCTTACAAAAAAGACCAACTTCGAACAAGCAATATGAACCATCAAACTAAATAAGAACAACATTGCTGACTCTGACAAAGACAATTTAACCAAATTATTACAACATAAAATCTGTAAATGTAAATATTCCTTTATAAATATATCATTGCCAACTTTGCTAATAACTATCTTAAACCTTTTAAAGATTAATATATAAGAACGACAAAATAAAACTTGACTTCAAAGCTGATGTTGTAAATTTCAATTAGAAACTAAACAAATTTAAACAACAATTTAAATAGATAGAGCATCATCATAATGTTGATCATTTCTACTAACGTCCAGAAACTAGCTACTATTAACTACATGTATATTTACCATTTTCTTCATGCATCCGTACTTAAAAGATTCTACACCAGCTGTATTGAATTTGCCAGCATAGCAAAACTGAAAATATAAAAAATTGAAATAAACGATAAAAACAACATCAAGTGTGATTTTGTGGTCTTTTCATTCTTCTGAAAAAAAGGTCTAAATCAAGGTGTTAGGACATAGTCTCCATGCGACCTATCGAAAATATGGGATCCATGACTAGTAATGTTGTTGCATTAAATGTTTATGATATAACAGATAAAATAACTTTCCAATCCAGGTCATGTTTCATTTAACATTCATAATACCACGTCAACGCCCAACATTCCCATATATTTAATAAATGAAGCATCATTTTCGAACAACGCACATTTCCGAAAGCTAAATGCAAGCTGGCTTATTTAATTTCAAATAGCAATTATGAAGAAACGATTTCTGGGTTGATCTTTGCATTGTTGTATAATTGACTTACGTGCACAATTTACATATTGACATTAATTTCTGGTTTCTAGTGACCCGCTAACTGACAGGTATATTTGTCTGGTTTCTAGTGACCCGCTAACTGACAGGCATATTTGTCTTGTTTCTAATGACCCACTAACGGACAGGCATATTTGTCTGGTTTCTGGTGACCCGCTAACTGACAGGCATATTTGTCTGGTTTCTGGTTACCCGCTAACGGACAGGCATATTTGTCTGGTTTCTGGTGACCCGCTAACGGACAGGCATATTTGTCTGGTTTCTAGTGACCCGCTAACTGACAGGCATATTTGTCTTGTTTCTAATGACCAACTAACTGACAGGCATATTTGTCTGGTTTCTAATGACCCGCTAACTGACAGGCATATTTGTCTGGTTTCTAGTGACCCGCTAACTGACAGGCATATTTGTCTGGTTTCTAATGACCCGCTAACTGACAGGCATATTTGTCTGGTTTCTAATGACCCGCTAACTGACAGGCATATTTGTCTGGTTTCTAATGACCCGCTAACTGACAGGCATATTTGTCTGGTTTCTAATGACCCGCTAACTGACAGGCATATTTGTCTGGTTTCTGGTTACCCGCTAACGGACAGGCATATTTGTCTGGTTTCTGGTGACCCGCTAACGGACAGGCATATTTGTCTGGTTTCTGGTGACCCGCTAACTGACAGGCATATCTGTCTTGTTTCTAATGACCCACTAACGGACAGGCATATTTGTCTGGTTTCTAGTGACCCACTAACTGACAGGCATATTTGTCTGGTTTCTAGTGACCCACTAACTGACAGGTATATTTGTCTAGTTTCTAGTGACCCGCTAACTGACAGGCATATTTTTCTGGTTTCTGGTGACCCGCTAACTGACAGGCATATTTGTCTGGTTTCTGGTTACCCGCTAACGGACAGGCATATTTGTCTGGTTTCTGGTGACCCGCTAACGGACAGGCATATTTGTCTGGTTTCTGGTGACCCGCTAACTGACAGGCATATCTGTCTTGTTTCTAATGACCCACTAACGGACAGGCATATTTGTCTGGTTTCTAGTGACCCACTAACTGACAGGCATATTTGTCTGGTTTCTAGTGACCCACTAACTGACAGGTATATTTGTCTAGTTTCTAGTGACCCGCTAACTGACAGGCATATTTTTCTGGTTTCTGGTGACCCGCTAACTGACAGGCATATTTGTCTGGTTTCTGGTTACCCGCTAACGGACAGGCATATTTGTCTGGTTTCTGGTGACCCGCTAACGGACAGGCATATTTGTCTGGTTTCTGGTGACCCGCTAACTGACAGGCATATCTGTCTTGTTTCTAATGACCCACTAACGGACAGGCATATTTGTCTGGTTTCTAGTGACCCACTAACTGACAGGCATATTTTTCTGGTTTCTGGTGACCCGCTAACAGACAGGCATATTTGTCTGGTTTCTAGTGACCCACTAACTGACAGGCATATTTGTCTTGTTTCTGATGACCCGCTAACTGACAGGAATATTTGTCTGGTTTCTAGTGACCCACTAACTGACAAGCATATTTGTCTTGTTTCTAGTGACCCGCTAACTGACAGGCACATTTGTCTTGTTTCTGATGACCCGCTAACTGACAGGCATATTTGTCTGGTTTCTGGTTACCCGCTAACTGACAGGCATATTTGTCTTGTTTCTAGTGACCCGCTAACTGACAGGCATATTTATCTGGTTTCTAGTGACCCACTTACTGACAGGCATATTTGTCTTGTTTCTAGTGACCCGCTAACTGACATGCATATTTGTCTTGTTTCTGATGACCCACTGACAGGCAAATTTGTCTGGTTTCTAGTGACCCGCTAACTGGCAGGCTTATTTGTCTTGTTTCTAGTGACCCCCTAACTGACAGGCATATTTATCTGGTTTCTAGTGACCCTTTAACTGACAGGTATATTTGTCTGGTTTCTAAACCAGAAATGAACCGCAAACTGTCAGGCATTATAATCTGGGTTCTGATGACTCGCTGTCAGGCGTTATTGTCTGGTTTCTCACAACTCCTTGTCAGGCATTTTTGTTTGGTTTCTAATGAACCGTCAACTGCCAGGCATTTTTGTCTGGTTTCTAATGACTCATCAACTGACAGGAATTATTGTCTTGTTTCTAATGACTCGTCAACTGCCAGGAATTATTGTCTTGTTTCAATGACTCATCAACTGACAGGAATTATTGTCGTTTTTTTCTAATGACTTGTCAACTGCCAGGAATTATTGTCTTGTTTCAATGACTCATCAACTGACAGGAATTATTGTCGTTTTTTTTTCTAATGACTCGTCAACTGCCAGGAATTATTGTCTTGTTTCAATGACTCATCAACTGACAGGAAGTATTGTTTTTTTTTCTAATGACTCGTCAACTGCCAGGAATTATTGTCTTGTTTCTAATGACTCGTCAACTGCCAGGAATTATTGTCTTGTTTCTAATGACTCGTCAACTGCCAGGAATTACTGTCTTGTTTCTTATGACTCGTCAACTGCCAGTCAATATTGTCTGGTTTCTAATGACTCATCAACTTACAGGAATTATTGTCTTGATTCTAATGACTCGTCAACTGCCAGGAATCATCGTGTGGATTCTAATGACTCGTCAGCTGCCAAAATTATTGTCTGGTTTCTAATGACTCGTCAACTGCCAGTCATTATTGTTTGGTTTCTAATGACCCGCATACTGTCAGGCATTATTGTCTGGATTCTAAAGACCCGCTAACTGACAGGCATATTTGTCTGGTTTCTAGTGACCCACTTACTGACAGGCATATTTGTCTTGTTTCTAGTGACCTCCTAACTGACAGGCATATTTGTCTTGTTTCTAGTGATCCGCTAACTGGTTTCTAATGACTCATCAACTGACAGGAATTATTGTCTTGTTTCTAATGACTCGTCAACTGCCAGGAATTATTGTCTTGTTTCAATGACTCATCAACTGACAGGAATTATTGTCGTTTTTTTCTAATGACTTGTCAACTGCCAGGAATTATTGTCTTGTTTCAATGACTCATCAACTGACAGGAATTATTGTCGTTTTTTTTTCTAATGACTCGTCAACTGCCAGAAATTATTGTCTTGTTTCAATGACTCATCAACTGACAGGAAGTATTGTTTTTTTTCTAATGACTCGTCAACTGCCAGGAATTATTGTCTTGTTTCTAATGACTCATCAACTTACAGGAATTACTGTCTTGTTTCTTATGACTCGTCAACTGCCAGGAATTACTGTCTTGTTTCTTATGACTCGTCAACTGCCAGTCAATATTGTCTGGTTTCTAATGACTCATCAACTGACAGGAATTATTGTCTTGATTCTAATGACTCGTCAACTGCCAGGAATCATCGTGTGGATTCTAATGACTCGTCAGCTGCCAAAATTATTGTCTGGTTTCTAATGACTCGTCAACTGCCAGTCATTATTGTTTGGTTTCTAATGACCCGCATACTGTCAGGCATTATTGTCTGGATTCTAAAGACCCGCTAACTGACAGGCATATTTGTCTGGTTTCTAGTGATCCGATAACTGGCAGGCATATTTGTCTTGTTTCTAGTGACCTCCTAACTGACAGGCATATTTGTCTGGTTTCTAATGACCCGCTAACTGACAGGCATATTTGTCTTGTTTCTAGTGATCCGCTAACTGGCAGGCATATTTGTCTTGTTTCTAGTGACCTCCTAACTGACAGGCATATTTGTCTAGTTTCTAGTGATCCGCTAACTGACAGGCATATTTGTCTGGTTTCTAGTGACCTCCTAACTGACAGGCATATTTGTCTAGTTTCTAGTGATCCGCTAACTGACAGGCATATTTGTCTAGTTTCTGGTGACCCGCTAACTGACAGTCATATTTGTCTGGTTTCTAGTGACCCGCCAACTGACAGGTATATTTGTCTGTTTTCTTTTGAACCGCAAACTGTCAGGCATTATTATTTGGTTTGTAATGACCCGCCAGTTGCCATACATTATTGTCTGGTTTCTAATTACCCGTCAACTGTCAGGCATTATTGTTTGGTTTGTAATGACCCGCCAATTGCCATATATTATTGTCTGGTTTCTAATGACCCGCCAGTTGCCACATATTATTGTCTGGTTTCTAATGACCCGCCAGTTGCCATACATTATTGTCTGGTTTCTAATGACCCGCCAGTTGCCATATATTATTGTCTGGTTTCTAATGACCCGCCAATTGCCATATATTATTGTCAGGTTTCTAATGACCCGCCAATTGCCATATATTATTGTCAGGTTTCTAATGACCCGCCAATTGCCACATATTATTGTCTGGTTTCTAATGACCCGCCAGTTGCCATATATTATTGTCTGGTTTCTAATGACCCGCCAGTTGCCATATATTATTGTCTGGTTTCTAATGACCCGCCAATTGCCATATATTATTGTCTGGTTTCTAATGACCCGCCAGTTGCCATATATTATTGTCTGGTTTCTAATGACCCGCCAGTTGCCATATATTATTGTCTGGTTTCTAATGACCCGCCAATTGCCATATATTATTGTCTGGTTTCTAATGACCCGCCAGTTGCCATATATTATTGTCTGGTTTCTAATGACCCGCCAGTTGCCATACATTATTGTCTGGTTTCTAATTACCCGTCAACTGTCAGGCATTATTGTTTGGTTTGTAATGACCCGCTATCTACCAGGCATTATTGTATGCTTTCTGATTACCATCCAACTGCCAAACATTATTGTCTGGTTTCTCACAACTCCTTGTAAGACATTATTGTCTGGTTTCTAATGACCCGCCAATTGCCATATATTATTTTCTGGTTTCTAATGACCCGCCAATTGCCATATATTATTGTCTGGTTTCTAATGACCCGCCAATTGCCATATATTATTGTCTGGTTTCTAATGACCCGCCAATTGCCATATATTATTGTCTGGTTTCTAATGACCCGCCAATTGCCATATATTATTGTCTGGTTTCTAATGACCCGCCAATTGCCATATATTATTGTCTGGTTTCTAATGACCCGCCAATTGCCATATATTATTGTCTGGTTTCTAACGACCCGCCAATTGCCATATATTATTGTCTGGTTTCTAATGACCCGCCAATTGCCATATATTATTGTCTGGTTTCTAATGACCCGCCAATTGCCATATATTATTGTCTGGTTTCTAATGACCCGCCAATTGCCATATATTATTGTCTGGTTTGTAATGACCCGCCAATTGCCATATATTATTGTCTGGTTTCTAACGACCCGCCAATTGCCATATATTATTGTCTGGTTTCTAATGACCCGCCAATTGCCATATATTATTGTCTGGTTTCTAATTACCCGCCAACTGCCAGGCATTGTTGTCTGGTTTGTAATGACCCGCCAACTGCCAGGCATTACTGTCTGGTTTGTAATGACCCGCCAACTGCCAGGCATTACTGTCTGGTTTCTAATTACCCGCCAACTGCCAGGCATTACTGTCTGGTTTGTAATGACCCGCCAACTGCAAGGCATTACTGTCTGGTTTGTAATTACCCGCCAACTGCCAGGCATTACTGTCTGGTTTGTAATTACCCGCCAACTGCCAGGCATTACTGTCTGGTTTCTAATTACCCGCAAACTGCCAGGCATTACTGTCTGGTTTGTAATGACCCGCCAACTGCCAGGCATTGTTGTCTGGTTTGCAATGACCCGCAAACTGCCAGGCATTACTGTCTGGTTTGTAATTACCCGCCAACTGCCAGGCATTACTGTCTGGTTTCTAATTACCCGCAAACTGCCAGGCATAACTGTCTGGTTTGTAATGACCCGCAAACTGCCAGGCATTGTTGTCTGGTTTGTAATGACCCGCAAACTGCCAGGCATTACTGTCTGGTTTGTAATTACCCGCCAACTGCCAGGCATTGTTGTCTGGTTTGCAATGACCCGCAAACTGCCAGGCATTACTGTCTGGTTTGTAATTACCCGCCAACTGCCAGGCATTGTTGTCTGGTTTGCAATGACCCGGAAACTGCCAGGCATTGTTGTCTGGTTTGCAATGACCCGGAAACTCTGCCAGGGATAAGTGTCTGGTTTCTAAAGACACGCCTTATTGTTTAGTTTCTAATGACCCGCGAGCTTTTAGGCATTATTTTCTGGTTTCTAATGACTCGCCAACGTTCAGGCATATTTGTCTAATTTCCAATAACCCGTTTACTGCCAGGCATATCTGTCGGCTTTCTAATGACCCGCTAACTGTCAGGCATATCTTTTGTGGTTTCTAATGACCCTTCAACTGTCAGGCATATTTGTCTCGTTTTTAAAGATCTGCCCACTGTCAGGCATTATTGTCTTGTTTCAAATGACTCGCCAACTGTCAGGCATTATTGTCTGGTTTCTAATGACCAGCAAACCGTCAGGCATTATTTTCTGGTTTCTGATGCCCCGCAAACTGCCAGGCTTTATTACATAGTTTCTGATGTCCCGCAATTATTGTGTAGTTTGTATTGACCCGCCAACAATCAGGCATTATTTTCTGGTTTCTAATGACCAGCAAACCGTCAGGCATTATTTTCTGGTTTGTGGTGACCCCCTAACTGCCAGGCATTAAACACAAGGTATTTTTGACTGGTTTCTGATGTCCCGCTAACTACCTGGCATTATTTCCTGGTTTCTTAGACTCGCCAACTGCCAAGCATTATTATCTGCTTTCCTTGACACCATAAGACTGCGAAGGTACCGAAAGACAAAGTCTAATTGTGTATGCAAAAATTAATGTTTTTCTTGGATTCGGGTTCTGCACTTTAGGAATACATGTAAACGCCAGTCAACGTGGTCATTTAAGCGGCACATGTCAAAAAGACAAATAAGTAATTCTAACGGTGTAGAGGCAGTGTTGAATTAAGTTTCACCTAACGTATCATAGGGAGAGAAATGTCCAGAACCCGGGACCATTGGCTTACAGGGTGAATGATCTAAGGCGATTGAGCTAAACGAGACCGCCTACACATTGTCCCTCTATTACCTGGCTATATACATCCCGGGCGAGTTCAAAATTTATCCTAGACTTGCCACAGACCATATGCTCCACATGTCACTCACACGCACTTAAATAATCCTATACACTACACCTATCGCTTTTTGAAGAAATTTGAATACATCCGAAGGACGATTGTCCCGAGGACGGAATTACCCGAGGACTTCCGCTTGACGAGGCATAACTGTTTTATACAAAATGGAACTCATAGAAAACATTTTAATGATAAAAATGCTCACTCTCTTTTTGTCACCTTAGACATTGGCTCCTAGTCTAAAGACAAATATTGACATTTTCAAAGGACAAACCTTCTATTGAGGATGCTCATTTCACGAGGAACATCGCAGGTAACTACATAACATGGTAAAATGTTCATGTGTATCTTGGTTTAAAGGTACAACGTACTAGCTAAAAAGTTAATACACACCTCGTCATGCTGACACACGGTGTGGGTGGAACAATCAGCTGGGTGTTCTACCTCCGACTGAGTCGATAAGGAGTGGTCACAGAAATAGCATAAGCTGGCATTGATCAGTTCTGTAAATAGTCATCATCAATATAAGCACACCCGTAACCATCATCATCATCATCATCATCATCATCATTATCATCATCATCATCATCATCATCGTCATCATCATCATCATTGTCGTCGTCGTCTTCATCATCATCATCATCATCATCATCATCATCATCATCATCATCATCATCATCATCATCATCTTCATCATCGTCGTCGTCGTCGTCATTATCATCATCATCATCATCATCATCATCATCATCATCATCATCATCATCATCATCATCATCATCATCATCATTATCATCATCATCGTCATCGTCGTCGTCGTCGTCATCATCATCATCATCATCATCATCATCATCATCATCATCATCATCATCATCATCATCATCATCATCCATCATCATCATCATTATCATCGTCATCATCATCATCATCATTATCATCATCATCATCATCATCATCATCATCATCATCATCGTCGTCATCATCATCATCATCATCATCATCGTCATCATCATCATCATCATCATCATCATCCATTATCATCATCATCATCATAATCATAATCACATCATCATCATCATCATCATCATCATCATCATCATCATCATCATCGTCTTCATCCTCCTCCTTCTCCCCATTATCAATTTTATTTATGTATTTAACAAAAAAACTTGTTAATGTTCAAAGAAATAGGTTAATAAAAATGCGAAAATATTGATACTGATACACTAAAGTTACAAAATGACAAAGTAGTGGAAACCACCTTAAATGTAGATTGCGTGTCACTTACTGTTTTCAATGCCACACAGCTTGGTGTTACAGCCTACCGACGAATCGCAACATCTGTGAACAAACGTTTTTGTAAGATTGTGCCATGGTCGAAAAGTGTTCAAAATATTACTTAGCAATTGTAAAATTATTTCCAAAACATGTTTTAACGAACGTAACCGAACTGGATAAGTTAGAGATGATAGATGTATTAGTTTTCAGCAGGAAAAGCTGAAATCTCAAAAGAACACTTGTATTTTAACCTTTCACCATACTAACCATCTGGTTTTCCGATTTTTAGTATCTGAGCCAAATGCGTCTGCAAGCTGTTTTGATTAAAAACGTATGTAAACTTTTGTTAAATTTAAACTGTTTTCTTTCTTAGGTTGCCATATTAGAAAGGAAGTTTGTCTAGGAGAAGGGAAACTAAGGAGCTGGGGTACTTCAGGCAGATCGTCGCTAGATGCTGGTGAACGATGCACAGAGGACAGTAGTTAACTACATAATATGGTGTTCATAAGAGAACAAGTTGACCCTGTGTCATTCCCATACGTACTTACCACATTATTGTCTAAGACACTGATTATTCCCTAGTACTCATCGAGATGAAGTTTGTCGCCATAATGATTCATCAGGAAAAGAGAAAATCGGTCTCGCAGTTATGCCATCACGGTTCGAACCACAGACAGAGTATTAAATGTGTTACTAGTCTAGCAGACATTCATGTGACCGACGGGAGTACTTCCGTGGGGAAATCATTTAAACGGCAAAATTGACATTTGGCAAGACCGCTGACTGGTTTAAGGTCCACTTTGACAAAATGATACCATTCATTGATAAAATGGACACGTTGTTATTACGTATAAAACGATTCTTGTACTGAAACCAACCAGATCAGAAAAGAAAAAAAATCTGCAAGCTGCTCATCACTGTGTCCAGAGATCTGATGATACAAGCAACGACAGGATAATGCAGCACGACATAAAGCAGCGTCCACCACGAAGGAAGTCGCTCAAATAAAATCTACATATATCGAAGTTATCTAGGGCAATGAGCAACATATGGATCGCTGGGAAGAATACGTCTCTGATGTCAATACCAGCTTTACCAGATAGGACAAGGTCAAGGAGAAAGCACTGAATCTGTTGAGAAATGACCAATTGTGAAGGAACTCGACACTGCACCAGCTGTCATAGAACTGACACGACGCTAAACGCAGTCGTCACAGAACAATTTTAGACAAGGATGACCCCCCCCATCGAGGTGGTGAAATGTTGCTCCTACATGATGAATGCAGAAATGCACGAGATTTTCGCCCAGTGCCGGACAGAACGTGCAGTATCACAGGACATGCGAAATGCATATGCTGTCCTACTGTACAAGAAACAGGAGCTATTGTTCCTTGGGCAAGTTGTTTGCCAGGCGTGTGGTAAAGAGGCTTTAAGGCTTGCTGAAACAATGATATGAAGTTGTTATCACTCAGCAGAAGATACCAAGCCCCTTATCTACATATTATACATGTACATGTATACATTATACATTATAGATATAAACACAAACATCAAGACTGCCGATTACAAATTGAGGTTGCTCATTATGTGTGTACTTCCGGTCCGTTATCTCCAAACATGCACACAGACAAAGGCAGCTTACACAATCTTTGGACTAACCAGAGTATGGAGAAACAAGTGGCTATCTTCGCATTCCATGATCGTTGTTTTTGAGCACAGTTTTCTTCAAGGTCATGGAGCCTGCGCACCATTGACTTATATTCCTGAAAGCTATTTATTTTCGCTGCTCAAGTCAAATCCTGGTTATAACCTAGCAAAATAAGATGCCAAACAATTCTGTCCAAAATAAAGCTGGAATCGTAAGCACCTGGCACTGTTAACAAGATGTGTTTGGCTTGAGACATGGTACACATGGAAAATAACCACGAACCTTAACACCGAATTAAAAGATGGAAACGCGTAGCAGGAAGACCCTAACTGCGCTATTAAGATGCTTGTAAACAGAACTATGGTATTGCATCTTTTTGCATAAAATTGATAATAAATACTAAATATCCGCTTAGCTAATGTGTGCTTTGCTTTAGTTCTTTAGTTTACAAACCAACTGTAAATAAAATTAAATCTTTTGTTTACATATAGATTACACATATATACATACATATAGTTTTACTTTGAAAGTACTCAATCTTAAGAAAGAAAGAAAGAAACGCGCGCGATGTCGTTTTCGCCTAAACTAAAATGTACTTACTTGGAGCAAGCGACTAAACCTTCTCTCTTTGCGATGTGAATTTTGTCGTCGGCATTACGCTTTCCAAACAGACCAGAAGTTGTACTTTGGCACACCTTCGGGTAAAAAAGTAATCATAAAGTTTATGTACATGGAGCCGAGAAGCTGCATTTTTAATTTAAATACATGCAATTGCCACTACCCAATCAACCGATGTGCTATTTATAATTGACGTAGAACCATAGCTTGTATTTGAACGGAACCTGTTTTAAAGTTGGCAAATATGTGCAATTTGTATTCGAAAAAAGTAAGGTAACGAATATTTTCCATTGTTTTAATATTTTTTGTGAGAAGTAATACCGAATACATCATGTGCGTGTATGCACAGCTTACAGCTTTGTTGACAATAGACGCCATTCGAATTTATCATGTTTGCCTCTGGACTCAATCATCAGGTTTTGACTCAGTCCAGGAATTGATATACTTCTGTGTTTAAAGTGAGTTGGATAAATGTACAGTTCTTAGAATGTTTATTTAAAGTAATTTGTAAAAAGAAATGTTTTTGAAGGGATGTCGAATGTTACGAAATCAGTAACCAATTTTCCGATTCCCTGTTCAAAGGTTTGACCTGCTAATGGTTAACTCTGAGAATAGCACCACCATGTATTTGGCTATGTGCAGTAGAAGTTCTGTATTTACAAAGATCATAAGAAAACCTCATTGATTTGTCTAATAAACAATTTACTTTCATTTATATAAAATAACAGAGACACAGTCTCATCAAATAAGTACAATTTTTAGAAGCCACCCCATTTCGAAACATACCCACAGCATCATTTGACAAAGGCATTATTGTCTTGGTAATCTGATCATTTAAGGTTATGATAGCGGGTTCATAGTGAGATGAAGCTAAAGTGTCCAAGACCAATTTTTGTCAAAGGACATTTTTACAATAAATTAAATGACAGTATAGGTGACATGCATGGAAAAAATCTTTGCAATCGTCATACTTCAGAAGAAGCAATGTTGTTAGCATAAAGACGAATGGAAGTTTACTTACATCAGTTGCTCGGCAACCGCCATTGTAAATGATATCAAGTTGGTCCGTAATCACCGACTCCATGTAACAGTCCTGCAAATACGACTAAATGTGTCATTGTGTCATGGAGATGAAAAAGAAGAATGTCATATCAAAGAAATCAAATTAATATTCGGAAATCAACTGAGTCATACTTACAATTTACAAAAACAAACATTTAGCAAAAGCAAGATTAAACATAAATACCACTTCTTTGACTTTGTTTGTGTCACGCCATTGTAACGTTATTTATAATTTAAATATTGTAAGTGGCGTTATCACAGTTGTCAATCTTTTCTTGAGTCAATCATTGAGGTCTTCTGCCTTCGTTATTGTATTAATTACGCATTTGGCACTATTACCGTGATTATTGAGAGCATGTTTATATATTTAGATTATGCTTTGGCATTAAAATCTTATATATCAAATACTATATTTAATATTATTATTACACTTTCATGCCAATGTTTGCACAATATAACTTACTCTTTAAACAAATTCGCGTATATTTCTTCGTTTAGATTTAACGACAGTTATCGTTTCTTGTAACGCCAACAAACATCAAAAGATAATGTTACCTCGTTTGCGTCACACCTTACATCGGTTGTACAGTCACCAAGATTCTTGGCGTTGTTACAGACTCGGCATTTTAGGACTGAAGGAACAGTCGTGGATGCGGCGGCTGAAAGACACACACAAAAATATGTTCAACGGTATTCTGTGATATTTTAATTTTGTTTTAAAGTCAACGCGTAGGCATAAAGATATGGAATAGCGGCCAGTAAGTCGTCTTTCGCTTATAACTGTTGACAGAGCCACCGTTCAAATATAATTGAAAAACAAACCAATAGCGTACAACAAACTCAAAAAAAAACCCTCTCAAAATTCATCTTCGTCTTTCAAGGCTTCGAACCTTAGTGGTCTGGGACTGAACTTCAAAATTCCTTGAGACAAATTATAGATGAACGTCATATCCAGCTTAAAGCAACTGGACACAGTTGTCGTCAAGCCATATATCATTACATAATATGCTTAAGTAAAACATGCCTAAATGAGTATCAGTATCAGCGATGAAACGTGTGTGCAGAGGGTGTGATGATTTCATAAAGCACGCAAAACAAGACCACTTTCTTCAGCCCACCTGGAAAATTATGAACGTTTTCAAATACCTGTAAATTTGAAAACGTTTTAATACACACATGGGGTACAGTGAAAGCCTTTGAATTGCTTCATTCCGCGTTTTCAAATGCGTACGACAATTGTTTACCAGATTCGCATAGAAGCATAATGGACCTACCATAAGATTTTTGAACAAACGTTAATGCAAGATAGCAACAGACACATCACTTCAACATTTAAAAAATACTCATAAATGTCCATGAATCACAAGCTCTATTGAACAGCATAGACATTTAATTAAAAAAATCAAATACAAGATAGTACAAGAAAAAATTATTGCAGAGCATCAAAGTCGCCGGAACTAATATATCAGAAAACTACCCATATTTAGCATAGTAGCATTTAGCACCATATTTTGATTTTGGAATAAAAATCGTTAAAAAACTTATGTTGTTAACTGAGTAAATTTGTAAGTGGAATGGCACTTTTTATTTAATACCTAGGGCAACACAACAACATCTGTGAAATACACCTACTCAGCATGTCTCACAAAGTCTCCAGACAAAAAATCGTGGCACGAATTTAAAATGGTACTAAGTCAACAACGTCCGCCTTATCGCGAGAAATCTTTACAACACACAACACGAACATTAAATTTATATGACCTATTTTTTCTTCACAATATGTCTCCACAATTAATATTCATTAATACAAAAGAAATACCATGAACTTAAAATCTTAACAAACTTTGAGTACCGAGCAAATATCACACATATATCTATCAACGTGTTAAAGCAAATGTGTTTGATAATTAGTGCAGTCTGTCCAAATCTTAACCAAACACACCACCTGTAATTGCTGTAATATTTACCGAGCTGTAATTGCGCGATTCGACCGCAAAAGCTTTTTATTAGGTTGTAATAAAATACTAATACTGCGATTATTGATTGACCCAATAAAAGCTAAACATGTAATAAGTGTAAGGCGTATAAAATATCAATTATAAAATTTCATTAGTTTGCCGATAAAGTCGCCTTAAAGGGGAAGAGTTAATTTTGAAAAAAAATAAATCGATGGTTATTTGAAAACATTTTGAGTTCCGGTGACCATTTAAAGACGTACAATATTATTATCATTTGGTAAAATTTTAAGAACCCCAAATGGATGAAATGTAAAATAGTTGGAGAACATTTGAACACGCTTTTATATCTATGTTCTCGGGGAATGGTAATTTGTCAAGTTAGCGGGGGATAAAGCTTGAAATAATGTAGTTTAAAATCGTAAGTCGTGTAAGGATGTAATAGATGTTATTAATTCGTTAAGTCGCATCTGTGTTTGGAAGCCAAAGCGAGAAAACACAGTGAGCAATAATAGTACCTTACAATCCAACGATGAACATATGAAAACAACACCCACACATAATAACACACAATGATATAGCAAAACTGTGTTGTCTATTTCTAAATCAGTATGTGACACTAACGATAGATGTTTTGCTCGAATTGTTATTGTTAAACCATATTATCTGATTCCAAGATAGGTTAATGCTTCACTGAGCACGGGGCTTTGTTTAAACTTCGATGTAACGTACGGTATTTTAAATATCATAAATAAAAATATTTCCCCCCCAAATGTTTTATGAAATTTGATAAGCAACAATATAGTTATCGAACGAGGAAATAGACGTTTATAATTAATGTTGAGTTAAATATTTATATTTATGTAATTAATTTTAGTTCATATCTATATATAATTATTTGTTGAATCATCTCTTACATTAATTAATATAGTGGTCGATATCATTGACTGAGATTTTTCGATGTCATCTATATTTAAAATTCAGTTATCATTAACTATTTTATTTAACAGAAAAAACAGACTTACTGGCCATTAGTTACGCGTCTATTTTATTATATACATTCTTCTTGTTTATTATTTTAAAAACAAACAACGAAACGAACTTACCCAAAGCATAGCACGCGCCAAGCGTGATTAAAGATACAGCAACTGAAAGGAAAAAAGAAATAAAATATACCCCTTTCCACAGGCATGATGTTTTTATTGTTATTTGCTTATTGTTTTACATAATGTGTCTACTAATTTGAATGAAATAAAAAATATGAACTTAAGCACTGCTCAATGGTGTGCTGAAAGCGGTACCAATTATTGTGCGTAAATGTATATAACATTGATCTATATTTTCAAAACTATGCTGTTAAGACAAATCGCTAGCCATATGTTATTTGTTGTTCAAATATAGGTTTTTATCTGGCTGCTCTCTGTAAGGCTTTTACAAACATGAAAGGGTGCCAGAGGTCGAGAAATAATGTCGCTGACTGTAACTCCCTCGACCTCTTAAAGAACAGTATAAGTTCCAGTCCTGATCAAGCATATTTGATATGCGAATCGTGGTCTTCCAGTATACAAGCCATGAGCGGCTTCTACAATGACACTGTTCTGGGGTCCCCATCCCCAAATAGATGGATGTTACTATCTGACCATATATTTGTCACTCTGCTTATGGTCATATTTGTTCAATAATAAACAAAAAGAAAGGAATAGCATTTTGAAAACAACAACAAGGACAACAACATTTATATTGTGCCCAGTGTCGCAATGGCACCTGGTACGGGGGATGCATAGCCATAAACACACTTCCTTAAATAACCGGAATTGGAGTTACATTTGTTTAACAGTTACATTTTCTTATATGTATTTTATAATTGAGTTTTCATTAAAATTCACATTAGTGAGATAAATATTGTGATTCCAATTTGTTCTATTGTATTGTAAATGAAACAACCTGCAGTTTACAGAAAAGGGTTCATTTAAATGTTCCCTTTGCATAGTTTGTTTTAATCAAGTAGATTTAGATGAACAACATTCGCACTGGCCATAATCAAAATAGTTGATAGCTGTAAATATTATATGTTTTTTAAATTTTAAAATAATCTTGGCCAAGTAAGTCTTGAAACCCTCGGATATGTTGGTTGAATTTTGTAAATAGCCTTCTTGAGGCAGGGGCCCCGATGATCTTTGTGGACTTCTGATTTTAATTTATTGCAGATGTATGACTGTAAACAAAACCTTTCTACTCAAAACTCTTAATATCCTTTGAAAAAATATTACAAGAATAGCGCGAATATACGAAACAAACAGGTAGCTCCATATAGCTTCATAGTTCCATGACGTAGGTTGAATCATTTTGGTTTTGTTACGAAATTATTTTAAAAAAACTTTGAATAGGAATGCTTTGTTCAAATATTGCATACAAATAACAATGGTCATTATATGTTTAGTCATATTTGACAGTACAATACATGTAGTAGGTAAAGAACGGAATACTTACGTCTCATCGTGCTTGCCTGAAAGAAAAGAAAATGAATAATAAGTTAATACTTATTTCATTGCCAAATAAAACAGATGTAAATTACAAATACAATCCGTAGTAATTAAATAAACAGTGCTATTTGAATTAAAAAAGAAAAGACAACAACAAAGTATTTAAAACATCATTTTTGTTGGTATAAATAAATCTTTACGTTTGTAGGAAAGATCAAAATCGAAAACTGTCTTCCAAAGGACGGGAATTGAACAAGTTAATTATAAAGTATTAAAAACCTAATACATACAACAATCTTAAATACGTCTTTTTAAGATGTGTAATATATTTTGTTTAAACTCCAAATCAAAGTGGACAGATATGTATACAGTAAAAATAGATTAAATTAATAAAGAAATTAAAATCACAATTTCCTATTTGCCGACACCTACTTTTATACAAGAGAAATGCACCAACTGATCAAGTTAGAATGTCAACGCTTTAATATAAGATCACATTACTTAAGACGTCACGAGGTTCAAATGATAAGATAAGGCGAATGGAACGCCATCTACTATCTGTGATGTCGTATGCACTGAATATATACTGCAACGTGATGAAACTGTCATGCGATTTCCGAAATTATATAGTTCTATTTATTTTCGCGTAAAATATAAGATTAAAATAAACTTAACTAGATAGACTTTGACATTCAAAACATGCAAATAACATAAAATATAAAAATATATAGAATGGAGGTTCGAACTGGCAACCTAAGGTATAAGACCGTTGCGAAAAATCTATCGAAGTAGATGGAAAATGTTTGTTGTTCATAAGGAATGTTCCCTTTGTTTCATGCAGCTGAAATGCCTCAAACATATGTTAAAAGGAAATTACACAATAAATATTACTTTTCAATTGGTCTAGATTAGTAAACCGATAAGATTATGATCGTGTAACATATCAAAGTAAATACACGTGCATATTAAGTTTTGCAAAGCTAAAAAGCCAAATAATTTGTAAAATTATTAAACAGCTTACAACAATTAAGGTTTAACAATTGTGTCTTTATTATAATCCACCGTTAGCAGGGGCGGGGATCATATGTTGGAATTGTCAGCCCTTCTTTAATTGCAGTCCCTCTTTCCGTCACTCCTTTCTTTCCGAAGCCATAAGTCAGATGTGCGTTATTATATTTAGGTGAAGTATAAAGATAAATCGTGGGAAAAGTGATACTGTGACATTGCATTATCCGTTATAAGCGCGATGATTGCTATTGGTTAAAATAATGTATACCCTGATTCTGAGCCAGCTTAATTTCTGCTTTCTTTTCGAGTGTACCAGAAGTCATGCAAGTGCAACTCGCAGTTAAGGCACATTCAATTTAAACAAATATATGCCAATCTATAATACCTACAAAACCATGTATAACTGTAAAACAAATCATTTTCTCTTTCAAATAAAGACTTCTGTTCACTTTTTAATACATGTACATCGAACCTACAAAATTATGGCAATAATAGTGACGGCCATATTTATTTTTCTGGTGTTACGAAGATCAACCGTAGGAATTTAAGTGCCAGTTTTAATGTAAGTCGGAAATGTCTAACGGTGTCTTGTTCTGTCTTACGGTGACAGAATGGTAGGTGGGGATTAAATTCATCAGAGATAGGTCAGATTTATTTGTAGATATAGCAACAGATGGGTCAGAGAATCAACCGGCTGACATGGATTTGTTTGGAGTCTTATCGGCTGTCGTAATGGACCTGAAAATACTGATAAAGGACCTTCAATAGGACATATCGTGTCTTACTGTTTATATGTATGCTCATATATGTAGGGCGGAAATGCATCTGTGGCGGCAATCATCTGTGCATTTATTTACCTTTTCTGCATAATCAAATCGACCTTGATGTTTCTTATAGATGCAACTTGAATTTAACGGGATGATCAAAATCAAACATGTCGTGACAATTTTGCCACTTTGTTTTCATTTTACAAATAACTTTAGTGACAATATTAAGAAATTAAGCATAAAAAGTGCGCATTTTGCATTTAGGTTTGATGAATTCTTATTCACATCATATGGTGATTTCATTTTGACGAAATGCGTTATTGCAATACAACCTGAAATAGCACGACGCAGTATGTAAGGTATAACTAAGCAGCAAAGAAAGCAGATCATGGCGATTTTCAACGAAATGAGCTGAGTTTCGTTGGTTTCACTTGACTATGTGTGTAGACGTGGATAAAGGCATGTTCTCTGCCAATACCATGCATCGATTAATTTATAATTGAATGACCGATTTTGATGTCATATCGCTTTATTTAGCCAAATGGTTGTTGCTACAAAGCCTTGTTGAAAGTGTAACGGTAACGGTATATATGCAGTTTAAACTTTTGACAGTAACACCAGAATCGCTTTTTTGGAATGTTTTAATTAAAGCTCAATTTGCCACAATGATAAATAATACTAATTTAATTGTTTACGTTTGAACGTCATTTTTCACTGTTTTTGGTCGGCCAAATTTTGTTTGGTCCCTTATCAGTGTCACAACAAGTGTGTCTTCCCATTTAAGGGCAGGCTCGATTTTGACATCGAGATAAGGGGTGAGTTAGTGCTGCCCTTTCTTACCCTCTACACTGACAAGGTTTGTGTACTAGACGGAGCGCTTCTAGACTTGTCGATACCGGTTCTATCGTCGATTTGTATAGAGTTCTCTAACAATGAGTTGCAGAATATCTGTTTTCCTGTTAAAGTAATATTAATGACATTACTGCGTTTACTTTTATGGTACTTTTACGCTAAAGAAGGAAAACATATCAGCACAATTCTAATGCGCTGCTGACTTCTTGTACATGTATGTTTTATATAGTTATAATATAAATTGCCACTGTCGCTAATCGCTATGTTTGGAAATGTCATACCGCTTTCAAAATAACATATGCTATCAAGGGTTTCTCTTGGCGCTTATCGGTTAATTCGGATTAAAGTCATGCATTAGTAGAAATTAATCGATATTGCTTTGGCCAGTCATCTTTGACATATATTTTTTTATTTGTTTTGTTCCGATAACATTTTACGGGAGATAGCTGAATTTGGACGTTAAAAACAGACATCCTAAGTGTTTTTTACTCATACATGTTTGCTTTGCCAAACCGTTGATATATGTTTGATAAGAGAAATGTTAAACAAGCACTTTTGACAAACTAAACATAGCACCATAAAGCTACACGACTATAAATTATTGGAAATCAACAAAAAAACAAGTATTGCTTCATAAACAATAAGTAACATTATCAGTGGCGACACTTGATTGTTTGTTTATTTTTTAAAAATTTCTTTTTTATATTACTTGTTTAAAATAAGCTATTGTATTGTTTAATTAAATACAACCTGCAAATTTCAGAAACAAAATACTGAATATGAATTTGTTCATAAATAGGTCACGTCAGGTCTATTGCATTATATAATTACATCAAATAAATAATTTCTCAAAGAGAGGTTATGTTCTAACTATAAAATGACAGTTTTAACTATGATGTTTATATTTTGGTTCGCAGAAACATGCCAGAATGAAATATACCGCTAAGCAATGTTATGTCGGTTTTATGCCCATTTAATAGATGATAATGTGGAAGTGTAAATTAGACTATTTATTATTCAAAACTGGTGACACGGTATTGCTTGCTGAAATCGTATATGCTGTAAATGACATACATGACTATGGAAAACAAAACATCAATATTTTGTTCTTTAATAGGAAAATGTGACAAAGTCCTATGTACAATGCAGCATATCAGCATTTGACAAGGCACATGGCAAAAGTATTCACATTCAAGCCAAATGTAAGAATAGGAACAAATCTGTCATAAGTCTTCAAACAAAAAAAGCAAACCCAACAGTTACCGCATTCGAACGGTCAGTCGGCATAAAGGATCTACAGGGGTGCTTAAACCGGGTTTATTGTGCTCTTAACTTACACTTCCTGAGGGGTTTCTCAAATGCCAAAAAATGAATAAATAAATAAATAAAAATAAAAAAATAAATAAATTAAAACCGATATATTTGAATAAACATGTTCAAGCGCTGATGTTATGTTAGATAAGTTATGATGTTGTTAAAGAGCGGAGTAACATAATTAAAAAATAATATCCACATGGTATTAAGAAGAGAGAGAAGTTTTACTTAAAGTAGAACAACTACACACATTGTTGATTGTAATGAAATTAAATTTTTGAAACAAGAAAAAAGAATAATGATCAACAGAAAACAAGTATCAATGGTTGTAGCATTCTGTTTATGTGTAGATAGAATTAAGGAACCAGAGTCCAATGTCTATGAAAGGAAAATACACGTAACAATCCTTGTAGGATGAATTAAATGACAAAAAAGATTACATACACGAGGAGATTTTTTACGACCGACATGAATAAGGAAATATGACAAAGTCCTATGAGCATTGCAACATACATGTATATCGAAATTTAACAAGGCACAGGACAAAGGTGTTCGCATTCAAGCCAAATCTAAAAGTAAGAACAAATATGTCTCATTTTTTGACTCAAAAGTTGAAAACAAATGAATAAGAATAGATGACAAAATCCTATCAGCACTGCAACACACATCCACATTTAAATAGGCACAGGACAAATGTATTCACATGGAAGCCAAACATGAAAGTAAGAACAAATCTGTGATGAGTCATTTAAGAAAAGGAGAAAACCCTTGGAACTGTCAGTCGGCAATATGGACCAACTGGGGTGCTTAAACCAGTTTTACAGAGCTATTACCTCGCACTTCATGATGGGTTTCTCATATGCACGCAGTGAAAAGAAAACCGATCTATTTGAAAAAAAAAACAATTCAAACACTTACGTTTAAACATTGTAACACAATAAAAAGACAAAGAACATCTTATTGACCAGATTCTAACTTTAATCAGCATAATTTTGATTGAATTGTTTGACCCTAAGCAGGGTTTACAATGTGTGCCTATACTTTTAATAGACTTTTATTCCATACTTCCTACAATTTTATGGACCCAGATCAATTGACAACCTGATTTGGCATTTTTTTTATCAAAAAAGTACCATATTAGTACATATATATGCAGAGAAGAATAAAACACAAGACTTTTCAAATTTGTGAACGCACAATATGTTTACGAAAACAGAACACAGAATAAATCATTGGAGCCGCTCTTATGGGATAACTTTTTATGGAGACGATAGTGCAGCAAGTAAAACAGAAAGTCAAGGCTGTTTGGTTAGACCATTTTCAGCTGTTTGGCAAGTCATTTGTTTAAAATAAGAAACCAAATATACTTTGGCAAACACAGACACAGCAAGGAAGAAAGCAAAGTAGCAGATGCGTCTCTAGTACCTTTTTATTTCAAAAACATTTACCAATAGTATGAACATCTCAAATAAAGTAACATCAAACGGTGGCGTACACTTTAAAACACACTTTATCGAATTGTTGTAAAGCATAGAATAGGAGGAAAGAAATGATCATTTATCTTTAAGTATTCATTGTTTCAAAAAATATTGCCATTAGAAGAATACTGAACTACTCTTTTAATTATGGTATTTCCTTACAACACCGACTTCTACGGTGTCGTGAGTGTCTCACATCCACGCTCTTTCTTGTAGTTTCATGTGCATAGGTCTCGGGTTTTCCACCAATAACAAAACTCTTTCTTTTGGTTCTTAATATCCTCACTTACAGCTGTCACTCGGCACTCTCGGATGAAAAGACTTTCAAGTTATTCCGTTATATCTACCTGTATATAACAGTCCTGCAGATAAAGCTAAAAGTATTTTTTTCACATTGTGTCAACAAAACTAACGAAAGAAGGAAATACGTAGGAATAAGGGTTAAGGTTATGAAACAATCTCGCCTCATACACACTTGCAAAAATAAATAATATACATATAATATTTTGTAAAGTAAAATTGAATAAAAATACCACCTGTTTCAATCACTTTATAACGATGTCATGGTGATGGTTTTTTTTATCATACAAAATAATTAACACATCAGCTTTATGACTCTTATTTTAGTTTTGTTTTACTAGCCTTGTCAGTGTTTATTTATGAAGGAGTTTTGGCATGCACATATGATATTTTTTCATTTGTATTTCTTGTATAGGTTTTAAATCCCGATACAGATGCTTACTGTTAGCTTGCTGGTTGCTGCATTATTCATTTTATCATATTACAGGGCTATATTTCTTGGAGAAGATTATACATGAACTATGCATATAACAGTTTTAACGTAGATTTGATCAGTGAAAATTTACTAACGCTGAATGTATTATATATATTCAAGTGGATCTAAAAACCGAATTCATATTACCTATTTATTTTCAAGACATAGTATTTTAGAGCTTAATATGCATAGTACTAACGGACTAAACATTCATACTTTGAAGGGATACAAAAAACAAGTCTCCGAGCTCACAATCCAATTTTATTTATGTAATACTATTTTATAGCACAGTTTGTGTGATAATAGTGAAAAGAAAACCGCGCATAACTTTTCTGTTAACAGTTTGTAAGAATATGCATATGCAGTAGGCAAATATGAAAGAGTCCTATAATAATTACCACAAATAGTTCAATCGGAGGTACCTCTAGACAAAGGCACACAGAGTAATTGTAAAAGTGACAAATAACACGAGACGTAACACACAAAAAGGAAAACCAACAGTTACCGCCTTGGAACGACCAGTCGGAAAAAGGACCGACTGGGTTGTTTAAAACAGTTGGTAGAGCGCTCTAACGTCGCAAATCCTGATCGTTTTTTACAAACGGTGAAGAAATAAGAACAAATTAATGACGTCACACGATAAAAATGCAGTGATGATGAGTAGTTAAATCCAAATATTATAAGCCGAGGGTCTATTCGCAATCGCATATCATAAAAGCAAAGTAAATCCCGAAGTTTTGTGCAATCTTGCGTAAAGGGCATGGAGAATGCTCAATTAGTCACACTTTAAAAGGGCACGATTGAGGAGATGGAGAGAAAGAATTCCAACTGTGACTGTAAACAATATGGCTTTAAGTCAATGTATTTATGTAGTTACTAAAACCTGTCCGGTCATCTTGAAAGTAAGTTTTTGACTGTATAATGGCCAATTGCAAGAAATGCAGTACAACATAGGAGTCCTCGACTGCAACCATTAGCAGAACATTTCCTGATAATTTTGTTAAGAGGTCAGAAAGTTATTGCGACCTTTGATTTTGTTTATCTTATATAAAACATTTCCATAAAATGCAAGATTTCTTATGCCTTACTACAATAGTGTTGTCGTACAGTTATTGAACTTTGAAACAATAAAATCATTGTGGTAAAAGAATTTTGAAAACACCTTTAATAATTAAAAAAAAATCGAAAGTACTGCAGTGACAACTGCTTTCTAGCATTGAAATCTTCTACTTAATTGCAAACTTCTGCAAACCTGTTAAGTTTAGAATTGTATAATGCAAGGGACATGCTTGCATTCCATACCATACACATAGAACATGCAGTACCATGAATAACAAGACAATACATTTCTTTGAGTAAATAGATTCACCCAGCTATAATATAATTAACTTAATACTCACTTTTATAGGCTATAATATTTACAAAACTTACCTTTTAAGCGAAAGAAGACAAAAGTCAATTTATATATGGAACTTTCTTTTAAATGACCTTAATATGGTTCTGTTTTATATACAAAGAAAGAATACTAACTTCTTTTTGGAAAAATTCATCAAAAATATGCAATGATATGTTTCCTGCAGCTTCTTTTTTCATCACCATTATGCCTTGTATTTATTATTTGTACTTTGACATACACACATGTGATAATGTTCACAATTTTATACACTGTTTCCATGTTATGTATATATATATGTGTATGTTTGTAAAAGAAAAATGTAAATAAACGGATTGCAACTATGTAAAAAAAACAACAACAAAAAAAAACAACAACATTTCTTTGAGTATGCATAGGACATCAGGCTCTCATAGTGAATGCACTGTATATAAAAACATAGTAGATAACATTAAATTACCTAAATGCACCGACAATAAATTTTGTTGATTTGAATATGATACAAGATGATATAAGACGCTGTTGTAATGTATGCATTTCATACCATATTCATATTTTACACATTACGATGCACAAATAGTCAATAACTACAAGTAGTTACATTTAAATAACACGACAGTTGTTTTCTCAATCTCAGGAAGAACAAAGAATATCAAAGAAATGTTATTATCTAAACATATCTACATATGGTCTATTGTACGTTTTTATTATGCCTTAGGTGACATATAGACTCAATGGACCGGATGTTGTTTGTATTTCACCTATATTATTGCACTTATTGACCATGTTGTACACAAGTCAATATAACAAATTATTATCTTATCGTGTTTGTGTTACCTCACATTGGTGGGACATTCTATTTACACCGTTTGTCTTGAGAAAGTCCCGAAAAAGTGCGAGGTTGGAACGTTCTACAAAGCAGGTTTAACCAACCCAGTCAGTCATTTAGTCGACTGGCCGTTTGTATGTGTAATGTCTCGCCTGTATTTTGTCCTATTTACATTTATCTTGTGTGCCTTTGACTACTGGTATTTTAAATTTTAGATGTATGGTAGTTCTCATATGACCTTTTCTTTCTTACTGTCCCTTTGAAAGGGACTTAAAAGTCATGATATCTGAAGCATTAGATGAAAAAGACATTATATACCTCTATGATCTCTTTTGTTTTGTGTTGACGGTTTATCGAGTAAAAAGTGTACTATAACTTAATAGATTCACTGACTGTCTAATATAATTTATGTTTAAACAATTATATCATAAAGTTTTCTGTTAGTTCGACGAAACTTTAAAAAAGTTAAATATTTTTAAATTCTTCTTTATTAAAGAGACCCCAATAACGTCAATGAGCGTCTACTGATGCCGTTATCTCGATAGTGTTACACGTACATTCAGCTGCGCCAGCACAGAGGTATAAGGCGTTGTTATATACTTTGCATCTTAGGACTGAAGGAAGTGTCGTGAACGCGGCAAAAGCTGATTAAGCAACCAAAACATTGTTAAAACGATTTTAAAAGTATGACATATATAAAATATGTGGACTAATGGTTATTATGGTGATGTTTCATGGAGAATCTATATAACTGTGCAAACTTGCAAAATGAAGTTTTGAACGAGGACTGTTTAAGAAACTCGTGCAGTTAGAAGATATTCATATCATCAAATGTCCCATGTTCCAATGTGTGTCTTTCAGAAAACCGCCAGAAATTGCGATCGTTTCTTTTTGACGACTGACTTTTTCAAGGCTTTTTTGTATATTTTGGTTTAAAATCAGCGTTTTGTCGCTTGTACAAATAGCTAGAATATGTATACCGCTTTCTAGAGCTTTTTTAAATACTGGCATGTTAGCTTTTATTATCACAGGTCTTTGTCGAATTGTATTGCCATGTTGTACTTTACCGTTCTGAAAAGGGCTTTTAAGATTACAGTAAACGAATGCTGAACAATTGCATTTAATTCCCATCATGTGACAAGAACATTTTAGTTCACAGTATTATAGTTATAGACTTGTTGATTTTGTGTGAACTATAAATATTCTACGTTTATTGTATCGTAGTGTTTAGAGGCGAACATTATATTGATGTATCTGTCAGGCCCATTATTGCAGAAGAATATCAACTCTAGTCAAATCCGCCCCTTCGTCTTAAGTTGTTAATGTACATAGAGAATACCAGGTTAGTGTTGATATAGATAAATGTTATCATGCGAGGCTAAGAAAATCAGAAAGCACGAGGCTTGCCGAGTGCTTTCTGATTTTCGGGCCGAGCATGATAACATTTATCTATATCAACACTAACCTGGTATTCTTTTTATCCCACCATCAACAGCTTTTCAAAGGTAAACATTTAAATTTACCGCTACTGCTCCTCCGTTACATAATCTGACATTCCAATACAATACACGAAATTCATGCGCGAGCAGTAGAGTAATTCGGCTATAAGAAATAGTTCTATTTAACAATAAAAAAAATAAAACAATAAACATGTTATTTCTTTTATTTTATTTGCGCTATACACAAGGTTGTAATTTTATTGATTACGATAACTGAAAATAATGGTTGGAAAAGAAGAACAACAAAAATCACACCCTCGTGTAAAGTTATACATGTAGTGTGTACTGTCAAGGCCGTGTAGCATTAAAGTTGAGCTACGCACTTGGCATTTAAGGAACGCGAATTACATTCGAGGTTTGTGTGTGTGTTTGTGGCTGTAACAAACAGTAGCTCATGGATTTTAATTGTTGATGACATTGAAATTATGAACATTGAATATAGCGCTTTAAAATTTCGAAGATAGTTGTGTTTTTGACAGGATGACTTGCGAAATTTGAAGAAATGTGGGGAGTGGAGGTGGTGGATTAGTGCTCATGTTTACGTCTAGAAACTGATTTTTAGCACATTTGTCCAGATCTGTGCAGTCAGCTGTATTTGGTTCGACTAAAGATCGAGCTCTATCTAAACCATTTGAATGTTCATCATGTAACGACATTTGATCATCAGGGTCTGCTTTAAGATTAGGCAGATGATTGCAATCTGAGACAGTCACCACAGATTCAAGATCAATTTCATTCTCAAAAATGTTCGGATTAAAGCCAGATTTTGCCTCGAAATCCTCGTAGCTCATTTCTTCAACACTGCTTAGGAAGTTAGGCTTTTACACGATTCTTCATCACATTCTTTAAACTCACACTAAATAACATCAAAACAACGGGGACTCGCATGAACTGACATTTCGAGTGTTGTTTTTGTTTTTTGCAGACTACAAATTCGTACTTTTATTGATTTTATTACTATTACTAAACAATTTTAATCATGTTTTTGTAATACATGTTTCATTTTTTCTGATAGATTTTTTTTTTCAAATTTTCTATATCATTGTTAAATAAAACTTAGGAAAGTCGCGAGGAACTGTCCGGTTAGCTCAGTCGGTAAAGACGCTGCTACTTAAGTTTTCAACCCTGCAGCTCAGAGATCGAAACCACTCGCATCCTCTTTTTTTTTAATAGCCTCTTTTGCTCTATTTCATCAATATTTATATTATGGACATTAATGGGGTGACCACAAGCATAATTACGGGATAAATGAGTTTCGTACTCGTAAACACTCCTGATCGTTTCGTCAAAAAAGTAGTCCGGCTTAGAGCAGGTGCGCGAATATCGGTTGATAAAGCTCATCTTTATCACACGGGTTATATCAACCGATATTTACAGAGATGGTGGGATAAAATGCTTTACTATACACGTACTGTTATGCCATGTAATATTGACGACTCAACTTGTCAAACAAAACGACAGCGCTTGGACATATATTCAAAGGGATCGGTTTTCTTTTCATTGCTTGCATTTAAGAAACCCATCAGGAAGTGCGAGGTTAGAGCTATGTAAAGCCGGTTTAAGCACTCCAGTCGGTCCATATTGCCGACTGACCGTTCAAAGGCGGTAAGTGCCGGGTTTGCTCTTATTGTTAAATGACTCATTACAGATTTGTTCTCACTTTTACCTGTGGCGTAAATGTGGATACCTTGGTCCTGTGTCTTTTCATTTTTTTTATATGTTGCATTTCTCATGGGACTTTGTCTTATATCATCTTAATAAAGATAAAATAATAAAAAATGAGAATCGTAGTTGTTAGTGCTAAAATGATGAGATTTAATTTATTATTCAAATGGCACAGAACTAAATAGTAATACACACAGGTGAAGCTAGCAAGGAGATATCTGCAGCTATATAACGTCTACATATGTCATATTTTATTTGCATTGTTAAATTGTTAATGTAACATACTTTTGTATAGGACAATTACGTTATCGTTACATAGAAGGAAAGTTGATAAAGTTTAAAAATGCAATTCATTATAAAATAAGATACTATCAGCACACTTGTAATTTTATAATAGGGGATAAATGCAAAATTCATGTTAAACTGCTTCGGATGGCAATGAAAGTTTGGGCTTCGAGCTGGTGGTCTTACATTTGCACCTATTTACGTTTATATAGGAAATGACTCTTGTCTCGTCCCAGTTTTGGTGTACCGTTTTCATTTGACTGGGATGTGACTGGCATGTGAATACCTTTGTCGTGGCCTTTTGTACTTTTATATATTATATTTATAATACTTTGTCACATTTTCTTATCTGACTAGATATATTCTGATGATGGTGAAAGAAATGTCCTCGAAAGTTTTCTATCACTCTTCATTATTTACCGCCTTGATTTGGTATTTTCCCATATTGACAAGAGGATACTTGCAGTTCTATCCTATGTGCCATTATGGATGTTCCCCATTTATTATACCATTATTTATTCTTTTAAAGACTGTACATATATTATCAAGACAATGCTAGTCCTTCTTGTATGACTTTGGATGTGTCCGTCTAATGATGTTAGTTATTGTTTATATTTAAAAGCCACAATGAGTTAATAATTTAAAAGTGGCCGTTAATCAGGTGGATAAATTATCAACTGTCATCAGAGACAAGTTTTCTATTTGGAGGATAATTTAATCTTAACTATCCCTAGTGAGATGTTTTGTGTTGTCTTAATTCTTTGCTAAAGATGTCAAACGTAAAGGTTACTCATTGTTTTTGCTGTTTTTCTTTTGTAAGGTTAATATCAATAACAAAATGTGTTATATTGTGCTTTTGTTATTTTTTTCTCATTCATTAATAAGTAGATATTGAAAAGCTTACAAGTAAAATAAAATGTTTCATATCATCTTAGCATAAAAAATTATAAACATATTCGACTGAAATCCAGTTTTCAAGGTATTCCAACAAAAATGTAATCAAAGAGTCATAAGAGGCAGCTATCTATTTTTTCCGACCTCTAAAAGGTTTTCCAAATTGGGAACTAACTTTTATTTTGAAAACAATTCTTTATAAAATAATTGCGAATGTTTAAGTAGGTATATAAAGGTAGGTAAGCATATTTATTTTGATTTAAGATAAAAATTGCTGGATGTAATCTGTGATAATACCATGAAGGCTCACGCTTAGATTTTCTGTAGCAGCTTGTCCCTATGAAATATAAAATGACTCATTATCTTCCAAAGTATGAACTGCAGCCGTATCTATCTAGATAGCCCACGTGTGTTAACAATAACGATATCCCTTACAAAACTGTTAGCTAAACAAATTGTGAACTGCACCACCTGTTGACATGCATGTTCACGAATGAGGTTGGAACAATGTCTGTTTAATAGGAAATTGTTCTAGGAAAATTTTTCATAAATAAATAAAACTATTTTTAAAGAGTGTATTCTATATTGATACATTTGACCTACTTACCAGTGCTGACGTACGGTAAGCCCGAATATATCTCCAAGGGACACTCATTGCAGAAATTTCATAATGTAGCATAGTTTGCAGGATACAAGCATATTCCAAACGACTAGAACTATAAGCATCTAAAGTTTCATACAATTTCCCAAAGAATGTTTGGTAAAACGCTTAAAACATCAATGGATCCTACAAACATCTCAGCTGAAAAGTACTTCCTGTCAGAAAAAAACAAAGTACAGTGTTCACATTATTTATTATCTTTTGGTCAATAAACAGGCTATGCAATAAATTAACACATTGCTCCCGTGGTTTTAAACTCATGTCATTTTAGCCTGTTAACTTTATGGGGTGGTCGGAAATTTCATACGTGTCAAATAACTGAAAAATATACAAGTTTACCAAGACAACATTTAGAGTGACGGTGTGGTGTACACTTGTTGATGAACAGTTGTATTTTGGTTTTTATTGCACATCGGCCCCTGATAGGTCATACACAATACGCCGAATACAAGTTAAACGCCAATAGACTAAAATCAGGTTAAAATTAAAATAAGTGAATAGAAATATAAAAATCTTTCAGGTTCAAATAATGTGAATTATAATTGAAAGCAGGTTAAGATCTAAAACAGTTTAAAAATGTAAACAGTAACTTAATAAACAGTTTAGAATTGATAACTTATTAAGAATACCAATCTCGTTCACGTAGTAAACAAGCTTAGAATCGGACACTGTCTTAAATAGTTCGTACATGTTATTGACATTAAATATTTAGCCCAAATATGGTCTGTATCAATAAAATGTAATATATTGTTAACTGACAGTGGTTTCTGACAAGGAATACATTCATATACAAATAGAATTGCTTAATTAGAATTGCTGACTCAAGCTCAGTTCGAATGACAATCAAAGTGGCCATAAATAGGTAGAAACTGCATAAACAGACACTGATCAGTCATGACACCATATAATTTAAGACCTATACACACACAAAAGTCAGCTTCTGATACTGCAGACTGCATATTTTTACCTTAAAATAGTAACCAACAGCATTGGGAACTTATTGGCAATGGCTACGTCACCAACTTAAATATTTCAGACAAAACAAGTCATATACGTAAATAATTCAGTTACGATACTTAATTGTCATCATAGACCTCTTTAATGAATAGTCTTTAGATTGATCATTGAAATATAAATTTTCCAGAAAAAGTTGTTTTTATCCTGAAAATATAACAGTTTTGAAATGTCCTATTAAAATTAACCACATATATTTAAATCTGTATTACCTCTAGACAAAAGCAAACAGCATAAATGTCAATTTGACAAAATGGAGAGACGAGATATAACGCACAAAAAGAAAAGCCAGCAGTTACCGCCTTGGAACCGTCTGTCGGCAAAAGGATCGACTGGAGTGCTTAAACGTGGTTTGTGGGGCGCTATAAGCTTGCACTTCCTGTTTCTACCAAAAAACAGTGTAAATAAAAATATCCCATCAAAATGAGACAACTAACAGTAAGCACCTGCACTGGAAGTTAAAACTGATAAAATGAACTAGTATATAGACAAAATAACTAGCAATAAAATAAACTATCAACATGTGTACAATATGTACAGTTGATAAATGCCTCGGCGACCTAAAATTTCCAAATAAGAGAGTAGTTTGAAATAAAACAGCTTAAGCGATGAGGTGTAGTTAGAACAATTTAATGACGTCATACAATGCCTTGACATCATGCCAAAAGTGGCAAAAGTGAAATTAAAGAAAGAAATCATCGAACTTTAGAAAACAACCCAAACTAACAAAACAAAATATAGTATTAAGGAGAGTTAATAGGTTATGAGATTCAAATAATATGTCATAAACGGTGAGAATTTATCAGAAATTGGCATAGTTTATAATAAAGGTACAGAAGATCCCGATGTTATACCTGCTGTGCATGCTCACGTTAAGGGCATGGAGACTGCTCAAGTGGTCTCACCTATATAGGGCACGACTGGAGAGGTGAAGAGACAAGAAATCCAACAGTAACTGTCCAATTATGGCTTTAAGTCACTGTTTTCTTATAGTCTCAACGACCTGTCCGGTCATCGTGTAATTTAAAAGCAATGCAAGTCCTTGGCTGTAAAAGGGTCAATTGCAAGCAATGCAGTACAACGAAGAATTCCCGGATTGTAATCATCAGCAATAAATTTTTGTAAAGAGGTCAGAGAAGTTATTGAGACCCTTCATTTTCTTTAATTTATAAAACATTTCCATAAAGAGCAGGATGGCTTATGCCTTGCTGCATAAGTGTTTTTATACTGCTGTCATACTTTGAAGCAATAAAATCATTGCGGTGAAAGAAGAATTTTGAAAACGCATTGGTGAAATAGTGGCAAGCTGCGGCTTTATATATTTGGTAAGCTCACTTAGACAGTATGATATTTCTAAGAAACAGACATCTGAACTTTGAAATATCAAAAAAGTATTTTCACTGCATATAGCTATTAAATTGGTGTCGGTAATCGTAAACTTAGTACTGTCTGGGCTTTCATGAAATTGAATTCGTAAACTTGTTTGGGGATCTCAGACCTAACATAAGAGAAGGTAAAAATACGACATTATGAATGAGTAAATCTCAAGCTGTCACATTTAATACAAAAAAGCATTCGTATAAAGATACTTGTGTGAATACATTTAAGCGGTATAAATAACCGCAAAAAGAAAATAATGCAATTTGTAAATAAATAGTTCAAGAAAAGAAGTACATGACCGGGCAATGCATAGTTCATCATTTAAAGCCATTTTTATCTATGTAAACTGATAAAAGTCATCTAAAATTCGACATAGAAATGTTTAAAAGTAACAAAGTGCATACCACCATATTTATGTTTTAATTTCTTTTCAAAGAAATAGTGTTTTAAACAATACACGATCATACTTTTTATTTCGCTTTCATAACGCAAATATTTTTTCTTGTCAAAGTACACATTGATTCGGTATAAAACAGCAAGTACCATAACCTTGTTATGTACACAGTCGCCCGTATTTTCTTAACAAATTAGAGAGCATTAATTTTAAAGACATGTTAGTCTTTCGTAATTAACAGTAAAGTTGCTAGTAAATAAATACATCTCAAACTGTGAGGTCAATGGGAAAATGATAATTGACACAAATGTTATAATTATCAGATAGTTCATTCCCCGTGCATTAGCAATAAATTCGGTAATACTTAAATATATGGTGCGACTGTTTAAATATGTTATAAGATCTAACGTTTAAATATAAATAAATGACGAAACAAGTGAGTATCTATGAAAACACGAGAACTGACAAAGATTCATGTCTATTATGGAGGAGAAAACAAAATGCATACAATAACTTCATGCTGTTAGTTAAAATTTGTAATTGAACTTTACAGTTAAACAAAAAAGTTAAAAACAAATAAAATAAAAGTCATAATGATATACTTGATTTATATAATTGAGTTATGCCACAGTTGCTCAATTTAAAACTGTGAGCGTTCGTGGTCTAGTGGTTAAGACGTTGGACTCCGGATCGGAGGGCCCCGGGTTCTAACCCGGAAACTGACCACGTGATATTAGTCCTTGAGCAAGACTATTTACTGTACATTGCTCCAGGTATTCAGTACCTGAGTACTGGTTCTATCCAGGAAGTGGACAGTCGAGAGGGACTAATATAAGTTAAAAGAACTTGTTTCCCAATCGACTATATATAAATAGGTTTAAACTAAACTAATTTAAAACTGCGCAAGTAAAGATCACATGGCTAAACTGTCACACAGTTAGAATGATAAAGAGATAAGACGAATGGAACAGTAGTTACTATCTTTGAAGGGACTTTTATACTAGGTCAATACTAATGCGTGTGTCTGGGCTCTTTCTTTATCAGTTATTAGCTGGACGCCGTATCGTTTAGACATATACAAAACAAACAGACCGGCCGCAATAGCTCAGGTGGTAGAGCGTCGGCTTGCGGATCGGGAGGTCGTGGGTTCGAACCCCGGCCGGGTCAAACCAAAGACTTTAAAGTTGGTAGTAATGGCTTCCCTCCTAACGCTCGGGGCTAAAGGGACAGCATTACGCCTGACTCGTCGGTGTCAGTATAATGGACCGGCCGGGTTCAGTCCCTGGGCACCTCATAAGTGCCCCTGTGCTATAATGATAGAAATGTCGCTGCGCAGTATCGGCAAAAATGCCGGCTAATCCCAATCCCAATACCAAAACAAACAAAACAAAACAAGTCTACCATCGACTTTTATATTGCAACAGTTCCAGATTACAGTCTTCGTTGATCTTAAACTCCAGTTCCTTATGCGGCCCAATAACTGCATGTCGGCAATTAATACGACCAAATAAGTCAATGCCGTGTTTATACTATATTCATGTTAAGCATAGCTAATAGTCCAATGGTAGGACGCACGACTCCGGATGATGGTTCCACTCCACCTAGGTGTATGACTGGGTACCTGTGAGGGTTTTTCGGGTCAGTAATATGACTTCCCAGCGCCATGTGTCGGCTGCCATAGTACAGGATTGACGATAGACCCAGTGACCAGGAGACAAACTGTAAAGTTGGCTAAACGAGCAGTAGCTTGAAAGTAGCTCTAACTAGGTATTACATATTAACTATTTTTATATACGGCCAAGTAACTTCATATCGACATTTCATAGGACCTCATTAATCCATGTCGGTAAATTTAAACGATATTTGTGAGAGCTATCATATTGCACCAAATCATGACTTCCATTGGCAGAACCATATCCGTTGTAAAACAATACACCAACAAATGCATGGATTCTTAAGTGTATCTAACATTCATAAATAAACGTAATATCCGTAAATCATTTATCTATTTCCATGAAACAAACAAACACCGATATGAGTTAATTATACTTAAAATAGGCCAAATGACAGAGACCACCATTTAAATAAGCATGAAAGAGAAATAAAACCATGTTTTAAAAGAAAGCATGGTTAAAATATAACGTCTCTTAACGTGTTTATCAACACAAGGACATGAATCCTCCGCGTGCTTCCCGTTTGTTTATATATTTATAAAACAAGGTCACACTACAGCAAATTTATAAAACTGTTAAAAACGTGTTGCTCAATTCTCCGTATGAATATTTGCATGAGTGTGTGACGCTGTATTATTTATCGTCTAATATTATGTATCGTTTTTGCTCTGTATTAAATTGTATGCATATGCATCTAAATCATACACGAAAACACACAGAGTGTATGTCGAGCTGTAACAACCCGCCTTTTCAAATTAGTTTACCTCTTGTACTATTTCCTGTGCCTGTTTTAAAATCAGGCTTTTGTTTCCTCGCTTACATAATTACTACTGTATGTACATTATTTATACTCATCTGTCACCTTTAGTGATCTGAGTTATAAAAGAATATGTGTTACGCGTATAAACATAATTCTGTGATGCGGATGGTGTTATACCAAAATGCCCGTAAAAATATATGCTCCGATTAATTTATAAACGTTTAATAGTTCCTCGGCCAGGATTCAAACCAAGTTGCCTGTAACGGAACAATTTCTTTCATTGTTTCAGTGTGCCACACCGGGTTACATGTATAAAACAAGATAATAATTTCTTTTCAAATGTCGATCGTTTGCGGTTGTATTACGAATAGAGAGTAGTGTTCATTCTTCATTAGAGTACTTTCTTGTAGGATTAAGTACTAGCTTAAAACCGGTATCAACATAAAAAATATGATATTGTAATATGCCAAATTTAGACTTAATTGTACTTTCTTACCATTGCCAACTTAACAATTTAATATCTTGATCAAGTCACTGTTGACAAGTTTAAAGGCTAAAAAAATTCTATTCAAACAGAAATACAATACTTTTCACACCTTGTATGCATTTCTTTAATTTTGAGAATGCCATGGCCTCTCCGAAAATCTAAAGTTTTAATTTTTAACTAAACACATTGCATAAATAAGCACATCGTGTGGTGATAACGTAACGCCGTTGTTTGTTTATGTATGTTTTTGGCGTAAAGTGAAATATTATTAATTTTCCGACCATCTTAGGAAATAGTATTTATTATAAGATTGAGTCTGTCACAACGCTCGCCTTGTACTTTAAAATCAGTATTCGGGAGAGATATATTCTCAAAGTTCAATACCTTATTTCCCTAGATACTTCTTTGGAATGGCTTAAGTGTAGACATTTAAAGAAAATAACAAGTGTACCATTCGGCTTCTGATAAAAATGTGTACGTTTGTTTTAATGCATTCGAGTTGTGAAAGGTGTCAAAAGCAGGAATGATTATATAAAATCAAGCTACATTTTCTATTTGTTCACCAGAATTACATACAAAGATTCTAGTTTTATATTTCCGTATACATCACGCAACTTTCTTCTCCTTTAATATTCTTAAATGGCAAAATACATTTTACCTGCATCTGTAAGACGTACAAACAACAACGATCTCTAAGCTGTTATTTTGTGGTGGTATAAAAACTCAAAAATTACTTGTCGACAGCACCGTTGTGTATATAAAATGAAAATCACTTGATTCACTTCACCTTAAGTCCCCAAATCGTAATCCATCTCAAATTATCCAAAACCACAATGTTCACAGCATTACACTTAATAGGTTCAATAGGTAAAGCACAACAAATTGCTAAAACCGTATATTGATTGACATTATGAAATCGTCTTAGGTTTCGGTACCTGTAAGTTTATTTCTGGCAAATATTGATAAAGAATGTAAATTCGAGCCTGACCATCATAGCATATTCTTTTTGAAAGATCACATTTCCCATGATTACAGCTAGTGTGAAATATGTGCCCGTCTTTCCTATATTTAGCCTTTGTTTAACAGACAAAATTGGGTCTTTTTGCAAAATTTCAAATAACAAAATAAAATAGAGTTTTATGAAACTTCTCTGATCATTGAAAGCTAAATAAAATAAGACACAAAATAATGATGATTTAGGTATTTAGACAAGGAAGGTTGCTATACAGTACAAATAAGATTAAGATCCGAATATTCTATTGTGATTGTATTTTATTTAAGTCTCAAGTAAATTGTCATTTCTTTATCGTGGTTGTATTAACAGAATGTAGTAAAATATACAAACAGTGTCTTCTTCAAGACATTATCTCACTACCACTGTGTAGAACAGTCTTCATGACTCTTAAGAAAAAAATACAAATAATGCCTTAAGAAACAACACGCATTTATTGAAATGGTTATAATAAGGTCTTATTAGTGTTAGACAAAGCACACCTTTTTTAAAAAATATATTCCATGTGTGTTGAAAAGACAATCCTCTCTTCTCTCTTTATACATTAAAATATAAAAGTACAAAGCAAATGACCAACAATTGGCACTTGAGGCAAAACTATGAAAATTTGGTGCTCATGAAAGATGTTTATTGATGATCTTAACATATGAAGAAGTTAAATCCCACAATACATATGATATGAAGTGGTGTGCTCGATATTTTGTATCTGATATGCACAAAAGTAAGACAATTTTAAAGCAATACTGTCCATAGCTAAACATAAGCACTAGTATCCTTAGCACTTCAAAGCTACACGTTACACTAAAGTGTAATTTATGAGATGCAGTCTACACATTTTGACCAAAGACTGTTTTGGTGCCTGCGAGAAAATGCTCATTGCGAATGTACTTAAGAGATCCGATATGCCTTGAACTTATGTTCCACCTAATGATAACTAACTGATCCAAATATCTCAGGTAGTGTAGGGCAGTGTAATTATTGCAAATTACATAAGGGTACTATAACATAAAATGGATATAATATATTTACGGACTTGTGAGTATTCTCAACGAATCCACAGCAGAAGGCGTATCAACATCCAAGGGAAATACTGCAAGAATTGAAAAGGACATTTGCAAATACTGGGCCAGCTGTTTATATCTGCATGCATGTAGTGAGTACTTTCTCATTAGTTTTGGTCAGTCTTCTAAGCCATACACGTCTTAATTTTGGTATTTATAAATTACCAACTTGACGATGCCTTTTCGTTTTGCGTTATCTTCACTCAGTGAAAATTATACTCTATTTTCAAAGGACTGGCATAAATTCGATTTCGGTAAGTGACCAAAGCGATTGCATACAATGTTGATTTTAAAGCATCAGCTAAATTACCACGGCTAATATTCACCAACCATTCTTAGGTAAGTTATTATCAATGATTTTAGGACCCAATATCAAGTGTCCCCTTCGTTTAAGTATAGTTTAAGATAAATCTGTAAAATTTTGCATGACGCTTTATGGTGCTGATTTAAGATAGCCATCACATCAAGATTGGTATAATTATTTAATGAAATGACGCTAATGTCAGGTCTATTAATAAAGAAAACAGACGAATAATGTGCAACATGACAAACCTTACCCTGATATATCATAATGTATTACTCTTCCATTTTTACTTTTGTTTTTATTTTTAAACATTCAAGTCTTTTGATAAAGCAATAAAGCGTATGCCGATTAATTTATTATAAATTGTTATTATTTTTGTTACTCATATGTATTGCTTAAAAAGTTAAGCACACTTGATTGCAAGTCTAGCGTGGAAAGTTTTATTTATATAACCGACGTGAAGCTAGCTAATTATTGATTGTTAGGAAAGACTCAGATATAGGCCTAGTTTAAATCACTGGCGTACCGCATAGACACAAACTCAACATATGTTTAAAATAAACCTTCAAGTGTTCAATCATCATTCGTGTAATCAACAACATATTGCCATTAATGTGTGAGCTAAACGAAGATATCAACATATACGTTGTAGCAGAATGGTTGTATAAAGAATAGCCAAAACAATGTATCACAACATTGTGCAAAACATGCAAAAGTATACATAATTAGAGAAATAAGTATACCGAGAGTTGCCTCCCTTGTTCGCCATAACGTAGCAGCTACAGCCTCACAGGTCTGTACATAAAACTGTCGCTGTAAACTATCATTACATGCCTTCAGTAGTTAATCGTAAAATTGTCCGATCTTGCAATCGTCGTATTATATGTCGATGGTAAGGGTTATTTTTTCTTCAGCATTTAATTATATATCTTGGGTAAGCTGAATTTAAAGAGATTTTACCCGGTCTAGCCTTTTAAAATCGCACGTTTGTGTGTACAACTAACAGCAGCAACCTAAAGGATGAATCAACATTAACCTTCTTGTGCTTGGAAAGGGTATTGTTAATATTTACGTCACTTGTTGAAGGTTTATGTAAAACAAAAAATCCGTTATGTCTAATATTAAAAATAGTTTTATAAATAATATTCTATGAATGTGATAAGAGTTTGCTTAAACGCGTGTTTTTCCCCCAGAACTTTTCTTGAATTTTACTTTCAATGTTCTTATTAATTCTTATGGCGCTCTTCATTAATTCGAAAATGTCTGTTCAATGACCAAGACATCTCAGAGGTTTGTCATTCAACTGACACGTGTCTAATGTGTTTTGTAAATGTCCGTGAATGTGATAATATTTTCATAGGACCATAACATATTTTCGCATTTCGCCAATAAATGTACATGGCGTTTTTTTTTTTTTGCGTCCTGTGCGCTAGCACTGAACACATAGTCATAGCTACACAATCTCAGTCGTTAGCGTCTTTAACACGAAACGAATAACTCAAATCCCTACGCGCAAAAATAAAATCCTATATTGAACGATAATCTTTTGAAGGTGCATTTTATTTTGACGAACGCATTATACCATGACGTAAGTAAACATGACCAAATTCATTTTCTGCAGGCAACTAATTTACTGCACTTTCTCCGCGAAATAAGTTCAATGTTTAAAATGCATCTCTTAAACAATGATTGAAGCCTTTGATAACTTGAATGAAACTGCTTGCGGATGTATACTTGCCCCTGATTGACTTAGAGGAGGAATCTATTTTAAATTACAAGGCTTCATTCCAGATACCATCCGTCTAGGATCAGCATCTGCTTGGTACACCATCCAAGCCATTCGGGACTCTTCTGGTTATTCCGTCTTAGGGACAATCGTGAATTAGCCGAGCACTCTGATTGCACCGCAGCCACTTACAAACACGTTGGTTGTAACGAAACAAGGTGGCGGGGGTGTTTTGTGTCACACGGAGGTCAGCTGAAGTCCCCACGCGCAAAGATTTATTGTGATTCGGTCTAAAATATAGTTCCTCACATGATTCCTCCTTATGTCATTGTATCACGTTTTTCTAAAACTTTAAACCACTAGTTATTCACATCTAGAGCATATTTACACTTTAATACGAATTAATAAAGTGAGCAATATTCACGTAAAATACCAAAATAAGCGTATGAATACAGACGCCAGTTGCAATGAAAAAGGTCAACAAGGACGGTCAACAGCAGCAGCATTATCGATAACACAAACGTCATTAGTGCGGATCTTTGAGATCATCCTGTCACCGTAGAAAATAATTTATTATCTCTTAAAAAGGAACTTTTATGTAAGTCATAAATATATCACGTTTTATTAGAAATACAAATGATTCGTTCTATGAAACTGGCGGGATATGCCTTAACTACTTCCCTGAACAAAATCATTTATGGCGTCTTTAAAATCGTTTTTTCTTGTTGACTAATTAAAATTTAAATATCGACATATGGATTTTAACAGTGCCAATTATTTAAACACAGTAAGTCATGTATAAAAAATCTTCAATATTGTCATTGCACTTAGCTTTTTTTCTTTTCACCGGTGCAGGACGACAGTGTACCACTGCCTTAGCGGACCAAACCACTACAAAAGTGTCCCAAGTTGAGATGAAGTGTACCATCTATAGAGTTGCATAGCGTCATTGGGGTTGTCACTTTTTATTTATATACACAAAGCAGTTCTTCTACACTTTCATAATCATATCCGCCGAAATTGATTTTGTTTTTTATTACCAACATGTTTATTTGTATGTCTTAAGCATAGTCACTGTTTCCTTTTATTATTTAGGTCGTATTTTCTTGTTTGGAAACATCAGATTTAAAATGAGAAATTAACATTATTTGCTCTGTTTGTTTTTGTATACGATGAAAAAACTTTTTTGTCTTGTTAGTTTGTAAAGCATATGTGGTATGCTTCATCTGACTGAGAGGTATACTTATACAGCAGTACATACGCTTTGTCTGACATTCTCTTTAAATATAGTGTATAGACTGTTAATATGGTAAAGAACAAATGAAACTGAGCAATCGATGTGACATTGCGATAGATCGTCAACGAGTAGCTTTGCTGGCATGAACGATGATTAACTACAATTATGCTTAGTTTGATGTTGAGTTAAAATGATGCACAGTATCAGCTTCTTTGTGCCAGCATTAGATTTACTTCACATAACAACATGAAAGAGGCAGGTACAGTGCTTTTTGACAAATACTTTTTAGATAAAGGTGTCTTCAAACAATAGTTACAAGTTTTATCGACCAATTGGTATTCCCCAAAAGAAAGTGGACATTCTGAACATAAATTACGTTTCAAAATTGAACAGGACTGAAAGTATACTATAGAAAGATTTATAATAGGGATGGTATCTTGGGGCAGGTTAATGAATAATGTATGATTAAGCAATTATGCTTTTCTAATAAAAAAAACATTTAAATAATTTTGCAGCGATTGTTTCTGCTCTATATTTAGCATATACATCATCATCATGTGATGTATTTTGTAACATGGGAAGCTCATAGCTTTAAATATCATAAATAAAGCGCATTTTTCTTCTGCTTATTTGCATAAAGCATTTCCCAGAAAAAATGCAAACAACTAGAATATGAGATAAACTGAAAACAATTGACATGATCAGTTGATCAGTTTGTATTTGTTTTATTATGTGCATATTTTGTTTCCAGTGACTAGTGTCTCCCTCAGACCTTAAAAGGGCGTGGTTTTTTTCTTGGAAAAGGGCACTTCTAGCTTAGTATGTTCTAAACTGAGCACGTTCAAATGGTTGTTTGTATACATGTACAAGCACTTGAGAAGTTTTTTTCATCCACATTTTGCTGAATCACAAGTATAACTATAAACTTTATATGGTCTTTATAGCAGGTGAATACATTGAGATCACCAACAAGCATACATTATTTCATCTAAAAATTACTTTTTTTCAAACATTCATGAAGCCTCTCTCTCGAAGTGAACTCGAATCCAAATATCTAGGTAATTAAAATCAAAATCTCCAATGTGTTTAAATATCAATTTCCTGAACAAAAATGTTCTACAACTTATTAATTTAGATCTACAATAAAGACATCAGCAAACAAATTAAATCAGATTTCTTTTTAATTAAAATTTTCAGCTAAAAGATCTCAAATTTATCCGTAAATCTATTGAAATCAGATTTTCTTCATTGTGCTTAGAATGGTGCAGACTGAACCTCGCAATTCATAAGAACATTTGTATAGCTTTGATTAGTCATTTGACCGACTGATGGCTCAACTAAGAGAAAAAAGCATGATTCATTGACAATGGCCACGTGTTTGCTTTTAACAGCTCCGACTTATAGAGCCAGTGTAATAATTAACACGAAGTTAAAGTCTACTTCCAAGCTAGTGCTCGCTCAGCCGACTTTACAATTTACCCCCTGGTCATTGGATGTATTCGTAAATTCGTTACAATTGCAGCCGACCTATGGCGCTGGGAAGTCATATTACTGACCCGAATAACCCTCGAAGGGACCCATTTATAGAACTGGGTGGAGTGGAACAATTTCAGGCAAACTTCTTGTTCAATGAAATTAGCGGCGACCTGAACGGGGTTCGAACCACGGATCCCGTGATCCAGAGTCGTGCGTCCTACCACTGGACTATTCCGCTCCTCCTATTAGTAGCATGTTTTTGGTCACTCAGTTCACATGATTTTAAATAATTTATGCTTGAAAAATGTGTTTATAAATATATGTGTGCATATATGTGTGTATGTCTATTCTTAGATAATTTTGTTATTATAGATAATTTGTCCCTAAAATTTTGGGTGTTTGAGCATTCATAAATACATTACGAAATTAAATTTTATATTCATGAAACGAACAATAATAACATAATAATTGTACACGTCTGAATTCAGAATTCAAGTTCTGACAATCATTGGACATGATATTATTAAACACTGCCCAATATTATTCCTCACACCCTGTAATGTCAGTACATGTTACAATTTCAGGTTAATACCATTGTCAATATTACCAGAAGTATTGCATTTTGCAAGATAACTGACCACATTAACATTACCTCATAAATGTGAAGCTCTGGAAACAAAAGTAGTTACCATCTCTAGATAACTGACATACTGTTGGTGGGATGATAAAACCTACACACAAACAAAAAGCCAAAGTCAAGAGAGTTGCTTTAAAATAAGAAACTTAAAAGGGCCTGCGCTTGTGTAATTCTTAAAAAAATCTTTTCAGAAATTTGAAGCACCAACAACAATAGAAACAGTGACTGTCTGTTGCCTCGACAATAACAACAGTCATGCTGAGTTCTATTTTGATGTGGCTGGGTGTTCGGATGACCCCACATCAGGAACAGTTCCAGCCGAATCGTTACATCAGGCTCTTCAGGTAAGGGAAGAGGTGCGGCCAGTGGATCTAGACGATCCATGTTGTGATGGCCCAATCCAGCTCGAATTACGTCGAAAAGGCTCAGAAGTCTTAGCCCTCGCAGTGGTTACATTGACACCAGGACTGGATTAACAACAGGATGAGCAGTTTACTTTACACAAATAACAAGCACGTTTTGTTTGTTATCACTTGATCGACGTATGGACAGAAACTGTACATAGGGTGTAGTTACTTGCAAAGTGAGCAATCGTCCATTGATATTTTTTCATCGTGACGTTGGTAAGGGGTAACTGAAAATGGAGGTTATTTCTTTTGCTGACCGGATGTAAACGTACTTGTATGAGACGATTAATATGAGTACTCGCAGCAAGTGGTTCAAGTGATTATTATGGGATATATCGATCGATTAACTCATCTTATCTGGGGCCCTGTGTTACACATACAAACTGTTGATATAGCAATTTATTGTCAATATTTAAGTGTCTTTATATATTGATGTGGAAAGTCTATCCATGGCCGACCTAATGGTATGTCATGCATGATGATATTGTGCTGCTTTTCTTTTAGATTTTGGCTTATTGTTTGGTCATACGGAATGTAACACTTAATTTAACTTCTAACATAGTTGTGTACATCTAAACGTCTTAGTACTATTATTTAATCTAACCTTTTGCATTCATATATCTATGTAAATAGTACTGATTTTTATCTTTTGCAATTTTCTTATTTGTTTTTATTGCTAGTCGTAGACAATATGTGTTTAATATGCATTTTTGCCAATCGACTTTTTCTTTGAAAAAATGCAACATGTTGTCTATTTATAATTCACTGACTGGCCCACGGTTTTAAAAATCATTTCCTGTTCTTCTCTTGACTAATTGTTTATAATTATTTAAACGTTTTTTTCTAAAAGCATAGATGATATTGACATATTGAAAAAAAGAGTTAAATTACTGGAGACAATCCGTTTCGGAGACCGTTTACTTTGTAATTTTGCAGAACAATTTTCATCATTAGAGTATTGTCATTGTAAAAATATGTGCACATTCCTACTTTTATTTTTTACTTAATCCTTTTGTATAGGTGAAATTCACCATAGCAGCATACAGAGAAAGAATTCACATTATTTACTGTTTATAAGTTTTTTTTGTCATTTAGTCCATGATTCGTTATTTTTTTTCAATAAAATATTTGCCATTATTATTCCCTCTTGTATTGTTTTGTTATGACTAGTCCAATCACATGATTGTCCCATAATAACAGAATCAAAGATATGCGCCCAAAGGAACAGTTAGTCTGAAAGTGTTGCTGAAGTAACGACTACTGTCTAACCGAGACTACTGTCAAACAAATTTTAAAGCACTGAACATTACAGCGCCTGCAGCGCTTTGATGAAATAAGAGCGGAAGACTCATATTTTGGACATGTTTACTGTGAACCTCTACACGATCCATCAGTTTGATGTATTTTAGTTGTCTGTATACAGTGTATCAGTAGTTGGATGAAGTTGCTCGTTACAACTATCTTTGATACAACAATAAGTACACTCAAAGTTGGATGTCTCCACATTATCTCCACGGAAGTTTTGACATTGGTCCTTGTCAGAGCTGCCTTCATACCAATCCTTGTAGCATGTCTGGAAGTTGCCGCATCTAGAAACAGAACATCGGTGTAGCGAAAATTACTGTGATTAGTCGTCATTGTAACATGTAAAGTATCCATGAAGGAACACGTGTAAAATGTTATATTGCAGAAACACATTTATAAATCAATTTATTTATATAAATTTAATTCCGGTTATAAAAGAACAAGTTGGACTATAAAAATATTTTTATAACTTTTGTTGTCTTCAAGTATTAAGCTAGCAAATTAAGGACAACATCTGCAAAACGGCTGTTGTCTGTGGCTTGTAGCTCCTATCCGGTTTCAAAAATCATGATACACGGTTAGGGTGTGTTTTATGTTTTTATTCAATTTGCAATAAATATATATACTTACCAACGCAACTACATTTCTGATCTTTGAAATTATATCACTTAGAAAGAAATCTTTTACATCTAAAATGTATACCGCTATTAAAAACGTAACACTAAATAGAAACAATCCTTAAAACTGCTCAATCAGTCAAAGTGTTTAACACGCTGCGTTGACCAAGGAACGCAAATACTTAGTTATGATTTTTATAATTCCTTTTACTAAACAATAACTACTTACGTTCTTTTAACTGTCTTGGAACCGTCAGCTTTGTTTGAAATGTAGTTAATGCAGTAGTTGTTAGGGGGGTCACATGTGGTCGCTACATAATACTGGTCGCAATATTCTTTGTATTCGTCAATGCAGACAAAGCAGCGCGCTGAAAGAGAAATCGTTTTCTTTTCCCTTAAAACATTGCAACAACTTAGTAATAAGCAATGTTGGCCTTTAGTATTTCAACAGTTTCATTTGTTTGTTTTGCTGTACTTTTCAATGTCGCGATTGGTACATGCAACTGAGCCAAACTTTCATTCAGGAATATATTTTAATGCGTTGAACATGGTGCGTGTTTTATCTGTATACTGGCTGATGTAGACTTATATCGTGACGGTGTTTAGCTTAGTGGCTGGTGTAACGATTGTTGCTTTAGATATTTTCCGATTTCATTTATGCTCGTATTAAAACTATTGCAACACAACGCGATCATCTGCATTTATATGTAGCGGGTGGACCATTTTTGTAGTTCCCTCAATCTTCGAGCATGTCAGAAGAAGGTGGATTTTGTTCACACGCAATACAGGACAAAGTATAACGTATTGTTTATTGTCGTGTTTAATTTATGATGACACCGGTTAGCGCGGTAAGAGATTTTCCCCACATCGCTGTATATTTTGTTTGTATTACCTTCCAATTGTAGGTTTCATCATGTCTTGTAAGTCTTCTTTTCTGTTTTAAGAAAATTTTGTTACATAGATAACAATACATATCAATATATAAGACTTAATAGATTTTGTTTAGACCTTTGGTACATTATATTTTGCTTATTTGAGTCGATAATACTTGTATTTAATCCTTCTTATACATGTTAGGTATATAGCATTTCTTCTTTTTTTTTGGTTTTATTACAGCCTTTATGCTGAACTCCTGTATGACCTGAAATCCTGTTTCAACTGGATTCATGAGATACCATCATTGCAACAAACAATACAGTCGTCATCATTCTTAGAAGGATTTAATACTTTATTCTACCCGGCATAACATTACAGGACGACTGAAATATTTCCTGGAGTTAATCGTTTTTGATCTCTCTGACGATGAGGAAAGTATTATCGACATTTTAGATGTACATTCCATTTAATGAGTCCGTGCAACTTTTTGTCTAGCGATACATATAGTTTCGTCTACTCGAGTCGCTATAAAGTCGGTGGAATCGTCGTTGCTTTTGTAGTAGTCCTGGTAGTAGAAAGTACTTTAGACGTGGTAGAAATATCTGTTATTTTAGAAGTACATGAAATCAAAAGTCCAGATTAAGTTAAACGCTTATCAAAAAAACTACATATTCGTGCGAAGTTGATTTGCGTTTTTGTATAAGTGACGAGAGGAGCGTGTAGCAACGGACACAAATTGGCAACACCGTACAAGAATTGTGTTGCTTTACTTGTTCGATAAAACTGATGGTACTCAAAAACAAGATGTTCTTTAGCCAATGTAATGGCTCTCCACAAAATAAACTCTAAGTAAATTAATCACTGGCAGCAGAGACACGCAAAATGTCATCAGAGGAATACAATCAGTGCGGCAACATGACACTAATCACTAGCTTGGCCTGCAAGTAAATGTTTATGAGAAAACTGAAGCCGCCACATGTGTTTATTTTGGAAGCCAATGTCCGTTAGTCGTGGCCATGACAGATGGTCTGATACTGTACATATATCATTATCAACACAACAGTTGCTTAAAATAATATAAGTTTTAGTTTTCTTAGCTACTATGAACAGTATGTAGTCAAGTGTTCTTTTCAGTGGTTTGAATGTGAATGACTCCTGTTTCATCACATATTAGCAGTTTATTTTATGATAGGAAGTCATTAAGTGCACTTGCTCTTCGATCAGTTGTATCCGTATTTTGAACATTGAAGTCTCCGCATATTAAAATGAAGCCTTCATCACTATGCATGTCACATAAACTTTGTAGCTCGCTTATATATTCAATATAGTCTTCATAAATATAGTTCACTGACGGAAAGTATACACCTAATATAAACGTTGGCAATGAGCTGTCATCGACTAATGATAGCATTACTCCTGCTATTTGTGATGAAGTGACACTGGTTAGTTCTGTTTTTGAGAAGGCTAACTGTTTCTTATATATGATACTTACACCTCCTTTTCCGCATGCTGTACTGAAATCTATCAGTTCACATATGGTATGTGATCTATATGAGGAATGTAGTGTATTGTGAAATTTGCGCAATTAAGTCCTAATTTGTGTTCGCTTAAGCAGGTCATATCAATTATATATTTGTCCAGTAGCATGCTGAGTGATCCAGTTGACAACATCGCACCACGGATATTACATCGTTGATGAATGTTCATTATTAGAAGGAACACAATGGCGCATAGTACATTTATTGTTAGATAAAAGTTTATGATGGGTCATAGTTATCATCGGCTTGATTGCCATTTCGCATGCCGTTACACTTTTGTTCCGAATACCATCTGCGGCAGTATATGCGCCTTGGCCAGAATTTGTAGCTTTCTACTGCCACATATTCACTTTTCTTGATTGTGATCTTAGCAACGAGGCTGCCTCTGTGGGTATCTGTAAGTTTAATAGACTCAGGGTGAATGCCTTTGCTTTTCAAAAATTCAATAATGCCGGTTTTATTAGGGATTTCTCTTATACCACCTATATAGTATCTCTGAGTACGGCGCGACGGCACACTTTCAAATATTGCCTCCGTGTTGTTATTGTTCTGTAAATCTGTTGAACTTGCCGTGAATCTATTGCTAATATGGACATATATTTGTTCATTATGCTGGTCTCGATTGTTTTTTTAGTTGTTGTGAGGTTAGAGGTGACGTTCTGTTTTGCACTTGTTGACGTCGTCATCGTATGCGGGAGATGTTTTGACATCATGCATGTTGTAGCGGTTCCCGATTCATTTGTTTGTTGCATACCTTGATTATGTCTCCTATAAGTCAATGGATCAGGTGGATGGATGGGTATTTGGGCTTTTAGCGGCTATGAACGTTACTTGAATATTACTTTGGTGCTGGTGCTGCTTTTCTGAATTTGACGCTCCGGCTTGCATGCTACTTTGGGTGTTGCCAATGCCAGTCGTCGCCATTGTTGAGGAGTTGTGCTGAGCCTGTTTACTTGGTGGTATATATTTTGTTGATATGGTGGACTGCTGTCTTGCTGGGGATTCCTGTATGAGGACATCTCTGCTCTGACTGGTTGCGGTGGGATCGGCTTGTTGCTGTCTTGCGTTGATTGAGCAGGTGGAGATCCGGGCATAGTTGCGAGCGTTGGAGTCGCTGTCATATTTTACGCAAATTGCAGCGTATGTTTGATGCGGATGTTGCTTGTGTATTTGGATAAGTGCACATTCTATTGCTGCTATCGCGTTACATATTTTAATGTTGTTCATATCAATATTTCGTAGGCACTGTCCTTCACTGATACTGTCATTGAGAGAGGCTTGGCATTATTGCAGTCGTTCTGACTTGGTATGTATGGTTTGCTTTTGTATTTCGTTTTCTCTTTTTAGTGAGTATTTGTATTTGAGATTTTATCGCCGTTTATTCATTTGGGAATGCGTTGCTTAGCTGTGACGTTTTAGTTTCCGTATCATTTTCTACATCGTCTGCATTGAATTTTATACGTCTTTTAGTAAATAGTTCCGGAATTGACCTGCTATTCCCATTGAGCAAGAACTCGTGTAGGACGTAGCATTTATGGGCGTAACGCGTACAACTCTCTTCTTTTTTAGTAGAACGTCTATGTACTAAGAAGCCACATGGACAATTCTCCATTTCTCTGGCCCGCTTAGGAAGGACTGACCTGTACATCGTTATATCATCTTCATTTTTGTTGGTAAGATTTAACAACTTCTGAATGTACAATTTTCGAGGTAGGCTCATTATGGCGTCATCTAATGTTGAGATAAATTGCTGCTCGTTACAGGCAGGTAAACTGCTGGTTTTCAGCGTGTCATTAGCGGGGCCATCGTATAGCATTTGGGAACAGTAATTGTTATCAGTGGCGAAACCTGCTTGCATTTCGAATTGTTTGTTTTCTGTACAGCTCTTAAATCTTTTTGGTGATAATGTCTTATATTGAATGCAATACTCGCTCAGGGGTCTGAACATCTGGAGTTCTGACTGTGAGACACGAGATGCACATAGGTCAGTCTGCATGCACAGATCTTGGCCGGGGTTGGATGATATTTCGCATTCAGGCCCGGAAGACGTAGCTTAGCACAGCGTGTACTTCCTGACACAGTACTTGGCTTAACTTTATCCAGAGCGCTTTGTTGCTTAGGGGTTACGCAAATATGTAAGAAGTGTTCACCGTTTCTCGCACGTGATTAGTGTGATCACAGTTAATGGAATGCCTTATAATTGAAACATATTGTTCAAAGTTTTCAAATTTATCGCTTATTTCTGTAAAGTATTTTTTACCTTTCACATACATATTCCCCAGTTTATAATAAACATATCCACAGAAGTTTCATTTCTCTTAACTCCAAAATACTGCATATAATCCAATAAATTCTAAGAGCACCAAAAAGACGTTTCATCAAATTTTCATTAAGTTTTTGTCAAAGTTGTATTTTTCTCCGTAACCATTCAAGGTAGAGCTTTGATACTTAAAACAGTTTTCTGACATTACTGTAACAATTATTAGGACAAGTTTCATAACTCTTGACTGTATATTGTCATAGTTATGCCCCCGTTTTCACTTAGCATTTTCATTACGTTTTTTGTTTCAGTTTTTTCTCAGTGACCATTCATGAAAGGACTTTGAAACTTAACATATCTTTACTCAAGAGTTCATTTATTATGACAGAGTGTCTTGTCTACAGACCATGGCCTTACCTCAAAGGTCAAGGTCACACCTAGGGCATAAAGTATTAAAAATGCCAAAATAAAAGTTCTGGAGTTTAGTTCAGTACTTAAAATGGTACTTCAGCTTAGATGCATAAAAGATTGTTCCCCCAATGAACCAGAGTTTTGCATCCAAGAACCATGGCCCTACGTCAACTGTCAAGTTCACAGTTGCGAGTTCAAAAGTCAAAATGTGTGCAAATTTATATAAATCTTTACATTTTTATTTCTTTAATGCCTAAATTCCTATTAATTTCTATCGTTTTTGCTCTCAGACTGACAAACATTTCTTCAAGGATGGGATTGATCATTATAACTCAATACAAGTTTATTTTTTATTTTTAATGTAAATTGTTTTAAAAATAGACATTTCTTTCCTGAGCGTCAGTTTCTGCAGTTATCAACCAGATATTTTCCTTACAAGAGTACTCGGATTTCTATTAATATTTAAAATGAACCTGGTTTCGTCGCATGACGAGGTTTCTTCTTGTTATTACATGTTATTTGAATTTCATTATCTAACTCCTCTCAATACTGCATTTTGTTTCGATTGTTTGGGTTGTTTTCTAAAATTCGATGATTTCTTTCGTATTTTTTGAAAATGTCACTTTTGATTCTTTTGGCATATGACGTCATGGCATTGTATGACGACATTAAATTGTTCTCATTATACGTCATCGCTTTGGCTGTTTTATTTCAAAATTACTCACTTATTTGAATCTTTTAGTTTGCCGACGCTATCTACTGTACACATTGTACATATGTTGATAGTTTCTTTCATGGCTAGTTATTTTGTCTATTTATTAATATATTTTATCAGTTTTAACTCACGATGTACAGTCATACTTGATTATTACAAAATGTAACCAAAAGAGAGACAACCTCTATACAAAACTCTATATTTTGGAAGGTGGATGATCAAAAATGTCCCATGACTGTAGGTGCTTACTGTTAGTTGTCTCACTTTAACGGGATATTTTTATTTACAATGTTTGTTTGATAGAAAAACTTTCAGGAAGTACGAGGATGCAGCGCTCCTTAAACTAGGTTAACTCCGTTTGCCGACTGACTGGTCCAAGGCGGTAACTGCTGTTTTTTCTTTGTGTGTGTTATATCTCGTCTCTGTGTTTTTGTCACATTAACATTTAGACTGTTTGCCTTGGTCTAGAGGTAATTTAGATTTAAGTGTCTGTGATTACTTTGAAAGGACCTTTTCTCATTTACCTATTCCAAGATTTGGCCCTGTGCTTCTTAATTAGCGCTTTGTTTAGACACTCATTAGTTTAAAGCCTTTTCTCTTTGCATAGGCGGGATCACTTTGGCAATCAAACGACCTATCTTCCGTATGACGTCGGGTGTAGTCGCCGTGGGTCGTTTTTTAAATGCTCCCCTGTAACATTAGGTGAAGTCGCCTTACGTTGTAACCCTATTCCGTAACGAATATTTCTTATAGAGACCAAAGAAATGTTATAGCACATGGTTTTAAACACTTTGTGTATACTTCTGTAGCTGTGGTTAGTCCTGCAAAGGGCTAAAGCTATACCCCAACTTAGGCACTAATTTTATTACTTATCTTCTTAACAATTAATGTAAACTCAATGTGCATGTATGTTATGGCTAAAACACACCCGATAACACACTTAAGGCTCGGTCAACTCGTGCTTGTACTTTACAGTGCACGTGCTTCTTTTGCTCAAAAGTAAGGTGAGTACACCTCTCGTATAAGGTTTGTATATTGGATAAGCTTTTTCCAGGTGCCAATTTGAGTCTCGAAAGAATTTTTTAACCAAACAAAATTTATATTTTGTATTGTAATTTAAATATGTATATTTATAACCTCTTCCTTTTTTACACGTGCGAGTCATTTTTTTCCGTCTTATTAAATTGAGCGTGTGAGAATTACACATCATCGAAAAGATAATCGATGTCTTTAAATTCTTTAAGAATTGCAATATTAATTCAATAATTGTCAAAATCTACATTTTAATCACGCAAGAAATACTTGTTCTTAACATAATAATATTTTTGGATTTTCTTTGGATGCCTTTTAAATAAAAAGAATTTCATTGGTAATAACTAGATGGCTGGTCTCGAGTCCTAGATGTTTTTCTATCAATGAATAGGTTTAATCACTAGACCATATCCTAAGGTTTTATAAAGCGATATTTTCTGTCACTGCTTATCAATGACGAATTGTACCGGTCACGACCTTAATAGGACTCCTGGGCAACTATTTATATACAAAATATACAAAACATACAATAAACACACGTAGTAATCACACAAAAACATAATTATTATTACATAATAATCATAAACGTTATCATACAAATAGAATAAATTTAACAATAATACAAGACTTACTTGGGTTAGGCGGGATAGTCCTCGGAGGTCTCTGGGTGGTAGTGGTGGTGGTTGGCGTAGTGGTTGGGGCTGTTGTTGTTGTTTGGGCTGTTGTTGTTGTTTGAGCTGTTGTTGTTGTTTGGGCTGTTGTTGTTGTTTGGGCTGTTGTTGTTGTTTGGGCTGTTGTTGTTGTGATTATTGCGGTTGTTGTTGTAAATGCCGTTGTTGTTGTTGCTGCTGCTGTTGTGGTTGTCGTTGGGGTTGTTGTTGTTGGGGATGTTGTTGTTGTTGTTGGGGATGTTGTTGTTGTTGGTGGTGATGTTGTTGTTGTTGGGGATGTTGTTGTTGTTGGCGTTGGTGTTGGCGTTGTTGTTGCTTTTGTTGTTGTTTTTGTTGGTGTTGATGATGTTGGCGTCGTTGATGCTTTTGTGGATGTTGTCGTTGTAGGTGTCGTCGGTTTCACTAAAAAATGGCAGTTTTTATTCGCTAACGGGTCAAAAAGGCATGTTATCACTCTTAACAATGCATGTACACGGAACAAGACGTAATAAAATGCTGTCCCTGACGTATTTCTGATGGCCTTTGTTGTCCTGGTTTTCAAGACACGTGTCTATACTTTTGATGGATACGATGACAGCAGCAATGCCGCTGCGAATATATCAGATTTGGGAAACAAAGTAAGAGACAAATCTTTTTGTGAATATCGCGAATACCGTAGGATTGCCATGTTTTACTTACAGCCGCTGGTATATAGTCCGGTACTTTTGCGGAAAATAAAACACCGAAGAAAACTTTCCAATTTCATCGAGATTTAAAAGTATTTGATTTCTCTTTTGGCGTGATTTTGGATCAAGATAATAATACGAGATTAGTGTTGTCTGAAACAACTGCACTAAATGAACCTACAGACTACAACATCAAGCTATGAGGTTGTTGGTATTGTTAGCCCAAATATAACTTTTAATGAAACTTACAAATTACCTATAAATTAAAATGACATCATTTATTAAATTAAAATATATGATATATTTTTGACATTTCACATTCATTTTCATCTTCAGCAACATCCGAAAATTTAGCCAGAAGCTGTGATATAACTCGCTAAATTGGATCTGAGCTGTCACGAAATTGCCAAATTTAAAAAATGAAAGTAAAGAAAGACAACGTAAATTTGTAGGGTCGCCAGGGAAGTAATTGCTTATTAATTAAATTCTATAAATAAAAGCGCTAAATAGTTGCTTTCTACAAATACAAGTTATTCTAAGTAATAGTTTTATGGCAATCGAACATATTTCATGATAGTTCATGGTTCCTTGCCATGTATTATTGGTATGCCTCAAAATAAAACAACCTTTTATTACAGTAAGGACCTTCATTAGTGATTTCCTTCTTTTTAAACAAATATTTTCACTATCTAACTGAGGTAGACGAGTATGGAGATGTGATTGTTTTCTACACCCTGTCACTGTACTTACCTAGACCGGTAGGGCATTCCTTCAATTCAGCTTTAAAACAAACAAAGTACAGTTTTAGAAATAATATTTTCAGTAAATTAAGACAATCCGTAAAGTATGAAAAGGAAACATGATAGATGGTATACAACACTTGAATAATTGCTTCACGCAGAGAATTCATCTACTGTAGTAAGTATGTTATGACAAAAAAGACAGTCAAAACTTCTATTTGATTATAATAATTATTTGAACGTGAAAATGAAGCGAAGAGAAGGTGACGAGTCAAAATACGAAAACAAAACAAAGCAAACTTCTGTGGGTATGTGCGCGCGTTTGCACGTTGGTCGTGTGTGCGTGCGTGTGTATTTAGCATGCCCCCTTGTACACGTTTGCCTTGTTGAAAATCGGTAGACAAGACAAAATGAAAAAGGGTGTTAACATATAGTTCGTAAACATTTAAAACTATTCTTGTGGTGGTTAAAATAAGCAATAATTATGTATTGACGAATGACCTAAGTCTTACCGCAAAAATGTCATTTACTTTTGACGAACATTTTTAATGTATAACTATCCTGGATTGTTAAGGCTGTATTATTTCGCAGAAGCACACGATTTATTATTTGAAGAATCTGATTCCTTTGATACAATAAGAAATATCTACATGTACCGTCGAAGAAAAGATTTTCAACTGCAAACAAACGATAGAAATGTTAATTAGATTATTGTGCTATCTTATGTGGAATGGTTAAGGTCATACACATTTCGATAAATACTATCGGTGGACAAAGTATCAGGTAAAATTCTTTATTTCCAGCCATAGAATCTTTCAAATCACGTTTAATTACCTAATTTTGTCGACTGTGAACAAACACGCGTTGTAATATACAAAATATGCATACGACGTCCTTATAATTTAAATGATGAAATCTTACATTGAAACAACTGTGAAACAACATGACTGCGAATGGCATGTCCTTATTTATGATCAAATCATAAATAAGAAGATTATTATACATTTAATTAAACGATAATAAACATTTGATCTGTTTCTTTCTGAACCATATTTTAACTAACTCTCAGCTGAAACGGCCAAATCTTCACAAGTGCAACCCGGGTTCGTCATCGCATGTAAGGCTGTGTTTGTCCAAAGTTCACACATTTACAGTTGTAGATCTTTATGAAGGTAGGCATAGTTGTTAAGTTGAATTAAAAAAAAAACGTTTTAGAAATTAGATAAAAAAATGAACATTTTGTATAGATGTTACACGTGTGTTTTCATGTTTTTCGTAAGTTGTTAACAGTGAAGAACCTTAAAGTGTTTGTTAGGAACTATTGTCTGATGACTGAAATACTATGTATTATTATTTTTTGATTGAGTATGTCAGGATTAAGCAGTGGCGTAGCTAGGAATGGTATGATATGTACTTATGGCCGCTGGGCGGGACTTCAGGGCATGAATTATCGGAGGAGGTCCGAGTAGATATAAGAGCACAAAACGCCAGTATATAAAATAAATAAAGAATGATTTCTTGAATTTCTACATGTTTTATAGTGTAATTATGATATTGTCGCAACTATATAATAGCTTTATGTTTTTCGTTTTGGAGACAATGTGAACACAACTGCGTTATTTTGAATACAGGCAGTTACGGTTGCAACTACCTACCACCAACTAGAAAAAAAAATTCAATAGCTGGTATGTGTAGATGTCAAACTATTTCAACAAACGGTAACATACTTATTACTATCTAAACTATGTTTACAGTAAATTAAAATAAAAAAATCATTAAAAAGTTTCTTTATTTAATAGAGCTAAAAGTGGCGGAAGAAAAGAAAATATACTCTTACACAGTTGCAATTAAATTGCTAGACTTATTATAAATAGCTATTGCAAAATGATTGTTTGATCAATTTCTCCATTTTTTTTATAAATGGATTACCAATCCAAACCATTTTAAATACTTGTAGCTTATATTGATATTTTTTACAGTTGTGACTTTCTTTTATATAAAATTAAGGCATCATGTTTTATATTTCAGATAAAACTTGTTTTAGGAAACATCTTTGAGCAAACCAACTGTTTGTAGAAGATAGGCACATTAACAAAATCCTGTAGATATTAAGCTGTATGTACATGAATCATATGTTGCAGGCGAAAACAAGCTTTTATAAATAAAATTTTAAAATGTGTAACACTTTAGAAAATAATAATTCACGAAATAAAAGATTATATTATATCATGTGAAATAATAAAAAGATATATATCTTAAATTTGTACTCTCCATCATTTTTTATTTCTGTATTATTGTTTAAATGATTTAAATGATATTAAAATTGTTTTCAACCAATAAATGCATTTAAATCATATAAAGTATTAAGTGAAGACATCATAAAACAACAACAACAAAACCAACAACACGCGTAATGTCAGTACAGATAGAAAAAACACTGGACAAAATGAATATTCTCAGATTATCAAAACCCCAGTACATTTGATTTGTATTGTTGCAATAAGTCTTAGCCTTTATGCTCATGTGCATAAACTTTGTTAGTGCCACATACTGTGTATACATGTGAATTGTTGTTCTTGTGTGCTTTTGTGCAAGTGGCTATGATAAATAAGGACGAGGTGGGGGAGAAAAAACAGTGACTTACCGACATTCTCCGATTCTGAATTTTGACTTTGCGGATCGGAGTTGCAGAAATCTTTATCGCAACATTTAGTCTTTACATCTGCACCTAACTGAGCTAAAAGCTCACATTTCTGAAATATATACAATTTTATGTGAAGTTTATGGCCTTAAGAGATCAATACTTATGTTATTATTAAAAGAGATATTTTAAAGGGACTAACTTAATAACGTCATATAAACAGATATGCTTGTTGAAGATTGATGAATTACTAAATGTTATCTGGTCGACGAGGATATACAGTCTTTGGATGATTTTAGCAGCAACAGCAGCCGCAACAAGAAACAACAACAACGTAAATATTAGTTCCATGTCACAAAAAGGGCCAGATAAAGCCAATCTACTGCGATAAAGAGATGAGCATACTTCAATCGTTGTGTCGTTGCTTTAAATAATAACCTGGGTCATAAAAAGCTTCATAGCTTATGCTTCTGAATTAATTATTATAACAAACACAGATTTTGTTTCGATTATATAGACATTATTTTTTTTTATAATTTACACAAAAGCATATAGCTGCAGACATTATATAAATATCCAATTTCCAGGGATAATACTTGTACTCTGTAAGGAGCACATGTATGCAAAAAGACAATATCTAGTTCATATAAGTGGAATGTCCTCGTCGTATTAACACAATAAATGGCAGCAGTCGACACTTTGTGTACGAAAAATGCGATATAATATGGTACAATGCGACCCCATACGCAGTGGAAACGTAATCGTGGTATCTAGGCTATCATAGTTGTAATCCGATACCACCTTTAAAAAGGCATGAACTGATTGGTTATGATGTTCTTTAAACTTTGAAAAACAAAAGACACTAAACACAAAAAAGATCAATATATCACTCTGGATTATTTCTAATTATGTGACTGTTGTGGTGGTGAAAGAATGTATTTGACATATGGTACGGATAACTTGACTCGATATGACTCGAAATTGTAGACGTTTATAATAAATATGCAATAAAGTACAACAATACCAGATTTGGCTCACAGCCCAGTTCCAGGTACGGGATTTTGTCGTCCGGATGGCCTTGTCGGCGCTCAAATACTAGTCTCTTCTTGCACATCTAAACAACAACAAGAGTGGTTATTGGCGTCGCTAATGGGGCGACTATATGTAACCTTTCCTGGAAAAGTCCTATAGGTGGTGTCATGTTGTAGTTTAAACAACTAAAGTACGGCGCTTTTATGTGTTGACATTTCGGTCTTTGTTAATGCTTAATGAATACGATCAGAATGAATTTAGATTCGACTTAAATTGTTCAAGTACCATACGTAAACGTTTGTTTTGTCTAAGTTGCATTTTTACGACGCTGTAATTTTAACAGGTCAAAATAAAATCTTAAAATGTTCTGTTTTTTTTTTGAGCGTTCAAAGACAATTCACTACTGTTAGATCTTTTTATTGCCATATTTATAATTTTAAATAGTTTTCTTATCAATAACTGACGTAATTTCTTGAGTGAATAAAACACGTTTTATCAATTCGTTTTGTTTATATGCTGGTTTGTATCAAGTTATATATAGATAATTATTTGCAGACCCCTTTTACAGCCATGATTATCTGCACCTTGTTACGCTATTCCCTTTTGGAAACTGAGAACTGTTCCCTTTGTTTAGTTTATAAACAATTAGTTTCTCTTTACTGTGCTTTATATTATTAATAACTATTTGTCATAGATCTAGTTTACTAACCACCATGATACTCAAAATGTGAAGTTAGCATTTATTTTAATTCTATTTGGGAGTCTTTTTATGTGTTATACATATACATTTAGCAAACTTTTAAGAGATGAAAATCAAACATTAAGTGCGGAATTGATATTAAAAATCTTAACGCTGCGTTCCGTTGTTTGATAATCGTTATTTTCATGTATCATTCTTGGAAAAATCAGCTGGATGGATTATATGAAAATGCAAGCGTCAACTTCCTATATTAAGAATACTTTCCCCAATCAATAAGCAGAAACGAATGTGTTTCCCGTGAAAATATTCTCATGAACGGCACCTGTAACATAACAAGTCATTCATATTGGGACCGGACCTGGTAGCGCAATCGGTAGAGCGTCGGCTCCAGGTACGGGAGGCCCCGGGTACGATCCCGGGCCACGACATACCAAAGTCGTTAAAAATGGAAGTGGTATAGCTCCCTGCTAACGCTCAAGCAAATATAAGGGTAGTTCCACGACTGGTTGGCCCGGTGTCAGGATAATGTGACCGGGTGTGGTATCATGCCAGGTGTTCACGGCATGCTATACACAGTGAAGGCAGCACTATATCTGCTTCAAGTGGACACCGTCTCCAGATAACTGAAATACTGTTGGTGGAACGATAAACCCAATAAACAAACAAACATTCATACTGGTTTAGATGTATTGTAGAATGAGGCGATAACGGTCACGTGTTTAGTAGTGCAAATGAATTAAAGACTTTTGATGCTTCACGTCAATGTTTTTTGTTCACCCTAAAACGTCTCTATTTATTCCATATTCCACCCTTCTACACAATTATTGCGATCATTTGGAACGTCTCGGGTAATTCCGCCGTAATTCCGATTATCGTACAGAGAATAGATTTACCCTAGGAGTTCCAATTGTTACATAATTACACGAATCGTTCAGACATTCTCGGGCGATTCCGTATTTTGATGTCATATCTATGATTACTTGAATCATATCGAATAATTCCGTCAGTCTACATTATAAGAAGGAACGATTGGAACATAATACTTCCTCAAAGTTTTGTTTTTTTTTACTTCGCACCGACACAATTATGGTCACATTTTCGACGTCCAGCTAATGATTAGTGGAGGAAGACTCCAGACCTACGCCTGGGTAGAACCACCGGCGCACCGCAGATTAGCTGGAAAACCTCCCCACATGAAATTTGTTTAATAACATCCAGATGTTGCTGTTGTTTGGACGGTTGGTCAGTAGTAAAATATATGTCGGTCAGGGTTGGATGGTTGGTCCGTAGGCAAATATATGTGTCGGTCACTTTTTAGCAGAAGCTTGACGTCGACCTTTGATGCTTCGCATCAGTGCTTTTTTGTTCACCCTAAAACGCCTCTGGTTATTCCGCCCTTCCACACTATTATTGGCTGGAGCGCGACGCCTTTCTATGGAATGCGCATTGAAATTTGCACATGGGGAAAGTTTGTTTTGAGGACTTGGTAAAATACGGGTCCTTATTCGGTAAACGGCATTCTATTTTTTATTTATTTATTTTTATATTTATTTTTGTGTGTTTGTAACTTTCAAAATAATTTTGAATATAAACAATAAGATATTAGAAAAAGAAATACTACGTTCGAGAAAAATACTATCTGAACAATACTTACTTGTGTAATGTGAGGCTGCTGCACATGTGCAATTTCTGCTTGTACACTTAAGTTTTATAGTTAATTATAATAATTCTGGAACTTTTTTCTACAGATGTAGCACCTACATATGTAACATCTTAGAAAACATATTTAATGTTGACAGGTTTTGCTTTTTATTTTCTTTTAACCATTCTTTGGTCTTAGGAATAGAAGTTATACATACTTTTTCTCGAGATTTAAAGTATACTGAAAACTTCTAAATATTTTTTCAAATGTCTTTTGTTAGCATGGCACCGGTCGATAATGGATTCGATTGTGGTAATTTGCTTTTTAGGTTTTAGACCTTTTTATTAAAACTTTTATATTAAAATTTAGTGACACAGAATACTTTCGTGTATAGTTGTCCACATAATAATTTCAGATTAAATAATATTCATATGGTAGGTAATTAAAGCGGCTTAAGTGATTAACTAAAAGAAGTTAAGGTGTCATTTTCAGTAAACCGTGTGACTAAATGTAGAGCAATGTCGAATTGAAAGTATCAAATTAGGGTTAAAATGCTTCAAAACTGGGTGATGAGGATTCAAACGACGGTATTTGTCTTTTTATCTTCCTACTTTTTCACTTTAATTTTTTTATCACTCTGTCAAATAAGGAATAAAATATGTTAAGTGTTTTGTTTTTATTTAATTAATGAATTATAATTTGCACGATTTGTTCTAAATGTGATTACAAATTGATTACCTGATATATTCACAGTCTAAATAATCAAAACCATGTGGTGAAATTATTTTATATTTTGCAGCATCAACCAAAATTCTTTATAAAACATTTAGGGCAGCTGTGAAGTATATCGGTTGAGAGCTCAGTTCGTGTTTAATAAAGTACAGTCAGCAGAAAAAAGAGAACATCAGCCTAAAACGTGGTGAGTTTGTAAACACCTAATTACATATTTGAGACAGTTTGAGTCAAACCAATCAAGAAACATGCTTTGTTGGTTTGCCTAATGCTATAATTTGTTTCCAAACGATACTCAATAGCAAAACATTTACCCTAAAGAGGATATATGATAATGTTTGGAGTTTTCTTATTTCTATAAAGGGGACACCTTTAATAACAATTTTGAAAGAAAGATATATCCATAAATTCAATACTGGATGGAGAATTTTCCTAAAATTAGGCAAACACGTTAACATTAACGTGTACAACACATCAGTTGGGTTAATTTTTAAATTCCTTATACTGTCTATTACACTTGGTTAACCTTTATGACGGTTGTTCGTTTTCTTTTCTTAAATATGGTATTAATATTGCACCTAAAATAGTCCGAAAAGCATTGCATGCAGATATCAAACATTCACATTGAACCTGCCAACCGTAAAATTTAGCATAAATAAGGCAACAATTAATCTTCCAAACTTTATGTGAATTTTAACAAAACCGGTAGTATTTCTTGTTAAGATAAATTTGTAACGCTTGACACGAATGTACTGCCATTGAGAAGATGGATTTTGAGAGATTATCTATTATAGTATTATTTAAGGATGACATTTTCATTCTAAGATCTATCGTACACAAATAACTAATTTGAAATCTGTCATGACGCACACCTTACTTACTTATGCATGCACATTACCAGGTGAGCAACGATTATTTATCGAGTGATTTTTTAACCTAGAAATAGCGAGGGCACGCCGCTAAGGAGGGCAAACTAAGTATCGGACTGTGAAATTTCCCCGCCTTACATAAGGTTCACATTAGCTGTGAAAAGGTTAGCCGAAGTTGAACACTATGTGTTGAGCATTTTCAAAACAAGCGGCGCCGCCTCTGTCTGATTGCTCCTTCTGCATACCTTAATTTTGAAGCTTCTCATTTATTAGACACTTACTTATATCTAGAAATGAAAACTTGAAAAACTGTGCTTTTAATTGACCAATGGACATCAGTGTCTCTATCTTCATGACCTGATCAACACAAATCATTGTCACTTGTCACTTGTTTACATGTGGCAACTAAGCCCTAATAGCGAAATTGTAATAGAGAGTTGGAGATGGGTAATTTCACATGGTTTTAAGATACATGTATTCATGACATTTCGTAACATTTAATAACTGAGTCTGGATCTTTTGAACTTCTGTAGATCTTGAATTTGATTGTTATTTGGATCATACCGATGTTTTAAAAAAAAATCAATCACGTTAAAATTAACAAGGATTTCCGAGTTTAAATTGATCTAAACATACTTTATTTACCTTTCAGTTGTTTTAAGTCATAACCTATTGGCGTACTATTTCATTGACGACGCAGCATTAAATTGTGTTCATATTAATTTGCATGCATTTGACAGTTCAACTTCTGTCCCCCGACTTATCCGGGAGCGTGGTAAAACGGACTCAATCGATAGGTCATGTGACCCCCATACTTACGTGATGCGCATTACACTGGGTAAACGTTTCACAAGTGTCGTTCTCCTCCAAGTAAATGCAATCAAAACAAAATGGCGGCTGCTGATCCGATTCGTTTGCTGCAAATAAATAAATAAATAAATAAATAAATAAATAAATAAATAAATAAATAAATAAATAAATGTTATATATGACTATGTTATTCTAGCCAGTGTATTTCATACTGCCTAGTGTGTGTCGTATACATATAAGGTAGATGCCTCACTGGGTAGAGTCACTTTCAAGTTACATGTACTCACGCTCAGATTGCCTCTTTAATACCAGCTTCTATTGTCAATCCATAATAAGTTCTCTTATAAGTGTGTGTTGTTATTGGAACTACATAAATATTAGTTAGAACACGATCTTGTTATTGTACTCATAAAAGCCGATAACAATAGAAATGAATAAATTATAAAATTAAATAAATTAATAAAGAACAGTAACATAATTATTTATATTATCCATTTTTTCTACTTTTTATATGTGCGTTATGTCACATAATAGTTAACCTTTGTGAAGAAAGCTTACGTGTTTAAGACTTGTGCTACTTATAAATATACCTGTGCGCCCTTTGACTTAACGGCTTCTTTGACTAAGTATAAACATGCAAGACTAACAACAAAAACATTGAAAAACATCGATAAATAGAAACACTGCAATAAAAACACAATTATGGTCATCCTAAAGAGACTGGCTTTTCTGCCATCACATAAAAGAAAGCACAAATTTTAAATGTTTACATCAATTATAATTTGTGATTATTTGTAAATCAATATTAAACAGCCTAACGAAATCCCCACAGGCAAACAAAACGATGATATTCTTGTTCGTTTAAAACCTCTTTGTAAGATGATTTTTTATTACAATGTCGTTAGCAAAACTATATGTTCAGGAGTTGCACAGATGTTGAGAACCTACTTCCAAGAGTATATATTGGTACACTACTTATTTCTAAGCAGATCGGCAAAGGAGAGGAGGAATCATAGTGAGTGAGACATCTTAATTGTATTAGATTTTAAGATGCATACCATCGACACAATTAAGACCATACGGTCGACGTTCAGCATTTATTGGCGGAAGAAAACTCGGACAAGTTAAAATAACCGGCGCACAACCGCCGGTCAGCTGGAAGACATGGACCCACACAATGAGTAGCCGAGGAATGCTCAGTCGACTTAAGTTTCAGGTGGAAACATGAATGGAATGAAATGACCAGGTCACTGCCAATATGGACAGGTCAATCAGCCTACCTGCAAGTCGGTTGCCTAATGAGAAGGTCAGACGTGGATGAAAACAAGTTATATAGTCACACAAATGCTGCTTTGCTTTGTTGCTTTGTATGGCTGTAAGATTATTTATTGAGGTAAATTTATTGTATATTTTAACTTTTTTTTAAATGTACAAATCATAATTAGTAGACATGTCTGCACATAGTTCATAAATGGTGCCGATCTGGGAATGCAATTTTATGGTTTCAATAGTGTAGCAGTTAGCAACAGGAAATCGCATCTGTTCTGTGAAGCGGTCTTCTGCAAAAGATTCGAGTTTTCCGCTTTTAACTGCGAAGCTTACAACAATATGAAAGTGCAACTTGCATTTAGAACAAAGAAAGCAGGCATAACTAAGAATTCATAACTGTTTCTCTCGTTTCACAAAAGAAAACGAGTATGCCAAGACTTACAAGGTAGCTTGTAATTACAAAAAAGATGTAGCAAAAAGGACGAAAACAAACTAGAAGATTGATACCCATCCTTTATCGTAGCATAGTGCAGCAGCAAATAGCTCATTTTTTTCTGTAGAAATAAAGTAAATTCCAACTGGCGCATAGTGTCATTGAGCACTACTCGATCTGTTGTCGAGCAAAAACTAGGAGGAAATATTTAAGTAATTATCATTCAGCATGCTTTTTGCTATGGTGGGAAATCAAACTTCCCTGATTAATGCTACATTTTATTTTAAGATCTCTTTGCGGCGCTTTGCATGCTATCACATCTATCTTCTCTCATGTATCAATTTGATCACAAACAGACAAATGTAAGGCACAGTCTGTATAAAGTATGTATATGGCTGCCTACACCATCAGAGCATTTTATGGCTGAGTATGGATGGGTATGTACACGAGTTAAATGTTTATCGCGATAAGTAAAATCGGCCATTTTAATACGATCAACAAAGTATACATTTATATGCCTTTTAATATTCTGCATTCGTGTAAAATGTGTAAGAATGCAAAATAAATACATTATGTAAGATATATCGGATTGTCAGTTCGTTATTAGATAATAGAAGTCTAGACGCAAAACCGTGCTTAATTATACAAATAAAGACTTGTATTGAGGTCAATGTATAGTTTTAAGGACATGGGTAATGTGATATTGACCGAGGACTCAAGTCCCATTAGCCCAGTCCGCAAAACTTTATATTGACCGAAAAAAGTCTTTACTTGTTACATTTCATACCCTTTTAAAATACGTTGTCATTGATGTAATTTAACAACAAGCCATCTGCGCTTCTCATTTGAACATAGAGCTTTAAAAGATGTCAATCCAAATTTTCCAGCGTTCATTTCCACACTCTTTTCTCACATTTCACCTCTACAGATAATCACGAAAAGCATTCATTGCTACCGGGGTTACACTTTTTGTTCTTTTCTTTGTTACATTGTCCCTTAATATTACCAGCTTCATCAGACACACTTACAAACTGTCAATTTACTTTTACCAGACGCTATGTTATGTTGTTATAAGCAAAACTACGCGTAACAAGAGCACGACCGTCAGTATTACGTTTTCGGTGCTCACGTGAAAACATTATTGAGTAAATGTTACTTTATAATGACTCACATATAACCAGCGATCGACAAAAACGCTTTAAATTCAATGGGTGTGTGATGTTCTGCTATATAAAAGCAAAACGCAAAACCTTTTTGAGGTATAAGTAACTGAAGCAAAAAATCATAAAACAAAATATTGTATTTATGTTGTCATCATATAGAAACAGAAAATTACAAATGAAGGCAAGCATACTTACCACCTCAGCAGATGCGACACATTCGCAAAGTGCCCTTAATACATTTATCACAACAATATACTGTCTATTTATGTCATGTTGTCCGGATTGTTATCATCAACTAACAATTAAGGCAATATTTTTGGATTTATACAAGAAAGAAAAGTAATACCTGACCGAAATGACACCCCACAACCATTCAAATTGCACTTGTCACTATAGCAACACTCTGTGCAGACGACACCATCCCGTTTGACCTTCGGAGCCGACGTTGTTATTTCTTCTGCACAGTGGACTAAATTGCACATCTATAATATGGCATATAAAATCAAATATAAACGTATACATTACGTTCTGCACATTAGACCTAATTGCACATCTAAAATATATAACATATACAATCAAATATAAACGTATACATTACGTTCTGCATAGTAGTCAAAATGGCACATCTAAAATATATAACATATACAATCAAATATGAACGTATGCATTACGTTCTGCACATTAGACCTAATTGCACATCTATAATATGGCATATAAAATCAAATATAAACGTATACATTACGTTCTGCATAGTAGACCTATTTGTACATTTTAAGGTGACAAAGAATATTAAACAAGTACTACGATGACTGTTCTTCAAAGACGAATTAATTTTACGGTAATTCTTCTGCAAAATTGGATTAACCTGCACATCGTTAAGTTTCAGCAGAAGATAAGTGTATTTTCACTCCTGAAATATTCTGTTTTTTATAATGTTGTATGAAGACTCTGTATGATGATACCGTATTTATCGGCTTAGACCACGTGTATGTCAGCGTGAAAACAGAGAGGAGCAACGACACTGTATGATAAGATCATTAGGACTTTTAAAGGCTTATATGCTACTATTAACTTTTAAGTTTTCATAGAAACTGCGGGCTCGTATCATTTCCTGTGATCAATGCTCCTATTACCATCTTACACAGAGTTAAATTGTCATACATTTACGGAATTTACCTGAAACGTCCACGGAAACGGCAACTGCCTCTTACGTATACAAACTGATCATGATGTCATAAGGGGGACATTTTGAGAAAACCAACTTTGGCAAAACTTGATCATCAGAAAGGTTCTGATGAATTTCATTTCCAAACTGACTTCCATTTTGTGCATCGAATTGTAGATATGTAATAATAAAATAAATATAATTATAAAACAAATGTGTACTTCTGTCTACCTACCTATCTACCTTCCTCACTCTTTCTCCCTCTCTCTTTGTCTCCATCCATTCATCCATCCATCCAGCTACCCATCTATCTGAAACTTTTCTTGGCCATAAAGTCCTAAAGGACTTTACCGAATCTATTAATATTACAAAACGCTGCAAAGCGCCAAGTTTTTAACTAAAAAAATGAAACAGATAGTTGAAGTGGACAGATGGTTAAAGTGAAAGATAGTAAATGTGATTCTGCTATTCATATGGAAGTGATTAGACGTCATAGTGAATATATTATGTTGCTAACATGTAGACCCTCTAAGGTATAACAGGTTATTAAGAAGTATTTTGTATTTCAGAAAACAAATAAAAAAAGAAGATTTACATCCAGTACTGAATAGATTCATGATTGTCATTGAATATGCTTTCATACGCAATCAGAGGTCAGAATTCGTGTGGAAAATACTGTTTGCGGCTGATAATGTGGGATGTAAAAAGCATAAAACATATTGCATCATGGTACAAGATTGGAAATCAATATTGTGCTGTCGTGTTCATATTTGGTGTTCACAGCCGGACGTGGAAATTAAAAGAGATGAGCGAGCAAGTTAACGGAATGTATGCGGCGTTATTTGATATAAAATACCAGCAATAATTAAAGATATGCTGAAGACAGAAGTGCGATTGTAGACAATGAATGTTTCTGAGATGGTACTAGTGAGTAAAAAGAGAAACAGAGCATGTGAGTGTATAGATGAAAATGTAACGAGGTTGGACAGGCACATCAGACGGGCATTGCATAGTGTATGTTTTAAGATATAATGTCAGGCGGTGTAAACAATATGAGACATTTGCATAGGAAAGATTGTGGTAATAGTGGTGAAATGTGGCTAAAATGTCAAGAGAAAAGGTCAAGAGTTAGTCAGAGCTTAACAAACCTCATATCTTCATCATTTAAACACTTCCTGACGCTAATGTCTAACCTGGAGATCCCGACAGCCGGCGGTGTATGTATACGCAAGTTTCTCCATCGTCGAGACCGCGAAGTCAATGCTTTTCTCAAAGAAACAGGCCTGAAACGATAACAAATATTTATGATTATGAAAACACTGTGTGCATAGATAGAATATTTTTAGACAAAATCTATATGAAGCAGTCTCAAAATGATCTAAGAAAATATAAATTACATAATGCTCCGACTGTTAGTGACATTTAGACATAGAATTTAAAACATACTTAAACTTTTGACATCGAAATTTCGATACGGATTTATATGTTGTTCCATTTTAGTTGTTGTTAGAGTTTTATGTCACAGAAGAGCATCGGTTCACTAGTGGTTAAGATGTGGGTTTCCTGAGAGTTCCGGATTCGAAATATATAATCAACCATGGTCAAGTGTATTAACTGCCCATTGCTCCGGGTACTTACTAACTACATCCTATGTCGTATGAAAAGCATTGTTTCTCTTGAAAATGATTTGCATCGTTTCTCCGTTTTGTTTACCTGGTTCTTTTGACAACGAGTGAAGTGATCGCAAGCAGCCAAGCTATTCACATTTTCACATTCAAGGCAAATAACGGCCTGGGCACCTATTATAAATAAACATCGCATATTTTCTCATGTGAATTATACCACACTAAACATGACGTTCTCTTATGAAAACTAAACAATTTTAAACAAGAAGTTTTATTTGCAAAATGTTTCTCAACGTTCAGACATTTTAATTCAGTAGAAGATACAGAAAGTACACGCAGAGGTAATTAAAGTTACATAAAAGTACAAATTCCGAACAGTATGCGCAAGGTTAATCCTAAATCTTACATCCAAATTAAGTCTAAATCTGCGTTTTTGCTTCAGCATGACCATTGTGCGCTTTGCTACCGAGAATTAAACACTAAAAACAAAAACACTACAACAACCACAACCAAAAAACAACAACAACAACACTACAACAACAAAAAAAAACCCCACTTACCGCCGAGATACTGGTATAGAAGCCCAATGTAGAGGCAGACTAGAAGGAAAATACGAAAAAACCCACAAACATTGAAGAGAGACGATGCCTTATTCAATATATAAAGAAATGTTATCACCTGCTTAATACAATAATACAAAGTAATAAAGTATTTTATTACATGAACTATAAATAGACGCAACACGATTGGTCACATCTCCAAAATATTCGAGTCAATAAACATAGATATTGACCCGCTTTCGTTGATATAAACCGGTCTATTAATAGAATGCGAAATTTCCATCAATATTATGCGCGCGCATCTGCAAAAGTTCCTTAGAATTGTACGCATTGTGGTATACTCGTCCCAGACGAACAATATTCACGAAGTAAACAATGAAAACTATTTTCTTGCATTTAAGTTTAGATAATAATAAAAGAAAAAAAACTATTTATTATAAACTATTTATAGTTCATGCAATAAAACAGTTATTTACTTATTTGCTGGGAAATATACTGTTGATATTGACCGCAAAAATCGTTATTGACCTCGGCTATGGTCAATAACGATTGTTTGGTCAATATCACAGCATTTTTCGCAGCTTATAAGAAAATAATTGTATAATATTGATTAATGCGAATTATAATATGCTATACGCACACAAATGTGATTATATTTTAGATTGCTGTGCAATATCTATTCTATAAATACAATAACGCAAATATGTATTAAAGTCAATAAATTATGCTATTGTACTAAATGACTTATTGATTATCACCTGCAATGAAGTTTTAACGCTATTTTCCAATTGACATTACCTATTACTGGATTTAATAAAGATGATCTATTAATCTCTTCTCTAGTACATGCTCGACACGCACATCTAGAACGCGTTGTGTCGATTATTTATTATTTCTTCTGTTAACGCTATTATCAATGTAACTACATTCCGAGTTATACATATTAATGTGTTTTAATAATACATTCTTGAACGCATGCATTAGCACACAGTTTCAATGTGGTAATATATGTTTTCAATATAGTGTAGCTTCTTTAGTAGAGTGTCTGCGGACTAATAGTATGTTGCTGGAGTCCAGTTTGGAGGGTTCCCGGTGCGAACGTTGTAACCGACCACGCGATATCTGTCCTTGATCAAGACTATTTACTTCATATTGTTCCGGAGGATTTAACGGATATACTTGGTATATTTACATTATGATTAACACGATATAATAATAAAAAAAAGAAAGAAAACAGAAGCATGCTAACGTATAGAAACTAGGTACATGTGAAAATTACTACAAGAGTAACTACTACAGAAGCAACACCAAGGACAACAACAGACAATGTCAGTGAATAATTATTGACACATTGTCTTTAGGTTGGTGATATACAATGTAAATGAAGAAAATAACGCATCAAAACAGCAAAGCTTAAAAGAACAAAATTCCTACCTTTTACAACTTTATCTGCCATTTTGGTGTCTTTCTTCAACCAAGTGTCTCAGGAAATATACGATAAGATTAGACCTACAAGTACAATATAATACAGACACTGATAAGACAATTTCCAAATCGGGAAATCGCATTCTTTTACTTTATTCACTTCATCCCATTTGTATTGCTCGAATCAAAATTCATTTTGAAAAAAAATAGTTTTAAATCAACTTTATATCTAATATGCTGAACTTCAAAAGTGTGTAGTTTAGGTAAGACATAACAGTTGAAATGGATTACAATTATTGTTTTACATTTCAAATTTATATAAACATAGACCATAAGCAGCATAAGCATGCGCGACAAAAATATGTGTATACATGAGCCGTTAACCATACACTGTATTCGAAAAACACAAAGCTCTGATCAACTGACTTATAGAATATCACAGGAAGCCACAAACCTTTATTTAAGTCACCATTATAAGTTCTACATAAGATATGACACACAGTACATTATAATATACATTTAGTTACAATAATAATACACAAACCAAATAATGAAGTTTATATTACTTAACTTGTTGATCGATAATTCACTATTCCATGAGAAGGCAACGAAACAGAGCTACAAACAGATCATGCTCTGGACACCTTCCCTAGCAGGGCTTTTCTAAATGAAAGGTAATGTACGAGACAATCTCACTACTTGTCAGAGACACAAACATATGACAAGCTCCCATGGGGATTTCAACCTACCATAACAATTTAAACCAGATATAAGCCTTGGTACAAACATTCATGTTAAATTAGAAAGGTAAGGTTTTATTTCTTTTAACGACAATTTAAACACACATTATAGTCATTGATCGACTCTTCTGGTCATATTGAATTGAGACATAGAATATCGTTGTGTGATTTTTTAGAGATAATTATTCTACAACGTTTTTATTAATACCTAATGTAGAGCTTTCAATACGAAATTTGTTTTACGATTTCAAGCAGGTGTGAGATTTTAGGAAAACCAACCAAACTCGAATTTCGTTTTGGTACGTTTGTTTTGTTTTGTATGTGTGCTCGTTGTATAGTTAGCACTGACCATTTATGGCCATTATGCAAAACTCCTATCATCGACGAATGATAAAATCTGTCCTGGGACACTGATACAAGAAGACGTCCCCAAGAGACATGGCGGTGTTTACGATCTTCTTATCTTCGTCCCAATTGACAAAATTTAGAAATATCTTGACTTGATTCATAACCTATAACCATTGCCAAATAAACTGATTTAGGTCTATTTTCTTAAGATTTAATGTAAAAACAAATTATGATTATGGAAAAAAGATACTTAAATACCTTAGCTTTAGGCCTAAAAGAGGGTCTCAAAATAGTTATAATAAAATCAACAGCGTTCCACGACTCTAAAATATAAACATTGTTCGAAATTTGGTGAAATCGTTTATTACTGATAACAGCATTTTAATCATATTTATGATGTGACTTATTTTTAATCCATTCAGCACTGTTGCTCCTTTATAAGTTAGTTGGGTGACTGTGATTTAAAAAAAATCATACCTGTATTTATTGATTCTGCATTTAACTGAGAGTAAATGATCAATGATGGTCAAAGATAGGTGTAAAATATAATATTATTTCAAGCAACTGTACTTGGCACACCCTAGAGACTACGGTGCAGTTGTGGCGATAAGCATTACACACAGGGTTGTCCACAGGGCAAAACCTAGCATATCCACATCGTCAAAACAAAACGGTGTTACATGACCAGGCAGTGTTACCAAGTAGAAAACTCTTATTTTCAATGGATCCTTTTTATTTCACTTTGGGGACAACGTATATTTTAGACTTAGGCTTTAAGGTAGAATTTCTCATCTGAAAGATGCTGAATTATAAGATGAATGAATTCCTCACTTATTGACTGTCAAGCCATTATCCATGCATCTCTATGATGCAAATAACACTTAAATCTTGAGAGGTTATCCTGTCCCTTGCAAGCTTGCGTTGGTTGTACACATTGTATACAGTATGAGTTTGCTTGGACCACGTACAATTGCTTAAACATGAGATTTCCAAATACTGGTTCTGACATTTATTTACACTCATAACAATATGACAAAGTATTTACCTTTCTTTCCTCGTTTCTACGTACATTTGCAGATGGTTACAATGTCATGCTTTGCCTCCTCCTGTTCCGTACAATAAAACATTAAACATAGACACTTATTTTTCATATTTAACTTCAGCCAGTTGAGCCATCAAGGGCATATAATTGGGCTCTTATTGTGGTAGTACTGCATACAATATACCAGTAAATAATATATTACCGAATAGTAAAGTATAAAACTTTTGCTATTGTTAACACTTTTATGTAACAACAATTCCAAAGTATATTTGGGTGTTGGTAGAAGTACATGGGGAAGCTGAACACAAAAGTAAATAGTGCATTTCATCGCCATTGTCGTTTGAATTACAAAGTTGACACTTTCTATCACTGATATCTAAACTTTCCCAACTGCCTGTCTCAAAGGGCAAGTAGTGGTTAGCTGTTCTATATTTTATGAGTGTGTTTTAATCTTTCTTTTGAAGTGAAAGCAGATAGTGATCAAGTTCAAAAGTTACTTGAAATATTTAATAATTTATTGCTGCATAATTTATTGCTTTTGTAGAGTTTTGGAGTGAAGCATGCCAATTTTGTTTGTATTGATCAATGAGATTTTGCTTTACTATGTACTTTATATATCTGTTTTGTATTGTGTCTTGATATTGCCAAATATCAGGTCTGCCTATCACGTTTAATATGTTTATGATATTGTGTATCCATATAGACTGGAAGTTTGGAATATTTTGCATTAAATGATACATTCTATAAGAGAGTTTATTAGTGTTACCAGTTATTAATCTATTCCAAAATCCAACCATTCTACTTTAATAATAATGCTTAAAGGATATCTACAAATCTTTGCTCTTAACATAAATAATGGTGTGCTTTTGCGAACTTTGGTAATATATCTTAAGAATCTTGAGTGAGCTTGCTTATTAATGTTTGAGTTGAGTTTTCATATCCCCAAACTTTACAGTTGTATTCCAGACTTTGGACTATGGTATAATCAAATAATTTAATTATCAAATCCACAGGTAAGTCAATATTACTTAATTCTAGTGTTTAGAAAATGTAGTGCCTTTACTGCTTGTTCATCTAGGGCTTTTCTTGTTTTATTAAAAGAGCATGACTTTTTAAAATATATTCCTAAGTATTTGTAGCAGTCTAATATTTCTAGGCTATTTCCACCTATATTGAAATTAAAATGTATAGTGTTGCGAACTCCAAAAGTCAACACTTTTGTTTTATTAAGATTATTATTTAGTTTCCATGCCTTACAGTAGATTAAAATATCGTCAAGACCTTTTTAGAGAAGTCTACTATTAGAATGGTATCATCCGCATTCAAACTTGTAAGAATATATACTACTTGTGAAATTTCTGTAGTGAAGTTGTTCAGTATAATTCCTGTTTTGTCCTTGTCTAATAAAAATCTTCTAAATCATTAAGAAAAAGAGAAAATAGTATAGGTGAAAGGGTTTCTCCTTGCCTTACTACAATGTTGCACCTAAAATATTCTGATTGTAAATAATAAGGCTCATTCTCATTGTCTTTATAACCATAAGGTACTAGGATACAGGATATTATATTTTTGTACATGTTAAGTATAGTTTTGAAAGATGTATCGTAATTGTGCAAGAAACGTCTACCAGATGACAGTGTAATGCCCAAGTAGTTATACTTAGATACTATCTGTAGTTCTTCATTATTGTATGTGTGGAGGAATCACTTTATATGTATCATTGTATTATATTATTTGATAAAGGGAGGTAACTTATCTTCCTGTTTTTTAGCAATATTAAACTTGTTTATGTAGTTTATGCTAAGTATGAAATGGGCCTTTGCATTCTAGGTACCATGACTTGCTGTAATTTCTTGCACCGTCTTCAGATAACTGAAATACTGTTGGTGGGACGATAAACCCAATAAACATAAATTTCTCGCACTTGTCACTTACCTTACAGGTCTCCTTGTAAATTTAAATTCTAATTATTACATTTGTCTTTTAATACTGTCAAGTTTTGATTGATTAATTATTAATTTAAACTATTCTTTTGTCTTTCTTTCTGATCCATAACTTTTTTAGAAATATTAAATCAAATCCTCTCTCGGGCAAGTATCCGGATATGTTCTGGACTACCCATAGAGCTCCATATGCGGAAGCATGACCGCTACATATATAAAACCTAACAGCCGGTAACACCCCACCCTTTTTATATATCATTATTTTAATTTTTATTACATGAACACGTAATTTTGATTTTGTACAGTACTCTTTAAGAATGTCAAGACCATCCTGCCATCCTTGTTTATTTCCGGAAAACAGCACTATGTCGTATAGCAGAATTTAGAATTAAAACATATCAATTACTATGCCTTCAAATCCTTTTAACTCCAATGTTCCTTCAAGATCGTTTAAATACATAAAAATAGAAAAGATGACAAACACTCACCGGTGCAACAAAACGTACATTTTAACAATATTAAGTATTTCCCCCTCTAATGTCTTATTTTATTAACGTGTACCATAGTACATCTTTGACTACAATATCCAAGGCCCTGCTGAAATCCATCAGAGCAATATATAAGTGCTTATTCGTATTAAACATGTGACTCACAACTACATTTAAGACAAATATGTATCAATCGCGCTCATACCTTTTCCAAATCTCGCTTATGAATCAAGGTACACACTGCAATTTTCTTCCCATGCGCTTAATCTTTACTCAATATACGGGTAAACTATTTTCCGAAGTGACGTAGGAGAAATATGTCACAGTAATGTTGACATTATTAACATGTCATTTCTTATGTAGTGACATTCTAAAATTACTACTGGAAAGTATTTTAACTCTGAAAAAGTGTGAGAAATAATGCATAAAAGTAACCTAATAATTGGTTTTCGCCATGTTTACAAATTAATTTATTACATAGGCCGACCCTCCTGGTTGGTTGTTTTTAAGCTATTTAATACTTTATTGATTTCTCGACATCCAATTCTGATAACATTATTCATTTTTCATTATTAATGTATCTATCATTCAAAAGTTGCATTTCATCATCCGCTTGAAAAAAATGGTGAGGTCGAAATATTTATTGCTTTGAAGTATGTGTAAAAATCTTCGTTGTGTAGCTTAGACTTTAACTGTTAACACGCAGCATTTTTTAACATTCTCCATTATTCTTTAGCGTTTTTTTTTGTTCTAGCCTTTTTCAATTTATTTTACTTCTACTGTATATACATTGTGTGTGCCATATAAGACTTTTATAATTCTTTTATCTTTTGCCATGTTTTGTCTGTTAACATCCCTTTTAGTGCTAAAATAGTTTTCTTTTGTTCCTATACGAATCATTAAACCAATTGTTTCGGTGCATCTTGATTATTATTTTTATTTTTCATTTATTTGATAAAGGTTGGGTCTGCTAAATTACACATGAATTCATAAAACTCACCAATATTCTGATCCATTTTTCTATTGTCTGAGATCAGTTTGATATTATTAATAATTTTCTTTAAATGTTAAATATTTTCATTTTCTGAAAGAGCTGTAGTGTACAAACTGTCTTTATCTCCCTGCCCCACACATACGTATTTAGAGCTACTTTCATGACTGACTTTTACCAGGATTGACTTTATTATCATTTTTTTTCAGTACGTTCATTTCTTAAAGAGAAACTAACTGCACACTGATCGGACAATATATTCGGCTCATGTATTACAGTGTGTACAAAATATTCCATACGGCCCGGTATACATAGTACATAGTATATCTAAATTTACAAAGTCATCTTCAATATATTCATTTTCATTCTCACCCTCGCATTTACATTGATTGAAATAAAAATATTCGCAAATCAAGCTGGAACTATTCTAAAATGTAATTATTTCTTCCAATAACAAATAAAAACTAATTCGTTAAACAGATATTTCACGACTACTTCCCGAAGGTACATTGTAGCAAGGAAATACACGTAACTCATCGTTCGTCCCCATCTGTATACTTTAAAGTTTACTTTAAATTTACAGTCCCTAATAGTTTTAACAACAGTATCGTCGTAATATCAGCTCTCCAGGTGTGCCCTTTTGTGTTTATCTATGTGATTAACTTACACGTTTGAAACCCATCTTTTCATATTGAAATAAATCATTTCCGCAGGTCTTACACAGTAAAATAATATGTCTGCGGTTGAAACAGTTTGTTTATTCATCCAGAATCAAATTTATGAAGTGTATTTCCAACTAAGCCTTGTACGTTTAGGAGGCAAACACGCACGTGACTTGTTCCGACCTACAGACTGACAGTTTCTGTTACTCCGGGCTCGTTGTCATCCCAGTCCGCAGAGATAACACGATTCTGGGCCATGTCACCAAACGGTCTACCTAAACCACTTTCCTTTGGCGACCTCTGTACTCCTGAGTTGCTAGTGTGCCCCTCTTTACGTGATGTAACAGCTGCTGCAACACGTCTCGGTGGTATTTCTTACGTTACAGTAGAGACACTTCGTCGTTCACCACTGCGTCGCGCACCACATTTTTTTTTGTTTTGGCATTACGTGACTCCCTAGGAGCAGGACCATGCCCCCGATTACTCACGTTACGGAACCCTTTATCCGTTGTATTCGTGACACGTGATTCATATTCCATGCTACCTTGATTACTACCTGTATATTGAATGGGCACGTGTACGTGCTGCTCGTTTTTTGTTTAGGGGGATTTCGAATACTGATTGGTTGTCATTGTCTGTGTCTCCGGAGTAAATGCCACATTGGACTGTGTGACTGCCGGTACCAGGTTCATCTTGCGTCTGGCACATCTATACTCGGTCCTCGTTCACAAGTGAGAAGTAGTAAGGGAACATGTACTCTACCATTCTGAACTCTATAAACAGTTGGGCAGGAACCGGATCTAAACCTTCGTTGGTTTCGCTCGTGCGTCCGTTGCTTCCTATCATGTGTACAGATAGATGCTATCTCTTTTTTGGATATTCTTGGTCATCCTCGAATTGTGTATCTTTCAACCTGTAGACATTATTCATTACACGTTCTGTGTCGACATAGTCCCGGAAGCGCATAAAGATTGGCCCCTTTGGGCCCGTGGAATGAGTAGGATTCCGTGGTTGACCAAGTCTATGCGCTCTGTCTATACACACCCAATCAACATCCATATTCACCAAGTCGTTCATAAAAGTTTATATAAGAGATGTGGAAGTTTGTCTTGTAATTTTGTTAAGGATGCCCCCCCTCCCAATTTTTATTTATTTTATTTTGTCTGCTCCTAGCTTCTAGGTCGATCGATTTGTATGTCAGCACTCTGATTTGTCTCGCTTGCTCTGTATGTCCCCATTGACATTTACATATAGCTTGTTCTGTTCTACATACTTTCTAGTGTACCAAGGTTAGCCTTTTTGTTCCACTCTGATGTCATTTTATATCTCAAAATTCATGCTAATTTTGTCAAATAGGCAAATTAATTTGCTATCATTGTCTAATCTTGCAATGATTATATGTTGGAGGCAAGATCCGAAAGAACTGATATTTTGTTGCAGAATCACCGAACTTATGATGTTGCTCAATACCTATTAAAGTACTATGTGGTATATTTCCCAAAAAACATAAACAATTACGAATTTATTAGTTATTTTCACCGTAAGCCACTTTCTTATGGACCCTTAAAGCATCATTGCACTGGTTTTGGTAATGCGTAACGTGGAAATTCATGAAGAACTGCTGTATTAAGGGGTCATAGCGATATAATTGTGCAGCATTTTGTGGAAAATATTTTTCAAGCCAATGCAGCATATGTTTGCATATTTATTCTTATTATTTGGCATGTTTAAATGCAGCCGTTTAAGTACCCATATTTACAGGCTACTTGATATATATAATTTTAGCCTATTTAACACATATATTCCATGAAAACGTAAGGTTAAAAATGTTATATCATTTGGAGTTACATTATGTAAGAGCCAATACACACAACTGCTAGAACCAATAAAATGACAGTGACAGTACAATTCTTTTAAGATTTGTGAACATTATACACCATTATTTGCATATGTATTACAACGTGCAGATAATTAATTACGAAGCTTGATGTCTACGGATGTACAGTCTTCAATCTTACGTTATATCTTATTGACATTATTGAGCTTTTGAAAATCATTGTATTTTTATGTTCGAGGGTATGCTAAAATGCAGTTGCCCATTTTCTATTATGTTGTCTTTCCAGTCTGTTGTTTTATGTTGTGTTTTCTGGGGCTTCACAAACCTGAAATGAAATGAAATAAAATATCATTAAAATGTAAAGTTATGAAGCGCATTTAAAGATTTAATCATTTGACAGTCATAACCGAAAGCCAATTTCGTAGTTTACGTCGCACTTACAGAAGTATTGTACATGCATAGGTACATGGCACAGAGAATCATACATCTGCATTTTATCTGTATTTGAATTACAGCGTCACAACAGTGGCAATCAACGATTATAAATTTGTTCACGACTGATGAATACTCATAACCTTAGCTAACAAGTGTAAACATTTATATTCTACCAACACAATCTTTTGAAAATCAACATGTTCCCGTATAATCCAGAGAGTAGAGGTTATGCTCATTCCATTATTTAATGTGGTTTAACAGTTCTTTACAGGGGCGCTCGAACTTGAAAAGTTATAATCGTCGACTTGCAACTCCTAAGTCCGTAGCTGAGTGGGTTCGAGTGTCGGTCGGGGCCAGAACTTCAATGTGGGGAGGGTTCTACCCAAACATACGTCTGCGGTATTCCTCCAGGAATAATTAGCTGACCATAACTGAGTCAGTGCGGTGTATGAAAACCAATAGTAAGTTTTTGCTTTTTATTAAACAAAAATGTAAATAATGCAAATCAGACCCGCAATAACCCATCGGCTTTTAGTAAAATAATAGAAGAAAAATTTGAAAATCTGGTAAACCTGTCGTATACCTTTTAACAGAAACCATTTCAATAAACCTTAGGTATAACTAACTTGAGTCTGCGCCTGATGAATAAATGGTTAACTCTGACAAAGTTGCCTTAATAAAACTATTTTCTTTTTCGAAATTTATTTCCGTCGTATTTAAAATTATTCATTAAAAACGCACCTTGTTCTGTCCTTAAATATAGATTTCGACTTTAGCACCATTTTGTACAAAGACAAGGAATCCGCTCTGGACACGAACTTTATCCTTTTATCTAAACAAATCGAAGAACGCCATCGTGACGACGAAATCTATCGAGGTTAGACGGACGAAATAGTATCGTTACTGACCGTTTATATAACACTTTTATTTTTCACCCTATCGAGGTCAGACGGACAAAATAGTATCTTTAATGATCGTTTCTTTAACACTTTTATTTTTCACCCTATCGAGGTCAGACGGACAAAATAGTATCTTTAATGACCGTTTCTATAACACTTTTATTTTTCACCCTATCGAGGTTAGACGGACAAAAAAGTATTTTTAATGATCGTTTCTATAACACTTTTATTTTTCACCCTATCGAGGTTAGACGGACGAAATAGTATCGTTACTGACCGTTTATATAACACTTTTATTTTTCACCCTATCGAGGTCAGACGGACGAAATAGTATCTTTAATGATCGTTTCTATAACACATTTATTTTTCACCCTATCGAGGTCAGACGGACAAAAAAGTATTTTTAATGATCGTTTCTATAACACTTTTAATTTTCACCCTATCGAGGTTAGACGGACGAAATAGTATCTTTAATGATCGTTTCTATAACACTTTTATTTTTCACCATATCGAGGTCAGACGGACAAAAAAGTATTTTTAATGATCGTTTCTATAACACTTTTATTTTTCACCCTATCGAGGTTAGGAGGACGAAATAGTATCTTTAATGATCGTTTCTATAACACATTTATTTTTCACCCTATCGAGGTTAGACGGACAAAATAGTATCTTTAATGACCGTTTCTATAATCCATTTATTTTTCACCCTATCACACTTAAAATTTATTGTAATAAAAAAATGAGCAATATTATTTGTCCGATTAACCTTGTAAGGCTGTAACTGTCGGGTTTGCTCTTTTCGTTAAATGACTCATCACAAATTTGTTCTTACTTTTCGTAGGCTTGCATGTGAAATACCTTTGTTCTGTGCCTTTTGGGAGTTTGGTATATGTTGTAATGCTCATAGGACTTTGTCATATATTCTTATTGTATATAAACAATCCAGCCTATACGCGTCATCGATTTTGTCCCTCGTTTAATGGTCGGGATGTAAATATTGATATTTTTACGAATTCTTCAAGAATCTTAATCATGAAACACACTGTAATGATAATGTACATCACCCATCCTACTGGGAATTTGAAATTGACAGCTGTAAGTTATATTGAATGCTACTAAAAAGTTGAAAAATGGTAAATGTAGCGGTCTTGATGATATTTCCAATGAATACATCAAGAACACAAGTGATATGTCCTTGCCTATAGATGGCAAATTTTTTAATAAAATCTTAAATAGAAGTGAAATTTTACCTGGTACCTGGCTTGTTGTTGGATCCGTAACTCCTATATATAAAAACAAAGGTGATGCTTTTTTAACAGAACCAATTACAATTCTTTGTTGTCTAGGTAAATTGTTTACACCAATCATAAACGAACGCCTTACTTATTTTCTGGAAAATAACAATTTATTAAATGCCAATCAATCTGGGTTAAGAAAACACCATTCGAATATTGACAATATGCTTGTTTTGCATATGCTATCTGAATAATATGAACGTAAAAATTAAGAAACGTTTTTGCTCTTTTGTGAATTTTAAGAAAGCACTTTACTCTGTTTCTAGAGCTAGCATTTGGGTCAAGATTATGAAATATTAACATAAATATATAGGTGATACAAGTATCAATTTATTTTCAATAATCAAACATATGAACAATGATATTAAATCCTGTGTCTCTATTGAAGGTAAAAAAAAAAACGTTTTTCCATTGTTGTAATGGATTTCGACAAGGAGAAAATTTATCACCCGTACTTTTTTCTATCTTTCTTAATGACATTGCAAACTATATGCTAAAAAAATAATGTATCTAGAATAAATATTGTTAACCAAGACCTTGATGTTTACTTAAAGATCGTTGTTTTGTTGTACGCGGACAGACTAGAAACAAACCTGTCTCTCTATTAGATATCTTTTTTTAGCTATAGTGACACTTGGAAACTTCCCGTTAATGGTGTTAAAGTGCATTCGTGTAAACCTGGCCCCTACATTTCAGACCACTGTGTTGTGAAAACTATCATCAACATTAAGAAAGAGAGTATCATAAGCAAAACAATTACCTTTCGGAACTTTAAAGATACTGACCAGCTGCAATTCTCAAACGACTTAAAAAGTATATCAATAGAAAACGAGGTTAATATCAATAATTACGTCGACCAGTTTAAATATGAAATCCAAAGGGTTTTAGACCACCATGTGCCGCTTAAGGAAAAAACTAAAATTTGTAGACCTCCAAAACCATGGTCTAGTGAGTCAGTATTACTTTTGAAACATCAAACGCGGAAAAACGAAAGTCTGTGGCGAAAATACAAAACAAAGAACCATTTGTTATCACTAACTAAGCGTTATCTGCTAAAGGAGGTTAAAAAAACTATACAATTGAGTAACTGAACTAACCGGAACCAAAACTGAAAATCCATTGCCACAAGGCGAGCCGAATGGCATTCTAGCAGAAAACTTTGCTGACTTTTTCATGGAGAAAATTGATGAAATTCGTGAATCTTTGAAGAACTTTCCAAACTTTAAACCGGAAATGAAAAACGTACAAAGTTTCGATAGCTTTGAAGAACTAAGCGAAAATGAGGTAGATAAACTTATTTGTGAACTGAATACAAATCCTTGGAACTAGACATTTTACCAATACATATATTGAAAGCATTTCTGGTTGATCTTCTACCTATTATAACAAAACTGGTAAACCTTTCTCTTCGGCAAGGCATTTTTCCCGAAAAATATAAAAAAGCAATTGTTAGACCACTTTTGAAGTAAGTAGGGCTAGAACTTGAATTTGTTAACTACAGACCAGTGAGTAACCTTTCTTTTCTCTCCAAAGTTATCGAAAAAACTGTTCTCTCAAAGTTAAACGTACATGCTTCTACACATAACTTTCTACCGAAGAACCAGTCTGCCTACAGGTGATTTCACTCTTGTGAATCAGCGCTTCTCCGACTAGTCAATGATATTTTGGATGGAATGGAGAAACAGAAATGACGGTCATGATTGCAATAGACCTTAGTGCCGTATTCAACACAGTCGACCACGACATATCGCTAGATGTCCTCCATTGTCAATATGGCGTAGCGGACTCAGCTCTCAGTTGGATAGACTCGTACCTAAGACCACGTAGTTGTCAAGTCATCGTAAATTCGTCATTGTCGTCATCGAGACGACTACAATGTAGCGTTCCTCAAGGCTCTTGTTTAGGCCCCTGGCTCTACCTTGCTTACGCTGGAAGATTGTTTGACGTCATTCCTTAGACTATTTCATTGTACGGATTTGCAGATGACCATATTGCAAATAAGCGTTTCCGACCATTACCAGAGACTGAATCAAGTGCAATCAAAGAACTTGAGCAGTGTGCAATTCATATAAATGACTAGATGAACAAAAACAAACTCAAAATGAACACATCAAAAACTTAATTTATTATGTTCGGCAGCAAGGCTCACTTAACAAAGTGCACTACAACCTCCATTGATAAAGCTGGCGACATCATCAAGCGTGAATCTCAAGTGCGTTACTTAGGTGCGTTCTTTTACGAAACTTTATCTTTTAAGTTGCACGTAAAACGGAAATGTCGCTCTGCTGTGATAAACTATCTGAGTATTAAGAGTGTGCGAAAGTACCTTACGAACGCTGCAACAGAAATTCTCTTTCTTTTGTTAGTAATTTCACACTTATAGCCGATTCTGAACTACGCAAAATGCAACGCATTCAAAACATGTGCGCAAAACTAGTTCTCGGTCGCAGCAAACTTGACAGTTCACCACAAGCTCTGTTTTGACCTACATTGGCGCCCTAGCAAAGCTAAGATCAATTTTAAAATATTATGTTTCATGTACAACTGTCAAATTGGAAAGCACCCGTCTACCTAACTGACCTATTGACAAAGCATGTTTTAAGTAGACCGGGTTTAAGATCTGCAAATTGTGGGACATTATATAACATTCCGTTTAATAAAAGAACTACTTTCAGTGACAGAAGTTTCTGTACTGTCGGCCCAGTGCTATGGAACAGTCTGCGATTAGATGTGCGACAATCAGAATCTTTAGATGTTTTAAGAAGCGATTAAAGACATTTTACTTCCGTAATTTTAATTCACTGTTTTAAAATGGGGAAATACGCATACTTTTAAAAATCAAAGAACCTTTTCTGATGTGCATAAACTTGTATGTATGTTAAGCTTGCAATGATTTAACATCTTAGATTCTGTGAGTTTTACTTGGTGAAAAGCTATATTTTCTGTTTTAAAATGTTATTGTATTTATTGCCTGTCTCGTTTGACTTTTTTAGTTATTGTACAACGCCATTGAATATGATATTGTATAAAAATGGGCGTTTAATCAAATAAAACAGTTTCAGTTTCCGTTACCACTAAAAACAAAGGTCTTAGTACTTGGAGTAGGAAAAGACGAATTAGAAATATATCGTTTCGTAATCATAGTTTGAAGTTGTTGATACATTTAAGTACGATTAAGTTATTTTTTTTGTAAAACAAGATCTTTGTTACCCAGACATGCAAACACCATATCGTTAAAACATATTGTGTGTGAGAATGATCAAAGCAAAGTACTAAAATTGAGTAAGTTATTTGATATTGTTCTGCAAACTGTCAGTAATTCACCTGTCTTACAACTTCCAATGTAACTTTGCAATTTCTTTCATATGCACACTTCTTGTTCTGAAATCTTTTCGGATTTCCTAGATGTATGTAGCTCGCCAATCCTTACGACACTTCTGTTGCATTGAGTTAAATGTCTATGGTGATATCAGTATTGTACTGCCTTAAACGTGATATCCTGTAGCTATTATTATTTCTACTCATCTCTTAGTCGTGTTTTGTCATTATTACACAGCCTGGTTCAGTTTATTGATGTACCATTGTACCTCATATTACAAAATGACCAGCTAAGAGTACATGTGAAGATGACATTGAGGAATCAAAGTCCAATGTCCATCAAAGGACATACACGTAACAATCCTCACATGATGAATTAAATGAAAACATAGATAATATGCACCGAAAGATTTTTTACGATCGCACAAGTATCGTTGTTGTAAACCTCTGATAACTGACCTAGAGAACGTGGCATCTTGAACATAATTAATTAATAGAATTTTTTAAAGGAACACATAAGTATCCGCTATTGGAGCAACAATATAACATATATTGTAAATAATACATGAACAGCATTTTAGACCAGCACCTTGATGCGCAGCATAAGGAGCATTTGCTTCAATTATAGAAGACCATAAGTTCAAGCATACGACATGATATTGCTAACAATTGTATAGTCTCTTTGTATATAAACAGGTGTGAAATGTCACAGGTATTAAAATCTGACTGACTGATCGCATTAATGCGTTTAGTGTTAAGCAAACTATCGTCTTTCAGTCAAGATTACTTGATAACTGAAATGGAAACAAACATTCTTTTCTAACTGCATGCATGGTGTTAACAAAGTAAAAGGGCCAGACACCCAAACGTATAGAAGTTGTAGAAAGGCTTATTTTGTTATTTTAAATGAGTCTATGAGTAACAAATTTAGCTACCTCTAGACAAAGGCAAACTGGGTAAATGAAAAGGTGACAAAAAACAGAAACGTCACATAACACACAAAAAGAAAAACCAACAGTTACCGCCTTGGAATGGTCAGTCGGCTAATCCTTTAACGTGTGTTAGAGCTCTCCACCTTCTATTTTTTTTTCTCTCAAACAAACAGTGTAAATAATACAATCCCATCAAATTGAAACAACTAACAACTGTTATTATAATACACTATCATATATACGTTATTTACAGTACATTAACAAACTGAAAGACAGTAGTTTGAAATAAAACAGCCCAAGCGATGAATTATCATAAAAAACAATTTAATGACGTTATAAGATAAACATTCAAAGACGTCATATGTCAAAAGGTGTAATTAAAAACACATACACAAACAAGAAGAGACCATCCAATTTAACAAAACAACCTAAACCATCAAATCAAAATGTAGTATGTTAAAGAGATAAAAGGTAAATAAATTCAGATATTAAATTATAAATATATATAATCGGATTCATCTGCAGTGACTTAATATATAATAAAGGCAAACAAAATGCCCGAAATTACACCTACTGCGCAACCTCCCGTAATGGGCCACTGCTCAAGTTTTCGCACCTATATATGGCACGACTGGGGAGATGAAGAGACAGAAATCCAACAGTGTCTGTCCAATTATGGCCTTAATTCACCTGTTTTCATATAGTCTCAACTACCTGTCCGGTCATTGTGTGGTGTAAAAGAAATGCAAATTCTTGACTGTAACCGTCAGCAATAAATTTCCTGATAATAAAAATAAGAAAAGGTAAGATGACAATACACAGTCACTTTTAGAGATGTGTTGACAAAGTATATCGTCACGGCATAAAACAAAACACAATAAAGGTAATTTCTGACACTACTTGATCAGCTACATCAATTGTATCATAGCTACTAAAAATGTCTTTAACGATATTCCCTTGTGATTACTTCATCAAATTGCGAACTTAAGGAGGATACAAATATTAAGCCATTTTTTCTACGACCGCTTTTAGTTAGTTCCGGTTATGGTTCGATTTTGACGTTAAACCAATCACGTGATGTTTGAAAAATAATTATGTAAACAAGTCTCATATATACTTAGGTTATTATAATGTGTATGCATGTTGTACTCAGAAATGTTTATACACCCACCCACTAGCAAAATGTGGTATTTCTCTCAAGAGTGGTATTCAAATTTAAATTATCATTAAATAATGAAGTAAACCGATGTATAATATAAGATTGTCACTTTTTCAGGGCTACATTGATTTAAATTGATCATTTATTGTATATAAAAATATCACATAAGCAGAAAACGGATATATCATAACAGACCATGTAAACTATTTTTTACACATCACCCATGGTAGAGGGGTGGAGTATTAAACTTGTATCTCCTATAATACCTCGACTTCTATTTAATATGGTTCATGTCCTACTCTGGACTTTATTTAAGGTCTTCCAGATGACTTGCCTAGCGATGTGCCGTTGTTTCTACTGGTCATTTGTCTAAAGTCTTCTTAACCAAAAATGCTGGACATTGATAAAGTGCCACTTTTCTATGAAAAAAAAAAATCTAAAGGTTTTCTTAGCGACTATGAATTCAGATCACAGGGTTGTAGTGTTGATGAAATAAAGCAAAGTTATTTTTATGGGGATGTTTACTTTAGATGGTCTACAAGCTCAGTGTACTTTGGTCGTGTTCCGATTCTGGTCATGTAGTGTTGATAACATAGTCATAATGATTGTTGTTGAGCAGTTTACTATAGTTGATCTACCAACTCAGCGTATTTTGGTTGCTTCCAGTAGCACTACTGAGTCGTTATTTTTTGCATAATATTAGTTAAAAATCATATGGAAAGATGTTTGTGCTCGTTTGATATAAAAGTTTCTACTAATGAATATTAGTGCCCGTGTAATAGTTTGTGTTCCAATATATTCTCTATTTTTAGAAAGGATGGATGCTGAAGAATTGTCTGCTTTCCAGTACGTTGCGTAGTTGATTTAAAATATGGTATTTTAGTATGATCATTAATTGTATAATATAAATCACTTTCCTGTTAACAATTACACAGTTCAAACTGCCCTTGTTAGCACATTATTCCATATTCTGACACTATCAACAGTTTGCCTCTATAAACAAAGTAGCTTTCTGCCGTGAAAAAGTAAATCGAGATATCAAGGCATAAATCGGAACTATTTTTTCTCTAATAGAAAAGTTGTTCCTTTTTCTTTTCTTATCCATGTTCGTTCAGCAGATTCCACCAGTTTATCGCTTTTGTTCGGCACATTCGGAAGTAATTGTTAAATTAATTGCACAGTGGGAATTTTTTATATTTCGAGCAGAACCACTGATTTATCAGATGTAAACAAATCGAAGAAAAACGTTACAACTTCCGGTCGTCTGCGTCTGTCAACAATATCGAACGTTTTGCCGAATATGCCATTTGTTGGGGGCCTTGTGCATATCAAGGAGAACCATGGGAGACTGATGTATTATAAGAGTACTCTTGCATATTTCACCAGCAAGAGGTAACACTTTCGAGCTGGGAAAATGCTTAATAACTAAAATTGTCTGCTACATAAAATGGTGAGATCTGATTTAATTGACTGATCTACAGCTTCGAACCATTTTGTAAACTCTATTGATTCATACATACCGGCTTTCTTAAAAACATCTTTTCTATAAAGCTTTAGACAGGTTTGGCAGGTCAAAGGTCATACAATTTGCCAGGCAATCAAACTCAACTTTCAGTGAAAAATGTAAACATCCTGTCTTCAAATATGAATGAAAATTCGATGATTCCTTCTCCCTACAGTTAAATATTTATATCAAATAATGTTTCTCTTTAGCATAGTGATATTTTTACTTGTTATAAATATACAAATCTCTCTTCTAAAACTAGTTCATGCCCCTTAGGTGAAACATTATAAGAGTTTTGCAAAGTCTCTAGCTTAAATGGAGCTCCCAGATAAAAATAACATTCTACTTATCTTTCAGATATAGTAAAAACATAACTACCCACTCCATGTGAACGTCCCCTTGTTGGGCTCCGAAGCGGGTGGTGACCCAGAGTGCCGAAATTTTAATTAAATTCACATGGATCGCAAACGCAAATGTTTTGAACCGATTCCAACAATTACTAAAATATCATCTTTTGTTATAGAAAAATTAAAGGTCTATTTGGAACTGTTGACTCTGTCAAGAAAATAAAAAATGGCTGCCTATTAATTGAAACTCATAGAAGGCCCATCTCTGATAAAATTTTGAAACTTCAATAATTTTGTAAAACTGAAAGTAAAAACCTTAACTTTTCAAAAGGTGTCATCCGCTGCCCTGACCTTTCTGGACTTTTTAAGGAGGAGATCCTGACAGAACTCACACCACAAGGTGTGAGTGGTGTCAGGAGAATTTCCTTCTCCAAGACGGACACAGAATAATTCTAACATTTAACAACTCTAAACTTCTCACCACTGTTAAAGTCGGTTACCTTTTTGTCAAAATTCAAGTATATATTCCTAATCCATTACGTTGTTTTGATTGTCAGAAATTTGGTCACCATGAGTCTTCTTGCACAAACAATATCATCTGCGGAGAAAGTCTGAAAAGTCAGAAATCTGCGAACCCGCTCACTCACCAAATTTTGAGTGTCAAGCGGATCCGAAGTGCCCGAATTGCTCTGGACTTCACGAAACCAGACAAGGAAAAAACGTCAAGGTCACTTGTTAAAGATCCAAAATAATATTTTAAATCCCTTCTAATATAATTCCATGAGTAATAAGATACTACACTGGAATTGCCGAGGCCTTATAGCTAATTTTAATTAAGTTTTACTTTTATTGGCCACTTTAAACCCTGCTGTGATGTGCCTTCAGGAGACATTTCTGAAGGAAAATGATAACATTGATATTAAAGGTTATTCTGGATACAATTACATTCATACAATGTGTGAAAGAGCGTCTGGAGGATCGACAATAATTGTCAACTCCAAACTGTCGTATTCAAATATTAACCTCAATACTGATTTACGGGCTGTTGCCATTTGTGTAACAGTCTATAAAGTCATTACAGTTTGCTCTGTTTATCTTCCACCTAATTCAGATATTCCAAAATTAAAATTAGATGACTTAATCAATCAATTACCTTCCCCTTATATTCTTGTAGGGGTCTTTAATTGACATAACCCATTATGGGGATGTTCTAATTATAATAGTATATGGGTAAAACGTTAGAGGACTTCATTGCCCAAAATGATATATGCCTAATGAATAATAAAAAGGCAACTTACTTACATCCTGCTTCAGGACATCATTCATCTCTTGACCTTTCTTTAAGTCATCCATCTATATATCTCGATTATAGTTGGGATGTACATGATAATTTATTTGGAAGTGATCACTTTCCAGTAATATTAAACAACGAGTCTGTAAACCTGAGTGATAATTATCGTTACTGGAGGATGAACAGCGCCAAACAGAAATATATTCTCAATGTTTTGTACTGAAGAATTGACTTTTTCAACATTTGAGAATGCTGAAGATAAAATACATTCATTCTCAACAATTCTTCATAGCATAGCAGAAAAGTGTATACCTAAGACCACGACAAAGTCAAAGCGTAACAAACCTTGGTTTAATGATGAATGTAAAAAATGCATTAGAAAATGTAGAGGGACACTAAAGAAATTTAATATTCATCCTACTACTGCTAATTTAAATAACGTCAAAAATGAAAGGACAAAGAGTAGGTGAATAATTAAACAAGCCAAAAGAACATATTGGCAGAAATTTGTTTCTGGTATAATCAGTAAAACTTCAGTCGAAAAACAGCCACAAGGAAAATTAGCGGTATATCTTCTTCAGCCACAGTTAATCATTTAAAATCTAGTGACTTAATAATACCAAACAAAAAAGAAATTTCAGACACTCTTGCTAAAAGTTTTGATAAAATTTCATCTTCCACAAATTATTCGAAAGAATTTCAAAATGTGAAAGAACAGGCTGAAAAAAGTTAAATTAATTTTAAGTCGAGCAATAATGAAAATTATCACCAACCCTTTTCTTAAAGAAAACTTACGGACGCACTTAACAAATCCCATGATACCGCTGCTGGACCAGATTATATTCCCTATCAAATTTTGAAACATCTGCCGCATACATAATTAAATTTACTTTTGTCTATTTATAATGAAATTTGTCTTTCCGGACAAGTTCCAAATTCGTGGAAAAATGCATTCGTCATTCCTATAGCTTAACAAGAAAATGATCAAACAGATCCTTCAAGTTACATACCTTTTGCTTTGACTAGTTGTATTTTTCAAACCTTTGGAACGGATGATAAATAAAAGACTCGTTTGATATCTTGAATAAATTAATTTACTCACAGAATTTTAAAGTGGGTTCAGAAACCAACGAAGTACACACGATTAAAAACAAACATATGATACAACATGGAAACATGGGATTTTAAAAGATCTAAATGACCTTGATCTCAAGGGTCGTTTGCCCACATGTATAACCATTTTTCTTTCTGACAAACATTTTCAAGTTAAAATTGGGTCTACTTTGTATTCTGTTCATAAACAGGAACAAGGTGTCCCTCAGGGTAGTATATTGTCAGTTGCTCTCTTTAACATAAAAAAATAACATTGTAAAAACTCTAAATAATGGAGTTGACTGTTCACTATATATGGACGATTTCCTTACATTTCATCGTTCCAAAAATATGAATACGACAGAAAGGCAATTACAACAATGCATCAACAAACTACAAACTTGGAGTAACAACAATGGTTTTAAATTTTCACCCATCAAAACAAACTGCATACATTTCTATCAGAAAATAACTTTGCACAACGATCCCGCATTATTTCTTAATAATATTCGTATTCCTGTTGTCAAGGAAACTTAATTTCTTGGTGTCATATTTGACAGTAAATTATCTTTTATACCGCATATTAAATTTGTAAAATCTAAATGTCTTTAATCTATTAACCTGTTAAAATATTTATCCCATACCGACTGGGGAGCTGACAAAATAGTTTTTATTGCAACTTTATAGATCCCTAGTAAGATCGAAACTAGATTATTACTGCATTGTTTACGGCTTTGCCAGGAGATCATATCTCAAGACACTAGACATTGTCCACAACCAGGGATTCCGTCTGGCTCTTTGAGCTTTCAGGACCTCTCATGTAGAGAGCCTTTACGTTGAAGCTAATGAGTTATCATTATACCGTGGACGAGAGAAACGTGCGCTTCAGTTCATAACAAAAGTGAAATCTAAGCTTAAAAATCCAGCACATAGTGTAATCTTCAATCCGAAATATGAACACTTGTATGAGCGTAAACCAAAGGCAATAAAGCCGTTTGGATTACGAATGCTAGAAATTATACAATCATCACAACTAAATTTAAATCAAGTAATAGAAAATAATATCTTGGAATTTTCACAATGGCAATTTAAATTTCCCGATGTTGATTTATCTCTCAGTATAAATACTAAATCAAAAACAGACCATCCCGTACTTCGCTCAAATTTTATCTAACTGCGCGACAAGAAATATTCCAACTACGTCGAAATATATACTGATGGCTCAAAAAGATATTTATATGTCGGCTGTGCTTCCGTTAGTGAAATGTATTGTTTTAAACAAAGATTACCCATAGAATCGTCAATTTTTACAGCCGAAATTCAGGCTGTTAACCTTTCTCTTGACTTTATTTCTGATAATCCTGGCGATAAATTTGTAATATTTACTGACTCTTTGTCGGTATTATAGTCTATTAAAAATCGCAAGTTTTCCAACCCTCACATTAGAGAATTACTTTTAAAACTTAATGCAGCGTGTCTTAACAAGAGGATTGTTTTCTGTTGGCTACATAGTCATGTAGGAATCCGAGGAAACGAGGATGCAGATGCAGATAAAAGTGCCAAATCAACTTCAGTCCTTACTTAGACAGATCTTTGCATCCCACACTCAGATTTTAAATCAGTTATCAATCGATATATTTTAACCAAGTTGCAAACAAGTTGGGACAATACTGTTTATAACAAATTACATGTTATTAAACCTAACGTCGGTGGCAATGTCTCTACTTGCAGAGAAAGTAGGCGGGAAGACGTAGCTCTGACCCGCTGTCGCATTGGACATACTAGATTAACTCATTCATATCTTTTAAAAAAGAGAAGTTCAACCTGAATGTGTACCTTGCCAGGAACCTCTTACAGTTAATCATATCTTACTACATTGTATTGACACAGACCATATTCGGTCTAAATATTTTAATGTCAATGACACATACGAACTATTGAAAACAGTGTCCGATTCCAAGCTTGTTTGCTTCCTGAACGTGATTAGTATTCTTAATAAGTTATTTTTTGTTTGTTTTATTATGCTTACGTTATACATTTAAGCTGTTTAATATAATAACCCTATTTTCACTTATAATTTACAATTTTAACCTGATAGATTTTTATATCTACTCACGTATTTTAGTTTTAACCTGATTATATTCTATTGTGGTTAAACACTAACGTATTCGGCGCCGTGTGACCTATCAAGTGTCGGTGTGCCGTAAAACCCAAAAATACAAATACATAAAAACTAAACTGTCAAAAGCAAAAAATCCCTCTTCCGTAGCACTTTACTACTACTCTTTTCCGTGATATGGAACAAGAATATATATGACAAAGTCATATGAGCATTGCAACATATGCAAAGAGGACAAAGGTCCTCCATGCAAGCCAAATGTAAAAGTAACAAGTCTGTGATGAGTCATTTAACATAAAGAGCAAACCGACAGTTACCGCCTTGGAACGTCAGTCGGCAATTAGGACCGACTGGGGTTCTTAAACGGGCTTTACGGAGCTGTAACCTCGCACTTTCTGATGGATTTCCCAGATGAAAGCAATGATAAGAAAGCCGATCCATTTGAATAAATATCCAAGTGATTTTTAAAAACCCTTGACCGACTTATGACAATGAATATGCCAACAACTCCAAAGTCTTTCCCTGTGGCTCCTGCCTGCAATCAGTAACATGCTCCTGTAAGAGAGTATAATGTGACGCTTGCTATATCAGATACCATGCTGAATGTCAAAATCTCTCAGTCTCCTTAGATGATAAACTTGCACATAACTCAAATAATACAATCTAGAAATGCCTCTGATGCGAAAATATCAACGTTACACGAGTCACCAGCTAACTTAGAAAAAGAATATATGACAAAGTCCTATGAGTATTGCAACATATACCAAACTCCGAAAAGGCACAGAACAAAGGTATTTCACATAGAAGACTCTAAAACTCTAAATCCATACAGTAAGCTCTCAGGTAGTCACGACGAAACTGAAACAGTCAAACATGAAGACCTCCATTGGGATACAGCAGTAAAACACACCCACCCCTACAGAATTACAGACCAAACATCCAAAAAGCAAAAAATCCAAAGATTTCCTCCCCGTGAAATACTACAACAAAAATCAATAATAGTAATTAAGTCATCAATAGCAGATCTATTAAGGACAAAAAGGCTGAGTATGAAAATGTCGTAGTGGCCAGACATTGTAAAAGGTACATACTCCTGTTTCAAGCAGAGACATTGCAACAATAAAGCTTTTGACCCATCGCTAAGACAGACAAGACCAAACTGGTGGAGAAGTCTTCATAGCCGTGAAGAACAGCTTTATGGACAAGAAGTAACTGAATTAAATACTAACTGTATAATTATATGGATTAAAATACAATTCTCCAGAATTGATAGGAGCATACTATAAGCCTTAAGAATATTACAAAGAAAAATAAAAGCAATTCGATGCCTCGTTAGAAAAAAAACCTCAAAACTAAAGGCAATGTCTGAGTTAGCGGCGATGTCAACTTGCTTAGAATAAAAAGGACTCCTGCAAATGAGAGTAAAATCGGTCTTTCTACAGATTTAAAAACATACTACATGAATATTACTTTAATCAGGTTGTTACTGAGCCAACTTGAAATGAACATATTCTTGATCTCTCTAATAGCTAAAACTACAATTGTACAAAGACTGTCAGTAATTCCAGAAATCAGTGACGATGACACTGTACTGATTGTAAATATTGTAACTGCCATAACTTAACCACAAGATTCACATACCAATCATCTGTACAAAAAAGCTGACTTGGAAAATTCCAAATATTATATCACACATTTTTTAATGATATCTCTATACAATCCGGACAATATGAACCACCCTTTGAACCCAAGCAGGAAACACACAGCACAAGTTAAACACCTTAAAACCAAAACGCTTTACTCACCTCTTAAACATGCAAAACAATATACATCGGGAATAGACTGCATAGAGGAAATCAACAAGATAATCCACGATGACTTTACAAGGCTGAATAAGAATATATGACAAAGTCCTATGAGCATTGCAACATATACCAAACTCCGAAAAGGCACAGAACAGAGGTATTTCACATGCAAGCCAAGTGAAAAGTAAGAACAAATTTGTGATGAGTTATTAACGAAAAGAGCAAACCGACAATTACCGCCTTGGAACGGTCAGTCGGCAATATGGATCGACTGGGGTGCTTAAACCGGTTTTTACAGAGCTCTTACCTCGCACTTCCTGACGAGTTTCTGAAACGCAAGTAATGAAAAGAAAAACGATCTATTCGAATACAAAATGTCCAAGCGCTGATATTTTCTATAAGTTATGACGAAAGTAGTGACGTCATTGAAAAATAATGTCCACATATTGTTGAGAAAAGAATATGGTATTATTTCGATTTGAAAAACTAATATTGAAGCATTAAATAAGACAAACTGTATTCAATGTACCCCTAACACTTTAACAATTATCAGAAAGAGCACAAACAAACAAAAGCAATCATGCCCGACATTACAACTGACATGAAATAATTTTAGACAGCACTACAAAGCCTTATTGCTCATTAGAAATATCTGCTATTCTCCAGACACTCTATTCAAAAGCAATAAACACTGGAAAGCTACCATCTCTGTGGATGTAAGCAAATACATTCCCCGTTCACAAACAGACAGATCCTGAAAAGTATAGATTCATCTCCCTTTCACGTATTCTCTCTAAAACGCTGGAGCATATCATTTCCTCCAGGATCGTCCGACATTTTACTGCCAGAAACAGGTTTTATAAATTACATCACGGTTTCAGTGGGAAAAGATCATGCCAAATTCAATTACTGATGCTCGTTGCAGACCTGTTCAAATCAATAAACAACCGACAACGAACATATCTACTAGAACTCGACTTCCCAAAAACATTTGCCAAGGTAAACCATGAGAAACTCCTGTACATGCTCTGTTTCTATGGAATCCGTTAACAAGTGGAAAACACATTTCCGGGACAACCGCTCTCGGACGGTAGTGATGAAGGCAGTATGTTCCTACACTGTGCTCGTGTGTTCAAGTGTGCCACAAGACTCTTTTCGTTTGACCGGTGTTCTTTTTAATATACATAATTGACATACACAAAACATTTCCTCTACCGTACACTTATTCGTAAATGATATTGCCATCTACATGTTTCTAAACAAACCGTTAACTCACAATATGAGTCACAACATGATTTTGAATTACTTAAACAGTGGGCATGCAGATGGGACATAAACTTTAATACATCAAAGTGCAAAGTCATCCACATAACCAAATACAAAACATTAACTGATCGACACTTTCTACTTCCTTCATAAAGCACAACTTGAATCAGGCCCAGGTACAAAATATCTTGGCATTACAATTACAAATGACATGGAACTATCAAAAAGATAAAATCATAAAAAAGCAAGCCTAACTTTAAGTTTCTTGAAAAAAACAAACACATTAAGGTGCACTCTCCCAAACTCAGACATTGCATACAAACTTATAAATAAAATTGCTCACCGTGTTTTGAGTCTAGTAACAGCCAGTTAAAAGACTGTCCAATGACGATCAGCAAGCTGGGCTTTAAACAAGTATAACCGCTACGCCAGTGTGTCCGATATGCTAAAAACTCTCTATTAGAGACACTTTACCAAAAAGAATCGACCAGAGACTTATATTATTTTAGAATATAATCCACTTACATGTCGCAATACCTTATACGAATTATGCAACACCAATCCAACGAAGTAGCAGACTATTTGCACCAGCTTGCCTTTAGAAAAATCCAAACAAAATCTGATCTCTCCCCGGACGATTATTCACTGGTACGACTTATCCTCTGATGTGATAATGATGCATCTAGATGGCTTCATATTGTTTTTTTTTAATTCTTGTTTTACAAAATGTAAAAAGCACTCTTTGCTTACTTATGACAAAGCTTTAAGCTGCTGGTGACGCGCAAGGCTAAGTCCCCAACAAAGGTTTGGCTATATAAACGATAGATAAGACTCGTTTTTTGACGATCTTGTCTATAAATGTGAGCTACAATCAGTTGCGACCAATAAAAATAACTAGATTTACTCATGAAATTACTGAAAAACTTCAAGTTCCTGTAAAGATATCAAGAAATATTCTACCAAGTTTCTGGACTGAAGAAGAACGACTTAGACTTTCTTAAAGATTTTGTGAATACGAGGACAATGACATAGATGGAGGTTCTTTCTCAATGCCTGAAAAATTGTCAGATGGCGGCAATGACTTAACTTGGTTTAAGACTGTCAGCGATGAACACATCACGACCTGAAAGCTCAGAACACAAAAACTAACAGACCTACAAACTGAATGGACTGTTAAACTACTGAAAGGGGTGATACACATATTCTAATGCATTTCCTTTATTCAGTCTCTATTAACTTCGCTATATAATGTCTAAGTTTACTTAACAAAGCCATATTTTCACTATTCCATTTGAATTTGATATATACAAGACTGATCTAAATATCTGAAGTTCTATATAAACAAAGCTTATGTCACAGTATGTTATTTAAAAAAGTTTACTAGAACCAAATAAATTATTATTATTGTTTATTTACTCATACAAGTAGCATTTTATTTATTACAGGTATCATCATCATCATCGTCGTCGTCATCATTCTCCACCTCCTCATTATCATCATTATCAAATTTATTTATATATTTTACAAAAAATACTTGTTAATGTTCAAAGGAATAGGTGAATAAAAGGCAAAAATATTGATACTGGTATACTAAGTTACAAAATTACAAAGTAGTGAAAACCACTTTAAATGTAGATTGCGTGTCACTTACTGTTTTGAATGCCACACAGCCGAGTGTTACAGCCTATCGACGAATCGCAACATCTGTGAACAAACGTTTTTGTAAGATTGTGCCATGGTCGAAAAGTGTTCGAAAGATTACATATCAATTGTAAAAATATTTCCCGAACAAGTTTTAACGGACGTAACCCAGCTGGATAAACTAGAGATGACAGATGTATTAGTTTTCAGCAGGAAAAGCTATGGAAATAAACTCTCAACAGAACACTTGTATTTTAACCTTTAACCATACTTACCATCTGTTTTATTTCGAATTTTAGTATCTAAGCCTAATACGTCTGCAAGCTGCTTTGATTAAAAAATTACATTAACATTTGTTAAATTTAAATTGTTATTATTTTTCTCAGGTTGTCATATTAGAAAGGAAGCTCGTCTAGGAGAAGATAAACTAAGGAGCTTGAGTACTTCAGGCCGATCGTCGCTAGATGCTGGTGGACGATGCACAGAGGAACGTAGATACCTACTTAATATGGTGTTGATAAGAGAACAAGTTGACCCTGTGACAAACCCATACGCACTTACCACATTACTGACTAAGACACTGATAATTCCCTAGTACTAGAAGACAATGAGCAACATATGGATCGCTGGGTAGAATACTTCTCTGATGTCAATACCAGCTTGACCTGAGAGGACAAGATCACGAGAAATGCACGAGATTTTCGCCCAGTGCCGGACAAAACATGCAGTACCACAAAACATGCGAAATGCATATGCTGTCCCACTGTACAAGAGATTTGGTGACAAGAGCTATTGTTCCTTGGGCAAATTGTTTGCCAGGCGTGTGGTAAAGATGCTTTAATGCTTGCTGAGAGAATTACCCCGAGTCTCAGTCTGATTTTGGAACGGTAGGTCTGCTATCAGCAAGGTGTTGTCTCCAAGGTAACTGGAGGGACAATGTCGGTCGGAGACAGCGTAGTCCTCTATATATAGCCATTTTGGCATGTCTAAGCCGTTTTTATCTGTCAGGATTGTTCTGAATTGCTGTAAAGATCGGAAGTACTCTTGTTCTTTTCAGTATAATCAGGTCCTTTTGTGTGCAACAATTATAGGAAGTTGTTATTACTCAGCCGAATACATCAAGCGCCTTATCTACATATTATACAAGTGATGTTTTCAAGTATCAACATGAAAACACAACACAGTAAGTAGAGTCAATATCAAACATCAAGACTGCCAACTACAAACTGAGGTTGCTCATTATGTGTGTACTTGCGGTCTTCAAACATGCCCATAGACAAAGGCAGCTAACACAATCTGTGGACTAACCAGAGAATGGAGAAACAAGTGGCTAATTTCGCAAACCATGATCATTTGTTTTTGAGCATGCACAGTGAAATGTTTTCTTCAAGTTCATAGAGCCTGTGCGCCATTGACTAATGTTCCTTAGGGCTATTTATCTTCGCTGCTCAAGTCAAATCCTGGTTATAACCTAGCAAAATAAGATGCCAAACAATTCTGTCCAAAATAAGGCTGGAATCGTAAGCACTTGTCACTGTTAACAAGAGGTGTTTGGCTTGGGAACATGGTACGAATGGAAAAAAAGGAAGCTAACCACAAATCTCCTCAACAACAGATGGAAAACGCGTGTCAGGAAGACCTTAATTGCGATATTAAGATGCTTGTAAACAGAACTATGGTATTACCTATTTTTGCATAGAATTGATAATTAATACCAAATATCCGCTCAGCTAATGTGTGATTTGCTTTAGTTAACAAACCAACTGTGAATAGAACAAGCAAGTTAAATGCTTTGTTTACATATAGATCATAGTTTTACTTTGAAAGTATTTAATCTTTATACTTAAGAAAGAAAGAAACGCGTGCGATGTCGTTTTAGCCAAAACTAAAATGTACTTACTTGGAGCAACCAAAAAGAATATCTCTCGTTCCGAAGTGAATTTCGTCGTCGGCATTCCGCTTTCCAAACAGACCAGAAGTTGTACTTTGGCACACCTTCGGGTAAAAAAGTAATCATAAACCTTATGTACATGGCGCCGAGAAGCTGCATGTTTAATTTAAATAATTGCCACTACCAAACCAACCGATGTACAATTTATGATTGACGTAGAACTGTAGCTTGTATTTGAATGAAACCTATGGATGTTTAAAAGTTGGCAAATAGGTGCAACATTTTGTATTCTAAAAAACGTAAGGTAACGAATATTTTCCTTTGTTTCAATATTTTTTGTGAGAAGTAATACCGAATATTTCATGTGCGTGTATGCACAGCTTTGTTGACAATAGACGCCATTCGAATTCATCATATGTTTGCCTCTGGACTCAGTCATCGAGATTTGACTCAGTCCGTGAATTGATATACTTCTGTGTTTAAAATGAGATGGATAAATGCAAAGTTCTTTAATATTTATTTAAAGTAATTTGTAAAAAGGAATGTTTTGTAGGGATGTCAAATGTTACAAAATCAGTAATCAATTTCCCGATTTCCTGTCCAAAGATTTGACCTGTAAACGGTTAACTCCGAGAATATCGCCACCATGTATTTGGCTGAGTGGAGTAGTAGTTCTGTATTTCCAAACAATAATAAGAAAACCCCCATTTATTTATCTAATTAACAATTATCTTTCATTAAGATAAAACAACAGAGACAAAGTCTCATCAAATAAGTACAATATTTAGAAGCCACCCCTTTTCGAAACATACCCGCAGCACCATTTGACAAACTCATATGAGACATTATTGTCTTGGTAAAGTGTTCATTTATGGTTGTTATAGCGGGTTCATAGCGAGTTGAAGCTAAAGTATCCAAGTCCAATGTTTGTGAAAGGACAATATACTTATAATTAAATGACAACATAGGTGACATGCATGGAAAAAATATTTTCAACCGTCAAATTTTCAACTTCAAAAGAAGTATTGTTGTTAGCATAAATACGAATGGAAGTTTACTTACAGCAGATGCCCGGCAACCGCCATAGTAAACGATTTCAAGTTGGCCCGTAACCATCGACTCCATGAAACACTCCTGCAAATACGACTAAATGTTTCAGTGTCATGGAGATAAAAAGAAGAATGTCATATAAAAATAATAAATAATATTAGGAAACCAACTAAGTCATACTTACATTTACAAAACAAACATAAAGCAAAAGCAAGATTAAACATAAATACCACTTCTATGACTTTCTTTGTGTCACGTCATTGTAACGTCATTTATATTTTTAAATATTGAAAGTGGCGTTAACACATTTGTCAACCTTTTCTTGAGTCAATCATTGAGGTCTCCTGCCTTGGTTTTTGTATTATTTACGCATTTGGCACTGAAACTGTGATTATTGAGAGCATATTTATATATTTAGATTATGCATTGGCATTAAAATCGTATATATCAAATACGATATATAATATTATCATTACACTTTTATGCCAATGTTTGCACAATATAACTTACTCTTTAAACAATTTCGCGTATATTTCTTCGTTTAGATTTCACGACATTTATCCTTTCATCTCTTATTTCTGTCTTAATGAAAATGCATTGTAACGTTAACATGTATCAAAAGATAATGTTACCTCGTTTGCGTCACACCTTACATCGGTTGTACATTCACCAAGGTTCTTTGCGTTGTTACAGACTCTGCATTCAAGGACTGAAGGAACAGTCGTGGATGCGGCGGCTGAAAGACAAACACGAAAATATGTTCATCGGTATTCTCTGATATTTTATTTTTGTTTTAAAGTCACACGCGTAGGCATAAATATATGGACTAACGGCCAGTGAGTCTTTCGCTTATAACTGTTGGAAGAGCCCCCGTTCAAATACAATTGAAAAACAAACCAATAGCGCACACCAAACACACGGAAAAAAACTTTTAAAATTCATCTTCGTCTTTAAAGTCTTCGAACCTTAGTGGTCAATGACTGAAGTTCAAAATTCCTTGAGAAAAATTATAGATGAACGTCATATCGAGTTTAAAGCAACTGGATTCTATCATTACAGAGTATGCTTATGTAAAACATGCCTAACTGAGTATCAACATCAGCGATGAAAATTGTGTAAACGTGTGTGCAGAGAGTGTGATAATATCATAAAGCACGCAAAACAAGACCACTTACTTAACCCCACCTGGAACATTATACACGTTTACAAATACCTATAAATTTGAAAACGTTTTAATACACGCATGGGGTACAGTGAATCCCTTTGAATTGCTTCATTCCACGTTTTCAAATGTGTACCACAATTTTTACCAGATTAGCATAGAAGTATAATGGACAGACTATAAGATTTTAAACAAACGTTAATGCAGGATAGCAACAATCACATCACTTCAACATTTAAAAATACTAATAAATGTCCATGAATCACAAGCTCTCTTGAACCGTATAGCTTAATTTAAAAACAAAACAAATGCAAGATAGTACAAGAAAAAGTTGATGCAGAGCATCAAAGTCGCCGGAACTTATATATCAGAAAGCTATCCATATTTAGCATAGTATTATTTAGCACCACCTTTTGCTTTTGGAATAAAAATGGTTAAAAAAGCTTATATTGTCAGCTGAGTAAATTTTACGTGTTAATGGCACTTTTTAATACTTAGGGCAACACAACAGCATCTGTGAAATACACCTACTCAACAAATGCCGCACAAAGTCTCCAGACAAATAATCGTGATACGAAATGGTACAAAGTCACCAACATGGTGAATTCTCGGAGCAGCCATCTGTGTGGTGTAACCTAGAGAGGTTTTGTTTACTTCCGTCTTCATTATTTCTTTGTTTTTCCCCATCTGTGAAGCCAAACGAATCTTATATGGGTAAACTATGGATGCATCCAATTTTTTATCTTTATTGAGCACCATTATTGTACTTGTAAACGTGCTAAACACCCGTAACAATGCCAGCCACTAAGTGTATGCTTATTCGGATGCACAAACATTTGCACAATTGGTAAACTCAATCTCATACAGACACCTATCGTTCTATGAACATTACTGTTCCAGTTATTTTTCATCCTCAACGTCTAGAAAGAAAACATTTTCACTCAATTGTTCATATTCTAACTGGCTTTCTACAGTATTACTCCTTTGTGGTGACATCCATCCGTGTCCAGGGCCAGAATGTTCTTCCAGTATTGATCCACATAACAAGTTAAATGTGTTCAAGAAAAGAGGTCTTCATTTTATTCATATCAATAAACGTAGTTTTCTTCCCAAGTTGGATGAGCTACGCCTGATAGCACAGGAAACTAACGCTGCCTGCATTGCCATATCTGAAACCTGGTTGGATGACAGTGTGTTTGATCCAGAACTATCAATCCTAAACTACAATATTCATCGCAGGGACAGGAATCGGCATGGCGGCGGTGTTTGTCTATACATACGTAGTGATATAGCTTTTAACACTCGTGAAGACCTTCAACACCAGGAGCTAGAATCATTATGGACTGAACTTTTACTCCCCAAGACAAAGCCAATTCTTCTTGCTGCTATTTTTAGACCACCCAAGCAAAATAACTTTTACACTATTTTAGAAGAACTCTGCACGAGCAGTACACATTTCAGTAAATATGAAACTTTTATCATGGGTGATTTTAACAGTGATGCTTCTACTACAAACTCTTACCAAAGTTCTTTAAAACATTTTATGAACATGTTTGATTTTAAGCAGATTATTACTGATTTTACTCGCATTTGTAAAACATCATCAACTGTCATAGATCTTGTTTTAATCTCTGATGTGTCCAAAGTCTCACAGTCTGGTGTAATTCATACCTCATTCAGTGATCATTTTATGACTTATTGCACAAGGAAAATCACTAAACATTTTTTTCGTAAGCACAATATTTCAACTGTTCGTTCCATGAAAACTTACAACAAAGAGAAATTTCAATTTTCACTCTTATCCACTGACTGGAATAGTGTTCTTTTAAGTGATAATGTAAATGAAGCTTGGCATAATTTTAAGACAATATTTTAATTTGTTCTAGATAACATTGCACCAGTCAAACAAATTAAAGTCAAACAACGCTCTGAACCATGGATAAATTCTGAAGTTCTACAATGTATTCAGGAAAGAAATAATGCTTTTTTACTTACAAACATGATAGGTCTAAGTGTAACTATGAAAACTTTAAGTCTCTCAGAAATAAAACACAATATGCAATCCAGAAAGCTAAGGAAGATTATTTTACTGAGACATGTAGAGAGCAAAAGTCTGATTCTAAATCTTTATGGACAACGTTGAAGCAATTGGGACTACCATCTAAAAAGGGCACAGGTTCATCTAGTAAACAGAGTATTAGCCTCACTATTGACAAGGAACTTTGCTTTGATACTTCAAAAGTTGCTGAATGTTTTAACCATTTTTATACAACTGTTGCAGCAAATCTAGTTTCCAAATTACCTAAACCTTCTTTCAGGTTTGGAAAGGATTTTTTATCTAGTTTTTATTAACGAAAAGGTGTATTTCCAAATAACTTTTCATTTTCTCTAGTTTTTGTCAAAAAAGTTCAAAAGTACTTAAGCTCTCTAAGTTCAAAAAAGGCCACTGGTTTATATGGTATCCCGGTTCGTTTTATTGTTGATAGTGCAGATGTCATAGCACATCCCCTTGCTCATGTGATAAACTTGTCTTTGATTCAAGGGATTGTACCTGATGAACTGAAGGCAGCTAGAGTTGTTCCCCTATTCAAGAAATCTGACAAAACCAAAGTTAAAAATTACCGTCCTGTCTCTATTTTAGCTGTTTTCTCTAAAATCTAAAATCTCTAAAAAACGGGTTGTATATGACCAGGTAGAATCTTATTTAAAGGAACATAACCTCTTGTACAATTTCCAATCTGGCTTTAAAACGGGGTTCTCCACAGACACCTGTGTCATTCATTTATCTGATTTTATTAGATTTCAAATGGACAGTGGCAACTTTGTTGGCATTATTATTTTAGATTTACAAAAAGCTTTTGATACTGTTGATCATGTTATTCTAATATCAAATCTTGAAGCCATTGATCTTGGTCATGATATTGTTTTATGGTTCAAATATTACCTCTGTGATAGGCAACAACTGGTTGATGTTTCCAGTACTCATCCTTCTTTTAGCAAGGTTACCTGTGGAGTTCCGCAAGGTTCAATCCTTGGCCCCCTATTGTTTTTAATATATGTTAATGACATGTCAGCAGTTGTCAATAACAAACTCCTGTTGTATGCAGATGATTCTGTTATTATAGTCACTGGCAAAGATAGGTTACAGATAGAACAGGAATTGTCTAAAGAACTTCAGTCTGTCAGTGAGTGGTTAGTAGACAATAAGCTATCATTTCATCTTGGGAAAACTGAGGCTATTCTTTTTGGTTCCAAAATTCGCTTAAAGAAAGGCAGTTCTCTTGATATATCTTGTAATGGTACAGACATTAAGTTTACCTCTTCAGTCAAATACCTTGGAGCCGTGTTAGATAATTCCCTGTCTTGTGATGAAATGGTCAATTCCGCTATTAAAAAGGTCAACTCCAGACTCAAGTATCTATAGCGCAATTTTCTTAATGAACATACCAAGAAACTTTTAGTATCCTCGCTCATTCAGTGCCACTTTGACTATGCCTGCTCTTTTTGGTTCCATTGTCTTACAAATAAGCTAAAAAAACAAGCTGCAAGTCACTCAAAACAAAATGATAAGGTTTGTGTTGAGCTTAAAGCAAAGATCACACATATCTAATAATCATTTTAAATATCTCAATTGGCTACCCGTGCAGAAGAGAGTTGACCAAATAACACTGTGTCATGTTTTTAAAATCAAGCATGGGCTGGCCCCAGATTACATGTCGGAACATTTTGTGTCACAAGACAGTGTTCACTCTCACAACACCCGGTTCAGTAAAAGTGGTTGTTTTTCTGTTCCAAAGGTCAAATCCCATGGCTTGAAGTCTTTTTCTTACAATGGCTGTAAACTCTGGAATCAGCTGCCTTCGGACATAAGGGCTATTACCAACCTTAGTCATTTTAAAAAATTATTAAACAGCATTACCTTTCTGTGATATAACTTTTCTATTGATCTGTAATTATTTTATACTACATACTGAATATGATCTCAAGTACCAGTTTTCTTTGTTTTTTAATAAGTGGTTATATTTAACCTGTGATATTTTTATTCAGTTTTACTTCTTATGTATGATAGCAATTACAATTAATAACCATTGAACTCCCAAACTTGTGATATTTTTTAAGTATCTTAAATTCAAAGTTTTTCAGGTCTTCTTTTAACTTAAGGTAACCTCTCTATGTTAACCACACTTATTGGGACCACAATGGAAATAAGAGTTCGCTCTCTTTTGTGCTATTCTTGAATAATTGTGGCTTGACATGGTATTATATAAAATCAAATACACATATTTCGATAAACATTTTTATTGATATATTTTTACTATTTTTAATAACTCTAATTTACCTATCAAATGTGAATTGTTAAAGTGCTATTCATCTTTGCGATATTGTAATCCATGTGCAATGCTCTTTTATTCTGAAAAAACTATATATATAACATCCGCCTTATCGGGAGAAATCTTAACAACACGCAACACGAACATTAAATGTATATGACCTATTTTGTTCTTCACAATATGTTTTCAAATTAATATTCTTTAATACAAAGGTAATACCATGAACTTAAAATCCTAAGAAACTTTGAATACCGAGCAAATATCACACATATGTCTATCAATTTGTTACAGCAAATGTGTTTGATAATTAGTGCAGTCTGTCCAAATCTAAACCAAACACACCACCACTAATTGCTGTATTTTTTACCGAGCTGTAATTGCGCGATTCGACCGCAAAAGCGTTTTGTTAGGTTGTAATAAAATACTGCGATTACTGATTGACCCAATAAAAACTAAACATGTATTAAGTGTAAGGCGTATAAAATATCAATTATAAAATGTCATTAGTTTGCCGATAAAGTAACCTAAAAGGGGGAAGAGATAATTTTGATAAAAAATCGACGGTTATTTAAAAACATTTTGAGTTCCGGTGGCCATTTAAAGACGTACAATATTATTATCATTTGGTAACGTTTTGTGAACCCGAAATGGATGAAAAGTTAAATAGTGGGAGAACATTTTAACACGCTTTTATATCTGTGTTCCCGGGGAAAGGTCATTTTTCAAGTTCAATTGACTCATCTACAGCTTCGAATCATTTTTGTAAACTCTATTGACTCATACATACCGGCTTTCGTTAAAACATCTTTCCTCTATAAAGCTTTAGACAGGTTTGGTAGGTCATACAATTTGCCAGGCAATCAAACTCAACTTTCAGTGAAAAATGTAAACATCCTTTTTTAAAAACAGTTTAATCTTTACTTCAAATAATGTTTCTTTTTAGCATAGTGATATTTTTTCTTGTTATAAATATACAAATCTATCTTCTAAACTCACCTAGTTCATGCCACTCGGGTAAAACATTACATGAACTTGGCAAACTCTCTAGCTTTAATGCAGCTCCCAGATACAGAACGGGAAAAATTACATTCTGCTTATCTTTAAGATATAGTAAAAACTAAACTGTCATAAGCAGAAAACCCCTCTTCTTTAGCACTTTACTACTACTCTTTTCCGTGATTTGGAACAAGAATATATATGAAAAAGTCATATGAGCATTGCAACATATACAAAGATTTGAAAAGGACAAAGGTATTCACATGCAAGCCAAATGTAAAAGTGATAAATCTGTGATGAGTCATTTAACAAAAAGAGCAAACCGACAGTTACCGCTTTGGAAAGTCAGTCGACAATTAGGACCGACTATGGTGCTTACACCGGTTTTACGGAGCTCTAACCTCGCTATTCCTGATGGGTTTCTCAAATGAAAGCAATGAAAAGAAACCCGATCCATTTAAATAAATGTCCATGTGATGGCGTTTTAAAAACCCTTGACCGACTTATGCCAATGAATATGCCAACAACTCCAGAGTCTTTCCCTGAGGCTCCTGCCTGCAATCAGTAACATGCTCCGGTAAGAGAGTATAATGTGACGCTTGCTACATCTGATACCATGTTGAATGTCAAAATTTCTCAGTCTGCTTAGATGATAAACTTGCACATAACTCTAATTATACAATCTAGAAATGCCTCTGATGCGAAAATATCAACGTTACACGAGTCACCAGCTAACTTAGAAGACTCTAAAACTCTAAATCCGTACAGTAAGCTCTCAGGTAGTCACGACGACACTGAAACAGTCAAACATGAAGACCTCCACTGGGATACAACAGGAAAACACACCCACCCCTACAGAATGACAGACCAAACACCCCAAAAGCAAAGAATCCAAAGATTTCCTCGCCGTGAAATACTAAACAAAAGTCAATAATAGTCATTAAGTCATCAATAGCAGATCTATTAAGGACAAAAAGGCTGAGTATGAAAATATCATAGTGTCCAGACATGTAGCAAGCCGAGGTATTTCAACAATAAAGTTTTTGACCCATTGCTGAGACAGACAAGACCAAACTGGTGGAGAAGACTTCATAGCCGTGAAGAACAGCTTTATAGGACAAGAAGTAACTGAATTAAATACAAACTGTATAATCATATGGATTAAAATACAATTCTCCAGAATTGATAGGAGTATGCTATAAGCCTTAAGAATATTACAAAGAAAAATTAAAACAATTCGATGACTCGTTAGAAAAATCCTCAAAACTAAAGGCAAATGTCTGGGTTGGTGGCGATGTCAACATGCTTAGAATGAACAGGACTGGCGTAACTCCTGCAAATGAGAGTAAAATCGGTCTTGCTACAGATTCAAACACATACTACATGAATATAACTTAAACTAGGTTGTTTCTGAGCCAACTTGAAACCTCATCCTTGATCTCTCTAACAGCTAAAGCTACAATTGTACAAAGAGTATCAGTAATTCCAGAAATCAGTGACCATGACACTGTACTGATTGTAAGTAATGTAACTGCTATCACTCAACCACAAGATTCACATACCAACCATCTGTATAAAAAAGCTGACTAAGAAAATTTCAAAAATTACATCACACACTTTTTAATGATATCTCCATACAATCCGGACTATATGAACCACCCTCAGTTGAACAGAAATTGGAACGAATCTTTGACATGATTAATGAAGTTACCAAAGCATTTATTGCAACCAGACCAGAACTAGCATGAACAAACTCTTAGTCGAACTTAAACATTTCTATAGAAAAAAGCCTGCAGAAGATCCAAACAAACTACTTTGAACTCAAGCAGGAAACACACAGCACAAGTGAAACACCATTAAAAACCAAAACGCTTTACTCACCTCTTAAACATGCAAACAATATGCCTCGGGAATAGACTGCATAGAGGAAAACAACAAGATAATCAACGATGACTTTGACAAGGCTGAATAAGAATATATGACAAAGTCCTATGAGTATTACAACATATACCAAACTCCGAAAAGGCACAGAACAAAAGTATTTCACATGCAAGCCAAGTGAAAAGTAAGAACAAATTTGTGATGAGTCATTTAACGAAAAGAGCAAACCGACAATTACCGCCTTGGAACGGTCAGTCGGCCATATGGATCGACTGGGGTGCTTAACCCGGTTTTACAGAGCTCTAACCTCGCACTTCCTGACGAGTTTCTGAAACGCAAGTAATGAAAAGAAAAACGATTTATTCGAATACAAAATGTCAAAGCGCTGATATTTTCTATAAGTTATGACGAAAGTAGTGACGTCATTGAAAGATAATGTCCACATAGTGGTGAGAAAAGAATATGGTATTATTGCGATTTGAAAAACTAATATTGAAGAATTAAATAAGACAAACTGTATTCAATGTACCCCTAACACTTTAACAATTATCAGAAAGAGCACAAACAAACAAATGCAATCATGCCCGACATTACAACTGACACGAAAGAATTTTAGACAGCACTACGTAGCCTAATTCCTCATTAGAAATATCTGCTATTCTCCAGACACTCTATTCAAAAGCAGTAAACACTGGAAAGCTACCATCTCAGAATGGAAGGAAGCAAACGCATTCCCCGTCCACAAACAGACAGATCCTGAAAAGTATGGACTCATCTTCCTTTCACGTATTCTCTTTAAAATGCTGGAGCATATCATTTCCTCCAGGATCGTCCGACATTTTACTGCCAGAAACATGTTTTATAAATTACATCACGGTTTCAGGGGAAAAAGATCATGCCAAATTCAATTACTGATGTTCGTTGCAGACCTGTTCAAATCAATAAACAACCGACAACGAACATATCTACTAGAACTCGACTTCCCAAAAGCATTTGCCAAGGTAAACCATGAGAAACTCCTGTACGTGCTCTGTTTCTATGGAATCTGTAAACAAGTGGAAAACACATTTCCGGGACAACCGCTCTCGGACGGTAGTGGTGAAGGCAGTATGTTCCTCCACTGTTCTCGTGTGTTCAGGTGTGCCACAAGACTCTTTTCGTTTGACCGGTTTCCTTTTTAATATACATAATTGACATACACAAAACAGTTCCTCTACCGTACACTTATTCGTAAATGACATTGCCATCTACATGTTTCTAAACAAACCGTTCCACTCACAATATGAGTCACAACATGATCTTGAATTACTTAAACAGTGGGCATGCAGAGGAAACATAAACTTTAATACATCAAAGTGCAAAGTCATCCACATAACCAAATACAAAACATTAACTGATCGACACTTCCTACTTCCTTCATAAAACACAACTTGAATCAGGCCCAGGTACAAAATATCTTGGCATTACAATAACAAATGATACGGAACTATCAAAAAGATAAAATCATAAAAAGCAAGCCTAATTTTAAGTTTCTTGAAAAAAACAAACACATTAAGGTGCACTCTCCCAAACTCAGACATTGCATACAAAGTTATTAATAAAATTGCTCACGTGTTCTGAGTCTAGGAACAGCTAGTTAAAGACTGTCCAATGACGATCAGCAAGCTGGGCTTTAAATAAGTATAACCGCTACGCCAGCGTGTCCGATATGCTAAAAACTCTCCATTGGAGACATTTACCAAAACAATCGACCAGAGACTTATATTACTTTATAATATAATCCACTTACATGTCGTTATATCTTATACGAATTATGCAACACCAAACCAACGAAGTAGCAGACTTTTGCACCAGCTTGCCTTCAGAAAAATCCAAAGAAAATCTGATCTCTCCCCGGACGATTATTCACTGGTACGACTTATCCTCTGATGTGATAATGATGCATCTAGATAGCTTCTGCCTGACGGTCAGAAAAATTGATCACAAATCAACATATTTTTTTTGAAATTATTGTTTTACAAAATGAAAATAGCACTCTTTGCTTACTTATGACAAAGCTTTAAGCTGCTGGTGACGCGCAAGGCTAAGTCCCCAACAGATGTTTGGCTATATAAACGATAGATAAGACTCGTTTTTTGACGATCTTGTCTAAAAATGTGCGCTACAATCAGTTGCGACCAATAAAAATAACTAGATTTACTCATGAAATTACTGGAAAACTACAAGTACCTGTGAAGATATCATGAAATATTCTACCAAGTTTCTGGACTGAACAAGAACGACTTTCTTACAGATTTTGTGAATACGAGGACAATGACATAGATAGAGATTCTTTCTCAATGCCTGAAAAATTGTCAGATTGCGGCAATGACTTAACTTGGTTTAAGACTGTCAGCGACGAACACATCACGACCTGAAAGCTCAGAACACAAAAAATAACAGACCTACAAACTGAATGGACTGTTAAACTACTTAAAAGGCGAGATACACATATTCTAATGCATTTTCTTTTTTTCAGTCCTTTTTAACTTTGCTATATAATGTCTAAGCTTACTTAACAGAGCCATATTTCCATTATTCCATTTGAATTTGATATATATAAGACTGGTCTAAATATCTGAAGTTCTATATAAACAAAGCTTATGTCACAGTATGTTATATAAAAAAGTTTACTAGAACCAAATAAATTATTATTATTGTTTATTTACTCATACAAGTAGCATTTTATTTATTATTTACAAGTATCATCATCATCATCATCGTCGTCGTCATCATCCTCCTCCTCCTCATTATCATCATTTTCAAATTTATTTATATATTTAACAAAAATACTTGTTTATGTTCAAAGGAATAGGTTAATAAAAGGCAAAAATATTGATACTGGTATACTAAGTTACAAAATGACAATGTAGTGAAAAGCACTTTAAATGTAGATTGCGTGTCACTTACTGTTTTTAATGCCACACAGCTGAGTGTTACAGCCTATCGACGAATCGCAACATCTGTGAACAAACGTTTTTGTAAGATTGTGCCATGGACGAAAAGTGTTCGAAAGATTACATATCAATTGTAAAAATATTTCCCGAACAAGTTTTAACGAACGTAACCCAGCTTGATAAGCTAGAGATGACAGATGTATTAGTTTTCAGCAGGAAAAGCTATGGGAATAAACTCTCAACAGAACACTTGTATTTTAACCTTTAACCATACTTACCATCTGTTTTTCTGATTTTTAGTATCTAAGCCAAATACGTCTGCAAGCTGCTTTGATAAAAAAAAATACATTTACATTTGTTAAATTTTAATGGTTATTATTTTTCTTAGGTTGTCATATTAGAAAGGAAGCTCGTCTAGGAGAAGATAAACTAAGGAGCTGGAGTACTTCAGACCGATCGTCGCTAGATGCTGGTGGACGGTGCACAGAGGAACGTAGATACCTACTTAATATGGTTTTGATAAGAGAACAAGTTGACCCTGTGTCAAACCCATACGCACTTACCACATTGCTGTCTAAGACACTGATAATTCCCTAGTACTCATCGAGATGAGATTTGTCGCCATAATGATTTTATCAGGAAAAGAGAGGATCGGTCTCGCATTTATGTCATCACGGCTCAAAGCCCAGAGAGAGTATTTAATGTGTTGACAATACTAATTACTAATTATTAAGGTTTGACACTTTGACAAAATGATACCATCCATTGATAAAAGAGACACGTTTTTGTTACGTATAAAACAATTCTCCTTCAGAAACCAACCAGATCAGAAAAGAAAAAAATCTGCAAGCAGCTCGTCACTCTGTCCAGAGGGCTGATGATACAAGCAACGACAGGATATTGCAGCACGGCATAAAACAGGGTCCACCACAAAGGAAGCCGCTTAAATAAATCTACATATAGCAAAGTTATCTAAGACAGTGAGCAACATATGGATCGCTGTTTAGAATACTTCTCTGATGTCAATACCTGCTTGACCTGAGAGGACAAGATCAAGGAGAAGGCACTGAATCTGTTGAGAAATGACCAATGATGAAGGAACTTGACACTGCACCAACTGTCATAGAACTGACACGACGCTAAACGCAGTCGTCACAGAACATTTCCAGACAAGGCTGACCTTCCCACCGAGGTTCTGAAATGTTGCTCCTACATGATGAAAGCAGAGATGCACGAGATTTTCGCCCAGTGCCGGACAGAACATGCAGTACCACAAAACATGCGAAATGTATATGCTGTCCCACTGTGCAAGAAAAGGGTGACAAGAGCTATTGTTCCTTGGGCAAATTGTTTGCCAGGCGTGTGGTAAAGATGCTTTAATGCTTGCTGAGATAATTACCCCGAGTCTCAGTCTGGTTTTAGAACGGTAGGTCTGCTATCGGCAAGGTGTTGTCTCCAAGGTAACTGGAGGACAATGTCGGTCGGAGACAGCGTAGTCCTCTATATATAGCCATCTTTGACATGTCTAAGCCGTTTTTATCTGTCAGGATTGTTCTGAATTGCTGTAAGGATCGGAAGTACTCTTGTTCTTTTCAGTATAATCAGGTCCTTTTGTGTGCAACAATTATAGGAAGTTGTTATTACTCAACCGAATACACCAAGCGCCTTATCTACATATTATACAAGTGATGTTTTCAAGTATCAACATGAAAACACAACACAGTAAGAAGGGTCAATATCAAACATCAAGACTGCCAATTACAAACTGAGGTTGCTCATTATGTGTGTACTTGCGGTCTTCAAACATGCCCATAGACAAAGGCAGCTAACACAATCTGTGGACTAACTAAAGAATGAAGAAACAAGTGGCTAATTTCGCAAGCCATGATCATTTGTTTTTAAGCATGCACAGTGAACTGTTTTCTTCAAGTTCATGGAGCCTGTGCGCCATTGACTAATGTTCCTGAAGGCTATTTATCTTCACTGCTCAAGTCAAATCCTGGTTATAACCTAGCAAAATAAGATGCCAAACAATTCTGTCCAAAATAAGGCTGGAATCGTAAGCACTTGTCACTGTTAACAAAAGGTGTTTGGCTTGGGAACATGTTACGCATGGAAAAGAGGAAGCTAACCACGAACCTCCGCAACCACAGATGGAAAATGCGTATCAGGAAGAATTGCGATATTAAGATGCTTGTAAACAGAACTATGGTATTACCTATTTTTGCATAGAATTGATAACTAATACCAAATATCTGCTCAGCTAATGTGTGATTTGCTTTAGTTAACAAACCAACTGTGAATAAAACAAGCAAATTAAATGCTTTGTTTACGTATGGATCATAGTTTTACTTTGAAAGTATTTAATCTTGATACTTAAGAAAGAAAGAAACGCGTGCGATGTCGTTTTCGCCAAAACTAAAATCTACTTACTTGGAGCAACTAAGCAAACTATCTCTCTTTCCGAAGTGAATTTCGTCGTCGGCATTCCGCTTTCCAAACAGACCAGAAGTTGTAATTTGGCACACCTTTGGATAACAATTAATCATAAACCTTATGTACATGGCGCCGAGAAGCTGCATGTTTAAATTTAAATAATTGCCACTACCGAACCAGCCGATGTGCAATTTATGATTGACGTAGAACCATAGCTTGTATTTGAACGGAACCTATGGATGTTTAAAAGTTGGCAAATAGGTGCGTGCAACATTTTGTATTTTAAAAAACGTAAGGTAACGAATATTTTTGTTTGTTTCAATATTTTTGTGAGAAGTAATACCGAATATTTCATGTGCGTGTATGCACAGCTTTGTTGACAATAGACGCCATTCGAATTCATCATATGTTTGCCTCTGGACTCAATCATCGAGATTTGACTCAGTCCATGAATTGATATACTTCTGTGTTTAAAATGACATGGATAAATGCACAGTTTGTGAATGTTTATTTAAATTAATTTGTAAAAAGGAATGTTTTGTAGGGATGTTAAATGTTACAAAATCAGTAACCAATTTCCCGATTCCCTGTTCAAAGATTTGACCTGTAAACGGTTAACTCCGAGAATATCGCCACCATGTATTTGGCTGAGTGGAGTAGTAGTTCTGTATTTACAAAAAATAATAATAAAAAACCCATTTATTTGTCTAATAAACAATTATCTTTCATTAAGATAAAACAACAGAGACAAAGTCTCATCAAATAAGTACAATATTTAGAAGCCACCCCTTTTCGAAACATACCCGCAGCACCATTTGACAAACTCTTATGAGACATTATTGTCTTGGTAAACTGTTCATTTAAGGTTGTTATAGCGGGTTCATAGCGAGTTGAAGCTAAAGTATCCAAGTCCAATGTTTGTGAAAGGACAATATACTTATAATTAAATGACAACATAGGTGACATGCATGGGAAAAATATTTTCAACCGTCAAATTTTCAACTTCAAAAGAAGTATTGTTGTTAGCATAAATACGAATGGAAGTTTACTTACAGCAGATGCCCGGCAACCGCCATAGTAAACGATTTCAAGTTGGTCCGTAACCATCGACTCCATGAAACACTCCTGCAAATACGACTAAATGTTTCAGTGTCATGGAGATAAAAAGAAGAATGTCATATGAAATAAATAAATTATATTAGGAAACCAACTAAGTCATACTTACATTTACAAAAACAAACATTAAGCAAAAGCAAGATTAAACATAAATACCACTTCTATGACTTTCTTTGTGTCACGTCATTGTAACGTCATTTATATTTTTAAATATTGAAAGTGGCGTTAACACATTTTTCAACCTTTTCTTGAGTCAATCATTGAGGTCTCCTGCCTTGGTTTTTGTATTATTTACGCACTTGGCACTGAAACTGTGATTATTGAGAGCATATTTATATATTTAGATTATGCATTGGCATTAAAATCGTATATATCAAATACGATATATAATATTATCATTACACTTTAATGCCAATGTTTGCACAATATAACTTACTCTTTAAACAATTTCGCGTATATTTCTTCGTTTAGATTTAACGACATTTATCGTTTCATCTCTTATTTCTGTCTTAATGAAGATGCATTGTAACGTTAACATGTATCAAAAGATAATATTACCTCGTTTGCGTCACACCTTACATCGGTTGTACATTCACCAAGATTCTTTGCGTTGTTACAGACTCTGCATTCAAGGACTGAAGGAACAGTCGTGGATGCGGCGGCTGAAAGACAAACACGAAAATATGTTCATCGGTATTCTCTGATATTTTATTTTTGTTTTAAAGTCACACGCGTAGGCATAAATATACGGAATAGCGGCCACTGAGTCTTTCGCTTATAACTGTTGAAAGAGCCCCCGTTCAAATACAATTTAAAAACAAGCCAATAGCGCACATCAAACACACGAAAAAACCCTCTTAAAATTCATCTTCGTCTTTAAAGTCTTCGAACCTTAGTGATCAATGACTGAAGTTCAAAATTCCTTGAGAAAAATCACATCACTTCATCATTTAAAAATACCCATAAATGTCCATAAATCACAAGCTCTCTTGAACAGCATAGACATAAAATTAAAAAACAAAAACAAATGCAAGATAGTACAAAAACAAAATTGATGCAGAGCATTAAAGTCGCCGGAACTAATATATATAAAAAACTACCCATATTTAGCATAGCAGCATTTAGCACCACTTTTTGCTTTTGGAATAAAAATGGTTAAAAAAGTTTATGTTGTTAACTGAGTAAATGTTTAAGTGTAAATGGCACTTTTTAATACTTAGGGCAACACAACAGCATCTGTGAAATATACCTACTCAACAAATGCCGCACAAAGTCTCCAGACAAATAATCGTGATACGACTTTGAAATTGTACAATGTCACCCGCCTTACCTAGAACACGCAACACGAACATTAAATTTATATGACCTATTTTTTTTGTCTTCACAATATGTCTCCAAAATTAATATTCTTTAATATCAAAGTAATACCATTAACTTAAATTCGTAACAAACTTTGAATACCGAGCAAATATCACACATATGTCTATCAATGTGTTACAGCAAATGTGTTTGATAATTAGTGCAGTCTGTCCAAATCTAAACCATACACACCACCACTAATTGCTGTAATATTTACCGAGCTGTAATTGCGCAAATCGACCGATTCGGCTTGTCATAAAAATGCTTAAACTGCGATTATTGATTGACCCAATAAAAACTAAACATGTACTAAGTGAAGGCGTAAAAATATCAATTTTAAAATGTCATCAGTTTGCCGATAAAGTAGCTAAAAAGGGAAGAGGTAATTTTGAAAAACAAATCGATGGTTTTTTTGAAAACATTTTGAGTTCCGGTGACCATTTAAAGTCGTACAATATTATTATCATTTGGTAACGTTTTAAGAACCCCAAATGGATGAAAAGTTGAATAGTGGGAGAACATTTGAACACGCTTTTATATCTATGTTCCAGGGGAATAATAATTTTTCAAGCGGAGGATGAAGCTTGAAATAGTAAAGTTTAAAATCGTTAGTCGTGTGAATATCATAAGGAAGTAATAGATGTTATTCATTCGTCAAGTCGCATCTGTGTTTGGAAGCCAAAGCGAGAAAACATAGCGAGCATTAATAGTACCTAAAAATCCAGCGATGAACATATGAAAACAACACCCACACATAATAACACACAATGATATAGCAAAACAGTGTTGTCTATTTCTAAATTAAAACCTCAGGATGTGATACTAACGATAGATGTTTTGCTGGAAGTGTTGTTTGTTAAACCATATTATCTAATTCCAAGATAGGTTTATGCTTCACTGAGCACAGGGCTTTGTTTAAACTTCGATGTAACGTACGGTATTTTAAATATCAAAAATAAAAATATTCCGCCCCCCCTACCCCCCCCCCCCCCCCCCCCCCCCCCCCCCCCCCGCAAATGTTTTATGAAATTTGATAAGCAACAATATAGTTATCGAACGAGGAACTAGACGTTTATAATAATGTTGAGTGAAATATTTATATTTATGTAATTAATTTTAGTTCATATCTATACATAATTATTTGTTGAATCATCACTTACATTAATGCATATAGTGGTCAATATCATTGACTGAGATTTTTCGATGTCATCTATATTTAAAATTTAGTTATCATTAACTATTTGATTTAACAGAAAATACAGACTTACTGGCCATTAGTTACGCGTCTATTTTATTATATACATTCTTCTTGTTTATTCTTTTAAAAACAAACAACGAAACGAACTTACCTAAAGCATAGCACGCGCCAAGCGTGATTAAAGATACGGCAACTGAAAGGAAAAAAAAATATAACCTTTTGCGCAGACATGATGTTTTTATTGTTATTTGCTTATTGTTTTACAATAATGTGTCTACTAGTTTGAATGAAATAAAAAATATGAACTTAAGCACAACCTACATGGCGTGCTGAAAGCGGTATCAATTATTGTACGTAAATGTATATAACATTGATCTATATTATTTTCAAAAATATGCTGTTGTTAAGACCAATTGCTAGCCATATGTTATTTGTTGTTCAAATATAGGGTATTATCTGGCTGCTCTCTGTAGGGCTTTTACAAACATGAAAGGGTGCCAGAGGTCGAGAAAGTAATGTCGCTGACTGTAACTCCATCGACCTCTTACAGAACAGTATAAGTTCCAGTCCTGATCCAGCATATTTGATGTGCGAATCGTGGTCTTCCAGTATACAAGCCATGAGCGGCTTCTACAGTAACATTTTCTTGGGTTCTCCATCCCCAAATAGATGGATGGTTACTATATGACCATAAATTTGTCACTCTGCTTATGGTCATATTTTCATTAATAAACGAAAAGAAAGGAAATGCCTTTTTGAAAACAACATTTACATTGTGCCCAGTGTCGCAATGGCACCGGGTACGGGTGATGCATAGACATAAACACGTTGGTTTTTTATACTTTCTTAAATAACCGGAATTGGAATTTCAATTGTTTAACAGTTACATTTTCTTATATGATTTAATTATCGAGTTTTTATTAAAATTCACGACAGTGAGATAAACATTGTGATTCCAATTTGTTCCATTGTACTGTAAGTAAAACAATCTGCAGTTTACAGAAAAAGTTCATTTTAATGTTCTTTTAGCACTGTTTGTTTTAATCAAGTACAACATTCGTACTGATCAGTCTGGAAACCCCCAGATATGTTGGTTTAATTTTGTAAATAGGCTTCTTGAGGCAGGGGCCCCGATGATCTTTGTGAACGTCTAATTTTAATTTATTGCAGATGTATGACTGTAAAAAATTAGAAGGTAATGGCTTTCTACTCAAAACTCTTTTTATCCTTTTAACAGTCGACTTGATCAACAAAATTGACCAAACGCCACTTTAAATTCATAAGTCAAATAATACCATAAAATGTTTGATGTGGTAAATTAATAAAATAATTATGTATTTAATATGTATAATATATTAACGATGGCAAATGTATTTGCAGTCGTTCTCCTCTAAACTGTAGTTTTATACGTTTTTTCTAACCTGGTTTTATGTTACCTTCTCCTGCAGTGACAGATAGTAATGTAAAATGCAAAACAGCACACATATATAATAAGTTTTAAAAGCAATTATGTTGTAGTATTTAATATTTATTAGAACGGTACTTATTATCGACAAACTATCTTTAGATTGGTTGTATACATTGTATACGCATGAAAACAGCAAGGTTTAGAAGAACAGAATTCCTACCTTTTACAACTAAATCTGCCATTTTGGTGTCTTTCTTCAACCAAGAGTCTCATGTAATATACGATAAGATAAATAGAACGTAAAACACTGATAAGACAATGTCTACATCAGGAAATCGCATTTTTTTTTACTTTATTCGGTCCACCAGCGTATATTTGAATTGTTCGGGCCACAAACTTGACGAAACAATTGTTAATATAAGATTTAAAAATCAGCTTTTTATAAATTTTGATATGCTGAATTTCAAATGATTGTGATACTTTAAGTTTGGGATAACAAGGCAGTTTAAAATGATTTCAAGCCATGCTATTATTCAAATTTATATAAAAATAAACCATAATCAGAATAAACATGCACGGAAAACGGTGAGTATATACAGGAACCTGTAACCGTACTCTGGGTTTGAATATCGTGAAGCGTGGATCAAATGACAACTAGCATATCACAGGAGGTCAAATTACTGTGTACTCCACAACATATGACGCACGTATATTGCAATACATACTTAATAATACATGTACTAATAAAAAGCATACTGAAGTTTTTACTACTAACATCATACTGATGGGAAATCCACTATTCCAGCAAGTGACCAGCACGGTTAGCAAACGGAGCTACAGACCGATCATGTTTTGGACATCTCTCCTAGCAAGGAATGTAAATGGAAGGTAATGTAAGAGACAATCTTACCAAAATTCATAGATACGAAAATATGACAAGCTCCGAACCTACATTGCAATTTAAACGAGATAAAGACCTTAGTACAATCATTCATGTTAAATTAAAAAGTTACCAAGCAATATTGAGTCGGAACAGTATACAAATAAATAAGATCAATGACAGACTTAAAACGGTCAGTCGGCACAAGGACAGACAGACGTGCTTAAACCCGGGTTTTCCGGGCTCCATACTAGTACTTTGTATGGGCTATTCTTGGAGACAAACACTGTAATCCGTAACAATCAATATATAATCAATATAACAATAACTCATCAGTGATATGGTTCGACATCTTGTTGGCATCCTTCTGTCTCTAGAGACAATGGAGTCTGCACCTGAGTGTTTATTTAGTTGTGGGGCAACAGCGGCGACTGTGGCTGAATAAGCCGATGCGGGAGCTGCAGCTTCTGCCGCACTTGCTGCAATTGTGGTCCTTGTTGATTTCTATTGGGGCAGCAGTGGTAGGCTGGGTTGTCTGCTGTCTCTTTCTTTCCTCACGCTGGATCTCTCTCTCTTCGCCTCAGTCTGCTGGATGCCGATTTTGACATTTGCACGCCAGCTAGAGCGATCGGAGGTTGCTCTTTCGAGATCTGCTGGGTTGATGTTACACGACTTCAGATCCCTCTTGCAGACATCCTTGTAGCGCAGGGCAGGTCGTCCGATTGGCCGTGTTCCAGTGGCGAGCTCGCCATAGAGGATGTCCTTTTGGATGCGGCCATCGTCCATCCTGCATACATGTCCGAGCCAGCGTAGGCACCTCTGGGAGAGTGTGGCGAACATGCTTGACATGCCTGCCTTGGCCAAAACATCTGCGTTGGAGATGCGGTCCTGCCATGTGATGCCGAGGAGTCGTCTGAGGTTGCGCATGTGGAAGGCGTTCAGTCTTCGTTCTTGGTGCATGTACAGGGTCCAAGCAGCACTGCCATACAGAAGGTTGCTCAGCACGCACGCTTGGTACACCTTCCTCTTTGTGTTGAGGGTCAGCATGCAGTTATCCCACACACGCTTCGATAGGCGGGCCATGGCAGTTGCTCCTTTGCCTATCCTCGCGTTGAGCTCGGCATCCAGGGAGAGGTTGCTGGAGATTGTGAAGCTGAGGTATGTGAATTTGTCCACCACCTCCAGGGTGTGATCGCCTATTGGTAATTGTGGGAGTGGTGCTGATATTCTGACCCATGATGTTGGTCTTCTTGAGGCTGATGGTGAAGCCAAACTCTGTGCACGCCTTTGCAAAGAGAGTGATGAGTCGCTAAAGGGCGCTTTCCGTGTGAGCAGTGAGGGCGGCATCATCAGCAAAAGCATCTCCCGGATAAGGACCTTGCGCCCCTTGGTCTTTGCTCTAAGGCGGGCAAGGTTCAGTAGTTTCCCGTCGCTCCGTGTGTGGAGGAAGATGCCATTTTCGGACTCACTGAAAGCGTAGCGCATGAGCAGGGAGAAGAATATGCCGAAGAGTGTCGGGGCCAGGACACACCCATGTTTCACTCCGCTCTTGATTGGGAAGGAGTCCGATGATGCTCCGTCATACTGAACAGTGCCACACGTATTGATGTAGAATGACTTGACCAAAAGCTTGGTGGGGCATCCAATCTTGTGGAGGAGGGCGAAGAGACCAGATCGACTGACCAAGTCAAACGCCTTAGTCAGGTCGATGAAGGCGAAGTACAGGGGACCTCGCTGTTCGTTGCACTTTTCCTGCAACTGCCTGAGGGAAAACACCATGTCGACGGTTGATAGCTTGGCCCGGAACCCACACTGTGACTCGGAATACACGCGGTCAGCAAGTACCTGCAGCCGGTTGAGGACTACCCTGGCGAAGGCTTTTCCCACAAAGCTGAGGAGGGAGATTCCACGATAGTTGTTGCAGTCGCTGCGATCGCCCTTGTTCTTATAGAGCGTGACGATCTTTACATCCCTCATATCTTTGGGTATCAATCCCTTTTCCCAGCACTGTAGTAAAAGCTCATGGAGGTGTCCAAGGAGGAAGCTCTCTTTTGCGGCCTTCACAACCTCTGGTGGGATTCCGTCACTGCCTGGTGCTTTCCCGCAGGACAGTGAATCAATGGCCTTTCTGAGCTCCTCGATGGTGAGTGGTGAGTCGAGTTCTTCGATGGTGGGCAGCTGGGTGGTGTTCTCCATGGCTGCGTCAGTAACGACATTCTCTCTAGAGTACAACTCCCCATAGTGCTTAACCCATCTCTCCATCTGCTCCCCACGGTCCTTGATGATGATGCCGGAGGTGGACTTGAGAGGTGGGGTTTTGGTGACACTAGGTCCAAAAGCTTTCTTCATCCCCTCATACATGGCACGGGTGTTTCCGCAGTCTGCAGAGGTCTGGATGCCATTGCAAAGCTTCAGCCAGTAGTTGTTGGCACACCTGCGGTTGACCCTTTTGGTATTGTTGCGGGCTTCTCTATAGGCGGCCAGTGTTTTGTTGCAGGGCTTCCTCTTGTACTTGAGAAGCGCAGCACCCTTGGCAGCTAAGGCAGGCTCCATCACTTCGATCCCGGCCTCGAACCAGTCCTCGTTCTTCCTGGCTCTCTTCCCGGAGGTGTCTGAGGCGGTCTGGTATGCTGCATCACGGATAAGTCCCAGCGTGCTGTGGCACTGTCTGTGGGGCAGTCTTCCAGGATCTTGTCAATAGCCTAAGCAAAGCATTTGCGCAGCTCAGGCTTTGAGGCTCTGGCCTTGTCGATGCGAGGCCGGCTCTTCTGCTTGGAGAGGTGGATCCGTCTGGGCCGGAGACGCACCATATTGCCGACCAGGGAGTGATCGGTGTCGCAATCGGCACTGTGGTAACTGCGCGTGAGGAGCACGTGGTTCAGCAAGGGCCTTCTATTAATGACGAGGTCCAGTTGGTGCTAATGCTTTGACCTGGGATGTCGCCAAGACACTGTGGTGGGGCTTGGTGGAGTAGAAGGTGTTGGTGATGGCGAGTTCATGGAAGGAGCAAAGCTCAAGTAGCCGCTATCCGTTCTCGTTGAGCTTGCCAACTTCAAAGTGTTCGATGCAACGTGGCCACGAGGTGTGGGCTGCGCCTACTCGGGCATTGAAGTCTCCGAGCAGGAACAGGTTTTCCTTCTCTGGTATCTCTCTAATCCTTGTCTCGAGCTCCTCATAGAATGCATCTTTAGCCTCAGGTGAGGAACAGAGTGTGTGGGCGTAAACGCTAAAGATGTGTGCAGGTCCTGAGGAGGTAGTGAAGCGGAGTGAGAAGATGCGTTCGGTTCCCTGTGAAGGAGGTTCGACTGATTGTAGGAGGGAGTTGCGAACTGCAAAGCCAACTCCGTAGAGTCGGCGCTCATCTGACTCTAGACCTTGCCAGAAGAACGTGTAGTCCTTCTCCTTGAGACTGCCACTGGAAGCGATGCGTGTTTCCTGGAGGGCAGCGATGTCGATGTTCCGCTTACCAGCTCACGGTCGATGATGGCGGTTTTCCTGGCGTCGTCTACTTGCTGAAGGTCGTCAGATAGGCCAGGACACATTGTTCTGACGTTCCAGGTTGCCATCCGCAGGGCTGGTGGTTTCTTTTCCTTTTGTTGTTTGCCTGGTGCTCAATTTTACAACAAGCCTGTCGATTTTGTCTAAGCTTCACGCACCCGATGAAGCAAGCAAGAAGTGGCGGGGTAGTACCTTATTGCCCGGGGGCTGCCCGGGTTGAGGCAGGCGGTAACTTCCCATTGGAGTCAAAAGACTCCTCCCACCGTCGAGAGCAACCCCGAGCGCCCAGCTCTGCGCAAAACGAGCATGGGCCTATAACTGGTGTCTGTTGCTCCCCGTGTTGAGTCTTCGCTGAGACGGCGAAGTTGGAGTGAACTCTCCATGTGCAGGCCTGGGCGGAAAGGCAAGCCGATATGGCCGGTGCCAGTGCAGCTGCAGGAGGTGCCAGAAGGCATCGCAAAGCTCAACCAACTGCCTCAACGGGTCTCCGAACCAGATTTTCTATCTGGGTTTACTCCCATAGCCTTTGACCAGCTAACATCGACCTGCAAGGCAGCAGGAAACTCGTGGATGGCGGGTTCGTTCATTTCCCATGCAGATACGAAGCATCTGCCCACTGCCCACAGGTTCAACATCGAGTTACTTTATGGAGTTATATTTCATTGAATTAACGACCATAATACAGACAGTTATGTTATGTTATGACTATGTTATTGTAGCCAGTCTTTTTTATACCGCATGCTATGCGTAGTATACATTTAAGGTAGATGCCTCACTGGGTAGAATCAGTTACAAGTTACATGTACTCACGCACAGATTGCCTCTTTAATACCAGCTTACATTGTTAATCTATAGTTAGTTGTTATTAGAACTTAATAAACATTAGTTAGAACACGATCTTGTCATTCTATGCTTAAAAGCCGATAATAATAGAAGTTATAGAGTTATAGAAGTTAAAATATAGTCATTGATTTCTTGGCACATTAAATGTAGATATTGAATATCGTTGCGTGATTTTTAGATGTAATACTTCTACATTTAATACCTTATTTACAGCTTTTAATACGAAATCATTTTTCTCCGATTTCAAAACAGGTGTAAGATTGTATGTAAACCGACCAAAATCAAACTTTATTTGTTACGTTCTCCTTGCTTTGTTTGTTTCGATGTTTAGTTAGCACTGACGCAATTAACTTATATCGACGAACGATAACATCTGTCATGTACCACTGATGCTAAAGACGTCTCCCACATGCCAGACATTGTTTATAATGTTTGACAATCTTATCTTAGCCCCAGTTGCCAAAATTTAACTTTAAAACATCGTGACCGGTTGTATAATCTTGCCTTACTACATGCTACCAAAAATGATGCACTTGCGCGGGGGATTAACAATGATTGCAATTAATTTTGAAATAAAGATAACTAACATCTGTAACAGAAGTTAAGCATTAGTCTAAATCACAGGCTGAAAATATAACGCTCAAAATAAAATTTTCACGACTAAAAATCAATTACGTGTTTAAAAAAACTGTTTTTCACTCATTAGATCGTTTTAAACGTATTTCTGGTGTGGCATTAACATGTTTCATTCAACATTGTTGCTGTTTATTTAATTACTTTCTGGCGACAGTGATGTTCGTTTTACTAAATGTCGTACAATTGATTTTTTTTTTCATTTTACTACTCATTGATTTTGCATTTAAGTTTGAGTACGTTAACAATTGTGGTTAAAAAAATTCTGTGAGAGAAAATATTATTTCAAGTCAGCAAACCATGCACACATAAACCCCCGGGGGCTACAGCGCAGCGCCTAGCCATGGTGGCGCTATACATTACACACAGAAGCGTCTTTAGAGGGGGTGGGGGAAATGTTTGCCCAACTCCAACTCTCCGTTCTAACACTGCAAAATTACAACGACAACCTCTATTGTAACTAGAGGCATACGATATTTCTTGATAAATACCGCTTCCCGTTAACATGAAACAGAAAGAGTTACCAAGAAGAAAACTCTTGCTGTTAGCTGGTGCTTTTGGGATCACAAGTACAGGATTTAACCAGTGCATTTAGTTCTGAGTTAAAAGTTCTCAACTGAAAGATGATAGATTGGACGATAGTTGAATGTTGAAATTATAGATGATGTGGTAAATTAAATTACGACAACACCTACATGTTTCTGCAAACAAAAAGCAAAAGTACAGGTGTAGAACTACAGAGGCAGCGTCTAGCTATTTTATTTTTATAAATCTTATATTTGAACAAGTCTTGGTTATATAATAATGTGTGAACAATTTTGAAATTTTATTTGCCAGCGATATTTATTGCACCTTTTAAAATATATCGACATTTCTGTATATATTCTGTATATATTCATGTTTATTTATGTTTGTATAAAATGTTCAAAAAAATCTGAAATAAAAATATCAAATAAAAAATACGTTTTTTAATCTTATATTTGAAAATGTCTAGGTTTTAACTGAATTAAAATATAAATGTGTGAACAATTTTGAAATTTTATTTGCAAAATAAGTTGCTCATTTGAAGCAATTGATCATTTCAATTGATAATTAGGTTTGTACACTTGAGGAATTTGACAGTTTTTCAGCGCTCACAGGAATTTCACAGGTATTTTTACAGGAATTTGACTGGAATTTATGAAGTTTTCATCACTAGTATATTTGGATTATATAATCCCTAAATCCCAACAGTACAAGGAAAAAGATACATACGTTATTTTCTTTTACCTTTCTTCATTCCTGCTATTATTTGTATTAAGACAACATTAACATATATAATAAACACATAATACTATTCATTACCATAAATCAACCAATGCATGTACTCCATTTGTTCTTCAAACCGACTCAACATATAACTTTATTATTGATATTTATGTCAAATCTTATATTTACTACATGTTGTAAAATTGAAACTGTATTTGTATGATCGAAACTCACAAATAAAATATTTGGATTATAAAACAGAAGTATGAATTTTTAATAAGAATATTAATAAGAATTTTAAATTAAATGTTTAAGTTTTACGTCTTCTTTTTGACAATGAATTATGTTGGATATACTAAACAATTAAGGTTTTTAAGTTTCGTAAGTTTATTTCATAAACATCGATTCGTTTCCTAGTTAATACTCTTGAGGATTTACAGAACTGCATTATTCCAAAAAGGACTGGAAAATAATAACATTGGCTTATTTTCAAAAGTCTGTGCATTATTAAATTTATAAATCATCAATGTAAAAATTGCCTTACAAATTTTTGTTTAAGTTCTTTTTACAACTCCTGTTCATCTAAAATATGCCCATGTTAAGATTATAAAATTTCTATACAAGTTAGTTATACTCTTAAATTATCTTCAAACCACTGCAACTTGTGAAAATAACATTATTCCATTTGTTATAAAGATGGTCCGGGTTGTCTCATAATGTGGTCCGGGATGTCCTGAAATATGGTCCGGGTTGTCTGGTCCGGGATGTCCGCTGGTCCGGGTTGTCCGTATACCTAGCTACATGGGGTTATATGCATAAATAAACGATCTAACGCTAGTTTTTATTTAATATACACACATTTGTTTCTTTTTCTTAAATATTTTATCAACTTGTATTTATCCAGGAACAATTTTATTTTGTTCATTTATCGACTATTGTAAATCATTCGATTCAGTCAAATGACCTACTTTGTGGCATACAATTCTGAGTTGTAATATCAACTGTAACTGCTTTAAAATTATATAAAGCATGTATGACAAAGCAAATTAATAAGTTTATGTTAATCATAAACAGTCTGATTACTTTATTAGTCAAATGAGAGTAAAACAAACTGCAAATATGTCAACTGTATTGTTGTCATTGCTCTTTAGTGACTTTATTTCTTATGTGAACTAAACAAAGGGTTCTTTTATTGCCTGGAAATATTAACAGAGCTTTGGATATGAAAGACATCCCGTTTTAAATTTCGTTGGTAAAATATAAAAAAGTAGATATGTTTCCTTATCTCGATGTACATTTCTCCTACAATGACCTACTGAAAAAAATGTATCTAATGTACTAGATGTCCTATGATTTTCATGCAAACATACAAAACCATGAATTGAATTTGATTTCTAGTCTACGGTATTGTCGCATTTCTATAATTTCGCCTAAGTATTTTATTTTGTACAATATTCCAGCATGTTAGCTCTTTATGATTTTTCGCATTTGTCCAGTATTATTATAAGACTTTTACCAATAATGTTAAATGTGGTAATCATACCTCAGTAGGCACCTGTCACTTATATTTCATAATTCTTTCACTGGTGTCATAATTCTTGTTTATATTGTTTTGTTACATGACCAAAAGGGCCGGGGCTTCACCTAAATTACTAATGCAGAAGCTATGTTAATTTCCTTGGAAAATCATTAGCACCGATCTCCAGAGCGGTGCCTTTATGGAATGCGTTTTATTCATGAATTCATGGGGACGATAGTGCACCAGGGTATAACAAGAGATCGCAACTATTCTGTGAGCACTTTTATAGAGTAAATAACTTCTTCTGCTAACAGTGTAGCTTGCAACAATAAAGTGTAGCTTGTCTCCCATTTGAAACACCGAGCCTCCGACACTGAGTAGTATAATGTATCGTCCTTTTTCATACTAGGTTTACGGACAATGTTGTGCAAGCATTTTGTTGGATGGAAGTTCAGTTAAAATCAATAAGAATATTATAATATTTTAATAGTAGTTGCTACAAAATAATAACAAGTCAAACAATGGCTAAATGCTGTACAATAAATTGTTTCATGACAATTGAGACCAATACTATACACTGAAGAACAAATACAATTTGCTTTCATAAATATATTGATATATATACATATTCTCCTTCATAAGAACTTTTGCTTGAACATACTTAAGTTAAAGCTGCCTAACAACAGTTTGCCTGCAATGCTGTTTCATTTATTTTTAACAAAAAGCACAAACTATATAAGCAAGGTGAATAGCAGAAAAGTTAATTAACACAATTGTTTACTTAAGTTATGAAAATCAACAGCATTTTATTGCTACTAAAACTGGCTTTGCTATTAGAATTTTAAACTCTATTCTACATCAAGGAAAAGCATCTGCATACGTGCATAGTCCATTGATAAACATTATAATGATTCATCATTTGAGTGATATTCAGGTCGCTTTAATTCTAACTAATTCAACCATTCATGTTGTCTCAGTCATATTGTGCTATAAAATAAGACGTTTTGATCTTTCTGCAAACCCAAACTTGCTATTTTTTTGTTTTAATTTTTCTCTAAATAACTGTGGTAAAAAGCTTTTGTTTGAATTGATTTATTTTACATGTATTAACTTTTCACATTTTGTCTGTAGATTATTGAAATAGGACTAATTATTGAAATAGGACTTTTTAATTGAACTTTATATTATTGGTGATGCTAACATGAAGAAACAGTAAATTCTCATAGATCTTTTTTGTTATATTTATCTTATTGACTGGAACCATATATGTGATCAAGAGCATGTTTATATTGTTTTGGCATAACAAGGTGCTGCAAACAAAAACCCTCTAAAGATATCATTGTTAACAATAAAATGGCTATCTAAAAGCCTAAACAATGCACACCTACATAAAACTTGTAATAATATTATATAGTAATGACTACAAATAGAAAGAATCTGCAATGAACCTGGTTTCAATTAAACACCATTTTTCAATTAAGAGATGCCCAATAAACTTCCTTAAATGTACAAAGTTAAACTTATTGGAACATATGTATTGAAACATTTCATCTATTTTATGGAAGGTCTGATACATTCGATTGTTGTAAGATAAATAGCTGGTTTTGTCTTTTTTTTGTAGCAACACAATGTTGGTCATTTTAGTGACATCCAGCTGTATGATTTTTTCCATGGGAAAAGAAAGACCCTCGACAAATGTCTAGATAGAACCACTGGCACAAACAGGACAGCAGCAAGATCTTCCTACATAAAATGTCTTGATCTAATCCTAAAATCAAACCAACATTGTGAGTGGTGGAGGGGTCAGAGGAGTTACAAGTTGGCATCTCCATCCACTGGGAGGAGTTACAAGTCAGCCTCTCCATCCACTGGGAGGAGTTACAAGTCAGCCTCTCCATCCACTGGGAGGAGTTACAAGTCAGCCTCTCCATCCACTGGGAGGAGTTACAAGTCAGCCTCTCCATCCACTGGGAGGAGTTACGAGTCAGCCTTTCCATCCACTGAGAGGAGCTACAAGTCCGCAACTCCACCCAGTTGGAGGAGTTTCAAGTGAGCATCTCCACCCACTGGAATGAGTTCCAATTCAGTATCTCCACCAAGTGGAAGGAATTACAAGTCAGCCTCTCCATCCACTGTGCGGAGTTACAAGTCAGCCTCTCCATCCACTGGGAGGAGTTACAAGTCAGCCTTTCCATCCACTGGGAGGAGTTACAAGTCAGCCTCTCCATCCACTGGGAGGAGTTACAAGTCAGCCTCTCCATCCACTGGGAGGAGTTACAAGTCAGCCTCTCCATCCACTGTGCGGAGTTACAAGTCAGCCTCTCCATCCACTGGGAGGAGTTACAAGTCAGCCTCTCCATCTACTGGGAGGAGTTACAAGTCTGCCTCTCCATCCACTGGGAGGAGTTACAAGTCTGCCTCTCCATCCACTGGGAGGAGTTGCTAGTTAGCATCTCCACTCACTTGGACACAGACCCCCAACAATAGACTATTCATGATTATGTATGAATGCCAAAAATGTTGACATATACTTATATGCAGAGTTCTTTTTTAGGCCATGTGTGTTACAAAGGTGCAATTGAAAGTATGCATAATAGTTTTCTGACAAATATAAATTTCTTTTTTACTAGATTTTACAATAGTCTCCTTCCTAATCTGTCACTAAACCAACAGTTTTCAAAGTTGTTTATAATATCTAGAATTGTTTGAGGCATGTGAAAAAATAATTCCTTCATATACTTTAATTACTAATGCTAATTTTGAAAAAAAAAGCCAAAAATATATTGGGCAATCTGTGAAACTTCTTCTCCTCATAACTTATTTCATGCATGTATAAGAGTAATGATGATGACTGACCAAAGCGGCCTCATGCTTAAACAATTAACATTGTACGAGCATACTTGCCTCTTATCACTCTGAACTCCCCATAGAAGAGTTTCTTTTAAAACATACATCAATCATCACCATGGCTACATAAATGTACCTCTCAGTTATTTTTGGCAAATTTATTTAACAGCTTTTTATAAAAAAATACTTCTCCTCACTGGCAGCACATCACTAAACATGAATATAAATATGACACTGCGGTACAATTAATTGTTACATCATACAACTTTATTTCTTCTCCTGACTGGCGTCATATCATTAAATATAAATATAAAAGGGATAACAGTAGTGCAATAAAGTTATATATCATACAAACTTTATAAATATATCCATATCTTTATATACATGAAATGGTTTCCAGATAAAAGGAAGCATTTTAAATTCTAAATCTGTCATTTCATACCTAAACACTATATTGTTAGTGCTCATTAAAATAAAAAAATATATAAACGATACTCCTTCGCCATTCATATTTTGGCAGTTTCAACTCATTTTGAGGCACACAGCTCAAAAATAGTATCAAAATCCAAAAATACTTTAGTCAAAAGCTCACAAATGGTACAACAAAAATCATTTTTTCTTTTAAGTATGCATGTCAACTATTCCCCTAGTGCTTTACACCTACAGTAATTGGATAAACCAGTTTATGTAAACAGACTTGGTCAACTGTTCTCCATGTGCTATAAAGCTACTGTGATTAGATAAACAAGTTTGTGTAAACAGACTTGGTCAACTGTTCTCCATGTGCTATATTGGTACTATGATTAGATAAACAAGTTTATGTAAACAGATTTGGTCAACTGTTCCCCATGTGCTGCATTGATACTGTAATTAGATAAACAAGTTTATGTAAACAGATTTGGTCAACTGTTCCCCATGTGCTGCATTGATACTGTAATTAGATAAACAAGTTTGTGTAAACAGATTTGGTCAACTGTTCCCCATGTGCTATAATGCTACTGTGATTAGATAACCAAGTTTGTGTAAACAGACATGGTCAACAGTTCCTCATGTACTATAACGCTACTGTGATTAGATAAACAAGTTTGTGTAAACAGACTTGGTCAACTGTTCCCCATGTGCTTTAACGCTACTGTGATTGTAATTAGATAAACAAGTTTATGTAAACAGATTTGGTCAACTGTTCCCCATGTGCTAAAACACTACTGTAATTAGATAAACAAGTTTATGTAAACAGATTTGGTCAACTGTTCCCCATGTGCTAAAACACTACTGTAATTAGATAAACAAGTTTATGTAAACAGATTTGGTCAACTGTTCCCCATGTGCTATAACACTACTGTAATTAGATAAACAAGTTTATGTAAACAGATTTGGTCAACTGTTCCCCATGTGCTTTACACCAACTGTGATTAGATAAACAAGTTTGTGTAAACAGATTTGGCCAAATGTTCCCCATGTGCTATAACACTACTGTAATTAGATAAACAAGTTTATGTAAACAGACTTGGTCAACTGTTCCCCATGTACTTTACACCAACTGTGATTAGATAAACAAGTTTATGTTAACAGATTTGGCCAAATGTTCCCCATGTGCTGTATCGATACTGTGATTAGATAAACAAGTTTGTGTAAACAGATTTGGCCAACTGTTCCCCATGTGCTTTAACGCTACTGTGATTAGATAAACAAGTTTATGTAAACAGATTTGGTCAACTGTTCCCCATGTGCTATAACGCTACTGTGATTAGATAAACAAGTTTGTGTAAACAGATTTGGCCAACTGTTAACCATGTGCTGTATCGATACTGTGATTAGATAAACCAGTTTGTGTTAACAGACATGGTCGACTGTTCCTCGTGTGCTATATTGCTACTGTGATTAGATAAACAAGTTTGTGTAAACAGACTTGGTCAACGGTTCCCATTGTGCTATATGGCTACTGTGATTAGATAAACAAGTTTGTGTAAACAGACTTGGTCAACTGTTCCCATTGTGCTATATGGCTACTGTGATTAGATAAACAAGTTTATGTAAACAGATTTGGTCAAATGTTCACCATGTGCTGTATCGATACTGTGATTAGATAAACAAGTTTATGTAAACAGATTTGGTCAACTGTTCACCATGTGTTATATCGATACTGTGATTAGATAAACAAGTTTGTGTAAACATATTTGGTCAACTGTTCCTCATGTGCTATATCGATACTGTGATTAGATAAACAAGTTTGTGTAAACAGATTTGGTCCACTGTTCCTCATGTGCTATATCTATACTGTGATTAGATAAACAAGTTTATATAAACAGATTTGGTCAACTGTTCCCCATGTGCTATAACACTACTGTAATTAGATAAACAAGTTTATGTAAACAGATTTGGTCAACTGTTTCCCATGTGCTTTACACCAACTGTGATTGGATAAACTGGTTTATGTTAACAGATTTTATCTACATTTAAGTAGCTCACTATTTTTTCATCAATTTTCTTAATGAGAACCCACAATGTAAAGTTAAGATTTAAAAAAATTGGCTTAGTAGCAACCTTTAAGCACTATTGGTCACAATTAAGTGATTGTACAAGACAGATAAAACCACATAATAGGTTCATTATATTTATTTATTTATTTTAAGTATTGCATGACTACTTAACCAACCAGAGTTATTTTTCTGATTGACATATAGACATGACATATATTCCCACATGCACAATTTGCAGAAATACTAGGCTTTTGAGCTTATAACAGCTTAAAATAGTTCAAACAATCACAAAACTTTTGACTCTCCTAATCCTACAAAATATTATACAGGACATTTTATCTAGTAGTAACAGAAACTTTTTGAACCGATTAGTTATAGAGTTTTAACAACAATTCTGAAAATGTGAACTTGACCACCAATGACATGTTGCTTTGAATGAAATTTACTACCTATTACCTGGAACTCTGTCATAAAATTCTAACTATCAAGACACAAGTCTTATGTATGTACAATTTACTTTTTACCAAAGAATGAAGTGTACCAATTCAATAAAAAAAAATTAAAATTAATAACAGCATATCTAACCATCATTAAAACATGATATGAATAATATATAAAAAAGATATATATATATACATATATATATATATTATGTATTTCTCAACCTAGAAAATGTATATTGATCAGGCCTAAGTAAAGATTTCCCCTATAAGGCTGCCTGTTTGTTTGCATCATGCAACCAACATTTGAAGCTTTTATGCAACATCCACAGAAGCTGGCAGCTGTATAGTTTATTGACAAATTTCCAATCTAACAAACTGAACATTTCCCCAAAATGTGAAGATCATCTTCTATTTGTCTTCAGAAATAGCAAGATGCTTCACAAACATCAGAAAAATAGAAAAAAGATACATCTTCAGAATTGTTTCTGCTGGGAGCCTTGTATTCAAGATTTGCACTATCTGTTGCTCAGTCCATATTCCGATATTTTCTTGTATCAAATATTTTACAATAGCATAACTGTGTTAAAGGAGTTTAAGAATTGATTTCTGACCTTTACCGGATGTTCTATGAACAGTACAATTACTGTTTTCACTAATTAATGCGATTGAAATTTGGCTGAGACACAAATCAATTATCATTTCTTTGACTTGTTCAGTAAACAGATTAAAACTTAAAATGTCACCATAAATAATAATGAAAGATTAACATAGACCATATATATATCCTATGTACCAACATTTTTATACTCAATCAAATGATATATCACACAATATCTGGGCCACTATAGTAATGTATAAAGCCTTCAATATTTCTAGCAAATTAGGCTGATTTCAGGATTATTTATTTCAATAATCACTAACTCGTGCAAACAAATATTTACAAGAACAGAAGTTTGTACATACATACATACAAGTTATCTTATAAAGGACATGCATAGACACATACTTGGTGTTTTGAAAACTCCAAAATTGCACATAAAGTTATGTATTAATGACATCTGATAACACTGATAACAATCAAATCTACACATCTAATAACAAGACATTTATCAATCTTATCCTGCTTTAAACTCTTAATTAATCTACATAACATTTAAAACAACAGCCACTGCAAAACATAAAACCTTATTTGCTGTAGACTAGTGCTCAAATCTGGGTTTTGATTGGTTGTCATTAGAAACATAAACACATTCAACACTAGATGCTTGAGAAAGCTCCTTCATTTCTGACTTTTTATCATGATGAATAATTATTTAATACATATTTTGTACAAAATTAATTACTATCACAGTCAGTTACAAGATATCATCAACCTAAAATGATTTAGTATCTACAATATTTAATCTTGGTTTCTGAAAGTGGTTTACAATAAAACTACACACCAAGATGTCACAAAATATAATTCTGTTTTAAAGCAGTTACACACTAAACTTTGTTTAATCTGTTACTCTAAATTGTTTAAGAAGAATCTGCAAACATTCAACGTATTACAATACCATCCACTGACTTTTCAAACTTGCAATTGGATTGAAATATTGAAATAATGGTTGCTACGATAATATCATTACTATAAGGTTAAACTTTTTCAATCTGCTTTACAAATAGGCCATGTAATATATGCCAATGATGAAAGAATGATTATGACTGAAACACACTTTGATAACTTTATGCTTTCCTTATTTTCTCAACAAATCTGATGCTAATATGTCATAATTTATTGAATGTCTAAAAGGCTAACTCTTCCAGCAAAACATAAATGTTAGCATCAGATTTGGTAAAAATAGGGAAACATCTATAAATCTATTTATTGTACTCTTAAGTACTAACACACTGCCACACCCTCTCCTTCACTTTTGGATTCTTTATGCCATAAAGAACATGACATAGGTCATTATTCAAAAATAGAAACTAGTTTACAAATCTACTTATAGCAACCTATAATATTTTACAGGTTCTTCCAAAAACATGCATTACACATAAAATTTGATAAACAAATGATATACAAATATTTGACACAGAAAAGATATAAATGCAATAATGGAATCAAAAGCACTCATTTGGATTAAGATATAAAAAATGTTATTAGAAGTTATGTTTCTTATAACAAGACAATCAAAATGATCATTCCCACTGGTGCTGTTCTCTTTATCACTACATCTGTCTATTCATACAATCATGACATAATTGTAAAAGTCAAATAGTATATAGTAATAGTTAATAACAATGTATAGCATACTTTCAAGCTACTTCTAGTTCAGCTGATTTTACAGTTTACCCCCCCCCCACCCCCTGGTCATTGGGTTAATTCTTCCATGTGAGCTACCACATGGCGCTGGGAAGTCATAATATTAACCAGAACAGACCTTGCAGGTACCCATTTATACACCTGGGTAGAGTGGAACAAGTCAAGGTAAATTTCTTGCTCAAGGAAATTAGCAGAACCTGACCGGGGTTCGAACCATGGAGTCCGTGATCTGCAGTTATGCATCCTACCACTGGACTATTCCGCTCCATTTATGGTCAAATTAACTATCAATCAGTTTCTCTTATATCTGTTATTTAAAGCATTAATAGCACAATTGCCATTTGTCTATCCGCCACTTATATCTCTCTCATTATTTTAACAACATATATTAATTATTTGTTTTTATTTTATATGTTATTTTATATACTTCACTCATAAATTGCTAAGCCTGGCATACGTTGCAGAAGTTTCAAATAACATCACTGGTTAAATGACAAAAGTTACACATTAGAGAGAATAGGGATATAAAAAAAAAATGTATTTAAAAGAACAACTATCTTATATTACTAACATATATTTTTAAGTTATTGTATTATTAGAGTTTAAAATAAAACAGCAGTTTAAGAAATGATAGCTAAACAAAAGCAGAATTCCTTTGAATTGTTTTTATAGTCTTATTTAGAAAATAAGAATATTGTTACAACAAAAACTATGAGGTGACTAAGGACACTTTATATTCTAATGCATTTTTAATTTCATTACAGTGACACAAGACCTCAAATGTCTGAATGAAGTCACTAGCTGATAAACAACAAGCCATCTACTTAACTGCTAGGCCATGAGCAACTCTTTTTTTATTTCTGAAAGTTTTTTAATCTCTTTACATAACACTTATGTTAAAGAAACAAAAACAACAGAGCTTAAGCATTTACAAATTAAAAATGTTCCCAACATTTTTTTACATCACAACTAACTAAGTTAAGGATGGAAGATGTGAAAAAATGCTACTGAGCAATAATACTATTCGGTATTTATGTAAATTTGTTTTCTTTCTTTATGTTAATGTGTAACTTAATGGAGAAAATACGGAAAAACTGGAACACCAACATGTGACTTCATCAAATGAGCAAAAAAAAGTATCTTTTAGAAAATACACATAGAGTTGAACTTCAAAATCCAAACACGGCAGTACAATGTTAGTCATACTAGGACTAAAATTGAAAAGTGAAATTAATATTGGCTAATTTTATCTAATGACGTTCTGTCCATGCATGTTTATTTACTACATGATACATTTAGATCAAACCTTTATCTAATACACATAACAAAATCTTGACCTTGGTCTAGAGGATTTGTGCATAACTGCCGCATAATTCAGCTAAAAATAGATACTAACATCAGAGCTGATTACTTGGATTATCTTGCAATGTGACCACAAGAAAGTGGTCATGTGGTTTCTTAGTTTAAAAAATAAAAGTTCACTGTGGCTTGGATAGGAAATACATTTTTGCAATGACAAGCAGGGTGCTATGCTTATATTTTCAAATAGATGAGGGCACCAATGAATTGCACTTTGCAAGATTTTTTCATTTAACAAAAAGTCATGTGGTTGCATGAGAAAACAAGAAACGTGGTCATGCCATAAAACCAGGTTTTCAATGATTTAACAATTTAACAAAAATTATTAAGTGGAAACAATTTGTCTATTTTTAGTAATAATGACCCTGACCTTGACCCGACTAGCCCCAAATCCAATCTAAAGCTAGGTCGTCCTTCAGGCATGCTTGCTATATCCAAAGTTTCAGCAAGATTGGTTTATTGGTTTTAATATTTTATTTATACTGAAGTTATTGACCAGAAAATGTTATAAAGGTTTAAAATGATACTGATGACCATAAGCAAATTAGCTATGAGAATGCAATTCCTACCCACAAAAGGTACAACTAATGCATTTCTTTACATTTGAAAATAGGGACTACATTAACTTAACTTGTCTTTCAGATGCACATGATTAATCACCATTCCCAGATATTTTTACATAAGTAGTACATGATAAAGATACACAAATATCACTTCTAAAGACTCACTATTGTTCTCTAGCTATTATAGATAGGTAATGGATGTGCTTCAGAGTTAAAAACATATTTATCAAGAGGAATTAAATCTGGATCATCACTAAACAATAAATATAAATATTTTAATGTCTCAGACAAAAAGAAACTTTCTAGTTTATCTCTGAATCCTGGACTGCCTGCATTTTTCACATTATTGATGGATGAATGACCAAGTCCCTCTATCCGGGTGTGTTTCTTAAAAGCATTAAAGATTTTCCATCCCCATTCTCGATATTTTTCATCCTTGGTGAATCGATAAAGGTAGAATATGGACTCCACTGTTTCTGGTCGCAGAAGGTTATGTGCATCCAGAGGCTGGAAAAGTAAATTGTTATAAATCAGACATTGAGCAAATATAAAAAAAATATGTACCTTTCTTATGTTAAAGAGTTTTGCCAAACAGGAACACTGTTATCATCCTCTACTTTATACATACATTTTTTAATTCTAATGATACCCATTTGTATGGTGGAGTTCATTTTAAGATATATATCTGAAAGCTATACCTGAAGCATTTGTCCAACTACCTTGAACTTCATCAGCAATTATAGAAAGTCTGTTTAACTTTTTTTAATGCAAACATGGTAGATACAGGAATCAACCAATCAGCCATGTCAGATCTAAAATACCATTTATACAAAGACTAGTAGAGTGTTATGCTTTAACACATTAGGACATTATTCAATATACAGATTTTGAACATGGTCATTAACAGACCAGATTTACACATCAAACTGCTTGCATAGAATGTACACTTGCGTTTTTTTGGAGAGCAGTAAAATTTCAATTATCTGTAGTAAAGTAATTATAAGTGTCCGGGCAGGTGTAGCATTGTAAATGAGACTATTTATAAAGTGTAATGTTCATCTAAGATGTAAATGAATACAGTTCATTCTTGCTTTGGTAAGTATGTGTGACTTACAGTAAAATAGATACCGGTAATAAACAGATGTAACATATGCCTTCTGTCTGCCTATCTTTCTCAGAATAATCTTTCAAAGCAGTTATGAAAAGAGGTCAAGTTTTTCATCATCTACAAGACCCAATCATTATCAATATATTAATATAACATGAAATTTATAAATAAACCTGATAGTACAAATAGAACAAATGAGAAAAGTGATATGAATTTTGGTTAGAAATAATACTTACAAAATGTAAAATCACTTAATGAATTTTTATGTTTTTTGTCTTTTAGCCACATTTTCAAATTGTTACAGAGAAAACACATTTTTGGTAATGTAGCTCAACTTTGCCAACAAATACAGACAAGAAGCATTAATCAGAGGTATAAACCAACACAACCAGCACATACCTTAACAATGAGATCTTCTTCATTTCCTGGGGCCTGGTTGAAGTAGACAATCTCTGGACTCAGTTTTGTGGGCATGCGAGCATACATCTGATAACAAGTGTTGGTCAGTTGTTCTGCAAACTCCAAATGCTCAGCTGGAAGACCATTATGATGTCCTAGGGCCAGTGTTCCCCCCATGAAACATACTAGGTGGTCCTGGAAGAAGTGAGGCAAAGTGGGTCAGTCAAAAAACAGGGTTATCAGACAGTATAAAAGTATAAATGGTCATGATAGCTTACAATGAGTTCATGGGGTCACACAAAGACTTATTTGATCATAAAAGAATTATACAAAAGTCAAAATATGTTCATAACGTCATTTAGCTCAATAGTTCATTAAAAGTACAAAAATCATAAAGGTTGGTCATAATAGGTTGGAAAGGTCATAATTAAAGCATATTGTCGATGGCAAGTATATAAAAGCCACTGGTAGGATTAACAGTAAAAAATGTAACAGAAAATTGTTAATAATGTTTATGCAACGTCATAAAAGTCATAATTTGGTCATACTAACAAACGATAAAGACTCTAGATTCAACAGTGATCATTTAAAAATATGTGTCAATACAGAAACATGTTTTACCATCTTTGGACTAAATGTTCGTCCTCCCAGCAACTCGCCAATGTAGAGAAGTTTGGATGGCTCAGATCGCTTGAACAGGTGTTTCTTCATCCCTTCTATGGCTTGTACATAGTCATCCTTATACCTAGTCACAAAAATGTAGACATAACAACAAGACTATCTATTTATTGATTGAGATAAAAACAAAACAAATTATACCATTTAGAAAATCTCAGAATATCTACTTCATACCTGTATACAGACAGTAATGACAAATTAATAATACAAATAAAAGAAAAGTCCCCACGTGACAAAACCAGGTTTTCATTTTAAGTATTAATAGAAATCAGAGTACTCTTTTAAAGAAAATATCTGGTTGATAACTGTAGAAACTTACACTTCAAAAAAGAAATGTCTATATTTAGTAACAGTTTACATTAAAAATAAAAAGATATTTGTACTGGGGGGGTAAAGGTGGGTTACAATGATCAACCCATACCCACTCCATCGTTGAAGAAATGTTTGTCAGTTTGAAAGTAGAAAGAAAAGAAATAAGAATGTCTGTCTGTTTGAGTTTAGGAATTAAAGAAATTAAAATTTAATTGTTATTTTTTATTTTATTGGGATAGGGGCTACTATCATCTACCCTGACCCATCCCATACCTGAAGACATTTTTGTTGGGGCACAGTTCTTACACCTGTTAATCCTGTTTAGTTAGATTATCAACTCTGTGTAAGGTGGATGAAATCCCTTCATTAGTTGCAAAGTAATGCTCTAGAAACTATAAATTTGCACAAAATTTGACCTTTTAACTCTTAAGCGTGACCTTGACAATTGAGGTAGGGCCATGGTTCTTGGATGCAAAACTCTGGTTCAATGAGAGAGGGTCATTCTTTTATGCATCTACGATGAAGTACCCTTTTTAAGTACTGAACAAAACTCCGAAAGCATTTTGGTATTTCTTGATACTATATACCCTAGGTGTGGCCTTGACCTTTGAGATAGGGTCATGGTTCTTAGAGAAGACACTCTGTCATATTGAATAAACACTTGTGTGAAGATATGTTAAGTTTCTAAGCTCTTTCATGATTAGTTACTGAGAAAAAGACAAATGAAACCAAAAACATTAACGAAAATGCTAAGCAAAAAAGGGGCATAACTACATGTATGACAAAAAACAGTCAAGAGTTATGAAACTTGTCCTGATAATTGCTACTGTGATGTCAGACAACTATGTTAAGTTTCATAGCTCTACCTTGAATGGTTAATGAGAAAAAGACAACTTTCATAAAAAAATAAGGAAAGTTCTAAGTGAAAAAGGGGCATAACTTTGGCAAAATAGTCAGGAGTTATGAAAGTTGTCCTGATAATAGCTACTGTGATGTCAGAAAACACTGTTAAGTTTGTACAGACTTACCTACAGATAGAAGGCTTAAGTACATGACTACAATTTTGAGGTCTGTTAACTTCATATCTTGGCATTTAACAAGTCTAAGTATCTTAGTAATAGACAATAAAGTACTTACATAGTTTCCTTTTTGCCAGTCTGTATCCATTGTTTGAGCAGGTATTCATAGTAACTGTCACCCCTGGCACCCACACTGATGGTCGCTGTGCCCCGCAGCTGTCCAGACTGGGCATTGATGAATATAGGCACTAAACCATCCTTCTTGGGCTCCTGGTGCACATGGGTTGAAACCTCTGTGACTGCTTTCTGTAAGGGTTTTAAGAATGGAGTCTCTTTTATATTACAGCTACAAACATTAAAAAAAATATTATTTATTAACATCACTGCTAGTGCTGTAGGAAAGCAATGACTCAAAGTATAGGAAACATGGTTTTGTCCCTAGTTTGTGGAATACTTAAGTTGTCAAACATGGTAGTGGTCTAGTTTTATTGCTTATGTACAAACCAACCAACCAGGGCAGTTATTGGTCTACCCTTTGTTGGAAAATTGTGACCAAGCATGGTATCATGCCACGTGTTCAAGACTGTATCTCATTGTATCGGCTTTAAGACAAAGTCATTTAAAAATAACTGACTGTTGATAAAATGATAAACAAACATATTTTTTAATTTGACCAACCTACCTCACATCATTAATACTGGGGATGTCAATAATTACTCTATTGGAAGATTATACTTAAGTATTAAAATAACTAATCAATCATATCCTGATTAACAAATGCGCGATGTTGTTTACATTGCAATGTCATCAGACTCCAGTGTCATTTTGTAGGTGTATAGATATTGAAGCCAGAAAGACATTTAACATCACAAATTACTTTAATAGTTTAGTAGCAAATTGTATTCAACAAGAATAAAACATATTAAGCCAATGCATGGAATATAATCGTATTTAGTAATAATAGCCCATTAAAATTTAGTTTCGAGGAAATGAAAACTTCACTTTGATAAAGCAATTTTCTGAGTACTTAGTACTCAATTGAAAAATGAACTGAGCACTTTCGTACTGATTTTAGAACTTGCCGACATCCTTGGTTAATACTATTACTAGGTTTTATTTTCCAAGTATACACTACCTACTTACACATTGTATGAACTTTTAATAATATAATTATTTGCAATTAAGCCAGATTTTTCATTGGGGACTCATAGTTACATATTCTTTAACATATAACCTATAGAATGCATATCACCATATGTATACTTACTTCAACTGTCTTTTTTTATTTTCCATTAAATACTTATACTTATCTATCTATCTATCTATCTATCTATCTATCTATCTATCTATCTATTTATCTCTCGATTGATCGACAGACAGACAGGCAGGCAGGCAGGCAGACAGACAGAGGCAGGCAGACAGACAGACAGACAGACAGACAGACAGACAGACAGACAGACAGACAGACAGACAGACAGACAGACAGACAGACAGACAGACAGACAGACAGATAGATAGAAATATATATAAATAGATATATAGATATTGATACATGCTTAAAACTTATGTTTTCAGATGTTAATATTTCACATAACCCACCTCATACTTGGGATCACCGGTGACCTTTGAAAGGTCCTTGAACTCTAGCTGTATTGTTGTGACCTCTGAAGTGCTACTGTCTGGGCCCCAGCGTGGGGGGTGGGCCTTGCCTGTCTGGAGATTCACGTCTGAGTATGGCACACGGGAAGGAGAGTCAAAACATGGGAGAAGACGATCACCTAAGTCTTGCTGTTATGGAGAAAAGTTTATATTTAAGAATATAAAATACTTCATATTGTCTTAATATGCCTATGCATAAAAATAAGTAATAGCTTTACAGATTATCTTACTGCAACCTGGGCTCCTAATGCAGGGCTTTATATTGACCGCCTTAGTCAGGATTGCAGATTCTATGTTATTTGATTTCATTATATGAAATAAAGCCTGGAATAAAAAGAATTTCTTAGCCAAAAGTGACTTACAAAATACCTTTACACAAATGAAAATAATCCTAACATACAGTAAAGTTAAACTCACCAGGCTTCAATGGAGTTTCCACCTCTAATTATTGAAGTATAGTAATTAAGTACCAACCAAATGCCATAAGCTGGTTTGCTAGTTAGTGTAGGAGAGAGACCTACCCTGCCCTTAATAAGTCCCTGATAAATAAAGTATAGAGGGTTAGAGGTCAATTACAACTTACAAATAGATTAGCTCTAGAACCTGTTCTCTCACTAGACAGCTATCACACAGTGGACACTACTCACTTCAAAACAGGACAGACTTGCCAACACAGGACAGACACAACAACTTTCAGCAGATGATGTAATAATGTAATGATATATTTGGTGTTACAATAAAGTAAGATCTGGAAATATGAACACTGGGTAGCATTACAAAAATCCTTTTGGGATTTAGATTAGGATTCTAAAATGTTATTTATCCCCAAGTGGTTTTCTTTGTTTATAAATTAGATATAGCTCTATAATAACATAAAATCACTTATTTCTTTATTTCTCTAGACTCTTTCTAAAAAGATAAATATTTAAGAATAAGAATTGTTCTCATGTCACAAAAAAGAGAAACAATATATGTATGTAAGTTAAGTCAATATGGTTGGTTCCCAAACTGTTCATGAAGTCTGTATATATCCAATCAGTGTAAGTGTAAAGGACGTGATGAAGTCTTGACATCCTATACACAATAGAACACATGCCTTTTGTTTGAGATACTGTTTATGAGCACTTGGCCGTTGCGTGAACAGAATCTGATAAAAATCTAAAGGGCAAGAAACAATATACCAATTACAGAACCATCCCCTGTTTGATTCAATGCTAGCCCTACTTACAGCCTTCTCCTTGAAGAGCTCATCTCCAGTAAGATGATAAGAACTCAGCATGCCTCCTAGTACCCTGATCGTGATCTCGAACAAGTTGACATCCTGATGCTTGTCAAACGTAAGGGTATTCTCTACAAACTCACGGGCCTGCTCATATTCTGAAAGTATGGAAGCCTTATGAAGAACAAAACTTGATGAGACAGGCTAAGTTTCACAAATTAGTAATATTCTTTCCATAATGACTTTCAGTAGAGAAAGTGTCTGTGTACTAATTTATTTAACCTGACATTCTGACTTATTTATTTATTCTGAAATACATGCTTATTTTAGGACTCTGATTGCCTGCTTATACATCAATCAAATCTAACGTAAGTCAATTTTTCTCTTTTCAGTTTTTGTGAGAGATGCAATGTTATGCAACAAGGTGTCCTATTGAAATAACCTGCAAATAATGTAAGTGTGTTCCTTTGACTGTGATCAAATGGTGCAAAATATCTGTCAATAAATTATAAACATAGCTTATATTTATGTGCATAACCACCCAATTGAAATCTTGCTTAAGTGTTTCACAGCAACATCATTACAAATCTAGGATGTCAACAAGCAGCTTTTAGCTTGACCTTTCAAGTAAACTATATCCTTTTGTCTTCTCAAGTTACTACATATATACTTCAATGCATTTTTAATGATGGCATCAGTGGGATATACTTAATGATGATTATATACACATACTAATACATTATCTATAAAAGATATTTACTATGACTTAATCCTAATATAAATATTATACTGATCAGAAAAACACAAAAATCTTCACATTGACTTTATTCCAACCAATTATGACTTTATGTTGTCATGTTTAGGGCATATGTTGGCAATGGCATGGACAATAAAACTAAAGATGGAAAAATGAATATATAAATTTAATAACATCAGTTTATTAAATAATTATGTATTATTAGCCCTGTAAATTGTTTGCTGCCTGTCATAATAATGAAGTGGCATTTCAAATAAGTGGGCCAATATCTATATCACTTTTGGCCCAGGGCCGAAGTCGTATAGATATAAAGCCCGCATTTTGGGTAATTTGATTTGGCTGCTAGACCAGGGCCAAAAAATCATATAGATTTTAGCCGAAATGGCAGCCATCTTGTATTTTTGTTGATTGAAGATACTTTTGCTGGAAATGTTCAACCCTTAAACCAGTTCGAGACCATTTGACAACATGAAATCATTTTTAACAATATGGTGGTATGTAACCTTCAACCTTAAGTGCCAATAGCCACAGATTTGGGATTTTCATGACAGAGAAAATTACATGAAACAAAAAACGACAGCAGACGATAGCACTCGGACGATAAACGCTGTTAAAGAAGTACATCATAAACAAATAATTTATAATATTTTCTGACAAATTCTAAGTTAGATTATAAATGGCCTTGGGCCAATATGACTGCCCTCGGACAAATAACAGAGCCTATATCAAATCACTTATTTATTAACATATTATTTATGTCCACATACTGTTTAATCCTATACATAAATAAAACCACAAGATAAACCACTTGCCATTTTAAAGCTAATCTCACTCTAAGAAAGTGATCTGACTGGTTTTCAAATTAAACTAGTGTCCCTAATTATCATCTTTAAGATAGCCAGGAACCAGAGAGTATTCATAACTCTGAAACATATTGACATCTCAACCTGTAACAGTTTGACCTGGGTCACTTTGTAGTGTAAACTGGCTCCTGGCATTCTTATATCAACATGAAAATAAGTACCTATGTTTTATGGCAGAGCAACTCACCATGTTTTAATCCCATGATGACAATGGTATCGATAGAATCTAGAATTGTCAGACCAACTCCAAACCATTCCGAATGACCTTTGGTGAGTGGGTGGAATTCATCGTGACCCCATGCATACTTCCTGTATGCTTCCCAACATTCCTTGAACATCTCAATCACTGCTTGCTGCTGACTGTTGTGGGTTCTGGTTGCTAAGTTATAGAATTAAACAGGTATTAACAAACAGGGGTTCTGGTTGCTAAGCAATAGAAAAAAAACAAGGATTAACAAACATTTGTAATAAAGAAGTGGAAGTATACATGTAAATGAAAATACTGGTAATTTGTCAAATGTTAGCATATAAATATGACGGATAGAACCTCACATGATGTTTATTTAAATTATAATGTCACCATCAAGCCAGTTACTGTACTGTTTAAATGTATACATGAAATATATTCTTGCAAGTACAGTTCTGAGGTATACATGTTGTAGGCTGTTAATGGAAAAAGCACTAAAAATAAAGAGCTGTTGCAACAGGTTTGATTCTTACAGTTACAAGACAATACAACTTTTTTGAAGGAGTATTAAGGACTATCTGGTCATTCAACTTAATACTTAAATCCATTATTCCAAGTTTTACTTCTATTTACCAAACTTTCAAGAAATGAAAATTTACCTAAGAATATAAAAATATTCAATATTAATCACTGATGTTGAATAGTGAAAAATCTGGTTGCTAGGCAATAAAAATACATTAAAAATAACAAAAAAATAAAAAATTTCAAACATATGTATTTAAAATTATGTAAAAATTAATTTCAATCGAAGGATTGTAAAACATTATAAAAAATATAATGATTGTATGTTAGACAATTACAACTCTTTATAAATATATTGCTATTATTTGCCACAACAATACAATTATGTCTATTGTGGTAGTATATAAGAAATGTAGATCAACAATTGGTTCCCATAACATTATAATACTTACGACTGAAATAGTCATATTTGTCAGCTTTTTCCAATTTAATTGTGTCCTGAAAAAAAAATCAACATACCAGGAATTTGGAGTATTTTAGACACTGTTATAAATGCTGAATTGATAAATTTAACCTCATTAAGCAAAGTTGCAAAAATCTGACATATATCTGCATAATTATGTTTTTATGTAAAACAGACACATTTATCTATTATTGCTTGATCAACAAGGCTAAAATTAAATTCAGCTATTAAGAGGTTCCAACTGTAAATTGACAATGGACGGTCATATAAATCTAGAAGTACATGAAAGAAAGTTGGGAAAACTACTTTGAAAAATGAACATCAATAAATTAAAGATTACATTAGCTACACAAAAACTAAAAAAAAAGATGGCTAATCTAGGAAGGTTCCTAGCCAGTGTAAGTAGCTACTTTATGGTTTTACAAATGCATATAAACTTTGTATTAGTGACCAAATCATGAGCATTCATACTTTATTTTCCCTTCTGATTCCAGGGGACTGCCAAACATTTTAAATTTTATTAACATACATCTATCAACCAGTAACAAACATACTTACAACTTTTTTCTCTAGTTGTGTTGCCAAGGGTTCCACAGGCCCTTCAGCTTTGTTACCACCTTGGTTGATGACAGGGTTGGGAGCTTGGTTGTCATCTAGGCCACCACCATGGTTGAGAACATCTTCAACTGGTTTTGGTTCCTCGATCTGTTCAGGGACTTGTACTCTCAGTGGTCGATCTTTTTTGTTAACACGATTCTGTAAAATGTACAAAAAATAAAATGTATAAAACAGCAATACATTATATTTTCAATAACTAAAGTCAGAAGCCCAACATTGTCAGTATGTTGGTACCCCATGTTTACTCATAGCATTCTGATGAAGTGGTGATGTGTCTGAGTGATGCATAGGTAATGTTAAATCTTTCTGCCATGGCTATGACAAAAAAGGAGTTGATTTTGCAGACATTGAATATGACACTATGGGTACAAATCTAGTTAACAGAAAATAGAATGCACAATGATATAAGTGCCATTAATAATATTAAGTAAAGTTTATTATGCTATATTTCTCTAAAACAATAAAATCCTAATGGATACTTTTTTAATGAAAACCATTCCGACAGTTAACCTTATTGGTAAAGATTGTAGTGATAGAATTGTTGTTATTTATCATAAATAAGATACAATAAACCAAAATTATACATAAATTAAATTTAAAAATTTCAATGAACCCGGTAGTTCAAAATAATGTCACAAAACAAAACAATAAATAAATATAATAAAATAACAATAACAAAAACAATTATACCATGATTTCATTTAGTTGCTGTTGGGCCTTTTTCTTGAGGTCTGATAATGTGTCTGCCTTTTGTATCTCCATTTCATGGATCTCTTTTGGTGGTAACATGTCTACTGCGGGAAAAAGTGGGTTCCGATTCCGATTTTTGGGGTAAATGTCTGTACCTGAGTCTGACTGGTTGGAATAAAATGCTGGAAAGATGTACACCATACACAGAACACCTGCACAAATCACCAGGAGAAATATGGTTCGCTGAAGACTGGAGAGTCGACGCCATGTCTGTAAAAAAAAGGGCATTGTTTGAATTTTAAATACACAGCACCAGTACTTTAATGGTTATTGTAAGTATGGCAATTATTTGTGAGTGATTCGTGATGAAGTCTGGCTAAAAGATTTCCTGTCACTAGCACACAAAAGGTCTGCTGGAAGACATTCCTCACACCATGCCACATTAATGTCTATTGTTTTGCTCCAACAAGAACTAGAACCAATGCAGTAAGGGGTTGACTATAATCAATCAAACTCCCTAACGGGTTACAAGAAAGAAAAACAGATGTATACTTAAAACACAACACTGACATACGAGAAAACATTAAAAAATATACCGGTACCTAAATGCTACATGGATATCAATGTTTAGGAAGTTTAAAAACTGAATCAGATGCAGCAATTTCGGTGGTGCAAGGATTTCTATTGAATGTGAGGCACATATACTAACAGCCAGACTGAACCTTTAAGCGGGTGGAGGACAATTAAACAACATTGTACAATGGTAAAATTTAAGACTTTGTATACAAATACTGATGGCGAATTTATGTACCATACCAATAAAATTTATGTATCATGCATATCTGAATTGCATTTGTTATATTTAATCTCACTGTTCATGCATTTTAATGGCCATAAAAAAGATTAGAGTGTAAAACAATACAATGAAAGTGCCCCTCCAAAGAAAAGTATTTGGTTACATTTTTTGCAGCCATGATTTTAGAAGACTATGTTTTTTGCACTAAAATAATTATGTGTTACCATATTTATGGCAAATAAAGAATATTGGATTGAATTCTTTCTATGATTAAGCAGGGAACCTAATTAGCACAAAAGATACTATTTATTAAGTGGAACAATCCTAATAACTAACAAGACTGTTATGTTACCCCCAGTGAAGATGGTCTGTCACTGTGTGTTAATTGCTGTCAATCAGTTGCCATGGTTATCAAATTATTAAACACAAGGAAGTTGTAGGTATTTAGACAAATATGCCTGCTGGCTATTAATCATATCAAACTCTTACATTTTACTGGACAGAAATGTATCTTCTCTAATCACAAGAAAAAATGGTCATGGCTGCTTTTGAAGAAAGTGATCAGATTTCATTGATTCTGATCAAATCAAACAGCTTATTGAGTCATTGTCCCTGTTTACTTTGTTCCCACAAACATTCATGAAAGACATGATAAAAGACTTGAAATAGAACCCTTAAAGAACAGAAGAAGAGAAAGAACATTCTGTCAAAGGTCCATCATGACCTGGTGACTATCCCACTGACCTTCTAGATTTCAACCAAAATCAACACTGTAACTCTGCTATAATTGCCAAGCTTGTCATTTTCAGATGCCAAAACAGCATATCAATGGATAAAAAGCCAATTTTATCTATTCTCTTTCAGGCTGCCATTCTGTTTTTTTCCTGAGCAACAAAATATGCTTTCACTTGGAGATTTTTAAATAGATTGGAGGTCCAATAAATGCACATTTACTGATATTTGCACATCTTTTGTTTTGTTTTTAAATCAAACGCACTTACAAGCCTTAGAATCACTGGATTTTTTCCAAACGAGAATACTGCACTTAAAAATCTGAAAGAGATTGTTTCATGCATGATATCATTCACTGTGTTTCCCCCAGCACTCTTCAGTGTGGTGCTGCACCATGCCATTTTTCTGTAACGCCACAGTGGTCTTTCACTTAAAGGAGTGCACCATACTGCCTTACTTGACCATACCCTAATCTCTGCCCTGCAGTCACCAGATACCTCTATAAGCAGTACTTAGATGCAGCGTTACCATGTCACTTTGTTGTGACAATACACAATCAAGTTGGGTAATGCATGCCTTTTGATCATTTCAATAGCAATGATTGGTCATTTGTACCTCGCTACATTGTCTTATTGGCTGCAAAGGACAGGAAATAACAAGCATTAGAGTAAAAAATACAATGCCTGACATCCATACTTTCAAAGCATATTTTGTATTGCATGCCAGTATGCAACACTATTTTAAATATTCACAATCTCCTTGTGATATGTTTTTATTTTTAAAAATGACTGAACACTGATCTTGCTTTGGGTTTTTTTAGTGTGCATTGCCATTCAACAAGTCATTGCATTAGAATGTCAACAAAGATTTAACAATAGGCAGAACCATTCATATAATCAGTCTCTGTTGACAATCTGAGGTAACTAGAGATTTTGTTTTAGAAACATTACTATACTCAAATCTAATTTACTTTAGAATAAGTAAAATTCTTAATAAGAACACTAGAGATTAATTGTGCTTAAATGAAACTAAGCAGTGAACTGATTTAAACAAATGATGGGATTTTAATTTTATTACTTAGCCGATGTAGGTCAATGTATTTTAATTGAACACATACAGGTTATTACAAAATAAATTGATAAAAATATAGTATAGACAGCTGTATATTTCTCATGAATAGTGAGATTTCTCTTTTTTTCTGTACATTGAATTAGACAGCTTGACTTCAGTTCAAAAGGTAAATCTCTAGTCTTATTAAAAATTATGGTATCCATTTTTTAAATGACTTTAAACATAAAATTATTTGCAAACAGTTTGATTGCATGCTATAGAAAATAAATATATCATAAACTTAATATTATAATTATGATTTGTTAAATTGTTAATTCTGATTTAGACAAAAATAGAAGATTGAGCCAGTGGTGAATTTTACTGGCATATTAAAGCTTAAGAATATGAATGTTATAACAATTCTACAGATGGTTCATAAAAAATGTTTTAAAAGGCCTGTTTATACAAGCATACATAAGAACATTTTAATATTGTATGCCCTTTCAGTGTTAAGGCGCTTTAAGTGCCCTTTTCTGAACTTATATGCTAGTCTCTGCAGATAGAAGCAACATGTGCTCATAACCAAATAGGTTGAGAATTTATACAAATAGTTATTGTTTTTATAACAAAATTTAAGAAAAAAAGATTGATGTTTGATTTTTTTTAAAAATACTGTGTAAAGTAATTATTAAAAAAAAAAGCTTTAAATAGAAATGGGTCATATGGTCAAGCTAAATTTTAATGTAAGTTCACAGTAATGTCCTATACTGGTAGACCTAGATATTGCCAGGAAAAATGTATAATGATACTATCACGATATTTGTCATCCAAATCAATATGTATAATGATACATTGCCAAAATATGTCATTTTCAGTTGAATTAACTTAATTGGTCAATTATAACTTCTAAAACACAAGTAATTGTCTATTGATTTATTTTTACTCATGTACTCTTATAATAATTCAGCTTCAAAGAAATACTTTCTTCATTATTTTGATAAGTCCTGTATATTCATTGAATTTTACAGCTTCAAATTAATACAGCATGTATAATTTCAATAACGACTACACATATGTTCTCACAGACTATTTCAGCTTCAAATAAACATTGTTTGCATTATTTCAATAAACTTCATATAGTCATAGAATATTTTAGCTTTAAATAAATACTTTTTGCTTTACTTCAATAAAAACATAGGCGTTTATAGAACGTTCCTGTTTTAAATATAAACTGCAATATTTCATTAAAGAAATTAATTATTTATAGAAGGTTTCAGCTTTATATAAGCACTGTCTGTATTAGTTCAATAAACACTGCCTTATTTCAATAACAATTTAAATCTGCCTTACAAGGAACTATACAATTTGTTATTCTCTATATATTCAAAGATTTTTCATAATGAAGGATGTTTATTGATATTGTGCCCAAATGGGCTATTGTAAATGGCCTCAGAACCACTCAATTATAGGTTTTTATTTGTCATCATTTTTTAGAATTAACTAAAATAATGAAATAGATAAAAAAAAAATTTTTTTTAAATCAGACAACAGTTCTTGACCCTGGTTGTAAGATCTGGGGATTCTTTCTTGAACACACATGTTATTGTTACATGAGTTACCCTGAAATGCCAACGTTGCCCCCAACGGTGCAGATGCTGATGACAATGTTAAGTTTTGGTGATGTTGTTTTAAACACTTTATTCTTTGTGCTGCCTGCATATTTCACTGATGTTTTGCAGTGGAGGCAAACAACTTTCTTCCTGCTGAGTTTTTCAATCTGAAATGTGTGATTAAATATCTTCTGTGCCCTCTCGACATCTGCTTCTAAATCCAGTGAGAAGCATGTATGAAAACTTGTAGGGTCTCTTATGTAAACAATTGTTTAGATGTTTGCGAATAACTAACCTTATTCTGTAATGCATATAATAACTTGCATAAAGACTTGCAATTCTTTTGATAATCTTTAATCTTTTAAACCAAATTTTTACTTGATACCTATGATTGTTTGTTTACAAAGTTGCATTGTAGATTATAGTGATCCAGCGAGTACCCGAATCCTATCAGAAAATTGGAAATGAATATTTGCCATTGCAAAGATCATTGCATTGTGAACTTCTATAAAAACATATGCATCAAGAAATTATTTATGGATTGTAACCAAAAAATGATCTTATCTACAAATTGTTTTTAAATGATGTTTACAGAGGCTTGAACGGGAAGATAACCTTATGAATAATTTGCTAAAATGAAAGTCTGCAACTTTGTGGGTAAAATAATAAGCTTATTAATGGTTTTATAATGTAAATTAAAAATGATATATTCAATTATTACTAATGCTGCTAATTTGTATAGTATCCCTAGCAGATCTTAATCTAAGTATCTACATCAAAACGTGATATAAGTATATGATTATCTGGTCAAGTTCGCAGTATGGCTGAACCAGGACTAAGGCTTGCATGTTTATCACAAATTTCTTCTGGAAATCTGTTAATTAAATTAAAATGGTTCTGTTCATCATAAAATTCTTTAATCAATATAACTAGTGATTCATGGTTCAATCTTTAGTCCTGAATTTTCAATCTCTAGTCCTGAATTGTGGATCGGATCTCCACTTGCCTCACGATCCACAGCTCTAGTAGATTATCTCTCGCATTCAGAATGCTGTCCTATTGACAGCAGATTGCGGGCAAATTTCTGATTCATGTCTTTGTTGCTTCATCTTCTGATTTATTTTTCTTTGTAAACATATTGTAAAGTATCAATACTTTCAATGCAATAAACTGGAATCCTCCTGTAAAATAAGCCAGTCAAATTGATGATTCAATTTCTGATTATATATATGCCATTTTACAGCTCGTTAAACTAAACTTCTACTTTTGTGATCTGATAATTGTTATGCAACATATGTCACAACGAGAACTTTTGAGGCCTTGGCAGACTATTAGGTTCAACTGTTATTGTTAACTTGTGACAAAAAACGACATATTAAAAAAGTGTGTTTTTGAACTATTGAAAATGTAACCCCACCCCACGCCCCCTATGACGGTGTAAATATATGGCCTGACCTGGTAAGCACATAAACGGCCCGTTCCTGTTTACTTACTCGAATCCAAGATTGACCCCTTGCCGACTTGTGATTATCGTAGTCACTTGGAAATCCTAAATCAATAGTAACATCTCTGATCTGCGGCGTTGACTTCATGTTTGGTAATAAAAGAATAAGCAATAATTTACCCAAATTTTGACTAGTGCAACATATTCTAATGTTGTTTCGTGTATACTTGATCACAACATCAGGTAGACGCTTGCATGAAAACACTGAAAGTGCCTCAGTGATTTTTTCAGTCGCTTCAGTGACTTTTAGAAGCTTGGCGGATAGTCGTAAAATACTAGTAGGGACAAAAGTTGGAAGTTTTTGAAGATTGATTACAAAATATTGTTTTCTATGTGCCCTTTTGAAACCAACATTTCAATGTGAATTTTATTTAAAATAATCGCCGAAAAACGGTCAATGTTTATGATTACGACATCATGTCATGGTTGGAAATATCACAAAAAAGAAAGTAAATAACTTTCCCCAAGAAAGACAAACTGAAATAAAATTATTCATTCACCAATATGCCACTGAATTATTCCAAGTTATAATCACCATATTGTAAGTCTATATTTTTCCAACATTTTGTTTTTTCTTTTAAGCGTTTTTTGTCCGTGTGCGTAAGGTGTTTTCGCTGGAAATAATATGAAAGAAAACTCAATAAAATATCCTAGCGTCACTAGTTTCGACGCCCTTAAGCCATTTATATATTTTCTTGAGAGGTGAACTTTATTCAGCAGGCTGTCAACTGATTCCTATATTCCTATAAAACTCCTATATTTTGGTTGAGAATCCTATATTCTGAAAAGCCTCCTATTTTTCCTATATTCTCCTATATTTTAAACAACATTCCTATATTGTTAAGTAAATTTGTTGCCGATAAATATAATGTTTATATTGCTTTGATACTGCTTTTGGCCTTTTGTTTCTAACAGGTAAGAAATTGTCTATGCCTGCAAAAGCACCACAATCCTTCAGACAGGGCTGCTGTGCTCCTCTTCTTTATCTTCATGGTCATCCTTAAAATGCAGTGCATCAATAGGATACATGTTTTTAAGGTAAATGAAGGAATTATTTGGATTTTGCTTTGTGTTATTGAACTAAATCATCATACTTGTTTTCAACGTTTTTGGATAATAATAATGTAAGAAATAATAGGAGTATTAATTTCGACTAAACGTGTAAGGTTTGGTAGTCTAAAATGCAATGAACATTACATGATACAAATAAGACATCCATTTCAGTATTACTAGTCATGTTAAGCTATTTCTGTTATGCAACATCCATTGTTATTATGTTGTATTGTGTACTTTATTCTAAAAAAAATAAAATAAAATAAAATTTCAGGTGACCATGCAGATGACGATGATGAGCTTTGCAGTAGCCATCTGTCTGGATTCTGTTGCTGTTGTTCAGAGTTAAAGGTTTCGTTCGACTGTAAGGTAGACACTTAAAACATTGATTATAACAGAAACAGTAAGTTGAAGGCAAGTATTATTAATGTAATAATCACTATATAATATCATTTGAAGTTGGAAACTCCTATATTTTGCCTTGTAACAATCTGAAAACTCCTATATTTCTGGGGGAAAAAATCCTATATTTTTCCTATAATTTGGAGAATATCTGGTTGACAGCCTGTTATTGAATTAGAAACTAATGTCATAAAAATGTCAAGTAAGCCCTTATTTATCAAGTAGTATCTCTTCTTAATGCTTGTTTTTAACGTTTTGTTCATAATACCGATTGTTTACAAATAGCAGCAAGTCGCCATTTAGTTTTGAGAGACACAAGAAACGACACCTTTGATTGTCTGTTCTGGTTTGTAGTAATTTAACACTTGGGAAGACGTAACACGGTGTACATTTAGTCTGAGTTGTTTTGCATATGGAATAACAATATATAAATGTTGGAAAACAAAAGAATAGGGCATGTTTCATATTTTTATTTACATTTTCCAAATAAATGTTCAGCATTCATTCATATAAAATCACATCAAGAACGCAATGAGGACACCTGACTACATTTCCCCTTCTGTTTTCTTGTACAGCGGATACATAAGGTCAGATAGACCCAGTGTTTACATGTATCACATGTAACCCATTTAACAAACACAAGAGACATACTCAAGCATACATCCTCTGGTTTAATAACCCAGAAACACGACAAAATTTAGTTAAATTTTTTCATCCTCCTAAATGTCAGTTTCAACTGGCACTCTAAGGATCGGCAGTTCCTTAGCTTTTGGTTTGGAAACTTGTTCTGAAGTACTTGGATGAGTACTCGAGATAGTTTCCCACTCTTGGCTTGCCTGGTCCTGATTTCATTGCTTCTGTGTCAACCATCCTACTTAACTTGTGTCTCACGGACGTATCAGGCCAAACTCTCGGACAACAGACATAATTTGCATCCTCATAGTCTTTTATTAGGTTCACGGCTGCCTACATCAGAGATGGGGAGTACGACATGTACTTAAGTGCCTGAAAATATAAATAATAACCTAATGAGAGAAGAAAACCTACCATTTTGAACCTGCAGTGTTTAATTTTACTCGGTACTTCGAAAGACGGCTGTATATATTTCAGTCAGAATTACAGAATCATCGTAGTTAACGCGTACATGTTTCAAGACCAGTGTTTCTCGATATAGTCTAACATTTTTAGCACATGACTTTCGCATGACTTATGACGTAGCGAAATGGGCTTACTTATAAAGACGCTTGGTATGCGGTTCATATTAAATATCATTGATAACAACATGCAAACTTTCACTTATTGTGGGAATAAGAAAAATCGGTGAAATAATGTGATTAAATTTGAATTTGAGATATCCTTACCTTGGAGTCTCGGATTTGCCCCCATTGTTCTGCCTGAGCTGTCAAAATATGTTTTTATCAATAAATGTCATGAGAAATTATGTCAGAGGAAATTCGTCACAGAGTTTGTCATGAAAATAAAAATGGCGTCGAAATAGGTGAGCGTCAAATGGATAGATTTGAACCAAATTTCACTGTTGTTTCATTTCCTAGATGTTTTGCATTTATATTTAAGTCCATAAATTAGGACTGTAATTGATTCTGATTTTGGCATATCATTGATATCAATATATTGAGGGTCAGATATCAACAATAGATAGTTTCTATGTGATGTCATAGGCACTGATAAGACAGTTTAAGGCAGCCATCTTTGAAGGCAGAAGCTAATGCAGGCCGAAATCTGGAAATATGTGCTGTATTAAACTCACCACTGTGTTGTTATTTTTTCAGTCTATTTTACTGGATTTTTATCAAATTTAACAGCTTTTATGAAGTATTTTAAATATCAAGACTGTATTTTGATAGTTTAAAAGGTAAAAAAAAAAATAAAAAAATTACACTGCTCATTTTGTTTAAGGATGAGCCAATAATTTTATTTATTTCTGTATATTTATTCTTTGTGCATTTATCAATTTAAAAAATAATGCATTCTAAAAATATGAATTTCATGAGCTTTCCAATGGTGTGTAGCTTTTAATTTTTGGACCATACATGAAGAAATTACAAGAAAATAAAATTTACGCTTCTATACAATTCATTTGAAAATCTCTTGAAGTTGCCATCGAAGATGGCTGCCAAGATAAGGGATCTTTTCTGATGTGACAACTATCTATATATCTATATATTGATACAAATTCATATTCAAATAAAAACGGGTATTTTCTTAGACTTCTTATGATTGTTATATATTTATAGCCCCAAATATTCAAATATATTAGATGAGGTGGTTCAGTTTACTTTTAAGAAATAAAGAGTCAAATTCATTAAACTTTACTGATTTATTTGAATTGAGGAAGACACTAACCATTTACAAAAGGCATACTACTCTAACTTGATGTGTGTTTATTTTGTCAACTGTACAAACTTAACATACTTTTAGTAATTTGCTTCAAAATGCAAACTCCAAATCATATGCCATTAACATGTGTCAAGTTGTAAAGTTAACAAAATGAACCTTTCATCTAACAGTACAGATCTACTGTTTTTCCAAAAATGAATAATAGAGGTTATATTTTAGATATAATATGTTTAACACTAGTTTTTAAAATAGACTAACTGTGCACGTAAGTTGGTCGGCTGCTACTGTATGGCATAGTCACTAGGCACAATTTGCAGACTACTGTCTTTTTGTTTACTAACCCTTTCTCCTCTCTAAAACCAAAGTACTGCCACACAGAGCTTTTTCTTAAACTTTAAGACAGTTTAATATGTTATTTTGATCATAGTTTTATACAGAACCCAATTTGATAGTGCTGTCGCAAGTTAATGTTGCCAAATTTTAAGATTATTTTCATTCTTTTGTCTCGGCGCCATATCAAGTGTCAGTGTGCCATAAAACATAATAACTTTCCTTTGTTCTTTTGTTTTCCTGCCAAAAAAAATCAATATCTGACATTGTGTATCAATAATCTATTTGTTAGATGTAACATCAATATTGTTGAAATCGATGACCATAAATAAAGAAAATTGTAAACTTACAATAACCAGCAGTAAAGTAACTGGTTGGAATTTGTAATTGTGAATAGTTTATCAGCAGTTGTGAATAATTATGCTCTTCCCAGCGATGTCTGCACTGGTTGCTTAGTGGGTTGAAAAACTGACTCTGTAGCAGGAGATCGTGGGTTCAAACCCCATCCTTGGTAAATGGTTATTGCACTTTGTTCATAATACAGCTCTAGGCTAAATAAAAATGTTTATAATATATAAAAGATTACAAGCTTCTCTCTCATTCATCTTACCCCTTTACAGTTCTTTATTTATCATGTTTCAGTCTTGTTCATGTCAGACATACAGTTGCTGTCAGGAAAAACATGAAGAAAAAGCGATCTGTAATAACTAACTTCTGCATGTTAGCTATCTATTTATGATGAAAACAATTTTCCTAAAACAAGAAAGTGAATTAGCATTTGCCTGATATTAGAGCTGTAATGATTCATTGCAGTGCACTGAACCGTGATATACAGCTATAATTCAATGCATCATAGAATGTTGGGCAAATTCAATTCATTTAAAAAAAAAAGACCAATTTGTGCCTTATTTAAAATGAATCGTGTCAAAATTAAATCTTATTGTCAAGTCATAGTAATTACTACCTTATCTCTTATTGTTTAAAAGTTTTTTGTCTACTTTTCATTAACTATTAAAAAATACATTACACTGTTTATGGTTTGATAGACTTTTTTATGTTTATTCTGATGTTTGTTGTTTCAATACAAAAAGTTAATGTTTTGTTCTTAAACAGTCACTCTGAAGTAAATGTATTTTATTTTCTCATTTTTCCCGAATGTGTGGTAACATAAAATGTAGAATCCAGACATAAACTGACAATGTGTATTATATTGTGAAGGGAGCTTATCATACCTGTTGTAGACCATGAAAGTGAGTCATCCCAAGAACGGTTCACTAGTCACTACCACATATGTTGTGTTTTTTTTATTACATACATTTGTATGAATTTTCCTGATGATCAAATATTCTTTTTACATTGAATGTAAAAGAAACACACACAAAATTGCATTGATAGGGTAATTTTCTTATAATGTAAAGGGTTAAGGTGAAAAAGAACAAATTAACTTACAGTCACCCATCACCATGTCCATCAGACTTTGGATTTTCTGTTTATTAAAATTTGGTCTGACGAAGTAGACTTTGCTTATTTGGTGGACAAGAAGGTCCAGTGTTTTTAATTATTTTTTTTTAAGACTGAACATAAAGTTCAAAGAACACGAGAAACAGGAGAAACTAGTGTAGGTTAAAAAAGAGAGATTGCCTGTATTCTTAAATAATATTAATAAAAATTTTAAATAATTGATGCAGTTCTATTTTGTAAAATTTTGTAACACTGTCCAATCATTCTACTGTGTTACCCACCCCAGACACTTACCTGCTAGCAGGAATAATGACTATTGCAATTCAAAAATGAAGGGGTGGCACCATCCTACTTGTTACAGGTTTCTTTACCCAGACATTTGTAATGAGTTTTCTTCCACAGAATATAGCTATCGTATTTTGCGGAATATAGCCAGCAACTTTTTCTCTTTGGTATATGTTGCCAAATGACAAACTGTGCCAGTGCAATGCATAAAAAAGCCAAGCCCCAAAAGTAACATTTCAAATTCTTTGTCACAATTTTCAGATGGCTTCCACAACTAATCTTCCTGATGGATGGCTCATGAGACATTCCAAAAGTTACCAGGGACGTGTTTACTACTACAATGTTGACACAGGAGAAAGTACATGGGAGTTCCCTCAACAAAAACATGAACATCAGGTGATTAAACTGCCTTTTTTATTTGGTCAACTATTGAGAACTCATTAACCAAACTGTGGTCTAATGATTAAGTTATTGGTCTCATGGTCGAAGGATAGTGGTGCAAATGCCACACTGAACTGTCAGTTTTAGTGTGTGGGCAAGACATTCTATATGTATTTTACTGTACACAGCTTGACATAGTTACTTATTGTGTACTGGTTCTACCCACAAAGTAGGCAGTCTGCAGGAAATGAAATAAGTTGATAACTTGTTTTTCAATTCTCTATGAACAGATAGGTTATAACAAAAACAATGATGAAATTTATACTTAAATTACAGTTCAATATTTATAAGGGGATGGCCATGCCAAGCTTAACAAGCAGATTATGTTACATGTAAAACTTATATTGTTACAGTCAGTTAGGAAATAAGTAGATCAACAGTTTGAATATAGAAGTTTTGATATGATTTATTTACCTGTAAAATCAATAGTCATGCTGAAATAATTGTCTCATCAAATATGTGATAATATATTTCCTTATTTACAAATACAATGTTTTACATGGCAACACTTCAGCACATTATTAACATTAAATTTAACAAAAAGTAAATAGAAATTATTTTTTTATCTTATGAAAATACAATATAAGCATGATGCTATGTAAAAAAATTGTTGCAATACTTCGGACCACATTGTATTGTATATTCACGCCCGATGACAGTGACAGTCTCCTGGATCAGTTTACTTAACATTTATTTAACTAGTTTAATAGTTTTACGGATGCGGAAGGCATACACGCATTAACATATTGTCATACCTCTCGCATTCAAGCTCTCTCATTTAAACTCCCATTATTTTACACTTGTCACAGGACATGTTTATGCTTTGAACTGTGGTGTAATCAAATGTTTTAGCTCACCTGAGCACAACGTGCTCAAGGGGAGCATTAGTGATACCGCTCCGTCCGTTGTCCGTCGTCAACATTTAGCTTGTGAACACACTACAGGCCACAGTTTTTATCCAATCTTCATCAAACTTGGCCAGAATGTTTGTCTGCATGAAATCTTGGATGAGTTCGTTATTGGGTCACCTGGGGTCAAAAAATAGGTCACTAGGTCAAATTTAAGAAAAAACTTATGAACACACTAGAGGCCACATTTTTAGCCCAATCTTCACCAAACTTGGTCAGAATGTTTGTCTGCATGAAATCTTGGATCACTTCATAACTGGGTCACGTGGGGTCAAAAAGTAGGTCACTATGTCAAATCTTAGAAAAACCTTGTGAACACACTAGAAGCCACATTTGTAGCCCAATCTTCATCAAACTTGGTCAGAATGTTTGTCTGCATAAAATCTTGGATGAGTTCGTACCTGGGTCAGGTGGGATCAAAAAGAAGGTCACTAGATCAAATCTTAGAAAAAGCTTGTGAACACTCTAGAGACCATATTTATAGCCCAATCTTCACCAAACTTGGTCAGAATGTTTGTCTGCATGAAATCTTGGATGAGTTCGTAACTGGGTCACGTGGGATCAAAAAGTAGGTCACTAGGTCAAATCTTAGAAAAACCTTGTGAACACACTAGAGAACACATTTATCGCCCAATCTTCACCAAACTTGGTCAGAATGTTTGTCTGCATAAAATCTTGGATGAGTTTGTAACTGGGTCACGTGGGATCAAAAAGTAGGTCACTAGGTCAAATCTTAGAAAAACCTTGTGAACACACTAGAGGCCACATTTATTGCCCAATCTTTATCAACCTTAGTCAGAATGTTTGTCTGCATGAAATCTTGGATGAATATATTATTGGGACACGTGGGGTCAAAAAGTAGGTCACTAGGTCACATTTTAGAAAAACCTTGTGAAAACACTTAAAGGCCACAGTGATGGCCTAATCTTCACCAAACTTGGCTAGAATGTTTGCCAGTATGAAATCTTACATATGTTTTGAAGTGGGTCATGTGGATTCAGTAGGTTACCTGGTAAAATTCTAGAAAAATGTTATCAACCCAGTGGCCACACTAATGGTCCAATCTTTGATTTTATATCCAATCTAAATTACAACATTTACGATACATTTGTGACATTAAGTCATTATTAGCAAAGATAGATTTACAACACAGTAATGGCCGATAGTGCAGATTACATTTTGATTACAACACAGTAATGGCTGATAGTGCAGAGTACGTTATTATTACAACACAGTAATGGCTGATAGTGCAGAGTACGTTATTATTACAACACAGTAATGGCCGATAGTGCAGAGTACGTTATTATTACAACACAGTAATGGCCGATTGTGCAGAGTACATTATGATAACAACACAGTTAAGGTTGAATAGCGCAGTGTACATTACATGTATGATAACAACACAGTTAAGGTTGAATAGCGCAATGTACATTATGATAACAACACAGTTAAGGTTGAATAGCGCAGTGTACATTATGATAACAACACAGTTAAGGTTGAATAGCGCAGTGTACATTATGATAACAACACAGTTAAGGTTGAATAGCGCAGTGTACATTACGGTCTTTTGGAGTCTTATAATTTTATAAATGATTTGTCCAGTCTAATGGATATTAGCAGTATTGCATTTCAACTTTATACTAGTATATAAGAATTATAAAAATTTCAAATTATTCTGTATGTATTAAAGTTAAATTTTAGGAAAGAAAGAGGTACACATGTGTTGTCTACTTGTCTGGGGTCTTCCTTCACCAAGAAGCTGGACTTTGCTATTATGATCACAATTGGCTGCTGCCATGTATTTAAAAAAAAAAAATGTCTGTTCACATTGTTATCTTTCTTTGCATTGTAGAGAGCTGCAGCAGAACCATCATTAGCCAAAGATGTGCTGTCTCCCCAGTTTCCTTGGCAAGAGGCATTATCTCCAGCTGGTGAGAAAGGAGCATGCCATCTCCACTTCCCACCAAACACATCTGTATTTTCACCACCAATCAGAGAGGGCAGCCTGTTCAACACCAATGTACAGTTAGTTCATTCAGATCTGCATCTTAATGTCCATTCCTCACATTCCATGTACAGAGACAGTCTTTTTTCCAGTAAACATGTGCAGTCAAATGTCTCTTCACCGCGATACAGAGAGAGGGACATGTCCAATAACCTTGAACAATCAACTCATTCAAATCTGCAACCAAATATCTGTTCGCCGCAATGCAAAGAGAAGACCTTTGCAAAGACCAGTGTACGGTCTTCTTTTTCAGATGAACTGCATGAGGAAATAACACCTCGAAGGCAATGTGTTCATTCTCTGAATGGCCACATTAGTCCTAGGGAAAGTCGCATTCATGCCCAAAAAGAGTCAAGAAACGTGGTACATTCCAAAAGAAACAAATTAAGTTCAGTTATTATCGATGACGATAAAAATAACAATAATGAAAAGACAAAGTTTGCTACTAAATGTAATAAAAAATCTTCAAAGACTTGTATTTTGGGACGGATCTCAAAGCTTTTGGAAACAGGGGCTGCCAGTACAATACTAAAACAAGAAAGTCAGAAAAGGGATGCTGTAAGTAAAACAGTAAATCTAAGAACAGCTAATGGGAATTGTTTAAAACCGTATGCAAAATCTTTGCCGAAAATTCCAAAGAAAGTTAAAGTTTCACCAGTCAAATCACCAGGAGATGGTCAAACACAAAATCTAGCTTCAGACACCGTTAAGAAGAATTTGGCTTTAACAAGTCTTAAAAGCAGCAGTAGGGAAAACACTAGTGGTTCCATAAAGCTTAGTGCCTTAGTTAAACAGATTGAAAAGTCTAAATCACAAGCATTGAAAATGGAGCAGAAGGGTAAAAACAGTGGACAAGATCTACGAGCAAGTATCTCTAAAAAACGGAAGAATTCAGAATTGGCTGTTATAGACTTGACTGATGATCAGAGAACTGTGATTAAGGTATCACAAGCAATTAAGCCACCTGATAGATTTGTTGAAGTTAGGGGTGAAAATCTCAGAAGTAAAACAATTCAGCCGAGACAAAAGAAACAAAAAACTTGTGTTAATAAGGTGAAAGATGCATTTTCAATACACAAGGAGGAAATGGACAAAAACCTAAGAGTGAATGCACAAGTGACATTAGAACCTGATGTAGAAGAGACTCATAGAGGTTATAGTCAGAACCTGTTTGGTTGGGACAGTATCCATGTAGTACAGTCTGGAGATGCTGACAAAAAATCTGTGCCTGTGTTTGCCCATCTGTCAACTTCAATGGAGAAACTCACACAAAGAGGTAAAGTCATAATGTTTGACCCATTCTTGCCAAGGTTTATTATCTTTCACCATTTACAAATGAACATCAAGATCTTTAAGATTGTGCTCAACATAAGGTTTAACTGTGGTCTGTATTATAAAAAAATACACAGAAAGTAATGAACATAAAATACATTTGATTATTTTTTAATTAAAATCCATTTGCACAACTCTTGAAACTGCTGTTTTATCTTAATTTTTGTATTGTGGCCTCACTGATGAAATTTACTGCATGTATGATCTCTACAAATTTACAATGGAACTTTCAATTATATCATGAATATTCTTTGGTAACAAATTCCCTCAATGTAAATTCCTTAAATATGAGCTCCCCTTCTCTGGATATGAAATGATAAGATTCATTTGATATATGCATAAATAAGTCTGATGTGTAATGACTAGCCAGGTCAGATCTAGTCATCTGGCATTAATAGCAAATATGTGCATACAATACTCCGAACAGAATGCAGAAATCCTCGAACTGTCATTTTGTTGCTCATTTTTTTCACATATTTACTTCTTTTTCATGAATACAAGATGTGCATTTAACACCTTTGTCATTGTTACCTCTTCACTGCATGCAGGGGAATAATATGCAGCTGTTTATATACTAGTTTTTATAATGTGTATACTATTTGGGTTTGCCCAATACCTAGGTACTGCCCCAATAGATCTGTGGTATTATGTTTGCTTGGAATATGTGCATACTTAACTGTAGTTCTCCAGGTTATATAACTGTTGTATATGCATAGGATGGCCTGGTCAGTTAAAGCCATCAGATATCACCAGCCGGGAGATTATCTTGATGGATATTGATGAGGCTGCCATGGATCTACCAGAGGGTGAAGAAGATGATACACACAAAGAGGAGGATATGGAGGTCGTCATGACAGAGGTCAGACAAGAGGTCAAGGCAAAACTAGGCCAAGGTCAACTAGGGTCAGCAGACATGATCTCAGATGAAGAGCTTCACCCTGACTCCAGTGATCAGGTAGATAAGTTTTTTGGAGAATACTGTGATAATTTACCACTGATGAATAAAAAAGAGATCAGAAAAATGCAGTGGGCATAATTTTAATTCTTTTACTGTGATTGTAAAGAAGTCTTCTTCTGCTCTAATATTTGTGAAGTTATAAGACAGAATTGTTAAAATACATTCTTTTCATTATTCATAATCTCTGTGGAGTAGAGACATTAGGATTTTTTTATGTCTATTTGTTTAGTGGCTATTTGTTCAATATTTCTTGATAGGCTGAGATATGATACAAATTTCTACCTTGACAAGAATTTCTATCAGACTTACACTCAGATATATTAATATCTTAAATAAGAAAAACAATTGTGCAGTTGAATGATTCAAGAGTAGTCTAGGTACTTGAGATCATGTTATTTATGTCACATGTTGTGTTTTTATATTTTTCAATACTTATAAACTGCAAAAATTCATTCTTTGTGGCTTTCTTTCTGGAAGTGTTATATTTGTAATTGTTTCCATTTACTAGATTTTTTCTTGTTGTTTGAAATCTTGTTATATGTGTAACAACTAGCGATGTCAATGAGTACTCGAGTACTCAATCTGAAGATTGTACTAATATTAAAATCACTATTTGAGTACTCTTTAAAATGGGGAAGTAGTATTAAATTGACATTCTTAAAATAACCAGATATAACAACAACAAACAAAAGCAGTGTTCTCCATAAACTAGACCCTAGCCAATTGCTGCCAGCAGCATGACCCAGTTCCTGACATCCACATGATTGCCTTATTGTGGATGCTCAATATACTGTTCCAGCAGGCACCCCATTGTCTGTCACTTAATAAACTACATGTCTGGTCACTTCTTTGCTAATTAGTCCCTGTCAACTTAGTCAGCCCCCATTTCTCTGTGCAGTTTGGGATATGTTAATTATACGTTGATTGACATGTCTCAGCACCGCCCATGAATTGTTCTGATTGGCTGGTAAAAAATTAATCACCTACTGATTGGTCATTACACTGATCTCTTATCGGACTGAAACACATTCAGCAACTTTTGCTTCCTATATAACGTAAGGTGAAAGGCGAGGGTAAATAAATCCAATAGACTGATCTGCAACTGTTATTTCACTGCTATTGTAGGTTTTCACCACACCACACTATTCTGATTTTATAAGAGTGAATGGAAACACAAACACTCTTTGTTTAGTGGCGGTGGAAGTTGCACAAAATTACAATGACATAATTTGTATATGCATTTGTTTAAATATTCATCATAAATATTTCAAGTTTCAAATGCATTTTAAACAATATGTTCTTGATGAGTTCACATTTTACCAATATTTAAAACCATTTTCTATTTTATACATTATCATTTTCTGATCAGCACATGCGCAATGTTGTTTACATGGCAGTGTCACCTGACTCCAATGTTTCTCCATATGTGTATAGATTGGAAAGTAAGAAGTGGGCTTTTCATTACAAATTACTCCACCAATAGAGTTGCTAAATGTATTCAAAATAAATATAACATATATAGCTAGTGCAAGGGATATAACTGTATTTAGTTATTTTATATATATTCCCATAAGAAACTAGAAAAAATGGAGTTAAAACTACAAGAAATGACAGAGTGACTCGAGTACTCAGAAAAATGACCGAGTACTCAAGTACTGATTTAAGTGCTCATTGACATCCCCAGTAACAACTTTTAAATTGAAATTTTATAAGTGTCAAAGTGTTTTATGTTAGGAATTTTATTATTTTGCTTATTTGTTTAGAAAACTTTTGCTAGACTTACATTCAAAAACAATTGAATTAAACAATTTTATCTGTCTTGTATAATATTGAATTGTATTTTGTTTCAGACACTTGTCATCATTATTGACACCAATATACTGATGAGCAACATCTCATTTCTGGCAGATTTGAAGGATAGGGATATTGAAGGTATGTTTATTCACATACCTAGCTTGGAGGAATTATTTTTGCAACTTCTATCCTGATCAGATAAGTTGATTTTTTCAGCAGTAAGGTCAACTAAAGTATGGTTGAGTACATTTCAGGTTTGAACTTTTGCTAAGTGTAATATGTACCAGCAGTTAACAGTGCTGAAAGCTTGCAAATTTCTTCTTTTTAAGACCATTTGCATATTGTTATTGCAATATCTCAGTCTTAGTTACTCAGATTTTATTGTTTTACTACTGCATGTCATACTTTCTATGTCTCACATTTAGTTTCTTGGACTTGCTGTTATTGTTTATTGCATGCATTTTATTTTATCCAAATGCCTTGATATTTAATACTGAAAACAAATACCAGTCACCTCATTCAGGTCCTGACATGATTTTTTCTGAAAAGTCTACAGTTTACTTTAAAAAGATGCTGTTGGTAATTACAATAAAGCTTCTTTTTCTTTTACATAATTTTCAAAAAATATTTAGCATGTTGATTTTTTTTATATATTTGACAATTGGAGATATTTCTATAATTGGATTTAAGCTTGCTACCAACTGGGAAAATAAATATTCACTACTGATACTGATAAAAGGTTGGAGACATTTTAATTATATTTTAATTGGCTTATAAGGCAAATGAAACCATCAACATTGATAGAAGATTTAGACGCTGCTTTGGTTTAGATTTTATCATACAATTGCATATACTTGCCATTACTTACTTTTTTTAAATATTATATTTCTTCATGTTTATTATCTGGTGATAAGATAAGGCCATTCAGTTATCATGATGCCTGCTATGCTGTGGGTTTCTTAAAAAAAGAAAGATTACATTTTGGAACATTTTCATGCTATCCTATTTTCATGATAATGGTATCTGGAACTGTTAACTACCAAGTGGTGGATTAAAGTGGTGTTAACTGGAAATGTTTCCCAACATCATTTTTACCTGATATCATAGCAAATAAAATTATGCTTTTGGGCAAATTTGTACCCTGCCAGATAAATATAATGAAAAACTCAAAACTTATAGAAATTCAAAAAAATGTTCATGAAAACTTGTGGTAAAAATGCTGTTCAAATATACTCCCTTTAATTTCTGATAAATTTTAAGCTAACTCATAGATTGTTTCTGAAATATAAACCTTGATTTAAACAACAGACTTGCAAATCACATCATATTTTGCCGTTCCAGGGTTTGGTCGGCCATATTTGCTCATTCCCTGGATTGTGTTGCGGGAACTGGATGTTCTGAAGGAAGGTGTAAGACATGGAAAGCCCAGTCTGGTGAGTTAGTATTACTTACCTAACTGTATATTAAGCACTATTAGTAAAACTATGACCTACGGTTGTAATTTTTTTTAGCTCACCTGAGCACAATGTGCTCAAGGGGAGCTTTTGTGATACCGCTTAGTCCGTCGTCCGGCGTCCGGCGTTCGTCGTCAACATTTTACCTTGTGAACACACTAGAGGCCACAATTTTTATCCAATCTTCATCAAACTTGGCCAGAATGTTTGTCTGCATGAAATCTTGGATGAGTTCATTATTGGGTCACCTGGGGACAAAATGTAGGTCACTCGGTCAAATCTTAGAAAAAGCATGTGAACACACTAGAGGCCACATTTATAGCCCAATCTTCACCAAACTTGGCTTGAATGTTTGTCTGCATGAAATCTTGGATGAGTTCGTAAATGGGTCACGAGGGGTCAAAAAGTAGGTCACTAGGTCAAATCTTAGACAAAGCTGGTGAACACACTAGAGGCCACATTTATAGCCCAATCTTCACCGAAACTTGGTCAGAATGTTTGTCTGCATGAAATCTTGGATGAGTTCATAACTGGGTCACGTGGGGTCAAAATGTAGGTCACTAGGTCAAATCTTAGAAAAAGCATGTGAACACACTAGAGGCCACATTTATAGCCCAATCTTCACCGAAACTTGGTCAGAATGTTTGTCCGCATGAAATCTTGGATGAGTTCGTAACTGGGTCACGTGGGGTCAAAAAGTAGGTCCCTAGGTCAAATCTTAGACAAAGCTGGTGAACACACTAGAGGCCACATTTATAGCCCAATCTTCACCAAACTTGGTCAGAATGTTTGTCTGCATGAAATCTTGGATGAGTTCGTAACTGGGTCACGTGGGGTCAAAAAGTAGGTCCCTAGGTCAAATCTTAGAAAAAGCATGTGAACACACTAGAGGCCACATTTATAGCCCAATCTTCACCAAACTTGGTCAGAATGTTTGTCTACATGAAATCCTGGATAAGTTTGTTATTGGGTCATGTTGGGTCAAAAAATAGGTCACTAGGTTACATTTTAGAAAGCACTTGTGAAAACACTTAAGAGGCTACATTGATGGCCCAGTCTTCACCAAACTTGACCAGCATGTTTGCTAGTATGAAATCTTACATATGTTTTGAAGTGAGTCATGTGGATTCAGTAGGTTACTTGGTTAAATTCTAGAAAATCTTATCAACCCAGTGGCCACACTAATGGTCCAATCTTCACCAAAGATTTCTAAAGTAAATAATTCTTAATTACTTGATGCCAGGTTTGAGCCTACTTAAAGTCTGTGTCATCAGGTGAGCGATTAAGGGCCATCATGGCCCTCTTGTTTCTTTTTTCGTTATAAAGAATAATGTAAACTTCTTAACTTTGCTTAAATTTTTATATATATATATATTTTGTATTTATTCTTAGTAATAATAATATATTTACAACATTATGTTTTATCAAGGATTAATTTAAGGAAAATCAACTGACCTGTACTTGAATAAAACCATGCCTTGTCTATGGTTAGTAACTATTTTACAATTTCTATGATTTTCACCAGAGATTTGACTGGTCTGGTGGACCAGTAAAGGTAAGCATTTAATCTGTTGAAATTACAGGACTGGTAGTGCAATCGGCAGAGTGTCAGCTAAAGGTACTGGGTATGAACCCGGGCCCAACATACCAAAGTTTTAAAAAATGGTAATGGTCTAGCTCCCTTGCTAATGCTCAAGCAAATATAAGGTTAGTTCCACAACTGGTTGGCTTGGTGTCAGGAGAATGTGACTGGGTGTGGTATCATGTCATGTGTTCATGGCATGCCATACACAGTGAAGACAGCACTATATCTGCTTCAAATGGACACCATCTCCAGATAACTAAAATACTGTTGGTGGGATGATAAATCCAACAAATTTCAGGTTGTTCTAGCAACATTGTGGTAATTTATATAGAACAAAGATTGCAAAAGGCATGGTTCTGAAGATCTGTTTGACTGATCCAGTAATTTTACAGATCAAAGTTTGACTGTATGAGGTAAATAAATGCTGTATTTTTATGCCCCGGCATCTAGTAATTGAACCGTCCATCCGTCCTGTTAACCTTTAATGGCAAGTTGTATATTTCTCAGTTTCCTGACAAGTTACATAACACTGGCTTCCTTATTTCTTGTTTCGTCTCCTCTTTTTGTTCGAAGAATTTATGGTTAACCTGTTTTGGCAAGTTTGATATTTCTCAGTTTCTACAAAGAGCCCTGGCATGAAAGTTTACACACTTACTTAACAGTGCACAGGTCATGACCCTGACAAGTTACATAACTTTGGACACCCATATTTCTTGATTTATCTCACCTTTTTGTACTCAGAGATTATGGTTAATTTGTATCACGACAAACTATGCTACTGGGGTCATACATGTTTTCTGAACAGCGTCTTGTTTCTGTTAAAAATTGGTTAAGTAATTATTTTGATATTGCAAATACACAAATAACATGAATTGTAATGATAATAATGAGCATCCATGGACTAGCAGTTGAACTCTGGAATAGACTGTCCTGAGCCCCAGACCAACCATGAGATGTCCTTGAGCAACAGAATTCAACACACATTGCTCCGGGTTGTTAATAGCTGAGCAGTATTTGAAACAATAATATTTCCTGAAGAATTAATTGCGGCAGTGAACATATTATAGTTTTTCCATTGTATATATTTATATTTTAAACTGACACAATTCACTTTACAGACTAAAGCCACCCAAACCAAAGCTCGAGCTGGAATCAACTTTCTGAAAACACTGTTAGTGAAGAGACATCCACGGATACTTACTCAGACTCCCAGACAGGTCAGTCTTTTACTTGCAGGCTTTTGTACGAGCATTTTCCAGGTATAAGATAAAGGAAACACCGTCTCTGGATTATTAAAGGTATTACACACGATTAAATAACAAGAAAAAAACAATGACAGCAATGTATAGCTCTCATAGTTCTTCCTACCAGAATCCCGGATAGATCAGCCATACTAATGGTTTATCGTTAGGAATTTGGAGGACAAATAGTCTTTAAAAGTTTACCACACTGGAAAAATGAAGAAAGAAAATGATGTGTAGCACTGCTGATACAGAGGCACCCTAAAGTGTTTACTTGTTGTTTTGGGAGAAAAGTTCATTGTAACACCATCTATTGATGTTCAAAAGTTTGCCACTCCTGAAAACCTATGTTTGTATTGAAGAGGTGTCCTAAAGTTCTTTGTCAGTAATGTCTTACTTGTGGTCGATCATTAGTCATTATGCCATGTGACATTTAAATAAATACATCATTTAGTGTTGTTAAAAGTGCTTTAATGAACTCTCATAATTTCTATGTTACATTATTTTTTTTATATTAAGAAATTTATATATTATTTTTTCATATTTACAAATTTCTATATTAATTTTATTTTTATTTCCTGTTCATAATCTTCTTTCTATAATTTTCTTTATATTATTATTTATTTATGTTTATACATTTCTATTTTGTATTTTTATTTCATCTTTATTAACTATAAATATTATATTATAGTTTAAATTTTCTCTATTTTACTAATGCAGTAGTTCATGTTTATAAATGTCGATATTATATTCCTATTTCATTTTTATAAATTTCTATTTTTTATTTTTTATTTTATTTTTATAAATGTCCATGTTATATTTTTTTTTATTTCATAAATTCTATATTATATTTTTATTTTCGTTAATAAGTTTTCCTATTATATTCTTCAGGCAGAGGAGGCATCAAAGGAGTTTGAATCAGTCAGTAATGATGAAACAATCTTGCAGGCCTGTCTGTATACTCAGAAAATATGTAAGCATAATTGGTTTCGTTCTTGTGTTTTTTCCATGCAAAACATTTCAATATGTATATTTAATATTTGTAACACACTAAAAAATAATACATGTATCAACCTTTGAAATGTTTTTGTTGTCGGCATGCTGTAATAGACATGTAATGGAAATAACTAAGAGTAACAACACTGCTTTGTCATCAGCTTTGGTTAATATTGTGGCAACATTCAGTAAATAATTTGTGCCTATGATGTGTAGGAGATAGTCTCTCACAGACAAAATTCCTTGCATTCATTCTAGCACAGGCAGACAAAATCTCTCCCATCATTTTTTTTTCAAAATGGATGAATTAATGTAGCTAGATTTTCATGAGAAAAAATCCTGCCTTATAGTGAATATATCATAAGTCTTTACCGTGCAATCCAAAACAAAAATGCTGCGAAATATTATTTATTTGCAAGAGGGATTTTATTGGCCTTGGAAAATTTATTGGAGGAATTTTCTTGCCTATACTAAAACAAACAAAGGGATTCTGTCCAGTTGGGATTTTGTTTGAAATGTGGCTGAATGCATAACTAAAGAATAATGAAAATATATCCAATTAATGTATCCTTTTAAATGCTATTCATAGTGAATAGGTGCATGTCCTATGGAAATTTCAATTAATATGAATAAATATCTGCACAAGTGGAATTCTGTGCATGACAAAGAGATTTTGAAAGCCAATTTGCCAATGGACATGTGGAAAACAATGGATTTCCATTCCCCTGGCTGTAGTCAAGCCAAAAATGACCTTTTCGTTGTATGCTTTTCCCATTTACAATGGAGTTTTTCCAAAGGAGAAAAAGTAAGAAATAGTAAAGTCATTAAAACAGGGATAATAAAATTTTTAAAACATGAAAAATAAAAGAAAAAGAATTTGTGATGTAAATAGTAGACCTATGTTTTGCATTTTTAATACAGTATACATAGCTATACCATATGTATCTTAAGTTACTGTCAAGTTGTCGGCTATATTTCTTGCATTTTCTCTTTTTTCATGTAGTATAAATGTTTAAAATTTTTGTTGAAGGACTTAAGATTATAGATCAAATGCTGTTTGTTTCACTTTTTAGATCCCCAATCCAGGACGGTACTGTTGACGAATGACAACAATTTATTTCTCAAGTCACATGCATCTGGTGTTAACGCATTCAATGTCACAGTAAGTTCTGGTCTATTATCTTATTCTACATTCTTGGTTTTGCTTTGGAAATTTTAGCTTCACTTTTCAAATTGTTGTTGTCTTGAACCTCTTGTAAGCTTCAGCATTCATTAACACGTTAAGGTCCCATTTCTCAAAAAAGGTAAAAAAACAACTGTCAGCTCTTGCTATGCTAGTTCTCTTTCAAAATCCGTTTCAACAGAGCAGGTCACTTTAAAATTCATTTTAGCACGGTTATGCAGCTTTTTCAGCTAAGATGTTTCTGTATTAAGCCTTTTGTTCAGGTTAGTAACAGCTAACATTATACTATCCAGCACTGAGGAAAGTGGAGCATACTGTCTATGGACAGCTCTTGTTTATACACTGCACTGACAGGATAATAGTGGAGAAACACCATATTTAACTCCTAACACGCCACAGATCAACTGGAAGACCTTGCCACTTGAATGTTTTTGTGCAGATTAAGACTTAACCTATGCAGCGAGAGGCTTAGGCACCACAAGTAATGACACAGCTCTGCAACGGATGCCCCAAAGTCTGGATTTAAGATTTACAATATCTTATTAAACATTGTTGGTTCTTAATTAATTATGGTTTTACTGATGGATGGATAGCAGTCGACTACAAAAACTCATCGCTAGTTTAAACAAAAACTAAAAATGTGTTGTTGTTTTTTCTGGTAGAGGTTATTATCAAACAGAAAGAAATATAGATAAAGTGAAATGGTTGTGGTTATTTAATGCAAAAGTAGGTTTGAAAATCTGTTATAAGCTGTGAGGGTTATTTTCAGATACTGAAGGGTAACACAGTTATTTACAGCAATGTTAAGAGATATACATGCTGCCCCCAACTTTACAGTTGTTCTAATGAAATAAATAAAATTGTACTTGTTGACTTTAAACTAATGGCTATTTATTCTTATTTGTCAAAAATACAACAAAATTTATTGTAATTGGACAAAACAACAACATAAAAGTGTCTTTATGTTCATACAGGATTTTGCTGTGGAATTCAAAACTGTCACATCAAAAGACAAAAACAGCTGTTTCAGCAGACGGTCATCCATTGGGAACCAAACGAGTCTAGTGTCAAGCCAGGCCCAGACACCTATCAATCATCCTGTCTCTCCAGAATGTGAGAACCAGTTGAATGCATCCCAGATTCATTGTCCAGAAGTGAAGCCAGGTACCAGCAATATGATGGTTACTGAGATGTCATCAATTCCAAGCCCTGCCCCTTCAGAAGATGGTTGTCTAGCTGACAAATTGTTAAATGAAGAGCATAGTGATTCATTGGAATCTCTGGTGAGTTGTTTTTGTGTTGAGCTATTTGCCTTGTTCATTCATAACTAGTACAGGGGTTGGTTAGTGCTGATGTCAGCCTGTGTGCATATAGACTTACTTTTCCATGCAGTAACTTAAAACAGAATTGTGTGCAGAAGAACCACAATGCTAGCCCAAAGGTCAAGGGTAATATGTAGATGTAAAATAGTTAGTGCTTCTGACTTGCTATCTTAAGCATTAGGGATAAGTATTTGCTTTATTGAGATAATGGATGAATTTATTGCAAACTTGTCAGGGAAGATTTTATTTAAAAGGTATCTTTGTAAGATTACAAAGAAATTGTATGCTGATCAGTAAAAATACTTAGATCAATGCTGAAAAGAAAGGATTTTTTTTTTGTACATGGCATGAAAAGCATTTGATGGATTGCTACTAGGTAAAAAAAAGCTGTTTGTTTTATTAAGCCATTTAAGGTTATATTATGAAGACTAAAAACATCTTTTGCTTAGTTGTTTATTTTTCATTTTCAAGGAAAATGCAAGAATGGACACTTTTTACTGTTTCTATAGCCCAATTCCTGAGTCAAACCTACCAGTTTGACTAACCTGGAGTAATGCCTGGTACATAGTTGTACTCATTGACTTAACATTTCCTGTAATTTATGGGATTGTTGGTTCATATCCACTAGTCTAAAATGTCATTTGATTATCTTAAACAAAGACTGACTGATGGTTTATACTAGTGAATTGTATTAAAGGGTCATGCATGTAACAATGCTGATAGTACAGGTCATGTCATTAAAAATATTTGTTGTTTTTTCTTCACTTAAACTTAGAAATGTATTTAGTTTTTACTTAACAATTACCCTGTTTGCCTTTGTCTAGAGGTAGATTAAATTTAAATATGTAAGGAAATTTTGATAGGACCTTTTCTTATTTACCTATCATTTATTCTAAGAATATTCCTTAAACCATCAGGAATCTTTCAAAATTAAAGAAACTTTCAAAGTTTAAATGAGCAAAAATAATTAAGATTCGTGTTAGATATGTCCCCAGTTGTATATTTGGTTATCAAATGTTTTGTCAACAAGTTTACTGGTGCTGTTCCTGTTCATGATGTTTGGATGGTGTTTTAGGTGGAAGATATGTACTGTAAGCTGAGAACAGTTATAACAGAGTCGTTTGGGAAAGTTCTCGAGGCAGAGATGAAGGAGGCATTTGATGATCTCTGGTATGTATCATACAAATCTTGGTGCTTTCTTAGTGACTTTTATTGTGCTATAAAATGACTTTTGTTTGACATAATTGAGTGTTATAGTTTGATTCATCACAATAAAAACTTTTGTAACATTAAAAAATAAATATTTTTTGATGAATGATGTGACCAGTTGATGTTTCTGTAGTAGTGCCTTCATTCTTATTATTTATCTTGTTATCTGAGGGATTGTGATTTGATTAAACACAATGTTTCAGACTTTGATAATATGATTTCCAGGAAGACAGTTGTGTTCAGGAAGCCTCCATGGACCCTCAGGGATGTGTTGGACTGTTGGAAAAAGTAACTTTAATTTTTAACATTTGGTTTTAATCCTTGACCTCTCTAGTATGGATTGATCAGGCTCAGGATGATAGTGTAGATTTATATGCATTTTATGTTTTGAGCCCATAACTTTCTACTTTTGTTAATAACCTGTAAAAATCACATTTGCAAGCAGGGGTCAAACCTCATCAATTATTATTAAGATCTGTTAATAGATGCTTTGGTTCTTTCACTTTATTTTCTCATCTGTCCAGTTGAAGGTTTAGGGAGAAGCAGTATGGCAAGTTTATATACTTACTTATATTTACTTTGTTGAGCAGAATAACAACTTACCTTTGGGTCATGTGCAGAAGTCATCTAGCTGATCTGTAGTGTGCTGATTATTTTATTGTGATAAATGTATAGGTATTTCCTTCACCAAGAATAGCTGAATGTTGGCTAAATGACCATAATTATGTCAGTGCATGGTATAACACAAAAATCACATCTGGGATCATTTCTTGGTAAACTAGTGTTTTAGCTAACTTATTCCATTCATTTCAATTTTTTGTGGTTTATCTTATGAAGCCTCTGATGTTTCCCTTCCACAGACACTGGATTGCTGTGTTTGGTATAGTCTTCAACAGAAACCTCAGCTACAATGTAGAGAATCTCCGTCAGGCTTTCTTCTATCACAGAGGTAAGTTTTCTCTATAGCACCATGTTTGTGGGTACAGGTATACTAGAGTAGCACCAACAGTGTTTGTTGGTACAGGTATACTAGAGTAGCACCAACAGTGTTTGTGGGTACAGGTATACTAGAGTAGCAACAACAGGGTTCGTGGGTACAGGTATACTAGAGTAGCACCAACAGTGTTTGTGGGTACAGGTATACTAGAGTAGCACCAACAGGGTTTGTGGGTACAGGTATACTAGAGTAGCACCAACAGGGTTTGTTGGTACAGATATACTAGAGTAGCAACAACAGTGTTTGTGGGTACTGGTATACTAGAGTAGCACCAACAGTGTTTGTGGGTACAGGTATACTAGAGTAGCACCAACAGGGTTTGTTGGTACAGATATACTAGAGTAGCAACAACAGTGTTTGTGGGTACTGGTATACTAGAGTAGCAACAACAGTGATTGTGGGTACAGATATACTAGAGTAGCACCAACAGTGTTTGTTGGTACAGATATACTAGAGTAGCAACAACAGTGTTTGTGGGTACAGGTATACTAGAGTAGCACCAACAGTGTTTGTTGGTACAGATATAATAGAGTAGCACCAACAGTGTTTGTTGGTACAGATATAATAGAGTAGCACCAACAGTGTTTGTGGGTACAGGTATACTAGAGTAGCACCAACAGGGTTTGTTGGTACAGATATAATAGAGTAGCACCAACAGTGTTTGTTGGTACAGATATACTAGAGTAGCAACAACAGTGTTTGTGGGTACGGGTTTACTAGAGTAGCAACAACAGTGTTTGTGGGTACAGATATACTAGAGTAGCAACAACAGTGTTTGTTGGTACAGATATACTAGAGTAGCAACAACAGTGTTTGTGGGTACAGGTGTACTAGAGTAGCAACAACAGTGTTTGTGGGTACAGGTATACAAGAGTAGCACCAACAGTGTTTGTGGGTACAGGTATACTAGAGTAGCACCAACAGTGTTTGTGGGTACAGGTATACTAGAGTAGCACCAACAGTGTTTGTGGGTACAGGTATACTAGAGTAGCACCAACAGGGTTTGTTGGTACAGATATACTAGAGTAGCAACAACAGTGTTTGTGGGTACTGGTATACTAGAGTAGCAACAACAGTGATTGTGGGTACAGATATACTAGAGTAGCACCAACAGTGTTTGTTGGTACAGATATACTAGAGTAGCAACAACAGTGTTTGTGGGTACAGGTATACTAGAGTAGCACCAACAGTGTTTGTTGGTACAGATATAATAGAGTAGCACCAACAGTGTTTGTTGGTACAGATATAATAGAGTAGCACCAACAGTGTTTGTGGGTACAGGTATACTAGAGTAGCACCAACAGGGTTTGTTGGTACAGATATAATAGAGTAGCACCAACAGTGTTTGTTGGTACAGATATACTAGAGTAGCAACAACAGTGTTTGTGGGTACGGGTTTACTAGAGTAGCAACAACAGTGTTTGTGGGTACAGATATACTAGAGTAGCAACAACAGTGTTTGTTGGTACAGATATACTAGAGTAGCAACAACAGTGTTTGTGGGTACAGGTGTACTAGAGTACCAACAACAGTGTTTGTGGGTACAGGTATACAAGAGTAGCACCAACAGTGTTTGTGGGTACAGGTATACTAGAGTAGCACCAACAGTGTTTGTGGGTACAGGTATACTAGAGTAGCACCAACAGGGTTTGTGGGTACATGTATACTAGAGTAGCAACAACAGTGTTTTTGGGTACTGATATACTAGAGTAGCACCAACAGTGTTTGTTGGTACATATATACTAGAGTAGCACCAACAGTGTTTGTTGGTACAGGTATACTAGAGTAGCACCAACGGTGTTTGTGGGTACAGGTATTCTAGATTAGCAACAACCGTGTTTGTGGGTACAGGTATACTAGAGTAGCAACAACAGTGTTTGTGGGTACAGGTATACTAGAGTAGCAACAACCGTGTTTGTTGGTACAGATATACTAGAGTAGCAACAACAGTGTTTGTGGGTACAGGTATACTAGAGTAGCAACAACAGTGTTTGTGGGTACAGGTATACTAGAGTAGCACCAGCTGTGTTTGTGGGTACAGGTATACTAGAGTAGCACCAGCAGTGTTTGTGGGTACTGATATACTGGACTTATATTGTCAGTCTGTCTGTCTGTCAGTGCATCAACACAATTATGTCTGGGCATTTTCTCCTACAGCTTTGCATCAATTTTTACTATTTGCTTTATTAACACAGTAACCTGTACAACTGCTTTTTGTACCAATTAGATGACAAAGGAATGCCCTTTTAACAGTATTTCAGACAATATAACAGAGAGATTTACAGAGAGCAAGAGGGTATTTCTTACCTAGTGGCTCTTGGAAGCCAGATCTAGCTAAATAAATATTTTTGTTTTGGGGCAAGACTGTTTATTATGTATTGTTCCAGTTAGTTACTAACTATATACTGGTTTTACCCAGGAAGTATGCAGACTTGATGGTTAAGTTGAATATACTTGTTTCCCAATAACTTTAAACAAGTATAAACTGACCATTATAGTGCTTTAATGTTTTGAGTTAATAACTAGTAGTTAATTACAAAACTCTTGCAAGAATGGCAATTTGTACATCTGTAAGAAAGTATATATTTTTTTATCTAGGTGTAACTCTAGAACTGGTTAAGGACATCAGTGAAAATTCCTTGGAAATCCTACAGGAGTGTGTACGGAAACGATCTGCCAAGTAAGTGTGATGTTCTTGATTAGTGGTGTCTGTTGATGAGTGTTTTAAGTTTTTAACTCAAAATCAGATAGTTATTTGATCAGTACGTGCCCTGTAGGTTAATAGTAATGTCTTCCTTCAAAATACAAAAGTACGTAGAAATTTTAAAACTAATTTCAATTCCATTATATATGCATTATAAAACAAAGTGTACATCTTCTTTTTCCTCCTCTTCTCCGTATTCTTTTTCTTTCTTCAATATTCTTCTGATTTTTCATCTTCTTTTTATGAGTCTAAGTATTATTAAAAGTAGTATTTTTCTTCTTCTTCTTCTTCTTCTTATTATTATTATAATATATATCACCAGGTATGACCAATCTGTACACCAGAACAAGGAATGTGTGACACAAATATTTGAGCTGGCAAACAGGCTCTTTCTACAGCTAGACAAGGCAGAAACATTCCCAAGCCTTGAGGAGTACCTTAAATCAACATCAAAGGTATTCAGTTTGTTATTTTTTTATACTTAGAAATAATATTAGCGATAAGTAAAGAGGCATAACTTATTGTTTCGGACAAGAAGATATTCAAAGTTTTACTATATAGCTATATATTAAAGAAGGGCCTTGTCCTTGTGGTCTTATATATATCAAATATCAAGGCTATAGGTCTTGTAGTTTCAAACAAGAAGATTATAGAGATTTTCTGTGTAGCTATGTATATATAAAATACCTACAGCAGCGTCGGCGGAGTAGGTTGAATGATAGTAGTTTGAATGATATTAACATAATAAGGAGGAAAAGGTTGAATGATATTGACATAATAAGGTGCAGTAGGTTGAATGATATTGACATAACAAGGAGGAGAAGGTTGAATGATATTGACATAATAAGGTGCAGTAGGTTGAATGATATTGACATAATAAGGCGCAGTAGGTTGGATGATATTGACATAACAAGGAGGAGAAGGTTGAATGATATTGACATAATAAGGTGCAGTAGGTTGAATGATATTGACATAATAAGGCGCAGTAGGTTGAATGACATTGACATAATAAGGCGCAGTAGGTTGAATGATATTGACATAACAAGGCACAGTAGGTTGAATAATATTGACATAATAAGGCGCAGTAGGTTGAATGATATTGACATAACAAGGCGCAGTAGGTTGAATGATATTCACATAATAAGGTGCAGTAGGTTGAATGATATTGACATAATAAGGTGCAGTAGGTTGAATGATATTGACATAGTAAGGCAGAGTAGGTTGAATGATATTGACATAATAAGGAGGAGAAGGTTGAATGATATTGACATAATAAGGTGCAGTAGGTTGAATGATATTGACATAATACGGTGCAGTAGGTTGAATGATATTGACATAATAAGGCAGAGTAGGTTGAATGATATTGACATAATAAGGAGGAGAAGGTTGAATGATATTGACATAATAAGGCGCAGAAGGTTGAATGATATTGACATAATAAGGCGCAGTAGGTTGAATGATATTGACATAATAAGGCAGAGTAGGTTGAATGATAGTAGGTCAAATGATATTAACATAACAAGGCGGAGTAGGTTGAATGATAGTAGGTTGAATGATAGTAGGTTGAATGATATTAACATAATAAGATGGAGTAGGTTGAATGATATTGATATAATAAGGCGCAGTAGGTTGAATGATATTGACATAACAAGGAGGAGAATGTTGAATGATATTGACATAATAAGGCACAGTAGGTTGAATGATATTGACATAATAAGGTGCAGTAGGTTGAATGATATTGACATAATAAGGTGGAGTAGGTTGAATGATAGTAGGTTGAATGATATTGACATAATAAGGTGGAGTAGGTTGAATGATATTGACATAATAAGGCACAGTAGGTTGAATGATATTGACATAATCAGGCAGAGTAGGTTGAATGATAGTAGGTTGAATGATATTAACATAATAAGGTGGAGTAGGTTGAAAGATATTAACATAATAAGGAGGAGACAGTTGAATGATATTGACACAATATGGAGGAGATGGTTGAATGATATTGACATAATAAGGAGGAGCAGGTTGAATGATATTAAAGAATAATAAGGAGGTTAAGATGGTTTGGCCACAAAGTCAGAAAAGACAGTTAAAGGCGGGTGGTCTACTCCAGGTTCAAAACCAGGAGGCCAACAAAAAAAAAATATGGGATCAAACTGTGAAAGAGGTTCTGGCTTGGCTTAATCTCTCAACAGCTAATGTAATGGATATAAAAGTTTGAAATAGAGTTATAGGACAAAGCCCCACTAGTTAAATTAGATAATATGATTATGTATTTTTTTATCATTATTATTATTTATATCTGTTTCTTTCATCACCATAATCATCAGCATTTTGAACTGCATATTTTTTCATCTCGCAGAAATCATCATCAAAACAAAGACCTCGATCATCCCCCATCTTACAGGAGGATACTTCAGCAGTCAAGAAAACAGAATCAATAAACAGTCCTCCACCCAAAACCTCAGGAACTGATACTGTGATATGTAATGCTAATGAAAATGTTTGCCAGTCAGATGCATTAAAGGCTGGAGAGGTTTTACAGAACATCTGGCACTTGATACTTAAATACTGGTAAGTACATGTAATAGTTTGTGGAATGTATTATTCATTATTATGTTATGCACTATGTTAATAAGAAGTGTAGGAGAATTTAAATGGAAAGATGTAAATAACATACCCTTATAATTTAAACAATGTATCAAGAGCAAGGACCTTTTACTTTTTTTATTTTTATGTATTTTGATACATAGAAAATAAGAAAATCAACTGCTTAATTGTATAAAAGCCTGTGTTGTAATATAATGTAAGAACATTGGATTGACAAAACTAAAAACAATCTAAGTAACAATGTAGGGGAAAGTGCTTATACCCTTTTTATAATGTAAGTGTATCATTAATCAAAATTGAGCCAGCGTCATCATAACTTGGTTATCAGCATTGATAGAGATATTTTAAACTGCATCATGTGTTGTTCTGTGTTCTTCCATTTTCAGTACCCCTTGTTTCTGTTTTAACCACTGGCTTGGCCAATATGCAGCAGAGCTTAATCCCTAACCAGGGTGACATGCCATAAAGTCTCTGACTGTCTTCAGGTTTTCACTTAATAACTTATTTGAGTCCCACACGTAGTTCCAGTTACTATTTGTCTAAGCCTAATCTGTGCTTCGTATGCTAAGTTTTAATCACTTTTATATATTGTGTATTTCAGCACATATATCTGTGATTCAGTGAGTGGTGAACTAACACCTTGTGTGAGGAAGGAGACTCAGCTAATGCTGGAACTTCTGGTTCCAGCGGCGAAGGATATACGTATTCCATTTGTAGGGTAGGTCACGCAGTGTTAAAAATATGTTCTTTAAAACTTACATGTGCTCAGGTCTGTGAATACAAATAAACAACCATGTACATGTGTGGTTTATTGTCTTAATTCTGGAATCTACATATTCCTTCTAGTTTCCAATATATTGTTTATAGTTGATGTAGAAACTAGTTATTTTCCATTTATATTCGATTCCACTCAAATGCCCTTTTTCTTAAGTATAGCTAGTACTTGAATAGTAACTACCAGGGTCAATGTGCTGTAAATAGTACCTGTTCAAGGACCATTATCTCTTGGTCTGTCTTGGGTTTCAACCGAGACCCTTTGATCCGGAGTTTGCATAACTACAAAACTTTGGGCACTCACACTGCCTATATATTCCTTTCAGGTGGCTGGTGACAAAATAAACCATTAATTACTTATTGAGGTTAAAATTTGTACACATAAATTTATAAATTAGCATGTATTGTGCACTTTATTACAAGGATCTATGAATTCCATGTGTAGGGTAGGTGAAAAATATGTACACAATGAAGTTTGCTGTATTTTTACAACGTTTAATGCACAGATGTGTAGTACTATTGTTAAGTAGGATATGTAGGGTTATATTTGGCAAAATTGGGATGATCACAAATTCTCATGATACATGTATTGGGAATTTTTGCGAAAAATATTGATTTGGGGAATTTTGTTATATATTAGGCATTTTCTTAATATGTCTTTAAATAAAATAACTAAGTAAGAGGATGTACTGAATTTCATTTAAAAACAAAAACAAATACAAAAGCTGTTTTTGGATTAAGATTTTCTCAAAAAAAAATGTTCTGAAAATTTTTGAAAAATTAAATTTTATTTTATTAGGAACATGAACATACAAGCTGTATAACTGATTTAGCATTCTATTATTCTCTGATGGGGTTTGTGTTACAGTCTGCTAGAATTGCCTCTCGAGGAACTCAGCCAACATGAGGTGACCTTTATCCAGTTGGCTCATCAATGCAATCATTTCTTCACAAAGCTAGATGTTAAGGTAAGGTGATTCACTAACATCTCTGTAGAAGTCAGGTCCTTTCATTGATTCGTACAGTTTAAACCTACCTTCTTATAGACAGTTGCAAAACAACTTAAATCAATTTATATTAGGGTGGCAATGGTTACAAAATCAGAATAACTTTTTAGGCATTTGCAGTGTATCGTTATTTTATGTAATTGTCCACTAGATCAATTTTTTGCCATTTAGTCACTAGCAACCTTAACATAGACAATTTTCAATCAGATGGGTGAGGTTAGGGGTATGATATGTATTTTCACATTTAATTGCATCTAGTGGTTCACACCATGACACCTCCATTGCCAGCATGACAATGACTCGTGGATAAGTGGTAGATTTGCGGGCATCACTTCAGCAAGAAATATATCTGTATTTCCTATATTGAATAAATATAAACAATATTCAACATATACCACATATTTTAAATAGGAATGATTACCTGGTTATATGATCTGATACCAGTTAAGCTTCATGGTAAGAGATTAACCAGTTTATCAGTAAACCATTTCCACTTCATCTTTATTGTCCACACAACCTGAATAGATAAATTTCCTTGATCATAACCTAAAGATACTCTTTTTTGGAATGTCTTGCCAGTTTTTTAGTCTTGTTGATGATTTCAGTTCATGTGCACCTTAGGTAGGTTTGAACTTCTTATGACACCATTAAAGTTTGTTAAGCAGTGACTCAAATGGCCTTAATTCGCTAACATACAACATTAGAGCTTCAACTATTGCATTATTTGAATGATCTTTGTGCTCAACTATTCTTGTGTCATTATTTAGCTTTCTAACATAATTTTTGACCTCATATCATCCTATAATAGTCTTAATATATTATCCCATATAACATTATTATGCGTGGGACATTTTATCAAATAGATTTTACAACTGTTGATTGCAGGACTGTCCACACATGGAGACAGTGTTACCTCTACACCTGTTGATACTGTATACTCACCCTAAACACAGGTAGGTTAGGCTTGAATCAATTGCAGTTACAATTGACCACTTGATAGAGCCAGTTTAACCACGCCCCATGAAGGTCAGGGGTCAACTCTGATAAAAATTGAATGTCAGATGTCCAGTGATTATAAAAATTATTTACATTTTTTTCCAGTTTTATCAAAATGCAAGGTAGTGTTAGGCTATAAGTAAAAGCAATAATGAGGTGATTTAAGTATGCTTTGATATAATGAAACCATTTCGGAAATCATAATTTTACCATTTGTTGGAGCTGTCAAATGTAAGCCATTGACCCTGTGGTCTCGCTCTCTGATTGGTTGGGTCCTGGTTAATTGTTTCCTCTGGTGTAGCCATCATTTAAAGCTGTATTGTCAGTTTTGCTTAGATATAGGAGGCATAAAGCAACACCTACACTTCATATGCATTTTAATTATTGATCACTGTTGATCCAAACAGCTTATTGTTTCTGACTGACATGTACACCTGATTATAAACTGCAGCGGCAGTTCAGTAGTAAACTAGTTTGTTGAGCTTAAAATGGTTTAAGATAGATGAAAAATGCTACAATGCTTTTAATATTCTGACAACACAATCCCACAAGACAGTCACAAAATAAAATCTTTAGATTAGTTGTAATATTTTATTCCATTATTAATTGTAACTCAGCAAAAATTTGCTTTTTGAATAAACATTTAAAAAGTACATGTTTCACCAAATGCAACAGTCAGGTCACTATTGATTCCTAGTACTGGAAACGTAATAAAAAAATTCAAACTCATTTAAAATATGATTACTTTTGTAACACTTTATTACTATCCTCCAATGTTAATGTTAAATGTTAAAACAGATAATATCTGCTGTCTATAAACAAATGCAAATTGTAACAACTTTTTTGTGTGTTATGTTATGACCGGTGTCGCTTTATAAGTTTATTTATAAAATGGCACGTTTACTAAACGACGAGATGGTGTAACAGAAAGAACAAGCCAGCAACAAACTAGTACAATGTTTTATTTTAATAAACAATTAAAACTATGGCGTAATAAAACAATAACAAATAAATGAAACAAAATTTCAGGAGGCAAAATAAATGTTATCTTACAGTTTGTTCCTTTAGGAGGTGTCTCTTTAATAGTCCAATTAATAATCCCATGTCAAATAATCCTGAAGAATTTTTGGTAGAATGTCCTTGTAGATAAGCACAGTTGAAATAATCCAAAGGTAGAACAAAACACGAATGCTGTAGAATATAGTAAGTCCACGTAAGTTCCAACACAGAAAGATTTTATATAGAAGCTGCAAGTATTTCCAAACTGTATGTCCAAACTCTTTGTCCAAACGTTTATCCAAACTTCCAAACTTAACTTTAAATCAGCCAACACGCCCTTATATATACCCAAAGAATTTCCAGAACATTCACGAACCCAGAACATTCTCGAAGCCCAGTAAAAAATAAACAAATGAACTTTCTAGCATGATTCTTTTCTTCTAGCAGTTACGCGAATGCTACATTATCAAAACCACAACGGTCAAAAACCTTAACCTGACTAGTGTAACCTTAAACGCTTGTGTACTACTGTACATACATGTAACAGTTAAATAAATCAAACTTAATATTCAAACTTAATTCTATGTTTATTTTGCCCCTGTATCAGAGCTAAGTTGATAATTATGAGATGTATTGCCGGATTGAAAGTAACAAACCTTCATCTGAAGCTCGTTTAATATATTGTATATTGCAGGGAGACACTTCAGGAGTTTGGTGCCAAGCTAGATGAGATGCTGGGCCATCTCTATAGATGTATAGAAATTCTTATGGAAGGCAACTGATGTGAAAGAACAGACCAGTTGCTGTTTTCTTAGGGCAAATTGAAAATAAAATTTGTGGAAGTTCGAATGCTTTAAAAATTCAAAAGTATTTAGTTGTGTTTTTTTTAGCAAAAAAAAGTTATAAAGTTTGAATGACAGAATTTTTGTTGTTTTGTGGGACTGAACTGTGTAATGTTCAAAAATTTTAACCCGTAGCTTTCTACATTTTGTTAAAAACCCATACTAAATTTTCAGGGTTTCTTTAATATTATATATGTTACACGATGAGGCTGATATACTTATTATAGTAAACCTCTTTTGTGAGGAGAGTTTTTTTGTTGTTTATTCAGGGTAGCGTATACCGAGGTTATTGCTGTATAGACATTTTAGTCACAGAATTATTTGCTAGCATGGCATTCCAACTTGCCATTAGATTTTGGTTGATTGAGTCACAGAATTATTTGCTAGCATGGCATTCCAACTTGCCTTTAGATTTTGGTTGATTGAGTCACAGAATTATTTGCTATCTTGGCATTCCAACTTGCCATTAGATTTTGGTTGATTGGGTCACAGAATTATTTGCTATCATGGCATTCCAACTTGCCATTAGATTTTGGTTGATTGAGTCACAGAATTATTTGCTAGCATGGCATTCCAACTTGCCATTAGATTTTGGTTGATTGAGTCACAGAATTATTTGCTAGCATGGCATTCCAACTTGCCATTGATTTTGGTTGATTGAGTCACAGAATTATTTGCTAGCATGGCATTCCAACTTGCCATTGATTTTGGTTGATTGAGTCACAGAATTATTTGCTGGCATGGCATTCCAACTTGCCATTAGATTTTGGTTGATTGGGTCACAGAATTATTTGCTATCTTGGCATTCCAACTTGCCATTAGATTTTGGTTGATTGGGTCACAGAATTATTTGCTATAATGGCATTCCAACTTGCCATTAGATTTTGGTTGATTGAGTCACAGAATTATTTGCTATCTTGGCATTCCAACTTGCCATTAGATTTTGGTTGATTGAGTCACAGAATTATTTGCTATCTTGGCATTCCAACTTGCCATTAGATTTTGGTTGATTGGGTCACAGAATTATTTGCTAGCATGGCATTCCAACTTGCCATTAGATTTTGGTTGATTGGGTCACAGAATTATTTACTATCTTGGCATTCCAACTTGCCATTAGATTTTGGTTGATTGGGTCACAGAATTATTTGCTATCTTGGCATTCCAACTTGCCATTAGATTTTGGTTGATTGGGTCACAGAATTATTTGCTATCTTGGCATTCCAACTTGCCATTAGATTTTGGTTGATTGGGTCACAGAATTATTTTCTATCTTGGCATTCCAACTTGCCATTCGATTTTGGTTGATTGAGTCACAGAATTATTTGCTAGCATGGCATTCCAACTTGCCATTAGATTTTGGTTGATTGATTTACAACACAATGATGGCCAAACCATGTAAATAGCAGTGCCCCACTTGTATGTTACAATTTTATAGAATGTACCATTTTATTTCTGTTTTGGGCAGTCTAGTGGATCTTCATTGTATCTTGATTCGACTGTTTACGTAAAAAAAGTACTAGATTTGTGTTGAGGGTTTGATGTGTTGAGTTACAGGAAGTACTTAAAATGTTACAAGAAAATGATTTGAATTACCTAGACATTCTTGAATCAAATTTTTAAAAAATCTTATTATGCTGTGACCTTGTCACTTTAAATCCTGCTCAAGACACATATTTAATTACACCTTAAAGAAAAAAGGTGGGTGAGTGCTTTGAGGTTATATTGACATATTGTTAGACAACAGCATTTGATTTTCAGTTTGTTGTCTAGTGATTTCTCTAAAAACACATACTTAACACATTTTTTTTAACAAAGTTCACTATATATGAAAGTAAACAAAGAATTAAAGACTTTGTTTTGATAAGATTGTGTTGGTGTTTATATCTAAATTGTTTTAATTAATAACCTGTAAATAATAGATAAATGATGATCAGTTATTATGCATCAGTTTCAATGTCATAGTATTTGTAATGGTTTTTATAAGATAAAAGAAATGTCTTTCATATATGTATTATAAGAGTAAAATCATTTTTTGTTTTGTATGGTTTTCATTTTGGCAATGAATGTATCAATAATTCAACAGTATTTATGACATGTACGAACTGTTTCAGCTGGTGTTATTTTAATGAAATTGTTATAAAAAGACATCTTAATCAAGCTGCAGATCCTGTCCTTCATATTTTGTGATTTAATTTATTTGTTGTTATAAATTCAAAGTTGTAATTTTAAAAGTCTATTTTGTTCACTTAATTTTATAAGTAGATTTTTGTTCAAGCAGTCACGTGTTATTAACTTTTCAACATTAATATTGTTTTATTAATGGTCTGGTCCAGATCTACATTATCTGCTACTATCCATCAATGTGGCTCGTAGACGTGTACAATGGCTAGAGTTTAGTACAATTGCTAACATTATTTAGTTCTTTTCTTTGCTTATATTTGCACCAGATAAATCCACCAAAGTTTTGTGTAATGATCATTTTGTCAAAATGGTATACAAGCCAAGATATACATTTAGTAGTAGTCAAACCTGTTTAACAAAACCGCCCCTGAGACAGGACTGAAATGGTTTCGTAAGACAGGTTGTTACTTAGTGCAACAGGTTTCTTTGTGGGAAACATAATTGAAATAGGAATACAGTTTTTGTACATTTCATTAACTTTTATTATAATGATGCAATGTGATTAAAACTCTTTCTCAATAAATATTTTTGCACCAAAATTGAGAGGAGTAGTCCTTTTATTTTTTTCACTTTCTCTTAACACAACTTTGCTCAAAGCCTTATTCTAGAAGAAATAACTTAAACTGACCAACATTTTGGCTTTCAAAATTATTTTAAGTGGTTACACATGCTACTTGAATTTTCTTCATGTTACACAGTGACATACATAAATCCCTTCTATTTTCTCATGTTGCCAATGAGTGGGTGTGATTTCATGTTTTTTATATCTCAGTAATGACACAGCACATGTCTTTATACAGCTTTCATTGATGAAGTACTAATAACAGTGCCTTAAAAAAATAAGTTGCTTTATTATGTTATTCTTATGGATTAAACCATATCACAAAAGTTCTATTATGGAACACTTATTGTAGATTAGTTTATTAAATAAGTTGCTAATAATGTCTTGTTATTGATTATTCAAATAAAAAAATAGTGGATAACATAACTTGTTGAATTTTATTTCTTTCCCGTTTATTAAGATGCATTTTGTTTAAAACATATGAACAATAAATAAATCATGCACAATGAAATATGTGGAGTTTTAGAGAAATAAAGGATAAAAATAAATAAATATTAAGTACATTTAAGGAATTATTCATAAACATAACTAAGAGGATATAGGAAAATAGAAGAAAAATGGAAGAAAACTATTTGAAAATTAGATTATCTTTATTTGTTTCATTGAAGATTTATTTAAATATATATATACAACACTGCGACCAATGTGACAATTATCAAAATTACATGTAAGAATTACCCAATGGGTAGATTTTCATACATTTTAAAATATCTGTTCCTGAAACATTTCTAATTTATTTAAAAAAAAAGGTTAAATTGTACTTTTAAATGGTATTCAAATTGTATGTAATACAATATACTTTATACTTCTTTTCAGTTCTAGTATAAAATTTATTAAATTTCATAGAGATGAAGAAATATTTATATGTTATGGTAGATTTTAATAAATCAATGCAAATTAACTTCTCATACAACAATATTGGATGTAACTATTATGCACCAACAGTGACCAGAACCTAAACCTTATTTTACCCAGTCAAAAAGCAACTAATTTAAAATAAATTTATGCAATATCACTTCCTTTCTTCCTGAAAACATTACCAGTTAATATTTCAATTTTGTAAGATTGCAAATAAATAGTTCTAAATCTATATGATGTATAATAGCACAGACAATATATTTCCTGTATTAAGATAAGGTATGTTGATGCATAATATATTATTTGCCAACTTCATAAAGAAACACACTGACAAATAAAATCAACATATGAAAACTTATTAAGGTGCAGTAAGATACTTTGCAATAAGAAAACAAATAATAATTATAGAACATAAAACTATGTACGAAAGCTTTTTTCAATACAATATAATTTTACTTGCACACTTTTTTTAAAGTTTGTTAATTGCACTAAACCACAGCAATGATCAATCTTAAAAACATTTGATGAGAAAATAATTGAGTAGGTGGTAACATTACAAAAGTGACTTCAATTTTTGGTCAGGTAACTTAACAAGTTTAAGGAAACTTTAGTCAAATATGTTATAAGCAAATTATAACACTTAAAAAGAAATTTGGAGAAAAGAACTATTGTGCAATTGAAAATTGACTGACTGAAGATAATTAAGTATTTTAACATGATATATATTTTAAATGATATTCATGTATGTTAATGATCAAAAGATTCTGACAATCATACATATGAAAGTGATTACAGATATAATGATGAAGGCAATGGTTGATGGTAATGCTGATGATGAGGAGATGATGATGATAAGATGATGATGCTGCATCGACAGAACCAGGGTAGGCGGTGGTTACGTATAGTACAGCTCCAGGTTCATCCCGTCATGAATCTCATCTGAACAGACCGGTTAAGACTACACATGCTTCATGATTTTTTTTGATTTTTTTTTTTTAAGAATTGCACCAGCACAACTATGGCCATTATGGAAATGTCCAGCTACATGTCTTATTGGAAAAGGAAGACCCTTACAAATGTCTAGGTAGAACCACTGGTGCAGTGCAGGTCAGCCTAAAGTCCTACTTATGTGAAAGTTTTGTCCATGACTGGAAAGATTTTTTTTTAAAAGAAATGTTGAACATAAAGATGCATGAGGATGAAATTAAAATATCACAATTCCCTATCCATTACAATACACCATGGTATAAAAGACAAATTTAGCATACTGGTTCATATTGTTTAGAAAGGATACAATCAGCCAGCGTAACATGATCCTTGAAGATGGTATACCTGCAAAGTTAACAATGTCACCATGTTTCTTATCATTTGGAGTTATACAGTTAAAAATCAAGTAGTTCTAATCCTTTGTACTGAGAAAAAAATCTTTTGTTGATATATTAGCATGTGGTAATCTGATTTTTTGCTGAGAAAGAAAGATGTTATCTTGACAAGAATTTGCTGAAAAAAGTAACAAAGGGCAATAACTAAAAAACTATAAATACAATCTGAGTTACCTCACCTCTTATGCAAAAATACACATTAATATCAATCATCCATGTATGTATCAAGAGTTTCTAGTGCACACAAATTGTCAAAGATAACCAACCAAAGGGCAAAATCTCTAGAAGGAACAAGGCATTATGAGTTATCCCATCTTTGTACAAAACTATAAATAAAAATTAAACATCCTTGTTAGTATGACAAAATTCAGATGAATAATAAAGAATGTGGAGTCTAAACAAGAGTTTACTGAGAAAAAATAAAACAGGCAATAGGTTTGGGACAATGTACTCCACATCAATACCAATCACTTAGGCCTTACCTTAATACAAACCTTCATTTGTAAAAAAAAGGACCCTAACTCAGCTAATATTCAGTTGATATGACCAAAATTAAACTTGAACTGTTTTTTTTTTTATTTAATACTTTCGCATCAAATATTTAATAAATCTGTTGAGTCTTTAAGATATCGTAAATGGTCAGAACAAAAAGAAATGCCATTACAATACAACACAAAAAGGCAATAATTCTGCTTATATTAGGTGCATAGAAAGTAAAATCGAAATTGACCTTTAGTTTTGTATCGTATACCTGGATGATAAACTTTAATTTAAACCATATAGTCCTTTAAAAGGTTAATCAGTAATACATACAACAACCGAGCCTGAGAGGCGCAGACTGGGCTAACTTTTCTTGCCTCTTTACCAGTCTACCATTGGCAAAGGCATAGAAAGCCACAAAATAACTTGGAGAAATAATGTAGCCCTAAGACAAACTGAACTCTGCAAATTTATTTTTTTTTACCACCAATTGAGTCAACAGTATCACACATGAGGACTTACCATTTCTTGAGGACTATTTTATCTGCTCTTGTTCCTGTCTGGGCAGCAACAAGCTTCTTCAGATCTCCTATAGTATCATCCCCACTGGGCAGATGTTAAGGATCAAAAGGCCATAATTCATGTAAAATCAAGCATCAAAAGCACAACTACGCTTGATAGTTACCAGTCCCATAAAGTGTCATCAAAATCCAACCAACGGTAGCCCGGAAAATAGCACAGACAAATCTATGACCAACAGACAGACAGAGGTGACCGACTGACCAATGGCCATTACTAACTTGGTATCTGGAGGGTAAAAAAACTTAAGTACAACCCTTAAAATAAACTCATTAAAGTAAAGAAAATTTTCATACATGGACAGTCCTATTATTTACTAATGAACATTCGCTTTGACAAAACAAAAATGTATTATTTCAACTTGAGGGTTGAGAGGTTGTTTTTCAAATTGATTTCCTTATTACAAAAATGCATAAAAACAGTCTGGACAGACCAGTGGAAGTAGCCACACTATTAATGTAGCTTCAGGAACTGTTTAAAGCTACCTGAAACTTGTTCTAAAACTTCAAAGGATACTTGCACTTGACCCGTACTTTCTTCCCCAGTCTGTCATTACAAGTGATTTCAATCATCTTTGAATAGTTGGCCTAGAGTGTTTAACCTGCAAAGAAAAAATAATATGCAATTAAACTGTTGGCACATTTTTTTTGTTGGACTAATACATCAGACTTTTTTAGTGGGTCAATAAGAAAACTTCAAAGAATTTTAACTGGGGTTTCAATATAATCAGAAGTCGAGTTTGAGTTGATGGATTTACGAAGGTTCTATTGAAAACAGTCGTAATATGAAGATGTCTGAATAATTAAAATTACTGTTGAAGAAAACAATAAAATATGTTTCTTGGGTATCAGAATTTAACTCTGACTCTACTCTGTAAAAGTATCGTACTGAATGACCATATATGGGCTGAACTCAAGTATTTAAACCGAAAGCTTGTATAAACAACCCATACATTTGTAAACATCACTCAGCCTTAAAACAACATACTCCCATACAGTGTAAGGTTTTTACTTCAAATCATGAAATGTTGTCATGTACAAAGATTTTGAATGATATACCCAACTAATCTACAAACATACATAAATTTAAAAAAAAGAACAAATTATGTTTATTTATTTACAAGTATTATGTCCTTATAAAGGAATAAAACAAAATATGGACAAGAAATATGAGTTAATATGCCCTTATTATGCTTATAAACTTATAAACCTAGAAAGCACCCTGCACCTTTTTTGTGCTATCCTGCCCCTTTTTTGTGCCACTCTATCCTATAATTATACAGGTATTAATAAACTGTCTCTGTGAAATGTATTAAAAACACCTGGTTACAGAATGATCAGTAATGTGACTTGCTTTTCCCATTTAGGAGGCTGCTCTACAAGACTGTAAAAGTTCATGACAACAGTTGACAATTATTTAAGAGCATTGTAAGCAGTGTCATTGTTTTGATTTAATTATATTTAATCTATATGGAACAATTTTAAATTGACACCCATATGGATGTACACATGGATGATCTGCACAATGATCATGTGCTTCATAAGACAGCAGTGGTTACTGTAGCACAGCGAAACTGGCATAAAAGTTCTGTGTTAACTCTAGAATATATCCAAGTCACTGAGAAAAAATATCATTTCAAACAGGTAAGTGATAAAAGACAATTTGTTCCACATGTTTCTCACATAGGTTTTTTTATAATAAACATAACTTTTGTATTCACTGTAGTCGCAGTTAACTCCAACCCATCAACTGTTTACATTAGTATGCCTAGCCTGTTTAAACTAGATGCAAAGGTGATTATGAAAGGCAACATTTAATGGATAACAAATTTTTAAAAGACCAAACATAGTAGCGCCTTGCTGACGTTCAAGCAAATATAAAGGTAGTTCCACAACATGTCAGGATAGTGTGACTGGGTGGGATATCATGCCAGGTGTTCAGAGCATGCTATACACAGTGAAGGCAGCACCATATCTGTTTCAAGTGGACACCATTTCTTGATAACCAAAATACTGCTGGTGGGACGATAAACTCAATAAATAGATAAAATGCTAAATAAACCACCCTCTTGAGGGCATAGAAATAAAACAATCAGTGAAGCACAAAACATGTGTTGTAGCTTGTGACCCCCTTACCAAACCCCTAACACTGATTACATTTCACTGTGCTACTGTACACCTTCTCTTTATGTCCACAACATCGAAGGCAGAGCTGTGTAGTTTGATATGGACGGTCATCTTACACAAATTATATAGGGCAGTTTATCTACACTGGTTCTAATTATCTCTAAATGAGACTTCTTTTCTAGTGCCAGGAATACTACAATACTTTGCCAGTTTCACCAGGTATTTTGCACAAAATATTAATTAAAAATAACCAAGTTTAAACCATCTGGTGCATTCACATGATTCAGTAGGACATTTATGAAGGAAAACCATGTGATCAAAATCTTCAGATTTAAGGCTGATGGAACTTAAATGTCAGAGCTTGAGACTCAGAAGGTATAGTTGTCCACGCTAGTCGTCCTCACTGGTACCACGGTAATCCCCAAAATCCCCTTACTTGCATATGTGGCACTATCAAATTTTTACAATATACGATCTAGATAAACATTAAAATTTTCATCTTTCATTCTTTGTGAGGATAAAGGTTGTTCTTCTGTGTATAGGGAAAAGAAACAAGACTTCGATGTTTATATTTCAAGTCTGAGGCGAAATTAACAACCGTGGTACCAGCAAGGACCAACTTAATACTTATAGCATAGATCCTGTTATGTAGTGCATGTGTTCTTGTTCATGGGCTAACTCTTTAACGAAACACATGTATTTCATCAGATATATTAAAGAAAATAAATTAATCTTTATGAGATTTGTAAATAAATTCCTGAGTATTGCAAATCAAGGGTTAGACGGGGATATAGGCAGATCCTGTTCTGGGTTGAAAATGTGTATAAAAATGATATAATAAATATTGTGGTATGATGATGATATCTTTTAATTACATTGAGAATACAAACATCTGCTTTAAAATAAGCATATCTAAAAGTAAAACGACGCTAACAACAAAACAAAATCGAAGGGTCCGAAGCATAAGTCGACAAGATGGAATATCCGACTACTACTTTGTTCGGCAACTAATCAACTTTAGTAGTAGGCATGGTTTTGTATTTTTGAACGAACTGTTGACTTTTTATACAAAATCAAATAACTTATGTGTTTTAATTTTTATGTAAGTGAATATTAAATTCCCGTATTTGGTTCCTGAGGATTAAAATCTATACCTCTTTCTCTGTAGTGTCTTTCGTTCTCGATTGGCAATGCTACCAAATCAAGCGGGCGAGCAACAAGTCATAACCCAGGGTAGCCGAAGAAATATAAGAGCAGCCGACATCAACACAACTTTCTTTTTTTAAACTTTTTCTTGAAATAAAGAATCGTTGGTTAATATGACATGGACTTGGGGACATAATTGCAAGTAAAATTATTTATATATCAAGTCGAAGAATCTTTCAAGTCAAGTTTGGTGAATACGAGCCTAATATTGTAATCGTACAATGATAATTCATGCATCAACGGGCTGCACCGGCAAATCGATAAGATACGGATAGATTATTAAATCGTTTCCACATCAGTGAAGATGTTTTTAGCATGCAATATTTTCAAAATTGATAAATGCACAAAGAATTAATACACAGAAATAAATAAACTTATTGGCTCATCCTTAAACAAAATGAACTGTGTAACTTTCTAGGTTGTATTTTGTTTACCTTTAAAGTTATCAAAATATATTTTTATATTTAAAATTCTTCATGAAAGCTGTTGAATTTGATATAAAATTCAGTAAAATAGACTGAAAAATAACAACACAGTAATGAGTTAATACAACACACATTTCCCGATTTCGGCATGCATTAGCTTCTGCCTTCAAAGATGGCTGCGTCAAACTGACTTATCAGTGCCTATGAACTTATATGCACGCGATTGTTTGAACTTGCAATATGAATACGCTGGCTAGTGCTGGACATAAACAGGCTGAGATGAAAGGTTTATTATTTAATCGCCAGTAGCCAAAGTTTTGTATCAGATCTAGAGGTGAAGCATTTTAGACACAGTATAGTAGTGTTACATTACATTTGGGTGTATTTGTATCAGGATTAACCGATGTCATTGTATATTTCAACAGGTTGTAAGTACATGCTATCTTTTCATATCGTGTGTACAACTGTTTTACATCTTAGCATATCATTTGCAAATACCGTTACATGTTTATGTTGGTAACTCACCTAACCCCACGTGGGTTCGAGTCTTGGTCAGGGCGAATGACTTTATGTAAGGTCTTCCAGCTGACCTGCGGTGCGCCAGTGGTTCTGCACAGACATTTATATTCCACAGAAATTTTGTCTGCGGTTTTCCTCCACCGCAATAACTATAATGGCCATTACTTGGTGCATACAATGGAAAACAAGGGTAATAGTGTGATCCAGATGAAACTCCAAGTAAAAAAGCATCATCGACTCTTGGACAACGAAACCAATACACAAGTAGTGTAGGATGCCCATATGGCACGGTGCCAGGATTTATAGCACCGAAGACATAAGAAAAAAATATGTGGCCCCGAAAGTGGGAATATGGGACCAGGGACAAGCAAATATAATAACATGTGTCTTGATTTTTTTCTGTGTGGAAAATTGTAAAATTATGTCCCAGAAGATATGGTTCGGTAGAAATATAGTGGGAAAATAAGTTAATTGTAAAAAGCGTGAATTAGTACAATTTATGGGACCGAAGGTATATAGGGAAACAAGAGCACCGCAAGTCGGAACAAATCTTCCGTTTACGTGGGTCAACAGCTGCAATTTTTCGGAGCACAGATTTCAACTTTTTGATGATATACAACTTATTTAGACGACACATCAATACTTCATAAATACATTTACCAAACACATATTCATTCTGTCATATAAAATTGACAGCGTACAGAGGTTTTTGAATGGCCTTTTCTTCACTATGAGGCCAATGGCCGCCATATTGCCGTGTTGTTTACATTGACAACATTAACTTCTCCGCGACCATGCATCTATCCACACTTATTTATATCTTATTGTATATTGTGATTACCACACAGTGTTTACCAAGCTTTCTCATAACCATCATTAACCTGACATCAAAGGCTTAGATAACCCAAACTCACTCTACACATGGCTCACGGACATCAAGCCACACCAGACACAAAGTAGAGCAGTACGGCTTCTAAATTCAAGACGAATAATATACATCCTACTCGTGCTTAATGGACAAGTCTAACTTTACCCAGGCCCATAAAAACCCCAAAATACACATGCCAAATTTGTTCCAAAGCAGTCAAATGGGGCCAACGTGCCTAGGCTTGTGACAACTGCAACCAGTGGTGCCACATAGAATGCATGACAATGACATCAGAGGAAGAACACAACTTATAAAACTCCAACTTCACGATATACGTTATTTTTGTCTGTTTTGGTAAATCTTAGATTTTGTCCGCCTATGCTAGAACGAAAGGATGCGATTTTTTTTTCTGGGAGGTATTTTGTCCTACAAATGCTAGAACTATTGCCACTGTTTGTGTTTTTATTTTGTTTGGACATAACATTTTTCTATGTCACAATCCATCTCAAAGCTGTGACCTCAATATATTTTCACAAAAATATTCTTATTATAAAAAACACATGTTTGTCTGATTCTTTTAACCATTTTATCATGACATGAAAAAGTTGGCTTGAAGTACACAGTATATGCACTGTGTACCTTGATTGGGATGCAAGGTGACAAACTTTTAGAACACACGCCGATTTTCAATAAGTAGGTCCATTATGTAAAGAAAATATCGAAAAAAATCGACATTTCGTTATTCAGTTAATAATTGCCTTAAAACCTTGATATTACATTCAAAAACAATGCCTGAAAATTTGGAATGCATTGCTCTCATAGTTTTTATGTAATCATCTTGCAATCACAAGCAGATAATTGCTTAACTTTATATGTACAAAACCTACGTTGTCCCAGCCCTTGTGAAGTGTAATGTACATTTATTTATATATTATTTTTAAATGTTGCTAATACCAGGGTGAATTTTAAGAAAATATCTATCCATAATGATGTTGACAAAGTTTTTGTTTTCAAACTGACCAAGAAGCTGAAATAATTTAGCTTACAAATGTGTATTTGTATATTAGTTTTAAAAATGTAATTAAAATTAACATATTTGCCTAAAATTATTTTTTACACGAACAATGCCAGATCCAGTTGTCATATTTCAACCTCAATACAACATTTTGATAAGACAGATGAATCAATTAAACCAACTTTTTCCACCGTAATGACGCACATTTTATATACTTCACTAACCTTTATAAAATGACCATAATATAACGAAGGTTTTGTTTTAATTGGTATATTTCTAAAGATTAAAATTCTAAACTTTGAAAAAAACATTTTATTTTTCAAATCTGAAATGAACAAGTACAGCAAAGTTCAACATTATATAATGAAGATTTAGTATTGTGAGACTTCTTTCTTGAAAAAAACATTGTTCATGTACTTTATAAATGGCATTTGAACATTTCATAAAACATCTTAAGCCATATCACGCACTCACATAATCCATTAAAGGGTTTCCATAGCAGTTTACCCTTTAGTTAAAAGCAGTAGATATGAGCACACAAAAACTGGATATGCAAACAATCATCTTATCATAACAGATGTTTACAGCAAAACGGTAACGAAGGTTTATCATATTTCAGAATAAAACATATTAACACTTTCAGGAACATTAAAACACATATGGTAGTTCTTATGCACTTTGACTTTACAACATATGTATAAGTAAGCGTGCCATTGCTACACAACTACACAATATTACCAAAATAACTGAAACCCTAAACAGAAACTGCATGATTGATAACGAAGGTTTAGTAGCATCACTTCTTTTCACTATACACAGCATACAAGCTCAAAATACGCTCCCTCTCAATTTCACTAATTTTGAACATTCTTTTTGATTTACCAGTTGCCTCAGGCTCATCAACCTTTGTTAAAATTTCACTAGGGATTCGCCAGACAATATCTTCGTTCCTTGGCCACTGGAAAAACTGCTTCTTGGTTTCCATGAATTGAACTTCATATTCGTCTTCATCCTGATCAACAATTTTGCCAATGAACCAGTTACCTTCGTACACAGCGGCAACATGATCATCTACTGCATATTTCATTTCAATACTTTCTGTGTTTATTTCTTCTTGTTCATTGCTTGCTTGTTCATATCCGCGGCTTTCGTCTGCATCAGTTTTCTTCTCTTCAGTACAAACTGTATTTGCAGTTTTGCTATTGGGCACTCCATGGTTTGCAGTAGTTTCGTTATCCCAATCCTCACAGGCACCACCTTGCACTGGTTATTGTTTTTCCTTTTGTAAAAATAAAAGGAAGGACTGACCTTGTTGTAAAAACACAAAAAATATTTATTTGCGTAAGCTATTCGACGAAGAAAACACTGTTTATTTTGTAACTTTATGTTGGCGACAATAACGAAGGTTTAAAAATCAATACATTTTTTGAAAAAATGAACCCTTTACTGCATGATGAAAGGGCAAAGTTTTTAACAGTATATGGCTTGGTGATACAACTTTCTACAGAGGTGCAATAATTAGCTTTCTGGTGATCAGGTTTCTAATATTAAAGCAGAACATACCATGGACCTACTTATTGAAAATCGCTGACAGCGGAGAGACCTGTGTTTGTAAACACTGACGTCACATTCGCGCATGCGTATAGCGCTGGTGGGCAAAGAAAATCAATAAGTCAACGATGGACGAAGACGCTTCACTGATTTTATCAAAAGAACGTATTGATCCGCTGTCAAAAGATTTAAAATTAAGTACATTTGTGAATGAAAACTTGTCACAGGAAGCTAGAAATCGATATGTTGTAAAACTTCTGTTCGATTATGGACGTTGTATGTTGCCGGATCCGTATTGTTTGGATGATGGTTGGACAGACGATCCGCACGGCTGGCCAGAATTGGTATTCGGAGATATATTTATCTACCTTATTGAGCGACCTGGACATTTCACAAGAGAATCGCTGAAAGCCTACAAATCTCTCCAAGCTTATAAGTAAGTATTTTTAATAATTTTCTTAAATGTCGCTTTGAAAAAGATTTGCCCTTAAATATCTTAGTAACAATATCTACATCATAATATCTATATGGGGTAAAAAGAGTTGTGGAATACATCATTCGTGCATCGCATGTTTCAGTCATGAAGAATATTGCCGGGCACTTTGATTGTAAAACTTAGTAATAATAAGTGACGGTATATTTGCCGGAGGCTATTTAAATGAATGCATTTCGATGATGTTTGTTTGCAGTTATGTAATCAGTGGTCATGTCCAGACAGTATACGTCAACCAGATTGCTGATGATGTGCCATACTGTGCTTTGAAGGCGAAGGTGATCCCATCCCAACCTGTTTCAGAAAAAGCACACGAGCCATGGGTTTACTTGAATAAGAGTACAGCTGAAGTCTACTGTGGACACTGCACATGCATGGCCGGGTAAGTTTACAAATGAACTTTTTAACCATTCCCATTACTTTATAAATGCATATCTTTAAACAAAAAGGAATGAGAAGCAGAAGGTGCACACATTGTTTTTTTTTTATTCATTATGGTATTTTTTGTCCAAGAAGCTAACTTTTTCTTTGTAAAAGACATGTTTTACCAATATCTTTAAAAAACCAAACAACAAAGATTAAAAATACATAATGAACCTTCTCTCTTCTCTGGTCCTGCAAGGTTCATGATGCATACCCCATGCTGTTAACAGGTGTCATTCTGACCACTGATTACTTATATCCAGCATATGTTAAATAGAACCATAAAGGCATCTATCCTTTGATGCCATATTGCACACCATATGACCAGTTGGATACCAACATGAGACAGTCACATGCTAAATTAAACATGTGTTCCTGGGGCACAGGCTGGGATTATATATGTTCTCTCAATCTTGGATTCTGCATCAAACATGCTCAGACATTAAAAGTTGAAACACCAAGATTAAGGCTTGTCTGCCTTTTTTCCAGCGCCCCTCCCAGATGTAAATTCAGGAAGTAAAACTACCGGCAGGCGATTTATAATACTTAAATCAGTTTCATTTCACAAATTTATTTACTTTATATATTTTGTATCATTTAACATGTATGTTTTTCTTTTCAGACTTAGTGAGGTTTGTAGCCATGTCGCAGCACTTTTATTCAAGATAGAAATAGGTGTTAAGTCTGGCTTCAGTAATGTGTCCTGTACAAGTGATGCTTGCGAATGGAACAAAGCTTTCCGGAAAGAGGTATTAGTCGTGTTCGGTAAAATTTATCAAACTAAACCCATTTCACATTGAAAGACAAACTATTCTTAAATAAAACCAATTCATTTTTTCTGGTTTAAGCTTGTTAAATGAGATCAAACTTCTGATTAAAGTTATCTCCTGGAGTTTAAATTTTAGTGATGCTTTAAAATTCATCTTCAGTTACAGGCTATTTTGTTTCATGTGTATTGTAAAAAAACAAACTGTTTACATTTCTAATTTCAGGTCCAGCCCATGGATATTCCTCAATTACAAGGACTTATCAAGGGGCGACGAAACAAGATGGTCCCATCTGTAACCCCTTCAAGTAAAGATCCACTTCCAGACAGGGAAACACTTTTGTCACTCAAAGCTGTGTGTCCTAATGCAGTGTTCTTTTCATGTATACCTCCACTTGATCCAGAAGAAACAGAGACGGCCTAGGAAACTGGGGAAAATCAGAGAATATTGCAACCACTAAGAGACTTTTATGAAAAAGAAAACATATCACTTCAGCCAGATGAACTTCAGCAGAAAGCAAAAAGAGTGTGGGAGGACTACAAGTGTTCAGAACAGCACATTCTGGACCTTGTAAAGCAAACACGTGCTCAGTCAGTTTCTCCGCTTTGGTTTGAACATAGAAAGGGAAGAATCACTGGAACAAAAGCCCATGATGTGCTTGTGCTTAAAGAGACAACAGATCCTGGAAATCTTGTGAAGCGCATTACTGGGACAAAGACATATAAACTTTCGAAAAAAAAGGAAGTGAAATGGGGTGCTGAAAATGAAGAGAAAGCAAAAAGCAAGTACTTGGAGGAAAACAAAGTGCATCACAAACATTTGAAAATAAAACAAACAGGTCTGTTAACTGATAAGGAGAGGCTGTATTTAGGTGCTTCAGCAGATGGCCTTGTAAATTGTGACTGTTGTGAACCAAGAGTGTTAGAAATTAAATGTCCATTTAAACACAAAAACAAACTAATATCAGAGGCACTTTCTGACAAAATATTTTGTTTGGACAGAAATATGAATCTGAAAATCAGTCATCAGTATTACACCCAAGTTCAATTACAAATGTTAATTCACAAAGTTGGATGTTGTGATTTTTTTGTTTATACTAATGTTGACAGCATAACTGTGAAAGTCAATATTGATGTTGACTTTTGTGCTAGACTTCTACAAAAAACAGACAACATTTTCTTTACACATGTTCTACCAGAACTTTTATCAAGAAAACTGGAGAATGAACAGACAGATGTGTTGGATAGTTTAGGAAACGACAAAATGAATGGGATAATGCAAAAAGGTGATCAAATTGAAACCTGGTGTTTATGTCATGAACCAGAGTATGGAAGAATGATAACATGTAGCAACTAGAAATTCCACTATGAATGTGTAAATATAAGACGCTGTCCACGTGGGGATTGGTTTTGTCCAGAATGTTGTGCAGAATGTTGAAAATGATAAACATTGATAAAAACAGAGTTCCTTAAATGTTCTTGTTTGTTCTGTTATACACCGCCAGTAAATATCAACAGTGTTTCACGTGACTGTCTACTTATCTATTGATCAGTTATAGTCAGGGTTGGCAAAATGCAGGCAAATAAGTTTTTTTCCATGCCGGCGGTATTTACCGGCAAATACTGGTCGATTGAATTGACCAGTCTGGAATATATACAATATTCCCTATTATCTTCATTCATATGCATAATTTCAAGTTTACCCATCAATTGCCATTTTATTTATACTTAAGTTTTACACTTTTATCACTTTATTCATAATAAATAAATATATAAGTACTGAAAAAAATGGTCAGTTGAATTTGGCATCCATGGAATTTATACAATTTATATCCCCTATAGTCAATAAATTTAGTCGAGAAAAAAAGTGATGTTCGGGACTTTACTCGATACGCACACGGTAGAAAAGGAGATCAAGAAAGTTAAATCAAATTAGTCAAAAGCATGTTCACGTGAATTTTCTCACACAGTATGATAACAGTTTCTCTCAGGGCTCTTTTGTCGCCGTATATTTGCGTAATTGTGTTACCCAAGTATTAAACAATAAGCTTAGAGATTGATATATCAACATGCTCAGTTCTACAAATACAAAATGAATAGTTTCTTACATTTTCTTTGCCAATGCCAATAAAAAAAACACACTTTCTGTATTCCAAAAATGAATGCATTGAAAATGTCAACATGATCATAGAAATTTGTTTAGATCCCAGTACGACACCAGCTCGCTCTAATTAGACCTAGATAAAATCATAACCTTGTATTTTAATAAGTATAGTTTTCTTATTATACATTCTTTAAGATTCTGACAATAATAATGCAGATTGCCAAAGGTTCTTCTTCCAGCGAACATCATTCACTGTTGATGTTCAAAATACATCTGTGTCTTATTTTATACTTATTTATAACTATAAATGCTGTCGTTGTTTTTTTAAATAAAAATTTAGATCTATGAACATCTCTATAAATGCGCACTAGACCCGTGCACATGATACGCAATTAAGAGATATGTACGTAATTCCTTTTAGTATTTCCTGGAACATTTGTCATAATACCATTAAAGGTGTTTCTTGAAAGCATGAGATCTCAAACACAGAATAAAATATAAACTTGTCTAATCCTATTTATACCTACAACCCTCCACGAAACCTTATCAGAGAGTCTTAGCAGATCACATGTAACGGAGCCACAACTGAGACCCTTTATAATGTTAAGTAGAACATTCAAACACAATTAAAACAACAAAGAAAACACCAATCTAAATCAACGTTTACGAGAATTACTTTCAAGGGAAATAACTGCTACAATTATTTCGAAAGAAATGCTTTAGTTACTTCCCTTGTAAAATGCAATTTCAGACTAATATTGTTTGTCACTCAATGTGTACTCATGCATATCAACGGGCTACACAGGTAAATCGATACGGATAGTTTATAAATAGATCAGATCCACTGGCTCTTGTTTCGATTTCATTTATAAGTGGCTTCAATAGCCACACAAATATGCACGCGCTTGTTTGAACTTGCAAGATGTAAACAAAAAGGAGATGTTAATACCCTGGCAAGTGCTCGATATAAACAGGTTCAGATGTAAGGTTTTCAACGCCAGTGGATCTATAGCCAAAACTCCATATCAAGGGGTGAAGCATTTTAGACTCCGTAAAATAGTTTGTAAATACGAGATAAGTCAGTGTTAGGCTACACTTGGGCGTATCTGCATCAGGATTAACCGATGTCATTGTATATTTCAACAGGATGTAAGTACATGCTATTTTGTCATACCGTGTGTACAACTGTTTTACATCTTAGCATATAATTTGCAAATAACATTACATGTTTATGCTTGTAACTCATTATTACCCAACGTGGGTTCGAGTCCAGGTCAGGGCGAATGACTTTATGTAAGGTCTTCCAGCTGACCTGCGGTGCGCCCGTGGTTCTTCACAGACATTTATATTTAACAGAAATTTTGTCTGCGGTCTTCCTCCACCGCAATAGCTATAATGACCATTATTATGTCGCTAAGATTTATCCGTAAAAGCAAACAAAACATACCTGTACATACATATTTTGCATGTCGACATGAGCCGTGCATTAGTCATGTCATTGGACTCGCCCAGGTAAAAGGAAATGCACCACATTTCACGTCTACTACTACTGCGTGTTTTTTTTTTTTGACATCTTAATTGTCATTTGATATTCTCTAACATAGAGGGTTTGATACGAGTTGTCATTTAATACAAACAATTATTAATTAAGGCCAGGAAAAGTAAAAGTAAGCGAGGCCATGACTTCTGTTTCCTGGACGAGTTTTATAAATGTTGGTATTAATTGACAAGTCTCAGCCTTTTTTCATCTGAATTATGAGCAGTATACGATTTTACGAAATTTTAGTACTTGGTAAAAAAGTGGTATGAGAAGATCTACATTATGATACACTTGTGTATTTGGTGTATTGAATGGAAAACAAGGGGAATGGTGAGATAAAATTTGTTCTGGTTACAGCTGTATAAATAATCGAGATGAAGCTCCAGGGAATCGACTTTTATCATCGTTTAATTTCACGCCCAAATCTGGCATTGAAATGCTATGTGTTTTTTGTTGTTTGTTTTGTTTTTGTTGTTGTTTGTGTGTGTGTTATTATTTTTGTTGTTGTTTATTTTGAAATGCATCGCAGCTTCAAAAAACTATGGCAATTATAGCGATGTGTGTGTTGAGCCTCTGGCGCACTTATAGTCAGATATATAGAAGACCGCCACACATGGCAGTTTTTGCCCCGACCAAGACTCGAAACCACGCGGTAATGAGCCAAGGAGTCAGAGGTGAGTGGCCAGTCGGTGACTGTACCTGCTAAGTCACGACACTCGCCCATGTGTCTGTATGTGCGTCTGTGCTCTGCGACGGGCCCTACACTGTCAGTTTTTAGGTGAATGCAAACATGATCCCACCTTTTGTTTTTCTATTTTGTTCCGGAGATTATGTAGTACTGCGATGGGTTAAATGTTGTGTCCAAATATTTGTACAAATACTCTTTCGTCAGAAATAGCTAGATGTCGCCATGTCAATCATCTATTTATCTCGTGCCACTAACACAATTCATATAACGATTTTTAATGATTTTCAGTCACCCCATTTCAAGTTCCATCGTAAACTAAAATAAAATGTGTCCATGTTTCACTTCCATGACACGTTGAAACGTTTTCAAATGACCCCTGTGCATTAAAACGTTTTTAAATGACCCTTTTGACAATGAAACGTTTTCAAATGACCTTTAATGTTTTTGTCGTCAGAAAAATTAGGGTTGGCATTTTACAACTTTTCTTGTTCCCGGGGTAGCTTGACGTATGTGAGATCGGGTAGGCTTGGGTGGGGGAGGGTTACTTAAACTAGTTATGCTAGTTACTCCACGCTGTTCTACATACACTATTGCTGCTTCGAAGATCCAGTAATCCACTGAGTGGGGAGTGATATCATGCAACTTCCAAAATATTACCTAACTTGTAGAGGTATTTTTTATTTAATGCTGCTAAATTGCAAAGAAGCTTTTAAAGTTACTGCTATGCTTAGACCACAACCTCGCGTGCCACTTTGTTATATTTAAAATAATAATTTCAGATTCGATGCTCAGACCAACAGCATATTGTTGACAAAGAAAAAGATACCTGGCCACAGCGATGGAAGATTTCTCTGTAAGTATACTTCACATTAACTCATGTCTAATTATTTAGTACTTAACAAGAAGACAATATATTAAACCATCACACAAATGTGGAGTATTTACAAATTAATGAAACTTCGTTCTCATTATTGATGTTTAAAGATTAACACAGTTTTCTTAGTTGTGTGCTAGGCCCACATACGTTCCCAAATAATGTTGTTTTTTCACTTGATTTTTGTATATTCCGCATGACCACTAAATCATAATCTTTTTTGTTTTTGTTTCTGGGGAGGATTTTGTATAAACATATAACTATATTTTAGCTGAACTGTTATGTTACACACATTTTATATTAAAACAATAACTGCATTTAGTAACTGCACAGTCCTTTATTTCCAATAGAGAAGATACCCAAACACAAGCGCCAATTTTCTAATTATGACGTTTTATGTAAAATTTTATCCACACTCATCATACAAGGAATAAATCACGTGTTTTTATAAAAACATAATAATAGTGTTCAAGCAAAATGTAACGATATGGAGAAAACGAAAATTGAATCTATTTTGAGAAATCACTAGTCGAATTGGTAGAAAAAAGCAAGGATGTTTAAATCACAAATTGTCTGTCGGATTAATAGCAGTAAGCCCCGCCACCAATCGGAACTCCTCGGGTAATTCCGTCCTCGGGACAATCATCCCTCAGATGTATCTGGTGCAATGATAATTAAAGAAATGAAGATCGTTTTGTTCGTCGGAAGCCGGAAGAATATGCCTAAAATATAGTTCGCACAAAACATAAACAATGGTGTCGTTAGACAGCTGTTTTGTTTGCTGCGCTTTGTAAATTAAACTTGGATGATTTAAATTTGAAGCAGCCACAAATTGAAGTTTAACTGGCATCGTACTTTAGTGAGCTGTCATCCGAGCTGCCATCTTTGTTTGACATCTGTCAAAAAATAAGTCCCATTTAAGGAAATGGCCGAGGTGAGATGATTCATGAATTATCCGAGGTGTTCCGATTGCCCCAAGACTGAACATCTCTAAATGCCTATGCAGCGTTTACCCGACTGTGCATTATCTGTGTTTTTGACGAAATAAATTCGTATCTAAGATTAAAGATAATGCTTTTTTTTGCATTTAAACTTACCGAGCTCACATGCCTTTGCTACCAGTACAAAATATAAATTGCAGTTTCCATTATGGCTTTGACTTCGAGATAATTTGATCCGCACTTTAAACGTTTGCTTTGAACATTGTCGCTGTACTGAACTCGATCGTCGACTTTATTAATAGACGATTATGAGAAGAAAATAAATTAATTGCTGTTTTGTTCGGTAAATTACCGTATATTATTTTAATGATCGATGTCTCGGAAAAATGAGCAATGAACAGATCTATCCGCGAATCTTACCAGAAATTACGAAGAAATTAAAAAGTTACTGAAAATAATTGTTCATCATTTATAGCTATGCGAAGGTCGTCTATATACTTTTATTTCTATTATAAATTGCAAACAATACAGGAAACCGACGATTAGTATGTTTTGTTTGGCGTGAACAGTTTAATATCTTTGATCTTGGTTATATTTTCAAAATTGTGTATTTACTATCATGCGACTTTCCTCGTTGACTGTCTAACACTAAAAAAATTTATAACAAGAAAAATGTTATGAGTAATTCTGACAAATCGCAATGTCATGTGCATGAGACTAGTTGTTTTTAAAAAAGGTTTAAATTAAATTTAAAGAAAAACCTAAAAGTCAACGATTAGATGCAGTCAGGAAATAAAATGCTTAGAGCTAAGAGTCTCAAATCTGTTCTAAACATTCAAGCTTGTAACGATAGCAGTTTTGCTCTTTTGCTGACTTTTTTTTTGTTGGGGGGGGGGGGGGGGGGGGGGCGTGACGGAGTGGTAGAATCGCCGAATTGTAACTCCTCTGATGACTGCTTAGCCTCCCACCGCGTGGGTTCGAGTCCCGTTCTGGGCAAAAGGACTGGGAAGGTCTTCCAGCTGACCTGTGGTGCGCCGGTGGTTCTACCCGAACATTTCCACACCGAAACAGCTGGACCAAGCTATAATGATCATAATTGGTCGCTGCGATGTATGTCAAAAACAAAAAACAAATAAAACAATAGCAAATGCAATTTGGTCATCTTTTCATTTTACTCCACCCACTTTGTAAGTTAAAAGAGCCCTTTACATATAAATACACACGTTTAACAATATTTTTAAATGCCATGTAGTTCTATACGTTGATATTATGACCCATCGATTTTCTGGATGACTTCTGGACTTCCATGATCTGGGTCACAAATAGTGCTGTCATTGATACTCCAAAAAGCGTATCGATAATACCGATATATCGAAAGAAAAGTATCGTCGATATATCGACATATCGAAGGGAATTTGTTTGGAGAAATTGTAATTCTTATTTTATTACTACCTAGTATGCACATTCTGGGTATACTTATGAATAGTGTTCTTCTTTAATATATTTTCCACTAACATTTTTGAACGTAAAACTTGATATTAAACAGTTTTTTTCCAAAAAATATGTTGAAAAATATTTTTTTATTTGTTTATATCTTATCCAAAGATGAAAACGAAATGCTTATGTTTTAACCATTTAATAAACAGACTGTGTTCCTCACTTCACTAATATACACTAATACTTTATAGTGATTACAGTCAGATTATCGAAAGTACTGACATAAACAAACTACAGACAGTAATAAAAACATTTTCATAAACTGCAGGAGTGAAAAGTCCACAGTCAGGTACATCAAGTCATAAACTTATATGATAGTGTTACAATGTAAAGACATTCACATTGTCATGTGTATGTGAAGCATAGTATAATACTGTTTATTAACATTTTCCCATTATGTACAACAACACCCCTTAAGCACAAGTCATAAACAGTCTTCACCCAGTTATAACTTTTAATCTTGAGCTGACGGTAGTTGTGGTATAAGAACACCAGCATGTCTGCGTTTTCTGTCGTGAGCGATGATCGTTTTTTTTTGTGTGTGTGTTTTTTTTTTTTTTGAAAATGATGTTTCTTGCTGTAGAACACATGTTCTGAAGGCACACTAGTTACAGGTACTTGAAGATAGTGGGGGCCATTTTGGAAAGTCTAGGGAACCCCATTTGATGCCTGCCTCACCACTCAATTGGATACAAAATCTTCAAATTTTAACAGAATAATTGGGTATTTTGCTGATTTCTTTCACAAATTGACCAATTCATGATCTTGCATCTGTCTCCTAACTTTAATACAACATCGTCAAATTGTTAATGATATTTTAAGCACTTAGATGATTTTTTCCCCACAAATTGTCTAATTTCTGATTGTTGTCAATGGTATTACGTTTACAACAGTTCCCTCCCTTTCATACAACATTCTGTAGACTTCCGGTTTACGAAAAATGTTGATTTTTCAACGAATTTTTTAACTTTTTTCTTTCTAAATTTTTCTTGCCGATATATCGATATTTTAAAATGTGTATCGATATATCAATATCGACCGAATCGATGACGGCCCTAGTCACAAATGACCCCCATTAATTTGGAGTTGGCAGCAACACGACCTATATGCATGACTTAGCGATTAGTACGTCTTCCTAACTGAAAAGATAAATGTAAAGATAAATCTTAAATGCAGTAACCATGGTATATTTAACGAACGATGAAAAGTAAAGTATTTATTGATGAACAAAAAGTTGCATTTTTGTACATATCACTCCACCAGATACTATCAAGGTGTGATCGTCCTGAGGGCAAAATTATCTGAGAAGTTCTCATATAAGAGTAAAAAAAATTGTCTCATACCAGAAGCTACAGACAGTAACTAAATGAGTTAACAATTGTACATCTATTTTCGTTGTGCAAATAGGAATACTAGTTAATCACAATAAACATACACCTTACCCCTACTAGGGTAATATTTTTTTATTGCAGATTTGATATTTTTATTTTTTCATTCTTTTGGGACAATGTGTACGCAACTATGTATTCTGCGTACAGGCAGCTACACGCCTTTTTAAATAAAATAAAAAAAATGTTTATTTAATATTTATCAGAATAATTACCATACAGTCTCTTTAGAACGGAACAATTATTAGATCATATCTCTTTTTTAATTATTTTTATTCGCGTTTTTTACAATGTTTAGAAGCTAACGCGTTAGTAAAAATGAATGCGGCGGGACCCGCAAATCAAATAAATGTATTTGACGTTTTAAGCACTATCTTAATTGAATAAGACAACTGCTGAACAAGTTTTCTCCTCCCAAGATATGTAGTATTCATGTCCGTAGGGACGTAGAACGATGCCAAAACGACAAACATTATTACCTTTTCGAACCTTATCAATTTTGTATTCGAGAATCTAAGTGCTATTTTCAGACTGGGATATATCCCTTCGAACTTCGGAATGATTCAGCCATGAAAAACATCCCTTTAGCGCCGTAGATAACCTCTGTTTTAAAATAAATGTTTAATGATAATCTTTGGAAATATTTTGAATAATTTTAAAGGAATCTAGTTGGAGAACGTGACATTTATCAACCAATGTTAGCCTCTTCATTAGTTTCGCATTGATCAATAAGATACAATCAATAAAACACCCACAACAACGGGTATTTGTTTTCAATAATTGATGAAACAAGATTTTCTGATGTGTCTATCTAATGTTACTTTTATTTTTAAAACCCACCATGACTGCTCTAATTAAATCGAAACCATTGATTAAAAGTAATTTCACTTCCCTTGTCATAATCAATATCGCTGATGCTATCACAGGTATCATCACACCATCTCCACCAACACTCCACCACCGTCACCATTACTGCCACGACCGCTGCGTCTACCACAACTACCGCTACAACCGCGAACAGAATCATAGCCACAGCTACTAATAACAGCATCACCACACCATCGCTACCATCAGCACCATACCACCATTTGCTCATATTACCACCACACCGTCACAACCAAACCATAGCTACCACCAGCACCATACCACTATTTGCTTCCAATACCACCACATCGCCACCACCACACCATCGCTACCACCAGTACCATACAACCATTTTGCTCACAATACCACCACACCGCCACCACCACACCATCGCTACCACCAGCACCATACCACAATTTGCGCGCTATACCACCTTACAGCCACCACCACACCATTGCTACCAGCACACCCCACTAAACCACTGCTTCCACAACTACCACACTACCACAATACCATCACCGTCACCATCACCGTTTATACCACCACCACCGCCGCTACTATCACAACCACACCAAACCGCTATTGTCACCACCAGAATTAACGCTACCGGCTCAGCCTTCTAACACCATTATCATAAAAGCTAATACCACCACACCACCACCAGAACCACCAAAACAACTACGTCAAATATATTTTAAATGGTTTACAGGTGTGGCGATTTCAAGTTCCCCATAGTTTCCCCGTAAAAACTTTAAACCGTTTTCCAATATCCCTCCCGGGAACAGAACGTTGCTTTCAAAAGCCCCCACCCCACCCATTTAACGTTCTTCTCATGAACTTAAAAACTATTTCTAAAGAATAATGGGTAATGAAAACTGATTTCACATGACAGTTGGGAATTTAAAAAAAGCTTTTCAAAACGACCCAAGGGAACTTAAAAACATATTCCAGTTACATCCATTCAAAACATAAATTAATAACCCCACTGAAAACAAATATTGCAGTATGACCGAGATGCGTCCGGCTTCTGGTTACAACTAAGAGTCTTGCTATGGAAAAACTTTACCTTCAAGAAACGGAGACCGGTATGTATATAAAGCTTACTGACGTTCTTTGTTCGTCTGTAATTCATACATGTATTAGAAATGGAGCTTTTGTCAATTTGACCAGTGGTAATACGTTGTTAAGATGACTTTATGTTTTAATTATTTTTTTCATAAATCTATAAGATGTTTTCGCATCTTTAGGTTTACTGTTGGCAAAAACCCGTGTGTAATATACTCCTTTCATAGTCGGCATAATTGCCTGTACAGTCAAAAGTACTTTCGTTGAAACACATTTAGGAGGGAAAATAATTACAACAGAATTGTACTGTTCTACAGGCATGGAAAAGGTATTCTTTAGAGACCCACACCCGCCAAGTTAAGGGATAAAACATGATTGAAGTTCGCTGTTGGGAGAGCCATAAGCTGGTTAGTGTCAGCACTGTAAAGTGGGTGTCGGATTTGATGCACACTGGCGTACTGCACTGCCATTGGTCAGCGCTCGCCATATACCACAAGGTAAAAGGCGGGGAAGACCAATAAATCAAAACCATTGGTCAGTAGGAGGACTGTAATCCACATGACCCATCACCAACATCAAATATGCCTTTATACCCACATTATGAATTCAGATGACACTAACAATGCGTGTGGATCGAGTCGCCAGTGACCATAAATGTTTCTACTAAAACAAACAAAACGTTTGCTTATATAATGATTTGAAACATAATAATCACATTTATTCTGCCTATGTACCTCTACTGTCACGTGATTCCAGATGGTTCTGCTACTGGAGTTGTGCATCCCGCTCACACTTTTTCTGCTTCTTCTTCTCATCCGTCGCAGCGATCGAGTGGCCCATATTCCAGAAAGTAAGTATGCCGAGCATGTCTGGGACACGTCGGCGAACATATATGCTTATAAGTACTCAAGACACTAGAAACATTTCGGTGACCGATAGACTAGACGCGAACAGAAAACACCATTAAGCCCAAAACAATATAAAATAAGACAATAGTCAAAGACCTCATTGACGGAATAAGAAGAAAATAGTTAAAATACTAATGAGTGGACCTTCAATTATACAAGACTTAAAACTTTGAAAATATCAAGATGTATCTCTGCAAATGCATCTACACAAAACATGTAAATGTTACAGTGAAACTGAACTTTGCCTGAATTATTTAGGAACGGAATGAAATTGTTATGGATTTGATGCTGGCAAAGAATCTTTTGCACTAAATTTATTTCAAATTTTGAAAAGATTATAATATTGTAAGTTCAGAAAGACAGTAAAGAGATATGTTATACTGTATTTTGCAGGATCATATCCGCCTATGTCCCTTCCATCAGCCGGTATATTGCCCGCCCTATTGTCATTCTGTGATAAGAAAGGGCTGCTTGACCAGAATAACGAAAGGTAACGCTTTCTTAGTCTTATTTCAACATATCTTTCTTCTCCCTATTGTACACAAGACAGAGAACAATAATAGGCAAGGTTTTCTACCACACATTGGTAAAGCAACTAAAAATGAACATATGCGTAACATTGGACATGTCTACCTAAACAACCCGGCGTTTAATAAATTTTCAAATATAATATATTTTTAATAGGTTTCTACATAACTGAAGTTGTTACGATTATATATTTTTGGTGTGTGGGGTGAGAGTGGGGTTACTTACATCGTTCCTGCATCGTACATCGTGCACTATTATTAACAAACTACTGACAGGAATAGTTTAGAATCTACTACTGATTTTCTATATCCGGTGTCACGGTCTCATATTTCTACCGTGTCGAAATTTCTCACACGCCCCAATGCGCATACGCAAAATTGTAATAGAAATATGAGCCCGTATATAGATGGTCCAAGATTTCCTCCTGGGCACACATTTCCATCTTAAGTAAACGTGAAATATTCTAGGTATATATGTATTTCTTAAAGATAGAACGATTGGTACAGCAGAAACGTCAGACCGTGTATAGACGGACTTAAATTTTTACACTGGCACACATTTCCATCTTAAGTAAAGGTGTTAAATTTATCTATACATGTATATGAAAGAGTCAGAAATATTGGACAGTAAGAAACATCAGCCATGTATATACGGACTTATATTTCCACCCAGGCCCACATTTCCATCTTAAGTAAATGTCTAATATGTAGGGATACATGTTCATGTATATGATAGAGATATAAAGCTGGACCTGGTAGAAACATCGGGCCATGTATAAATGGGCTTATAATTCCACCCGGGCACACATTTCCATCTTAAGTAAAAGTATAATATTTATGTATATATGTATATGGTAGAGAGAGAAAGATTGGTCTGAAAGAAACATCAGCCCGTGTATATATGGGCTTATAATTCCACCCAGGCACATATTTCCATCTTAAGTAAAAGTGTAATATTTATGTATGCATGTATCTGGTAGATAGAGAAAGATTGGTCTGATAGAAACATCAGCCAATGTATATATGGGCTTATAATTCCACACAGACACACATTTCCATCTTAAGTAAAAGTGTAATATTTATGTATGCATGTATCTGGTAGATAGAGAAAGATTGGTCTGATAGAAACATCAGCCCATGTATATATGGGCTTATAATTCCACACAGACACACATTTCCATCTTAAGTAAAAGTGTAATATTTATGTATATACATGTATGTATATGATAGAGAGAGAATACGCAGCTGAGTACTCATTGTTCCAATTGAATGAAAGTATAAAAGATTAAATCTTTAATAAAAATCTTACTCTAGTTTGGGTAAAGTGTATATTTATTGCGATCAAAATAAACAACATTCTCAGACAAATAATTATTTCTATTTTGTCATTGTCTTTATGTCATGTGCAACAAGTGTGCACACGTGGGGAAATCTCATTACCTGATTGGCATGTCAGTAATTACCTGAGGAAGGGTCAAGTCTATTAATTAAAGTGTTATTTTAATTAGGCTAATAATTAAAGTAAGCCACAGGCATTCGCATAATTTTTCCTTACACATCGTAAAATAGTTTTTAATTAGAAATAATTCTAATTAGGCTATTACTTTAAATTGGTTTATTTTAAACATTTCTTTGACTTTACGTACTACACCTTACAATTAAACGCAAGTTTTCGGGGTTGCAATTCCCGAATCGGTACAGTAAGGTCCGCCAGTTCTTTAACAGAATAGCGTGTTCTTACGTAATAGAGTAAGAGACTATGTACATGTGTTCAAGTCTTAGTTTGTATCATATAATCTGCGGTTATCAGGCCAGTTTTATACTTAATACAGTTAAAATTAAAATAATAGTTACAATAAGTTTGAGTTCTATATAGCTTATAATTGTTGTAAATAGGTATTGGCTACAAAATGAAAAAGCTCAAAATGAATTAAATTGAAATCGGTATTTTTTTATGAATATGCACTTGTCTCTTCTTTTGCAATTGCTGAGGCCGTTCCATTAACAACGTTTTGGGTATACAGACTGTGTAATTAGGCCTTTAACGGCAGTAAAGGAATGGAAATAAATATAGCGGTACAAGAATGAAAATGGATACGGCAGTAAAAGAATGGAAATTTACACGACAGTAGAAGAATGGAAATTGATACGACAGTAAAAGAAAAGAAATTGATATGACACTAAAGGAATGGACATTGATACTACAGTATAAGAATGGAAATTGATAGGACAGTTAAGGAATAAAAAAATGATAAACCAGCAAAAGAATGGAATTTTATATAGCAGTTAAAGAAAAGAAATTGATATAGCAGTACAAAAATGGAAACTGATAAAGCAGTATGAGAATTGAAATTGATACGAAAATACAAGAATGCAAATTGATACAGCAGTATAAGAATGCAAATTGATACAGCAGTATAAGAATGGAAATTGATACAGCAGTATAAGAATGCAAATTGATACAGCAGTATGAAAATTGAAATTGATACGAAAATACAAGAATGCAAATTGATACAGCAGTATAAGAATGGAAATTGATACAGCAGTACAAGAATGGAAATTGATACAGCGGTACAAGAATGGAAATTGATACAGCAGTACAAGAATGGAAATTGATACTGGAAATTGATACAGCAGTGCAAGAATGGAAATTGATACAGCAGTACCAGAATGGAAATTGATACAGCAGTATAAGAATGGAAATTGATAAAGCAGTACAAGAATGCAAATTGATACAGCAGTACAAGAATGGAAATTGATAAAGCAGTTTAAGAACGGAATTGAAATTGACACTTCAGTAACAAAAATGATATTGATGCTGCAATAAAAGACAGTAAAGTAATTGAAATTGACACAGCAGTAAAAGAGTTGTAAATGATGATATAAAATAATTTATATGGATACAGCCATAACATAATTGAAATTAATATGGCTGCAAGAGAGCTGAAATTGCTATAGCAGTAAATAAATTGAAGCACCAGCAAATGTGAAAAAACATTGGAATCGAAGAATTTAAATTGTTTTTTAAATACATTCCAGCAACCAATTATGATCATTATAGCAACGTCCAGCTATTTGGGTAGATAAAGACACTGGGTAGAACCACTGGCGATAGCAGGTCAGCTGGAACACCTTCTCACCCCGAATGGGACCCGAACTAAAGTGGCGAGATGCAAAGCAGACAGAGGAGTAACAAAACCAAAGCTCCACCTGTACGCTGACTCAACCGCTACGCCACTGGCGTCCCCTTATTGAATTGATATATCAGTAGCAGTGAAAAAGTAATAGTGTATCATTATTACTTAACAGTACAACATAGCTTCTGATTACTCTGTTAGCATTTTCTTTTTTTGTGAGTCTGTATGATTTGATATTGAACAGATTTTTGGTGAAGACAAACAATACTTCCACTTATCATATTTATTCAGGTAATTATAAGATCATATATTGATACATATAGCAACAATAAAAATACTATAAGATAAAGGAAACAGCATTACAACATCTTAAAAGATTATCATGAGTTTTAAGAAATAAAACAATTTGTTCAAAAATCTACTTCAAGGATCTTCTAGACTTTGTCATGGGTAGAGTATCAGTAAAATACTCTAGATTTGTAAAACAAATTCTATCACAATACCAACAGATAAAATTATACTATAGCTTAAAAGCTATTAAAACTTGAAAATAAGATGTTTAAGATATGTAAAGTAAAAATTGATCAATAAATATCAAATGATCAAAATAAATGTTTGATTTATTTATTGGGTTCATCGCCCCACCAACAATTTTTCAGCTATCTGGAGACAGTGTGCAATTGAAGCAGATATAGTGCTGCCTCCACTGTGTATAGCATGTCGTGAACAACTGGTATGATACCACACCCAGTCACATTATCCTGACAACGGGCCAACCAGTCATGAAACTACCATTATATTTGCTGGAGTGTTAGCAAGAGAGCTGTACCACTGTTATGAAAGTGGGTGGTGTTGTCTTTTTTGGACACGACACCACAACTCCTTCGCAATGTTAAACACGTTCCGAACAAGCAATCCTGTTGCAATCGTGAACCCGGGCGATCCTGTATTTCGAGACCGACGTGGGACTCTGCCGTGTCGTAACCTTGTAGTATATTTTATGGGCTGCAAGCACAGAAGACAAGCTGTTGTTGAATATAAGTTTATTGGTTTGTGTCCAAGTTGGTAATGATACAATGTATGAATATAGACATGAAAAATTATCAAGCATGGATAAAGCAATCACATATAATGATCTCAGCAGTTACACTATTCAATATTTATGCTTTAGTTGTCTAACTTTATTAGGTAAATCTCAGAAACATTAAATATAAGTATGTTGTATACAATCTAACATAATAAAGCTAGAACAATTAGAACTTAGAATCTTTATGTTAAATAAGTTATTAAAATTAAGTAAAGTAATGTACCTGCAAGCACAAAAGACAAGCTGTTGTTGAATATAAGTTTATTGGTTAGTTTCCACGTTGGTAATGGTACTTTGACAGATGCAACAGCTGCTTATATACTGTCTCTCTGCAGTCAGAGGAGTTACAAAACCACAGCTCCACCTGTTCGCTGACTTAACCGCTACGCCACTGGCGTCCCCTTATTGAATTGATATATCAGTAGCAGTGAAAAAGTAATAGTGTATCATTATTACTTAACAGTACAACATAGCTTCTGATTACTGTATTAGCATTTTCTTTTTTTGTGTGTGTATGATTTGATATTGAACAGATTTTTGGTCTCTGTGCTGCATTTAGACAAGGTTGATATACCCCAGATGCTTATCTGACATTTTATTTCATTAAGGTTTTTGAGGTGACACTAAATTGTCAGTAACTTCCTAAATAAGGGTAGCAGAACAAAGGATGATTATATCTAGCCTTCTGGTAATTTCACCTGACTGTAAGTGACTTCAATTATTATAAATAAAGCTTTCTTTAAACAATATTCAGAATAAGTGTACTTTTACTAAGATTTCAGATTAGTGAAATGAAAGTTAATCGTTTAAAATCTACATTTTAAGAGTTTTAAGATATAAGCAATATGTATTTCTAAATGGGAAAACTTATATGCTGCATTTCATTATAGAAAAGCAGCTTCATAATACCACTACCATTTTTAAGGACTTTGGTATTTCATCAAAGTCATGATACGGGATCAAAACTGGGGCCTCTCATAAAATAAATGAATTTATAAAATGGGAAAACATATAAATGCTGCCAGAACTTATTTCCAAAATGGAATGTTGTTTCCTGTTAACATTTTGGCAGTGCAAAAGAATATAGAACCAAAAAAAACAAAAAAACAATCACAGATGGATAATAAATGTAAGATGTTAAGTACCAGTTGTACAATCAATAATGTCTATGAGCATACTATAAATAAATTTGTTTCCATTTATAATTTAAAACAAAAATGTAACTGGCCTCTAGTAAATTGCCTCGCTTGCTAAGGGCATTCAGTACAGTCCAATTCATAGCCTTGGTTGATTAAACTTGTTGAAATAGACAGTTTGAACACACATGGTATAACAGTAATTAAACATTTAGTGACTTTGTGAGTGCAGACATAGATGCAGCAAACAAAAACACATGTACAGATCATTTTTCCAGGCAGATTGTGGCTGTATTTTTGCAAACTTATTTTTTTATGTTCAAATGAATGTTAAATAGGTAACTAAGAAAAGGCGACTTATCTGCAAACATTTTATTGTGACTGAAATGCATGTTCCTTTTAAAATGTGCAAAATTTACATTGCTGTAAACAGATAACTGTTGGACTACTTAAAAAGATTTTGACAGTTTTGTGCTTTGAATGCCTTGCACGTGAAGAGTAGGTGGATTGTTTTATAACCTGTAAAATGATTCAATACTATGCTTATTGGATTATGGTACTTTTCTTAGCACATGTGAACAGTATTCTTGCTGACTGAGTGAATAAACTGGCTCTTTGTGTAAGCAGTAGACCATAGCTGGGATGGTGCTATTTTAGGTCTCTATAGTTGGAAAGCTCATGGTCATCCTTTTGATGGCATTTACATCAGAAACTAAAGTCACTTTTAATGGATGCATTAAGGATTCGCTTTAGGTCCAGTTTTCTTGAAAAATGGTGAAGTTGTTTGGTTAAAAAGCTTCACAGCAGTTGTCACATCTTTCACATAGACAATACAACCTGTAAATAGAAACACGAACAACATTAATGTCAGATTATAATCAGTTTATGTTACTAAAATGTCATTTGTACTTTATAAAAAATATTAAAGCTTATAGCAGTAAACAAACATAAATAATACAAGAAGGCAATGATGACTTGAGTGATCAGATATTAAAGCAAAAGTACCAAGGAATATCAGCAATGTTTAAACAGAACAGAATCATTATAATGCATGATCACAAGCAACATTTGAACAATCTGTTTCATTTTTTAATTCATGACAATAAATGAAAATGGTCATGCACCTGGCAGCTATGTCTTTTTTTATAGATTAACATTATTTGATCAATCTTGATACAGGGTCACTTAAGGAACATGTATACCAACTATTAAGGTTCTAGCTCTTGTAGTTTTTGCACGAAGATTTTCTAAGTGTTCATGGTGGCCATGTTTTTTTAGTGAATCAAAGTTATTGAAACATTTTTTGTTCCCCCCTGCCTGCTTACGCATCGGGGTAAATTAATAAAATGTCGCAGAATTGTCCCCTTCGCAATGCTGTACGAGTGTATGCCTGAGACATGGGCTATCGAGGATGATGTACAATGCATTAAGAGGAACAACACCTCCATGCAGAAGTGGATCATATTGCAACACCAGCTACAATGAAGTGAAATGAATTTTGGTTCTTTTTGGTCGACACTGTTCATCCAACCCCTTTGAAGTAATACACCTGACTGGCTTCTACATCAGATACGGACAAGTGGTACAAATGCAATGACAGCTTGGAAACACCTGGCAGAAATGGATTGACTACATGAATACATACCTCGGCAAGCTCATGTAGATTGCAGCAAGGCTCATAACAAGGCCTTGGGTGTAAAATTGTTCAGAAATCGTAATGCATATTCGCACCCCCAAAGAGGAACAGAAAGGCTGAAAAAGAAGAAGACTTAATCCATGTAACTATGCTGAGCACAGCTGATGTACACATAGGATTCATCCTACTTAATTCGTGCTTGTGTTGTTACAAATCCCCACACAAATATATGACATCAACAAGCAGATTTCAAGTTTACCATGTACTGTTGACAGTGTTCAATGTCATTCCTGGCTCAAAGTGTAAGATACCACCTTTAAAATGGTTATATAAATAACAAAAAATAATGAAACTACTATCCATAATGACTGTGCATGTACAGTACATCCCTTGCTTCTTCTTTACTGATTTGACTTGCCTTTGTTTCTATACAATGTTAAGAAAAACTATTTCTGAACCAAGAGGGCCATGAGGGCCCTTAATCACTCACCTGAGGACACAGGCTTTTAGTAGGCTCATATTGGGTGTCAAGTAATTAAGAGTTATTTACTTTGGTGAAGATTGGACCATTAGTGTCGCCACTAGGCTTTTAACATTTTCAAGAATTTCACCTAGTGACCTACTGAATCCAAGTGACACAGTTCAAAACATGTCTAAGATTTCATACAGGCAAATGTGGCCTCTGTGTTCACTGGGTGTTCTAAAATTTGAGCTAGTTACCTAGTTTTTGACCCCACCTGATACAGTTAGGAACTCGCCCAAGATTTCTTGCTGGCAAACATTCTGGCCATGTTTAGTGAAGATTGGGCCATAAATGTGGTCTCTAATGTGTTCACAAAGGCTGTCCAAGATTTGGTACTAGTGACCCACTTTTTGGCCCCATTTGACCCAATGAGGGACTCAGTCAAGATTTCATGCAAACAGGTTGTGCTCAGGTGAGCTAAACATTAGCTACGATAAAGTGTATTTCGTGTATTTAATTTACTCCTAAAATAAATTTTAAGAGGAGAAACTTCATGGTTTACAATAAGCAAAAATAAACATTAGGTTGGATTATTCCATCATCATAATCATGAATGTTAGCAAAACAGCTCTGAATTTAACAAACAATGATACTAATCATCACATTGTGTATGATAATATAATGTAAAACATATTCACGCCTGAAAGGTGAGTGTTACTTCTAGATCTAATAGTCAATTTGTTCTACTTCCTAAAATATTACAAATTTAGTGTAGTAGTGTTTTTTTTACAATAAAATGTTACCTTAGCCGTTGTTGTTCTAAGTGTCCTCTATGAAGGTGACTCAACCTGATAATAAATATAACATAATATTCACTTTCAGCAAACATCAAGCTATGAAATAACATTTACATTCTGAAGTTACAAAATTATTACAATAATTGCAAATTATTGCTTACATGTTACTGTTATTTTAGTTAACAAATTCAGAAACACTAACATTATACACAGAATATATTCAATGTGATGCATGCACCAGGTTTGTTAAATATGTGTATGGTATATAGTACTAATGCACTCACCAATTAACCAAAAGCTATAAATACTGGATGTTATGACAATATTGTAATAAGCATACCAGGCAAATATTTGTTAATAATAACGATTCACAACACCGAGGAATCTACGCTGTACACTGCTAAAAAGCATTTCTTTTCATAACCATCAACTTGTTACTAATGTCAGGCTAAGTGTTTTAAACTGTTAAAAATGAAGAAACTAAAATTTGCCCAGACTGCCGAGAAACATCGGTGTGTTGAGAAATAGGCTGCATCAAAAATCGAGTGTTACATGGAAACTCATGAACGCAATTTGATAAAAAAATAGTTGCAATACAAAGCATATGAGCAAATACCTTCTGAACATGAAAATTTCGTGTATCATCAACTTTCTGCATGCCATTGAAGATCAAAGAGGCGATTCATGTTGGCCAACCTTCTTTTCTCCAAGTGCGAACAATGACCGACGATCATTAGGACCTGTAGGTACTGAACCACTTAAAATATGCTGACAATGTCACAGTATCTTAAATACGGCGTTTTAAGACTCAAAATATCAATCATGAACACTTTTTACACCAGTATGGAATGGTAGGAAATTTAGGCACGCGTAGTTAAAAAATAGCAGTCTTGCGCATGCGCACACAAGACAGAGAAATTTAATCACGGTACAAACATCAGACCGTGACACCGGACCTTACCGGTATGTTGTCAAATTTACAATTTGTTCATTGGTTCTATTTAAGACTGACCACATTTCTGGACCAGTTCGGGTCTGTACTAGACGTCCAATGGCCCACGTTGACCACCGATATGTCCACGGCCTCGGCTCTGGAACTACTGCATACTGTCCGGGAACTGCAGGATATGTTTCCGGAACTGGCCCAGCTTCACATCGGTATCCTGCCTAAACAGGTCGGTGTTGTTTTTGTTCATTCTTGCTGCTTGCCCTACTGGTTTAATCTCTCCTATCTAGGAGGCTACTAATGTACTCCGTTTTGATTTCAACTCTCCTGCCTAGGAAGCTACTAATGTTCTCCTTACTGGTTTAAACTCTCCTGTCTAGGAAGCTACTAATGTTCTCTTGACTGGTTTAAACTCTCCTGCCTAGGAAGCTACTACTGTTCTCCTTACTGGTTTAAACTCTCCTGCCTAGGAAGCTACTAATGTTCTCTTGACTGGTTTAAACTCTCCTGTCTAGGAAGCTACTAATGTTCTCTTGACTGGTTTAAACTCTCCTGCCTAGGAAGCTACTAATGTTCTCTTGACTGGTTTAAACTCTCCTGCCTAGGAAGCTACTAATGTTCTCCTGACTGGTGTAAACTCTCCTGTCTAGGAAGCTACTAATGTTCTCCTTACTGGTTTAAACTCTCCTGTCTAGGAAACTACTAATGTTCTCCTTACTGGTTTAAACTCTCCTGTCTAGGAAGCTACTACTGTTCTCTTGACTGGTTTAAACTCTCCTGTCTAGGAAGCTACTAATGTTCTCTTGACTGGTTTAAACTCTCCTGCCTAGGAAGCTACTAATGTTCTCCTTACTGGTTTAAACTCTCCTGTCTAGGAAGCTACTAATGTTCTCTTGACTGGTTTAAACTCTCCTGTCTAGGAAGCTACTAATGTTCTCTTGACTGGTTTAAACTCTCCTGCCTAGGAAGCTACTAATGTTCTCCTTACTGATTTAAACTCTCCTGTCTAGGAAGCTACTAATGTTCTCTTGACTGGTTTAAACTCTCCTGTCTAGGAAGCTACTAATGTTCTCTTGACTGGTTTAAACTCTCCTGTCTAGGAAGCTACTAATGTTCTCTTGACTGGTGTAAACTCTCCTGTCTAGGAAGCTTCTAATGTTCTCTTGACTTGTTTAAACTCTCCTGTCTAGGAAGCTACATAAACATAATTTACATGCGCTGATATTGACGTGTGCGATGCAGTGACGGCTCTTCTTTCAAAACAGTGGAGAAAGCTATCTAGGAATATTTGTTTTGTGGTTATTTTGTTAGAAAACCACTTTGGAAAGGTTCCCTATTCACCGATTACTTAAAATTTTGCGTAAGCTCGTAAAACTTTGTATCTTCCCCGTTGTCAACATATTGACCTTGACTTTCAATATTTATTTCTTTGTTCAAAGCGGCATCTTATAAACACGGTGAACAGGTACAGAGCTGGTGAAAAATGATTTTAGGTATATTTACTATGTCACTTTTGTACTTTCTACTGGCGAATTTCACAGTTCCTGCAGCAGATCACACTCTGCATGGACATGTGTTGATTACCAAACCAAATTATTTCCAGCCCAGCAAAATAATATCAGTTGCATGTCTTGTTAGTAAGACTAGGTGGCATATACCTTGTAAAACTAAAAGAAATGCATCCCTAGCTTACTTATGCATTTTGCTTATGGCAGTCTCAAATGATATTGAGAAAAACCCTGGCCCAATGTGTCCTTGTGGCTCCTGTGGCTTGGAAGTTCTAGATAATCACCAAGCAGTGGAGTGTGATACATGCATGCAATGGTTTCACATAGATTGTGAAAATATGTCAAACGATACTTATAATGAACTTGTTGCTCGTGACTGCTCCTTCTCATGGCTGTGCTCTGGCTGTGATTCCCTCAATTTTTCATCTCAGACCACCAATTTATCAAATATGTCCTCTGAAAACAGTTTCAAAGTCCTTGAAAAATTGACAACTGACAGTGACGATGGACAGAACACACATATACCTATATTGAAAACACATAAACCTAAAAATTGGACACCAAAACTCAAAGTCTTATATTTAAACTGTCAATCAATTGTAAATAAGAAAGCTGAATTTTACACCTTACTTGAACAGCACAAACCTGATCTTGTCATTGGTACTGAGTCATGGTTGTCTAATGAACATAAGGATGGTGAGATATTTCCAAGGTCTCTGGGCTACACGCCATTTAGAGCAGACAGAAATGGTAAAGGGGGAGGAGTCTTCATTTTAGTTAAAGAAAATATTTTGGCAACAGAGGAAACCAAATTGAAAACAAATTGCGAAATTTTGTGGGTTAAACTGGAATTCAAAGGATGTAAATCTCTTTACATAGCAGCCTATTACAAACCTAAAGAAACTGACCAGCTTAGTGCTGAGGAATTTAGAAAATCGGTCGAACTGGCTCACAAATTGAAAGGTAATATATGGATTTTGGGGGATTTCAATTATCCAAAACTCTCCTGGGGTACTGATTTTATTGGACATATCAAACAAGGTTGTGGCAATCCTACTATATATGAAGATTTTCTAAACTTACTCGCAGATTACAACCTGTCTCAAATGGTAACTGAAAATACAAGAAAAGAAAACATTCTGGACTTATTCCTCACTTCATATCACACACTCATAGATTCAGTAACACTCCATCCAGGCATTTCAGACCACAGCATATTCACAGTCATTGCTAATCTAAAACCAAAAACAATAAAACAACTTCCCAGAAATTTTATTCTTTATAGAAAAGCAAACTGGACAGAATTTCGTAAATTTATGGACTCTGAAAAAGATAGGATTATAAAAATATGTAAATTCCAAAACTTAAATGTTGATAAACTATGGGAAGAACTTAAATCATCTATTAATACAGGGATATCAAAATACATACCAGTAAAGAAAATAGGGTCAAAATTCTCACTGCCTTGGATCACTCAAGAAATTAAAAGGCTAATTCGCAAACGGGATCACCTTTATGTCAAGCTCAAGAAAACTAAAAAAAAACAGATCCAAATACTAGAGCCCACTTCCTGAATTTAAAAAACCTTATCAAAAGGAAAATTAAAATTGCACATGAAAATTATATTGAATATGTTTTGGGAAATGAAAACCCGGAAACAGAACAAGATCATCCAAAAAGTAAGTTTTCAACAAAGAAACTATACAGTGTTCTAAAAGCGGCAAAGCAAGATGCTCATGGTATTCCACCTTTATTCGATCAGTCTACCGGTACGACTGTTAGCGACAACTTAAGTAAAGCAGACCTCCTAAATAAGCAGTTTCAGTCTGTTTTCACTCCTATGTCACCACTTTCGTTATCACAACTATGTAACGCAACCCTCATAAACATGAATATAAATTGTAAGAACCCAAAAATGCCTGAAATTGTTATTGACCTAAAAGGGATTATAAAACTCCTTGGTAATCTAAAACCTGACAAAGCTGCTGGTCCAGACAGTATTAAACCCCTTGTGCTGAAGGAATTAAAATTGCAAATTGCTCCAATAATACAAATTCTGTTTCAAAAATCACTTGACTCTGGCAAACTACCAATGGAATGGACTTCTCCAAATGTCACTCCTCTTTTCAAGAAAGGAGCTAAAAATGACCCTGCAAACTACAGACCAATTTCTTTGACTTGCATTCTTTGTAAAACATTAGAACACATTATAGCATCCAATCTTACTGTTCATTTTAAAAACCACAACATTCTTTATGATTTACAACATGGCTTTCGTGAGCGCCGATCTTGTGAAACACAACTTATACAACTTGTTGACGACCTAGCACGTAACCTCAGCACGGGACAACAGACTGACTTAATATTGCTGGATTTTAGCAAGGCTTTTGATAAAGTAAGTCACCTGAAGTTATTATATAAACTGCAGGAACATGGGGTAGACCAACGTACAGTACAGTGGATCAAAGCCTTTCTTATAGGTAGATCACAAACAGTACTCCTTGATGACGTAAATTCCAAGGAAGTACCAGTAACATCAGGGGTGCCCCAGGGCTCAGTACTCGGCCCCCTCCTTTTTCTACTTTATATAAACGACCTACCCAATCATATTAAATCCCAAGTTCGCCTTTTCGCTGACGACACTGCAGTTTACCTAGTCATCACAGATAATCAAGACTGCCTTAAGTTACAGAAGGATTTACAGACATTAGAAGCTTGGGAAAAGTTATGGGAAATGGAGTTTAACCCTGGCAAATGTCAAGTCTTAAACATAACTAGGAATAAAAAGAAAATCAAGTTTGGTTATAAGTTACACGGACAAATCTTAGAGGTAGTACCAAGTGCAAAATATCTAGGCATTGACATTTCAAGTGACCTATCATGGAATCAGCACATTGACAGAATCACTCAGAATGCAAATAAAACTCTTGGATTCTTACGAAGAAATCTACCTTCAAAAAAACAAAAAATTCGCCAAATCTCATATAAATCACTTGTTAGACCGCAACTAGAATATGCTTCTTCAGTTTGGTCACCACACACACAGTGTAAAATTAACAAAATTGAAAGGATCCAACGTAGAGCAGCCCGATGGGTCAAAGGCCAATATTCCCCTTACGACAGTGTGACGACTATGCTCAATGACCTAAAATGGGAGACACTAGAATCCAGAAGAACCTCTGCTAGACTATGTATGTTTTTCAAAATAGTCCACGGTTTTGTGGCAATTTCAGTCCCACCTTATCTAGTACAGCCATTGAGAAGAACCAGGCACATGCATCCATTAACATACAGGCAGGTTCACACTAAAATTGATATTTTTAAATACTCTTTCTTTCCTCAGACCGTCGTATTATGGAACCAGCTACCATCCACCGTCGTTTTGCAGCCTGATCCTGATTACTTCAGACAGGCTATAAACGCCCTTAACACTGCCTAGACAGCAAAACACTGTTTTTAACCTGTTTTAACCTGATTTTAACTCTTTTAACAAGTTCACCCCTGTTTTTCTTTGACGTCTTCTTGTCATTTAAAAACTTTTATTCTTGCACTTGCACGCGCACCTGCTAGTAATACCCGAAAGGTATTACAGCAGTATAAATAGATAGATAAATAGATAGATAGCTACTAATGTTCTCCTGACTGGTTTAAACTCTCCTGTCTAGGAAGCTACTAATGTTCTCTTGACTGGTTTAAACTCTCCTGTCTAGGAAGCTACTACTGTTCTCCTGACTGGTTTAAACTCTCCTGTCTAGGAAGCTACTAATGTTCTCTTGACTGGTTTAAACTCTCCGGCCTAGGAAGCTACTACTGTTCTCCTTACTGGTTTAAACTCTCCTGCCTAGGAAGCTACTACTGTTCTCTTGACTGGTTTAAACTCTCCTGTCTAGGAAGCTACTAATGTTCTCTTGACTGGTTTAAACTCTCCTGTCTAGGAAGCTACTAATGTTCTCCTGACTGGTTTAAACTCTCCTGTCTAGGAAGCTACTAATGTTCTCTTGACTGGTTTAAACTCTCCTGTCTAGGAAGCTACTAATGTTCTCTTGACTGGTTTAAACTCTCCTGTCTAGGAAGCTACTACTGTTCTCCTTACTGATTTAAACTCTCCTGTCTAGGAAGCTACTACTGTTCTCCTGACTGGTTTAAACTCTCCTGTCTAGGAAGCTACTACTGTTCTCCTTACTGGTTTAAACTCTCCTGCCTAGGAAGGTACTAATGTACTCTTGACTGGTTTAAACTCTCCTGCCTAGGAAGCTACTACTGTTCTCCTTACTGGTTTAGACTCTCCTGTCTAGGAAGCTACTACTGTTCTCCTTACTGGTTTAAACTCTCCTGTCTAGGAAGCTACTAATGTTCTCTTGACTGGTTTAAACTCTCCTGTCTAGGAAGCTACTAATGTTCTCTTGACTGGTTTAAACTCTCCTGTCTAGGAAGCTACTAATGTTCTCTTGACTGGTTTAAACTCTCCTGTCTAGGAAGCTACTAATGTCCTCCTTACTGGTTTAAACTCTCCTGTCTAGGAAGCTACTAATGTTCTCCTGACTGGTTTAAACTCTCCTGTCTAGGAAGCTACTACTGTTCTCTTGACTGGTTTAAACTCTCCTGTCTAGGAAGCTACTAATGTTCTCCTTACTGGTTTAAACTCTCCTGTCTAGGAAGCTACTAATGTTCTCTTGACTGGTTTAAACTCTCCTGTCTAGGAAGCTACTAATGTTCTCTTGACTGGTTTAAACTCTCCTGTCTAGGAGGCTACTACTGTTCTCCTTACTGGTTTAAACTCTCCTGTCTAGAAGGCTACTAATGTTCTCCTGACTGGTTTAAACTCTCCTGCCTTGGAAGCTACTAATGTTGTCTTGACTGGTTTAAACTCTCCTGCCTAGGAAGCTACTAATGTTCTCTTGACTGGTTTAAACTCTCCTGTCTAGGAAGCTACTAATGTTCTCTTGACTGGTTTAAACTCTCCTGCCTAGGAGGCTACTAATGTTCTCCTTACTGGTTTAAACTCTCCTGTCTAGGAAGCTACTAATGTTCTCCTGACTGGTTTAAACTCTCCTGTCTAGGAAGCTACTAATGTTCTCTTGACTGGTTTAAACTCTCCTGTCTAGGAAGCTACTAATGTTCTCTTGACTGGTTTAAACTCTCCTGTCTAGGAAGCTACTAATGTTCTCTTGACTGGTTTAAACTCTCCTGTCTAGGAAGCTACTAATGTTCTCTTGACTGGTTTAAACTCTCCGGCCTAGGAGGCTACTACTGTTCTTCTTACTGGTTTAAACTCTCCTGTCTAGGAAGCTACTAATGTTCTCCTGACTGGTTTAAACTCTCCTGTCTAGGAAGCTACTAATGTTCTCTTGACTGGTTTAAACTCTCCTGCCTAGGAAGCTACTAATGTTCTCCTTACTGGTTTAAACTCTCCTGTCTAGGAAGCTACAAATGTTCTCTTGACTGGTTTAAACTCTCCGGCCTAGGAGGCTACTATTGTTCTTCTTACTGGTTTAAACTCTCCTGTCTAGGAAGCTACTAATGTTCTCCTGACTGGTTTAAACTCTCCTGTCTAGAAAGCTACTAATGTTCTCTTGACTGGTTTAAACTCTCCTGCCTAGGAAGCTACTAATGTTCTCCTGACTGGTTTAAACTCTCCTGTCTAGGAAGCTACTAATGTTCTCTTGACTGGTTTAAACTCTCCTGTCTAGGAAGCTACTAATGTTCTCTTGACTGGTTTAAACTCTCCGGCCTAGGAGGCTACTACTGTTCTTCTTACTGGTTTAAACTCTCCTGTCTAGGAAGCTACTAATGTTCTCTTGACTGGTTTTTAACTCTCCTGTCTAGGAAGCTACTAATGTTCTCCTGACTGGTTTAAACTCTCCTGTCTAGGAAGCTACTAATGTTCTCCTGACAGGTTTAAACTCTCCTGCCTAGGAAGGTACTAATGTACTCTTGACTGGTTTAAACTCTCCTGTCTAGGAAGCTACTAATGTTCTCCTGACTGGTTTAAACTCTCCTGCCTAGGAAGCTACTACTGTTCTCCTTACTGGTTTAAACTCTCCTGTCTAGGAAGCTACTAATGTTCTCCTTACTGGTTTAAACTCTCCTGCCTAGGAAGGTACTAATGTACTCTTGACTGGTTTAAACTCTCCTGTCTAGGAAGCTACTAATGTTCTCCTGACTGGTTTAAACTCTCCTGCCTAGGAAGGTACTAATGTACTCTTGACTGGTTTAAACTCTCCTGTCTAGAAAAGCTACTAATGTACTCTTGACTGGTTTAAACTCTCCTGTCTAGGAAGCTACTAATGTTCTCCTGACTGGTTTAAACTCTCCTGCCTAGGAAGGTACTAATGTACTCTTGACTGGTTTAAACTCTCCTGTCTAGGAAGCTACTAATGTTCTCCTGACTGGTTTAAACTCTCCTGCCTAGGAAGCTACTACTGTTCTCCTTACTGGTTTAAACTCTCCTGCCTCTTTTTTGAAATGCCCACAGTTCTTACTTCCTCAATTTATGTTTCAGTCTTAACAAAAGTATATACGTGTATAAGTACATGTATTTCTCATTAACAAACGTTCATACATGTATCACATCTCAAACAGTATTTTCCCCTCTTCGTACTCAGTTTAGCATGCAATATTTTACTTAGAGGTCACAACAGTGTGACAAAAGACCAACTTTCCAAACGAAACTTCAAGCGCCGTTTCACACCGATCAACCGTCACCACATTAATCACCAACCATTCTATTATCTTTCAGGCTCGGACGGCAAACACGACGGACCAGTTCGGAAGGTTTGTGACGGGCTGGAAGATGCTCGAACCCCTCCTCTGTCAGCAGTCTGTGCTTTCGACCACCAGTGCCACTGTCAATATTACAAGGGCGGATGTGGTCGGTGAGGGTAAGGTTGATTATGATATGAATTTTTGGTCCATTTTTGCTTTATGTCGGAAAAAACGCACTGATTGTTTGCATTAATTTTAGATTCACATCACAGGGATACAGGTTTTGTCACTATATCGACGTCTAACCATTATTTGTGGAAGAAAACTAGTCATAAATGTCTAGGCGGAACGAACAGTCCACCGTTCAGCTGGAATATGATAAACATGAAAGTCACCCTTACGATCAGGACTCAAAATGACGTGGTAAGGGACCTTTTAGTCGGGAAATAAATGGGCGACTCAATTTAATAAGCCACGGGCGTAGCGATTACACAACCATTCTCATATTGCAGCGACGCAGTGCTACGTCTTATCGAGAAACATAGTCCCACACTCATTTACCAAGCTCGTAGCATGTTAAAATATACTTTTATAAAGTTCAGGCGTGTTACGTATAAACTTAATATTTTTCAACTAAGATTTCAAGTGAGTTGCATGTAAAATTACTATTGTTGAGGCAAGATTTCCAAGTGAATTGCATGTAAAATTACTATAGTTGAGACAAGATTTCCAAGTGAGTTGCATGTAAAATTGTTATTGTTGAGGCATGTTTTCTAGCACATTGTTTATATACCTTATTCTTAACATGCACGTTTGCTCAAGCGTATAGTAAATAGACAAATAATCAGATTTAAAGCAAGGATAATTTATAGTTATTTAAGAAGCCTTCAGGTCTCTTTCGTCTTACCCGGACTTTTTTCAGGCAAATATTTTAGCGTGTATCTTGTATACTCATTATATAATGACTTCCAGGTAAGTTTGTAAATGTGTCGCATATCAATTTCATAATTGTTTGTCTATTTTTCAAGTTTGTGCCCTTTGCATTTAATAATCTTTAGGCAAATTGTCAAACATATTGTATACAAACTTCATAATGTTCAATCTAGCTATTACATGTAGTAATCTTCAGGCAAGTTTTCAAGCATATTGCATATACACTTCATAATGTTCAATCTAGCTATTACATGACGTAATCTTCAGGCAAGTCTTTTCAAGCATATTGCATATACACTTCATAATGTTCAATCTAGCTATTACATGACGTAATCTTCAGGCAAGTCTTTTCAAGCATATTGCATATACACTTCATATTGTTCAGTCTAGCTATTACATTGTAGTAATCTTTAGGCAAGTCTTTTCAAGCATATTGTATATACAATGCATATACACTTTATAATTTCCATTAAAGATTAAGCTTATGCCATGTCCATGTAATTATCATCTGGCCAGTCGTCATGCGTTTTTGTATATACACTTCAATATGTTCAGTTCAGCTATTAAGTCTGTGCAAGGTACATTTAATAATCGTCAGGCAAGTTTTTAATCTTGTTGCTTATAAACTTGATATTTTCAGACCAGTTGTCGAACCAGCAACTGAAGAACATCCGCCTACTTACTAACCTCCTGTACCATCGACCCAAGATATTGTTTGCCCCCAACAACACCGTTGTGTCGCAGCTAATTAAACGGGTAAGTTTAATCTACGTTAATGGAAACAGCAGAAAATCATCAGGTGGACAAAGAGAAAAAAACAAACATTTCTTTTTCACTTTAACTTAATAGATAATTTAAACAAATTAGAAATATTCAATCTGTACCCTGACGGTTGGTGCACTATTCTACCACAAAAAATAATTAAAATATCTATAGTGTAATTGATCTTTTTAATAATACATAAATAATAAATTATTTAATATGCAAGGATGATAAGTCATTTTTTCAGCCGTCAAATAGGTTATAAACATTTCGAGAACTAAATTCTCCAGCATCAATTGATATAGGTACAGACATAAAAATAAGGTTTAAACACACCGAGAGAAAACGTTACCGCCTGGGCATTTTCTATTGTATGTGTGTGTAATAATGTACTCAATTACTTATTCATGAGTTCTATTACTCTTAGACGAACATATCCATGTTCTGCTTTTTGTCATCGCACTTAGACATGTTTTACCTTGTATAACATGTTCTGTTTACTATCATACTTCGACGATTAATTTTTTTTATTTCATTTTTTTTAATTTTCTGTATCTCTCTACACTTCGATGTCTTTTTTTATTTTCTGTTGTGCATCGCAGTTAGAGGCACGCGTTTTCACATAATCTTTTTTTCATTATGCAGATTAACGAGAGTACGTTTGAATTGTATGGGAACATGTCCGAGTTCGCCCAAAAGTGGCAGTCACGGTCCCAAGAAGTCAGGAATCTACTGCCGGTAAGTTAATTTAGTAACGAAATTTTGGGTCGTGTTTAATGTCATCTTATTACTTAGAATGAAACAACAATCTACCATTACATCTACGGCTACTACTACTACTACAACTACTGTAACATATACAAATACTGCTAATATATTAACGATACTTATAATAATACATGTTCATTCTAAAAGGATTTATGATTAATTGTTATTGACACATTTCCTTACACAGTGAAACAAACATTCCAATATCTTCCTTTTTTTGGCCATACGACCCGAAACACCACAAAATCCCCAAGTTGAATGATTGTCCAAAATGCAATGATAAATGTTAGAAGTTTCGTGTACAAAATGCCTTTTAATAGATATATTCTTCATACGATGCTTTGTTCTTTCTGTAACAGGTAATAGCAGACACCAGCAACATTTCACCAATGCTTGACGTCATAGACCATTTGACCCAAATATGGCTAGAAGTTTTTAAAGACATTGATCTAGATGTGTTTTGGGGTTTTAATACCGAAGCAGAGCTTGAGTCCTACTTCTTGAATAAACAGTTCCATGATGGGGTGACCGTATTTGCAGGTAAATACTGACAATCTTTATAAGATACTTACAAGCAAATGAGCTGTACTATAATACCTTAAGTATGTATTAGCCTGTGTTTGAACCAGCGAACCTTCCTACCCTTTTTTATAAAGTTTACAGTGCAAACCTATTGACAAGAGTCTCTACTTCAAATAAATCACTACCATTTATGTATATGCCTCTTGATTACAAAAGGAAGACAATTAATTGTAAATCGACGTTTTTGCTCACATTTATTAACATCAGCACATGTATATGAAGACATATTATACACATACGACGTTCTCGGTATGATTGTCGTGAATATTGTTGTCGTATCCAAACCGTAGCTAATGTATTTTTGCATATACTGTTACCTGTGAGGTTCGCTTGAATATTGTTATGACGTGGAAGCATATCCTGAAATTGGAGGTTTCGATACATGTTAACGAAACCCTTGTGAATATTCGAAAATGAAGCTAATATTATTTCAGATATTCTCTAAAAATCGCGTATGAATACATCATTTCCATTCAAGGTGTGGTATTTCCTGGAATGGACGGATCTACAGCCACCCTTCCACCACATGTTGTATACAAGATTCGACAGAACGCCACACTAACCCCACCCACCGGCCAAGTTAGAGAACCATTCTGGTTCCCGAGTCCAGGCAGTGACCACCTTAAATACTACACGTTTGGATTTGTGTGGATACAGGTTACTTGTTAATATTTTTGTATTAACATAATGCATGTTTTTGGATATATATTTATATTGCATGTAATATTGTACGTGTGTGATGGATTATTGTAATGGCAACTACAGAGAACAAGTGATACACAAATAAATAGAATAAGAGGCAATTATTTCTATTAATTCTGTATGCTTACCTTATAGTGCTTTTATTTTATCATATGTCTTAAAGCTTTAAAGAAGGCAGTTTGATCGTGTTGGTGGGATTAGTATTTATAAGGATTTATTTATTAGGAAATAGTGGCAAGAACAAATGCGTATTTAATATATATTATTTTTTCATAAAGTTAACTAGACAAATGTACCATATGCTACTTATATGTTGAAGTAATTAAACACTGAGGTGAGACATTCCCTAAAGCTCTGACTTCGAACTTCCTTGGGCCTTCTCAAGGACAAATAATAATAACCCAAATCACTTTGAAAAAAAACAACACGGACAAACGATGACGTAAACATAAAACTAAGTAATTTGACGGTATGAAATAAAAATAGAATATATATGAAATATTTTCTTACAAACTATCTTTCTCACAGATGAAAACCGAGATAAACGTATACAACAAATACATGCAAAGCTGTAATTCTGTACTAATTTAAAACTCAACAACTTTTTTCAGAATATTTTACCTGTCACGAAAAAATCGGTATGTGACGTTGTCAATTTACATGTTAAAACTAATTGACTAAGTTTAAACTAATGTCTCTATTTCTGAAATGTAATTGAGGCAAAATGTACATAAGATTAATATGTTTCCACTAAATAATTAAAGACAAAATTGTACATTAGGTACATTTATTCACATTACAAACTTAATATTTGTTACAGGATCTGGTAGAGAGAGCCATTGTGAACATGCAGACCGGTCGAAACGTCGCATACCCTGGGACTTTCTTAAAACGTATGCCATACCCATGCTGGAACCTTGACGGGTACGTCAAACATAACTGTCTTTATTTTATTAACACAATTAAATTATTTATACTATTGAATACTGATCCAATGGATATACTCAAAGTTTTTTTGTTTGCTTTGAAATGTCCTTTGTTTGACTTCAGACATAATCTAAATAACAGAGTTTAGGCTGTTGTTCTATAAGGTAAAACAATGCCCTTGCAAAGGCACTTTAGTATCAATATTATCGCAGTGTAATACACTGATTGGCTGAAAAGAAATTTCCTTTTCTGATTTGTTTTCAAAATGACCCCATTAAAAAAGATTTTTTTTAATTCTTATATTTTTTTTGAACACAACCAATGTTTAAGAAGAAATTTTATTTATCAATTCATATGAGTATACCATTGCTTCTGCAGGAATGTTGTACATGTTACAGATTCGTATGGCTTATACAGCACGTGTTGCCGCTATGTCTAATGTTGTCGTGGGTGTACTCGGTAGCAACCTTGGTGCAGAGGATAGTGTACGAGAAGGAGAAAAGACTGAAAGAGGTTGGTTTAGTAGATATAACTAGGCGGCGTATTTCAAAGTGCTTTGCAAACAGCAGTGTTATTGCGCAGTCCAAGCGGCGGACTTGTGGACAGATGGTTTAGCCTGTAGACTACTCTATTTTTTTCTACACATAACAAAGTTAGTAAGAACACATGAGTACTGAAAGTTACTAACATAATGTGGTTAGTCGAAATTGCTAATTAGTTTGAAAATGGAAAACAAGTCCATATTATTAGGCCTCAATAAGTCGAAATTGATAGACTTCAAAGATCACATTGGACATTATGGCTAGATTTTCTTATCATACGACACTATACATTTGTTACCTGAAAGGTCATGCAAAATGTTGTTTATTGATGTCCTACATATATGTGAAAAGTCTAAGTCTAACACCCACTCATCATTACAAATATGTATTTCCTATCCGAGCCTTGCTGCAAAGTTACCTATTTTAAACAACGTGATCACTTACTTTTGGAATTATGTTTATCATCATCTAGGTTTTTCGCTCTGGCGAGGGTATATGTTTTAGAAGATATCCCCATCTTGCTTATTTATAGTTTTGGAAGGTATGGACATTTAGAGCGGGTTTTTACGATTTGTACTGCCTAACAATTGGGGCAGTTTCTTTATTTAGTCTAAAGCATGGGTGTATGCAAAAATTATGACAAAATTCCACAATCAGGTTAATGTTTTGATATGGGCAAACAATCGGATACGACATTAAATATATCGAAATAGATAAAAAAGTCAAATTTGATAAATATGTAGAATTTGTTAAATGAGTCAAAATTGATGAGTAAGTCGAAATTTAATTTATTTAGGCTGTTGAATATGTAACGTTTATATACGAAAATGTGCTGACCAGTTGACCGATCAATGCTCTATGTTGTTGCTTGCTGGTGACGTTACACAATTGAAGACATTATTATTACATTCGATTTTTAATCTACACCCAAATTACGCTGTGATGTAAAAGATTTTTATTGGCTCTATGCAATCATTTTGGTTAAAGAAAAACAAGTTGATTGATCCGGTAGTCATTTTATGCAAGTCCTTTTGTTCATTGGAGATGACATGTTGAACTGCCCTAAGCCTTCACACACACAAAAACACAGTCGAGCAGAAAAAAACACACACCACTGCTAGTAGTAAAGTCACCGTAGTTTTTCAGTTGTGTTGTTGATGGCATATTTTAAGAATGTGTTACTCTTTTAATTGTGTCATGAATTTATCTATGAAGTTAAACTAAACCTGTCTGTTGTTGAAGGTTATGAAGATGATGGGTCTTACTAACGGAGTACATTGGTGCGCCTGGTTCATCACAGCGGCCCTGCAGATGACGATTGTTGTCGCTGCCTTGACCACAATCCTGCACTTTGGACGCATCCTGCCATACAGCAACCCTACTATTGTCTTCTTGTTTCTGGAATTGTTTGCAATTTCATCCATCGCATTTGCGTAAGTTTGTAACAGCAATTCAGAAAACATTTAAGTACGTAGAAAAGTGTTAGAAAGAAAATACACGAGAAACTGTCTCGCTCTATTTAGTTTTATATACTGAGCAATTTTTTTCTTTCTTAGGTTTGTAAAGAAAAAATCTTATAAGTTTTACCCTATCATTACTTATGTAAATGGTGTAATTAAATTTGAATATACATTTCTTTTGTTATAATGTATACAAACATACTTTTGTACATATCTTTATCCTTGTAAACCGTTGCTTTATTTGCACCCATTTTGCACATTTTATTCGTAAAATGAAAAGCCAGAGAAAAATAGCTGAATACTAGAATACAAAAGATGAATTATTGTTTATTATATTTGTATAAGTATTCCTTACTATATAATCTAATGCATGCGCGGTCGACTTTTTCAGACCGAACATTTTACTTATTAAATTTGAACAGACGATAAACTTCTCACAATGGTGAATGGTATATGTATGCTTAAATTTAATTGTCTATTTACAGCTTCCTCATCAGCAGCCTGTTCTCCAAAGCCCACTTGGCATCAGCTTGTGCCGGTATCTTCTACTTTGTCAGCTATGTCCCTTACATCTATCTGGCTGTGAGGGAAGACGTAACCGGAACAAAAATCCCCGCTCCGATCAAAACTGCTTCGGTAGGTCTTATAGATATTGTTTTAAAATGCTTAGTATTGTACGATGATGCTGTGATAATGCTTTTATACCCAATGGGCGTTTTTATTTCTTTTCGGATACAAAAAGTTAATGTTCGAATATCCTAGCCACCCATCATTTTGTCAGCAATGTCATGTGACTAACTGTTTTCCTTTATCCCAAGTTAATATGTCCACCTGGGAAAATGTACCTGTTTATTTTAGATATATATATATATATATATATATATATATATATATATATATATATATATATATATATATATATATATATATATATATATATATATAACAACAGTAGGTAAAATGGATTTGAAACTAGCAATGTTTCACTTACTCATTTTCTTAACAATAACCTGTTGTTGTATATTTCTCAACTATTACCTCGTCTTCTTCATTTTCCAGTCCTTGTTCAACACAGCCGCGCTGGGCCTCGGTGGCAAATATCTGTTGTTCTATGAGCTGCAAGGAACTGGGATCCAGTGGAACAACTTAATGACGTCTCCCAGAGAGAATGATCAGTTCAGCATGTTCATTGTCATGGTGATGATGGTGGTGGACACCTGTCTGTATGGTCTAATGACATGGTATATTGAGAATATACACCCAGGTAAACATTACAAATAAAACACCTTCTTCGGTCAGCTCGGTCGCTTGAGTAGATGTTTGTGCTGTCAAAGAACTTTTTTTGTACAGACTGCATTTTTACCACATGTTCAATATACATTTGTTTATTTTAGTGACATAGAACATGTTTTACCAGGTTATTTACATACGTACCTGTTGAACGGTAAATTACCACCGAAGTACCCACGGAAAAAGTCATCAATGTAAAAATTAGGAGTACTTTATACCTTTCTGTCGGCTGCGTATTCCCTCTTCTGAATTAAGGTTTCACACAATTGACGCTAAATACGGAATTAGTGAATCGTGGCTGCTCTCTCGGCAAAATCCCCGTTACGTTTTCTGCACGAAAGTGGTTCAGCTTATTGCCAGGAAAAAGGACATTTGCCAGCGCTATGGTGATCTGTACGTTACATGTCTTATTGATCACGTGCTTCACGATTGTAGGGTCACCGAGCAATTGCGACTCAAGTACGTTCTTAGTACTGTTCTGCCATCTAGCCTACCTTACTTAGAGATAACCTACACGTACTTATATCTGTTCTCGGTGTTGAATTTGACAAATAATTGTTTAAACAAATATCCATTATGGACGTTCATAAAACATGTTTAAGCTATCGATCATATGTTATACGAATTCAAGAGCTCTTTTATGGTACAAGTCGTTGTGTATAACATCTGGCATCATACCTCTGCGATTTCCGTGAAAAATTATGCTTGTACTTGTTCTGCTTACACAGATATGTTCTTTTTGTGCTTAAAGTTTGCCAGTGAACATACACCTCCTTTGGATATGTTCTTTTTGTGCTTAAAGTTTGCCAGTGAACATACACCTCCTTTGGATATGTTCTTTTTGTGCTTAAAGTTTGCCAGTGAACATACACCTCTTTTGGATATGTTCTTTTTGTGCTTAAAGTTTGCCAGTGAACATACACCTTCTTTGGATATGTTCTTTTTGTGCTTAAAGTTTGCCATTCACCTCATTCTGCTTACTTTTGTTATGTATTTCGTAACTAAACTATTTTGTTGGTTCTTTTTCGTTTTAGAAAATGTTTTTTTTCCAGTTATTTGTTTTCATCCCGTTGTCGTTTGTTCATAGGATAGATGTTGCTCTGTCACATTTCCCACTTCATTATATATGATGTTAGAATAGGATAGTCGTATTATCTCAACCTACCTGTCGTTAAACATGTAATCATTTGTTTGTTTTGTAAAAAGCACGTGGCTATAATGTCTCTTATTTTTCGTTTCGATAAGAAAATGTCGCCCGCGTTTGCATAAAATTTAATTTTTATTTTTATGCCCTACTTGTCATATATATCCCCATTAGTTATGTAACTCATGCCATAGAATTTCGCTTTCGCCACGGCCAGGGAGACAAGGGGTCAGTCTTATATCGTCAGTTCTTTTTAATTATTATATCTATTTCCAAAACGTATTTACTGTGAATTATGTTGCATGTACTATTACCTTAATTCCTGTCTCACATTTGAACTATGCACCATTACTACCAAACTTGTTTGTTTATATTGTTCTTGCTACATTGTTTATATATGTAAATGCTCTTCAGGTTGTGGAGAAAATTCACATGAGGTGATCTTTACTTCTTAAATTAGCTATGAAATACACTCTAGTATGTTAAGTAAAATCAAAATAAAGCAATAGGCGTTTTTAAACAGCTATGAAATTGACTCAAGAATGCTTAATATAGCATGAATTCGTTATTACATATTGCAGAAATCCCCGACTGTAGAATATTTGACAAAATCTGCCTTTGTCAAAACAAATGGTTACATGAATATTATCTGAACTATAAAATATTTAGGTAAGTTTACTTAATCTGTCTAACTTTTCCGCCAACTCCACACATGTGTCCGATTGAAAGTAACGAATGTTATAACAAAGTCACAGATTAAGCTTAACTAGTGTCTGCACATTTCAGGATCCTACGGCATACCACGTCCTTGGTATTTCCCATTTACGATGTCGTATTGGTGTTACAGTACTGACAATACGACATTTAGCTGTAAAAAACTTCTCGGCATTAAAATCAAGTCTAAGTATACAGTCATGGGTAAAGAGCCGGACTGTGAGGAGCAAGAGGATGCGGATTTCTCAACAGGTAATGATTAAGGCTTTACACGTACATTGCAAGATAACATAAGGTAATGCATTTAAAAAAATGACATCGTATATATATTTGCCTAATATAGCTGATATCTAATTATATTTGCAAGTCAACTACATCTAAAGGTATATATATATATATATATATATAGAGTGAGAGAGAGAGAGAGAGAGAGAGAGAGAGAGAGAGGAGAGAGAGAGAGAGAGAGAGAGAGAGGTGTGTGTAATAAATAATAGAAGATATCGGTCGAGAACGACAACTGGAGCCAGTTATTAGTCTTGAAATTAATAAACAGTACTGCATGCAATTCAAACGTTCTTGTTAAACCTAATCGAATAATATAGTTTCTTTTTGCATGCCATATTTAAGTCTTTTTTGAAGAATATTAATACGAAATTAGAAATATCATAAATTGGACAAAATATGCATTTCATTTACAGCATCCAGCTACAAGTTTGAAATTTCAACACCAGATCTTCCCGTGGGCGTAAGGGTTTCCAAGTTGCGAAAGGTGAGTACAGTAATTTTGCCTTTTGATTAATCCTTTTTCATGAACGATAAAAGTAAAAAAGGACAGAAATGTAAAAACATACATTGTTTGTTTGTTGGGTTTGTGGTCACACCAACTTTATTTATTTATTTAGGTACGTTATTCTACCGTAATATTTTTAACTGATATCTCAAAGCCTTGTGTCAATATTTGCCAAAAGGTAACATTTTCTATAGCTCAATATAATTGTGTAAAAATAAAACATATATATTTTTATTATTCCATCGCATTTGACCAACACGCAATGAATAAATCAATGTTTTCTCTACTGAAACGAAAATTATGGTACAATAGATAGAATAATAACTTAATGCATGAGTTGTCTAACTTCTGTAAATTAGATGATACAATAACTCAATCAATGGTTAAATTCCTGGTAAAATTTCATTAATAAAAGATTGAATTTAATGAATTGATACAAATATGAACGAAAAATATAACCTTCAGTATAAACTCCAATCACTTGTTTTGTATACCCTGCTTTATTCTTTTTCGAGTTATTATATGCACTCCTGTAAACATGTTTCAGGTGTACGTTAGTACGAAGAAGGTTGCTGTAAATGGATTGAACCTAAGTCTGTACGAGGGACAGATAACCTCGTTCCTCGGACATAATGGGGCTGGGAAAACTACAACCATGTAATGAATATATTTCATAAATTAAAAAGTAAATAAAAAATACACATATACACACATATATAATCACAATGACACAACCGGGAATTTTAACGCCGTCGAGCCACTGTTATAAGAGAAGGCTGTCGCAGATAAATGTTTAACATAACCAGCAAACCTTAGCTTTACAGCGATAGCAGAATTTCTTAAATGTGATACTGTATATTTTATACAAAGAAAACAATTTATTCTTTATGATCTAAAAGTAATATGCTTAAAGCATTCATAACGCATTTGACATAATATAAATACAGATATTATACACTAAAACTTGCATATAGAAGTTCACTGTAATAGGACTTATTCATTTGAATTCGTTTAAGTGACATTATAATGTTAGATAGAATTAAAAATAATAACTAACATTTGGTTTTTTTTATTAATGTCTTCGGGCTAAAAATAATACTGTGACATAATTGTGTACGCTAGAATTAAGAACAATAACTAACATTTAGATTTTATTTATGCCATTGTTTTGCGCAAAATTAGATGTATTCATTAATAAATCTATATTTCAATATGGTAAACAGTTTAAAGAATGTGTGTACTACCACCGTGTTTTTGTAAGTAGTTAAATATTTGTGGAAGATTCTATATTTCTTATAACAACAGGGCGATTCTGACAGGGCTGATCCCTCCCACGTCCGGTACAGCCTATATATACGGGATGGATATTAGGACAGAAATGGACAGGATACGACAAAGTTTAGGCATTTGTCCACAGCATAATGTGCTCTTTGATCTGTACGTGCTATAAAGCTTTTTCATAAGTAAAGTATTTAAGGTAACAGTAGGAGTAAATTATATGCATAGTAACGGCGGTTCCTTCAAATATGTCACTTAATAAAACTTTGTAACCTTTCCAGCAAATACAATAGCTTTTAAATAATGTTTACTATCATAAAATGGGTTATAGAGCACTTTGTTTTTGCATCCTTCCTCCTAGCAATGCTATTTGGCAATTTAGTAACACAATGAAAATGCATTAGGATCCATTGATGTACAACTAACTAGGCTACGGTCTACATTCCAACTTTCCATCAAGCTGCAATAAAATTGCTTTCAAATGTATACACCTACACCACTGCATTCTCACTTTTCAGATTGACTGTAGAAGAACATCTGTGGTTCTTTGCTAGATTGAAAGGCATGAGGAACGAAGACATTGAGACAGAAACAGACAGGTACATACTGAGTTTTCTTATTTTTCCAGAAAAAAACACTTCAGTATATGACAATATAAAATACACATTCAGAAATAATTTGTTCGGTTATTCTGACCATGACTGTTTATTAAGTAAATATTTGGAAACTTGCTTCTCCACAATACATAGACCGTTCGAAACCTACTGATTACTGGTCAAGGTCTTTGATTAATTTGTAACAGTAATTATACATACAGTCGAACTTTGGTTATTCCAAGTCGTGTGGACCACCGATTTACTTCTAACAATGTATTTGTTGAAAAAAAAAACAAATTGCCTCCACTCCCAAAATTTTCCGCCTTTTTGAATTATGTAGTTCTCTGTGGTAATGTGCAAGGAGCACATGTATAAGGCATGGTCTAAGAGACGTGAACATGTTATCAGCGTCAACAAAATGCGACATACATTACATAATGGTTATGAGCACTTAGTATTAAATAACATAATATTAAATTTAAGGTTTTCTGGGTATCATCTCCACCACCATGTCTATGTCCTTCTCCTGATTGCTAAACTAAGATTTCACCCGCTAGGCTTTTCAATTCTCACTTGAGATGACGGTGATATAGATCAGCATTTATACCTACCTACCCTCACAATATGCAATTCCAAAGTCAGACTAAGTAGATGCAAGTCAATCTTAAATTGGATTGTCACTCTGCTTAATTGATTACTCGTCGTAACTGGTTATCAAACTAATTAACACGTCATAATCATTTAACAACTTCAGCCAATCAATTATCAGAACAGAACAGAACATATTTTATCGATGTTAGTAGAGTAGCCCCACTTCGCGGTTTGACAAGTGATAATACACTATGGTCGGCCGGTGATGCGATCAGGCTTTGGATAAGATGTGTGAAGATAGTATTAAAACTGTACGTAGGGGACCAAATTTTACTACGAATAATGCCAAAACTTGGATCAATGCAAATGTGTAATCGGATGGGTTTTTTACATTAAATTATTAAGGGAAAAATCAGAACCGACCAATGCCTTCGAAAAATGCCTCGGCTTCGGACCACCCGAGTTTGAATAACCGAGATTCGACTGTACATGGATAAAGTGCTTCTTATTTTACATATTATATTTTACGTCTATGCTAGGATGCTGAAAGATGTTGGTCTCATAAAAAAGCGCAACACAATACCAACGTGCTTGTCTGGTGGTATGCAAAGAAAGCTTTCCGTTGCCATGGCCTTCGTGGGTGGGGCCCGAACCGTCATCCTTGATGAACCGACAGCTGGAGTGGACCCTTACTCTCGTCGGTCCATTTGGAACCTGCTTACTAAATACAAATCCGGTAACTATCTTGATACATTGGCTGCTCTGTAGGGGCATCATAAATCTTGTTCTTGAGTACTTAACAGGAGGCGGACTGCCAATGGAATTCCTATTATATTGTGAATTGAAATTATGTTATTAAAATTCAGTTCAATAAATATATATTGCATATGGTTTAATTGAATTATTTGCATTATTTATTATTTAATTATATTAGGAAATATAATTTGAAAACTTAAAATCTCTAAACTGTCTGACTAAAACATGTAAAGCTATTGATCATCCATAATGGTGTCGATATATTCAGACAAAAACACAAATACAAAAACCAGTCCTTGCGACAGCGAATGTTTGATATTTCGTTGCGCCACTATCAAATCTCACAATAGCTTACTAGCAAATTACCTGTCTGTAAACATTTTTATCACAAACGTTTTTTGCAAGTACATTTTGTTAAAGATTTACCACATATTGTCTTTTTTAATAGTTAATGTTTACTATTGACATTTGTGTAAAATCTTCGGCGATGTACAGCTTTGATGCAATTTATTTTTTTACTGGAAATATAGGCCGAACGATATTGTTGTCCACTCACCATATGGACGAGGCAGAGCGACTTGGCGACCGTGTTGCCATCATCTCTAATGGACAGATCAAGTGTAGCGGTACTCCGACATACCTTAAGTCTGTCCTTGGACAGGGTCATCACCTACACATCCTGAAGCAATTCACAGGTATGTCTAACATTCACATGCGAAGTTTGTTTTCGGATGGATTAAAACAACAATTATGAACGGTCTTCTGATAGTTCCGTTTGTAGAAAAGGTTAAGTTGTCGGATTCTAAAATCATCAGTAAGATGGTAAAGTGGGGTTAAAAAAGTTAGTTTAATAAGATGCAGAATATATTGCAGTTTTCAGTTAAAAATGACATACATAAATTAAGTTACTTCTATAAAATCTCGTGACCTCTGCTCCGGAATGAACCGAGTTTTATGTCGTTCATAAATATTATTTGCAAACGCATGTGAATTACAGTGCTGATATTAAAATGTTCTTTTTACAGTATGTATTTATTTACATATGATTACATTGAAATCTAGAATTTAGTAATCAGATTGGCAATCTCTAACTTTATATCTTCAGATTCGTTTGAAGGCAATGCTGTCAATGACGAGATACTGAAAAGAATTCGAACCCATGTTCCATCTGCTAAGCTACAGTTCAACACTGATGACGAAATTCGAGTCTTACTTCCGCTTGGCATTGGAAAGCGGGACGTCATCATCAACGTTATTGACATGTTAGAACAGCAAAAGAGGGAGCTAGGCATTCGTAGCATTGGCATAAAAGATGGCGGTTTTGACGAAGTCTTTCTAAAAGTAACAGAAGAAACAATAGATAAAGTTGGTTCAAGACTTGGTAAGAATCTGAAAATAAATTGTATTCAATCAAATTATTTTGAGCATTTCTATTTAAACAGCCGCTTGTACATACACGTATTAACAACAAAATTGAATTAAAATAAATTAAATTATTTATTTTCAAGGCATAACATTTTTAGTCTGGCTGAATATTAAACACTGTTTTAAAAGTTGTAATTACAAATCGTATTTCAACAATACTTGATAAAATCACGTTTATTACGCTTATAACACAATCAATATAATTATTTCTTTGACATAAGCATATGCTTTACTTGCATTTACATTTAAGATTGTTAGCATTATCTTTTTATTTTCAGGTGATACAAATAATACTTTAAGCGACAATCCCCTGTCAGATCTACATTTACAACAATATGGAGAAAACAGTTCCTCTAATGGTAATTTGTTATGATCGGATTTCAATATTTACAAAAATCACACCTGCTCTACCTGATAAAACAACTGTCAGTATAGCTTTTAATGGATAAGGTAATAGTATACGGATATATCATCAAAGAAAAAACTGGCACACTGTAATGGTAAATAGAATATGTCAACAAACAAAGAATTGCCTTTTTAAATGATTGGTTAATATTATTGATTATTTATAATAGTATAATCGTGATACATTCTACGGACCCTATGTCAATCTTATGCAAGTTTAAACTAAAATTAAATTCTAAATTTTAAGTATATTGACTTCATTTAGGTCATTAACGTCTAATTTACCGCAAATACCTTTTATTAAATACATCTTAGGCATTAGACCTTTAACTCAGATATTAAGGTAGGAGCATGAACGCTTCCTAAATGTAGGTCAAGTTCATATACATAAACTGGTTTGTCCAATCAGTTCATGTATAAAGTACACGTATAAAGTGGCGACCGATTGATCTACTTTACATAAAATAAATTAATTATGAGCATTTTACCTCGGTAACAATAGAACCTACCAAGCCTTCAATAAGGAGACGAAATCATTTTTATTGTCGAATCGTCCACTGTTATCTACATTGTCTTATAAAATATTGTTTCTAGACAGTTGATGAAACCTCTCACATCATTTAGTGGGATTAAGAATACTGGGTAGCATTATACCAAGTCAATTAATGTAGCTTGCTAACTAATTTGTACTGGTACGCTGTAAAACTGAGCCTTGCATTACTCAATTTAATATTTTCTTATTCGTCTTGCAGATCACGATAAAGACGATGACCCCATCTACGATGAAGATCTGATGTTTATTCGTAAGGTATCTGGAATCCGCAGGTTGTGTCAACATTTTTCGGCGCTGATGATTCTAAGATTCAAGTATGCCTCCAGGAACAGAAAGGGTATTTTCTCCCAGATTCTTCTCCCGGCTATATTTGTCTCAATTGCCATGACCATTGCCCTTTCAGCTCCGAGAGTTGACGATCCCTTACCCATGACCATGTCTCCTTCCATGTACTACAACCTCACACGACCAAGGGGCAACTTTATCCCATACTCTCTGAAACAAAGTAAATACACATACAACCATGTCAACGGTTCCAGTACAAATCCGTTTTTATTGAAGGAAACTTTCTTTTTGCCGTCTGGAATGGGATCAACTTGCGTTTTAAAGCCGAAATATATGTACGGTTTACCTATACCTAGAGTGACCGGTATCCGCACAGGAAATGGCAGTGATTTACAAATGGTTTCGGAGTACTTCGAGAACAGTTGTCAAGGAGTGTTTACCCCAGGAACACGTCCTGAACTGTATCTGCCCCCAGAAGATGTGAAACTAACGGGCAAGTCCAGCCAGCAAAGCCAAGTTAAAAGTAAGAGTGTATCCGTATCCTTTATTACAAGTGTCAGGCAATATTAGGATCAATTAAAGTTGCAATATTTTGTTAATTAAATAAACACATTATCTACTATCGTTTTGTAGCATTTATTTTAGAAGAATATTTTAGTATATTCGGCTTTCTAATTGCGTTTAAACTATTTTAATAATACTAATTGCTAATAATTACGTATTCACTTAAGTCCTTTTTTGTTTTCGGCAATATATCTTATATGTTTTACACAATCTACTATTTGTCATAATCTTAAGTTGTTTAGGTGAATGTCTTATTAGCACTGCAACTTCTGCTTTTGTTAATTATTCACAGACTCTAATCAGCTGCCATCGCTGTACCCGCAGTGCACCTGCAAGAAAGATGGTGTAGGTTTCCATTGTGATTATGATGGCGTTGCGGAACCTGTATCAAATGTGGTCGTCACTGGAGATATTTTACAGGACATAACTGGAACAGACGAGGAAAAACTCTACCTCTACACTACTGATAAATATAGATTACGCAGGTAAGGTACTATAGTACGTCTATATACATTGGACCTTTTCTTACCGATCCTCTCCATTCCTTTTCATTGGAGGCTTCTTCACTAGTTACTAACCTCCCTACAAACCTGTCTTCACTTAGTCTTTGATAATATGGAAGGTATCAACTTGTGAAAAATTCATAAATGGTGGTGATGCAACTCGTGCTATCTCCTATGGCAATGATGTATCCAAATGTACAAGGTTTACACAAGTTTATACTAAAGAAGAATATTTGAATCATAAAAACCAGTTAATCATCTCAAAGTTGTTACAACAAGGCTTCAGCACCCCAGTCGGCCCAAGGCAGTAACTGTTGGATTTGCTCTTTTTGTTAAATGACTCTTTCCAGATTTGTTCTTACCTTTACATTTGGCTAGTACGTAAATGCCTTTGCCCTGTGCATTTTCAAAATTAGGTATATGTTTTTTAATGCTCATATGACTTTGTTATATTCTTTTTCATGATTACAGCAATGTTACATGTGCAATCATCAATTTTGTATCGTAAGAAATAATACTTCTCTCTTTTCTAAATGCTATGTGGACATGATTTGTCAATGGCATCATTACGTTCGTTATAACGTGTCAAAGAAAACGTCAGCGATTGGACATTTTTATTCAAATGGATTGGTTTTCTTTTCATCCTCCATTTGAGAAACCCCTTTGGAAGTGCGAGGTTTGAGCTCTGTAAAACCGCTTTAAGCCCCCCCAGTCAGTTCCTTTTGCCGACAGACCGTTCCAAGGCGGCAACTGTTGGATTTGTTCTTTTTGTTAAATGACTCGTCACAGATTTATTCTTACTTTTACATTTGACTTGCATGTGGATTCCTTTGCCATGTGCCTTTTCAAATTTCGGTACATGTTTCAATGCTCATAGGACTTTGTCATATATTCTTATATTCCATAAATTAAAGAAGGCCTTTTCAAATATAATGATTTTATTTCTTCATTCTATGGAAATACGTTATATATGATAAACAAAATTAATGGTCTGAATAACTTTTCTGACCTCTTTACAAAACTTATCAGAAAATGTATTGCTGATGGTTACAAGCCAAGATTACTGCCTTGCTTCTAGCTTGCAACTGGTTCTTTAACAGACAGGAATTTGCATTACTTTTAAATTACAGACAGGAACTTGCATTACTTTAAATAACGATGGCCGTACAGGTCGATGAGACTGCATGTGGCTTAAAGACGTTCGTGTAATTTGGATAGTCATTGTTGGAATTTTATCACTTCACCTTTCCAGTGGTGTCATATTTAGGTGAGACAACTTGAGCAGTCTCCAAGCCCTTTGTGAGAGATTGCACAGTAGGTATGACTTCGGGGTTGTGTTTGCATTAATTGTTTATTATGCCATTTGCAGATAAATCTTCGGCTTATTATAACATTAGATTTGGATCTCTTTACCGAAAATCGCTTCAAAATACTACATTTTGTTCTGCTGGTCTATTTCCAAAAAGTCGCCAGTTTCCATTGTTGTTTTTTGTTTTTTTTTTTAATTTGCATATATTAAATTTTGATATATGGCGTCATTGCCTTTGTATCATTGAAGAGAGGTTTTAACACTGGTTGTGAGGAAACTCTTCAGGAAGCGTAAGGTAGTCCCTATGTTTTGTCACTTCTATATTTACTCTGTATGCCTTTGTCTAGTGGTAGTTCAAGTTTTGTGGTTATTCTGATAGGACCTGTTCGTATTTTCCTTTTTCTAGAAGTGTATTGATAAGACAAAGGGGTATAACTCAAATCTTAAAAAACAACACTTTATATTTGGAACTTGCCGTCTTTTCATCTCAAAGGTACGGCGGATTCACATTTGGCATGGACATCCCTTTTGTTCCATTGTCATTAAACAGACGTTCCTCACCCCACAAGAAGTTGGCTGATTTACTGGTTGTCAAACATACATCTCAGGTATGTTTTAAGCAAAGATGTGTTTGCTTTTGTTATTCATTCTCTGATACACTGATCGAACCGATTGTTTTCTTGGTAAAATGGTAGTAGGTAACATGAATGTATCTATCATGCCTACGCTAAACATAACATTGATGTTCAACGACATGTCGAAAGAATGCAAGAATGTTCACGAAATGCTATCGGGAGACAGACGGTAGGAACTATATGATTACAAGTCTAGATCTACAAATAGTAGCTGTTCTCCAACATAACTGTAAAATCTAAGATATAAATGTCCAAACTATACGTTGAGTGTCCCAGGAATTAACGAAAATGAAAAAGGTGCACCGGACCTGGCAGCGCAATCGTTAGAGCGTCGGCTGCATATACGGGAGGCCCCGAATTCGATCCCAGGCCGCGACATACTCAAGTCATTAAAATTGTAAGGTTAGTTCCACGACTGGTTGGCCCGGTGTCAGGATACTGTGACTGGATGTGCTATCATGTTGGGTGTTCACGGCATGCTATACACAGTGATTGCAGCACTATATCTGCTTCAAGTGGATTCCGTCTCCAGATTTATGAAAAACTGTTCGTGGGACGATAAACCCAATAAACAAGCAAACAAACATATAGAAGTGGTTGAGAACATTTGCTCGTTGTTTACACAGTGACATTAGACAGGGCCGTTGAAAGTAAGTCAGAATGAGAAAACTCACACGTAGCACATTCTAGAAAGACCACAGATGTTTTGTAACTAAAGCGAAAAAGCGCATATTTTAGAGCTGTAGTTAAAGATTGATGTAAAACAATGCAAGTCAAACAATTAGAATCCTGATTAATTCCGTGTAATTTAGTATAATTATGTCCTGCTTATATGCTGTCTCACTTGGTGTATGTTACATAAACTTACATTGATATATTTGTATATATTTATTTGAAAGCTTTAATTTTACACTAGCCATACATGTTTTTGTCTTTGAAAAACAACACAGAAACCTTACAGAAACCTCAATCATCTGCAATCAGATGTATTGTAGGATATACTGATTTTTCGTATTGCCCTTATTATATATTGTAAATTATGACGCTGTGTTTAATCTTAGGTCTGGTTTAATGAGAAAGGGTTCCACTCCATCCCAACTTATGTGAACACACTGAACAACGCCATCTTGCGGTCAAATCTTCCGGAGGCGATGGGTAACCCGGCAGCTTACGGTAATTGACGCTATAATATAAAGGAAATATATTATATATTTAAGTAATTTAATCGTTTTGCCAATTCCACTGTCTCTTATCTGCTATTAACCCTCATAAATATAGTTTTTATTGGTTAAGCTATAAATTATACGGACAGAAAATAAATACTAAAATCCTCGAAAATGAAAAATATTCCAGTTTTTAAACACAGTTGTTTTGCATTGCATGAATAAACAAAATTGAAAGATCACTTTACAATAAATTTAAATATAACACATCTTTTTGCAGGTATAACTCTGATTAACCATCCAATGAAAAGGACAAATACTTTCCTGGAGACGGAGTACATGTAAGGAAGAATTCAATCTATCTGTTAGAACATGTTTGTCATGAGACGTTCTTCGCATATTAAAATAATATTCAGATTTCCTTTTTAATATATTTATGTATAACACTTAACATATACTGGAATAAATTGTATTTCTTTTGTTAAAATTGTAAGAAGATTTTGTTACGATTTTATTGATTTTGTTTTTATTTATTTGATAGGCGACCGCGTGTGTATGACTGACGAAGATTCACAACGTTTTTCGATCCGTTATATGCATTTTGTTTGCAACAAATAACGAAGCATGGTATTACGAAAAGTGACCAAAGAAATTCAAAACGATCTTCTTTACCTTTTAAAATATTATATAATAATGCTGAAGTAGATCAATAGGAAAATATGAAACGGTCCTTTGAGAAATATCGCATATTTCAGTTAGAACTCACGCTAGACAAGAGAACAAACACGCAAGTTAAATGTGGTAAAACTTACAGGCGAGACTTTGAAATGGATAGTCAGTGAAAGGACCAACTGTTATGCTTAAAAAGGATTGACGAGCTTTATTTGCACGTACCGTCTGCCTCGACAACGTACAATGGTGTAGCGCTCTTACACACATTTATTTTTGTTTCAATAATCTAATGGCTCATCCATTATGCTCGGCAGAATGAAATGGTGGAATCCATTTTCATGTGCAACTGTGAAATAAAAAAGGATTCTTCCGCAATGGTCTTCGTCGCTTGATTTATAAAGTGGCGCCATACGTTATTTATTACTATTTGTTAGAACCTTTATTTCGCATGACCTATTGTTTCGTTCACAACATTCTCGATAGTTGTGCTAGCAGCATTAGTTGCAAAGACGTCATGATTATGGTTGTGCTCGCAATATTAGTTGCAAAGACGTCATGATGGCCCTTTATATCGTTGTCGTCAATAGTTCGGAAACAATGTTGTTATTCTTTTGATTTTAAGCTAAAGATGTTAGAATATGGATTGACGAATGTGTATAATGACATAATTATATTTACAATTTTGTATATGCTTTCGATGGTTTCCATTGCAGTAAAAGTGGCACCGACGCCCTAATGGCAATCTTTATCATTGTTGCCATGTCGTTTGTACCTGCCAGCTTTGTCGTGTTCATCGTCCACCAGAGATCGATCAACGCCAAACACCAGCAGATTATCTGCGGTCTCAAACCTTGTGTGTTCTGGCTGTCCAATTACATATGGGATATGGTACGTGTTGTCTGGGGAACTTTATTCATTATATATCTTTTTTCATATAATCACTTTCACTAATATCACAATACTTTTATTGATAAACAGATCACTGGCAGATTATTTAAGATACAATCTGGCACTAATTAAAGACGTTTAAAGATTAAAATAATACATTAACAATTAGTAGTAGTAGTAGTTGTATTTTTATTATTTTTATTATTTTATCTATTTATTTTTACATTTTCTTTCAGTTTAACTACATGATCCCTGCGTTATGTATCATTGTGATCCTACTGTGTTTCCATATACCAGCATATGTTTCTAGCGGGAACTTCGAGGCGGTGGTGTCACTCTTCTTGTTGTATGGGTATGTTGTCAACTATAATAAAACAACAAAGAATGACAAATGTCATGTAAATTATGACAACGTTTACAGAGTCTTCTAAAGAGTATGTTTGTGGCATATCTTCGATACATGCTAAAGAAACAGAGTTTCAGTAGCTCATTATTGATACGGCAGAGAAACATATAAAACTTAAATAGTGTAAATTTCAAAAGCATACAAACAATAATTATGGGTTTTGTAATAATAAGAACTATCTTTTTATATAACACACTGAAACAAATTGTATAAATGTTTATTCCAAAATTATGTCTTTAAATCTTATATTTGTAATTTGAACAAAATCTAGACATATTAGACTGTTTCGTAAAAGTGTCCCATGACCTTTATCGGCCGTTTTAGACTGTTATCTGTAATAAGCACGTTTCTTGTCGTTAACAAATTGTATGTCTTTTATGTCCCATCCACACCCGCACACCACAGATGGTCGGTGACTCCGATGATGTATCCAGCATCCTTCCTGTTCACGGAGCCCAGCGTTGCCTTCATCGTACTAATTATGGTCAACCTCTTCACAGGCATCACATGCGTAATCACTACATTCATCCTGGAGCTATTCTCTACGGACCAGGTAGGTGCTTGATAATAACAATCTTGTGGTGGTATTACAGTTAAGCATATCTCAATCAATGATTAGGTATCACTCGTCCATTGTGGTATCTGACATTATCATGGGCAGATTTTTAGGCATTTACGTACTCCATTATAACTTTGTGGCCATTCTCTACAACCAGGTTATGGTCCAGGCTTATAGCTATGATACGTAACGGTTTACGGCGGAAAGATTAATCACAGTTAAGCCCCTCCCACAGGCCCGATAATTTTATTTCTAATAATAATGCAGGAAGGCAATTATTGTCCTCACTACGTAGAACAGAAATCTTCAAGTATGCCATCTCCACCGTCATTTATGTGTTGTTTAACTGTAAAGGTTCGTATTAAAACGGTCGACCATCTAACATAACAGTATAATACGACAGAGACACAGTTTTCACCTGTCCATGATTAGATCAAATGAAAAACTGAAGATTATAAACTTAAACGTAAGATATTTCAACCGATGAGGCATAATGCGGCACAATTCATACTATATTATACATGTATGATTAATTTGACATCTTTAATAGGCTGGGCGAATGCATTTACAGACACTTCACAAACTTTTTTAGAATTTGATTTCGTTTTTTGAAGCAACATTAGACGTTAGTACCTTCTGCTTTTCTTTTGTTATGTATACACACATGCTGTGTTTCACATCAAATATGGACCGATACCCAAATCTGAGATATTGTTTGTTTCTTTTATTTAAATATATTGTAATGCCCTGTTTATCTAGTTGCATGATATTTCTATAAATTTTTCTAGCATGATATTTTTTTTATAATTATTTCTGACACGAGACGCTCATTGTTCTCTTTTATGGATATATGTTTGTTTTTATATATAATGGTGTATCTTGAAATCAACTCTGCTTTTAAGAATAAGACTCTCACAGTGTTTTTTCACTGTACTTGTAGATGACATGTTCTTTGATGGTTCTGAAGTCATTCTCAAACTAAGCAAATACTTGGTATTAATATAAGATTCCTTTATGGTTTATTCCTTTTCAGACTTTTGCTGATGTCAACTCCGTGCTAAAACAAGTGTTCCTTGTGTTCCCAAACTATTGTCTCGGCAGTGGTCTGATGGACATTGCTATGAACCATTACAAAAACGAGTTCGCAGCGCATCTTGGTAGGTTAATCGCTAAGCTAACAATTATAGCTTACACTTTATTATTTTAAACATATATTTAAGTTATAAATTACTGATTACTGACGTTTATCGGCTGATGAACCGTATTGGTCTGTGTAAAGTATTGTAGACTCCGAAGGATTTCTCGTATTCGATATTCCTTATATTTACGTTACATTTAGATTTAATTAAAACAAATTTATTTAAAAATTAGATAAAATTACAACGTTTTTATTTTATCTTTATAAGACAAACCCTGCTCACGCTGCGAGCGATAAAATTTTTCATATTTAAGCCACGCCTACAAAATCAAGAAGCAAAACAAGAAAGTAGTTCCTCATGTATAGTTTTTTAAATGTCATTATTACAGAAAGATGTTTGAAACCACAATCATATCCATTGTGTTTGCACACAAAGGAAAAAAGTAAAACGTTTAACAAAGAACACATGCTGTAAAAATGTTTAACAAACACGTCTGCTGTATGACGTAATTTTGACGTCATGTTTACGTTCATTCGTGAAAACATACCGTAGTAAAACAAGCTCCGCCCGCCTAACACGGTCAAAATGTGTTTTTAATTTGTCATTTCTTCAGGTCAGTACGATAATATAGTCCCCGCCCTCGATTGGCACGTGAGCACTCGTAAATTAGTTGCCATGGCAATCACGGGAACTGTATTCTTCCTAGTGACTCTCAGATGCGAATACAGAGGCTGGCAGTGCGGAAGGTATTTTATCATTTATTACTTTATTTTCACGTCAAAACGCAAAATAATTGTTTCTCCTATATTCTCATTCCCCTGAACACTTTTAAGTTATGTAAACAGTGTTTTTACATAAACTCAGCAAAACTGTTTAAACCTTAGGTCAGCGCGGCATACATTGAGAATTAATGACAAAAAATGTAAACAAAAGAAATAAAGTGATCGAAAGCTGAATCACTCTCATGATTAATATCAGATCGATGCTGTCCCACTTCTCTTTCAGTTCAGGTTGTCTGCATAAAATTAGTAAGCGATCAAGCAACCTTCCCTCCGCTTTTTATTTCGCAATGTTCTATTACATATAAGTTGTTTGTAAAGTAGCAAATAGATTAATTGGAGTTTAGCGGTGTTAAAAAAAACCCCAAAATGTTTGATGGGACGTAAACGACAGACAAGAAAGAAACATATAAATAACTGAATGAGTATACATTTATATAGTGTCAAACAATATTGTAAGGCACCAGGATTAGGCGCATTTAAACTAGTGCTGCTTCCTTTGATAAATGTTAATTTCTACTCACCTTTGGAATTCCTCATCAAATTTGACAGCTGATTATTAGCATAAACACAAGGATAAAGACTGATCCGATCGTCTTGTTACCTAGACAGAACAACCAATCTTATACAAGTGACTTAGCTTATTCTTATTGACAATCTGCATCTCATCTTTTGTCGAATGTCATATATTTCTGCGAATTCCTTTGTTAACATCATCATTATTGATAGGTATGTGACCCTATATTCTCTGGTCCATGTAATAAGTTGTGTAACCAATTTGTTTTATCATGGAAATCACTTGTTGTTTTGTAAAGATGCTTTTATGTAGAATTTGCCCTTCTTTATTGTCTGAGCACACGAGCAACATTGAAATTTTCCTTTCCGTATGGGAGATGTGTAGCTTTAGGAACCCGAAATTATGATTATCTGGTAGAAAATGTGATTTAATATTTGTATATTTGTATTCTTTATCAGTATGTATTTAATTCATTGTTTAAGAACACTTCTCACAGCGCACTACATTTTCTGCGCAAATTTGTGCGTTTCATTTTGCACACTGATTTATTTATTTATTTTTTTTTTAGAGTGATTAGAGTGAATATTATATTAAGCGTTTATGTCGAAGACTTAAGCAAATCAGATGACTTAAACTTTTACATTTGCTAACGTTAGATGAATTTATATCGCATATTTGTTATTGTGTATTTATAAATGGTGGCCGCGTGATTTTATGTGTGAGCGTGGAAATTCTAGCAGCGTTTATATATTTGTATTCCTAGTGTAGACATATCGTAAATTTATTGAACTGGTATGCTTGTAAGTATTTTGCCAAATTGTTTATTAGCTAATAATCAATTATTTAGTTTAGAAACTGCCAACCAATTTGTTCAGAAAAATAGTCAATTTGGGTAAGGGCTGGAAAATGAATAAATCTTTTATGAATCTGGGTGATACTCATCTATACTATTTGCTACTTGTAAATAAACTCACCGTTAACATGTACTTGATTTGTATAAATATTGTTTCTTCATATCATATATCTTGTTTTATTTAATTCCCAAATACACTTTGGTGTTTAGGAAGTACACTGATGAGGTTCACCCAGAGTCTCCTGAAGGTGCCGACGAGGATGTTATAGCCGAGCGGCGGCGGACATTGTATGGAAGTGGTCGGCATGATATGATTCGGGTAGATAAACTGTCCAAGGTAAGATAGATAATAAATGTATTTACTAACATGACAACTATTAGACTTAACTGTGCTGCACAGGTTTATGTACTGCATGCATGAAGAACCTTAGTAAAATAAATATAAAAACATTATAATCACAGCACATATCAAAATGCGCACTAGTCGAAAGTATATATAGCTCTAATGTTAAAGTGACAAAAAACATGGACAATACACTACATGAATAGAGAAACCCGATAGCTGCACCCTAAAAAGGTTAGCCTACACCTTCACAGGCAATGGGGAAGCATGCAATATTTACATACACTGATGTTCATCCGAAATTTACCCTTTTACATAAAGTAATTTTCAATCCAAAATACTACAGTTAAATTAAATGTTGTTTCTCTATTTTATGTATTAAGATGATAAACACAACATAGCACAATCTATTTTATTGGTGAACTGTCCAACTGAAAACAATATCCTTTTGCCGATTGACCGTTCCAAAGCGGCAACTGCTGGTTTTTCTGTTTGTGTGTTATGTCTCGTCTCTGTTGTCTTTGTCACATTTACATTTACCCTGTTTGCCGTTGTCTAGAGAGGTAGTTTAGATTTAAATATCTGTGGAAATTTTGATAGGAAATTTTCTTATTAACCTATCCTGCGCAAGATGTGCGTGAATGCTTCTGGTAAAAGTAGATAAATTATCATAAATTGTATGTATTCTCTGGTAAACAATGAATAAAAGTGTATGGAAATGCTACGAATGAAAGTTTTTTTATATATATTTAAATTAATGTTGAATGCACAGGCGCTACTTTCTTTAAGAGTAATGTAAATGATTCTCATATATTCATTTTAAATTGTGTCAAATTGTGTCATCGAAGATGATGACTACCTCTCCCAAGTGACACTGCTTTGTCATATATACTGTAACCATAAACTAAACGAAGGGACATAACTGAAATAATCAAAATGATCATAGCCTGGCAACGATATAAAAAACTAGACATAACTCGGTACACTCAACACCCAACTAACGGTAGCCGAGAAATAGAGCTGAAAATTCATGTCTTGAGGAGGACCGACAGACGGACTGACGTGACTCTTATGTAGACCTTATATACTTCGTACTTTGGATACAATACAAAGAAATCTGAAATGCTTAGGTATTCGCTATTAAACTACTTAAATAATATTTACGATATATACTTTAAAAAAAGCCAAACCGTTGGTATACATGAATGAACGTTAGTACATATATGAGGTTTATGTCTCTAACTATTAAATAAATTATATTAATTGAAAATAATAATCAATGTAATAATTGCAAACTTAGCAAATATATACAGTATTTTACTTTTAAACCTAGGAAATAATATAAGTATTAAGTATTGTTCGATTTAAGATACCTTACAGCCAAGCCGTTATGATTATAAGGCGACGTCTAAAAATATTGATCGTTGAACCCACCAGACAATTGTATGGACAGAACCTTTGGCATTTAGTGTTACCTTTGTCAGCTGGAAGACTTTCCTAAACAGAATCCGACTAAGGCTTGAGCTGAGGAGTGGAAAATGCTGACTGTAACTGTTCGGACAAGGGCACCTTTGTAATAATTAGCATAACATTCACACTTTCAAATGTATGTATGTTACTTTATAGGAGTACAAGAAGCGAGGCCGCAAGAAGTTTCTGGCTGTTGATGGCCTGACTTTTGGTGTTCCCCGTGGTCAGGTACGTGAAGTTATTGCTGTATGTTTACATCAGTTAGCTGAACATTGTGTAATTGTATTTCTGATAATAACAGAAAGACCTTTGATTAAAACAAATATTTGAATTTGATTATTAAATATTAACTTAAGTCAAATATTTATACAGTGCATCTAGATCACTTTCAACATGCTTTGCAACAAGTTTTGTTTGCTGGTTTCAGTGCTTCGGTCTCCTTGGTGTTAATGGGGCCGGAAAGACAAGCACGTTCAAGATGCTTACTGGTGATACAGCTGTTACTGGAGGCGATGCATACATTGGCCAGCACAGGTCAGTTCTTTGTATTTTTGCTTTTGTTTAATGGTGGTATCTAACAGTTTACCTATATCCATTGAATGTAATAATACATTCCGTTGTTTTGTGCAGTAGGCTTAATTTATGCATAGATTCGTGCTTAACTGTAAGAAGAGAAGAATTTCAGCACTATCAGTATTGTTTGATTGTACAAATTGCGGAAAAAAATCAATCGCTGTAAATGCTAATTGATTCCAATTCTATAAATAAACACTCAGTGATCCCTGCTGAAAACAGATATCGACGTCGGAGCAGACAACTTGGATAATGAAACCACCTTTTAGAAAGTAACCATATTGACTAGATTTGAGACGACATTCTTACATGAATAAGAATATATGACAAAGTTCTATGAGAATTGCGACATATACCAAACTCCGAAAAGGCACAGAACAGAAGCGATGCTAATTTGTTAAAATTAACGACTCTATATTTGAATAAAAATCATAGAGCCAATTCCCACCTCAGGAAATGGTATTTCTATTGCTTAATATACCCCGATTATCTCGGAGGAACTACTAGCTCCCTACAAATGAGATGGTAAACCTCATTACGTGATTAGTTTGGTCCTAATACAAGGGCTTGGACCCACGCAGCAATGCACAGCTTGTACGGTAGGATCCGTTAAAGGATATACGAGAAAATACAACCAATGAAACATTATTTTGTACGATTAGTACCCCCTCGCCCCTAAAACTAGGCGCCTCCGCCATAGCTCAGCATTTTAACATATGAATAAATTGGTTTCTTGCAAAAGACCTATTTGTCAATGTATATCTACCTAAATGCACCCATCCCTAACGTTTTCCACTTCTGTTTTAGTATCCGAAGATCTCCCGGCCGAGCCTTGTCCCAATTAGGTTACTGTCCCCAGTTCGATACCCTGTTTGACGAGTTAACACCCAAGGAACATTTGCAACTGTATGTCCGTCTACGGGGAGTCCATCCCGCTGACCAGAACAGGGTAAATATGAGTGACAAATATATCTAAGTAGAACTACTTCATCAATCAGAAATATAATGAATGTTGATTATATAAACGTTTTATTCATCCATTATATATAATATTATGTAAATTGTATACGCTTCTTAAATTTAGCATTTTGCAATAAAGTCATCGATTTAAAAAGAATACCAAAGCAAAACTTTTTATTAAATTACATTTTCTACAAATCAACCCACTGCAATTTTATAAGGGTATTTTATTTGTTGTTACCTAAAGGTTGTTACGTCAACAATGAGACGTCTTGGTTTGATGTCATATGTCAACGTTCCCGCCGGATTTCTCAGCGGAGGCAACAAACGAAAGCTCTCCACCGCCATCGCTCTTGTCGGAGATCCACCAGTTATTTTCCTGGTAAACAATTTATATAGATTAATTAGTTTGTTTAATCTATTTTGGTTAATATGAAAATGTTGGTTTTGAAATACATCGCAGCGACCAGTTATGATCATTATAGTGACGCCCGGCTATTTGATGGATTAGGACAGTAGACAGATGTCTGGGTAAAAGCACCGGTGCACCGCAAGTCAGCTGGAAGACCTTCCCACATTAAGCCCTTTGCCCCGACTAGGACTCGAACGAACGCGGCGAGAGGTTAACCTGTCAGAGGAGTTACAAATCGGCAACTTTACCACAACGCCACAGGCGTCCCATTTAATTGGAAAGCTATGAATATAACATATTCCCTGTTGTATCGGCTTGTTTTTATGCCGCACAATGTTGGAAATACATATGTCAAAATCATTCAGAAGCATTGTTCCTATCGGATTGTTTTCATATTTCGTTTTACATTTAATTGAAATACTTCTAGATATTGAGCCTTTAATTTTAGAATTTCTATATTGACGTTGTTGTTACGATTATGGAATTGTGATTGTTTAAACAGTGCACTTCAGTATTTGATAAGGACAATGCGTTACCTGTAAAACTTTTAATCTTTTTCATTTAAAATAAAATGAAAAATAAAATCGCCGATGTTTTTGTATGTCCTAGATGTTCAGTTATAACTTTTAACAGGACGAACCAACTTCTGGCATGGATCCATATTCTCGAAGGTTTCTGTGGAAGGTTATTGAGGATTTGACAAGAGAGGGTCGGTCTGTTTTGCTGACGTCACACAGGTACGTCATTGTGAAAGTCAAAAACTACTGAAAACTATACAAGATAATCGAGTTTTAATGTTTCCTTGTCAGCGGTCTTTTGTTGTTTTTGGTCTTTTCAATATTAATACTGCCATATTAAAACTCGTAGTTTTAGCCTAACACCCATATTTTTTTTTAATTCTTCATAGACGTTGTTATTTTTAAGCAGATGATAACAACAACAACATTTTATCTGATTTAACTACTTTAGACATAAATGAAATTTGAAAGCTCCGATTTCATTGATATTAATTTCCAGTTTTCTCAGACGGTTTTATTTTTAAATAATAGGAATAGATCTTCATATTACATTTTGATCGTCAGTTTATCAGCATTCTCCTGATAACTTTGATCTTCATTTTTTCATTTCTTTGCAATGTTATCAGCAAAATAATATCAACAAAATATCAACATAAGGTTCTGTTCTCAACTTGTTAAGACTGTATCATTGAAGAAAATGTGTTCTCGATAATTTTAGTTAACCTGTTACTCTAGAATGTTTCCTAAGACAACGAATGTTCTTAACACTCCTTATAAATAAATATATAGAAAAAAGAAATATAATGATTGAACCTAACCCTCTGCTCTCAACGACATTTGTTTTACTATTTACAAATTAGAGAATTGTACTATTGCTTGTAATAATTTGATGGTTAAGTTAACTGAGACAGATCAGTGACATAAATCATTTGAACGTTACTCTATAGTAGTATTGTTTTACTTTTGTAAACATCACATGAAAGAAACACATCAATTTCAACTGTTTTAGCATGGATGAATGCGAGAAGCTCTGCTCTCGTTTGTCCATCATGGTCAACGGTCAGCTCAAGTGTCTGGGCAGCATTCAACACTTGAAATCCAAATATGGGGGTGCTTACACCCTCAGCGTCCTCTTCCGGTCTGTCAGTGGCCTCAAAATGGGACTAAAATATATCCAGCAGAAAGTGCCTAACTGTACGGTCAAGGAAGAATGTGAACAACTTGCGGTATTTGATGTCAAGGTCGTGAGTTCCCAGCTGGCTGAGATCTACAGGACAATGGAAAAAGTTGTGGCTGATTTAGATATTGCTGAATATAATCTATGTCAGGATACTCTCGATAATGTAAGTGCAAATGTAGCTTATTGTTTGATAACCTTAGTAAGCGCATTCAAATAAAGGAACAACATTTAGTTATACAATGGGTTGAATTGAAAAAAAAAGTTTCTTCATACAATTCTTGGGAATGTATAGCCTAAATATAGTACTTTTAAAATGAATGCATCTTTCTTATGATTTTAAACATAAATTAAGTTATATTTGAAACAATAAATTTTTATTAAAACAACTGTATACATGCTTTGACATACTTGCAGCTTTCGCATAAATAAAGGGATATTATTTCATGCATTACTTTTTCTAATTTACAAACATGCTTAAGCCCGCGCAAAGTAAATCTACACTGCACTGACGTTGTATTAAACACGAACCATGCTTTTCTACATGTCTTTTACTTCATAAGTGCCTGCATCACATTATTGTTTGGTTGTTTAAATAATGTTATATTTTGTGGTGCGTTTTTTCTTAACAGGTGTTCATTAAATTTGCCATGCAGCAGAGTGAGGTGATTCAGCACCTTAAGGAGGAAGATTCAACGTCTATGTCTACCTCCTATTCTGAAGATTGTACAAGTGAAGTTACGTCCCCTTCCATCATTAACAAGATGGGGGACGATGACGATGATGAACCACTGATAGAGCTGGTCAACAGGAGTGGTCATATGACAGACGGATCAACAGATGATGAACTGATACACATATGATCGTACAACAATGATGTATGTGATAGAATACTTTAAGAGACTAGCACAGCCTCATGATTAATATATATATATTGGTATCCTAGTGTATAGAAAATAGTCGTTTTCAAACTTTTTTTTTTGTACGATAATTGCTTACGTGTCTATAAGACTGATTAAAAATGTTAGTTTCCCTTTTTTACGTAAATTAACAAACTTATCTGTATTTTCTTTCAACGAAAGCTTTTGTTTGTGAATATTCCACATGCACAAACGGATATATTGATAAATAATAAGTGAGCTGTAGGTAATGTATTTAGGTATACTATGTAAACCTACATTGTCATCTTTCTGTGAAATCGATTGAAGACTTCACGCACATCATTTTTGATCTCAATTGTAGTAAATATGTACTCTTAAAGTGTGCATATTATGATTGAAAACGATCCAATTATTTCTTTTGATGCGAGGTCACAAATGCAACTTAACTATGGTTTCAACATGGCAGTTGAACTATGTATTTTATAACGTAAAGTCGAGGAAAGGAGAGAGGGAGAGAGAGAATGAGAGAGAGAGAAAGAGAGAGAAGAGGTGGGACGTGAGAACAAAAGAACGAGAAAAAGAGAACATCCCTTGAAAAGTCTACATGTGTTTCTGTGTTTGTTGTTTGCATGTATGTGTGTGTGTGTGTTTGCGTGTGTGTGCGTGCGTGCATGCGTGCGCGCGTGTGTGTTTCCTGAACAACAATTGTGTTTTCAACATGAAGTAACATCATTTACCTAGTGCTTGGTGTTCTTAGTTGTGTGCTGCAATGTTAAGCCCATATCGTCGTCATTAGAAACAGACCATGCAGAAAAACAAAACTTTTTTTCTGTATTTCATAATGTTTCATGCATGTTGTGCATTTTGCACGGTGGTTTCTGTAATAAGTTTACACGGACTTTCTCTTCTTTTTACTTTATATTATTAATTTAAATCCTTTTTCACGATATTTAATACTAGACACTTCACTTGGAAGTGACACGATTTTATTAATATTTATGTTGTTGTGTTGTTTACATTTTTATTTATGTATAAAGTCAATAGACTGATGGTGTTATTGTTTTATTTACATACATGTTAATGTTATATGCCATGTAAACTGATACTCAGACTGATATTGATATATCACAGTTACATACAGTGTCTTGTCATACAGTGTCTTATATTACGTATTATATTATATAAATGTATATTACGTTAACTTTATACATGGTTCCGGTGACTGTACTAAGCCGGTATGGAATTTGCGATAAACCATACGGAAAAGAGAGGCAAAATGTTCAAAACGCCCTCTTTGCATACTTGACTTACAAACCGACGTTAACTTTGGTACACTTTTGCCCACTTTATCTACCGTGAACAAGAGTGATGATGATTTTATAAATAAGCACATAATGAGGTTATAAGTTATATTTGTGACTTTGCTGGCATGAATACATATATGTAAACTTAGATTCAAAGCATTCAATTTTATATTTAATCTTTTTAAATGGATTGTGACATGCTAATTTATATAATTTCATGTTTCTATTAACAAAAATAATATTTTATGAATTTCAATTGGTAGTATATCATTTACAATTATACACGTGTTTTCGGTGTTTAGTGTATCTTTACTATTTCCATTATTTTCGAAGACATTTTCAAAAGTAGAATACATATTATATAATAAGATAGCTAAATATAAACGACAATATAGATATAGTGAACATAACTGAAATAGTAAATGCACAAAAGATACATACATGCATTGCTTCAATTAAAACTAACTATCAGTTGTTACACATAATCATTTTATTCCTTGAACGACCTTTGAATCTCAAAGATACGAAGCTGAAATATTTTTACTAGACTTTTTAAACATATAGTTCCTCCTTAAGACATGAAATTGGTTTTCTAGAGTATCCCCACCCTACCACCAAAAGAAAAACAACAACAAACAAACGATAACACCATGCTTTGAGATATCAGCTGGAGACTTAATGTGTGTATAATTTACATACATGCCAGAGAGGAAATGCTGTAAAACAAAAAGCAACATTTGATGCACATGGGATTACCATACTGCCATTTGTTAGATACACTCCAACTCTTAGTGATACTACTACAGTCTAAGACTATGTCCATCCGGGAGGACCCACCGGCACCCATTACCTTCCCCTGACCCATTAAACTCCCATTGTGATAACAACGTGAAGCCAGATACCGCCACATTCCAAGTCCCATTGCCTTTAAGGTTATGCCTTGAATCGTTCATGAGGTCACAAGATACACTTATTTCTGAACCTATGCTATCAGTAGACTACCAGGCTTCCATGCAACTTTTTTTTTAATTCATTACCGGTTCATTTAAGATGCGACTGGTTAGTTATGTATTAGGGATTTGGATTGGGATATGCCGGAATTTTTGCCGATACTGTGCAGCGATATTTTTATCATTATAGAACAGAGGCACTTATGAGGTGCACAGGGACTGAATCCGGCCGGTTCATTATACTGACACCGACGAGTCAGGCATAATGCTGTCCCCTTAGGGCGTTAGGAGGGAAGCCACTACGACCAACTTTAAAGTCTTTGGTTTGACCCGGCCGGGGTTTGAACTCGCGACCTACCAATCCGCAAGCCGACGCTCTACCACTTGATCCATTGTGGCCAGTCTGTTATGTATGAATAAGATAACAGTTAATTAGTTAAAGCCGTTCAAACAGCACCAAGTAAATTAAACATTTCGCGTGACTTATCTGCCTATCCCAAATTATAATGTTAATCAAAATATCAAATATATGTTTTATAATGAATAATTGAATTAAATTTCAAAGAAAGATATAATTCATATATTAATGCTGCAAATAGTTTGTGTGGTTACAAGATTTGGCATCTTGTTGTGAGGGTCAAATCCAAAAACGTACGTTCATACACCTTTAAGGTTGTCCCATGATACATTATAATGTAGTGTTCAGCTCCCTGATCGACAGAATGGGATATAACATTTAATATTATAAAATACCAAACATAGTAATAAGTGACGTAAAAATGATTTTTTTAATTGTTAAATTGATAGGATGAGCAGAATGGTGCTGTACACAATAAATGATGATTAAATTATGGTTTAACCATAAAGTCAATCCCCAATCAACCCTATGTGCACATAGGTATCTATCACTTTTATACTGACAGCGACTTCTTGTACCATAAATAAATCTTTGTATTCTTAGACATTTGCTCTTGTAATGTCTTTTTTTTTCATATTACATTTGTATGGATAACAGTTTGGTTGGCCACATTTTCCTCGAACAAGTAAATAAGAAAAGTTCCTGTCAAAATACTACAGATATTTAAATCCAAACTTCCTCTAGACAAAGTCAAACAGGGTAAATGTGAATGTGACAAAAACACAGAAACGAGACATAACACACAATACGGAAAACCAACAGTTAATGTCATGGAACAGTGAGTCGGCAAAAGGGCCGACTGAGATGCTTGAACCTAGCTTGTTAAGCGCTCCAACCTCCCACTTCCTGAAGGTTTTTCTATCAAACAAACAGTGTAAATAAAAATATCCCGTCAAAGTGAGAAAACTAACAGTTAAGCACCTGCATCGGGAGTTAAAACAGATAGACTTATAGATAGACAAAATAACTAGTAAAAACTATCAACATTTGTACAATATGTACAGTAGATAAAAGCCTTGGCATTTGAAACAAACAGAAAAACACACAAAAAAACATTCTACGGGAATACAAGAGATAACAGGGTTGTTTATTACAACGTAGTCGCCAGACTTTCCCTTAAACAAACGTGCTAAGCGTGTGTACGACCGCCTTAACAGTACCAACAGTAGAGCAGTGTCGGGGCGACTATATAAAGACTAACATTTCATTTGTTTTGGCAGTTGAACTTGAAAGATAAGAGCTATAGTGTCTACAGCCATTCACAACAAAATTCGAATTGTGAAAATCATCACCATGGCTGCACGCTGGATAATATCTGTCTTGGTTTTGACAATCGGGATTTGTTCAGCCAAACCTACACATTCGTTTGATACAGGTAAGATAATTGTAATAATTTAAATATAGATTATAATTTAAATCTTTTATTTACAAAAGCATAGTTTTATGTCATATTGTACATTGTATAATTATGCATTATATGTATATGAAATATACTAAGAGTGTTTAGGTCACAAAGCGCGTTTTCCCATATGCAAGTTTTTTTTAATTTTAATTCTTTATTTTGTACTAAACTCTGACAAGTTTAATATGCATGAAGCTATGTAACTTATTACATTTATCTACTTTTAAACAGCGAGCATGTACGTTTACGATTTAATGATTCAATAATTTATGTGTTTAAATTTAAATACTGATATCGAAACTTGCTCATCGTTATTTTGTACTTGACCTGTACATTTTACAATACTTTCTTACATTGCTAATATTTTAATATTAAGTATTAGATTTTAGATTTGCATGACATGTCGCAGGACAATGCACGGTGTTGCATTCGGTTGCGGAGTAATTTAGAAATAATGCTGACACACTATATGCTTATTTAATGTAGTTCGTTGATCGTGTTAGAATACAACATGTTGATACTATTTGACAAAAAAAACATTATTTTTTAATTATATAACTATTATATAAAATATATAATATAATTATAAAAATACTTAAAGCCATTCCTCAAGGATAAGATCAAAAAGCACAAACAAAATTATACAAATGTGATTTCTTTTAAATCTATTTAGGCAAGTCTCCAGAGTACACACAAGCCGTCCAAGAGTTTTACAAGCTATTGTACGAGATCGCCTCATCGTTGGGTATTAGTTTGTCTGGAACCAGTGGTGGTAACGCTTACCAAGTTACTGAGGACGAAAACACCCACCCTGCCGACAACCTTCTCTTCCATATTCTTGATAGCATCAGGAAGGGTCATGCCACGACAGAAAACTTTGTCCATTGGCAAGCACAACTGCGGGAACAGTTTGCCAGAGGTCTGATAACTGAAGAAATGTTTCATAACTTCTTGGTCGAGTTCAACAATATCACTCATTCGGATACGACTAATATCAACGACCACTGTTGTTTGTTTGGTTAGTGTAGTTGTTTATCAGCAGACTTTGTAGATTTGTAGTCTGATAAATGTGTCCAACTTAAAATAGCAATTTCTGGTTTGTATTTATTCAACCTAAATGATGACATAGGCACTGCTTTTAAATCAAAGTAAAGCTGAAACCGAATGGTATTGTATAAGTACGATTAACAATGATCGATATTGTTAAAATAGGTGTTATTGTTTTAATATTTTAAATTTGTTTCAAATCAACAATTACTGATTTCTGGAGAAGTTTCACAACTTCATGTTTCAATTTCCTCATTTTAAAACGACCGATATAAACAAGCATTTTCGTTTGATCTGAAAGCAATGTGGCTCAATAACATTATCCTCGGTGTAAAATCTGGAATGATCCCACAAACAAACACTGTTATCACATATGACCATAAATGTACTACTTTTCCTCTTCGCATGTCTGTTTCATATATTGAAGATTTTAGTTAAAAGAAATATTTTCACGCGTTAATAGAAGCCTGTGTATACATTGCAACTTAAAATCAATCATCTACGAATTTGCTTTGTCCTTGACTTTGCTTGTATTTTAGGTGCTTCATGAAACAGAAAATATTGAGTAATATACTTTTCAAGTCATCATTAAAATATAATTAAATACAGTCATATGTAAACACGTTTCATCCTATGTGTAATTGAAATGTGCTTGATAATGAAGGTAATTTATGAGTATTTGTTTTTCGTTCGGAGATATGAAATCTGTAAAACTCGTATTACTAAATAAAAACTGCTAACATTATATAACTGTCTGCCAATAGGAAAATACGACATCGCATTTTGTTAACAGTAGTATAATGTCGACCCGTACAATCTAAAATGTGAATAGGTAAATAAGAAAAGGTCCTATTAAAATTTCCACAGATATTTAAATTTTATCTACCAGTAGACAAAGTCGTACAGGATATACCAGAATTATGTTCATACACGTATATCATTAAAATAACAAAATAAATATGCAACATGTTCTGTTTAATTGTATTTTACAAATAAAAAACAACATACAGAGCCTGTTAGTTAACCTGTATTTCTATCTTTTGTTTGTTGCTTTTAATCTTTGTTTGTCTGTTTTTGCAAATAAAGATCGTATAATGTGCTCAGTTGTGTGACGTTTATAATGCACTTTTTCGTTCTTTCTTCTTGATTGGTTTCATAGTCATCGTTTTTTTCTGAAAAAAATGTAAACTTGTTTAAAAAGGTTAAGAACGATTTCCATAATATCATAAACATTTTCCACTGTATATATTTTTCTCTATTATCTTGTCGACTGTGATATTGACTTTGCTGTTTCTCTCTGTTTCGACTTTGTATATTTAAAATACGATGATTTACAATAAATTTTCGAACTAACGATTGGTTGCCATTATGAACAGTGGTTTTATTTTAATGAAAAGAAAACCAGATTTAAATTGTTTTTGAATTCGGGCTAATCAAATCTGTAACCCAAACCCGCAATTAAAACATCAATATGGGTGCCGTAATCGATTCCCTTTAAAATAGGCCAAATCGATTTGATTTGATTTTTCAAGGATAACTAAGGAATATGAAACAATAGTTTTGTGTTTAAGGCGTCACCACAGAACACATGGTCATAGCCATAATATTCCAGTCGTGCGATTCTTATGCCCAAATGAGGAAATTTAGACTCTATATTTCGCGACAAAATAGGGTTACATTAACAGACCAATTTTTGATAAGTGCATATTATTCCTACCAACATACGGTAACTTTGAGTCATTAGACGTGGCAAAAGTAATTTTTCTTCAGATTGTCTACGTCACAGTTCAAGTTTCAAAATCTACCTCTTTTAATAACTGAATTAAAGCATTTACTCACATGTGAAATTGCTCACAAATGTAAACAGTATTATTTTTAATGAAAAGCTACTCTGAGCAACATTCGTCCTAAACGCTTATAAGCTTAGTGACTAAATATATCTATCGTAGTTATACTACTTTAGAGCAATTCGCTTCTCTTCCACATATAGATACTAATAACTGAGAAACTCAAAGCAATTAAGTAAGAAAACTAATTTAACTTCAAGTACGCTTAGTCTCAATAAGGTCATGAACTTATAAACCACTTACAGTAAAGTTCAAACAAGTTCACAGGCTAGCTGTTACAATAGCAACCTTAAGTAAAACGTAGAGGTCCCAATGTAACTGCCGGCAGTGCCAACGATAAGCATCTGTTTGGAACATCAACCCACTTACTAATGCGAATCAGTTGCGAACTTGTTTTATTATAAAGTGGCTTACTTCCGCCATCGGAAACAATATAGTGATAAACTAGTGACCGTTATGACTGAACAGTCAAGTAGATTAAATGCCACAATGGAAAGATGCATTTATATACATGAGGTATAAATAAAGCGTCCGATTCTCATATTTTTCTAAAAGTTCCGAGAAACATATAAAATTGTATAAATTAACCACGGGCTCCACAATGGAACATTTATTTAACAAGTTTATTGTTTACGGGAATGGGCTTTTGACGCTTACCTAGGATTTACCAGGAAAGTGAAAAGTCAACATTTAACTACGAAGTTAACGTTCTCCTGCTTGCTTAATAAAAACCCAGAAACAGCTCCTCTATTCCGGATAAAGAGTCAGTCATTTGGTCACTTTGGAAGTGTTTAATGCAACCGGTATTGTGCAAACAGGAGTTATTGAATGCTGAGGTTTACTATACAATTCTTGATAAAAGCGTCTAAAGTTATAAATAGTTAGTGCTTCCTTAAACGATACCATAGGGAATTCGTTTTCTAAAGGTCTTCTGAACTGATTGTTAGAAGAAGCCGAATGGTGACTATTATAGTGACGTTTAGAGACATACAGGTAATCTACTATCGGGCCATACTGGTCATAATAGCACCTCGTCAAATCGCATTATGTAGTCAAAGCGCTGAAAACGCAGCTGCTTAGGTCGTGTAAGCTTTCATTGAAAGCGATTGAGGGTATCCAAAACTGTACTGAGTTCAAAATTGACACAGTTATTTATTCCAACACTCACCAATGTGGTCTAAATCTTAATTTCGCCATTCCTTTTCGAACGCGTGCGATAACTTTAAACAGAACTGCTGAGGAATGACATCATATTCGCAATGATCTATTGGTTTTGTAGATAATGCATAATCAGTGGAACAATCTTTCTAATAACATTTTTCTCCTTCCTTTTACCGCTTTTCTAAAGTCACTGAGAGATTTTCCTATGTGACGTTGTTCATTCATACCATGCAGTTTCATGTATATCTGGATGTAATACGAAATGTAATTACTTGAACATCTGTTTTAAAAAGATTAGAAAATTAATGTTAACATTTGAACCACTGGTCACAACTGACGCGTCTAGTCTCCTTCAACATACATATATGTTTCTGTACTTACACTACTTTTTCCCAGGCATGAAAAATGAACGCGAGTAGTAATTGTCAGGCAGGGTCAACCCGTCGAAGATTGAGGTTGATGGTGTAAAGGGATGGTTATACTAAATACCGACCGGAAGTAGAACCTGTGATATGGACCTTTTCTCTTTAATTAATCTTTTGGAATCAGATTTTCTAGTTTGAAGGTAATCTTTTTATCTCAAAAGGAAGCTGAAACCATGCAGAAATAATGAAAGCAAAATTCCTGAAAACCTCAGCACAATAATAGACCGATCGACTTTTACCGGAAGTACATATTACATTGAAATTTGGGGGTTACCGACTGGCAATTTGGCGATATGTGCATTCTATGAACCAGAACCTTATTACAAGTAGCAAATGTCGACCTATTTCAATGTTTTTGGTGGACAATAAATAGCTTTTTTCACCGATGTTTTGTTATGGGGGTCTATCATAACGGGGTATTTGTGCAATATGTTTTCAACTTTTTCGCGATTTACTATAGAATATAGAACAAAGTTACAACTTATCCATAGCGCGCTTGTAATTGTGATGAGGTTAAATTCCCGGTAGCAGTGGTCAATTTTTCGTGATGATTTTCTAATGGCATATGTTACAGAAGAGATTTCGTTTGTTCTGTATACAAAAGAAAAGACGTGTGTTATTATTATTTTAGTTTGCTTCTCTGGGGAATACATAAAAGATACCCATTATCACATCGAATGACCTCGCTAAAAACTGTAAAAAAGATTTCAAAAAGTACAAAAGCTAGAGTGTTGTAGTATACTAATTATTTGGTGCCCCTTCTTAACGATTGTTAAAAGAATTTTCATATGTCTGAAAACATGGCCGCCAGGGGCATTGCTATTTTCCAGTCTTTCTGGCTTTATAGTAAAACTTTAAAAGTCTTCTTATAGAAACTACAAAGCATCCATCAAAATTTAACAAAGAATTTGATAAGGCAAAACATGGCAGCCAGGAACGTGGCTATTATCCAAATAATAAAACTTTGGAAACCTCCCTGAGAGAAACTACAAGCATTAAAGCCTTGTAATGTGTATATAAATAGCGACCAAAGAATTCTAATCCGTTAAGGAAATGGCCATTTTCTATATACACGGATGCTTATATAGTGAAACGCTTTCTGTTGACCAAATGTCTATATTTAATTGAAATAATTGTGCAAAAATAATGCCTTTTCCGAAAATTCCTTTTGACAGTGTAACAGTTACTGTAGTCTTTAAAAATATTATCTTAAATGAAATGGGGAAAACAATGTCTATATGTAGTTATATATTTAGCGAAGATCTGTATATAGAAGACAGTGATGTAGCATTACTGAGAAAATGGAACATCAGGAAGAACCAACTCAATCTAGCAAGGTCGTAAAATTATCGGACACACATACGAGCGTAATGAATCTCACTCTTCGCCCTTGTTCCCCCGATTCCTTGATTCCTTAAATTCAAAATTTGATTGATCATGTGATATTGCCTCTGAAATAAGTAACATTGGCCCGAGAATGGTATCAACATGTTCAGAAATTACCAATATTATTACTACAATCTCTTACGAGGAACTCCACTTCAGTAACAATAATTATTGTATTCGCACTAATTAGTTAAATGCATTCGTTTTTAATTTTTAAGATCCTGCATACTTTTTAAAATTCTAAACATCAAAACAAATAGAAGTAAAGTTTGCCTCCGTTAAGGTTACATCGTCATTTAGGATGCGACAATTTATTGAATGACTACAGACTCTATAAAGGTATATAGATCCATAAATATTGACGTTGTCTTTAACATACAACACCCAAGACCTTAAAACTATACATATTGACCGCAACACACGTCTGTATTTGTATAATATAAAGTATCAATTATCTGTATAACGTGAATGCGTGAATACCAGTCTCTACGAAATTTACAATAAATATTATGGTTTTTGATGCAAAATTTACACTTTTTCTTTCTAATCTGCAATAAAATAAAAATGCACAAATATTTAAATAACTATGAAGCGTGGATTGTGTTGATATGTGCATTATATTTATAGGCTAAACAGTAGGGAGGTCACTTTGAATGCAAAGTACATGTGTACTAAAAAAAGGTCGGTTAGATAAAACAAAATCTGGTTTTCTGTCCACAAATGTGCCATAATAGTTACGTATAAGTTTGCCCTGCTTTGCTAAAACGGTCTCAGGGGCAGTTCCTTTACCTGTGCGATGACCCTGGGATGACGATTTACGATGGCTCTTTACGTAGAAGGAATCCTTATCTTAACACCATTCTTTGTATGTATAAAACATTGTACAATAATGGATTTAGCACTGTAATCTTACTTCTTAAATCAATATCTTGTAAAAAAAAGGTTGATTTCGAGCATTCAAGTCGCCGAAAACGGTATTAGAAAGATTATATAAAAAGCATGGCATAAATTTATCGGAAATCCACAAAAATATTTATTTATATTACCAGTTTTTTTTAAATATAACTCTTAAAGTAATAATTATTAGAAAACAATGGGGAACCATCAAGTTAAAATCGTAATAAAACTTGAATACCAAAGCATAATGTCATAAACATCCATTAAAGTGTCTGTGCATAATTGTCTGATTATTAGTACAGTCTGTCTAAATCTAAAACAACATTATTTGATGATATACTCGTCAAGTTTTAATGAGCGGCAAGTCACCCAAAGCATTTTATTAAGTTTTAAACATGACAAAACTACCATGACCAGTTATTAAAAAAAAATGCATCCTCAATTCAAAGAAATGTTTAACTATCAATAAAACGTTGAAGTGATTGCGATTTTGGCGCTAGTTTTGGCCGTTCAAAGAACTACAGTTCGAAGGTCAGGCAAAGACATAAACCTATGCTATAGATACTGGCTTGACAATCACTCATTACCAGTTGTACATACTTCAGGAGGTCTACACAGTATCTCTCTATCTTTTTTTCAGGCTTAAACTGCTGGTATTGGTGCTGTTGTTCAAGAGAAACTGTGTAGACCTCCTAAAGTATGAACAGGGACCTAGGGAATCTTTCGGACAGCCTTTCCTATTTTAACATTTTCCAATCCGGAGCAAGCCCGAAAGATCCTCTAGGTGAGCAATGTCTACACGGGGCAGCATGCACCCAACTTTCCGTATGTAAATCGTATTTTGGTCATGTATTTGCTCGGTGCGGCGTCTATATGCACTCGTCCCTAGAAAGTCTTACGGAATGCGCCATGTTTTTTTTTAAGTACAAGTGAAGTGCGGCGCTTACACGCAAAGAAGTTTCGGTCATTATTAATGTTTGGTGAAAATCAGAAATATATTTGAGTTAATTTTACAATGTAGCTAACAATCTCACCAATCACTCGAATTTGTTTATATAATAAATGTTTATGCCTAATTTGTTTAAATTGCATTTTACGACGATGCACTTTGCACAAGTCAAAATAAAATTATATTCTGTTACGCTGTTTGTATTTGAATCTCCTGCCCTGCGTCTAAATACACTATATTACTGCTTTATCTTGCTTTGGCCATCTTTTTGTTATTCCAATTGTTTTCTAATTAAGAACGTTTTACGTATTACGGGAATAAAACACATGACATCTGTCAGTTATATATTTTTTTTTGGTTGCATCGTTACAACAAGAGTTGTTGGATTGCACACCTCTTTCAAAGTCAGGATTTCCCGCCTCTTGTTACTATTTAATCTTTTATAATTTGGAACACATCTCATTTGTTTCGTAAATAGAAAATATCATTCAAGCATAAAGTGTGGAATTAATTTTAGTTTCACGTTGTATTTTGTTGTTTGTTTAGTGTTTGGTCAGCATTTAAATTTATGTTAAAATTATCATAGGACCTTTTCAGTATTTGAAGTTATGTTAAAAAATGTGTTAATTTTATTTTATGAAATCTTATACGATAACAGAACAAATCAATTTCGCTTATACAAACCTTTTGGATTTAATGAAATATTAATAGTTTTAATAAACTATATAGAAGTCAATAACTACGAATCCATTCAAAGCTAGCTGGGCGGATGAATACACATTTTGAGGGGTAAATTATTTAGATTGATGACTTATATGCTATTTGCACCCGGATGAATTATATGCTGTATATCTTCGTTTTTCAATCTGGCCGACCGCTGATATATTTAACAAAATAATAAGAACCTTTAATTAGAATATGCGTATTCAAATTCATTCTATGGCCTTGCACATTACGTAAGAAATTGTGTTTTCCTTCTAACAATGTATGTATGCCCCATGTACTTAAGGAATGAGTTGGACCGTTTAAAGTATCATAGAGTCCGAAGGACTTCACGATATACAAACGTCAAAAATCAACAATTCATTTCCTTATATTTACATTACATTTAGATTCAATTAGAATCAATTCATTTAAAATAGATTATTACAGTCTCTTTTATTTTAGCATTTTAAGACAAGCCCTGCGACTTCTTATAGAAGTTAGATCTAACGAATACCTTACTCTGCGCGACATAAAATTCGTCGTTTTTAAGCCACGCCTACAAAGTCAAGAAGCAAAACAACAGGCAAGTAGTTTCTCATTTGTAGTTCTTTAAATGTCACTTTTACAGATTTTTAAAAAGACAACATGTTTGAAACCACAATTATAAGTGTTTGAAAAGGAATGAAAAAAATAAAATAAATCATTTTACACGTTTGCTGTATGGCGTAATTTTGACGTCATATTTACGTTCTTTCATGAAAACAGTCCATAGTAAAATAAGCTCCGCCCACCCGGCCAGTCAGCAATCAAGAATGCAAGCGCATGTCTACGTCACACTGTAGTTCATCGAGAAATGAACTTATTTTTATGTATAGTTCATTACAGCGGTAAACATTGGACATGTAACTATTATGTAATAAATGAAATTGGGTCTACTTTTAACATAACGTTGTAGATAGGAATAGCAAATAAAATTGGGTCTACTTTTAACATAACGTTGTAGATAGGAATAGCAAATAAAATTGGGTCTACTTTTAACGTAACGTTGTATATAGGAATAGCAAATAAAATTGGGTCTACTTTTAACATAACGTTGTAGATAGGAATAGCAAATAAAATTGGGTCTACTTTTAACGTAACGTTGTAGATAGGAATAGCAAATAAAAGTCTCGGACTACTTTAGCATAACATTTCAGTAAACAATAAAACATAATGACATGATTATGGGAGTTATGGAAACAAAACTACGTTTTAAGAATGATCCATTTTGCCTTTAAACAAACAAGTATTGCGTTTGTATTTTTTCTAAGAACACGCGTATGAGTTAGAACTTCAAGTGCCTGGATTGTGTGAGTTAGAACTCAAGTGCTTGGATTGTGTGAGTTAGAACTTCAAGTGCCTGGATTGTGAAGATCCTTGATTAATGTGCACTTTAATAAATTACCTTTGTCGCGATTAGGAGAAAATCACGAAAACGTGATGGAAGACACGTGAATCGTATACACAGCTTCGTATCTGGTATAATTCTTTCATAAATGTCGGACATTTGTTTCATCGATACCATACACATACTAATACTGGTAATGCCATATAAATGCTATAACATTAGCGTCAGTACGAAGTGAAAATAAACCGTTCGGCGATGTATACGTTACTCCTTCTAGTTTTGTTTATTTTATTTTGCTGTAGGTTTGTACTGTCTGGATAAGTCGATTTATGAATAAAACGTCACTACCAGTTTTGAAACGACACACATGCTTTTCAGGGTCTTTAAACTGCCAGCCCATATTCATGTGAAATGGTTTAATAGATAAGTATACAGTGCTAATTAACCTACAAATAGACGTATTAAAAGCCTCACAATGTCATAGCAAGGTTTAATTCTGTAGGCTTTACTATCGACATTAATTAATATATCAGTTGTTTACTCATGTGGGTCTATAAACAACTAAAACAACTACATCTTCGAAATAAAATGAAGTATGTTACAACGTTTATTGTATAATTTCAACAAAGCGATTATTTATTAAGTTTCAATATTTCTTAATAAAAGATCCGCAATATTCCTGTTGTTCATAAGATATATGTGATTTTCGTCACATTGTACTATAATTAGATGTAACTTTCATTACATGGTTCTATAAATAGATCCGCCACCACTGGTTTCTTGTGCAGTGTTGAAGCTTAACCCAGCCAAAATGGATTTTGATGTTCCCCGTTCGTGATGTGCATTGTGGAGAGAGACTGCAAAAACGACGTTACTTGTTCTTGGGTCAGAATACCAGACTGAAACAAGTAGAAACAGATAGGTGACAGCTGTAAAAATGACTTGGACTTTCATCATTAAAATATATGCAAATAACGTGTCAATTATACACACTAATGCACGCACGAGCAATAGATGTAAACATTATTCCAAATGATTAAATAAAAAAATAGTTAAAAATGAAATATTCTGTCACTTCTCAGTCATAACGATTTTTTCGAATCCCGAAATGTTCGGAGCTGTAACGAAAGCAAAAGTTATATTCCATGACATGTGTTTATTTGTTGTTAAATGCACAAGTCATTACAAATAAGAAACGTGTCTTCCCCCAGTTTATTCTTCATTACATGCAATATGATTTAAATCCCGTTGCATTAAATCCCGATTAGATTTTCGAATACGGATCGCGGAAACTTACCAGAAATAACAGCCTGGCATATGTACTAAGACATTCTTAGGCATTTAAGGCGAGGGCATAAATAGTAAATTGCTTGCATATGTTCGAAATCTCAGCAGCAATTGATTCCTTGCAATATTGGTTGAGAAAAGCCGCCTGGCTCCTTTGCCCATTGGCCATTTCAAAACAGTGTTCAAAGCATGCCTTTCTTAGCCCTTTCCTTGTCAAAGAATTTGTTAAATGTAAACATGGTTATACCTTTGTCGAAAGTAATTTCTGCTTAATGTATTTAATATTGTATGATTCATAATATTTTATTTCTTCCAACGAGTGCAACTTTCGACGCGGCATCGTCTCGTAGAAGGTCAAAATTGACGTCAAACGCCTACGCCGAAAAAAGATATTCTTGACAAAAAAATAGACAATCTCTATCAACGTATTAACATGCAACATAAATGTCAACAAACATTTTAAACTGAGCCTCAACCTAGCTGCAAAAGAATGAGTGCGAAAAAGGAGCTGGGAGCAGGATAACTCAATACAGCTTGAGCGGTTTCTTAAGCTGTCATCTAACAGCGGTTTATCCAATCAATGACGTACATGACACATGGTGAACTATTTAACGACTGCACAAACATAATAGATTTTTTAGCTACCTGTGGGCAGGGATTGATCCAGGCGGATGAAAGATGCATCCCCCTCCACCAACCAGGTAAAAGAGTAGAGTTGTGAAAACACATACAAATGTAAGTTTAAAAATACTAAGCTTTTAAAGTTTTTTTTTCTGTTGACTGCTTTGGTCGAAGTTAGGGTCCTTAACTGTGTATATATATGGTATTTACTGCGATAAAGTTGAATGGATCTTGTTGTATACCCCCACCCCGCCAAAATTTTCTGGATCAGCCCTTGCCTGTAGGCGGGCACTTGGTTTACCTATACTAGATAAAACACGTCTAAGTTCACGTAGGAGTGGTTCGGGCAGGGGTACATTATGTCCAAAAAGTGTAGCAAATAAGAATTATCCAAACCTGGATGCCATGCATAAGCTCTGCCTGCCAATGGCCGATCATCTCTTGTGACACGTGACCTTTATTTATTTGATCCATGATGTGCGCCAACAATCTAGTTCCTCTGTCATCTTCGTGAGAAATAGCAAGTCGTCTGCTGCGGAAAAGTTGCTGCAGGTCGTTTGAGATGTGCTCTATTTTTTTGTCTGCAAACGTCCAGATAACACATTTGACAGAATATTTCCACAGTTTTTTTTTCGTCGAAATAAATAATAATAAATAAAAACAATTGCATTGAGTTTTTTATTAATTACATTTAACTACTATGCGATTGTTACTGACAAATGTACACACAGTCACTCAAAAGTCTCTCTTAAAATTCTTTCTACAAACATTGGTCTAATTACTCGACATTTGACATGTGTCTCATTTACAGGTCAAGCTGACCTTACTCAAACCTTTGATTCTCACGATACGGTATCTGGTATTTTCTGGAAGTTCTGCCAATTAGAGTCACTTTGATATTCATTCCGGCTGACCTTTCATCACCTTTTGGAGGTCAAACGTTAGATCAGATAGCTGTCGAAAAGTAACACATCCACAACTTTTTAACATGGCACCGTGTATGTGATACACATTTATGACCAATCTTTACTCAAACCAAAACACTAATATAATGTTGTTTTGCCAATTTATGAAAAAACTAGGATTCAGATCGTGTTAACTAGCACGCTTCAAACTACATTATCTTTCAGGATGAAAGAAGAGTTTTAATTCACTATTTACAATTCGCTTCTTTTTAATGTATAGTTCCTCCGCGCGACAATATAACATGTTTCTGCTTTATAGTTACTATAACCAATACATACTAGTTAAAATCGTCCAGAAATTCATTAATGCTTGTCTAACTGCAGCAAACTATTTAGACCAAATTAAAGTCTGGCAGCTGGAACTGTTCACTTGGTGACAACATTTTTGTCTACAATGTATCTGTTAATGCGATTGGTCTCTTTTGGATCAGAATTTAAGATTGCACGACGTTTTGGCCTAAATTACATCAAGTCATTTTAAAGATTGCATTGATAGTTTGTAAGAAAATCAAAAGCATCTCGACGGTTTTAAAATATTTTTTTTTAAACTCATGAGAATAAGTTGAGACTATCAAACTAAAACAGTCCCAAACTATGCATGCGGGGATGTACATCATGTCTTTACGTAACTTATTAACTGAGAGTTGATTGGCTCAATACTGACGTGATAATACAAGTAAAATCGTCTGGCTTTCTGCGTCATTTACGTGCATACTCTAAACAATGTCCAGGGCGCTTCAAGGTATGTTAGAACGAAAGGAAAGTCACTAGATTACAAACAAAACACTGAAACATAGTACAACAGTAGGACACTTTATCTCTTCACCTTCACTGAAACTTTGAAATCTCTGATGGCTTTCTTTGACCCAGATACCAGGCATGTCCTTCATACACCGACACTTATGTGAACGATTTACATAAATTGGTTGTCCAGGTCAGGTACATATAAATATTGTGTGTAACCTAGATTTCGTCAAATTAGTCCAAACTTTTACATGACTGGTGTCACGGGTGTTTGTTTGGCATCTACAGGAACAGCTCACATAAGTCGGCCACCTATTTGAAAACTATTTTACCAGCATGAACTTGGTCTGTTTATAGAAGGTTGTCAATTTTATCCATCTTATATCGAACATGCGGTAGAAAATATCTACACTTTACCATTTAATAACAATATAGTTTTGATATATGAAACTCTTTTTAAGGACTACATATTCACAAATAATGTTGTAAATATTATGAGATTGAGAGATAATATTATGCTGTTTTATTAACTGTATTTCATCGAAGTTTGCTTTGTGGTAGTGCACGTTTGTTTAAATAAGTTCTCAATTTACTAAATACGAAAATTTCGCTTAAAGTAATGGTGAAAATATGAAAATGTTCTATGAGAATCAAAACATGAACTACTGCAAGACAAATGCACATGAAAGTAAATACAAAAGTAAAGAGAGAAACGGAAACTTGGCATTACACTCAGTGATAAGAAACAACAGTTGCCTTGGAACGGCAAAAGAATGGCATGACTAATATTAAAGCTAAATAGTCCACTACATATGGAAGCTGATAGTCTAAGTTTTGTTATGACTATGTCCCATAAGATCAGGCTAAATAAACAGGAGGCTCAGTTGACCAAACACCGCTGGTGGTCACATCAAATACATGATACACTTATGACAATCGTTTAGACTTACAGTGGCTTTACTCTCTAGCGATTGGCTAATGTCAACAAGCCGACAATTACCTATTTTTGACCGGCTAAACAGCGCCATAAAGTAGCTTGTATTCGTGAGAATGTGTGCCAAGCGACCCAGAAACTACATTGATAAAAAATAGCACTAGAATTTTAATATTTTCTTTTCATTTAAAAATTGTAGTTAGTTTCTTAATTACTAAGGTCGTGTAATTAAAAGGCTTATAACTCCATGGCGCTTTAACAGAATATGTATCAAAGCCAATAATCATGAATAGAACAGAAATATCTTTTTAAGTAGGAAGTAAGCGAGATACCGGATTTTGTTTACTCCTAAATGGACAGCTTATCGGCCAACTTCAAAAGCATATACAATTTCTATCCAGAAATGATCACATGGAAAATATTTTAACTTCTTAACTTGTAATTGGTAAAATTAAATTTAAAATGAATGAAACAATTAATGTTTCAACTAGTATGGCAGTGTTTTGTTTTCCAGTATTTAATAATGGTTTCCGTGTAAACTCCCCTTTTAATCATATTTATCTAGCCAAAGTACTTATTGTAGTAAGATATAAACCGAAAAAGGATATTACTCATTTGGCCTTCATCTTCATTTACGTCATATAGCAAGATACGCCAATGATAGAGGCTATTTCCCACTTTGTGTCATACATTATAACCCCTGTGAGTCATAATTTGTTATAATCTTGACTTGCTAGTCTACGCGCTACATGGGACATTTCCCAAAACAAACAATGGAAAGTTTAGACAGATACAAAGTCGGAAAAAAACACACTTGTTATATTTATATATGATAAAATATGTGTGATATGAATTAATTCATCTCATACCATTTACCCAAAAGAACAACTGATCCTTTGAATAAATGTTTTCATTGATAAAACTGCGAAAAACGACACATGACCTTTAGTAAAAATATGTATATTTTACATTTTGTATATAATATGCTATTGAAATATATGTATATTCATTCAGATGACAAATATTTATTTTGTATAAAAAAGTAAAATAAAAAAATGATACGACAATAAGAGATACATTTTTATTAAGTAGTTGTGACGGTAAGCAGTTGTTACATGCACCTCATAAACATTGTTTTGACGCAGCCAGCAGCCAGCTGGAAATCCTCCCCACGTGAAACAGCACGCGGTGAGGAGCAATGCACTGACAGAAGTTACAAGACGGCTGCTCTACCCATCTTCACCATTCACAGATTATTACAGTTGATATGCTACATATTAAGTAGGCATTTTGTCAGTCGCAGAATTGTACAATTAAAGATTACACGCGGTGTCAATGATTTTGTCTCTCAGGAAATTTCTCTTATGGAACAAACTATAGCTAAATCTTTATACACTTTCTACATACAATTACCACTATTTAATATTCAACATCCGAAAGCAAAAGTATTTTACTAAGTGCAAGAGTGACATATAAAAAGGCAACTTATATTGTTTTGTTACAAATATAAAAAAGTATGCCCGTCTTTAAATATATATTATTAAAATATCACATTTACAACAAAACAAACAAACCTTGCTTCTCCTCCCTAATTGGCCGTGACGTCACCAACACACACGATGTCGTCAGCATCACCAATAACCACAAACTAATCCAGCGATTCATGGTTCTCTATGGAAAAAACAAAACAAAACAAACGATAGATAAACTTCTTTTTCACTCTGATGATTGTCTTACTGTTTATATAAAGGACGTCTAGTATTACAGCTCAGTAAAAGTTTTCGTTTGTATAATTCTTAGATAAGTCTGGCGTTATCAGACGGTTTCCTTGTTATGAAATACCAAAGATGTTAAAATGTCAACGTTCTTTGAACTTGTTTACTTCTTTTTCAACCTTCCGTCAACATGCTCTAGGTAACAAAACATCGCGATTTGTTTCATATGGTGCCCAAGAAGAGTCAAAATAAAATACTAGTATAGCATTTCATTGCCAGTGGACATTAAATGTATGGCATATTGTTAGTAAACAGGACATACGTAAACAGAAAGAGAGAGAGAGAGAGAGAGAGAGAGAGAGAGAGAGAGAGAGAGAGAGAGAGAGAGAGAAAGAGAGAGGACATATTGAGAGAGACAGAGCAGGCGGACGGACGGTCGGCGGGTGGGATGAAAGGACAGACGGTAGGAAGGAAGTGAAGTAGATGCAGAAAACAGAGGATACTATTCTTTGCTGGACGGACAGACGAATGGAGAAAGGCGGGATTGAGGGAGGGAAAGAGGGAAGGAGGGGAGATGACGTATACAGCTCATACGATTCATTATTCGCATATAACTAAGATTCCATGACAAGTGTTACCGCACGACCGTAACTTACTATTTTTGGCATAAACACATATGGCCGTATTCCAATACATTGTGTGAAATCAGATACCAGTATTTGGTCTTCGACAATATACACGTTTGTATAAGAAAATAGTATACATTCATAAAAAACGTATTCGTGTTGTCAACTTTTCATATTGTAGTTACTAAGAGATCATTTAACGTAGAGACGTTTAAGTAAAGAGATGTAAGACAAAACAGCACAAAAAGGTAATTGGGCAAAACCGTTGGACACAACGTGATTCCGTGTTTACTGGACGCCTAAGTTCTTACATCCCGATCGCATTTAATTAGTATCATCATGAAAAGAAAACGTTTTCTTAATTCAGTAACTACATGGTTATGAATTAAATGCGTAACTGACAGGTTTAAATTGGAAAAACGAAGACTAAGAAGCACCACCACCAAATACAAATTGTTTGTCTGGCTATGTCTGTCGATGTATGGAAATTAAATCATAAAATGAGAACCTATGTTGTGTCTTCTTTGGAAGGTTCATACACATAGAAGATAAAAAGGCAAATCATATTCGCACAGAGCAACACTGTTATTAACAGGTCCAGAATATTACCAGTCATATTGTATCTTCTTGTATCATCACTGACCAGGTTGGGCATATTTTAGTAAAGAAAACCACACTGAACACGGTATTTTGCCAATGACAAATGTTAAACATTCATTATGACTTTTCTTTAAATATACTTTTTCTGTTTACATTAGACAGCAACAAGTACATACCAGCTTAATATCTTGTTTACTAGATACGGTGTTCTGGCTGGATTTTTATGTACATTATGTAAGTAGCTAGAGTCACGGAGACGTGCATTTTGGACTTGATTGTATATGGAAGCGATTTTATGGTCTATAACATGTAAACTGGAGATCGCTCTATCGCACTATTCTTTTCATAAACTGACTGTTTTATGACACCCAGTCCCAGGTATCTTACCCGTATTTAATTGTTACCGGTCTTTACTCGCGTGATTCGGAGACCATTTATGCCATGCACTTCTTCCATAAAGGCTATACATGCCGTTGTGCCAAAAATTATGGAATAAAGGTACTGTCGTTATTATTACCAACATATTGGCGTAAATAAACTGTTGTTTTTTTGTGGTTTTTTTTTTTTTGGGGGGGGGAATATTTTAATGTTAATTACCTCTAAGTAGAGATTTTTGTATTTCAGCTAATTAAGTGAAAGTTCAGTTATTTTACCACAAACAAATAAAACGAATACAATAGAGAGCTTCTGTGAATAAAATTGTTACCATATATACCATTAAAATTTGATATTTTTTTCACATTTATCCCAAGCGATTATTTTTTGCATAATTGACATCAATATTTATGGATGAGTGAAAGGTTGTCATATTTAACATCAAATGTAACAGTTTGATGCAGAAAGATCCACAAGGGCGCACATATATGTTTATGTCTACACTCAGGCCAGTTTCTGACTTCCATAATGATAAACTTTAAGGTGTTTGAATATTATTAACAAATATGTACGTACAATCATATATTATACAATCGAACAGTTTTTAAAGTATTACTTTCTACTTGACAATTTATACAATAATATCTTATGTGTGACTCATATACATCGGAATGGATTGTGTCGTCTTATGACGATGATAAACCATTAAATTTGTATCCATTCGATTTAATTTTAATTTATAAAACTTAAGATTTAACTGGTTAAAAATAATTGAATTTCATTTATTTTGCTGTCTTATTAAATAATTAAGCAAACTTAGCACTTTTTCTACTGTTTACTTTTTGAATACGCCTTTCTATTTCATGTAGTCTCACTAAGTACTGCTAATGCTTACTGTCGCTTATTGCAAGCCTTCCTTACCCAATTGTTGAAAACGAAGTATTCACCTAGTATTATCTATTATGAAAATGACACTAACGCATGTAGTCCAGCCGTTTTCAGTAAAAAATGTTCAAATTTGGTTAAAAGCACCAAATTTTTGCACGCACAAAGATAGCTTGAGATGTACCTTTTGAAATGTGATAGAGACCCATTTGATATCTTTCCAATATGGCCGCTTTTTTCAAGATGGCCGCCAAAAATCTGGAAAATGCTGCTATTTGAAGGATTTTCATCGTATAGTCACAATTTTGGGGTCTAAACCTATATTTTCAAGGATGTTCTAAACATTAAAAGCAAATGTACGCACATCAGACAAATATGTAAGGAGCAAACGGCTTTTTTGTTACAGAATTTCTTCAAGATGGCCGCCAAAAATCTGGAAAATGCTGCTATTTGAAGGATTTTCATCGTATAGTTACAATTTAGGAGTCTAAACCTATATTTATAAGGATGTTCTAAACATTCAAATCAAATGTAAGCACATCAGACAAATATTTAAGGAGCAAATGGCCTTTTTGTTAAAGAAATTTTTCAAGATGGCCGCCAAAAATCCTGAAAATGCTGCTTTTTGAAGGATTTTCATCGTATAGTCGCAATTTTGGAGTCTAAACCTATATTTTCAAGGATGTTCTAAACATTAAAAGCAAATGTACGCGCATCAGACAAATATGTTAGGAGCAAATGGTATTTTTGTTACAGAATTTCTTCAAGATGGCCGCCAAAAATCCTGAAAATGCTGCTTTTTGAAGGATGCTAGTGCAGGACTGATATGACTAATTTATGTACACAGTCTAATCACACACGGTCACAATCACCCCCGCATTTGCACAGAGCCGTACATGCTAGTTGTGCTTTTACACACTTGCATCTTTCACTTCAGCCTTTGACACATCCACATTTCAGGAATTCCATACAGGAAACTGATGCTTGAGGCAGATCTGACCAATAGGGTTCAAATGCATTCCCAGGTCCTTTCATCCAGCCCCATTCAACAGGTGAAGGTAACACGGGATTGGGAAGAAGTAACTGGCCCCAAACATGACCCGCTTGATAACATGCTCTTCTGACATGCTGGTAGAGAGCAGCAGACGTTGGTGGTATGAAATCAATAGACCTGCCCTTCCTGGTGTAGAAATCTTTTCTCGCTTCATCAGCTGATATGGCTGTGCTTGTTTTGTCATAAAGCAGAACAACAAATCGCTCAAGGTTTGCCATGTGCTAGTCAATTCTCTCCAGTGTTGGTACATTCCCAGGGTCTGCAAATACCTCAGTTACACTTTCACATATTTCTTCCCTTTACCAGCAAAGGAGGGTGTGTTGTCACACCCGCTGAAGGCATGAAACATAGGCAGAGCTCCACACTTTGGACCTAGAGAACCAGCAATGGTATGCACAGGGATATATTTGAAGTTGTCCCCAACCCCCACTTGCATGAATTGGAAGACATAATGCTATAGCTAACACTACTACATCAGTGTCCACAGTTCTGATCATGATCCTCTCACAACCATGTTGAACAGCATCTTTTGCATGGAGAAGAAGCCTTGTGTCTGCTTCCTCATGGGAGCACGGAGATATTTGATCAATACTGTCCCTCTGGGGGTTGCAAAGGACCAATCTCCTTTTGTGGACACACTTTGCTTGCCCTCTGGACAGCTAACAGTAGAACATTGATCCGCTAGAAAACTGAAGAGCTCGGCTTTGTTCGCATGACACCGCAAGAAAGCCTTCCAGTTGCCAGGAACAGGAGTGTTAGCCTTTACTTTTCTGCGGCCCCCCACTCCTCTGAGACTCCTAGCAGTCGCCTTCAGACTGTCTTGGAAGTACTGATCAAAGATAAAATCAACTCTTCTTGCTGACTCCAGTTGACGCTTTACATGTGGTACAAATATCTGGTCAGCATACTCTTGAAATGTTCTTGATGCACCTGGGTTAAGCATATTAACACTGGCAGCCCCATCTAGAAGAACTGCATCAGTATCAGGCTTTTCCTTGATTGTGGTACTGTGTTGTGTAAGGAATGGGAGAAGGTCAGCTTTGGTTCCATGTCGAAGTTTCCCACCCTGTGACAATGATGGTGGACTGGACTGATTCTCATGGCGGAAAAACTCTTCAATATCCCCATCTCTGACTTGGCAAGACACATACAGTTTAGAGAAAAGAGAACAATCTTGTTTCAATGATGCAATTTGTTGCCTCCTTTGACACATTGCGGGTAGGCAGGCTGCTGAATAGAGGAAATTGGTTTCTTTTGATAGGGTCTGTCAGACTTTTGGTTCTGTCTTCTAGTCGTTCCTTCACAAAACCACTATATTGTTCATTTCCCACCCTTTTGATATGCCTTCTAAATCAATGCATGACTGAACAGTTAGTAAGAACACATTTTAGGAAATATTCATATGGTACCTGTTCCGAAAAGCAAAATTACTTTTTTGTAAAAATATTAGCCATGTGCTCAGTAACATAAAGCTCCCCTGGTGAATGACAAAAAATATAAACAATTCCTGGTGAGTATAGAGTGAACTAAAACATTAGGGCAGTAAATGAACTGCAAACATTATGTCAACACTGCATACATTATGACAACATAATTAATAGATGTTATTGTGGTAAATGATTTCATCTATAAAATACTAATGTAGCATCAGTTTATACTTTTTGAGCAGCACATAATATATGGAGCTTTAGAGCCATTTGAGACAGATAACAACAACATTTAGAGCAATTTTTCAATATGTTTGACTTATTTCAGAATTTAAATGGGCATTTTCTGGTAAAATATTGTTCTCCTGTGCTTATTTTATGCTCATTGTTTAGAACATCCTTAAAAATATAGGTAAAAACTCTAAAATTGTATTTATACGATGAAAATCCTTCAAATAGCAGCATTTTCCAGATTTTTGGCGGCCATCTTGAAAAAATTCTGTAACAAAAAGGCCATTTGCTCCTTAAATATTTGTCTGATGTGCTTACATTTGCTTTTAATGTTTAGAACATCCTCGAAAATATAGGTATAGACTCCTAAATTGTATCTATACGATGAAAATCCTTCGAATAGCAGCATTTTCATGAATTATGGCGGCCATCTTGAAAAAAGCGGCCATATTGGAAAGATATCAAATGGGTCTCTATCACATTTCTAAAGGTACATCAAAAGCTAACTTTGTGCAAAATTTGGTGCTTTTAACCGAATTTGAACAATTCCTCCATATTTTTACCGAAAACGGCTGGACTAATGGTGTTTTCTTGGATTTCTCTATTGAAGATCTGCTACAAGAACATCCGCTTGAGAATGTGACAAAAGTCCGTCCAGCCATCCTAGTGGTGGTCGCAAATTCTAACCAAAATACGAATGTCCGATCTGTCAGTGTAAACAGTCGTTGATAGGTTAATTGACGCATAGTGTCATTCACTGATTGGTCACTCAACACGTGGTACATTCGCATCTTCTGGAAAATAAGTCTTACCTAGTTATGCACAAAGCTCCATAAATATATCCTCAAATGCTTCACAACCGTGTATCCAGACAAGTCACGCGCTACGTGCATGACATTAAAAACCCCACATGTCAAAAATAAACATGCACTTTTGCCTTTTGGGAGTCTCACTAACCTACTTAACTCAGCTGTGTACCGTAAAGGGACCATTTAAAAGCATGATCGAAATGGTAGCCGTAATGAATATAACATAATGTTACCAACGGGGTATACACTAGATGTAATTAGGCTGGTCGGCCCTGTATCATTTTTTGTTGTTTAGCGACTTCAAGCTTGTTTGGTGTGGGAATACCCTCGACAAATGTCTAGGCAGACACGGTGACACACCACAGGTCAGCTTAAAGACCTTTCCACATTAAGTCCTTAGCCTTGGGACTCGAACTCACGCGATTTTAGGCTAAGAAACTGGATGTGGTATCACACCAGGTGTTCCAGCAATGACGGCATCTCTATATCTGGTTCGGGTGAACGAGCTATTCAGGTAAACTATTCTCCTGGTTTGACGGACGAGAAAGCTAACAAAAAACAACATTTGTGTGACCTGTCGAGTTCTCGCGAAAAATAATACAATTCTTATACACGATGTGGTACTACCTTTAATGGTTCCACCCTTCTGTTGTAAACATCGGCTGATATTAGGATCTTGAACGACCACTGCCCTGTAATGGGAATATACAACCTCATGACGTTTCCCAGCAACATCACCCTATCTTTACAATGTCATGCAATACTGATGAAAGACAAATGGTATCAAATTAACTCAGCTACATTAAATACAGCAAGTATGTCTTGAATTGTTCAAACATTTTATAAAGGCCATAAGAGTTTTGCGAGCGTGAAGAGGATTCGGTAACGAGAGAGTAATGCGCAATTAAACAAACATTGGCAAGATAGACGTCGATGTGCAAGGGTTGTATTAAACCGTGGTTGTTAATTTTACGATTTGGGTGTTTTTTTAGTCAAAATATGTAAATATACATAAGTGTGAAGTTTTTAAGAGTTGTGTTAAATATTGTTTTCAAAAACGCAATATTGACAGGACGTCTAAAGGAGTGAAAACCTGTCAAATTATCTCTTTCACAGATTGTAAGACAAGTATCTTTTCTAAGTTGAATTTAAATCAAGAAAGACAAGAATAAAAGAAAAACATTTTTCCATTGCTATTGGCTTTATGTAAATTATGGCGTCAACAATATTCCGTTTGTGGATACTTGTGATGTTCTTTCCTTGTTTAACATGGTGTCACCCAGCCAGGATACCACAAAGTAAGCTGTTTTCTTTGCATCGTTACTAATACCATGACTGGCGCTTTAAAAGAACGATATAATGTATTTTTTTCTATAAAATATAAAAATCTTAATTGAAGTTAAATACAGTTAGTTATGAGGTAGCCGTTAATAAACTAATATCATATTTTGCCGTTTCGACTTCACTTGAATCCATGTGGGTTATATTTTGTAAAAGACCTTCGAGTGGCGATGTATCCTATTAAATGGTCATGTATACATAATCATGTTAAGGTGTCAATATGATCAATATCACCTATTACATTAATGAATAAGACACAAGCGTTCAATATGTCATAACTGTGTTACACTTACATTTAACTTGCAAGTTTATACGTCTTGAGGTGACAGTTTGAAGTTTATTACATGATTGGAAGTTCTCAAACGACACGGTCATCTTTTCGTTTGAAATAATTTAAGCGCTAGTAAATATATCTTTCGTTATTTCAGAAACAATTCGCGAAACTTGATTTTAAATGTGAACATTTCAATACCAAGTTTGAATCATTAATATATATACAATTTCTAAATAAATGTCGACATTTGATAAACATTTGTATAAATAACCTGCAAATGTCGATATAATGTCGGACAAAAAAGGAAACAGGAACTTCAAGGAGTAAGACATTTGTTACTAATCATTAAGGAGTACGACGCTTGTTACTAATCATTTAGGAGTAAGACGCTTGTTACTAATCATTAAGGAAGAAGACACTTGTTACTAATCATTAAGGAGTAAGACATTTGTTACAAATCATTAAGGAGTAAGATGCTTGTTACTAATCATTAAGGAGTGAGACGCTTGTTACAAATCATAAAGGAGTAAGGCGCTTGTTACTAATCATTAAAGAGTGAGACGCTTGTTACAAATCATAAAGGAGTGAGACGCTTGTAACTAGTCATTAAGGAGTACGACGCTTGTTACTAATCATTAAGGAAGAAGACGCCTGTTACTAATCATAAAGGTGTAAGACGCTTGTTACTAATCATTTAGGAATAAGAAAATTGTTATTACTCGTTACGCAAAGAACATTTTTGTTTTAAATATGTTGTTTGGTTATATACACGTTGGTAATTTGTTTACACATGTATGAACACATTTCATCAATCGTGGAAAGACTAACCTTTTGTTTGTTAATAAGAATATATATAACATATTTCACAAAATGCATTGCAACATATACTAAAATTTGAAAAGGCACAGGACAAGGGTATTCACATGCAAGCCAAATGTTAAAATAAAAACAAATCTGTAATGAGTCATTTAACAAAAAGAGTAAAAAACGATGTCTTGACGCAGATATAGTGCTGCCTTCACTGAGTATAGCATTCCGTGAACACATGGCATGATACCACACCCAGTCACATTATCCTGACATCGGGCCAAGCAGTCGTAGAACTACCTTTATATTTGCCTGAGCGTTTACAAGGGAGCCATGCCATTAACATTTTAACGACTTTAGTATCGCAACTGGGGCCTCCCGAACTTGGATCTACCGATTGCGCTACCAGGTCCGGGTGGCCGACTGGAGTGCTTAAACCGGTTTAACAGACCTCGCACTTCCTGATGGGTTTCTCAAATGCAAGTAATGAATAAAAATCCTATCAATTTGAATAAGTTTCAAAGCGATGACGTTTTGTTTGATAAGTTATAACGAAAGTAGTGACGTCATTGAAAAATAATGTCCATAAAGTGTTTAAAAGAGAGATAGGTATTTTTTCAATTAAAAAAACAACTAAAAACAAATATTGGTAGTAAATGAAATTAACTTAATGAATCAAGAAAAAATGACCAGAGAAGAGTAAATGGTTAAAGCATTGTGTTTCTTTGAAGATGGAATTGAGGAACCAAAGTCCAGTGTCCATCAAAGGAAATATACGTAGCATTCCTTACAGGCAGGCAGGCAGACAGGCAGGCAGGCAGGCAGGCAGGCAGACAGGCAGGCAGGCAGACAGGCAGGCAGGCAGACAGACAGACAGACAGACAGACAGACAGACAGAGAAACAGACAGAGAAACAGAGAGAGATAGAGAGACAGACAGAGATATGGAAAGAGAGAGAGGGAGAGAGAGAGAGGGAGAGGGGGAGAGGGAGAAAGCCAATTACTACTAGTACTAATAAAAATAATACTTTCTTATTGTCATCCACAGAACTCCCCAACGCAGCACTACTGACCAGAGAAATACCGCCACACGAGAACGATACTGTGATGCCCCTTAAAACTTTCTTTGCGCGATATCGGCCTCAAGCGGTTCATGGCGACCAAACTAACACAGCCTTTATAAATTATCCACATAAGGTAGAAACATACCGTCTTCGCCATGGCATCTTACATAAAGCACGTGACAAAACATCAGAAAGAGCGCATCATTCAACAAAAGGCTTTGTTGACAGAGTCCAAAGACATGCGGCACAATCTCATGGTGTTGGATTTTTGAACAGCCTTTTAGACGAAATCAGGAATAGTGATATAAATTCAGAGAAAATTGAAGAGTGGCAAGAAGAACTAATGAAGGCTCTGCAAGAAGGCGTCGTGACGCAGGCTCAAGTGCACGGATTTCTAGAAAGGGTCAAAGCTATTCTACGGACGTCAAGTCCGAGTGTGTCTTCACCCTTTTGGCTATAAGCCGATCTGCAATCGTACCACCTTGTCTATAACTATCGTTCAGTGCTGTATATTATTTGTCAAAACACAGATTGACTTGTCAAGGACTGATAGAAAGTTTCTTCAATCTTTCTCTCCTTTTTAGACACACAGTATTATAAAAAATTAAGCCAAACCAAACAGTCATTTTTAACGCATAGATAACCCTGTTCGTAAATTATATATACATATATATGATTGTAACTGCTTCAATACACTACTTTAAGATATACATAAAAGCGCAGATTGTAAATTACAATACACATGCATACACTGTGTCTTTTTCTATGTTGTGAAGAGTATTAACTTGATGTATCTAAGCATGATATGTTGCAGCTGTATTAACATTTTCATCAGTACTGTTGTCAAAAGTGATATGCATAAACATTATTTCGTTACATGGAATCATTATGCTGATACATGCTTGTTTGTTGTTCTCTTTTTGTGTTGACAACAATTTGTGTATTTTCTGCAAACGCTAAAATAAATGTTTCTATTTCGCATTGTGTTTCCTTATAAGGCAAATAAAGAGTCTTCAACACTTCTTTTCGTAAAGCACAAATGTACAGCAGAAAATGATTAATAGGTAAATAAGAAAGGTCCTATCAAATTTTTCACAGATATTTAAATTTTATCTACCAGTAGACAAAGGCAAACAAGGTAAATGCAAATGTGACAAAAACACAGAGACGAGACATAACACACATAAAGAAAAACCATCAGTTACCGCCTTGGAACGGTCAATCGGCAAAAGGGCCAACTGGGGTGCTTAAACCTGGTTTGTGGAGCGCTCCAACCTCGCACTTCCTGAAGGTTTTTCTAGCAAACAAACAGTGTAAATAAATGCTGTTGTTAAACATATCAACCCGTTGGAACCATTTTTATGAATTGTTTCTCTGTAATCCAGTAAAAGGGCATACCTTCGGTAAGATAAAAAATACAGATACACTGTAATATTACAAAAATGTCCCTATTTGAAAAATCGGACAGAACCATCTTAAATTGTTCTTAAGTATATTTGAAGAGATATATACCCAGTAAAAAGAGTAAAGACAGACTGATACAAAAAATGTATCCATGTTTCCATGAGTATAACAACTAAGCGCAAGTAAAATAACTGAAATAATATAAAGGTTAAAAGCAAGACGCAAAATTAATTTACAACAAAATAAACGCGATATTTATTTGACGCAAACAGTTCTCATTTACCAGAAAAACAGTCTAAAATGTTACTAAAAGCCTTTTAACTTGAAACTACCCTCTCTATGGGTTATCGCACATGGGTGACACGCTTAATTATTGCATTCCTTCACGCTAAGGGAAGTTACAGTGTATATTCTGAATTGACAGAAAAATATAATAATGTAAACTCTTTTCCACACTTCTAAAGCACAAAGGTCACTATTGCCCAAATAAAACATTATATGAGTAATATATACATAAAACAAGGGGAAATAACTCTAGATGGTGCGTGACATTGTATAGCGAATACGTGCAAAAACAATGTGAAAGAACAGATCAGTAAACAAACATTTTCAAAACTCTTTCGTCCTAATGATGTTATTGCAACAAAGTATAAATGCAGTGTGAAAACACTTATGCAGGAAGGAATACACAATACCGCGTTGTATAGAAACTGTCTGTACAAGATTTACAAAACCAACAGCCCTGATATCCTTCGCTGTACTTCATTGCATGCAAGCGACCCATTTACAGACAGGTACATGCATAGGTTTTAAATGACACTATACGGAAGGGCGATGAGACTACTACATGAAAACGACATCCTAAATCCATAACTTCACTGTTCAACAATCAGTGCTTAAACGTAAATATTTTCTTAGAGGAAGAGGCCCGCATGTACCACGGAATCGTCCGGAACTTATAATAAGCGCTAGAGAGATAGAAAATCTTGTTACGCGGATATTAAGTGAACTTAAATTTGACACCGAAGAAGTACGCATCATTTTTTATTTAAACTAATTGTCATTTAGATAAATCTTCAGGAAATGCGAGATCTCGAAAACCAGGTTTAAGTAACTCAGCAGGTCCATTTGCCGACTGACGGTTCCATGGCAGTAACTGTTAGTTTTTCTGTGTGTGTGTTAATTCCCTTAGTTTTACAATAACTTGTATGTGCCTTTGTCTAATGATAGTTCAACTATTTACATTTGTGGTAATTTCCATTGAACATTAAAAAATCCTTAATATTTATAGGATGACGTCATTTTCTTTGGCGATCTAACAACATAATTGACGTTAAAGAGAGATTACGTAAGTTATATAATAAGCCATTAAGTATTTATTAATTATATACTATGGATAACAATTTGTTCAGTTTTATTAACATTAACATTTCCTTTTTATTCACATGAAGTATCTTTAAGCTTACTGTGCTTAGATTATGGTATAAATATCTGATTACACGTAAACAATACGTACCAATGTGTTACTTCCGCTGGTGGATTAGCGAGAAGCAGAATCAATCATTGGATTTATTTTATATATCTATTATACAAATTACCGTATTGGTCGCTGTAATAATGATTGAAATAAACCAGATAATCGTATATTGAATTTATTACCAAGTTACTTTAACGTCACAAATACATACACAATATCAGCTGACTAGCTGTTACGACTGCTATTATCAACGATCGAGTCGTTTTTGGCGGAAACACCCGATCTGACAAGCGCTTGCGCGAATATGATCGGCTGTTTCCGGGATATAAGACGAGTGCGTTGATAGCAACAGACTTAACTGCCAGTCAGCTGATATTGTGCTTATTATATGCCAAATCATTTATAAAATGAAATAAAATAACGTTTTAAGAATTATTTTACGACCATATTAAGCCAGTCACTGTAAAACAAACACAAGACCGAGAACTATTTTTATGTACTAATTACACTTTTGAAGAACACTTGTAGAGATATGTGTAAGATTATGCGTCGAGCGACCGAATTGATTTGAATGTGACAATTTTGTCGCAAACACTTCTCAGATTCTCCTTCGCTTCGAACAGGGTTTGTAAACCGGTGCTTGATTGAATAAAATAACAAATCAACAAGTAACAGTTCCTCTGCAGCGTCTGTCTCGAAGTGGAACATTCATAGCGAACACAATAATTTGGAACTTCAAGTTTGGGAAAGGATTGACACACGTGGCCTGTGTTCAACTTCTGGAATGATGTCATGTTTGCATGTAAGACACTATATCGCACTGTCTATCTCGTCATATATTATTTTCGTTTTTTTTCTGTCGATTGAGAGCAATGAAAACTGGAGAACTGTTCAGTTAATAAAAAACAACAACAACAGAATTTTTTTAGCATTATAAAAAAAAAACAATATTAAAAATTAAAACAGTTATTAATTTTAAAGCTTGCTTTATTCATAACAGGAATGTGTTATAAAAATTACATCCCTCATAAATAAATATTAAAAAACACAACAACAAATATTTGTGTAAAATATCAAGTACAGAATTTTCCCCTAGTGGTAAAAACAACAACAAAAACAACAACAAACAAACACTTTCTTGACACTTTTCATAAACATTTGTAGTTGACAATATGTTAAGTAAGACTTAAAAATAAAATAATTACTAAATGTTAAATGTGTCTTGTAAGTAGATTCTGAATTTGTTAACATATTATTGCTTACGCAAAAATAAAAGTGTCCTACAATACTTTAAAAATTTCCGGTAGCTTTGTATATTATCTAATGCAACTTTGTATCTTATTACATCTTTCCTAGGTTTCACTTTTCAAAGGCAATACAAAGAGAACACTGCAGTACCACTCAAACATCGGTGAAAAAGTAGACACTAATTGTTATTCTACCATACGTGAAATTATTGACTACGAAGATTCTTTTTAAGTGAAGCTACATAAACATTTACTTTTAGGCACAGTTTTATACACGATATAACATGTAACATTACATAGCTTTATAAATAATATAACACTAAACATAATATCGCTTTAAAGACGATATAGCATTTCCATGATAGAGTTTTAAATGTTATATAGCTTTAGATATAATGGCTTTAGACAAATCTTGACCCGCTAGTCAAGAAGCGAATGAACACAAGTATCGGTTCAAAATAGTTCCAATCCGTTACAACAATCATTTACAACAATAACAATCGTTTTTTTTTTATTTCTTAAATGTTTTAATTTTATGCCTGCTTATACAGAAGAAAAGAATTCGACAATATCATTTTATTGAAAAAAGAGTTAAACTTTTTGATATACTATATTAACTTAACGCTCTAATTTCTCTTAGTAAGTAATGCAGAAAGACAAACAAAATCTATCAGCAATATTAAAATGTACACTGCTGTATACAATCCGTCCAATATAATTTATACATACTACACATTTATCCACCTGTTACATAAAATGACTGTTTATTAACAATCTGTCTATCCGAACAAACAACAGTGCTCGTTAATATCAGTCGCATCTGAATGCGTGATAGAATTAAATTCGATTAAAAAGTTGTGAAACACATCTTCAGTTATAAGACCCTTAGCAAACTGTTCCTGAAGCTGTGCTTGCCAATGAGCGAAGTTCTCTGCCGTGGCATGACCCTTTCTGATACTATCTAATATGTGGACGAGAAGGTTGTTGGCAGGGTGGATGTTCTCGTCTTCAGCGACCTGGTTTTCGCCATCAATGGTTTCTGACGAATTTGCACTCAGTGATGAGGAGATTTCGTACAACAGCTTATAAAACCTTTCCTCTGCTTGAACGTCATCCGATGATTTGACTGGAATTGAATGAAAAAATATATCATAGTTATATATTTTAATAATGTTGATGTGATCTTGCAATGTAAAAAAGATACTGTACTAATTTCTGTTCAAATAAGTAAGCAAACAATTATGAAATTGCCTGGAAACTCATGAAAGATTTGTTGAAAAAGTGAAAACAAAACTTTAACACTATAACGCTTACTTAACATGAATCTTCAAACTTTCAATTTTCACAAATTTAAATTAGGCAAATATGAATTCGAGCAGACAACTATACCAATAGCAAACTATAAAAATAAATGCATATAAAGTTGTGTATGCATAATATAATAAATCATTCTTATCCTTGTTTATGTAATTTGCTAAAATAGTACATGTAACTATATTTCAAACCTAAATCACGTGTTAAATACTATTTAGTTACAGCATAAAATATCTTTATCAGATACCTGTATCAAACGATTGTGCAGGTTTGGCTGAACAAACGACAATTGTCAAAGCCAAAACTAATACTATCCAGTGTCTATCCATACTAACTTTAATTCAAACTTTTTGTGTTAAAAACTGGTGACACTGCTGCTCCCTTATCTATTAGGTTCAATAGCCAAAACAAATGGAATCTTGCTCTTTATATACTCGTCTTGTAACGGCTCCTTTGTTTGCCCACTATTTAAGCTATTATATACACACATGTTTAAGCAAAAGTGAGGCGTCTGTTTGGTTATACTGTTCCTCTGGACCATCCTTTACCTCACGTCGAACACGCTTCTTGGGTTGGGGAGAAGCTATGTTATTTTATTGATCGATTTATTGAAACAGAATTTATGTTATATGACTGAAACAGAATATATCTTATTATTAGATAGATTTGTAGTAAATTTCTTTATTAAACGAATAGATTGATTAATCAAATATAATTATAGCGTAGCATTTGTTTATGTAATCTGTCATATTGTGCGAGACAATGATGACGTTAATAGCGTGATAGTCATTTTGTAATAGTGTACCACTTAAATGTGCGTTAAATAGGTAATGATGATGTGAAAAGGAAAATGTGTAAAAAAACTTGATTAAGTATGTTTTTCGTATGTTAACAAGTGCTATCATGTTTATATACTTGTAAAACCATTTAATGGAATATTTAAAGTTTGAAGATTTCAAACATGTTGTAATTCTATATTGTATAGGGCACTATTTTATAAATGAAAACCCGAACTTAAGTGATTATTGCAATAGTAGGGTATCGTAAAAACTATAGACAGAAACACAAGGAACACTGTTTAATTTACAGATGAAACTACGACGGTATTAAACATGTGCACTTGTTCATTACCTTAATGGAAGGAAGAGGTCGTGTGCATACAGGTTAGAGAACCATTAGTTTTATTAATCAATGTTAATAATAAATTATTAATATTTCGAATAATATTCGACGTATTTCTTTAAAGTAAATCCTCCCTAGGAAAGTATGACAAATACAACAACGTACATTTTGTTAAATGATTTTATGGTTGCACAATAAAAAGCCGTTTGTTTAATGTTTGAGTCATATATTTGTGCTCCCGAGGCGCAAGTCACGCTAATCGTGCCTTGATTTTGTGGTTAAGCTCCCCATATAACTTAGCATCAAAGATCCTGAGCGAATCTCTGACTCATCCAGTGATGTGTTATTTATGATATTTAAAATCGCTGTTTGTTCAAAACAATGGGTATTAGATATGTACACTCGGTGTACAAGTCACGCCGTTCGTGCGTTGATTTTGTGGTCAGGCTAGGCAACAAAGTTATAAATCTGCTCTACCCTTCTGAATGGTACCACTCTGACCAGGTTTCAATTTATAACGCAATATACCACACAGTTAGAATGGTGAGTGGCAATTGAAGCACAGCAGACAAGGTTTGAGTCCGAATGTCGTGCTGGCATGATATTTGTTGCAATTGCAAAGAGGCTACACCTGAATGCCGTGCAGGCTCAGTGATAATCACTTATTTTTATAATAGTCGAGTAGCAATTTATGGAACGGCCGACTAACAAAATGACTGCATGTGGATTTTAATTTAATATACACTAGAAACACCAGTCAGTCGGTATTCAACGTATGTTTGTAGTCAATCTGTCGATCTTTCAACATATGTGGAAACCAAGTACTCGATGATAACACCCATGCATTGTATATTTTTGGTGATCACCAGATGGGAAAAATGTTACAAGAAATAAAATGAATTTACCCCATCTTAGTAATTTGAGTTTCAGTTAAAAGTAGCCTTCAATCGAATTTGTATAAATCTATATATCACTTATTAGTCGACTAAACATGAACTGATCAGGCTAAGCATAACATCGCAGGTATAGATGCATAATCTAACACATTTTTTTTTATATTTATGTAGGGTTGTTAGCTAATTTAATAATGTCGTGTGTTGTAAAAGTAGCTATATAAGGATAATAGAGTATAACGCTTGTCTTTTTCCGCCATTACATGCTATGAACATAGGTAAACGGATCAATGTCAAAGAAAACATGTAAAACTCCAGATACTTACCTGTCCGGTCGTTCGATATGCTGTTCTGTTTGGCATCCGGTGGAAGCTCGGCGCCCTGTATGAAATTTGTTATAAATTTTTGAACAAGTCGTTTTTGTAGTTATCATGTCTTAAATAACTTCTCGGTGTATCACATGTCTGTTTCGTAGAAATGGCAGAAGTTTTGCGAGTGGTTATTCGATTGATACAGATGTATACCAACCACTTCAACTTCTTACCACGTATATAACGTACCGGAAACTTCGAACCATGTGTGTCCAGCGGGTTTTACTCTCACCTGTTAGCAGTGTTGTACGAGGGTTGTTACATTGAAATTCGTTTAATATGTCTTAAATGAGTTTCTTAAAAGTTTAATTGCGTTATTCAATGAATTGTTTGATAAATTTGGACAATATGCAAAACAAATTATTGTGGAGCATGGGTTGTACTCAAATGAAGGCCAATTGTTCGATAATATTTTCAACCCACTTTAACTCAAAATACTCATCGGATGTCCTGCGCAGTCTTTCTTTTTTTTTCCCTAAACATATATTGCACGCACAAGAAAACAGTATTGTCCTGTTTAAACAAATGAACTTTGAGACATCCAGAAGAATCAAACAATATCTAAATATAACTCTACAGGTTTGATATTCTGTTCTTTTATTATTGTTTTATTTTTGATAGAACTATATAGCTACAAATTTAAAACAAAATGAGAATATAAAGAACACATTTCTAAACCCTGTCTCAAAGAACTTAAGATATATGGATCAAATATTACTAACATAAGGCCTATTGTTAGATAAAGGTAAAAAGGGTAAAACTCTGATTCTTATTAAGGCAAAATATTAATGTGTTATAAATTTCTCAGTCTTATAGTATACACATATGTAGATAATATAATAGAACTTGTAAGCCTTTTGATAATTAGATGTTTGAAAACTTGTATGTCTGTACTTTAAATGTTGTAAATGGAAATAAAAATTAAAAAAAATATATATATTGCACGCACTATGATGCTTTACATAATGATTTTCTTGTGTATGTGTTTCTGTGCAAAATTGCGAGAGAACAACAAACGCGAAGAAATTTTGCATAATACGGAAAAGCAAAATTTCCTACAGAATTATTTGTAAAGCATCACAAGATTCTAGGATAGATATCATATCTGATTGCTATATTTTATAGATGTTGCATCCTTAAATGTCACATTGGAGATTTTGTAAACTTAATAAGTTTAAAAAAAGGTTATATCATCTGACCAGAACACATTTAATGCCAAAGGATTTTAAGATAGAGAGGCACAAAATTTCTGTGCAAAATATATGCACACATTTTATTTTTTATTTCTTTCCTTGAAGAAGAAATGTACTTATGTCAAACCACACAGGCAGCAATTTTAAATTGGCATTTAATTTTAGACAGCACCAGATACTTGTATGTGCATATGCTTTATAGCAGAAACATATTAAGCCAGTTTAACCATATTCTTTTTTACTTTTATTGACACTCAATATTTTAATTAGTTTTGTTTATACAAATTAAACGACCAAAACGATTTACTAATGGAGAAAATGTTCAAGGTAATATCCGATAGTTTAGACCAGATTTTTCTCAAACAACCTTATACATTATTGTAACCTGAAAAGAAAATGCTGTTTATTGATGTTCTACATCTATGAGAAAAGTTGAGCGTAACACCACACTCATCATTAGAAACAGGAACCTATCTGAGCCACGCTGCACAGTTAGCTATTTTTAGATTAAGAAAACCACGTGACCGCGTACTTTTAAGATTGCGTTATAGCATCATCCGGGTAATTCGCTCTATCTACGTCGTTATTCTATTTTTAGCAAATGTCCCCATGGTAGAAAGAAATAATGAAACGAAAGAGCGCATATTTTACAATTTGTACTGTTTAGAGCAATTGAGAAGTGTTCAAAATGGTCTTTATATCTACTAAAGCATGAGTCTTTTGCAGAAATCTTGTCCAGATTTCTTCAAACAAGGGAATGATTTTGTTATTTGTATTTCATACAGACAAATTATCGGATGCCTCCTTAAGAACATCTTTAGTTAATTTTGTCCAATAATTTGATGTGATGTTAAATAAAATACAACATAGAACGATGAAAGGGCAGCTGTAAATTAGTTTAAAGGCAATCCGATTATATTTTACAAGACGCTAAGATTGTAAGGCTTGATATCGTTTTGCCTTTTTTCTTTCTTATTTTTATCATGTAACTATCATTGTCTTGGTACATATGCACAACCTTCCACCAATGAATGCTTAATTTGATGCGGAGGTGCTCTTTTTGCTTTTCGATCTTGTGTTTTACACGTATATTGTCTTATTTCTAGTCACTGAAACGATGACGCTTTTGTGTATTTTTATAAAAAGATGCAGTTGATGAGTCTGTGATGGAAAGTTCCTCTGGTAAAATTTTTGGATCAAGATACGTCGCTCAGATACAATTTTGTTCACTTTGCTGACATCTAGCCATTATTGGTATCTTTATCTAGACAAATGACTGGGTAGAAACAATATGCACTTTTGCTAAGCCGGACCTCCCCACAGTGGAGTTCTCTTCCCAAACGAGTCTCGAACCAACTCGACGATAGGCTGCCGAGTTACAAATCGAGTTGCCTTTTGACAATCGAGTAATTGTAACTTGTAATAAAATGACGTTTCAGTATTGTCAGAGCTATTCTCTGTTAACGCGAGAAAATCAATATAGAGTGTGACACGCATAGTCATGGATTTTCCTGAAACTTTCCTAGATTGTTTCTGTCCACTAGGACATCAAAGGCCGGTGTTCTAATTTTCACTTAAAACATCAGTTGCCATGATAAGCGGCGTTCTGGAACAAATGGTTCTTTGATTTTGGCTTATTTTCGCAAGATCTTTGTTTTCAGAAAGTTTCAGCAAAATCTGAGACCCAGAGAATAGCTCTTAACGTAAATCCCAAATTTCGAATAACTCTTTGGGTTCATTTTAAAGACATTTTACAGACATTAAACTATAAAGTTGTACCAACCAATAAGTAAAAACGAATCCCCACCCCAAACAATCCCATCGTTACAGAATCGTAAAAGGAAAGTAAACCTCAACACATTTCTATAAAGTTTTAATATAACAATAAAAACAGTCATTGATAAAATATAAAAAAAAAACACACAAAAAAAACACGGTTAAGTCATTGTAAACAGATACGCGAGAAATGTGTATACATAAAGTACCTTATTAGGCCTTATGTTAAATATATCAATACCAGATCCAGCTGTTAGGATAGATATAGTATATCCACTTTTAGACATTTGAAATGTCATGAACACATAATTATGATGAACTGTAAACTCTTTATATCGAAAATTTAGTTTTAATAGTTTATTTCAAAACAACTTTGGTAAATAGTAAACAAAGTAATATTTGCACAATATAGAAATAAGATTTCAATTTTAATATCACAAAATATAAATGATAAGGGCAACTGGAAGGAGTTACAAAACTACGTGATAATGTTCTAAAAATTCGTTTTTTATAATTTTTAGAAGTAGTGCTAAAGAATCTCTAAATGTTAAAATTGTGTATTGACTAGTAATGTATGCCTTAAAACTATGTAACAAAACAAAAGCACACATTTCTTTGAAATTCAGCTCATGCTTTAATAATTATTCTATGGAAATCCGCTCCTTTAAATATTGGAAAATTTGTTTTGTTAAAAATATATGCTATTACTGTTTTCTAATTAAAACATTATGTCGGACTTGATTAGCCATATTGATAGGAAAATGTTTATACAGCTGAAGATTAACTCTGTTGTGTGCGTTAATGAATTTATATTTAAATTTAAAGACTAAAATTGATTTAAAAATTCTTACATGAACACAAATATCTACACACTACATGTATATCTAATCTTATAAAACAGTTTATAACATATCGTACACAATAGTTTATACAGTAAAGCAACAGTACTGCTAGCTGGCACGTTGTTCTCCTCTTAAAAGAGCTTTATTTGTCTCTGATTTTAAATGAAATACTAAAAACAAATTCCTCGATAAAATGTATGAGCTTTTAATGTAGAAATATAAGAAATAGACAAGAAAATAATACACTAATTCTTTTTAAAAGAATGCTAAGTTGGATTTGAACACGGGTGCTATTAAATGACAGTACAGTGCCGTTCACGTCTTGTTGTGAATTGTTTTATACAACTAACATTTTTTCCCCAGATATGATTTTTTTTTTTATATTTATAAATGTCCCAATAATGATGGATCAGTGGAATCAACAATGAAATGAATTGTAAAACTATTAACATTGCAAAATGGTTTTAGTTATTCGAATTATTTTTAAATCAGACTTACACATACATATGAATAATGTACAACATACACTTCCGATTGTCATAAAAAGAGTGTAGATAAAGAATGTTCAAATTATAAAAACATTTTGAACGTGTAGTGCTACTAACCAGGCAAGATGATACATTTTATAAAGTGTTTTCCTTTTTTTTCTACACACGAAACTCACGAAAGACTTATGGCTAGCAGCAAATCTATCCGAACAAGCAGCAATTACCGTTAATGTTAGTAGAATCCGAATGAGTAATGTTATTGAACTCGACCAAGAAGTCGTGGAACATTTCTTCAGTTATCAGACCCTTAGCAAACTGTTCCCGGAGTTGTGCTTGCCAGTGGACAAAGTTTTCTGTCGTGGCATGGCCCTTTCTGATGCTATCAAGAATATGGAAGAGAAGGTTGTCGGTATGGTGGGTGTTTTCGTCCTCAGCATCTTGGTCGCCGTTGCCATTGGTATCGGACGAATTGCCACCAAAAGATAAGGAAATGTCGTACACTAGCTTGGTAAAGGCTTCAACTGCTTCTATGAACTCTGGAGATTTGGCTGAAATTGTATTGGAAAGGAAATAGTTATTATCATTTTGTTGTATTAAAGATTATTGTGACGCGTCAAAATAACTACCAAATAAAAATGAAAAACAACAAATATTACAAAAACCCAAATACAAATAATACAAAAATGATGAAAGCACAAGTTCTTGAAATATGTTAACTTATTCTTATCGCAATGCGGATTATATTATAACATTATGTATTTTCTTTGGTAATGTTTGAATATATCGATGTACCTTGAGTTCAAAATAATCTTATAAAAGCAAACTTACCTGTGTCGTATGAATGGGTAGGTTTGGCTGAGCAAACGCCGATTGCCAAAGTAAACAATAATAATACCCAACGTTCTGTCATGATGACGATTATCTCAACTGTGATTAAACTTTTTTATGAATGACTAGTCCCAATATCTCTTGGCTTTTGAAGTGCAACTGCCAAACCCCGTGGAAACTCCCAATTTATATACTCGCCCGTGGACGACTCCTTTGTTTGTCCATCGTTAAAGCTGTTAAACACACACTTGTTGAAGTGAAGGTGAAGTGATTGTAATGTTAGCCTTTTTTCCCCTCTGGACCACCCTTTTATCTCCCATCTGTGCGTCAGTGATAGAGCTTCTTAGTTTGAAGAAATGTTTTGTAAAAGATATTAGACCATTTTAGTCGAATAGACTGTTAATGTAAACGAACGCGAACACTTTTTTAAATTACTAATTTAGTGTCAATTTTCGACCTATTTTTTTCCAAATTTATTTGACAAACATTCGATAAAAGTCGAACGTCATGTTTCTACCACTGTATGCGCACGGTACAAAACTTAAAAGCTTTTAATTGACATTTAAAACCGTTTAATGGAATAAATTGATTAATTGCCTATAAAATATTTTTGTCTTTATCAAAATGTACGTGTAGGAAGACATATAGGGTGCGTTTTATTCATGATAAAATGCGCATGGAAATTGCGTTTTTATTTGTTTAAATAAGTATTATAAAACTATACAGACAACTGATTTATTATTATATCAATAATATTTCAATAACATTGGTTTCTGTTTTGGAACGATGAAATTTATTGTGAACATAAAACAAAACATCGTATAATTTATATCTTTAGCTGGAATATACATGTATGTATGTTTAAGATTTTTCATAAGGCTATATTTTATTGTTTATACATACCTAAAAGAACCCGTTAATAATGAATTTAAAGGCAAGTTTCTTTGTAACAACGATTAATGAAAAAATCAAAGTTAAGTAACGTTAGTGACATTTGGTTTGTGTAGAAATGCAGCTTGTTTGGGGTCAGAAAAACACACCCATTACTTTTAATTCATATTCCCACCCCAACCGTATGATTAATGTTTTTAAAGTATAGGACAATCTCTTTGGTTGGTCTAAATAACAATCCTGAGGTGGTGTTGCACATGCTTTGTTCTGATTTTATGTTTTTTTGATTATGTCATCACGTTTTCTCAACATTTCTCACAGTACCACTTAATGTAAAATTAAGGTTTCTTTAAAATATTCGATCGCGTAACACAAGTGCTACCGGATGCAATCAAATTACACGGATTTCAAAAGTTACTGCCAGTTTCCAGTAAACGGCCCGCAAGAAAATCGCTTTGATTTCATTCGTCAACACTACACACCGGTTATCTGAATCTAAATCCAGATTGCAAACCTGGTATCTGCAGAAGGCAAGGAGTCCCTGCGGTGGATATTACAAATATCTCAGCCTAGTATAAAATGCATAGTCAGTGGAACACTCGTTATAATAGGAATTTTGCATCTTCCTTCACTGAGCGAGATTCCAGCGCCGAGCTGTTTATTCGTAAGTCTGCATTACACAATATAATCGCTCGAAAATCTAGTTAAATCAGAGTATGATATAAATGTTATCATTTAAAGCATGTCTGGACACAATTGACGCATAAAGTCTCCTAATGCATACATATGTGTTTCTGTACATGCACTACCTTTTCCCAGGTATTTACTGACCACGGTCATGTAGCGTCAATCCTTCGTTCTTCCGAAATTCCGCTTTCCGTAATTATAAACGCTTTCGCAAGCAATCCGCTCAAAAATCAGTCAGAAAGCGGAAATAATTCATTTCTGCGCAAAAATGCCCACATGCGAGTGGAGAGGCCTCTAATTACGGCCTCAAGAGTGTTAATTACTCATAGCGTTTATTATGTAGAGACTTAAAGGAACAGGTCTACATGTGTATAAAAATAATTTACTTGTTTTTATCAAGAAAACATTTTATTTCGGAAAAAAAATGCTTATCCCCTGTTTCAGAAAGTTGTGGAGGAATGCAGTTTACAATAAAGCAAAGATGTGTGTGAGCAATAAGCTACAGTAATTCTTGGTGTGAAACGGTCATTGTAACCAGCTCTGATGTGTGTGTCCAGGGTTAAAAGCCGTGATAGGGCACGCTAGAGTAGAGCGACTTTAGAGAGAAGCATGATAAAACGTTATATTAATTCAATGATTTACAGTGATACAAGACGTCTCTGTTTGTTTTGAAACGATGAGTAATAATTGTGTACACATTGGTGGCGTGTCACTCTCAGAAATCGTTGATTTTGTGGTTACACAGTCATAAAACTGACCGTCAATATATACGGCGGAGGAGTAAGACTCTGAATCGTTCTACAATTTATTCATAGTATAACAAGTTGCTATTTGATTAAGACATCAAGTGACATGGGGTGTCAGTTGGTGTTACGTAGATCTTGGTCAGGCTACACTTAAACCTTCAGAAATTTTGTTAAAGCCCTGATAGTGGTACCAAACCTGCTACGACTAATAATACATGAAACCGAACTTTATGGAACTAATTTGTTGCTAAAGGAACAACATCAATAATTAAGTAATTTATATACAATGTATCAAAAACACTGATACGCGCCAGGTTTATCTACAAGAAAAACATTGATGCAAAGTATCAGGGGCGTCGAATATATGTTTAAAAAAGATAATAAGTTATCGTGACGAACGATGAGAACATTGACTTAACTTGAGCTGAAAATAAGATTGAGCAATTGGTGTCCACATGGACAAAACAATGCTACACCATTTGTATTGTCTAAAAGTATCAAACAATTCTTCTAAGAAACTCATTAAAGAAATATGGAACAGCAGGCGAGAATAAAACCAGCTAAATCCATGTGGTTCAAAGTTGCTTTTTTAGACGTGGTAAGTGGACCTTTTCTTATTTACCTATTAGATATATTTACTAATTTCAATTTATTGTATATATTAAGCATACTTTTAAAGACATGATCAATACATGCTTATGCAATATTGCGAATATACACCTTTGAAATATTACCAAAAACGCATTGGAAATATTTGCACATTTTTATATTTAATATCAGCAGTAAACGCTTGTGAATGTCAGAAAGAAACATTTGTGAAATATCAGCAATTAGCACTTATGAAACACCAGCGACATATTATGTAAATTTTCACCAATAAATCTTCATAAAAACAATACACTTTAAATAAATATTGCCATTATCCTACTGATGATAGAGCAGCCTTTTGTTTAATCAACAATATATTATATTCAAGGTCGTGACACCAGGTTAGTATATATACCAAAGACAGGTGTGACGCATACGGCACATAATACGGTAATAATAGTTTTAAAACAAACATGCGCCAATAACAAAAAGAACCACATTGCAATTCAATATATTCTTAACGAGGTTAAGTGACACGGTTGCCATTAACTTTTTCCAGACCTAAAGCGGAATGCCCGGGTTTTCAAACAATACCATTGAATATATGATCTGTACCGCTTTGCAAGCAGATGAAACAAATAATAAACAAACCAGAGAAAACGCCGACCTAAAAACGTTACAACATCGATAATAAAGGTGTAGTCTGTACTTCTTCTAAACCAGGAATCGACCGTTTAAGCAGTTATTGGCAAACGTTTGATCAGCATGGAATATCCATTCTGTTTCATTGCAATACTTTTTTAACGTTCGCATACGTAAATAGAACGGTGTTTAAAAGTGTAAATACATCGAAAATGTCCATTTAACTTTAACATGACGCACCCCCCCCCCCCCCCCACACACACACACCAAACACACATTGGCTTACTGTCTGTACCTGTGCTAAGTGTGTACATTAAATGGTAATAAACTGTACAAAGTAGAAGTCATTTGCGGTGACGTCAGACTTGATGCATTGACAGTAGGCTAAGCATACCAAGAGGCATAAGATAAATGAAATTATTCGAAATTTTAAAACAAATTGAAGAGGAATATATGTAATAAATCTTTTTTAATGCAACACTTTTAAAATATAACTCACAAAGGACTGGAGTATTCGATTAATATGATGTTCAATTCTTTGCACCAAATGATAAAGCAAGTCTTAAAGCTGCTAATTTATTTGGAATATATTTTGTAAGTTCCAACGTTTATGGACTATTTAACTGAAGCATATGATGTTGATTTGCACTTAAAATCCACCCCGGTCAATAATCACTTTTGCGCCTGCCACATCAAATACATTGCAACCAGCTAAATAGTCAAAAAGTATAATTTCATCGCATTTTAACAATTAAAAGTTTGATTCATTGTAAATTTAATCAAATTTCTTATATTTTTACACAATAAACATTTTCCCACAATTTGCTGCTTTATTATTTTTCGTAGAATATGTAATGTATTTGCATTGACACTATTTGATTTTTATTTATTCTGATAAGACATTGCCGTGAACATCTCATCTAATTCTTATACTTCATTTAGTGTTGTATTCTCCATGTGTTATCTTCTCGTATGATACATCGTACGATCTGAACAATGCTGAGGCTATTTTTCTGGTTTTGAAATACATCAGGCCAACCGGTAAGCTTATTGACCCCTATAAGGTACAGTACTTTTTGTAAAGAGCATTTTTGATAATATTTTCAGGCTTTTTATACATGTTATAAATAGAAAACGAGGTCGTGCTGGACGCTGCAATTATGACAAAAACTGTTTCTGTTCGCTGTTTAAAAACAAACTAAACATCGAATGAAACACAGGCGAAGTGTAACATAGAAATTAGAACTAAATTCTTATTCAAAAGGTACGTTACAAAAACGGGACAGATCATATGACATACACCATTAAAATATTCTGCCTTCATTTTTTACTTAACATAATAATATATTGTATTGTAAGGTAAAGTAAATTCTCAGCCAAGAGTTCTACCTTGAACTTCACTTAACCATTAAAATATGTTATGTTGTCCTTTTCCTTAGAAACACAATAATGTGAAATTAATTCTGAAAGTGAAAGTCTCGGTGTGTGAAGTTTGCACAGCGTTCATCGTTTGACAGTGGCCTAATAATCATCCCGCCTAAAATGTCTTCGTTCCCCCTTTCTCAAGGCTGGTATGCTCTAGTGTATCTAAGTACATCGGTACTTAAACTATTTGAACATCTATGTAAACAGCACAGAACAGGTAAATTATCCTGTGTCTTGAACCTGTATGCTTATACGTTAACCTGTTTGGAGCGGATTTCCCAGCGCATTTAAACATAAGTGCTTATTAATCCACTGACCTACTTTCAAAGGTTGTAAATTGCATCCGCAACTTTATTAAGTACATATGATTTCATGTAATTAAACGTCAAGTAAGAGCAGCAAGCGATCTTAATTTATATATTTATGTGGATAATTATTTTAAAAGGTTAGTGGCTAGTCATTATTTACTAGAGCAAGATGAATGATGTGGACATAAGAAATATGTACGAAATATAAGGTCAATGTCAAAGAAAACTTACATGTACAATGATAGCATGATAGTTATTCCTTAAATTAAATATATGCTGTCAATGTATACACGGAAAAGAGCTTAATTTACAGAATATAAATCTATGACTTTATCGATAAAACTAATTTGAAAGAGAAATTATTTTTACAGATCTGGCGCAGTAGGATTTGATCAAATAACGCTTATGTGAATATGTTATAGCCGTTTCAATGTCAAGTAAACAGTATATGTATCTACAAAGAGATCAAGGACAAATTGTTATCCCCCTTGCCTACATTGGGACCTGCAGTAGTAAATGTCTGCACTAGAAAAACGAAATATCTGAATGAATCAATCAATCTAATACTTAGGAATGAAATGTTTAGTCTTTGATTATATTTAAATAATATAGTGAATATTAATTTTTCAATGATTAGTTTTATTTGTCGTATTTACGATACAGAGATAATAGAAAGTGGAAAAATGTCTGTGTAGAACAAACGGTCAACTAGAAGATCCACATAGAAATTGCCGACCTGATCAGGACTCGATCTAACAAGTTCAGGGGCCAGGAATTCCTAGTATTTCCTTATTGGCAACTCTGTCATTCATCTAAGGCCATTATCGGGGGTTTATTTAATCTCGTCCCTACCATTGAACTTATTGGATTATTTGTGTTCGATCAAAACTTTATCAGATTTAATTTAAATTTGGTTTAAAACTGTATGATATTTTAATGTGGATTAAGTTCAAGTTCTTTCCACAAGTTCAATCATATTATTGAATTATAACCAGTTCTGGGATATTCTAAGCCAAAAGGGCGAATGCTTCCATGTCCTTTAAACACACGGTCATGACAACGATTTTACATACTCACCAAGATGGAGTATAAGGATTTACGTTTCTCAGGCCAATGTAAATATCAACGTTCAAACATTTCCAGTCATCATTTATATTAGTTATACATTTTACTCAAAGTATAAAACAATTTGCCAATCTATAATGAGTCACAGACTGTTCTTGTCTTGTCTAGACAAAATATGTAAATAATATTGTGCAAAAGAAGGTTAATAACACACTTAATGATAGAACACAAGCGTCCATCTATAAACTTGAATCCAATATATACATTTCTGTTCTATAAGGTCACATTGTAGAACATGGCCTATATATTTTGTAATCATATTGTAAATTACATGAACAACTATTGTCTTGGTACAGCCTTTCACCATCGACTGTTTGCGTATTTACTTTCTTTTGAAGTCGTAAAATATGGAGGCTATCTTGAAGTTTTCACTCCTCGGGATTTATTAACTGTTCATTTTCTAGTTACTAACTGAATGAGCTGTTAGTGTACTTTTAAACTCTGTGCAGCCGATTACTCTTTGATCGACGACAGTTCAATAGATTTATTTCCGTTCGATTATTTTTTGATCGACTGCACTTCAATTGATTTACTTCCTTATCTCTTCTTTCGCTTGTGTAAACAGCAGCACCAATTAATTTGTGTATTATTGATTGAAATGCCGTGGTGGAGAGGTTGTAAAAACAGTACGAAAAGGAAGACAGGTCCTATGTTACATATGTTAAAGTTTTAAAAAGCAAAATACAAAGATATTTTACATGTCAGCTGTAATAGTAGCAATGACGAGACTTTATAAACATACTCAACAGTTACCCAACCTTGGAACATGGGGCGCTTAAACCGGGTTTATAGAGCTCTAACTTCACATTTCCTGAAGGTTTTTTTTTCAAATGCAAGAAGTGAAAATCAAACGCATCTATTTGAAACAAAACTGTCCAAGTGATGATGTAATGCTTAATGACGATGTGTTTTTTTTGCACTGCCATTGATTAGCATCAGCAAGACAGTAATCTACACCCCTTCCTTAATATCACTGCAGACTGATGCCGTGTCTAACTGGGTAGACCTACCAGAACACCACATCTCTCCCCAAACACATTTACATTCCCTTCCCCTGCGATACATGTAAGCCCCAAATCCATGTTCAGCGCATTTAAGTGTACAGATAAAGCAATTAATACATGTAAAAAGACAAGCGTGTCGCAGACCGCCTCTAAAGTTGGTATCCGACAGTTTGCATATATCTAATATATGTAACAATATCTGACCTTTGTTCGGGGTACAACAATAAAATGTACATAATATATGCAGGAGAAAAAGAAAAATCATATTTTAGTCTAGGATTTGACGATTTTTTTAACAGTATCTCATATTTAGGGCAGTAAAACTCGTTAATACACACTTAAATTCTGTTAAATCTATAAATAATAACGATTGGGATTCCTACTAAAAATAGACAACGACGTCACAGCGTGACGTGAATAAGCTAAAACATAAGTGGTCACTTGGTTTTCTGAGTATAAAAATGGCTGACTGTGCAGAGTAGCTGAAATAGGAAATACATGTTTGAAAAGTTATCGATTAATACCAAATACCATTATACTGGTCTTTAAAATTCAATTTGTCCCGATGGTCAAGATGGTTTATAAGGTCTTTATATCGAAGATAAAATCATCTTTCATTTTCAAATTAACATAGACACATATCCTTTATATAATTCTTTTGGTCCTAAGTTAAGAATTATTGAAACTTTTAATCAATTGACACATTTGGTTGTATTCTAAAAAAAAAATATCAAAATCTGATTAAAATGCTTAATGGCAAAATATAAAACAAATGTAAGTGCAACTGTAAATTTTAGTACAATAATTCACCAATATTCAGCAAAAAAATTCCAACAACAAACAAACAGATTAAATGGTTGACCTATATTTTGTGCTTATAGTAAATTATCTAACACATTTATCATGGTACAACCTTCCACCAACGATTGTTTGTGTGCCCAATTTCTTTTGATGTCGTAAAATGTGGAGGCTGTCTTGAGCCTGTACTTTCTACTGATTTATGTTGTCGTATTTCTAGTCACTATCAGGATGAACTGTCGGTGAAGGTTAACAGTCATACTGGATAGCGACACTACCATGATACAACCTCCTGGTCAACCCATTGGCTTACATAAAGATAAACGGAACCGTCTACATCCTCCTGGTCAACCTTTTCGCTTACATAAAGATAAGCCGAGCCGTCTAGATTTAAATGGCTTTGGAAAGACGGTACAGAATAAGACCATATTGTGACCTTATTATAAATATAACCAGGTCACGTCTAGCTCATTGAATAAATGATTTATCTAGTAGAGGCATATCGTCTGACTTGAGGAACATTTAAGACACGTGGCTGAACTGCAGGTCTAAATGGTTCAAGGTCGTCGAAATTAAAATGGGAAAAATATGAAAGCTGGATTTATTTTTTATATAATTTCACTGAAGACACTTACCTTTAAATATTACTGATTAATATAAATAAATTTAAGTTCCCGGCAATGTATAAATAAATATATAATTAATTACCTGCACAGTTATTTTATTTCTTAAATATATATAAGTAAGCTTAAAATTATGTATTAATTTATACAGAGTACATAGAAGAAGGGGATTCTTATATAGTTGTTTTACCATATTACATAATGGAACCATGCTATTCTAACATACGGATAACATATGCTAAGATGTCTTTAACGGGCACGTGTCCTTGAACATCTCAAATAACTTGACTTTTTACCAATTAATTTTTTTTTCATATCATTTCATGGCATAATTATAATTTATTATCCACTTTGTTATCTTAAGATTCGGCCAAATTGGTCGACAGATACTGTCGTTTCTGAACCCTAGGTAGCACAAAATGTGTATTCTAAGCCATATGTCATATATATGTCACAAGGAAATATGTTGTCTGTTCTAACTCAACATACTTACTTAGAATAATATTTCCTTTTGACATGTAGCCTAGTGTCTGCTAAAAGTTGTGTAAGTAATTTAATCTAACTATGGACCTAGTGATCCGGACTCCTGCGTCCTACCACGAGACTATTCTGCTATTATAATGTTGTTGTGCTCATTGAGTGTTTAAAGATTTTTTTGTATTAAACATAGAGGCATCGGCGAATATAGTACATCATTGGCTCGTTTACATATTATGAAATGCGACTCAAATGCGACTACGCTCAATGCCACGGTTCTGTGCAAAGTTGGGAGAGTATTTTGGTCTTCGTAAACGTCGATAGTCTTTACGTGATACAGTTGTATGAAACCAGAAACATTTTCTCTCAGAACGTACGACAATATTTACACTCAAAACCTAGCAGGATTTGTGATATATACAGACATTGGATATTAACTAACCAATAACCTTGCAATAAATTAGGGTCAGGGTTGTCCTTTAATACTGTTCATGTACAATGCTACTCCCCTGTCTCATCCTACTAAATCATGTGGAATTATTTCAGAAATTTAAATAAGTTCAGTTTTTTTTTATATTTCTTATTTATATCACATTGTCTGAGATTTAATGAAGTATGGATTTAAAAGCCACAATTTCAACGTTGAGGTTCATTTTTATGTATCTTCTTTTTTTTTTTTTGATTGATGAAGAATATTTAATTGTCCGTCCTAATTAAACAATTAAAAATATCATTACATTTATTTTTTCTTCAATAATCTTTTTTCCTAACATAACTTGAGTGTATTTTTATACATGGTGAAATGGTTAACATCTAAATGATGGTTAAGTTGTCGTTCATTCGATGAAAGTTTTAACAAAATGACGCTGAACAGTGATCTTACACAGGCAAATAAAGGAGACGATCGCTTACAGATTAACACATAGCGACAGCGCTATGCAAATATTTCCTGTATTTATTTATATACTTAAGGTCGGTTTCAAAGTTCATCTGACAATGTCTGTCAATATTATGTTGCCCGCATAAGAAATTGAACTTACGTTAATGACATTTCTTAAGTAACGTCATGCATTTTATTCTGATTCTCTATTTCCTTTTAATGTAATTTTACGTATTTGAAACTATATGGTTTACTTAGTTTCTGCGTTACAAGTATTGTTGGTTAATCGAATCGCCATTATTTCCGCAACTCTACATTCCTAAAGAGTAGGAAATGTAGCTACATCGTGTATTGTATAAGCGATAATATACAATATATATGATAATATAAAATATATGATAGTATACAATAATGCTTCTATACAATGTGTCTAATATATGGTACGAAACAGGGTGTTTAAAAATGCTGGGTAGTGTGTCTAAAATTTGTTGCGACGTGTTGTGTGTCTATCACCTTTCGCTTTCAGCCCTCCGACACCAGAAAACTTCCTCAGAGAATGATAAACAGCGGAGTCCCTGAGGCGGTAGGCCGAACGTTGTGCCAAAAATAGTAAACATGTTTTTTGTTTGTTTTGACTTTGACATGTATACATCACAGCGACCAATTATGATCATGATAATGACAACCAGATAAATGTCCGAATAGAAACACCGGCGCACCACAGGTCAGATGGAAGTCTTTCCTACGCTGAGTCCTTGCCCCGAACGGGACTCGAACCCACGCGCTGGGAGGCTAAGAGGGTAGATAAGTTACAAATCAGTGACTCTACCACTACGCCACGGGCGCCTGCAAATAGTAAACACATTGACTCGAGGTGTGCAACAGATAAAACAAAAGAATAAGCGGCTTCTTTTTCTATACGGAAACGCTGGACTGGGACAAGGTCTCTTACAGACACGCTAATGTATTACAACCGTCTAAATAATCCTTAAATATATTGGCAATATCGCCGTCAGTCAGTAACTACATGTATGCTATTATAGAAGCTTCAGAAATGTTGATATAACACAAACAGCATAAAGCTTTGTTAAAGATCTGTATTATAAGAAATGCTCAAAACGTATTAAATAAATAGCGTAATTAGTCAGTAAAAGTCATAAAATATATAAGGAACAGCTACAATTAATTTGTCTGTTTTAGTACAACCGAAATCATTAAAAACGTTTGCACTATCTTTCTTACGATTTTACATTCTTTCGGTGAATGTAGAAACAACTGTGTTTTTAGTAACTTTTAACTACGAACTTGATTGCAATACTTTGCAAAAAATGGTTCATGGATAAAGAAAATTTTGGCAAATATAGTAGCGACATATAAATATAAAACAAATAAATATACTAGCAGAAAAAAGAAACTGTGCATGGCTATCATATGCTATAACTCAGGAGGTAGATAAGTAATCGCAGAAGGAACACAATTGTTTAATCTGTCCTTTATTTAACACCGGCTCACTTGATATAGTTATTGCATCAGTAGCGTCTTGGGTAGAGATTAGATTTCAAAGACGTTCTCTAAACAAAGTTTAGCTCATCAATACCGTGTATGTAAATTAACATTTTACACATGCACAGTTCCTTCTTTTCCGCTAGTATATAAATAAATATACACAAGGTGCAATAAAATGAACATGATATTTTCGACAGTTCAAAAACCAGCTCATCTAAACACAACCTGTCATGTAAAGTGAACACATATCTGTAAGAGAACATGCGTATATCGTTTGATATAGAACGGCTGACGTCATTCAATCGTTTCTGATTCCCCCACCATCCCCAACACACAAACACATACCCACCCCCACACCCCAAATTGCGTCAACTGTAAGCAAACGAAAACTGTATAAAGCAGTTGTTCTCATGATCGTGATAGCTTCACACAAACACAAGCAAACTCTGTATCTCCTATCAGCCCCCTTCCTTTTCCGGTATCTCATTTGAATGCGATATGTAGATAATCCAACGCTCATGTGTTGTTGTTGTTTTTAACTCGAGCCCCAAACCGTTCAAACAAGGAAGTGCTTTTACACAACCTCCCATTGCATAATGCAAGAATCCCTCCCTCCAACTGAAATAACGTAATTTCCGGAAGGTGAAAAGATGGCGCGATATACCACGGCGTGACTTTTGTATCCGTGACAGAAAACCTGGGAAAAGACAAGATTATTTTTAATCTACCTATCAGAGAAGTTTTTGATTTCCTAAATACACATTAAACATTATTTTATTTAGATTTGTTTCAAGCACTCAACAACGAAATGTACTCTGCGCAAACTTATATGTGGAATATTCTTTTTAAAGGTAGTACCGACTGTTGGCCTTTATCCAATAAAATTACAACCTTTTTCCTATTTGGGTATTTTGCATAATTTCTGTCACACACACATGCTTTAGTCTAAATAAAGACGATTTTAACAAAAAATAATATAGATACAATTTCAGAGCAAATAACCCGGATAATGCTATAAGGTAATCTCAAAAGTGAGTTGTCATGTGATAAGGTTAGTTTCGAAATCGACTTGTATAAATAAAAATAAATAGGTCTCAATAAAACAAAACCTAACACAGAAACACAATCTTACCCCTTTTAGGCTACTCGGGTAACGAAATAGACTTAGTCCGCCAGAGTTATCTCCCAAGACCAGCAAGGTTCGTGACGGGTTACTTGCCATTGTTACCGCCTCCGTATCAAGGCAACATTTGGTCGCTAGGATACCGGCGACTGTGACGTCAACAAGAATAGTGTTCGAAGCCCACTGGACATCCGGTAGAAGAGGGACAGGCAGTGGACTGATTGATTCGGGTAACCCTGGTTGTTAAAAAAATGTTAAAAACTGACATATGTAATTGTTTACGTATTTTAACGTATTTTAAAGACAGTTGCATGAAGATACTATGAACACCATTTTAAATCTTAAAGTCATAATCACTATGTAAGTTACAGTCTTTTACCGTTCTCTGGCACGGAAGTTTAATGTTTTGTGGTTTAATGATTCTAGAACAGTTGCCAATGAATTTGAAGCTGTAGTAAGATAAAATTGAAAAAAAGAAAGATAAAAATGCTTGGTTTTATATGATTCCAAACCGCGACCTTTTGTATGACAGTCCAATTTACATTACTTTCGTAGACTAATATACTAAAACTTGCATTCATTTGTTTAAATTAATAGTAGATATACGTACAATACTTGAGTTCCAATGAAGCAGAACTTGTTCTGAGCACAAAGCCGTCTAACGTTCTGTTTGTCGACCAATCCAATCCTGTTATATAGCTCGTATGTCCCTGGAAGCAGCCAAATAGGGACTTATAGTCTACAGCATATGGTAAGTAATGTTAGTTTCCGGACGATCAGAGTCGCTCACGTTTTATGCAACTTGACCACACTCTTGTATTTATTATAATTATATGTATTTAATTATTGTCTCATTTTGTAGCTTATCAGTGCTGCTGTTTAGGACTGACGTATACGCGTGACGTCTATACGTGACGTATACACATGACGTGTACACATGACGTATGCACATGACGTATACACGTGACGTATACACATGACGTATACACACGTATTACACATGACGTATACACATGACGTATGAATATTGCTGCAAGCACATCTATGAGAGAAAGGTACACCTAGTGGTTGACAGGGGCGTGCCTAGGCGACCTTTGAGTATACGCACTATTCCTGGAGTGGGGGGGGGGGGGGGGGGGGGTGCAGGGGCACATTCCCCCGCCCCCGGATTTTTTTCCTTAGAACGCCGTAGATGCATCCTGGGGAGAAACTCTGTCACAGTACAACGAGCAGGAAGGGACAGAAATACGTCAGATAGGATTGCAGAAGTATTTGTAGAATTTGGAAAAGGGTTAAAGAACTCTAATTTAAAAAATGAAACAGCTAACAACAAGTGGCCAAACACAGGTTTTGTACGATTTTTATTTGCTTTTTAACGTTTTTATTTTTTCAATTTTTGGAAGCAACTGTACGCACGTGCGTAAGTGCGTAAGCCCAGGCACGCCCCTGGTTGAGCTCAAAATGGCAAACATACTTGAAATGCCTCGGTAAGCCTTTTATTATCCCAAAGTAATTGCAACACAATATTTGCAGATTCACGTGCAATCTGGTGATGAGGATTATGTTTTAAACCACAAGGCAATGTGGTTTAACAAGGTTTTACGTTCTTTAAAACAAACATTTAAAATAAACAAATGTGACCAACTATTGTTAAACGTTATACAGTGATTGGCAGTTAAATTGTGACGTATTGCTTGGGAAGCGTATCATTTTCTTTTAATACAAATAATATGTTATCATTAAAAGTTTGTATCCGACAGTTTCGGCCAAATTTATTTTCTCAAATAACCAAATACGACATTGTTGCCTGAAATGGGCCTTCAAAATGATGTCCATCGATCGCCTAGATCTGTGTGAACAGTTAAGCATAAATCACCACTCGTCATTGCAAACAGGTATTTGCTATCCGAGCCACACTGCAGGGTAAGCTTTTTTTAAACATAAAAACAACAACACGTGACCACTTACTTTTGAGATCATGTTATATAGTCCTCCGGGTAATCCGCCCTGACGTCAATATCTATTTTTAGCAAAGACCACTATCGAGCCTTTTCTTCAGTTAGAAAGAATGAACATTCAGAGTGATTTTTTTTTTGCTTTTAGTTCTGTCTAACAATTCAGTTAGTTTGAAAAACGGGTTTATAAAAACATTCTGCCCAAATTCCCCACAACAGTAGTTCGAGATTGTTATAATACATGTATATTTGAAATAGGCAAACTGTCGGATACCACCTTTTAGATTAACTTTAGCGGTAAAATTAACATCCACAGCATGTTAAGGAATAGTTAATATTAAAAGTTTACCTCTAGTTTACCGGTGTATTCCCACGACGGGGGTCCTTCCTCGTGTATCATAAAAGACATGATGTATACATAATGATCATGGGACCCCGCGGCAATCCACAGTCCATCTGGTAACAGTAAAGACACGTCAAGGTAAATATGAACCAATACATTCTAGAAAAGACACATTTTATTTCAACGTTGTGTGAAAAACTTGCATTTTTATTACTTTGAATTTTTAAAAAAATGTACATTTACATTTATTTAAATATTTATGGCAACACTATAACAGTTGCAAACCGTCACATGGCATAATACACATGTTCAATAATGGCCAAATTTGTTTACATTGGAGAGAAAAAAAGATCTAAGGCATTGTGCCTCACCTAATCTATATTTGCTCATATTATTATTATTATTATTATTATTATTATTGTTATTATTATTATTATTATTATTATTATTATTATTATTATTATTATAATTATTATTATTATTATTATTATTATTATTATTATTATTATTATAATCATCATTATTAACATTTTACCGTACATTTGTGTGCAAACAATTAAACGTTACAGTAAGAAAATAATAAAAAAAACAAAAACAAACACAAAACAACATTTTTTTCAATAATATATTGTATAAAAATAAATGGTGAAATTGTCTAGTATTGTCATAGGTATTTCCACGATATTTTATTTTATTTTGTTATACTTTTTACCCATTCCCGCTTATGTGTGTACGTGCATACCGATTTCGCCATATGCCTATATTAGTAGCTATGGCAATGGCTTGTATGCTTTATGCCAATAAACATTGAATTGAAAATTGAAATGAAGTATTTAGAGAAATTCTACTCAGAGTCTCTTCTAATTACTTTACAGAGGTTTGTAAAATTCTCAATACCAGCTGACTGGCTGATTTGTCATATGATATTGAAAAAAGTTTTGTCTTTTTTGGTGGAAATAACAAGCGCTAGGGTAATCGATTTTATAGACCTGGGGAGAATTTGACGATGTCCATCCTGTCTTTACACAACTTCCGGTTAAATATTTCTGTCCATTCACTTCTTTCGTCCACATAAGATGCTTGAAGGAGATGTAAACTAAAAGACAAACACAATTTATATTTTATTTAACAAAAAATCTTTATTTGAAAGGAAATTGCTTTTAAAATAGGAACATTTTATTTCTTCTTAAGGTCATTTAACATCATCGGACACTTTGGTTTTTATTCTATATACCAATTTTAAGTACATGGTCTGTGGTTCGAAATAGAACACTAATATGTCAATAAATTTAGGAAATGCGATGTTTTTAGCAAGTGATAAAGGAAGGTGAATACACAGCTGATTTTAAAATAAAACAAATAAAAACATTTCGTACGACTCGAGCGCAGGACCTTTTGTATACAAGTTGAATAGTCCAGAGCTCTATTGAGTCATGGTACATGTATTGCAGGTTTTAACTGTCGTTGTATATTATAAATGGTACACTGTTTACAAACATCCTTTAACACGTGGTATGATTTAAATTGATTTCCATCAAAGCCTATCACACTATCTGGATCAAAGGTGAATCAAAGAAGGGATCAGCCACCATTGTTTGGCCAGTCCTCTGTGTGATCTCTTTTTTGTTAAATTCAAATAAATATGAAAGTTATCTTTTTGTGTATCTTTATATTACTTTATATTAATAAATATTCTTATTAGCATGTTTTATAATCAAAATGCACACGTTCTATTGTTTGTTTTCCTAAAACATGACTTTAAAACATGTTCCAGCCTGAAACCTTCTCAATATCTTAAAACAAAATGAAAATGTCAAAATTAAACTACAGTGAGCATTTATCAAAGAATCAAAGGGAGATAACACAAAGTTAACATATAATGTTAATGTTATGTCCCTTTATAAACGAATCTGGAATTATTGTGTTAACAATATCAAGCAATTATACTTACTGCCCATCCTTTGTACCCAGAACAAGTAAATTTCCACTGTCGGCTGCGTCTATGGATATGTACTGATTGCCCTACAGGACAAATGTAACGTTTGATCAAGAATTGTGTTAAAGCGGGTAGCCGACTGTTTGCCTATATCAAATATAATTAACAAAACCCTACTATCTTTTGGGCAGTTAGGGCATAATTTCTGCAATAACTCATGCTTTAATATAATAAAGACAATTTATAAAACTCATTTGTTTGACAGTACAAATCGTGAAATAAACGCTCTATATGTGCATTCTTTCTAAATCTATAATAAGCAACATATGATGGACTTTTGCTAAACATTATTCAGGCGACAGAACGGATTCCCCGGATGATGATATAATGTAAGTATAGTGGTTACGCTTTGCTTTAAAAAAACAGCGTAGCTCAGATAGGAAATACACGTTTGTAATGACGACTGGGACGTTACTCTCCACTTTTCTCACTGAGGTTGGACGTCAATATACAATATTTCGTGAGGTCTTTTCAGCAAACAATAAATTATATGGTTGTATGCGAAAAGAAACTGGCTTAAACTGCTGGATATCAGCTTTAAAGCTGTAAACTAGCTATTCCACTCATGTAAACGCAAATCTTATCATCATAGTAATTATATCTTAATTCTTATTATAAAATGAACATTCCAACCATAATCAAGTGATCTAACCTTCATTTTGGTACTTGTTAACACACTTTCTGAGGCAAGCTTTAATGGTTGTATGTTATGATACAATAATTAAACTAAATTTAAAAAAAGTAAATAATATTTTCAAACTGGTATTTTCAGTGCCCCTATCGATGTTTTTAAATATGGTTTCACTGAAGGGTCATTATTAATCAGGTATTAAAGACACTTTTACTGTTAAACTTAAAATTAAAAAAGGGCCTTCAAAATATTACTATATTAGGTTGCTAATCAGAATAGAGAAAAAATACCCATTAACGCCTTTTTTGCGGTAGATTTGCATATCACTACTACTGAGTTATTGCACTTTTGACGTCATATTTGTTATTTGTAATCCGATATTTGTGTACATGAAAGAAACCAAATGTACATCCGGAAAGGTCGTTTTAAAGGCACTGCCTTAAATTTGCTACATTGCATGTAATTTTTATCACCAAAGTTATGGCATTAAGTTTAATGGAACTTTCAAGACTTAGGTCTAGCGAAGGTTTTAAATATTGTTCTAGACAGACCCGACTAGGATTTTAACCGAATATAATTAAAAACTAAATGCTTGAACTTTTCTTTAAAACTAAACGTGGCATTAGAATTTAATAAAAGTGGACTGACATTACTTATGAAAAGCAAACATCTTGCTTCTACTGTCATGTCCTTGTGGTTGGGGAGATTAACTTATTATCATTTTAAATTTTGTTAAAATGACCGTTTTGTTCCTGAGACTTAATTACTCTTATGTTTCTCACATAGAGATTAGCTTGTCGAATGGAGAATATTGCTATCAGAAAATAATGAGACAATCTGCAGCGCCGGGCCGTAAATAATACAATAACACACTGAAGTTCCTACCTTCATTTGATATTTGGAGACACATTTTCGGAGAGTCGTGTTGAAGCCACACACTATCCCGTCCAGACCAGCTGACAGAATGTCCGCACTATTGTTATTGATGCTCGTCAGGCCCCGCAAATCATCATAGTGGCACTGGGTCCAAACAACAACAACAACAATGTTATGTTATCATCTTGCACAGAAATGTATACTTTGTTACATTTATAAGACACCTACACGTGTATGCGTGTTGGTAAGTTAGTATCATTACTGTTGTGCTTACCACTAGTATTTTTTTGATATATGTTTGTTTTTATGTAAATTAATTTAAACGTACTAGCTATTATTAAAGTATCTTTTTGTATTTTTAATTGTACATAACGTAGATCTGCTGTTTTATAATTACGCAACGTCAACGCATTGTGTCATGTAACTTACAATGACCACAACTACCAACACCATAACTTCTAAAATCACCATCCCCACTATCTTCTCAATTAACATTAACACGAATCGCACACACTCAGCAATACTGCATTAATTTTGTCTTTTTTATCAGTAACATTGTATAAAGTGTATTACATTGTTCTGTTTTCTGTATATTTTATGTTATGCTCCCCATAATCTGGAGGTAATAAAAGATATCCGTCTATCTATCTCTAAAATATGTTTTACTTTGTGTTATGGTCTGTTTAGGTTTACATCGAAACTGTGTTTTCGTTTATTCACAACATGAATATTGTTTACGTAACGCATGTTTGTCACGGAGAGTCTCGCTATGGTCAAACTGAGAAATGGAATATAACCAGATACTTACATCCAATGGTAATACTCTAGATTAAAGTTTGACAATTTCCAGTATTACTATGACAATGCGCTTCTCATTTTTTTCAGAGAAAAACAACGACAAGGTTATTGTAAGCTTTACTGAAGACATTTGCTTTACCACCAAAACTGTTTTATCGAAAATAACTAATGGAGGAATGAAAAAAAAAATAAACAAGTAATTTACCTGTATATTATTTTATCCATTTTGAAGAAAATATACTTTATGTGAGCATCTTTTTGCCAACTGCATAATCATAAAATACTCGTTTTTCAATATTCAATTAAAAACAAAACAAACAAAACAAAAACAAATTACAACAACAAACAAACAAAATACAAACAAAAGCAATTACAGAACACCGCTATAATAACGATAAACGTGTCGCTTCGATGTACCTAAAATAGCAAAAATACGTAAATCACCTCACCTGTGTGAGAGGTACAATATCCAGGGTTGCCCCGTTAACAGGAGACTCTCCTTCTGACAGAACTGCCACCAACATGGAGTTCATTGTAGTACCGATATATAGACGGTTGTCTTGGATCGTCAACATACGTACACCACCTTCAGATTTGGGGATCTGAAATCATGATTGTGGTAATGAAAAATAGTGAGAAGTGAGCCTTAAAAAACATACTAATTAATAAAATATATAACGTACTGTATTAGTAATAATGTACATATAACCATATGCTTCCTTCCGTGGTCCACATACATAATATCTCGTGTTCACAGGGTTCCGTGTTAGGGCCACACACTTTGAACAAGTGGATACCCCTTACATTTATCTTTTTGTTCGCAACTATGTTACCTTCTATTTATCACACTTTTCTTTTAACAATTTAAAATAAAACATAATTTTCTTCAGACATTGTACTGACAGACAACACTGTTTTTTTTGTCTGAACATGGTATCCGACACTTTCTGTCCTAGTACAGTCTCTATCATACAGTGCTTTTGCCCTGGAACAGTTTAGTAGAAGGTGATATCAATCCTTTGCAAAGGAGTAAAAAATAACACAACGAAATGGTTGATATTTTTTTAAAAGTTTGTGATTTATCATAATTAAATGGACATATGTACCTTAGATGTACAAGGGTTACTTAAAAAAATACACGGACCAATATATAGGCAAATGCCTCTAAATAGTAAGGTAAGTACAGAGTTTAGTAAATTAACATACGGTTCGTACTTACAGTGATTTGTCTTATGCCAGACTTGAAAGCTAAAAAAGAGCCTATGTTGACGTTTGTATTTCATTTTGACAGTTTTATTTTCAGCGCGCATTAGCGCGGCTTCTACATGTATAAGTTAACCTTCCTGAAAAAGGCCTATAGATTGCGCTTTGTTGTTCTACAAGTGAAGTGCAGCGCTTTCATCCATTGAACGTCGGTTTATATGCACTGTAAAGCTTTTCATAACAAAAAGTCTGTGCTGTTACTTGGTCAGGTTTTGTTAGGCAAAAATAGTACATTGGTGAACAAGATTTCCACGGCGACTTTGATACTTTGCATCAATGCTCTCTTGTGTTTTCATGTATTTATTTGTCCAATTGAATATGGTGTTAGGTATATGCATAATAAATTAAAAATGTACTGAGGGGTTTAAATAGAATCAGACGAGAAATATCCAAGAAAAAATGTTCCGTACCGTATTCAACCGAAAATAATGAGCAACGATGCATAGTGTGCACACGGAATTAAAGGACACCGTGCAGAAGTTGATATACCGTATAAGGTGCTCTGAAAGTGCTACGCTAACATTTGTCTGTGGTCTAGATACTCCAAAGATAGACGGTCGTTGCCACAGCTATATAACTATATAACTGTGTCACTTCGATGTACTTAACAACAGCAGCACAAATAACAACAACAACAACAACAACAACAACAACAACAACAACAACAGAAACAACAGCAAGGAAAAAATATCCGGAATATTGTGTACAACTTTAGCATCTTCTAGTACGTCCGAACCTGTATAAAGCCAGTGGCGTCCATGTTTTTATTGTACTGCCAGCAGTGAATGATCCCGTCCCTGCCTCCAGACAGTATATGGCCTTTGTAGAACACCACAGTGAAAACCGGACCCTGTTAAAATATAGCAATAACAGAAGATGTAATTGTCATTAATGAAGCGCTCATAATTTATTCATGATCTGCTTTAAACGATATATGTGTAGGACTAAATTAAGCAAAACGGGATATAAGAAAATAGACCATGGCATAACTATTATATGTTTTCTTATAACCTGAAAAAAGTAATCCACCCATAGCACACGCCTCATCTATATCGCTATTAAAATAACATAGCACGTATCGATTTAACTTTACATCAAATCTAGACCTTAGTTGACAGTTATGCCGAGTGAATAATTTACCATCTTGTCGCTTCGTCAACCAATACAAGACTGTGCACTATAATTTTGCACAAAGCCGAGACTTTAATCTACATATTTACGAAAACTATATTGCTTATTTATGCTTATTTATGCCATTCTTTCCGAACCTTTAATCAAACTGTATTAAATAATTTTCTTATCGTTACTTTCGTAGCTACTTACATCATGTGCATGTTTAACGAAGTTGGTGATTTTATTTCCGCCATCACCGAACACGTAGATTGTACCATTAGAGTCGCCCGTGACCAGATCGCCTTTGTCATTGTTCGTCAGACAGATCACAAACTTCGCTCGCAAGAATGTCTGAAAGAAACACACACACAACACAAGAATAACAGCTTTTGCTATATGTCTAATGATTTTTTGTGGGAAAATATTTTTTTTGGATATCCTTGAGTTTGTGTTTAATTCTTGAAAAAGGCAATTTGTCGAAATTTTGAGTGTGGGCGTTTTTAGAACAGATATGATTCTACAGTTCCCTATGGGACAATTTAGACCATTGTGCAGCTAGACTACCTTCTTAAAGGATGCATTAGCTAAATGTCATTATAAAACATGATAACCTAAGTTTTGTTTTCATTACGCCATAGTTTAATAGAATCTGGTATTATATAATATAGAAATGATAACATGTATACATACGATCAACGAACCTGCACTACGAACCCTATGTTAAAGCATTTTATGAGATAAAAATGCATCTCCTTCAATATTTACCTAACACGTTAAAGGTCGGAATGCTAGCAGAGTCGCATTTTTTTCACCTGCTAAAGTCTCGGCTGCAGTCTGAGCTATGTTTACCAAATTTTATCCAACACAAACTGTGGAATGTCTTTAAAGCATTGTGCTGCTACTAATAAAAGCAAATTAAACAACCAAAACAAATAATGAAGTCCATGTATCAGTCTCTTCAGTAGGCTATTGTCTCACGTTGACGGAAAGCTTATTGCTAACGTTCGAAATCATTAATTGTAACAAATCGCACCACTGCATTGTATAAATCCCTTATTACGTAATTTAGGTCTCTTTCACACCAGTCTTGCGACATATGTTGCCAATAATTCGCTTACCAACGTATGCGCTTCGGTAGGACAGTTTACAAGTTGAGTGCGCAGTGGTAAACACTTTATTGCAACTAATTTAGACAAATTAAATGTTGATACATTAAGAAGCTATTGCACTGTTTGGCGTTCATAGAAAGCTCGGGATTACAACGTGTCTGCTGCAGCAACCTAGGTAAAAGCCAATAGATCCGCCAAAAACGTAACCGTCGCATGTACACTTGAAATTTATCCCATGGTCTGGTTTCATCACACTTGCCTTTATTATGTTATTCTCCGATTATGTCACATCATAGTCACGCTGGTGTCAAAATGACTTTATTATTTGCTATTTACCTTATAGTCACGCTGATGTCAAAATGGCTTTATAATTTGCTATTTACCTTATAGTCACGCTGATGTCAAAATGGCTTTATTATTTACTATTTACCTTATAGTCAGGCTGATGTCAAAATGGCTTTATTATTTACTATTTACCTTATAGTCAGGCTGTTGTCAAAATGGCTTTATTATTTACTATTTACGTTATAGTCACGCTGATGTCAAAATGGCTTTATTATTTACTATTTACCTTATAGTCACGCTGATGTCAAAATGGCTTTATTATTTGCTATTTACCTTATAGTCACGCTGATGTCAAAATGGCTTTATTATTTGCTATTTACCTTATAGTCACGCTGATGTCAAAATGACTTTATTATTTGCTATTTACCTTATAGTCAGGCTGATGTCAAAATGGCTTTATTATTTACTATTTACCTTATAGTCAGGCTGATGTCAAAATGGCTTTATTATTTACTATTTACCCTATAGTCAGGCTGATGTCAAAATGGCTCCTAACTATCGTACCTTCCTACAGTTACGTTAAATCTATTATATATTACCTCAAGGTTAAGGATTAATTAGGACATGTATAAGTCATATTTCTGACAGACCATAAACCTTATGCAAGTTTTATACAGTGGCAAATACCTCATAATCAGGATTCGAAGATGCCTGTATCTTTTCATTATCCGGGTACACCTTCCACCAACACAGGTGTTCCTTACCCACAGTCACAACGACATCCGGATCTTTAGTACTGAATGTCACATCACATACCAGGTCGGTATGTAGCTAGAAAAACAAACAATAGCCAAACAATCGAGATTTGACATTGGTCTTATTTTTTTTCTTTGTCACTGACATAAAATACAACGCACAAAAGTGTGTATTCTAAATATCGAATGTATCATTCCTAATGTTATTGTCATATCAAGTATTCTTAGTGAAAGTAAATATATTTAAGTAGAACAATGACACAAGCTCCGACTGTCTAAATAAAAAAGTGCTATATGATGACAAAACACCATTGATGTTTGCTGCGACGTGCATTATATTTGCGGTACATGTACAATGCCTTACCTCTGATTTCTCGGCACTGAACTGCATAGGCCTGAGATCCGGTTGAAATAAAAAAAAATATATAGAAAGGTTTTCCAGCTGATCTTATGTGCGACAATGGTTCTACCCACAATTTGTCTGGCATAACACTACAAAACAAACGAACACTTTTTATGACATTGGCCGAATATTCCCACCCCACTTACCAGTTCTTGTCCCAGAAGGTCCCCTGTTTCGCTGTCCCAGACGCTTAGCTTCTTTTCCAGGCAGTTGTCCACAGCAGCCAGTAGATCCTGCATTGAGAAAATATCAGTTCTTAATCTGATCTAAATGACCCTGAGTAAAGAACGCTACCGAAAAAAAATAATGCAAGAAGAAGTCAAACGAGGACAGAAGAACATGATAAGTGGAAGTATAAATTATCTTTGATTGGATTGGTCTATTTATAATCAATCGCTGAAAAGTTATAAAGAAAAAGAAGTCCTGCTAGGATATTTAACGTAAAACCATAATTTTCTAAACGAATAGGATAGAAATCAACAAAGTATCCCTCTCTCATGCACAATGTTTCGAAATGTTGCGAATCTTAACAATTAGGATAACAATTAGGATTAGCAGTTGGTATTTATATCTAATTCGTGGATGTTTCACAATGTTAGTAGATGTGCCAAAGCCCTGCTATCATAAACTAACTACTAAATCAATTTTATTTGCAAACATTTAAAAGTATTTCTACAGTAACTTTATATACAACGGATTCCACATATATGATTACTACGTCTTTATAACTCGTGCTCAACGTACAGTCTTTTACACATCCTTTAATTAAGAAAATAAAATGAATAATAATTAGAGGTTCAAATAAAGGCCTATTCATCCTTTTTAGTCCTGTACCGCAAATCTGGACGTTACGTTTTGATACTTATTTGAATCGTTTCACTGAAATATAGAATAAATTGCCACGAGGAAGGCGTACACTGCCTCACATTTGAATCGTCCCGCTGAAACATAGCATATATTGCCACGAGGAAGACGTAAACCGCCTCTCATTTGAATCGTCCCGCTGAAACATAGCATATATTGCCACGAGGAAGACGTTAACCGCCTCTCATTTGAACCGTCCCGCTGTTACATAGCATATATTGCCACGAGGAAGACGTTCACCGCCTCTCATTTGAATCGTCCCGCTGAAACATAGCATATATTGCCACGAGGAAGACATAAACCGCCTCTCATTTGAATCGTCCCGCTGAAACATAGCATATATTGCCACGAGGAAGACGTAAACCGCATCTCATTTGAATCATCCCGCTGAAACATAGCATATATTGCCACGAGGAACAGGTGAACCGCTTTTCATTTTAATCGTACTGCTGAAATAGAAAATGCATTGCCACTAGCAACAGGTGAACCACCTCTCATTTGAATCGTCCCGCTGAAACATAGCATATATTGCCATGACGAACAGCAGAACCTTCTCTTATCTAAAGATTTATACATTATGAACGCACCTTTCCTGACGAGAAAGCCAGACACGCCACCGACTTCTCGAATACGTCTGTTCCAAGGACATGCAAGGTATGTAGGTTGTCTGATCGCCATACACGGACGTGAGCCTATAATTTACAGACATGACAATGCTACATTTTATAAATTCAGTTATTTTATGCAGAATATTGTATAAACGTTACCATTTTTGTAAATTCAATTATTTAATGCTGAATATTGTACAGACATTATTATATAAATTCAGTAAGGTCATGCTGAATATTGTATAAACATTACTATATAAATGCAGTCATTTCATACTGAATATTTTACAAACATTACGTTTTAAACAATTTCAACAGACTATACAACATGTTATAAATTACTATTATTATATTATAATATTGATTTATAAAGTAAATTAAATTAAAAGGCTGCAAACTGTAAAAAATATTAAGTCAAAAAACGATTGTACACTGGACAAATTGTAATATTTCCTTGTTCATAATCCGATAATGCACTGTCTGTTAGCTGTTTAGACATGTGTGGAATTAAAACTTGCGTTGATGTCAGGCGACTGTGAAAATAATATAATGGTTCCGAAAGGAAAAGTACATAAGAAATTATGAAAGAAAATGAAATTCAGAGCAAAATCTGTAATATTAATGAAATATGATTTTTGATACCAGCGTTATATTGTTGCGATATCGTTCAGTTATTGGAGAGGCATAGGACTTATTCGTAGTTATTTGTTTTATAGTTATTATAGAAATATTTTGACTTTTATTTTTTTAAAAATGAAAAAAATTCAGACTTTAATACGCATATAATGTTTGTCTTGTGGAATAAAAACAGAAGAATTATCTGAAAATTGGTATCCAAAATGCAGATATTTCTTTAAGATGACAATATTTTTATATAAATACCATGAACAAACATACCAACAACTGATACAATTCCACCATTTCTTTAAATTCAAATTTGAGGAATCATGTACATATTCTTACCTTAATATTCAGGTTCTTCCTGCTTGCATACTGGCCCGTTGCCACATACAGTCTATTAGAGTGAACATCGATGCTGCAACAAATTTTACAAAATTGTACTTTTTAAGTTGTGATCTTCTGGATAGAGTTTTTGTAAATGTTTTAATGACTTTCCAGACAGTTCACAGATGTGAGACGACATAGGCCCGGCAATGAGCATAGCGTAGAGCATAGACATCCTAGGCCCCGCAGGGAGCATAGCATAGAGCATAGATATCCTAAGCTCCGCAGAGAGCAAAACGTAGAGCATAGACATCCTAGGCCCCGCAATGAGCATAGCGTAGAGCATAGAAATCCTAGGCCCCGCAGAGAGCATAGCGTAAAGCATAGACATCCTAGGCTCCGCAGAGAGCATAGCGTAGAGCATAGACACCCTAGGCCTCGCAGAGAACATATCGTAGACCATAGCGTACAAGAAGAAAATGAACGACAACTTTTTTATACAAAGGTGCTATAATAATAATAATAATAATAATAATAATAATAATAATAATAATAATAATAATAATAATAATAATAATAATAATAATTATTATTATTATTATTATTATTATACATGTAATCTTAAATAGTGACGTGACGTAAAAACTTGTGGAATCCAAGATTAAATATGACGTCATATTTTCACACGTAAGCTTTTGGTACTTTTGCGCTTATTGTGCGGTTTTGTTCATGGCAGTGTTCATTGTGATATTGAGATAACAGGAGACACAGAATTCATTTATCATTAAAATACATTTTCACTCCTAATTTTAGGCCAAATAGAAATGAACAGAAAATTGTAAAACAGTGTTGTTGTTTTTGTAAATTAATAATACTTTGTAAAATATAGGTTATTATTTACATTTCCAATGATTACCGCTGTAATGAACTATCCACAAACCATTACGTTCATTTATCGATGAAGTACGGTGAGACAGAGGCAGCGCTTGCTTGCATTCCTGGTTGACGACTGGCTAGGTGGGCGGAATTTGCTTTACTACTTATTGTTTTCATGAATGACCGTAAACATGACGTCCAAATTACATCACAGACGTGATGAAATAGTGAAATAGTTTTAGGTATTACCTTAAATACATGCAAAAAGAGAAAAGAATAGGAATAAAGAATGCACTGTAGCTACTCCGGAAAATGTCCTTTAATTTGCAGGTAGGAATAAAAACCAACATGAGTTGGAGTGTTGTATCCGGCTATCACCAGCTGATAGAGCTCATAATACTTGTATCTGGACACCACGTGTCTGGTACCCAATTTAGGTTGTGTTGCCATAAAAATTTATACTGCAAGGCAGAAGTATTGCCAGGACCAGTTGAAAGATGTTGTCATAGCTCATATTGAACTAAATGCAATCCGTTTGTGCTGGGTCACACAGATTATTTACGACATTAGTTAAAAAATCGCTTCTGCAATGTAAGGTAACCGTGCGCCAGTGCACATGGTGGCGCATGGAGGCAGAAGTTTTTATATCAATACATATTCAAAATAGGCTCAGCAGCTACTGTTGCAAATATGGCTGCTAACAGACCTAATACAGAATTTGATTTGATTATTTTGCATTTTTATGTTAAGGAGCTCCAGACCTATTTAAGAAAATACAGCAATAAGTTTAAGGTCCGCATTATATAATATATATGGTAAAGATGTACATATAGAATCTTATTTGGCTAGTGTTGAATATCCTTTACACTGAAATGCTCTTTCTAGAATAAGATGCTCTGCTCATACCATGGTAGAAATTGAGTATCACTTTGTTCATGTTTGTCCCTTAAATCATAAGTTAAGACGTAAAATAATGCCACATTACTAAATTTGTTGGCAAATACTGACACAATTTCAATCTTTAATGTAATTCAGGCTTTGTTTAAAGCTAAGCAAAATGTGTTAACCCTGCTTATACATAAAAATCGGGTTAATAATGTGTAACGTTTTACCTTGTGCAAATGCTTACATGTAGTAAATTCTTTTGCATATATTGTATGTTTTGTTCGTTTGTTTCCTTGTTCAAATTGTCATGACAAAATATTGTATGTACAAATTGTCATGCAATATTATTGTTTTCATAATAAAACATTACTAATATCAGTTCTATAATTGATACACAAAACATGGTGATAAGAAATATATTACCACGGTAATTATCTGCGTGCTTTAAATAATTTCACAAGTTTCTTTTCCACAAAAGAGTGTTGCTATATCTTTGTTTCATACAACACAATCATTAATAATGGTTTCAACATGGAGTAGAGAAATAAACTTCCTGTACCATTTGATCTCCTCCGTATGCTCCTTATAATGTCTCTGACGGTGCAGACCCGGATGGTATAGGACTGCTATATGGGCGATGAAATAGACTACCTCCTGGGAACCCAACACATGGATATTGGCGCGGCAATCGTTTCCACGGTAACCATACCTTCAAACAATAGAAGTGTCCTATACATTTTAGAACTTGCATACCGTTAGTGACTCGTGGAAGGACTTAATGCAGGAAAGTCTTCCAGCAAACCTGCGGTGCGCCCGTGATTCTATACAGACATTTGTCACGGGTCTCCTCCTCTAAATTAGTAGGAGACCACTGTTACGTACTGAATTGTGTCTCTAACAATAAACAAAACATTTAAGTTATTGCATTTTAGTATTTTTTTTAATAATAATATTTTGTTAATAATCTTTTAGTATAATTAGTGTAATTCGAGATCCTTTTTGCCCTCATATTTAACACACACGTGCTTAACAAACACATTTGCAGTCAATAATTATTAACTTTGAAGGTTTGCATAGATAAAACAAATGACGTTTATAAAAGTAATGTTAAAAAGATAAGTGGCCAGGTTATATAACGTTCGGAGCCTTTGTCACTGGGAACCATATTTACCAAAGTTTTCATAAAAATAAAGATCGATTACATTTAAAGAATATAGAATAAATTAAGAGCTTGTACGAACCAAGGCACAAAAAGATACTTCATTTTCCAAAATAATAAATACATACACCTACACGTCTTAAATACAGTTAGGTTACAAATGTAACCATGTATCCACTTGTGTTAATGATAAAACACACGTTATATATAACCATTTTTTTTGCAAATCCTTGTTTAGCTTTTTGTGTTAATAAATCATCAAAATGAGTTTACTATTATCTAAGTTATAGAAAACTACGCCTGTTTTAAACTTCAGGTATGATTTGGGACATTGACTGGAAAATAAATGGGAAAAATATTCCATATGCTTATCTTAGTAAGCCTCAGAATCACGACAGACAACAAATCTAAGTAAAACAAATCGAATCATTTTCAAATAATGACTGATAGTAAAGAGGCGCATTTCTATAAACGTACTCAAATTTCAGCTTAATGTGTCCTGCAGAAACAATCTTACCTAAGTATTTGACTATAAGACAGCGTACACGTAAGAGCCCTGGCTCTAATGGTTACGACGTTAGACTCCGGATCGAATGGTCCCGGGTCAAACCCCAAAACATACCACGCAATGTTTGTCACTGAAAAAAACTATTTACTGCATACTGCTCCAGGTAGTATCTAAGGAGTTGACCAGCAGCAAAAAAGATGTCAATATAAATTGAAATAATTTTTGTCTCGACTATAAATGAATAATATTCTGAAATAGACTTCTCTGCAATACCGTTAAGGAAATCTTTGCTGTACTTACACCCAGTTTAGCCTCAGTCTCTCTCTTGGTGGGTCAATAGTTTGACGTCGCAGATAGTCTTTGTCAGCCTGAAACTCCAGGATCTTGCCCCTGATGTTGATAGAGATGGTGGTTTGATCAAGTGCCGCACTGTTTGGTTGTAAAGGACTTGCGAGTACTTCTGGCATGATATAGGGAAAAGTAGTATTAATTAAGCACTATAAGAAGAAAAAGTAATACAAACAAAATTTAAACTAAGCACAGAAAGCGAGTGCAACTGTTATTTTTAGAAAAATACAAAAAGTAGGACCTTGTGTGCCAAAGATGACATATTTCTTTCACAAATTAAGTAATGTTGCACTCATATATAACTAAAAGCTGTTTAATTTAGTAGATATGCATTTCTTGTTTCAGTGAGTACATTATGACTTATGAAATTTCTCGCAATGACAGTTGCTTCGATATTTATCGGTGTGACCATGTCACAGCATCGGTAAGTAGGTCAAAACAGATACGTCGAAAATAAATTATATAAAGGTAATATCGTTATTATGTTATGTTATTATGCAGTTATTTCACGCTGTGTACCAACGTAACATTGGGATTGACACGGGTGAAGCAAGTTTGGGGTCAGACATGGATACTCACAACTGAGCTAAATGGTCCAGTGTCTGTGTCTGAACTAACATCATTTTATCAAACAAAACTGTACTCTAGACTAAATGGATATTTGTTAAAATTCGAGAAGTGTGTAAACATTCACAATGCTTTATTTGATCGAATTAACACATTTTCAGTTCATCTCTTATTTAATTTTGTTGTTGTTTTAGTATAAAATGATTGTATTTTTCTCGAAATGGCCTGAAATGTTCGAGAGCACTGCGTCATTTTTTGGCAAATTGTGTCTTAGTCAACCCATCAAAATTTGGAAAAGCGATTTAAATTAAAGTCCATTAGTTCTACTGAGATAAAAACCGGAAGTAATTCTTCTAAGATATTTCGGCGCACTTAACGGTGGTGTCCGACAGTTAACCTATACCAAATGCATGTAACACTTTTTTCCAAGGTTTCTGGGAATTTATGCAAACTGTCTGCATAAATTTATTCTTTACATTAGTCTGAGTAAAGGCGATTTTGAATACTATGTGAACACTATGTGAGATAGTGCCAAAACAACAACAACAACAAAAACTCTTAATGCTCATTCTTTCTCAATCTACAAACAGACTACGGACTATCCGGATATAACACGATCTCAAAAGTTAGTTGTCACGTGGTTTTCTTAGTTTAAAAATAGCTATCTCTGCAGCATGGCTCAGATAGGAAATACTTTATTGTCATGACGATTGGAGTGTAATGCTTCAATTTTCCCACAGATCAAGGGAATCAACGAACAGCATTTTGCAGTACCTTTTCTGATAACAATGACTCATTTGGTTATTTGAGACAACAAATTTGGTCGAAATTGTGGGATACCATATTGAATTGAATTGTAGTTTCTACCTTCTGATGCCAATATGTGTCTGAGAAATTGTATTATGTATTGTTTTCTTTTTTTACGGTTAATATCACACAAGCATTGCTTATCATGAGTTACGGTTTTCTAAATCAATACAAGTAACCAAAAATAAATAAAAAATAAATCAGTAGTTTTTTATAAAATATTGATGATAAAATCTTAAAAAGGTTTAAACATTAAAAAGTTAAAAATATGATTTGTTCGGATAAATGCTATGTCATGATGTCACTATCGACAAACGAAATCAACAGCAAAACAGCAATATAAAAGATATACAACTCAGTTTTTCAGTGTCTTGATACTGACCATTATATGCTTTAGGCTGTGACTCATTTATGTCATTTTCTTTTCCAGGCTCATTTTCACTGTTGTCTTTTACACATTGTCCATCAACCTTGGCTTCTTGATACTCTGTCGTAGCAGGTTCGGTTTTGTCATATTTACCATCGGTCTTTTGTTCACATTTGGGGTTTGTATTATTGTTTTCTGTTTCATGGTGCTTGGTCGTAATTTGGTGTTCTGAGGGCTCATGTATCATTATGTCAATCGGAGTCTCTCTTCGAAGAAGGATTCCCTTCTCTGAGTTCTTGGATTTCTTTTCACTGGTAACTAGGACAGAGTTCAAACATTACATTTATAAAACATTTGGAAGGTTTGCGTGTGCATCTGAGATATAGAACACTACCTTTATTTCTTTTCTTTACTTTACGAAATAATTTATAGTACAAGCATTGAGCAGTCACAGGTTTAAGTCAAACCAACTTCAATATTTTTTCCTCACTTTGCTTCTTATAGATATTTGTCTGTTATCTCACTTTTTTACGCGCTATCATATTGCCAGCAATTTAGTGTATCGACAAACAAGTTTTCTTCTAGTTTCTGTAAAACAACGGAGAATTTACAACTGTAATGCTGACGGTAAAACAATTTGTCTACCCTAGCTAATATGCCTTAAACATGACCCTTTTAATGTATGCTGTTAGTGTAACTTATTTACTCTTAACTAGTTTGTTACCAACATTCATCCTGACCTCTCAATAAACAGGTAAATAAGGAAATAATCACAGATATTTCAATCTAAACTACCTCTAGACAAAGGCAAACACGGTAAATGTAAATGTGACAAAACACAAAAAGAAAAACCAGCAGTTATCGCCTTGGAACGGTGAGTCGGTTAAACGCTTAAATTAATATAAAACAAAACATCAGCAAAATATGTTACACTAACCTTAATGTACACATCTATCGCCTGCAGGATGTTAGTTCTACGTACACTATATACCTACATTTCATTTAAATAACAAGATAATATCTTTCTTACATATAGACAGTAGTCTATTAACAGTCTCACAAGTGTGTTATATTAGTGTAGACAATATACTCACAGCTCAAATCTACCTTTAATGACTTTGATGTGAGAGGCAGAGGTATTCCCTGTAGGAGGTAATCAGAGCATTGTCCGGCTGGAGAATGAGCCAATATGGGATGAATGTTCGGACCAGTGGGTGAAAGACATTAATAAGTAAACGTTTCTTATATGTGAGGTGTTCATGGAAAGTATGTACATGTACAATAAATATGAAAATAAACGTTAGATCAAGTATAAATGTCAAGTCTGTGGAGTTACATATATACACACCTTTTTCATTTTCCTCAGACTTATCAGTTGATACAATTTGCTCTTTGGGTGAATCTGTCTTCTTGGCTTTGGAAATTCCGTTGTTCCTGGTCATAAATGTATCAATTTATATAATTATCCCACAACATAATCTACCTATGAATATAAATTTTAACTGCTTGTTCCGTTTAGTTGTTTTTTTTTTTTTTTTTTTTCATATTTTAGTTTAAATGCTGTTGCTCTTCTTTAAGTTGCCTCACTAGATAAAGAATATTTATTAACATAGTTTGCCTCTAAGAAAAGTCGCAGGAAGTGCGAAGCTGGAGATACAACATCCTATTTAAACAGCACCCATTCGGTCCTTTTTACTGACTGTGTCAGGACGTTTTTATTTGTAAGTTCGACTCAGTGCTTTTATCACTTTTGCATTTCTCTTGTATGTATGTACATTTACATAGTATAAGTCGCTGTTCTCATAGGACCTTGCAATATTTCCGGATTGTCAGACAAGTAAATATAAATTTTCATATATTTTCCCGAATTTTTGCAATAATTAAACGTTAGTTGTTACAGTTTAAGTTTCAAACACTAGAGAAGATTCTTTTTTTGCATTATAATATACACATTCCAATAAAGTAAGCAGACTTGACACTAAAATTTAACACCATGATCTGCCTTAAAGTTTGAGATCTAACAACCTACAGATTACTTTCATAATTCATAGAAGATCAAGTACTTGCTTTCAATGAAAAATATTGAAAAAGGACATACTAATAGTTGGTCTGTTCAGAGAAAACATTTATTTGTATTTTTTTCACGAAATTTATAGTTAGGAAAATCATACACTTACTGCCTGTTTTCTTGCTGCTCAATTTTCTCCGTACCATTTTCCTTTTCGTTATTATTGACATGTTGTTCTTTTGGAGAGGTTTCGCTTCTAGTGTCACTTTTCGCATTTGTGTGCTTTGTGTCTGGTTCGCTTTGATTTGTTTTCTGTTGAGTGTCTTCCGTTGCTGGATTCCCGCTTAGATCCGGTGGCTCTGTCTTTTTCACCGAGGTCTAAATAAGGATATTTTCACCAATAAAATGGGTTTTAATTGAACGGCTTTTAATAATCAATACTCTGCAAGATTGCAGATATAAAGGACTTTTAAAGATCTATAATGATGTTACAGGATAAGTCGTTTGTTTAAATATAACCGTATAAAACCAATTATAGAAGAACGATTACAACCGAACAAATTCATTTTGTACCACATTTTCTGAAGGTAATTCAAATGTAATGAGACGACATGATTTCTTTTAAAATCTAAATCTAAAATTTCAAATCAACCACCGATATTACTCAACATGGAAATAGCAACAACCACATACAAAATGTGAAACGGTTCCGGTGACCTTTTGTTGGAAAATTGAGGTAATGTGGACCAAGACACACACGCAAATATGCATATGCACGGTGAAACAACACAGAATTATCGATATCTATCTATTGAAAATTCGTTTTGTAATTATTCAAACACGTATTACTCCTTCCTTTTTTCTTGGCTCGTTATGATAAAAATGCTAGCCTGTGTTCACCCATGCAGACTAAATGTCTGATATTCCCTCTAGTCTACAATCTGCAGCAAGTAGTTATAATTAATGAAAAAATGTCAATAACCAACTTGGGAACTCACTATTACATTGGCCTGCTATTTGTTTACAGCGGATGTCAAGAAGTGAAGAACCTGTATGCATGCACATTTACTTACACGTAGGTAGATATACAAAGACACATCTCGGCAAAGCTTAAATCTACGTTTAATTCTTATACATTGAGACCTGATAGACCTGATAGATATTTATGTGGAGTTTTCAGGTGGATAATTGTATGTCTACCTTTTTTCTTAGTTTGTTAACTATAGTGGTCCTAGCCCTTGTCGACAGTTCATCCAGAGGTGATGGCGCCACAGGAGTCTTGTTCCGCTGTTTCTCTGGAAGTTCCTTGAGACTTGGACACGACTTCCAGGCATTCTCCTGGGCTCTCTCCAGGAAAAATATAAACTCTGGCCAGCTGCAAAGTGCGTACAGGGTTACCATTAGGAAAAGAGTTTGTCAAATGTAATACATATTATTTCGAACCATATTGAGTAAGTACACATACTATAACAATACGGTTCGAATATATATATATAAATGGTCAAACTTAATTTATTTTACTTTAAGAAAGAAAACTCTGACCAGCTTCAAGAAATAATATCTAAAGGATATTAAAGTTTTTTTTTTCAAAATACGAATTCAAAGATATCTTTTTCTACTAAAGGTGTAGGCACCACGACCCGGGGTTTGAAATAAATAAAAGAATAACTATTAGGCATCGCAAAGGTCTGATTTATGAAGTTTTTCTGGCCACACTGTAACGAAAATGATAAAAAATAATATCAGAACTACAGAACAAAATTCTCGCCTCTTTGACGCAGCTATCAGGTACTGGCGTTATATGCACAGAAACAAAGAATCTGCACATATCCAGAATTTAATTATTGTCGAAACATTTTGATAATCATAAACATAACATAAAGTGGGGTTTGTAACTCATCTGAATGCTTTACCCCTCCCCGTTTGGCGTTCAATTCCAGTTCGGGACATGAACTTTCTTGTAATGAGGTCTTAAAGCTGACAAGCTTTGCGCCGTGATTGTACCTAGACATATGTCTGGGGTTGTATTAACCAATAAAAGCTTAACATCGCGATACGATGGCCATCATTTGATATCTAGTAATAAACATGAACATAAAAAACAAAACAAAAGCAAACCGAATAACAACAAAGTGCACAGTACTAGGATGCAGCATGGAAGGGGCTGACCGAACACTAAAACACAATATCGAATAAACTGAGGGGAAACTATCAAAGCTTCAAAATTTAGTTCAATGTGAAAAAACTTAAAATGTAAAGTGTTAAAGTTAAGAAAGAAACTTACATTGTAACGTGCTAAAGTTATGAAAAAAAAAATCAATGTAAAAAAAGTGTTAAAGTTACGAAAAATGTACACTGTAAAGTGCTAAAGTTACGAAAAATGTACATTGTAAAGTGCTAAAGTTACGATGCTATTCTCGTACCTTACTTTACCATTCTGTTGCTCGTCACATCTTTTCATGAGATTCTTCAAGAGAGCTCCAAACACAGGTATTTGCATGTCTGTACAGGTCTGCTTCAACTATTAAATACAGATATTTGGATTGTTTATTTAATTCATATTTTTATTCTAATGACATAATGTTTCAGCATAAAACGGCATCGGCTACTATGTATAATTATATACACAAATAGTTTGTTTGGTTGTGTAAATGATGGAGAACTAGCACTATTCGTATTTGATTGTTTGAATTTCCGCTTATAGTTTATTAACTTTAGATATATATCACTATAAAATCATTCTTAAAATCTACACAGAGCAATCGACTTTTAGAACTATGTTTTTAGCTTCCATTTAGTAGCCACTTTAAAATCTCTATTATCATTTCGTCATGTAGCACATGTACTCACGTTCAAATCTCCGACAGATTACCCCTTCAGAGTTGGGTATTATCAGAAAGTTCTAACCAGACATTTGTGGGGTGTCTACCTCCACAGATAACACCTGAATTTCGTCGTAGGTGTAATGATCAGCCTTTTGATTTAAACTTAAAAGCAAAAACATCTTACTACATTCGAGTCTATGCGCCCACTTTCCGAGCTGTCAATCCTCTGAACTTCCGTTCTCAGCGCCTGAATGTCAACATACTCATGGCTCTTGATAAGTTGGGACTCTATCCTCCAGAGAAAATCTTCATCGATTTCATCCTGAGAGACATCATGTCGTCGTTCCAAGTCGTTTCGCTTGTACATGGCCAAAACACTGTCTCGTCCAGTCCGTGCGTGGGCCTCTGTTAAAAATTTGTATAACCCTTCTAGATCGATGCCAGTGGTACCTTCAAACTTCTTGGACAAAGGTTTCAGCGTGCGGTTCGGGATGCTTATGCCGTTGTCCTATTAGAAAAAGAAGAATGGAATGAAATAGCTTCGATCATAATAATCATCCACTGTGATGAGTGATCAGTGACTTTTACGCATACCTTTAAATATCCCGTGGAATCAGTATCTACGAAAAATATTTTCGTTAGGCGAGCAGATCGACCTCGAAGAGAAACTGCTAAACGAATTTATATCATCTTCCCTAACCTGATATTTTTATTATGATTTTCAATGTGTACTGAATGCAAGAGACGCGACTATATGTGGTAATGTTCCTTCTAAGAATATGCTTGAATTAGTTTCTTCGCTATGAGATTCTTAGGAAAACGACTGTTGATTAAATAGTGTACTCAGTGATTTCAATTAAGTTTGGAGACCAATGTCTGTTTATGCCAGGCGTCTTTGTTTGTCTAATTCCCAAGCGATAAATACACATCGAAGTTTTTATTTTATCTTCCTTGCACTTTCAATTGATAAAACAAAAACATTTTAGTTTTGATTGATTGAACACGTTTCCTGGTTTAATGCGCCACGAACTTTCCACCACGATGCACTCTGTCTTTATTTGTTTACAGTCGTCTCCAGGGGCAAATCGATTCGGCATTCATCAGACATCCTCGAAGAGACCATATTGAATATTATTGTGACCTTGTTTTAATTTTTTATGCGGTTCAAATATTAAAAAAATGTTATTGTACGGTAAATTACTACAAGGGTTAAAATAATTCCCCATTTAACGATGTTTGACTCTTTATGAAGGACATATGTATTGTGACTATTATTAAGCCAGGCAAAGGCACTTTTCTTGGCACATAAGTCATGTACTATGCGTTTTATTGCAAAGTTTCACAACAATACAAAAGGAGGTAACATATGTCATATATGTATACTATGGCATTATTATTGAATTAATATGTTTTAAATTAATACAAAGGAATGCAAATTTAAAAGCTTTGAATAAGGTTTGGTCAAATCTGTCAGGGATGCTTCAAATAAATAATAAGAACGACGACACCATTAATATTACCCATATCTGAAGTCTAAAGTACTTCATATGACATTTATATAAAAATCCTGCTCATTAAGAAAGAAATCAACAAAACAACGAACATTTAGAATAAGTTTAAAAATATCATGTTTAACCGTTATTAAACTGCAGCTAATTTACGTTTTCATCAAGATATATTTTCTACGAATAAGAAAAAAAGATATTTCTGATTCATAAAGGTACACTCAGAATTTAATCAATAATTATTTTCTGATAAAAACATCTAATGGTTTTTCTTTTGCCGACGGGGTACTTGAATTGTCATCGATAGATCATTTTCAAAGCCTCTTGATAGTGCAGTAATTAAGCTTTTTGCAATTATTAGGCGTGGCTTTAAATATTGAATGAGTGCGTCTAGACAAACAAGGCACTGGCTATTGGCTGCTGGTTGCAGAACTTATTAATTGTTATTGCCAGTGTGTGCTATTTAAACTTAATAGAAGTTAATAATAGTAGAAGTTATTATTTAATTATATTATAGTTCTTTTATAATAGAAGTATAGTTTTAAATATTTATTGGATCTTAACTTTACTATATTTACGTTTGTGCTTTTTCTGTACGTTATATACAAAATGCCTTGCATGATTAACGAAATTGGATAGATTATAACCAGAGTAGGTTGGCGGTATTTTTACCGCGTGAACTACTATCTGAACATGTACACTCTTTTGCTGGTTTGGTTCGTACAAACTTAATAACGAATCGATAAATTTAAATAAATAAACGTTATAGGGAACTGTATATTTCTTTTAACAAGTTTTCTTGTCGTTTCCCTTTATGCAAGATTTGTGTACGGAAGTGGATTTTTTCAAAGCAAGTTTCTATCGTCAGATGTATTTAGCATGGCAATCATTTATGCGTGCTCTGATGTAGTTTAGCTATATAGCCTTTTCTGTAGACAGATCGAGTATTTTTATTAATTATATCAAATCATATCTTAAGGACAGGCATTCGGTTCCATACACTCCCGCATACCATCGGATCAATCATCGATTCATGTCTGATTTAACAATGTCTAATTGTTTTATATTATATGACGGGACTAATATGAGTCCACCAATATATCATTCCCACCGTTTCCACGGGCTGTTTGATTGTACAGTCATTAAGCAACTTGCATGTGCCCACTAAAGTGCCTATTAATGGAGTGGCGGTCAATATGCAACGGGCGTGTCTGGCTAGAGACAGATTACTGATCGAATCGACTTAATAGAAACATAATTTCTATTTATGCATGCTTGATCGTTATGGGATTTTCTGTCAAAAATACTTCTTACACTCAGCGTTATGGAATAAATGTATGTATTATTGTCTATACAAATCATATCTCTTTATGCATCTTTGGTGAAAAGTCGTATTTGTTCATGTGCCATTATCTTATTTCACGATTCTTATTCCCCTTGAAGCAGGGTTGTACAGTCACATTATAGGAGGTATGAGGTAAAATATATTGCAAGTGACATTCAAATGCTAGTCGTAATAAGCTGTTAAGGGATGTCTTACTTAACTATAATTGCCTGAAAAAGGCTTTTTTTGACAAATACCAGATTTCCAGATTACTGTACTTTGTTTACAAATAAGAATATATGACAAAGTCCTATGAGTATTGCAACATATACCAAACTCAGAAAAGGCACAGAACAAGGGTATTTCACATGCAAGCCAAGCGAAAAGTAAGAACAAATTTGTGATGAGTCATTTAAGGAAAAGAGCAAACCCGACAGTTACCGCCTTGGAACGGTCAGTCGGCAATATGGACCGACTGGGGTGCTTAAATCGGTTTTACAGACCTCTAACCTCGCACTTCCTAACGAGTTTCTCAAATGCAAGCAACGAAAAGAAAAATGATCTATTTGAAAACAAAATGTCCATGCGCTGATATTTTCTATACGTTATGACGAAAGTAGTGACGTTATCGAAAAATAATGTCCACATAGTGTTCAGAAAAGGAATATGGTATTATTTCGATTTGAAAAACAACACAAAAATGGTTGACCACAAATAAAATTAACTTTCTGAATCTTGAACAAGCATGACCAGAGACGAATAAATGGTTGTAGCATCCTGTTCATGTGAAGATGGAATTGAAGAACCAAAGTCCAATGTCCATCAAAGGAAATACACGCAACAATCCTTATAGGATGAATTAAATGACAACATAGATTGCTTTTTTTCAAGTGCGTTTTACTTTGGAACTATATTAAAGATGGTATTCGACAGTTCGCCTATGTCAAATATCTGACCTTTACATGGAGTATTTGTGCATAGTTTCTGCAGATAGATCATACTTTTGTCTAAGCTTTTTTTCAGAAGAATCGCCATTTAAGGGCGATAAAACTCGTTAATTAGTTTTTTTTTAAAAAAAGGTTCATTCTTTTTATAGCTATAAATAAGAACGCGCTGGATTTCTGATAAATTGGACAAAAAAGCTTAGTGTATAGCGTGGTTCAGGAAATACATTTTGCAAGGACGATTGTCTCGTTGTGGTTCACTTTTCACACAGGTGTAGGGCATCAATGAACAGCATTTCGCGAGATCTGTTCAGGTAACAATAATTTAATTGGTTGTTTTAAGAAATGAATTTTGATCCAAACTGTCGGATATCACCTTTAATATTAAACTGAAAGACATGCCATTGCCGTTGCATAAATGCCCACCTAACCGAATCAATACTCATTTTAGATCAAACAATTTCTAATGACGCCGTTTGATGAGGGGATACTTGAATTGCCATCAATATAAAGGCTAGTCTCCACTTTGTCTTGAGTATTGCAATTGACCACTAACAGGCCTGTATAAGGAAGGTCGGTCAATATGCCCCGAGTGTTTCCAGATTAAGTGGACTGGTATGTTCTTATGGCAATATGTTGTATTGACTTTGTATTCTTTTATTTCCGTATATGCGTTTTAACATTTTCCTAGTTATATTGAGTTCTAAAGAAATGTTTCACTCACCGATTTTTTATGTTTCCAACGAGTTATTTTTCTAAAATACATTGACACTAAATGTCGACTTTAGTGGAACACGTATATGTGCGTATAGCTATTGATATTGAATGAGAGAGTGAAGAGAGAGGAAGAAGGAGAGAGTGGGAGAGAGAGAAGGAGAGACGGAATAAAAGGAAAGAGACAGAGCGAGGGAGAGAGCGAGCGAGCGAGAGAGAGTGAGAGAGAGAGAGAGAGAGAGAGAGAGGGGAGGGGGACAGAGCGACAGAGACACAGAGACAGAGCGACAGAGGCACAGAGAGGGCGTGGCAGTTGGTTACATGCATAATTAATATGTTGTTTCCGGGTGTATTATAATGCATTTGTGTATAAATTTTTGCTTGTTAATTCAGGCGAAATAATTTTATAATATGTTTAAAGACATGCTATTTTGATTTTATTACATTTACTTGTTTGCATATGATTTTGCCAATAATTTTAGATAACTAAATTTAGATAATTTGAAGTGACATGCATTATTTAGCTTATATGTAACCAATGGGATATGCCGGCCGAGATCGTTATTACTGGATGGGCCAGTGAATACCAGGGGAATAGCATACTTGACCAACACTTTTAATCTGTAATTCCCCCCCCCCCTTTTCTTAGTATCCACCGGTCGCCCGGAGGACAGCGTTGCGAACCATGTAGAAGTTAAATGACGTTACTGGAAGGACCAGTTCACTACCTTTTTTGACATTTAAATTATTTAAAATATCGCTAGATGGATTTAACAAATTTTTCACTTTCTTTCGACTCAGCCGTCAAACTACTGTCGATTACTACTAAATGATCTAACGTACGTTTCCTTGACAGTTCCAAGACTTGAGTTAACCTAAAAACTATATAAAGACTTTAGAAGTTGTGTCTTTATGTTTTAAGAATAATAATGAATTATGATTCTAATTTCTTTAAAGAAAGGATATACAATTGATACATTACCTGAAATGATTGACTCATCTCCTTACTGGACATCTTGGACTGATCGTTACCGTACTGTCGGAAGCTCATATGGACAGCCCGCAGTCTCTGTCTGCTACACTCGGCTAGGCTATGAGAGAGTTCCTTCAGGAGCTTTTCGTCGTGTTTTCGCTGGTCCTCCTCCGGGTCTAGGTTTTCTGTTTAATAATGTCAAATTTAGCATATGTAAATAAGAAAAGGTCCTATCAAAATTTTCACAGATATTTAAATTTTAATCTACCTCTAGACAAGGGCAAACATGGCAAATATAAATGTGACAAAACACAGAGACGAGACATAACACACAAAAAGAAAAACAATCAGTTACCGCCTTGGAACGGTCAGTCGGCAAAAGGACCGACTGGGGTGCTTAAACCTGGTTTGTGGAGCGCTCCAACCTTGCACTTCCTGAAGGTTTTTCTATCAAACAGTGTAAATTCCTTGCTAGGTTAACTGGTAACAGCACGCTTAAAGATTTGTTTTAATATACAACTTGCACCGAGACAACATACTCATCATGACAACGTCGAGCTGCCACTCTTGAAAAAAATCTAATTTGACTATTTCAGTAGAACCACTAACTACCCAGCAGGTCAGCTATATCAGGAATATGTAGTTGTAACATTATTTGCTGATAAGAAACGTTTGCAGACCGCAACATTATTGTTACTTTTACTGAATCTGAACAAGCGGATAATGTTTTAAGTTTTACACAGGGCGGGTTTTAAACCACATGTTCAGTTATGTTACATTTTGGAAATATGGAAAAGCCATATAAGGCTGAATATCATGCATACATACACTTGGAGAATATGACGCATGACTCAATGAACGGGTAGCTGGTGAATGTAAAGTGGCCATCAATATTCAGGGACAATACAACGCATACATGAAGGCAATGTTCACTTACATTCTCGTAGTAATCGATAGAAGAAAAACGCATGTCTATTGTTTGTAGAATTTTTTCCCCCACCCGCTCTTACCCTACAATAAGGGAGCAATAAACGCAAAGATACATTGTCTTAAACGAATGCTGTTGGTTAATACACAGGGAATATATCTGGTCGATATGGAAAATACAGTCTGTTGGTCTGTATTTCCTTTCACGAATGGGTGCGAAAACAAACAAGTCATTATGCCCCTAAAACACTCGTAAATAAGTTAAATGATATTTCAGAATTCTGATATTCAGGTTTTTACGTGAAACAATCGAAAAATTACAGCAATACCTTTAACTTACCCTCAACGTCTGTCCCTCGATAAGCCTTTCGGAAGCCAGGTTTGTTGGAATTATGACCTTTCCTGCGTTTATCGTTATGATCGTTTTTATCTCCCCTATCGTACCTGTGTTTCGTACCCTTTCCTCCTCTTGGCCTCGTCGTCATCATCTCCTCGAAAAGTCTAACCTGTGAAAAGTCCAGTAACAGTAAAATGTGACGTTTGGAATTGTATCATCAAATTTGGTGCAAATAATGCTTTAGATACATTATCTATTGGCTGATTGTCCATAGTTGTTAACATTATTTCAAATGTGTCAATAAAAATATAATAAAAAACTATAAAATCTTTTAGCACTGGGGAGTCAGAAATTACTTCGTTCGAATCCTGAAATGCTTCGATCGATTACGCATGGGTTCGTATTATTCCGTGACCCGCATTCACTTTCGACCGTGACCCTTTATTTGTAAATTTGTAAATAACAATGGCGAACGAAGGGCAGGTAGGCCAGCTTTGTCTTATTCGGTAAGAAAAAGAAGATCACTAACTTGTAGTATTCAACAGCACAAATATGGAATTCACCTCGGGTCGAAAAAACACCGACGACCCAGTTTACTTTCGGCGTGTTTAACGGAAATTTAAATTGCTTTGATAAGCCGTTAAGGTACTCATAGCATAACCTGAACTAAATCCACGGGTAAAGTTTATTTAAAAAGCTGTAGATCTAGAAAAAAGGGACATATTTCATTGAAAGGTTAGTGGGTCTCTCTATGACATAAATAAGTATAGAAGTATTAAAATAATATAATAAAAGTTGTTACTTTACCTCTTTTAACAACGAATGAATTTGCCTTAACTCCTATTTATTAATTTAGTAGGACTGTTCTAGACTTATTCACCATACCGTCAGTAAGGCGTAGTATAACTAAGATCTGCTCATTACTAATTGAAAGCCTTGTTTTGAAATATATATCAAAGAACCCTCGAAAATAAATAATTTTATGCACATTAATTCTATAACGAGAAGTATATAACCATACACAGCACTGCACAAACTGGAAATTTATTTATATTTCCTAATTATATACACATATACACTTCTAAGAATAAGTAATTTTGTAATCACGATTCATTTTCCAGTAGATCAAATGGCACGGATTTCGATAACTCGTGCACAGTCCACAAAGGTAATTAAACAATATATCTTATTCTCCATGAAATATTTGAAACTGTTGAACATTATAGAAAACGATAACAATTACATTTATATTTATTATATTAAAACCTATCACGAGACATGGTCTTTCTGGAACTTGAATACAACATAAAGTATTTTTCTCCAACCATTATGGGTACCACATTAAGTCACATTTTTTTAAAACAAACATCCCTGTCAAAGCCAAAACAAACATGAGACATTTCACTTCTCCCATTAAGATCAAACGAGCTCATACCAGCTTAAAATGTTCTCCTAAAATAGTCTCTTTTACGCCAATGGCAACTTCACAAAATAATCAATATAAAACGTTTGATCAAATTGCTTTATAAATCATAAAATATTAAAGATAAATTGAAATTTCATTAGACACTTTACCTCATCCATGTCTGTATATCTTCAATCTCAGTGCAGAAAAATCAATGTTCTCCGCCGAGTAAATAAAAAAATGCAATCATGTATTTCCCTGGAGCAAACACAAACTAATGGCTTGATTTTTCACATATTATGTAACTGTCAAACGTTATCTTTGTATCATGGAATCATTAAACACCAGTGAATTTAGTCTATCACTGAAAAATATATTGAATTCTCATGCACTATAATTATAAACCTAGATGTTTCCATTTCGATGCTTAGCCAGCGGTCGACATTTAAATTGGCATATTCTAAATCATTCGACAACAATAAATCAAGGTTATGAGACAGTGAACACCAATAAAGAGAGAATCAACATGCATTAGGTATTGCTTTCATCATCAATTAACGGCGACAAATCCAGATTGTAATCGTTAATAAATTGTTACTTGTCGTTTCCCTGAGAGCGTTTCTACGCAATTTAACAACGACAAACCCATATTGTTGTAGTCAATATATCTTTAATTGACAAATGAGCTGCACTGTTTCTTCATTATTCCACGGCACACAACCTATTTAGAAATTGTAAATATAATGTGTCTATAACAATTTCTAGTTTTATAAACCCTTGATCTATTTACAGCAGTTTAAAGCAACAAACTAAGTGATCGTCAATATATCGTTAACAGATATTTCACGATTACTACATCACTGCACAAATGCATGAATACATCCGTCCATGAAATGTAACATGTCAAAATCCATTTCACCAATTCTAGATTGTGATCGACAAAAGAATGTTACTTGGCGTTACCACGGATCGATCCATACTTCATAACGCAACTTCATAATTTAAATAGTTAATTGCACTTTTCAATAACATTCCCACAACTCTTCTAATATCGTCAGTATACTGTTATTCAATATGTGCTGCCGCCTTGCGGAAAAGCAAATTCAGTTTATGGAGCTTAGACTGTTAATTGACATGTCCGAGATATCGTCTTTTTTCATATATCCTTTCACTAAGGTGTATTGAAATCATTGTCGTCAATAGGTCGAAACGAACCAAATCCTTTAACAACAACTTATCAATCTAATTGACGCCAAAAGTATTCCTAGACAAGTCCAACTTATGGTTTTGCCATTGTTTCACTATTACAAAGCTACGATCACTAGAGCTAATTTACATTTCCATAGCTATCACTTCTGCATCATTTTATGAAATAGTTATATGAATGTTATTTTAATTTTTGACAGTTCCAATTTATGAATGTTATGTCCCTTTATTAAAATAGTGAAAACTGGTTAATGGGCGCTTATTACGCTACGTCATATTTCCAAGCACACCGCTCCTGCACCATTCCCATGTAATAAATTACGTTGATTACTATCTAAAAATTGTAAAATAACATTTAAGGCAAAGGTTTCTGCATCCTTTCACTATCACAAATGAGTTTTATGAACGTCACTTCATGTTGCTTTTTGAAGTAATGAGGCGTAAGGAAGCCGATGGCGTTATTGATGGCACATTTCAACAGACTAGTTTAGATTGGCCGTGTATTGCGATACCTGTTGTGGGCATCCTACGTTTTATTGACGCACAATTCTGCTGGGGACGGCCATTGTACAGGTGCCTGATAGAACGTATTGATTCCTATATCGGATTTCATTTTATATTTGCTGCAGCATAGGTTTGACATTGCGGCCTAAGGACTGCTTGAGTTTTTATGAGTCCTGCTTTTGCAGACCAAAACAGCAGAACAGGACAAACAGAACACAAAAGAGCTTAGTTAAATTCCAATTGCACACTATGAATTATTAAAATTATTAATGCAACAATACGAGTCGACATTGTGGTCGATCTGTACCTTTAGTGATTAGTTCTAAGTTAAATGAAGGCCAGTTAATTGACAGTCAATTTAAGTACTATAACGTCAAGAAATATGCTATCAGGTAGTTTCGTCAGTCTTTCTGGAATGATTAAGATGATTGGGTTGAGGTCGGTGGTGTTTCTTGATACAAAATCTTAAAAAATAAGATCTTGATACAATATTTTCGGTCCATTTCCGACAGTTTAAACGCTGATACCTATTTGGTAAATAATCTATAAAATATCCATGGTAACATTTCCTGTAATGTGGTCAATCAATGTCTTAATGGGGTACATATTAAATATAAATATATAAATGATTGAACAGAAGCTGGTGTTAAAAAGAAAGAAATAATTTTACATGGTTTTAGTATTAGGACAATTGCCGGAGCCCTTTTTGAAGCTTATATGATAATGATAATAAAAAAATATATTTTATATTTTGCATTATTATTTTCAAGCGATGAACGAAATCACGTAATTAAACATATATTAAGATAGTCTTGAATTGTATTTGAAAAAATACACATTGTTTTGTAATGTACGGGTACTCTTATTTTTCATAATTTTCCAAACTTATTATCTTCAAATAGGAATATCTCGAGGTAAACATGGTAAAAATGTTTTAAATATGGAAATAAATTGTTTCCTATAAAATTCATTAGAATAACATAAGGTTCCATCAATTTCTTAACAATGCTCATTAGGATCCGTAGTCTTTAAGATCGGTTTTATTCAGTCAAATGTTCAGTCAATCAAATATAAACCAGTAGTTTAGCCACGAGTGCGTCTACGTGTAATTGTGCCGTGTATTTTGTTTATTTAAGAAATGCAGTACAACGAAGGAGTCCCTTGTTGTCACCATCAGCAATCATTTTCTTGGTACGTTTGGTAAAGAGGTCAGAAAAGATCTTGAGATCTTTTGTTTATGTTATTGAAAACAATCCTCGTCCTAGAAAAAATGATAGTAAGCTCGCTATAGGCTGTTACCTTACTTTTAATAAAGATAAAGATTTGGGTTGCAAAAATGAGGCTAGTGGCACCAGGAGAAGCTTCAAATATTTAATTTTTCAAATTAAAAAAGCCTGTTCTATATATAGCCCATTGTAAGCTACCATAGGCTTATAATGGGGAAAAGGCTTGCGTTAATGCTCTTCTAGCTCAGGCTAGGCACGAGCTATCGCGACACGAAGACATTTTCCTGTATCTGTGGGGTCTGCCCGTCGTTTCAATACTAAGTTTTCGCATGCCCATCATGTATTTAGTAAGCAATCGCGCAGAAGCAAACATTGGCAAACGTCACTTTTCTCCCGTAGACTTATAATGGGAAAAAATGTCTGTGTTACAAAAGCACTTTTTCACATTCGGCAAAAAGTCCTTCTTGTATTAAATGACAGCTCGTGTCACAAAATCTGATATTTAACAACTAGGTATACAGTAAAATTTGGCTGTTAGTACAGTGAACGGAAATGAGCTATTGTAGTTGGCTCGAGTCAAAATTTGTCATAACGTAAGATACGGACTTTCACAGATCTACGAGAACCGATACAACCACCCGTATTCATTCACTGTACTTAGAAGACGTATGATTGCTTATCGAGAAATATTTTAAAATCAATAGTCAAGGGGAAAATGAAAACTTACACATAGTAGTTGAGAACTATTTTGTTATGTTCCAAGGCGGTAACTGTTGTTCTTTCTTTATGTGTGTAATATCTTGTCTCTAAGTTTTTGTCACTTTTTCTATTTACTCTGTATGCCTATATCCAGTTTTAGTTTAAATTGTAATGTTTGTGGTTATTCTGTTAAAACATTTTCTTATATTCCTATTCATTATTTTTGTCGCAATTGATTCTTAGCTCTGATGAATTTGATGCAAAATAAGTTTGCTTGTAACACATTATTGCATGTTCTTAAAATCATGTCGTATAGTTTACTTGTGATCTTTGGTGGAACATGTGAAAATTCGCCATTTGATGTAATATTTCTTTTGTAAAAGATTAAGAGCAATGCCAGTATTGCCTCAGAATGAAGTACAAGATCGGTCAGTGTGGATAACGGACATTTATATTCTATCATTAAATACGCGCTGTATTTTTAACAGTTTAACTACAAGCAAAAATTAAATTTCAAGTCCGACAAACTGCATTTTGAAACTGGAAAGCATATTTTATTTTAAGTAGATTTTAAAATAATTTCAATTAAATTGAAGTTTTTTTTTTTTAAAAAAATGCCCTCGAAATATTTGATTGGATTTAATCTAATAGTTGCTATCTATCTGAATTCAAGATGTGACATTGCATCATTTAAAGTTTTCATGTCTCTATGTTAGTAATGTCATAGTGCATTGAGATATGCTGTCTTACTTCAGTAACATGACACCCAGAATCACATCGTATGTATTTAACGTATAACGTCACTATTGAGCCTGATAATGTATGATTGGCTGACGTAGAATCACATGATGTTTATAATTACATGTCCAGTTCCGGGTTTTCCATTTGATATACTTATGATTCTCACAAGAGAAAATGAAACACCTTTCGAAGATGAGCATTTTTATCTAGGATTAGTGGAAAAAACACATCATGCATTCTGGTTTAACAACACTTTGCTGTTTAAACAACAACTACAACAAAAGTAATAAATATGGGCTAGATCTATATGACCAATTAATTTCAAGGTTTGCGTTAATTTTTATGGGAAATTCAACTTTGCATGTCACAGTAAAGGCTAAGACTAAGACAACTTGTGGATTGTATAGAGATAAACTACACAAGTAACTACGTATTTTATACACAGCTTGTGGATTTTATAGAGATAAAATGCACCAGAAACAACGTATTGTATACACAGCTTTTGGATTTTTATAGAGATAAAATACACAAGAAACTACGTATTTTATACACAGCTTGTGGATTTTATAGAGATAAAATACACCAGACACAACATATTGCATACACGAATTGTATACACAGCTTGTGGATTTTATGGAGACAAAATGCACCAGACACAACGTATTGTATACACGTTTTGTATAGACAGCTTGTAGATTGTTATAGAGACAAAATGCACCAGAAACAACGTATTGTATACACAGCTTTTGGATTTTTATAGAGAGAAAATGCACCAGAAACAATGTATTTTATACACAGCTTGTGGATTTTTATAGAAACAAAATATACCAGAAACAATGTATTTTTTACACAGAGTGTGGATTGTTATAGATGCCAAATGCACCAGAAACAACGTATGTTATACACAGATTGTAGATTTCTATAGAGAAAAAATGCGCAAGAAACTACGTACTTTATACACAGTGTGTGGATTTTTATAGAGACAAAAACAAAGCGTTTTGTACTTAAATGCTAATTAACTTCTTGATTAAATCAGCTTGGTTTTAGTGTCATAGAAAAAATAACTCTGTCATATACAGTATTTTAACTTCTCCATAACAGCTGTTTATGATCTGTCACTCTGTCGTTAAATTAAATTGGTAAAAACCTTTTGTTGATACATTTAGAAGCTGTGAATATGTCAGCCATTTAAAGAAAGAAAAAAAAACACAACTTTTGTTGGTATGAAAATAACATGTTTTTTGTGTGCATGCCTTGAATCGGGCACCTCTTATTTGCAGTCCAATGCACGTTCGACTACGACGCTAAGTATTTGTATAGGATTGTCAAACCCTATTTTTGTGATCGATTATGACTAAGAAATTATCATTGAACTGACACTTGATAGTTGTTGACAATTTACTTGCCAAACCTCGGCATTGACTGAAATGTTTTACACCAATTTTCTAAATCGTTAAACTTTTCTGGAAACATGGAAATCTGCATTCACAAGTGCCAGATTATTGTTTCTATCCAATAGCAAAAAACTTTTAACAAAACCAGTATTATAACTTTTAATGATCGTACTAGTCGAGTGTCAGTTTATTTGAATTTGAGTCACACCAGAGGAAGAGTCAATCGCTATTGTTTAGACCAGTGATCGGTGTCATATATTTAATGTTTTAAAGTTGAAATCCGACAGTTTGGACCACGGACAACAACCCAAACATCATTGTTACATAAAGAATCCCACGAATTGGTAGTCTGTAGAAGGTATGTGTGAAAAGAAAAGCGTAATATGAAACTCGTCATTACTAACAATTCATTTCCTGAATTAATCATTTAAAAAAATGAAAACCACAAGACTAACTACTTAGGAGATTACGTTAGACTTAAGTATGAATTTGTGATAACAAATTGTTCAAACCCTCCAAAACAGGGTTAAGACGCTGCTGCCTGTATTTGGAGTAGGCAAACGGTCGGAATAGTTTTTCAAGATGTTGTGTACTTATTACGTTGTTTCACGAGAGGGTATTTTACTTCAAAGTATATTCCACCGGACGTGTGTCGATCCTATAAGATATTTTGATATCGTACAGGCAACTAGATCATTGTAATTCCGAGTGGTATCAGTTAGATAGGACATCTGTTTTAATATCATTGTTGTGACCTTACACCAATAATAGTTCCAGTTTACCACCCTTCACCCACTATATCTTTACCACTTTAACCAATGATAAAATACTTTTAGATATATTCGGAAACTTGTTCATTGATTTGATTGGCATATGCTTGACAAAACAACAACAACAACAGCAGCAGCAACAACAATAACAACAACAACGGACTTTATGTTATTTGACGTTCAAGTTAATAATTTACCTCCTCGCTTACTTTAATGATACAGTTATTTAAGTGCAGAACTAATGAACATTATTACAAACGACCTTCAGTGCTGAACTCGTTTATGTGCAGTCTAAAAGGAGAATGAAGCAAACTGTCTTAAGTTATAACAGAAAATATGTGTGTTGTTGTTTTTGACTTTTTGGAAAATATTAGCAATATTACAAACTATCTGATAGAAGTGACTATTGGTATTTTTATATACATCTTTATTTCCGACAACTTTCTTAAATGGTCAAATTACTTATCTGTCATCTTAATATAGAGAATTACATACGGCAAATATGATGATGCCAATTATATGCAGTCATTTATACAATATCGCACATTATCTTATAAGATAAAATTATTTGTGAATGTTATTTTAATATAATAATAGAGTATGTATTGAATGATAACATATTTATTTGAACTCTGTCCACACTTATCTAACATAATAAAACTTAAACAAGTTTGATAATTATATTATAAAATTTGAGTTTACATCACTATTTGAAGCTTGGTGGTGTAACATAATTAAATTTTAAGAAATATATTATTATTTTGTGATGTTACTTTTCTGTGCTCAAACGTTTGTATGCAAATCAGAAACTCTATGACCAAAAGGTAGAAATGTTGTTTTTGTTTCAATTTCGGGCTAGGAGTTCTTGCTGCTTGAAAAGAAAACGTAGTACTATTATTGATCAGTTCAATTCAAACACAAACACGAATTAAGTTTATTAGCAATCCGTCTGTAATACTGACATAAATACTATCTTAAACTCGTATTGGCATCTATCAACACTTCATTTGAATGTTCAGATTAAGTTCTAAAAGCTTGAAGCAACAAATAAAAAATAAGTCATTAAATCATCTAAAATTACTTGATAATGATAATTAACTTTTAATATAATATCGTTAACTATATAAATTAATAAATTTATGTATTTTTGTAAATTATTATCTCAAATTATTTATAATAATAAGGAAAGATGACAAAGTCCTCTGTGCATTGCAGCATATACCTAAATTTGAAAAACCACAGCACAATGGAATTCACTTTCTAGCCAAATGTAAACGTAAGTATAAATCTTTGATAAGATATCAAACAAAAAGAGAAAACCTAACAGTTACCGCCTTGGAACGGTCAGTCTGCAAAAGGGACCGACTTGGGTGCTTAAACCGGTTTTACAGACTCGTTATTTTTACTTTTTTCCTATCATATCGCACAGTATAATAATAATGAAACGATGAAACTAATATTAAGTATTTAGGGGTAATATGGTGCACTTTCTAAATTGGCAAAACTGCTTATTTTTAAAATATTACACAATGCTACACACTGTCTATGCTGAAAAATTGTCTTTGATGTATAGTGTTACATAATATCAATAAAGGGTGAGTATCTTATTCATAAAGTCCTAATGGATAATTTTACACACTACCTTTATAATACCGTTATACATGTGTCGTTTTTAGGTATAATGTTATACACAGTCTAATATATGCAATTCCTTACGTGCATATCAGATGCTAAAAATTATATTAAAAAAATCCCCTTTAGGAGGTTTCTAGGATAACAAACAAGTTTTATTTTTTATGTACGTTTATAATCTACTGAGATAAAATGGTGCTTCGCGTTTTAAATACTTTTCTATCGATCAAGTATGCCACGAATTGTTATAATTTACATTCAACGCAGGCCTTAACCGAACATTTCATATTTCTACCACTCATGTAGAGTCATAAAGAACGCTCCTATTCAAAGATTCATCGACCAAAAATCTAAGTGACAAAAGGAAACAAATGATGTTAGATCTTTGTCCTTTAAGGATATTGATTCATACATGTAGGGCAATGGTATGTGTTTTAAAGACCTAGTTTTATTTCGACTTAAAAAAATACCTGTCCTGCTACTCTCACGCTAAGGCGGTGAAGTTACAATCTTGATATCTGCTTGAAAATCTAATTATTTTAACCCAACGTTTATGTTTACATTATTTAAAAAGCAAAAAAAAAAAAAAAAAAACTAAAATAATTTATTAGCATTTACTTACAGAATATTCATTTAATCATTATGAAAATGTCAACATTTGTGAATTATTAGATAGTTTAATCATAAAATAAAAGATACATTACTATTAGTAGATACAATAGGGTATAAACATTGTTTAACCTGAAGCAAAATAGTCTGGATTTTTTGTTTTGTATAGTTTTATACAGGTCAGAAAATTTATGACAAAAGGCTAGAAGATTGTTTATTCTTTACAGGCATTCCTGATTGAATAGAAGATATAATACCCAATGTGGTCAGTTCAATTCAGACATAAGCACACTTTAAAAATGTTAAAAAACGCCTGGCCTGCTCACGTGTATACTCGCTTACACTCGTATTGACATCTATCAACACTTCACATAAAAGTTTCATACATAATGAACAAAGCTTAAAGCAGCAAATAAAAAAAAAACAACAACTAAAAAATCATTAGACTAGCTGAAATTATCTAATGAAGACAATCATAATAAACTCGCAATAAATGACGTTATTTAAAGTTTTCATTATTTATACATACCGCGAAGCAAAATCCTTTCCTCACCAAGTATATATTCCTACTAATTAACTCGACAAGCCAAACACATAGGCGTAAAATTACCGGCGAGAAGCAATCACAAAAGCTATTCAAGCAGACGATTTACTGGCGTCTACTTCCGGTAAGTCTAAAACATTAACCATGTTGCACGCGTCGACCGGAAACGCCGGCAATCCAAGGAGTATGAACCATATAAAGGCCGAAGCCATTACAGTTATCGATTAGGCATCGAAGTGGAACGCCCCAGTGCACAATGGTTATCTTGAAATATTCTTCAACCTGCCACCCAAATAAATAGTGGTCTGTTTGGTAGTTTGAATGACAAGTCCACACAATTGTAATATTTTGTAGGACACATTGATGTTAGTTGATTAAACACTTAAACAAATGAAAGCATTAAAAATATCATTAAGTCCGCAAAATGGTTCATGTACAAGCCACAGAAATATTTATTATTTCGCCTCAATTTAACTTAAAATTTTTACTCCAAATGCATTTTCTACATTTCTCTTAGAATTTTACATGGCCTATTTTATTTAAAATTGCAATGATATTATGGCATTATCTCTTATTTTCTGCGATTAATATTCACATTTATTATATGCGGTTATAACATTTTTCAACATGTGGTTATAAGCCACATATAACCACGTAATCAGCATCTTTGTGTTTATGTATCGGTGTCTTTAAAGCTATATCTTAAATCGCTTTGTCGCTGTTTTACAGCCCATGCTTAGTGAATTTAACATAAAGTGTGCGTATTCTCTTAAACATCGTAGATATTATGTTAAAGGCACCTACCTAGATGTTCTCTCCGGTAGAATGTATTTACATTCTTGTTTATGCATCGCAGCGACAAGTTATGATCATTATAGCGACATCCAGCTATTTTGGTAGAGAAAGGTCCTAGACAAAGTTCTGGGTAGAACCACCGGCGCATCGAAAGTTAGCTGGAACATCTTTCCACATTAAGTCCTTCTCCCCGAACGGGACTCGGACCAAAGAAGAGGTGAGAGGCTAAGCAGTCAGACTGCAGCAATATAACGGTCGTCCTTACATTTTATTTGTTCTAAATATTTAGAAACTAAGAAGACACTCACGGACATATACAAAGGAGGCAGATGAAATAAGCAAAACTGCATTTACACAAAATCAACAACAACAAAAACAACAACAACAATAAAACATTCAACAATAATAAAAGATGCAACCCTGGGGATTACTGTCGATAGCATGAATTAGAGTCAATCACCGAAGTTGACAGGAAAATGTGTGTTGTTTATAAATACCGCAATTGAATATTGTTGTGTTATGAGAAAACTGTGGTTTGTGGTAAAGGTAACACGTTTCTATTTGCATTGATTAGTCAATAATTATATATACCTTTAACAGTCACTTTCTTGTTAATGAACCTCTAAAATAACTCTTCGAACGAGAATTGTGTCTTGAAGGTATTTTGTAGATTTTTATGTTATAAAAAAGTGCGTTTCATAGTTCATAGAATTTGATACGTTATTATCCGAGTGAGGTTTCGGTATTTAAACTGTGTAAAATAATGGTAACTTTTCAATCTTTTGTGGTCCAATATTCGCCACAGTGACAAAAACAAAAGACATATACAATTATTGAACACACACACAAAGAAAGAAAGTTTTTAAAAGACTAACATAGGCTTCATATATTTTAACTATATGTATTGTTAAGTTTATTTAGGGCAATGTTATAGTATACAGCTGATGGCTGATAGTAGTACAAATAAGACAAGACAACAAGACCTTAAAGGCCGAATCCAGATGTTCAGTATATTAAAAAACAAACAACAAAAACAAACAAAAAACAACATTTATTACGATTAATCTTATTGAATATTAGCATGGGGCAACTCAGGCGTTCATACCTTATTCGGACTGTCACAAAGTGTCAACCATTTTGTTGTTTATCTGTAAAGTGAAAGTCACGTGACCTTTTGACGCGTAATAATAGCCGCGGTGTTTTTGTAAACAATCCAAAAAACAACAACATTGTTTACTAGTGAAGGATGTAAGCTTGTGCCTAATGATTACGAGTTATCTTAGTAGCAACGGAAGCATGCTTTCACTTCTATTTTCACATATTGAATTGTCTACGAAACTCAAATTCGATACCAGGCCTTTAACAAAATAATTAATATGGTAGCAAAGTTGTAAGATTACAGCTTAACATTTCTGACTAAATAGGAACACATTTAAAGGTCGTTGAACGGGTAAACTTATGTATCTGCATATCTTAAGTAACAAATATAAAATCTGTAACAGGAGGACAATGAAATAAACTACGGTAGTTTTGTTATTCCTTTGTTCGAAACACATATAAAAAACCAGAAACATAAATATGTATACATGTAAACATGCACAATATCTGTTAAATATAAGAAAACAATAACTAATCAACGGACATATTCATAAGTTAAATCACCAAGAAAAACAGAAATAATAATAAAACAAGTAGACATAACGTTAGGGAATGTAATAGTATACCTAGTTTAAGCCGTTAGTGCTTGGAATAACAGCAGGTCCTTATGCCTGTCAATCAGCAGTTATAATTATTCGCATTTTCCCCAAATACTGTGGGTAGGTAATGTGGGACAATGCATTGTATCCAGTCGGATTGCAAAGCTCTTCCAGTACCCCTTTACAATCCCTTTGCATCCTCTGCGTTAGCCAATTCAGACCATGATGTTTAATCATTCCGCTGTCCAGTGCCTTCAACCTGCAGACTTTAAAATACAATGTTTACAAACATAGTACGAGTTTCCCGATCCATTCTTCGTTAAATCGTCGAAAAAGAAAAAGTCTTATCATAGGATTATCGTTTTAAACAATACAAACAGAACACTACAAGTAAAGGTTACCTGTTTACCCATCTATACACGTATAATCCCTTCGTAATATTAAACTAAGAATTCCCGTGAAAATGTAACGGAAAACATATAATAACGAAAGGTATTTACCTGCCCACAAACTCCCAAACAGTGCATACTTTCGATACATATTCATATTTGCGCATATACAGGCTCAGAATTTTTTTTATGTTCAGCACAAGAGAACAACTTATTAACGCCGCACTACACGTAATAAGCATTAATGGAACGTTGGTAGAGTGATGCTAACTTGACCTTACTCAAGAGTTCGTCATCAACGTCATCTTGTCGGTAACGTCTCTCAGCGTGTACTTAACATCCAGTCAAACAAAACATACGAGTCAACACCTGACGTTTTGGTGTTGCGATAAAACAAACCTTGTTAACGTGCAAACATTACTGTACAAGATTCGAACTGAACGTCCGTCGGTATTTCTTCGAAACTGGACGTCAGTCATAAATTGTGCTAAGTTGGGGACAATTTCACACATTGATTTAGTTGTTGTGATAAAAATATTTGTGACAACAACAACAACAACAACATCATATTCAACAACATCATCTTCAACAACATCAACAGCAGTTGCAATGCCAGCACGAAAGTAGCAACACGTTTATTTTTCTACGAACAAGAAAGATATGTTCTTACTGTATGCAATAAAGTCATTTGGCTTTGTTTAGTGTCACTAAAGTGTAAGTATGTACATAGTGTACATACGCATTTATGAGTCTAAGTGGGACACAGTGGTCTTACGTTTGTATTAATGTTTACCTAATGGTAGAAAAGTAAAGGAAATGTAGAAGGCTCTTGAAGTGAGATAATTTGACGAGATAATAATTAAATCTAAGGTCAACTGTTGCTCAACCAGCCAGTACGTTTTTATATACGGGAATACTTAAAATCGCCATGCAAGCCACAATAAACCTATTTAATATCGCGAATTACTTAAAAAGAATATTTCATTTCCGTGATTAGATATCAAATTTTTTTACCACAGTTGCTGTGACAATTACAAGATATCTTACGTTCTTTAATTCCTCTAAGGACATTGTGAATACGATTGTAAAGAAATAGTAGTGTTTTTAAAATAGATAACTGAATGAGCGGTTATATCCCTCCTGGATCCTTAGTAGAATATAATCGTTTATGGGTATCAAATAAGAGTATTTTATGGCTATTTATAGTGGATATGATCTGATGTTATAAGATATAGGACGTATATAGTTTTAAAAATAAATTATTTTGTTTCAACCGCTAATTGGTGCAAAATATATTTTGTAATTGTTTCCGTTTTTGCATTTAATCGTATAATTATGGTGTATATTTGTTATTATCACAACATTTTAGACCTAGCTTTAATATACCGAGAATGCAACTTCATAGAAAGTTTAATTATTATGTGCATGGCCTCATAAAATGTACTGCACATACTTACAAGTGTCAAATTACAAAGAATTTTAAGCCTAAACTCATAATTACAATACTTCAGAACACCCTTGTAAAAAGCCAGCACAATAAGGCATCATTTGGCAATATTGTTTGTTTGTTTGTTTATTGGGTTTATCGTCCCACCAACAGTATTTCAGTTATCTAGAGACGGTGTCCACTTAAAGCAGTTATAGTGCTGCCTTCACTGTGTATAGCATGCCGTGAACACCTGACATGATACCACACCCAGTCACATTATCCTGACACCGGGCCAACCAGTCGTGGAACTACCCTTATATTTGCTTGAGCGTTATCAAGGAGCTATACCACTACCATTTTTACCGACTTTGGTATGTCGCGGCCCGGGATCGAACCCGAGGCCTCCTGTACCTGGAGCCGTGGCAATATTGAACCACAAACAGATATCTATGCAATAAATAGACCACGGTCTTACTGGCGTTAAACTCGCATCGCTCGTCAAGTCTGTGTTAAACCATATTCTGAAATCACTCAGCTTTCGATTTAATTTAACCGCGTCTTATTTAACAACGAGTTCATTTCTGCGCTGCTGAGAGCTTCCCATTCTGGTGTAGTCTCGAGATGTACGAAAATAGTGCTTCTTAGTCGTCTTGTCTCCAAAGCATCAAAGCACAGGTTGTATATGGTGATACCATCAATCGGAGTTTTATCAAATAATCATTATAAATGTATGGTGGCATATTCTCGCTTCCACTTAGTTATCAGTTATCATGAAAATCATATGCTACTTTCATGTTATGTATCTGGTAACGTGAAAGTATAAACAATAAGTATTAACAGTTATAAGAAATGCTTGATAAATAGCATCTTATCAGGAATCAGGGCATGCTATTGCATTATTTCACCATTATAGAACTTTTATTTTAGTATCACGATATTTCAAATAGTTTAATGAAGTTATTATCAACATTATTCATTGTTCACATGAAAAGTGAAAGGCTTTCACGATATCACGTATCTGAAAAGAGATTTATTCATCAATAAGCCGAGAGTTGCTGGCATTCGTCAGTAAATGTTTAATGTTACGCATGAAAGCATTATATTTATTTCAAACACATAAATAATTTTGACTTCGTTTCCTATCCTAGGTTAGTTGTATCGTGGAAACTTATCTATTGAGCTGTTCTCTAATCAAATCATATTTTATAAATTATGCTATATAATTTATTTACGATACATAGATTTAAAAATGTGCAGTAATGCCTTTGGTGAAATAGTCACGTGGACATGTGGCTTACCTGAAATGCCACCTGAAATACCTATTAAAGGGACTCTAGGGACAAAATGCTTAGTAACTTTTAACATGTTTACCTATATTAAGTCCTCAAATCCCATTATGTTCATGCGTACAACCGCACAGAATGCAAAAAAAAAAATACAACAGTGACGTGTCATGACAGTTACAATATTGTTTCAGAAATCGTGAGCCGGTCGTTCAGTTGACATCATCAACATTGGTAATAATCCATGGCATAGGTACATGTAATATTAGGCCAAGTAAATAATGTAGAAAAGAAGTGAGTAAAAATTTCTGCGTAAAATATATTTGTGCGAAACACATATCGTCTTAAAGACCAGAGACAGCAGGAATGATGTTTAATCTTATTCGTAGCCGCCTAATGAGCGAAACATCAACATTTAAATATACTTTTGTCATCTTACTTCATTGAATCGCTAAAAGTGTGATGTGAAACTGGCATCAGGTTTCGCCTATTTCGACAATAAATAGCCTAAGTACTAAATGACACTATCGAGACCGACTCCCAATGTCGAAGAGTTAAGGGTGTTTAATTTGGAAAACTTGTGATTCTTTTTAGAACCCCACCAGAGAGTCAAGAATTCTAAGTAAAAGGACCTGGACTTTGACTACCTTGGATATTATATAATAAGGGGGACACTTTCCATTTTACTAATGAAGTCCCTTTCCAAAACGAAAGCAATTAAGAGTCATTCCCTAGCATCCTAACTAGAATATAGTGGGATATCGCACCCCAAGAGAAATCTTAATTGGACATCGCAGTATGACCGAAATACTGCATAGAACAAGCAAACAGCTTAGACACTAAATATGTCTTACAGAAAACATATTTTACTTTAGATTCCTCGCTCAAGCGACGACTGATAGGTCCGGTGCCAAGACAATGTGACAGGGTGTGGTATCATGCCAGGTGTTTACGGCATGATATGCACAGTGAAGGCAGCACTATATCTGCTGCAAGTGGACACCGTCTCCAGATAACTGAAATACTGCTGGTGGGACGATCAAGACAACAAATGTTTTAGACTGAAAGTGTGTACATTAAAAATTACCTTTGATGAAATGCAATAACTTGTTAAGAAAATGTTTAAAATGGCGAGCTTAGTAAAGTACACTTAATAAGAAATATGCCATAATTAGTTGATTATTAAAGGTCTCTTTTTCTAGGTTATAAGAAAGTACTTTTGTTGAAGTTTTTTCCTCGGTTTGCTAGACTTTATTCAGTTTTACTAAGAAAAACTAGACGGTTTTCATTTCCTTATTTCGTGTTTCTTACATGCTGTTGAAAGCAATTCATTATGTACTGCACTTGTATGGAAGGTTCAAGGTTTGCATAAAAGCTGCAAATTAACCATCGTATTCAACCGCAATGTTTACGTTACCAAAGGAGTCAGCGAATGCACGCCCCATTGCCTTTTTGATCAAGATGATGTAAAGAATGATAAAGGGCACGGGGGTTGACGTCGACAGTTTAACTGGACTACAATATGCTGAAATAGTTTCTTGGTAATGTAGCATTGTATGTTTATTATTGTGATTATTTAAGAATAAACTGTTATGATTGTAGTACAGTTAAATCATATAGACCACCGATATCGATGTACACAAGCATACTCACCACTGTGATCGAAACGGCAGTTGTAACCTTCCTTCAGTAATAACACAATGGATAGTATCGTAAAATATGAAAAAAACTACGTCAACATCAATGTTGGGGATGTTAAAAAGTACCAAGACAAACGTATTCTGACGCAAATTGCACTTGTTAATCTTCATAAACATTCACGAGGCTAAAAAAAATTTCTTTGTTCTCATTGGTGTCCGCGCAGAAGCGCGACTCTCTTTATAGAATGCGTAATAAATTTGGGAATGGGAGCTGTTGTTATAGTTAACATGTCTTTCGGCGGTATTCGGACGTCTGTTTTGTAGAAATGACCGAGGTGTTGCGAGTGGTTATTATGTGTTACAGATTTGCAATCGTAAAACTTCGGGTATTTCCGTATGGTTCGTAAAATACACCTCGTACATAGCTCTAGAATACACCAAAGTGCGTCGCCTGAGTTATGAAACAGTGTCCGTTCGCGAGAAAGTAACAAATTATATATATATCATTTAGTTGAGTATATCTTGCAATAACAACGATTTTTTTTATCAATACAATCTATATGATTTACGGAAAATTGAAAAGTCAACATTAAATACCCAGTATTAAAACTAAGACACACAAAGTAGATCCAAGATGGCGCCTTATTATGTCAGAGGTCTCTTGCATAGCATAAAGGCCGAGGTGATCAGATTGACAGATTTGTACCACTTTAACTTTTTACCACGTATATACGTTTCTAACGTTCCGGTTTTAGAAACCATATAAAATTACTTAAACCGAAAATCGACATTAATCTGTATGCGGGTGTTTGAAAAAAACAACACAACAGCTCAGGTATATTGTAAATACGAATAAATCCTCAGCTGCGACAGTACTCGTTATTTTATTCATTTACTCTTTTATTTACAGACTTAAAACCGTTAATGATTTAAGAAAACAGGCGAATGGCTTAAGGAAGTCTACAATCAACAATTGTCAATGCAAACGTCTTTGGACTGCAATGCGAGTAAAGTGGTTTTTCAAATTCATACTTTAGAAAGTATTTAAGGTGACAGTTGATAAGAAAGGAATAACAGCTCAGAGATGATTCTTTTAACATTGAAAACTTTTTAAAGGTAATATTGAAATGGACCATAAAATGTTTACATTGAAAATTTAATTTTTATGCCACGAATTTCCAGAAAAAAATATTTCTAAATATCCATGAGGAATATTAAGTTGTCTAATAAACAAGACAGTCTAGCTATATGGCTATAATTACCCGATCATTCTCAAGTTAATTTGTCTCTTTTAACAGTTTTATATTTTGTTTTGTTTATGAAATACGTCGCAGTGACCATTTATTATCATTATAGCGACGTCCAGCTATTTTTGGTGGAGGAAGTCCCGAACAAAATTTAATGTCTGGGTAGAACGCACCGCAGTTCAGCTGGAAGACCTTCCCACATTAAGTCCTTCGGCCCGAACGGGACTCGAACCCACGCGGTGAGAGGCTAAAAGGCTAGAGGGGTTACATATTGGCGACTCTACCACTACGCCACGGGCGCCCCTGACCGTTTTAACACGAAACTGTATGTTTAGACATGGCAATAAAATGTTATTTACGTTGGCATATCTCATTAAGATAAAAAACAAACAACAACACTAAAGTCGTGCAATGTGTTTGTTATTAATGTGTATGACATGTACTTGTCCAAACAATATAATTTACATATATGATGGATTGTAGCCTCTGCTATAATGACTCGGAGGCATATCAGTCATAGATATAATAGTTTTGACCTCATTTCGAATCATAATGCAAAGTGCGTCATTCATCTTAAGCATTATATTTTAGACGTTGTTTAAGCATTAGTATGCCGAGTGGATGCATAATAAGCTTAAACCCTGAACCTGGATATGAAAGGCTCTATGAAATGATCTATGACAACTTTCTATAATCAGCAATTGCACCTAATGTATAGTTCTCCGTACAAATTACACAAGTTTAGGCTCAATTACTAAACATTACGTAGCATAGACAGTCATTAATATAGCGTATATAATGAAAACGTGCTGCTTATTCTTGTTAATAAGAATATATGACAAAATCCTATCGCAGAGCATTGCAACATATACCAAACTCCGAAAAGGCACAGAACAAAGGTATTTCACATGCAAGCCAAGCGAAAAGTAAGAACACATTTGTGATGAGTCATTTAACGAAAAGAGCAAACTCGACAGTTACCGCCTTGGAACGGTCAGTCGGCAATATGGACCGTCTGGGGTGCTTAAACCGGTTTTACAGAGCTCTAACCTCGCACTTCCTGACGAGTTTCTCAAATACAAGCAATGATAAGAAAAACGGTCGATTTGATACAAAATGTCCAAGCGCTGATACTTTCTATAAGTTATGACGAAAGCAGTGACGTCATTGAAATGTCCACATAGTGTTTAGAAAAGAGTATAATATTATTTCGATTTGAAAAACTACACAAAAATGGTTGAATATAAAAGAAATTACCTTTCTGAATCATAAACAAACATGACCAGAGACGAATAAATGGTTGTAGCATTCTGTTTATGTGAAGATGGAATTGAAGAAACAAAGTCCAATGTCCATCAAAGGAAATACACGTAACAATCCTTATAGGATGAATTAAATGATAATATAGATTACATGCACGGGGAGATTTTTTACGACCGCCACACTGCACAAGTAACAAGTACATTTATAATAATGAATGAAACACAATCAACTAATTGACGGCAAGATATCTGACTTTCCATGATTGATGTTTGACTGTTAGGTAGGATAAAGAATGTTATCTTAGCGAGAAATAACATGTAACTACTTGTATAAGATTCCAAGTTTAGTTAAATCGTCATATGAATTGATAATGCATGTTTCAGATATGTATTTTGCAAAAAAAGTTGCAATTGATGATCAACATCAATCTTGTTGTTAGGACCACGCTACACAGTTATCTTTTTTTAAACAAAGACTACTAAGTACCAATTTACTTTTGAGATCAAGTTATATCATCATCCGGGTAATTCTCCCTGACGTCGATATCTATTTTAGCAGTAATTCTTAACGTGCTTGTTTGAGGCTTGGAAATAATGAACAGTTAGAACATTTTTTTCACGATTTGTACTGTCCAACTATTGTGGTAGCGTTGAAATTAATCTTAACTTAGAAAATAACCCATATAACTTGGTGTGGGTTAATGTTATACGTCGTCGATGTAAGCAAATTGTTGGCTACCACCTTTAAATAAACACACAAGGTATTCTGAGGTTAGAAAGTAAGGCCAGAAAGCCAAGTACAAAAATATTTTAAAATATTTTTGTTGTTGTTTTTACACTTATTAATTAAAGTTTTACGTGTATATTAATCATGTTATTAATTTTGCTTTTTTGTATTTCTTACTTAGCTGTGTCAGTAAGGGCCCTCATGTTGTTGTTTTTTCATTTGTATTTGATCATGTCACACCAAAAATACCAGTTGACATTATAGATTGACAGCCAATTAACACATGATGTAACATTTGTCTTTTAGATACTTACGGGCACGTTTTCTACGAAAAGTTTTATATTGTTTTTGTTTTTTTCCATGTTAATGCTGTTGCTACATTTGTGTCTGATCGTCTACGTAGTTTCTGCTATTCAGCAAAACACAAATTGACGTCTAATTTCAAGGAATTGAGAGGGACATTTCTCGTTAAGTCCGGTTTGTACGTCTACATTGTTGGCTTGTTGTCAAAACCACCAGCTGTTTACGGGAATGTAACGTTTGACTGGATTTCTAATACACGGTCTACATTACAGCAAACTACGTTAACGCCCGGATGACGTAAATGGTTCATTAATGCGTAACGTCAAGTTACGTATAAAAAGACTACAGTGTCAGTTGTGTTTAAACTGAAAGTTTATAAAGTCAGTGTTCTGGTCGTTGCGCACAGGATTTAAAACATAATGAATATGCTGTTGAGCTTAACCGTGCTCGGCGCTTTGTATTCAGGTAAAGACATTTTTCAATATATTATTTTATTGCTATTTTTTGTTCAATACAAACACAGTGTATATTGATTTAGTAACATGTTGTTCACCGGTAACGTAATCGGTTTTGTAGCTCTTCACATTATGCTTGCGCCTAAATCCTGACTTTGTTATAACGGATATCTTTTAGCTTCAAAATGCGACTAACATTTAACCCTTTAACATTTCATCCTTCGTTGAGTCTTTCTAAGAGTTGATTTAGTTCCGTAAGGTATACAATTGTAACGCAAATCAAATGACGATGCGTGAAATAGGCATAACAAGAAGTTAAACATGTTTTTGAAAAATATGGGCGTAAAAATGAAGAAAAAGGGAATGTAGTTTAAATATGTGTTTTTCTCAATTTTTTAACAAGTACAAAACAAAACATATGACTGGCATTGAATAAAATCATATTATGGTTTACGAAACATTGAAATTGGCACGAGACATGAGGGTTAAACAGAATTAATACACATTTTATAAACATTTTAATGCCAAGACATACATATCTTGCATACTAGACTGGCGGCAAGTATTTTATGTTTGTAATATGGATACGAGGCATTATGTTTAATTTCTGTGCTGTACGTTCACTAAGAAGTGCAGTTTGTAGAGACAAACAGGTTGTCTTTGGATATTGGACCAAAAACAGTATATTATCTACTAGTTTCTGTTCAGTACACTCGATGTCAAATTTACGATAAAGTCTTTGTCAAGTGTCATTACTGATGTTTTTAAATGTAATTCTATTTAACTGCATGGCGAAAACGACAAAAAACAAAACATGATTCGATTTAATATGTTGCTGCGTATAGCCTTTTCAGACAAGTCATAACGTGGCCGCATTCATGGTAGAAAAACTCGGCAGTTCATGTAAAGTCGAGCCTTTGATACATAGTAAATAATCGATCGGCCACGCAAGTTTACAGAAATGACAATGATAAATGTGACAATGGCTACATTTTCCCACGACATAGGTGACAACAACTAAAGAACACATTTTTTATAAATGCAATGTGTCTAATTTCACAGTTGCCTTGAGCCAAGGGTATGATGGAAGAAGGCCCGTCCCTCTACCTAAACCTGTGCCATTTCCAAAACCACTGCCACATCCCAAACCGCGTCCTCGCTGCGTCAAAGTAGGCACGTGCGGAGGATTCGCGGGGGCTACTTGTCCGAAAGGAAGCACATGCAGATACCGTCCAAATGCGGACTTCGGAGACTGCTGTCGAATTACTGGTAAGTTAAAATTACTTTTAACATTGTCTAGAGAAATCTGATTTGCATTGTTTATTTTTGCATTAAAAGGAAAACATTGTTCAACCATTCAGCACATTGGATTCTAAATGTTATTTCCTGTTGATTTGAGAATCTATAAACTGTTTTGACTTAATACAAATAAAACAGATTGAAACTTTATGGACCTTGTCTATGTAAGCAATGCGCTTGCACAAATACACGTCATATGCTTATGAGAGTCAACCAACAGGTCACATTGAAGTCAGTGTTGATGCATTTTAAATAAAAAGATTTACAGAGCGCTACAATACAATGATTAAATCAATACTATTTAACGATACTATGATCGTTGTAGTGATGCTCACCTGTCACGTGTTTCTATGTGTTAACATTATCCGGGCTCTGCACTGTCTCTCCCACAACTGTTGAGCTACTCGTAAAGTCAGTATACACCTGCGTATAAACGGCAATTATAATAACTTACAAAAACGTGTTGTGTCTTCAGGAAAGCCATTTAATCCATGTCGGTTCGGCAAAGACGGTATTTGTGGCGGGATTGGTGGCCTACGGTGTAGACCGGGAACCAAATGTACCTCCATAGGTATGGAGGGAATTCCAGACGGCAATGGGGTCTGCTGCATTATTAAGCCAAAGAAACCCACCCTAGGTAGGTGCTAAGTGTGTGTGCTAAATGTGTGTGTAAATGTGTGTGTCTGTGTTTGTGTGTGTGCGGTTGCATGTGTTCATGTGCATATGCGTGTGAAATTTGTGTGCGTTTGTTTGTTAAACGAAGTGCCTTTTTACAATTTGTCCGCTGCCTTTGGACAAAACCACAGTTTTAACGCTAACCATACTGGTTGACTTTTTAAGTTTTTTTTGTAAAAACTTAATGGTGACTTGTAAAGGAGTCTTTAATAAAATGCTTAACTTTTGTTCTATCGACTCATACTACGACTTTCCTGATTACAATGATTCTCTAAACTCGATACCGTAATACATTTATTTTATAGTTAAATAAATAAATTTCCAGCGCAAAATGAAATTTCTTTAATTAACGGTAATTATTCATACACGTGACTTGAAATGGAATTTCGGCATTTACATTGTCCTGCTGTTTGCATTTAGAATATTACTTAATCATGAATTAACTTTTAAATCTGTGATGATCGGCGTCGTATGACCTGTTTAGCGTCTGTGTGCCGTAAAACCCAGATAAATATATAAATAAATCTGTGATGAATTGGACCTTATGTCAGGCACACTTATTATATTGCAGGTGTGTGTCCTCCCCCTTCCGGTCTTATCACCACATGCCAGTTTGATCCTAAGAGGAACTGTTTGAGTGACGACACATGTCCACCAGGTTCCCGATGTTGCTCCGAGGGATGTGGAAAAGTTTGCAAACGAGTTTTGAAAGGATAAACATTGAAAATACGTACTAGAGGACCCTGGATAGTTGACCTTAGAGTTTTGAAAGGATAAACATGGAAAATACGTAGTAAGGGATCCCCCGATAGCCGTGACGTAAACAAACGCGAGAATTTCAGAGTACAGTGTATTTATATCACTCTTCAAACTAATAATATATAAAAACGCTCAATGCTAACTTGAGCTTCCTGTAAAGATAAACTTGTTTATCATTTATCTCTTCATATATGACATAAAATTCAACCATAATGACACCGCTGACCATTGAAATGATTATTCTTTGTAATTTAACAAATACAGAAGTTGGTAACTCCTAAACCTAAATGTTTCATAGTCCCATGCAGAAGGTCACGGTGTAAATAGAGTCCTCATTTCCGCCTATCATTGTATATTATACAGTCATTATTTCCACATCACACTTTCTAAACTGAATTATGCAAATATGCGAATATGGACACAACATTTGATGAATGAACGCTCAGTTGTATTACTATATAAAACATGATGACCTCGACCAGAAATGTAAACAACAAAGTCATAATCCTACAGCAGAAAAACACACACACACACACACACTTCGTATTTTCTTTTTAAAAACATTCATGCTTTTCATTTATCTGTCAGTTGTAACATACCTCAGGGTGAATGGATTATATATATATATATATATATATATATATATATATATATATATATATATATATATATATATATATATATATATATATATATATATATATATATATGCTAGAAATCTTTTATTTCGTTATATATTGTTATTGTGTAACAATCTCCGCATACGGCTATTGTTTTTAAAACATTTACAAATAAACGTGTGTACACTTTATATGGATGTTATTTTAATATTTGTTTATTTCGTTTTAATATTAAAAAGATAATATCGAGATATCATTGCTGTGTTGTTCTATTTCATATCCGTGTTTTATTTATGTCCATTTATTCTGTTTATTTATATATATGCAACAGATACATGCATAATTAGGTGAAGGAAATCATCGCGATTAAGATTAGTCTCGGCGTCGTTTGAGAACATTTTCTTTTTAAAACAGCAAATGCTCTCTCAGTTTCTGTCTATCTCTCTGTCTATGTCTCTCTGTCTGCCTGTCTGCCTGAATGAATAATTGTTTGCCTGCCTATCTTTCTGTCTGTCTGTCTGTCAGTCTGCCTGATTGAGTGTCTGACCGCCTGACTGTGTCAACTGTCTGTCTGTCTGTTTGTCTCTTTGTGTATCTATCTGCCTCCCTTTCTCTTCCCGTATTTAGCGTTCATTTAAATTAAGTTGTTAACTAAAGTGACCTTAAATTTTAGTACACACACATATTATGTCAGATTGTAACACATTCTATGAAAAAGAAGAATCTAGGACAGTTGCCCCCCCCCCCCCCGGACGTTTGCCCCCCGGACGTTTGCCCCCCTATTTGTGAAGGGCGGACGTTTGCCCCCCAGCTGAAATTACAAGGCGGACGTTTGCCCACCAGCTGAAATTACAAGGCGGACGTTTGCCCCCCAGCTGAAATTACAAGGCGGACGTTTGCCCCCTCTACTAAAATGTCAAGGCGGAAATTGCCCTCCCTTTCTTCTCAAACTCTGTATCCCGCCTGTAAATGTCTTCCCGCCATATTAGAAACATACACAAACGGTACTACATGGTGCTACAGTACATGAAATGTGTTAGGTGTAACAAAATTTTCTATAATTTTTTTCATTGGACTAGAATTAAGTAAAAGTTACAATCTAGTTTGCCTTCATATCTTTACATCGCATCAGGTTCCGAGACAATTTACCCGTTCTAAAACTCTCGCCGTCGAACCCGCAATACTTCGGCTTTAACAGGTTGTTTGCTACACATTTCCCGCGATCGCTTGCCACTCATGCGTAGAGTGTCACAAACAGGTTAACTGTCAATCAACTGGTAGGCCTAGACCCATTTAAAACACTTTGATTAATCAAAATTAGTTTGCAAAATTCACGTATTGTAGGAAATAAACACAATTTGTGACATTCCTTTAATTGAATCTCCTGGATTTAATTCGGCCAATCAAAGAAACCGTCGCGTATAATTTAATGCAATACAGTTAATTGTTTATAATTAAATACAATCATGTTAATCGCCGTTAATTGGCATTCTCTGTGAAATTAGTAATGCAAAGAAACCGCCGCGTATAACTGAACGCATTACAGCAAATTGTTTATAATTAAGTACAAGGATGATAATCGCCGTTTTTTACATTCTTTGTAAAATTAATGAAATTGACAGATTGATTTTTTTGAAAGTCCGCCCTTACGTTATGGGGGGGGGGGGGGGGGGGGGCAAAAGTCCGCCCTCAAGTTTTGTTGAGGGGGCAAACGTCCGGCTTTGAAAATCGGCAGGGGGGCAAAAGTGCCGGAAGCTGACGAAAATCTCTAAGATAGGACCTGTAACAGACATTTAAAAGTATCATGATAACTAATTCACTAATTAAAAGAAACGTTTAATCATCTCAAAGTATTCTTATTTATAAGCACACATACATCTTTCATGTTTATGCACTTATCTTTATTGTTTTCGGTTCTATAGACCGTAAGGTAATATATGGAGATTGCTGTCTGAAGAGAGATAACACAGTGCAATTTCAATAACTAGAGTAGTGTCTCTTTATAAAAGTAAAGAAGGAAGAGCATGTCTAACCATTGTCCTTCTACACAAGCAATAAATAATGGTATATTATACACATATATAATATACATATATATCGATCTAGATACAGTATGGTTTTGTTATATTAAATATTATAGTGTGACTCAAATTCAACTGACTCTTTAGGATAATTTCCCTTGGTGAAGTGATTATTTTTTTTACATCGCACCGAGACAGATATATGAATACCGGTCCGCTGACATTATTTTGATCTTGTCGTCTCCACGTTTAATGGCGTGTTCCCATGCTTTTCTTCTCGTCTTATCTCGTGGAAAGAGTGTTGTTCTTTCTGAGGACGTCCAGGTTTCCGTCATTATTCATCAGCTAAATAAAAAATGACACAGGCGTTCAACAATAAAGTCCGAGTCTCTCCGCGTGGTTGACCGATTTACTGATAGCGCTCTTTATAGTTATCTGCATATATTAGGAAGATTTAGATTCGCCATTGCCGATGTCAAAAAGTCCCAAATGTGCCTTTATGCACAGCTATCACAGTTCGCCGGTGAAGCATGAACAAATGTATGGGTCTGACATTTTTGGTAGCTTGTTATCTAACTAATACGGGAGCACTATATTATCCCTGCTCTGGACGTACCGTGTGCCATTCGCGCAGATAATATCTAAGGACAAATCAAACATAAGTAGGGAAACCCAAGATAAAATGGCGGATATCGAGTACGTAAAAACGGAATGTAAACAATTTATTGTATAGAAAGTAATAAATAATATATATCTTCATTGTTTTTATCTTATTGTTTAATTCTCTAAATGCGTTATACAATCAGATAAAACAGTGAACAAGCAATCTTATGTTGTAAGCATTTCATAATTACAACATACAAAAGTCGTTAATAATGGTAGTTCTCTTTCATACGCTCAAGCAAATAGAAGGGTAATGTTTGCGGGGCGATTAATAGGTAAATAAGCAAAGGTCCTATCAAAATTTTCACAGATATTTAAATTTTTTCTACCTGTAGACAAAGGCACAATACTTACAACATTATAGATTTAATGGCAATCACTGAACAAAGATCAGTAATTAAACAGTTTAAATGTAGACAAACACTGATGAAACTACCAAGAAGCGGTCATTATATAATCAGTGTCCCAGATCACATCAAAATCTTAGGAATTTTAGTACGACCCTTGATTTTTCAATGACAGAAATATGTTATTATTCATACAGTGGTGACGCGCTGGAGCATGTCGCATGTATTATGGAATGGACACTGAAATTTACACCGGTGAAAGCGAGTCTTTTCTGCGAATGGTACTTACGCTAGTAGCTAGGACTGCATGTTAATATGACGTTAGATTGTTTACTGGCCACAAACCTGTGCCATAGATAAACCTTATTCTGAACAATGCAATACTGTAAATATTTACGGCAAAATCTTAATACAGATGCTGTCCTTATGCACAATTGAAAGAAACTCGCAATAATTTATTACATATAATACAGCTTCATTTGGTGTATTAAATTTAATAATCTTATTCTTTGTGTGTGTGTGTTGTAGTGGATAACACGTGGTAACACATAATGTTAAGTCGCTTAAAGATATAAAACCCAGCTCCGTTTAAACTCTAGAGCACTATGTACATTCGCAACAAAAACAAGATTGTATATCTAACCTTGCAAAAACCTTGTTCCCTTCTATTTACTCCAAAATTTATGGGAACTTATTGTTATAAATTCGTGTTATATCGTGTTTCTGCAATTAACCAACAACGGTTAAAGTACATTTACCGGAACATTGTAGAATCAATTCGACTTTGCAAAATTTTAATTCTGGATGTTTTCTTCTTTTTCTTCTTCATTTATTTTAATTATCGTGCTTCCTTCTGTGTGGCAGTGTTACAATACTTCTAATTTAACATTTTTTTTCACAATTCTATGTCTTGTTTTTGTAGTTAATAAAAATCAATATCTTATATTGTCACATAAAATATTTTGTCGTATTGATTAAAAATACAACATGATCTATTTATATCACGATTTATATAACGTGTTCTGAGTTATAGTAACTCTGAGTTATAGTAAAAGACCAATTATTTTCGTCTGTTATAAACTATTCTTAGTTCTTTATTATTATATAAAATTATATTTTGGGCAAATACAAATACATCAGATTCACATTCTTTGGTAACATTATTATATATTTAACTGATGTCACATAATCGTTCATTCAAAATTATGCTTTCTGCTCTCTTATTTCAATTTTTAACTTATGATTAGCTCAAGGAAACTTTGATACAGCTATTTTGAATTTCACTGGCATTTTCTACTGAAAGATATCGTTCAATAATTAAACAATGTTTTAAAACATTTGTTATGATGGCATCTACTGGAGTTATTTATATAAAAGTTCCAATTTTATAAGTATATATCAATTAATCTTTGTTTGAATTGTGCGAGGAAATCATTTACATCTCCAACTTCCTTTAAAACCCAGGCAATACCAAATACTGATGAAAATAATAAATGTTTCACTTTCGAGGTCAAGCATACTCCCTCAGCTGTGTCTAGTCGTTTTAGCATGTTATAACAGTTCTTTGGATATCTATGATTTGCATACGTAGCAGTTTACACCAGCAACGTATACAATTTGACATACATGTTACACATACAGGCAAGCGCCCACACTCTCCTAAGCCATGTGTTTGTTGTTTTGCTTACGCGTAGGTATCTCCAACAAAAGGTGTTTTAAACTGACTCTGTATTACTACAAAAGTCATATCCCCAAATTTGGGATCCATAACATAATATCGGTTTGAACATCGTGTCAAATAATTTAAACAACTGATTCGTAGGAAAATTTCCAAAGGGTTTTTGACAGTTATTCAGTGAGAAAATTACTTTTTGTGCTTGCGTAGATAATTTTCATGAGCACTATTCCAAAATAAACTAGTACTTGTAGTTGAGATTGTATTGTCTGTCTTCTTAAATACCACCTTTCATAGGATTTTAATCCACCGCCATCTGTAAATACTTTTATTTCGGTTTTATCTAAAATAACTTCCATTCTGGATTTTAAATAAAACTGATCTATACAACTGAGCTGACGTTGTAAGTTTATTGGTGTTTCATCAGCAAATGTAAAACATATCATATCTGATATGGTATAGTCAATAATATTCGGATACACTTTGTCTGTTAACATATCAAATAAATTGTTGATAAATAGGATGAGCATTGTTATACTGGTTTTATCACCTTGATGCGTTCCGATATTACATGAAAACTTGGGTGGTGAAAATGCAGAATTGTCAGAATTGTTCATGCTCGACCCTTTATGAACTTTAACACAGGATTGAAAATTAGTATACATAGGTTTCAACACATTAAGAAAAATACTATTTATGCCTTTACTGATTATATATGAAACAATTCCTTGTTGTTGATTTTACCAAATGCCACATATAAAACAATACATTCGCCTGCCTTTCTTTGACAGGTATTTCCAGACTACTACTTGCTGACAAAGGACCATGTGTTTCTGTCCAGTTATACATTCTCGTGTTAATTACATCCGAAAATATCTTATAAATGCATTTTACTTGTAACATTTGTGGGTCCAGACGTATGAACAGGACACCAAGTTTGTGGAAAAAATCCAGTAAGTAATAAATGGTTAGACAAGTCTAACAAACGTCTTGTCACTTCGCTTATTGAAGCCTTATAGATTTTCTCTGAAATTATATCTGTGTTATACTTTTGCCATTATGCAAGCTCTAAAAAAGGAAGATCATACTTCTTCATAGTAAATAATGCATTCAATTCGTCGCATGAACTATAATCACTACGGTTGGAGCAGCTTATACCAATTTTTTCAGCATCACTATCAAAAATAGTATACTAAAGTGTCTAAACCATTCATGACATGAAACAGAATCATCTATAGTTTTAGTTGGTCTTGCGTTATAATACGTTTCAACATACCAGAAGGGGTGTTTTGTATTAAGTTATTCCTAAATATTTTTATTCCATTTTACTTGTTACACTACTCTTTTTTTAATATATATATATTAAACGTCCTGTCTTGTTTATTGGCCTGGTATTTATTTGCATGACCAGGAGTATATATATTGAAAATTAGACACATATTGTCTTATGCTTCTTTTTTTCTCTTTTTTCTTTATTTTTTTCTTTTTCTTTTATTTTCTGTTTGTCTCTTTTTGTTTATTTTCATGAATGTTTAGAATATGCATATACCTATTATTTGCGCATGTTGTGATAATATATTGTTGCTAACCATGCTCAATTATACATTAATTATGTTCTATGTATGTAAAACTGTTCCTTACGTTGTATTGTAATATCTCCATGTATCGAGGACATAAAAGTATTGAATTGGGCTACTTGTTTATGAAATAGTTACCATTGTGTACATATATATGACATTCAAGACAAAGCTTTCAACCTATTGTGATATTTTATTCATAAATTACACAATTGTTTGTCTAATACAAGATCTCGTGATAATATCTGTGATTATTTGATAAACTGTGCTAATAAGATCTTGTGAATGCTTCAGAACAATTGTGACTGCTTTTGCGTGTGCCTGTAACTATCTGTGATTGATTTCAACTAACTATAAAACGCAGATCTTGTTATAATAATGTGATTTATTTAAAACAAATATGATAGAAAGATCTTGTGATTATATATATTCTATATGGGTGCATCATGATAGGCATCACCGTAGAAGGTTCATTTATCCAAAGAGCAAATTTCCACCTGATTTGTAATAATGTTACATATTTATGCATAATTGTGATTAATAACAATTGTGATAGATGTCATGACAATATCTGTGATAACCAGTATTTTAAAACTACTACTTATATAAGGTCTTGCAATAATTGTTTTTGACTACTAGTGTTATTGAAATAATAATTATTATAAACTATTAAAATATTAAATACAGTATTTTTCAAGTTAACTTAGTTTTAAATTTGCCTCTCTATGTCAGGCCACCACATAAAGGACACTCCAATACAAATAAGTGTTTACTCTTCTTTGTACTATCCTTGGTGTTGGATGTATGTCATGGCACTATATTTTAAAATATTGTAGCAATGTTAATGTTATTTTTGTGTCATATTGTATAGTCTTGTTATGCCATATATGCTTCAACAACCGAATTAAATATATTTTTCAGTATTGTTTCTGTTAGAAATGCACAAAATTATTGATTGAAAAAGAAATTAAATATTTAAATGAAAACAGCCCATAAGGCTGATGATGTATCAATGGTTGTAGCGTCATGTTCATATCTAGATATAAATAAAGTACCATAGTACAATGATTTGAAAGAAAAATACACGTTACAATGATGATAGGATTGAATGAACCATAGGTTACAATGCATATTGTCAGTTTGAGAACATAAAAATAAGACAATCTTTTAATCAGGATCTTCATTTGTTCTGAAATCACAGTGTTCATACAGTTATAACAATCAACACACCATACCTTCAAGGGTATTAGGAAAGTAGTTTTATTCAAGGTACGTTGGGAGGGCCTTGATTTCAACCACTGTCATGACGTATCGTAAGTCGTAAACACTGTTAGTGATATAGTGCCCTCTAGGACACGTTTAGCCGACACCATTAAGTGGTTGACTTGAAGGATAGTGATTAAAGCTGCTTGTTGGTGCGTAAGATATGTATTAGTGTTGCCATGTAATATCATACAGACATTTTGGTAGGGTAAACCGTGTTGTGTATCCATAGTCGATCTCCGAAAATAGCGTTCATTATCCTGTTCGAATTCAATACTTAGCAGAAATCTTATTGCCTCCTGAAAATAAATAACGGTATTGCCATTTACTTTATATGCATTTGATATCGACGTAATATCTGAAACCAGGTTAAAACAACTTAAAGTCAACCATATTTTAAAAGATATTTGAAATCTGTGAGAAACGCTGAAAACATTGCCATCATTCAAGATGTAATCTCAGAAACGCCACAAAGATCTGTTAGAAAGATTTTAGGAGATGTTACTAACACAATAAGTCGTTTGAGTGTTCACAGAGTACTACGTTATGATCTGAATCTAAAACCATATACACTGTCAATTATGCAGAAACTTAAAGAAAATGACATTGAAAATCGACTACACTTTGCACACTGGGTCAAGAGACATTGTTGATTTACTTAAGTTTAGTGATGAGTCTCACTTCTACCTGAATTCTGCCTTTAACAAAAAAACTGTCGCCATTGGGGATGTGAGAAACCAGAATATCACTTGGAAAAATCAATGCATAGCGAAACGGTCACAGTTTGGACAGCGTTAAGCAAAGACGGAATCACAGGGCCATTTTTCTTCGAGGACCAGGACGGGCATGCAGAAACAATAAACAGTGAGCGTTATGTTTGTGTCCTGAAAAAGAAATGTATTCCTGCATTATGTAGGAAGGGCTTTAATCTAGACCATATTTGGTTCCAACAGGATGGTGCAACACCGCATACCTCGGAAGCAGTACTCGACTGGCTTGATAGGACATTCGAAGACCAGGTGGTTTGCCTGAAAACACAGTACGCGTGGCCTCCGCACTCACCTGCTTTGAGTCCGTTAGACTTTTACTTGTGGGGTTTCTTAAAGAACCTCGTATACAAGCCGTCTCCCACAACTTTGAAAGAACTCAAAGCAAATATCAGAAGAGAAATCAGAGGCATTAACAATGAAACTTGCAAAACTGTGATTGATACTTTTAAAATACGTTGTGACGTCGTTATCGAACAAAAGGGACGTCACATAGAACACGTACTGTAAACACATACCTGTTTTTAGCATTATGTGCAAAGTTTTGTTGTTATATGTACACCAAATAAAACTTGAATATGTCACCTTTGTTTTATATACTTTCAATGTAAATAAGTAATTACCAAACATATGTAATATGAGTTTAAAATGGTAACAGATATTATGGGACACCCTGTACTTGATTTATTTCAACATTACCAATAGCAAAAATATGTTCTGCTGCTTTTTGGCTTCAAGAAAGAGGCCAGGCCCAGAAAAAAAGAAATCTACACATGGATACCTACTAAGAACAGAAACTTCAGTAATCGACAGACCCTCCAACAACATGGTTTGCTGCACCAGTTAATCACAAAAAGGTGCAAATATGTATATATGTATTGTAGTTATATATTTTAAGAAAGACATAATGGTAGTAGGTTAACTCAGCTGAGTTTTACTGTTTCTTTTTTATGTTTGATTTGCTACATTTATTTTATGCTCTTTATGCTACCCTTTAAATAATTAAATTATATTGAAATCAATTTTAAAAATTGTGTTAATTTGTTTCCTTGAGAAATACGCCACATACAGACATGTGAATTTCATTCATGGACAAAGTGTACAACTTGGTCAGACAAACGTAGATGTTTACAAAAAGTAAAATACACGTAAGTGTTTACTAACTACTTTTTCATTTTTTTTAAAAGTATAGAGTATAATCAGTTGGTTATATTTTTGTACACAAATAATAACAGGTAGGAACCTCAGATCATTATGAATACTACCATTTACATAACCCCACTATATAACTTTGTAAATGATATACTTAGTCTGAAAGTGGGGACACTAATATGATGGTACACAAAAGCATTGGTCTTCCTGCATCCGAGAGATGTCACATAATTCAGTTTTACGAAAGTTTATCTAATATTACAAATTAGAGATGGTAATGGTTAATCTTCATAAAATATGTATTGCTGTCTTTAAAAGCAAAAAAAAAGAAGAAGAAAAGTGATGTCTATACCTGAACCTACACAAAAATAGTTTCCCATGCTACTGTAGGAAAGAGCAAACACCCCAACAACAAGGTTTTCTTTGCCATTAAAACACAAAGGGTAAAAATCTGTATATTAATACCGATTTTGATAAAGGGTCAAGTTAGTAAAACTGACCTCCATTCATTATTATTGCTGCTGTATTTGTGTTTTAATAGTCAATATTGTGTTTTTTCTTTCAATCTCAATAATACAGAAGAGAATAGTATTGTGAGTGCTTGTGGTTTGTAAATAATAATAAGGAAGAGAAAAGATATCGCATGTTTAAGAATTCAAAAGGATATTTTTCTTTTGATAGATAATCGTTTTTCACAATTTTCCGCAAATTTATTTAATTGATAAGCGACATTCTACGTCGCATACTCTTCTGTAATACCTCATTATGCATTGTTTTTTGTTTCAGTACCAGATAATTAAACCCCCAACATCCCCTTTTGGTCCAAAACTTCACATATGTTCTGCTAACACCTAAACCAAATGGCACTACATGTGCAGATAGATCTATTTCTTTGTAATATCTATTTTTTATTATACTGCTTTGACCAGCCTGATACCAAGGGGTAGGATTGAAGACTTGTAACTCATATAAATCCTTAGCCTCTCACTGTGCGGGTGTGACCGTGTGATAGGGAGAGAGTGTGTAAGTGGTCGGATTGGCTCAGTTGGTACAGCATTCGCCCTTTTAGCAAAGGGCCCCGGGTTTGAGTCCCAGACCGACTACATATTTTCCTCCCTATGTTACAATGGCGCCCAACGTAAATGACCCACAATTGTTATGGTTCAGGTGCTTGAATTGTGGATGTGGGTTCCATGCAGAGCTAATGGTCTGGAAATCTGAGGACAAATTTCAAGTTACCCGTGTGATAGGGAGAGAATGTATGCGGTTAGCTCAGTCGGTAGAGCATTCGGTCTGTTAGCGAAGGGTCCCGCTTCGAGTCTTTGACTGGCTGCACATTTTTCTATCTATGTTACATGGGTATGATTTTTATTTGGGATAAAGGACTTAATGTAGAAGTCTTCCAGTTGACTGATGTGCCAGTGGTTCTACCTGGTCATTTGTCAATAATAGCTGGATGTTACTATAATGATAAATATAACTGAAAGTACAGCTAACATGTTCAACCTAACATTTATTTGGGGGTCTTCCTCCATAATTAATAGTTATATGTTGGATATTGGATCATTAAAGTGTCACTGCAATTTGTTAGTTTTCCAGTTAATGACAGAACAGTGTGTATATTCATTCCTTGCGTATGATCACAAGGAGAAAAAATAATACTTAACACGTTGATTATTTTTCCATTTGCTTTATCAGGGATTTTTATATTTCAAACTCCTTGCTCAAAAGCTGCCAACCAAAGGCCAACGTCTGATTATACGAGACCCCCAATTTATTAAGATTTTGTCAATCTGCACAGGAGAAGCCCCTTAGGTAGATGATCAACAATATATAAAGCCAAAAAGTGAAAGCTCCTACTTTAATAAAATGTATTCAGTCATGTAGGCAATGCTAAACATGTTTAATATCTACATCTCAGCATGCAATGGAAACTAGTTTAATTTCTTTTCGGACATGTAACAATCATTGCAGAACTTACCTTTATATGACATTTGTTTTGCTTGTTAAAATAAAAGTATTTCTTAAGAAATTATGTTGCTTTGTTCTTTGAAGTATTATGCACAAATATTGACCTGATCCTGGCCCTAAATTTACCATCAGCCATCAATCCATATAAAAATGAGATACATCTAAAAATGAGATACATTTTTTTCCTGTGACTATTTCCAAAAAGTAAGTCTTGTATCAATAAATAACAGTTCGTTTTTTTCTGTGTAAAGCTGCATGTTGGCGCATAATTTCACCTTAGTGTATTTTTTATTATTTGAAAAAGGTACACTTCTCATACAAACACAGTGCCCCTATAACTTTAAGCGTTAAAGGGGAATTTAAAAAATTGAAGTTGACATAGTTAAAAAACTTATTTAATTCCAAAATGCATTACATTATTTTCATACACGTGAAAAGTAAAAAGACAACAAACAAGCTACAAGCACGTTCGTAAAAAGTATAATAAAAATCAGTTGACTGCAGTATGACTAGTGTCATCTTTGTCCTTTTCAGCATCCTTTGTAAACAAATCCACACATTGAAGAAACCAGCTCTGTAATGATCCACTGAATGTCCTTAAAAAGAGGAGTCATTTAGCATAGAATTTAAGATGATTTTATGCTTAAACTACTAATGTGTTTATAATACACTGGAATGTTTAACTCATGCAATAAGCCAGCAGACCCCGGATCTGGTAGAGCAATCGGTAGTGCGTCGGCACCAGGTACGGCAGGCCCCAAGTTCAATCCCGGACCGCGATATACAAGTTGTTAAAATGGTAGTGGTGTAGCTCCCTTGCAAACGCTCAAGCAAATATAAGGGTAGTTCCACGACTGGTTGATCTGGTGTCAGGATAATGTGACTGGGTGTGGTATCATGCCAGGTGTTCATGGCATGCTATACAGTGAAGGTAGCACTATATCTCCTTCAAGAGAACACCGTCTCCGGATTACTAATAAACCCAATAAACATAAACCAGTAGAAAAAAGTAACTCTATTTAATAAACAAAGCAAAGGATCTGTTGTATAAACCATGTAAAATTAAATATACAAATGATTTATACAGTGTATTAAACAATCGTTTCAACTGTTGTTTTTTTTAAATAATTTCTGTTATGTAAAATCTATGCTTGCTTATATTATTTCTTTTTTTATCTATTACGCATTCCTCTGAAATGTTACACACAATTTGAATGTACATGTGTATATAAACAAACAAATAATTTAGATTAAGGAAGGTTAACAGCCCTTGTAAATGTGTTTGTTGGATTTATCTTCACTTCAACAGTGTATCATTTATTAAGAGACTGTGCCCACTTGATGCGCATATGGTGCTGCCTTCACCATGTTGTGAACACCTGGAATAATACAAAACCCGGTCACATTATTCTAACACCGGATCAACCAGTCGTGGAACTACTCTTTATATTTGCGTGAGTGTTAGCAAGAGAACTATACCACTACCATTTTAACCACTGTCTACGTCGAGGCCTGATATCGAACCCATGGCCACCAGTACCTGGAAAATGACTCTAACAACTCTTGCTTACTTGTAAGTAAACACAACCAACATTGATAGCCCGCCGTGCTACTTTATATATAACCAATTCCTAACGACTGCTATGAGAAGTGAACTTTTTAGCTCAATTGTTATATTTTGAACATACACCTTGTAGGCTCTGGTTTGCATCCAGCTTTAACTCAAAAAATGATTTAAAGTTGAAGCTGTACTACGTAAGACCATAACTTAAGTAATTTTTATCTGGAATAAAGTGCAATTTTAATTGGAAAGATAGTTGGTAAAAATGAACTTATTGGCATTTGACTGAAGTAAATTTCCTTGGACCAATGCCAGCTTCACCATAATGTCACATCAAGGGGTGAGTGGCTACATCATGGGGTCTACGGGTTTAATAAGTCATAAGGTGGCTAGTCAGCCGGGTCTAAAGCGAAATAAGACGATTTTGTTTTTCTGAAAAAAAAGTACAAGGCAGGAAAATATTTACAAGCATCTGTAAGTTCTTACCACATTTATTCACATACTAATGGTGAAGCTCTTAGTGTTTAACAGTATGTCGAATTAAAAAAACAACAACAACATTTAGAAAGGAATCTGTTAAGACTATTGAGTTCAATCCAGAACAGTGACCTTAAGTCACCATACAAAAAGCAAACTAGTGTGTAACGGATTATATCAAATTAAACATAATTAAGGCTAGTGTGAATAAGTCATACTAGTAATCTTTGATGACTGTTCCATCATTTTCTGTCACCACTGACCTACTAAAATGATCTGATTGCTGTGTCTTTCAGTTACATGTCGCTTTATAGTTGCAAAGAAATGCATACATTTTAGTCATTTTCAATGATAATAGTCGATTATGAATAAAATTTTCAACACCGACATTTTTTATTATTTGATAATTTTATAAAATATAATGTGCTGTATAACTTGATGCTGGCTTTTACTTTCTGCTGCGCAATCGATCGTAACATTATTCAGTGTTAGCGCACTGAACCCCGGGGAATTATTGCCAAATGGGTCGTAACAGGACTTTACCATTTGCTTCATAAGACGAATGACCAGGCTCCATATAAATAATTTGAATCCTATCAGATAAGACATTATAGGTATGTATGCAACAATTCACAGTTATGACGTTATTTTGTCAAAACACAGGCCATGCTTAATACACTGACCCCGAGAAAGACCTTAAAAATGAGAGGCCAAGTTGTATAGTTGTTCACTTTACTCTTGTTTTTTTATAATATTGGAGCATGGTATGCCCACAGCAACTACATCATTTTAAAACACCATTCCACTTATGTCAGAATGAAGTTTTGTAGTAGAGCCAGGACAATCTCAAGTCTAGCAACAATAACGCCACATTTTTGGACCAGAATTTCTTGTGGGTATTATTTTCTGAATTAATTTGCAAGGGGTTTATCCATCAATTTTTAATGAATCTTATATTCTGAGACAGATAAATAATCAGCCTTTGTATTGGCGCCAGAATAAAAATGTTTGATTCGAGATTAAAACTATGTCATGTTAAGTTTTAAAAACTTACTATTAAAAAGAAATCTTTCGCTTAGCACCCGAAAGTATAATATTGAATATAAGATCTTATTTTCATTGCAGTCATTTTGACGTTATTCTGAAGTAATTTTAGGTTTATGGCATTAGACGTAACATTGAGAAATCCACTATTAAAATGACGTCACTTTTGCCGAGTATTTTACTACGACCATGACAGCATGGCTTGCACTAGCGTATTTCATACTGAATGTAGTTGTCTTGTTAGAAGCGATAACAAACAAGAATTGAGGAGGAACTAGAGGTAAGATTTATTCCTAATATTGTGGTTACATAATCTTAATATTTTACGCATATGAGTAGAATCAGATTGAATACAAAGATCTAAACAAGTGTGAATCAAAACTAAACAATAAACAGTTTATACAGGTTTATGATGCTTTTTGTCATTTCTAAGTAATCATGTTACAAGTTTATGTGACAAATTATTTTTTGATATTGAGAATCTAGACTAGATTTTGATGTAACCGATGTTGTGGGTTACAGGTTTGTTCAATTTCTATAAATCGACGTGGATAGGTAAAAATATCGAAAACATGATTTGGTATCAACAGCGACTGACTTTTAATTCAGTTCACTTTAAATCAAATAGTTTTACTTATTAGCAAAAAAAAAATTTTTTTTTCAAAGCTTATATACGTTTTTGCATATAAAATCGAACAGTGTCACGTGAACGCAGGCTAAGTTATTGATTATTATAAAAGTATGCACTTAGCCCCCGTTTGATCAATATTCCCGGTCTTAAGACAAAAACTTAAGAGCACAGATATTTACGACCGAGTTTTAAATGCATTTTATCAATAAGCTTTATACCCGGGGTCTTACGATCCGGTCTTACGTCTTGAATTGTATGTCACAGTCTGTTTCCACAACATCTGGTTATGCATGTACGCGCAATTTAGCGAATTGCAACAATCGCAACTTTTCACCTGAATTCCCTTGTTGATGTAAACCGAGTAGTCCTAAGCTGTTTACATGAACTACAACGTGGCAGACGTACTGTCCAAATGGAAGGCGAATTTTTCACCAGCCGAGTTGGACTGCTTGGTAGAAGAATTTGTGGCCACCTTACATACGTTGTATGATCCGGAAACAAGTTCAGATCAATTCTGGTCCGAAATTATTCGAAAGTAAGAGCTAGTGACCTTTGACAGGTAATAACAGGTAATAAATAGTATTGTCTGCTACGCGTTGCGCATAACGGTTCGTTATCCAGTCTGATTTGTATGATACTTGAAACTCTTTCCTTGCCACACATTTTCTTTCTGCACGCCGCCTCTCAATATTAATTCCACCAACTGCTTAGCGTTGTTGGTTAGTTGGTAATGCAGAAATTAGTCGCCGTTTCATACAATTACAGTGCAGGGTTCTATTCCTATTTAGTGGAGGAACTAACCATACACATATCAAGCAATAGGTTTATAAAATATTTCAATGCCGTAAAATTGTTGATCTGATAACAAGTATATTTTACACAAAAACAACAAAAACAAAAGATAGAAATCGGAATACATGTAATTAATAATGAAACAATTGATTACCGTTTTAATAACTACGAGCAAATGTCTGAAACGATAACAAAATAATATGTTTGATTATACATGTAGTTACAATGCAACTCTGTAAACATGTGACGACTTAACTTTTGGTATATTGTATATTGTTGATACTTTTAGGACAAAACAAAAAACGATATTTACTTAGTATTTCTTATGGTGGACAATGACAGGAAAAAACAGCATGATCTAGTACCACATGCAAGTACCAGAACTTGTTTTAATTATTTCCTTTGGCTGATTTATTAATATGAGAGTCACTAACGACATTCCATTTAATGCATTTCCAAGCAAATAAGTAGCGCCCGTTGCCGAGCTCATAGTGTCAGAGACAGTTCAACCATTGAGTCCAAGTCCCGGTCAAAGCGAAAACATTCACTTGTTATCAGAAATGATAGAAGTATCATGTTTCATTAAAAACGAAAATTTTGACCATAAGCCCGGTTCTATCGCGTCGTGCGTCATGTCTATGTTTTAACTAAAATTAGAAGGTTGAATATTAGGCATAACTTTTGTAGAGTTGACTTATTTTCGCGTTGATGTCGTACGATCTAACAAATGGTTTATATAAATATACATTACATAAATAATTTAAAATTACATGGTGATGCTACCCGGAGCACATATTTTGACATTATTTTAGTGAATTTTAAAGCGTTCAACATTGATCAAGTGTATACATTACAAACAGATATTATTTTTAGCTTCAATTATTTTTTTTCAAAAAATCTTACTTCATATGCGAACAGGAAAACAAATTATAACAAAATTCATATTATTTATTATTATAACGCCTTTTTTAAAAAAAAAGCTTACACAGAACTAAAAAAGAAAAGCTGGAGAACTTTAAAAAAGCGTTACTATTCAATAAAAAATTTAACGAATTTTGGAGTCAAAATTACCAACTTTGTCATAGAGAAAAAAAAATGTTTATAAAAGCAATGCATTAACCAAATCATTTATGGCCATTTCATAAACACAGGCAAAATTTGATCGAACATGGCGTGAAATGACAAAAGCAAACAAAAGCATTAGCAAAATATAGAATCCTGATTATAACTGAAACTACTGATTTATAAATATACATTAACAACAACAACTCTAAACAACTTTACATTACATATGAAAATGTAAATGAATCAGAACAGTTCTTAACAAAAAAGCGTGCTTTATTATATAGTACTGCATTTTATATTGATACAATTTAAATGTGCATTCATTTATTAATTAACGCTCTTCTTGTTTTTCGTTTCAGCAAGTTTGAGCATCTCAGTGTAAGTGCATAAAATGTCATTTTTTAGTTTATTTTACTAATGAGCACTTCACTTTTAGTTCTTGCTTCTACAAGCTCTAAGCAAGTGAAAGCTGCAAACGCAAAATAACTATACTGATTCTTTTTAATTATATATATGTTTTTTTTTCTCCATCTTTTTTAACACACATGTGGGCGTGTTTTGTGAATGAGTATGCGTATGCGTGCGGATGCGCGCGCAAGTAGGCGCGTGTGTGTGACGCGCGTGTGCGTATCTGTTTGTATCTGTGTGTGTCTATGTGCGCATAGATGTTATGTATTGATTCTTTCCAGTGTACAAGTGTTATTCATTCTCTAGTTGTTGTTGTTTTTGTACGCCTATTTTTCATCTTAGATGCGACATGTTTCTGATTCTTAGTAGCTCATGTTGTAATTCTATTTGTATATGTTTATATATATTACGTATTATAATGTATAATGTAATCTTCTGTTAAAGGAGGAAATAATTAATTATATATATATATATATATATATATATATATATATATATATATATATATATATATATATATATATATATATATATATATATATATATATATATATATATATATATATATATATATTAACCAAATCATTTATTCAAAACAACAGGTAAAATTTGATCGAACATGGCGTGAAATGACAAAAGCAAACAAAAGCAAACAAAAGCATTAGCAAAATATAGAATCCTGATTATAACTGAAACTACTGATCTATAAATATACATTAACAACAACCACTCTAAACAACTTTACATTACATATGAAAATGTAAATGAGTCGGAACAGGTCTTTACAAAAAGCCATGCTTTATATAGGTACTGCATTTTATATTGATACAATTTAAATGTGCATGCATTTTGAGCAGCATTTTAGTCAAACTCTTTCAGTGTTCCGTAAATAGCAACTTGGAAATATATAACCTGATGTTATCAGTAGTTATAAAAATATATAAATGTGTTTAAGTTGATTCCAATCAAGACAATTTCTGATGAGATCTAAGGTTGATAGTTCTGGCAAGCAAAACCTGCTTGTACCCAAATTGTCTAGCCGAACTATTTCTGGTAAGATGACACCCGTAGCTGTCAAATTCTGACGCATTTTAGTGAGAACAATTAGCATATATAGAAAGTTACAGTATGTGAATTGTTTCTTTTAAATATTTTGTGTTGCATGCTAAAGATGTTACAAATTAATATATTGGGGAATTGAAAGAAAAGCTTTTCAGTAAAATAGTTGTTAAATAATTCGTTTTTTTCTGGTTGGTTATCGTAAATATGGCGTAAGTTCTCTGTGACCTAATAAGACTATTTTTAAAAAGCGTCTGCTCTTACAGCAGCAAAACATGTTTAAGAAACAAACATATTGTCTTAACGCGAATGGTATTTAAACGCATCTAACCAAATGTACATGTTTACACATTTTTTTAAGTATGCGTGTTGCATTTACCTACGTTCTCTAAATAAACAGACATGTAAATGGAATTTGGTATAGAAACAGAAAACAATGCGCTTTTGTAATGATCTTTGAAAATCATTGTTTTGCACGTAAATTAATTAAATAGTATCTTTCTGTCTGCAGAACATGTTTTCTTCCTTGAAATACATTACTAACAGAAACACAATTATGGTTGTGACTCATTTTGGTCATTGTTGTATCCAACAGTGCACCACAGGTCAGCTAGAAGCCTTTCCGGCACATAGTCCTTTGGCCGACAGTGAACACGGTGAGAGGCGAGTAGTCAGAAGAATTCAAAATCGGCAACAACCCCAAGACACCCATAGAATGTTGTCACTGTCAACTGTATTGCGACAATTGCATGCAACTAAGTCAATATTGCCGGAAAATATTTAACTTATAATACAACTTGGAAATTCACACTAGCTGAAAAAAAGTGTGTTTGCTTGTTTTTGCTATACTAAAATAATGGTCATATTTGCGATATCCAGCTCATTTGCGAAGGAGAAAGACATCAGAAAAATTACTGGTTCCCCTGCCGCCCCATAGAGTATTGTAAAATAAAAAGTCATGAATACGTCTAGGGTGGCCGAATTTTTGTGTGAACTAAAACAAAGCATTTTTACACACTAATGGACGATTTAAAAGGCTTTTGTATTAGGATTTTATCTCAAAACAGCTTATGAGGTGCTCAGAAGAAACGAGTTGCAATATTAGGATAATCATGTTTCGTAAGTGATCGTCCGGACTTTTATTCATTGTTCTGCTTTTATGAAAGTGTCAGATATGTATATTAATTGCAAATACACTTTTAAACAGAAGTATGTGTTTTTTCTAGATTAAGCCATTGCGCCATTTGAAATGTTACAGTTTGATAAAATATTTGTTTAAGGTTAGCACATGTTAAACTGTACATTGTATTTCTGTTGTGTATGTTATTTCATTAGGCATATATTACAAAATAAATACGTTAGTTCTAATACATTTTCTGAAGACCTTTTTACTCTAATATGGTCTTCGGACTGCGTCCTTGTTTCGTATCACTTACACAGGTCAAAAACTTACTATTCACACCAACACAAGTATTCTTGTATAATACGTGTTCAGACTAAGAGGATTGAGCCTTGGTGGCAGATTGTGTAGAAAAACACTATAAACACTATAACAACCATTTTAAGTCCTAAAGAATTTTGAATAAATAAGCACACTGACAAAAGTTAAAAATATTTTTTGTAATAGTGGATTATAGGGCCGACAACGTGTGTTTAAAGTTTTAATCTTATAGTTTAGAAAGGCCCTGGATAGGACAACCCAATATGTTTAAATGTTTTGAGTTAATTACTGAACTGTTGTCTAAATGGACTTATCATAAACACACTTAAAAACTACTCGGACAAAATGAGTAAAAATGCGTTGCAACGTTTACATTTGGACGTCTTTTGTTGCATAAGTTTACATGTAAAATATTCAGCCGACTGTTTGGACTTTCAGATCCAGTCACTCAAAATGTAATTATTCAAGCATAAAGGGCGCCTGGGTTTAAATCATAGTTCGAATTATCACCTTGCTTGCATGTAGCTTAAGATTATATTTTTCTATTAGAAAAGTAAATCTACAGGAACAACTTCATGAACAAAGTTTATATCATACAATACATTATTGTGTTTTTGGATATAGTTAAATATATCAGTTATGGTGCAGATGTGATTTAAAGGTTAACATTTATCACTCCGAAAACTGTTTTATTTGTGCCATTATCAATGTCATAAACACGGCATTAAATGACTTTATTTGATTTGAAAAAATACATGTTTTTAACAACGAGTAGACATTTCTTGTTATTTACCGGGAAACATATCGTAGATAACAGATGGTAAATACAATGTTCTCAAATGAACTGAGCTAAAAAGCTAAATATTGACCATTTCAAAACTAATGTATAATGTGTCCTTCTGACTTAGGAAAAAATCGGCCATGATACCAATCGTCCTCTATTCTGATACAATGGATAACTGATTAAGAACTTAAAACATGTTTAGAATAATTGGGCAAATTAACCTATTATTAACATTTTACTAAATAGCAAAAAAAGAAGTAAAATAAAACAGAAAGTCTTACATTGAAATAATGTCTATGGAAAAGCCGTGATACATTATTGCTTTTGTCAGTGCGAAATGCATCTTACAGTGATGGTATTAGAATTGCTTACAATACATTTCGTCTGATTTCACATTAAAAGTTTGTTACAAAAACAATTTCTAATTTCTGTCTATTCCAATAGCAATCTTGTTGTTTCTCCTGTAACTGTCTTTAGCAAATGTTTACTTGAATTTCAGTTGTTATTGCTGATAATCGTCCTTTTCGTATGTCGGAGAGTGGAAAATAAGGTTGACATCACGTGACAGTGAAAGCGCGGTTGACGGGCGGTTGAAGTCGGTTGATTTAAACTGAGGCTTGCTAGGGATAATGGTGTGCGATTTCAGGTTTACTTCAGATGAGACTCTTTTATTCTGTCTACTGAAAGGAAAATAAAAAAGACACTATTGAGAAGTTATAAATGACAAAAATTATCATCCAGGCTTATGTAGGAAATACATTAGATTTGCATGGTCCGCGTTTAATTTATCAAAGCTTCGAGTTCTTTTGCTAGTAACTGTGTCATTAATCTATTTTCAATTTTCTAACGAACATGTTAAAGTGGAAACAGATCTTAAGCATGCGTGTTTTTTTCGGCGAATATGTCAAGGAGGAGCCCTTATATCTTGCGCAAAACCCTCGTTTGCTCGGATGTATTTATAATAAGTAAAACAAAAGCCACCCAGAGCGACACCAAAAAGTGGTCACGTTCTCACAAACAGACAGCAAACAAGTTTCTTATTTTGTCTTAAATAGAAAAAAGCTATGACATAAAACTGTCTGTGTGGCCTTTGATAAAACGTGCTATAAATAATCTGGCTATCTTCACAAGATTCATCCTACCCTCGTTTTTTCAGGTAGATAATGAGTCCAACTGCAGCAAATAACAAAACCAGGGCTGCACTTGATATACCGATGGCAATCGCAGTAACGTCTTTTTCTGGGGATATAATAAATATTTATTTACATTTAATACATGTATTATTTTTTCTTAAAAATATCACATAAACACAACCGCCTCAAAAGGTAGGCTACTTTGTCAAAGAAGACGACTGGGTTTCATTCAGCGTCCCAGAAGTCAGGAATTTAAATAATCGAATAATATTATCATTTTGGTGACAACTGCAGAGATGCTTGTAAAATTTGTTTTCCGTCCATAAAGACCGCTATTCGATGGCTTTTCAAGTCCTATCTTCCATGGCTCTTCAGCAAATGGATTCCTTAACTGCTGCTCAATTGTTATGGCATTTTATAAAATAATCTTGAATGTATCGCTTGCGGCGATTTCAAGTACCAGATCCTCTGCTACGACCAGACAACAACAATACTCGTGACCCAACCAACCAGGGATGCAATAGCACATTACTATATGTTTATAGTTGACAGCTCTGGCCAACATTGCAAAATATAGCATTTGCGTAGTTATAAGCCTTTCCTAAAATAGAATATAATCCAATGGTTATTATCATTCAAATGAACTGACTTTATTCTGATCAAATCAAATTATTTTAAATATTAAATATTTTTTAATTGAAACATTTAGTTAATAATTAACACGATTCTCCTAAACATAGCTAATATTTTAATCTAATTTGCCACAATAATCTTGATACTCAAGACTGTGAGCCTGTTGCAGAAGTACATGTGAGAAGTACATGTGAGAATAGAGAGTCATTAACTCCGGAGGTGGCGGACTAAGCAGTCAGCGACTCTGAACGTGATGGGAGGAGGAAGACAGCTAATTTAGCTTACACATATATGTATGTATAAGGCCATTTACCTGATTTGGGGGCTGTCTCTGGAGTGGCCGAAAAGCCATCTTGTACTACAAAAAAAGTTTCACATAAGCAAAAGTCATTATAACAAAATATATTTTTTTTATTAATTGTAATTGTTAAATAACATTTATATCTAGCAACATGTTAACGACGTAGGCTGATATTTATGCAAACACATAACAAACACTTTTAGATTCTTTGGGGTATTTTTGAGGATAGTGAGTTTGGTTTTGCGCGGTATATATCGCATTATAATGCACGTCCTTTTGTTCAGATGCTTTGTAATTAATCACATACACATATAGTTATATGACCTCCGTTAGTAGGTTACTAAGCACAATAACACCAGGCCGTACGATATTTTTCGATTTAAATCCTAAAATAAGACTCTATTTTCATTTGAACATGTTGACTTGACTAGACATCTGTGAAGTGATATATGTATGCCATTTTATCATTTCTTAACTCCCCTTCTTTTGATGCGGTCAAACAAAAGATAGGGAAATGGTTTAAAATCGAAAGTGTTTTAAACAGCGGACTTTTGTGAAGTTAATTATTGGTGGATGAAGACCCCAGACATAATTTTGGGTAGAACCACTGGCACACTGCAGGTAAACGAGGAAACTTATCCCGATTAAAGGGAGGTTTCATGTATACACTTATTTATTTTTGATATTACTATAAATTTGTAAATACTTTCATATTTCAACAACGCTTTCGACAGGAATCCGCTCCTTAGAAATATTAAAGAACAACGTTGTCATTGACATATGCAATAGCCTTCTCTCCGCTAATTCTAAGACCCCGTGACATTGGACAAGACGATAAGTCAGTGGTGGATATAACAATACCTGAGCATTGTGTGGAGAAGGCAGACCCGATACTGGAGGTAGTGTAACCAAAAGGACACTTGATACAGTTCGTTTGCCCTGGAGAAGTCTGATAAGTGCCCTTTTCACACAGCTCGCATACGCTTCCATTAAGATATGTTCCTTCGGGACAGGCAACTGTAGATATGATGGATAGAGAAGCATAATCAAACGACGTGGCTCACTTTTATTATTCTTTGGTTCTTGAAAGATGCATGAATGAAATACCCGTAAGGCCATTAGGATATATCACTTCGGATACTAAGAGAAATGTTTGCTTTTTGAAGGGTTGCGATTAGCAATTAAAAAGCTCTGTTCCGAAATGACCCGACTCCCAGACCCACATTTATACTTACTTTAACATACAAACATGTAGTCAGAAATCAATGTTACGCAAAGTAATGATGAACACAATTTTGCCGGTGACGGTTGCCTGAGGTTTAACGATCGACATAAAAATTATTTTAATTGCCTTTTACTGCTAATGCTACATGTCGTCATAATTATGTCTTCTGCTGGTTAACCTTATACTGATTTATTTATTGTTTTATATTAACAAATATGAATTGGTGGGTTTTCTGCGTTCAAGCATTTGAAATGTGTATCGATGCAAGATATGAGATAAAATTATTACCTTTTGAATTTGCTATATTGTATGTGGCACCTGGAAATAAGCTGTCTATTCTACCTACCACAAATGCCACTGCTGGCTGTCTGGCCGTTTGTACAATCGATAATGGCTTGCACCTGCAGTGACGTCGAGTCAACCGTGTATGAAACACCGGACACCGTAACGTCAAAAAGCGTGTTAATGTTAGTTTCGACGTATGTTGCCGTATTCTCTAAGTTGTTTATGGCGTCTATGACTTCTTGAAGGCTTGTGGACACTGTACGGAAAATAAGAACGAGTTCTATGGTTTATATAAAGAACATATAGTGATTCACTTCTCCAGTTTCTAAAGGATCCCAGCTAAATGTATGCCTTTTGGTATTAGTAACTAACTTTTATTTCCACACAACTCATTTATTCACCTTAACTTCATTTTAAATCATTACCATGAAAAGAAAATCCATATATTAATTGATAGAAGAGAGCTTTTCACTATGTTTCATGTTACCAGTTACTCCTGATTACCTGTTCCGTTTTGCGAAAAACTGGAAAGGTCTAAATCGCCAGAATCTGTTAAGGAGATTGTGAAGTTGATGGTAAGGGTTGAACCAGTACTGCGTTTTCTAGAACTTGCCACATCAACGGCTGCTGAGCAAGCTAACATGTTGAAGCATGGTGTGCCAGCAAGTCTGGATTCGACGACGTCTGATATCTCTGTGCTGTCCGATGATGGTATTTCTTGCTCGTACCGTATCGCAGTCGACAGAGAATATTGTCTGGGTGGATAACCAGCTGAAATGAAAAATGATGAATCCCAAAATGATACGCCACCGTACACGAAAAAATAAGTGTGTAAAAGGTTACATGGGAACGAGATAGAAAATTATAAATGTTTACACTACACTAAATACAAAATAGTGGTTAGCACAATGCTACTTATATTGTGGTAAAACATTGATACACTACACTAAACATAAAATAGTGGTTAGCACAATGCTACTTATATTGTGATAAAACATTGAAGAACAAGACACTAATTAAAAATGCTAGATCGCAAAATGTAATATTAAACTTAATATTAAATGGTAATTTGGAATTTAAAACGGTAAGACACTATTGTTTAATTATAAATTTCAATGCATTTTTAAATTTAGCTAGTTTTAACAATAACCGAATGTGAAAGAACCTTAAAATAAAATTCATATTTATAATACCTAATTTGTAAATGAGAAATGAACATAGTATAACTATTGTTTGAAAACATACAACATAGTCTCGCAATGCGCAAATGAGTTTTTAAGTAAAATACCCAACCCCGGTACCCTTCTCGTTATCAATTTTTGTGCACTTAATCTGCTTAAAAATAACAGTCTCCATTAAATCAATCATTTTTGCATTGTTAACAAAATAAAAAAATAAAACCATAAACATGATGTTAACATTTTTAAATACAAAAGAAGCTTATATTTGTAAAGGGAGCAGATATAAAATTATGACTCGGTTTTAACATTCCACAATAAATAAGTGCACACTTCTACATGTGTGTATGTACATACTCTCTATTAAAAATCAGCCATTGTGAAACCTTTTGCGACACTTAATGTACACCATTTCATTAAAAATTAAAGAACATTATCCTTCAAATTTGCACTTACTAACGCATGCCAGCGTGGTTTGTTTTGGCGTCCATTCATAGCCTGTACCACGTCCGCATTTATATATTTCCTGAGAACCGTTTAGCCCGGGCGGAAACTGGTACCCATCTAAACAGGACACCGTACACACCTGGTTCCCTGTTTCAGTGTCAGTGCTACACTGCTTCCTTGTGCCAGATAGACGATTTAACGAGGGACATGCTTAAATATGGTAAAAAATTAACTTCAATAACGTAATACACACCACTTGAAATCACCAGCACAAAAACCGTCATAATTTTCGTCATCATCATCATCATCATCATCATCATAATAATCATTATCGTCATCATCATAATTCATCATCATCATCATCATCATCATCATCATCACTATCATCCCCATCCTCATTCTCATCATCATTGTCATCATCAACATCAATAACAACAACAACAACAATCTTATTATCATTTTTCTCGTAAACGAAAGTATCTGTTGCCTTCGTTGAACTTTTATCATTTCAAAATTAAGCTTCATCGTTCACTCACTAGGACAAGCCACGTTGCATGGCTCGCTCTCAATCTGTTCCCCTGTACATTCTGTTCCTCCAGGTCCTGGCGCTGGGTTGTCGCATGACCTTGACCTGGTCAACTTGCCGTCACACGTCTGATTGCAGACTGTCCAAGATGACCATTCCGACCATTCTCCATCAACTAAGAACAGTAATGATTGTTGGACATACCTTGAATACGCTTGCTTTGCATCATGTCACTATTCCAAACAGCTTACCCATCAAAACAGACATGACAATAGAAGTGCTGCAGATAATTACCACAATACTTTGGTTTGTAATGCAAAGGCAAAATTTAGCACAAATATTCTTTGCGGCAATTTCAAAAAAAATAATCAACAACAGCGATTACTACTCATAATTACAACACTGCGGCCATTTTTACAATGACCGCCTGACAATGTTTCAGAAAATATTTTTAGAAATTGATTATTTAATGAACTAACTTATTTGTGTGACATATGCCAATATGTGGAACATAAAATATAACCTAGTACTTGTGGAAGGGATTCTCACTTCTAAGCAGTGAAAAGAAAATATATCTATTTGAAACAAAAGAGCCTAACTGATGACGTATACTCAGATCTATGAAACGACGTCATAAAAAACGGAAGTGACGTAAAACATTAATGTCCGCGTTGTATTTAGGTAAGAAAAGTATCATATTGATCAGAACAGCTACGCAGAATATTATAGCGTAAAAATAACATATCTGAACAACAGACAGAAATCAAATGATGAGAAGGGTACATTAAAAAGATAGAAAACTGAAGATGGAAGTAAAGTACCAAAGTCCAATGTCCGTAAATTGCAAGTACACGTAACAATCATTACAGGATGAAGTAAATGACATAATAGACTGCAAAGGTTATTTTTCTAAACTTCTCTCGCCGGTTTCGAGAGGTAACAATCGAACAACGCCGTAGTCATATAAGCCCATTTCACAAACGAGTGTTTGTATCAACTTATGGTTTACAAAATGAAAGAATGATATTAATTCTAATTATGGAAGATATTTCTACCCTGAAAAATGAAGAATTGTTTTGAGATCAGCTGGCAACCTTCTATAGGTCTACTTTTGCTAATATAAACAGATTCTTATTCTTAGATCTGGTTTTCATGGTCGGTTTACAAAAATAGGTAATGATCTTCTAAAATCCTGGACTTATGTCTTTTATCATTTCAAATGTAATTGCGAAAGTTATGATTCGCTAGTGTGAGAATGTCTTGCATATCTTGCATGCGAATGTGAGAACACGTATAAACTAAATCTTGCAATATATACGCAGTTTATATCTTCTTACTTGCTTAATTTGTCTGTGGTTGTTCTTACACGGATAAAATGACCACCATCTTGAATCATTTTCTTCAACGAAAGAACAAGTTTCTTGCTTGCATAAAAGTATTCTGGTTGTATTATGAACTTTTCTTTTGCTGATCTAATGATGATATATGCCATTTGATCTTGGTGCCAATCAATGCTTAACATTTATTACAAATATACTGGATATACGCATAATTAGGAGATACTGGCAATTCACGATGGCCGAATAGTAGATTTTATGTTTTTTTTTCCTATTAAATGCAAGTTCTACTACGTCAGGTACCACATATATTTACATGCAGGTATTTTATTTGATTGTTTAATTATAAATGCCCTTATCTTTATATTGCATATTTAAACTGAAAAAGAACAAACGCATAACAGAAATGTATATTCATGCTTATAGTCTTACTAGGCTTAAATTCGCAGAACTCTCCGGTATACCCCAGCACGCAGGAACAGTTATATCCGTCATCTTCGGGCACGCACGTGGATCCATTCTGACACTCATTTCCAAGACAATAGTCTGGCCGAGTCTCACAATTAGTTCCCGTGAAGCCACGAAAGCACAAACAGCTGTAGCCTCCGATCTCATTGATACAGATGTGAGAACCGCATGGCATAGAGGCACATTCGTTCTTGGCTAGAAATACATATCGATGTGCATAAAGACAAAAAGCTGTCACAGGTCAGACATACGCTCATTATTCCAAGTGACTAAAAGAAGAATTTAAGCTTTAGAGAACTTCCATGAAAACCTTAACCTATGTGTATATGCACCAACTTCTTTTCAGTCCATCAGGCAAAATACATATTCCAACAAGTAGCCTGCAACTATTAAACTTGGTTATATTAGTACGTTTAAGTATGGTGAATATGAAAACATGTATGACGTTTCATTCCAATCAATGCAATGGTCATTTTGATATATTCTTGTACGTACACGCAAAAAACAACAACATGAGCATACATAAACATGACGGCCCCGAGAGAAACCGACGCCGAAGCTCGAATCGAGAAATATTCTTCTAAGTCATAGATTAGTGGAGTTAATATGAAATTAAAATAAAACCATTTTAATATACAACAAACTGATTGGCTAGTACATTAATATAATTATCATCCAGATAATTCTGTAATATACGTCAATGTAAAAGTTGGACATTGCCTGTATTTAACAAAAGACAATGTACGCCGTTGAACACTTGATCGTGACGACTTAATGCATTTGGTTAAATCGGGACACAAGACAGGCATAACATGTAATTATGTTTAACATAGTACTCGAAACATCGAAAAAGATGGCTGATAGGTACTGTTCATATACAGAAGATGAGTACATGTTTCTATTTGTACGTAATGTGCACACCCGTAAGACATGCCATTTGCCATTTTATCTAGACGTATTTTTTCAAGTAAATACATTTAATTCTTTCCATTTGTATAAATACTACACTGAGAAACCATATACTAACCGTCACATGCTGAGGGGGCAATTATCGTCACACCTGGCAAAGACTGGCTCTTGAAAACATCCATTCCTACTACGCCATTTTCGGTGGTCACGTGACAGGAATTCGTCTGCGACTGAAATCCATCTAGATTCAAAATGTTGGATTGGATGCGAAGACCGGATACAAAGATTCCGGAAAATCCCGTGTTGGACAGAGTTAACCTTCCTTGTTCACCTGAGAGTGACGACAGGGCGTCTGTTGAAAAGGCGGCTGATTGTACAATAACTCGATTGCCATTGATAAAAGCTGAAGCCGTGTTATTCGTGAAGTCAAGTAAAAGAGCCAAGTGGTTCCAAATGTTTGTGTCAAAGGTAGAGTTGGCCAAGGCCGCATTTCCTCTGAAAAAAAAAATGTTTCGAAAATCGTGACGAACTATTAGAGAATAAAAATCAGGACAATGCCTTATTCAGAAAATATGACGAAAAATAAAATGAATTATATCGTATTGATAGTTTTATTGTAAAAATAATACAATATTTTCTAGATATTAAAATATGCAAAAATCGTTAAAAAACTGGCAAAATAGTGTTGCGTTGCTAAGTTGATATTAAGATAAGACATCATGAATAGAATATTGAAACAAAAGGGCCATGTTGACAGACATTGGAACGCTCTCCTGAAGACCATGTCCTTCATTATGCATTTTATTTAATAACAAGACTTAATGGCCTAGGGCCTAGGCCTAGGGCCTAGGGCCATTGTTTTAAACCGTGTGACCCTGTTACGAACTATTTCACGAGTTCGTGCGGGCAGGCATTTAGGCTAAGTCTGGTCATGAATGGGAAATAAATGTGGTTTCTGTGTGTTCACGGGGATTTTCTAGGATTCAACTCAGTGACCTACAATTTGACCCCAAATGACCCGGTTATGAACTCAACCAAGATGGTTTGCAGACCATTCTGGCTAAGTGGCAATAATGGGTAATAAATGTGGCCTCTAGTAAGTTCGCAGTTTTTTTTCTAGGATTTGACCTAGTTACCTACTTTTTGACCCTATGTGATCCAGTAACAAACACTTTTAAGATTTCATGCGGAACAATATTCTGACTTATTTTGGTAAATATTGGCCATAAATGTGGCTTCTAGTATGTTAACAAGGTGCTTTTTTAATTTGACCTAAATTTTGACCACACTGTACACAGTTACGTTAGATATTCCAAGTCCATAGATAAATGTCCGTGTTAATTTAGTGCCTTAGACCCCCTTTATTCATACACATATACTTGTAAGAGTTCATCAAGCATGCTAATGCAAGGCACCAATAGGCTCCAACCAAGCGTCCAGACGATGTCGGTGCTGCCTAACGGAATAACTTAAATACCAACACGCTCACACTGTGCCACAACTAAGAATATGGTAAGTACTTTGTGAACATATATTAATGATGTATAATCATTTATTGGCACTCAAAGTTCAAAAAAAAGTATAGGTATGAATGTATAGCGTTTATTTAATCATAACGAAACTGAAGCTTAATTTTTTCTCTTGCTATTCATTTTACTTAACATTACCTGTCTACTTTTTCTCTAATCCCACTCTTTCAAACTCACACATACGTGCATGCCAAACTACAAGTTAGTTCGATCAATGAACCAGAATGCTTGTTATTGATTGTAATAGTTAGCTGTTTCAAAATAATGTTTGTAAAAGAGTAAAATGATTTTTCTTTTTAAGATTTATAGATTAAAGACATAGAAAATGTAACTTGGATTAGTCATTGTTTGTAACTAGGGTTTAAACAGAAACAAATCTGATTCAGAATACGGCTCTAAGGTCACACATATACAGAGACTTAAATATCTTTATAAGTTATCGTTATTGTGGGCTGAACCAATCCTGCACTACCGGTACCCAGAAGTTCTCCAGAAATATGAGAACCACCCAAGTCAAGGTCTGTAGGATGCTTGGTTAGTGTTTCTTTCCTACTGATGATTGGTCATACTTTGATCGAGGCCTAAACATCATTCAAATTGTTTACTGCAAACTCTCCTGTATTTACTTACTTATTAACCAACATATCTCTTACGACAAAAAATTGTAGTAGAAAACCGAATTGTATTAAGATGTTCTTTGTGATTTGTAAACATTTTTTCCCAAATGTTCACGGTTATTTTGCTTCATTTTTCTGTTGCAATGATTTGCGTGCTTTGGGCTATTAACTTCCAGTGGATTTATTACACGTGAAATTTCCATTATACTTTTTTAAATTTTTATGCTTTTAAAGTCTACTCTTTGAAATATGTTCATGTATTTTATGTGTGTTTTTGTTTGTTACATCGCACTGACACACTGGTGGTCATATTGGCGACGTCCAGCTAATTATTGGTGGAGGAAGACCACAGACTTATGCCTAGTTAGAATCACCGGCGCTCCGCAGGTTAGCTGGAAAACCTCCCTCCCCCAGGAAAGTTCTCGCCCCGAACCCACGCAATGAGGACTGAGGAGTAACAGCAACTTTAACTGCTTAGCCATCTAGCATTTTATCGTTGTTGTTTTGTTTGTTTGTTTCATTTTACAAGACTTTTAAAAGTATAGCCTAGAATTTAACATTCTTTCACTTATAATCTGTTAATTTTTCGTACAACTTTAATTGACAATTTATATAGACAGCTTTTCAGTTATCCTGTATAGCCATATATGAAAAGTTGACACGATGCTAGTGATCATGTTTTTGACGGATCTTTAACGACTTTCGCTCCTTTTTTCCTGCTGAAGATTTCTAGTTAGTTCGGTTGAATTTGAACCAGCGATATCAGAGGAGATGTCGTTTAAAGAATGTTGATGTACTCATCAATCACGCGTGATGCCAGGGGCCGGACTCCTGACATCCAAAGGTGGGCGATCACATTAGTTTACCCTGAGTATATGCTCAGGTGAGGTAAAATACTAAGCAAAAATGTACATAATTTTAAACTGGTAAGTGTTTAAAGTTGATAAATGCATGGGTTTACAATTTAAATAGTATATATTGATAGTTTATAGCATATGGACAATTTTGTATATGTTGTGTTGGATAATTGATACAACTTTAATTAAAAGCGCCAAAAAAGATATCAGTATGTGCATTTTAACTGTGTCAATTCAAATAAAATGGGTGTTGTGTAAAATATGCACAACGGTCAAAATATAAGGTCATTTCAAAACAGTCACAGATAAGCGACTGGAAAATTAAATTCAACTGGAATATTATTTTGACCTTAATCGCTTAAAGCAGCGCTTACGTTTAAGCATAAGAAACAGTTATCCATGTAAATATTTACATAAAAAGATGGAAAAGTCAAAAACCATATCAAAAACCACCTACCTTATGTTTAGTACAATGTCGTCAGAAATAGTCATTGAAAGCACAGTGGTGTTATTGGATGACAACTGGATGGTGACCATAGGCAAGGATGTCAAAGATTTTATCCACAATACTAGTGAAAAGTCGGACGTGACGTCGACAAGTTCATACAGTGTTAACGTTCCTTGTGAGCTTTCGATGTAGACGTCGTAATCTACAGATATGAACGGAGTTCTTTAACGTCGAATGCACACTGGACAATAACATGGCTTGCGTGGAAAAAAATCACGTTAAAAACGTTTGAAGACAACATGAGATACATGGAAAGATAGATAAAATTATATCGAGTCCGTCATCTTTCGAAAAGTTAATGATAAATCTAAATCATGTTTATGAACTGACCTCATAACATAAATGAAAGTAACATCGATGCTTCCCAGCTCATGTAAACTTTATTTTAATATGTAATTAAGTACTCTAGTTCAAGTTTATGCTCAAAATCACAAAATCTCATTTTGTAATAATTTAGTAATAACAAAGTTTCGGTCCCAAAATGATAATGAATAGAAGTATCAAAATTCATGTCCGTTGGTTATTTAAAATATTTAGATATTTTAAATATCACATGAAGGGTTATTGTAAGGATATCGTAAACCGGAGAAATATCGACGGAGGCGAAACCGAGGGTTTCAAATTATTTTAAGCAAGTAATTTGTCTAATGTCGTCTGATTCAATGGATGCTTGTAGCACTTAACATTTTATAAGAGCTTATTGACATAGAATTTAAGTGTAACACTCCACATATGTAAAAAGAAACGGTTAATAGATTACGTCTTGTGGCAAATTATGTGAAAGAGCTATATTTAAAATTACAGCACTTAGCATCTATATCAATATAACATTGGAACGCCACCTGGGGTTTAAAAAATAGAGGATCTGGTGTTCATTAGATACTTAAAATATTAGCATGGACCACTGTATTATCGTCGTACTTGTTTGACTTATCTATGATGTGTATGCATTACAATATCAACTTATAAACTTTGAATTTGTAAAGGACAACTAACCTCTAAACCAAAATTTTACCATAAAATCAACTAATTTTTGGAAATCTAGGTCAAAGCCATTCTGTGATGATTTGCATGTTAAACTATTCGGAATACGTCGGTAATAGAGATGCGTCGATAATACAGAGTTCGAGTATAAATGAGTGGGATGAAATAATACGAAACGAGGCTCTGTCTGTATCATTTTATACAACGAGTTTAATATTTTCAGTATCTAATGGACAAGAATATTAAATTCTATTTATCACATAACCAAAACTCAGCTGTTTATTTATTAATCGTGATTAGTATGGTTGACAGCAATAAGTGTGTGTGTTTTCTTCTCGATTATTTATTATCTTGAAACTAGGAATTTTTCAATGCTTTGAGTGATAATCTTCTGTATCCATATATGATTTTTGTTGTTGTTTCTTTTCACACAAAAAAGTTCAGAAAGCTTATTAACTGCGTGTGCTACTTTTTTAACAACAAAGGTCAAACTCAAATTTATCTGGCGGGCGATATTTCGGCCCACTTATGAGTAAATTCCGTAACTAATTGTTATCATTTTTTGTTAATCAGTAGAATCAGATCAGACGGCAAAGTTAATGGCAAAGGTAAACTGTTTTAAAATCTTGAGAGCAATAAAAAAGCTTAAGGTCTGCTACAATGTGGTTGTAGCTGAAATATGACATCTGATATTTTGTACTGACAAATGGCGCCAATGCCTTTCAGCAGGTGACAATATGCTTATGTACTGTTCAAAGAGTGCGAATTAAAACATTAGACTCACCTAAACATTGGTCAGCGGACGTACTACCGTCAGTTTTGGTGTATGTGTTTGCTGGACACTGGGTGCAGAAAGTTTGGCCTGAACCTGTCTGGTATGTGGACAGTCGACAGGCGCTGCAAACCTCTAGACCGTCGGGGGAGAACGTCCCAGGAAGACACAGCGCTGCCATGATAAGGACGGCAATACTGGGCATGAGATTTTCCGAGGCAATAGCAGTGGAAATAGTAATGTTATGTGAAAACTTCTAGTTAAACTTGGAGAATCATGATGGACAGTTAATTTGTGCTTGTTTGTCTTATAAATGATAAAACAAGGCTGATATATGGGTACACAATGGTATTTCATCGCTAATCGCAAAGGATATCTCCAAAGTGTTGCTTCTTGTAGGCAACAAAAAGCAAATGTTTTGACTATAACCACACAATTGAGGCATGGTACGTAGCTCAATTTGCTTTTCATGTGGACTTCAAAATCACAGCACGAATGTCAAGACACCTTTAGAGTCAAAGTTTATAAGAAATTTAACAACGTGTCTGTGCTGATAATATTACTGCTGCTGTCGTGACTACTTCTGATGTTGAGTAAATAATGAAAATGATGTAGCTAATGATGTAGATGACTTACGAATGCATTGCGATGAGCTGTTAGCACCAATGTCTTTGGTTGAGAAGCTCGGGGCACATGGTGTGCAAGTTGTCGCCCCTTCTGAAGCCGAGAAACTTCCGACAGGACACCGGGAGCATGCACTGCCATTCAGGAAATGCCCGGTTGGACAGGGATCTGTTGGTAAATAACTATTTGTAAAGAAAATATTGTTTGGAGTTTGATTATTAAATTTCCAGTCGTCAGTTCCCATGTAACATACAACAATCGCTGAACAGGTTCGATTGTGAGTTCACAAGAGCACTATTTCTGTTTGCTAGCGTATAATTACGTTCTAACGGTTTAATTTTGAAGGCATTCAAACGTCTTTTGTTAAACGGCTATTCGTACATGATGTTTGCCTTATAGTTCTTAAAAATATGTGAACTGTTATATAATATTTAATCAAAATTAGGTCAAGATGTTTCGCTTAACAAATATCGCCGAAGGCTATCACTTCTTTGGTATTTTTCAGAACACCCCTCACACATTATGTTATGGTATGCTTTAGTTCCCGATGGTATCGCTGACGTGTATATCTTTGGGCATTGTCGGATACCCACGCTCGACTTCGACGTTTCACTTTACTTTATTCGTCGACCGTGGGTTTATATGGAACTGAATAGAACAAGAATTGGTCAATCATAATACTGCTTACAAAATTCATACTCTTCAGCGTGAAGACTGACTAGAAGTATAACAATAACGTCGCCATTTTGACAAGTCGGTGGAGCTTTATCATTGGACTGAAATCTTCATTTTGAAGCGACCAATGAAATATCATTACCAGAAACGGCGACAAGGGAACTAAATTTCACACGGGCGATGAATGGAGAGTAACGGAATGGAAGGGGTGTCCGACGATGATCTTTGGCCGACAGACTACAACCAAATTCGTGAGAGTGAAAACGTGTTCCAAATGTTTTAAATGGATGGGCTAACATTCCAGAGACTTTGTGATTAAATAAAATAAAATAATAAATGATGTGACAACTGAATATATATATACATATATAAAAATGCATAGGTACTTTTAAATCACGGTCGGTGCCGAGTATAGTAAGTGGCGTCACATAGCGAAAGTGTAAGCTCACCGTACCTAACTTTTCCGATAGCACCTTCCTGCAGTCGCATAATGAACTCCTTTGGTTTTAGGCATTATGGAAGAAAATTGTTTACAAAGATGTTTAAATATTAGGTATAAAATCGATGTAAGATGATATAATATTGAAAAGGAAAGTGCCGAAATTTTATCGCATGTTGATATACAGGAACAAGTTAGAAGTTCGGTTAACTACATCCAGTATGGTGTATTAATAAATAAAATCAAATCATTAAGAGTCACAAGTACAATAAAGCAACTAAATTTTTTATAGGCCCAAGTGTGAATACCTACCTAAAAACTATTATTACAGGAAATTATCCAAATCAAAGAACGTACCAACAACAAATTAGAAATATCATTTTTCCAACAAGCCAAGAAAAATGGAACTAATTATATAATAATGTTTCGCTTCCATGGAAATTTATATATAAACTACATTTTCTTTAACCAGGGATACATGCAATGGTTTCAAACTAGAATACTACATCAAAATCTTGGTACCAACTCTCTTTTATTTAAAATAAATATTATCAACAACAAAATGTCTACTTTTTGCACTGATGAAGAAGAAACAATAGAACATCTATTCTGGAGTTGTCCAAAAATACAAAACGTAATTCAAACTATGAAAATGGATCTAGAACTTAAGCTAAGACTTGAATTTTCCTAAAAGTTATTTTGTTATTTTGGGGGAATATACAAATGAAAAAGACAGTACCGATTGGACTATTCTATTTTTGGAGATGAAGAAATACATATTCCTATGTAAGCGAAATATAGTTTTACCGATCTGTAAAGGTATGCTTAATAGTCTGCGACTAGCATGGGGCATTTACAAAAACACCAATATTAAAGAAAACGAGTACCAGAACTAGGCAATTGTAAGAAACCCTTTAATGTGTAACTACATACTTTTTTCAAGTCAAACTTAAAAGGATGCAAATATTTGACGTACCGCATTCTATATTTATAATATTTCCTTTTCAGCTTGTGCATATATACAGTTAAATTTGTCTGTTGTTCTTTAATTTCTTATTTGTAATATTCAGGTTGTAATTATGACATCACACAAACTGTCAAAAAATAATCAGTATTATTCTTAGTAATTTTTAAATAAAGGGCTTACAACTTTTTTGATATGTACCTGTAATTATTTTAAGGTGAGAATTATGTTTATAGTATGTGAATTAAGATGAACACCTGAATATAACAAATGGAAATGTTTTGTTATACATGTTTATGTCATATTTAATGATTAATGCTTTTGTATTGGCTACATATAGATGCCTATAACCTGTCCTTGTTATATGTTATATGTGAAATGTTTATATGAAAACATTATATGGCCCCGACCCACATGTCACCTATGACGGGATAATAAAATACTACATAATAATAATAATAATGAAAAATAAACTGACGAATATAACTCACTACAATATATTCCACTGAGACGATATCCTTCCTCGCAAATCAGATTGCCATAAACTTCCGTGGTGAAAGGGTCTTCCGCCTGAGTCATGGAAATCGGGGCATTGTCCATCAGAAACCAACCTTCAGTTACTTTTGTTTGTGTCGCAGTCTGTGAAAACAAGTATGAGCATAAATGAGAGTGATTTCAATAATACGAATAAAGCAAATCGGTATCTACATGATTTTTATTAATTCTTAAATATATACTACACACCACTTAGAGTAGGGAAAATAAAATGTTTCGCAACAATTTTCAACTATTTAAGTCACATAAAGCCTTATAGTTAAGTAAAGCTTCGAGTTGCAGATGAGAGATTATGTGAGTTGTTAACGTCAGTCATAGGCATTGCACCTATTGGCTGTAATGCAATTATTAAACAAGATGGCCTTGGTGGCCCTTAATTGTTCACCTAAGGACATGGGGCTTTAGAGGGCTAAAAACTGGTGTCAAGTAATAAAGAGTTATTTACTTCAGAATCCTTTGGTGAAGATTGGACCATTAGTGTCGCCGCTGGGCTGATAACATTTCCTAGAATTATACCTAGTGACCTACTGAATCCACACGGCCCACTTTAAAACATACCTAAGATTTCATACTGGCTAACACTCTGGCCATGCCAAGGTTGGGCCATCAATGCGGTCTCTACGCATTTTACCTTTTTTTCTAAAATTTTATTTAGTGACCTAGTTTTTGACCCCACATGACTTTGTTACAAACTCACCCAATTTTGCTTGCAGGCAAACATTCTGGCCATGTTTAGTGAAGGTTGGGCCATAAGGGTGGTCTCTGGTGTGTTCGCAAGGATTTTCCAAGATTTGATCTAGTGACTTAGTTTGTGACCCCTCCTGACTTATGTCGTCATTTAATTCATCCTATAAGGATTGTTACGTGTACTTCCTTTGATGGACATTGAACTTTGGTTCGTCAATTTCATCTTCACATGAACAGGATGCTACAACCATTTTTTCCTCTCTGGTCATGTTTGTTCATGATTCAGAAAGTCAATTTTATTTATAGCCAACCATTTTGTGTAATTTCTCAAATCGAAATAATACCATATTCTTTTCTAAACACTATTTGGACATTATTTTTCAATGACGTCACTACTTTCGTCATAACGTAAAGAAAATATCAGCGCATGGACATTTTGTTTTCAAATAGATCGTTTTTCTTTTCATTGCTTGCATTTGAGAAACTCGTCAGGAAGTGCGAGGTTAGAGCTCTGTAAAACCGGTTTAAGCACCACAGTCGGTCCATATTGCCGACTGACCGTTCTAAGGCGGTAACTGTCGGGTTTGCTCTTTTCGTTAAATGACTCATCACAAACTTGTTCTTACTTTTCGCTCGGCTTGCATGTGAAATACCTGTGTTCTGTGCCTTTTCGGAGTTTGGTATATGTTGCAATGCTCATAGGACTTTGTCATATATTCTTATTTGTTACAAACTCACCCAGGATTTCGTGCAGACAAATATTATGATCAAATTTTTTATGACCAAGGTTTTTCTAAGATTTGACCTAGTGACTTACTTTTTTATTCCACGTAACCCAGTTACGAACTCATCCAGGATTTTGCTGCAGGCAAACATTTTACAAAGGTTGGTGAAGATTGGACCCTAAATGTGACCTCTAGTGTGTTCTCAACAGCGACCTTATTTTTGGCCTCACGTGATCCAATTTTAAACTATTCTAAGATTTCTTGCAGCTAAACATTCTCACCAAGGTTGGTAAAGAGTGGGCCATAAATGTGACCTTTAACATGTTCACAATTTTTTTCTGTAATCTGACCTAGTGACCTGCTTTTTGAACCCAAGTTACCTAATAAGTAACTTATCCAAGATTTCATGCAGACACACATTCTGACCAAGTTTGGTGAGGATTGGGCCATAAATGTGGCCTCTAGTGTGTTCACAAGCTTCGTCCTTACGTAAACAAGTTACTGTTTTAAGATTTCTTGCAGCTAAACAATTTGGCCAAACAATTTGACAAATTTTGGTGAGGATTTGACAATAAATGTGGCCTTCAGTGTGTTCACTTTTTTCTGATATTTGACCTAGTGACCTAATGTTTGACCTCACGTGAGTCAGTAACGAACTCTAACTAAGATTTTATGCAGGCAAACATTCTAACACAGTATGGTGATGATTGGCCTGTAAATGTGGCCTCTAGTGTGTTCAAAACTTTTTTCTATAAGTTAACGTAGTGACCTACATTTGACCCCACATAAACCAATAAGGAACCCATTCAAGATTTCATGTAGTCAAACATTCTTACCAAGATTGACCTACTTATGACCCCACATAACCCAGTTACGAACTCCTCTAAGAATTTTTGCAGGCAAACATTCTGACCAAGTTTAATGAAGATTGAACCCTAAATGTGGCCTCTAGCGTATTCACAGGTGTTTTATAAGATTTGCCTAGTGACCTACTTTTTGATCCCTTGTGACCCAGTTACAAACTCTTCTATAATTACATGTAGAGAAACATTTTGACAAAGATTAGTGAAGATTGGGCGATACATGTGACATTTAGCATGTTCATAATGTTTTTCTAAAATTTGAGCTAGTGACCTGCTTTTTGAACCCAAGTGATTCAATAACTAATGCATCCAGAATTTCATGCAGACAAACATTCTGACGAAGTTTTGTGAAAATTGGACCACAAATGTTGCCTCTAGTGTGTTCACATGTTTTTTCCAATACTTGACCTGGTGACCTAATTTTTGTCCTCACATAAGCCAGTTACGAACGCTTCCAAGATTTCACGGAGGCAAACATTTTGACCTAGTTTAGTTAAGATTGGTTTCAAAATGTGGCCTCTAACGCGTTTACCAGCTTTTACTTAAAGTAGTGACATACTTTTTGACCCCAGATGACCCAATAACGATCCATTCAAGATTTTATGCAGGCAAACATTCTTACCAAGTTTGGTGAAGATTTTGCAATAAATGAGGCCTTTTTTTTGTGTTCACAAGCTTTTTTTCTTAAATTTGACCTAGTGATCTATCTTTTGATTCCACGTGACTCAATAATGAACTCTTCCAAGATTTTATGCAGGCAAACATTCTCACCAAGTTTGGTGAAGGTTGGACTGTGAATGGGGTCTCTAGCGAGTTCACAAGATTTTCCTAAATCTTGACCATTTTTTCCTAGTTTTTGACCCCAGGTGACCAATAATGAACTCATCCAAGATTTCTTGCAGATAAACATTTTGACCAAGTTTGATAAAGATTGAATAAAAAATATATAGCATCTAGCGTGTTCACAAGCAAACTTGTTGACGCCGCACGACAGACGACGGACGGTCAAAGTGGTATACAAAAAAGCTCACCTTGACCACGTTGTGCTCAGGAGAGCTAATCATGTGAAGGGATTTTTATAACGATGTTATATGTGTACTTTCACCACTGGTAGTCTTTAAAAATGTCTTAATGTGAGGTTTGTAAGTGAGATAACAAAATTTTGACGGCGTAAAAGTGTTTTAATAAAAGTGAAAATAGTAGCGTGGTCTTGATTTGAATAAACAACCAACAAATGTGAACTCAATAAATTTGCAGCATTACTTGATGATACAGCTTACATAAAACACATTAGTCTTAGTACAAATTCAGACTCATAAAGAGTTCAGAATGGGCCTTGCGTAGAACTCGTAAAGTAATTACTTTGAGGGCAGCATGAATGTCATCGTAGTAGAAAAAAGCGTCGTCAATGCTCATTTCCATAGGTGGATTCCAAGTAACGTCGATGACAAATTTTAGAAGAGTGTAGAAAGAGCCAGTGGCCTGCCTCTTGCTCAGGTTGTAGAAATCTGTATCGGATCCTTCTGATGTAGAAAGTAATAACGAAAAGTGACATTAGAAACGTAGCATGCAAAGTATGTGTTAAGTGTCTCTTAATGCGTTTTTGTTGTTTTGGTTGTCAACGTTTGTCTTAAAAGTCTTTTCGTATTTAAGGTTGAAGGGATTACCAAAGTTATCAAGTCTTTACTATTGTTGTTTAAGGAATTTGAAGAGGCACTTGTGTGTACACAGACAGTTCTTTAGATATTATCAGACAAAAAATCTCGTATACATATTTCGAATTCATGAAAAAATATATTGATCTTTTAATCTTCATTCACTGCGTTGGAATCCAGTGATTACAGAGTTACTACTTAACAGAGGAAGCTTCTGACGTAACAAATAAATATAGTGCGACAAGACAGTACTTCAACACATTTCCGCGTATTTGTGTAATAATGACACAGGCACAAAGTGAGCATAACGTAGCAGAAAAAAATGCATTACATGTTTACATTAATAGACCTAGTCTAGATAAGCTATACAAAATCAGGGTATCAAATGCACCGCAAAATAAAGAACGAATATACATCAATACATACACTCCTAGCAGCGTAAGGAAGAACAAATGAACAGAGAGAGAGAGACAGAGAGACAGAGACAGAAAGAGACTCAGAGAGAGAGAGAGACAGAGAGAGACAGAGAGAGAGAGACAGAAACAGAGACAGAGACAGTGAGAGACAGAGAGAGAGACAGAGAGAGAGAGAGAGAGAGAGAGAGACAGAGAGGGAAAGAGAGAGAGAGACTCACATTGTTAAGTGGGCCAATCAGTCTTGATCAGTGTTAATACCGACCAGTAGTAAAACTCTTGACATAGATATTTGTCGTTAAATACAAATCTGTTTTAGTATCAGATTTAACTCACGAGCTTCCCTCTTCCTCTTGGTACTGAGCGGTCCGCAAACAATGTTCGGCTTCGTTGCGGCACAACTTTGGCCTGATGGACAAAGCGTCTGGTAGAATTCCGTGACATTGGCGAGGATCTCTTGGAAAATGGCAATGATTTCTGCCTGTGTCGACTCACTGGTGCAATCACCACTGTAGTAGAGCATTTCCGACAGAAGACCAATGCTACCGGGTCTTCTACGTACTGGAATTTTATTACACACATGAACGTAGGTAAGTAAAAATCTGCAAAATCTGCCAGAGGAGCTTAATCGAAAAAGCTCTTTGAGCCCATGCTCTTTATTGTGTGCTTTAGGAAATATCATAACGAAACTGACAATGTTTTGGGACATTTATGCGGACATTCAACTTCAAAGATTTAAACCCATTTTAAATGTTAGCAATAAAGTGACGAAATGCGAAAAAATAAATGCCTCAACACTGAATATATATTAGGAAGCATAGAAAGTTTTTCTCTCTAAAATTGTCCAGATACAGACTTCCAACCTCGATCGCCGTGTTGGACATTGCGAAATCGGTCCTGAAGTTATTCGAGCAATAAAGGTTTCGTTTAAAAGAGTAGTTTTGTGGCACTCGTTAATAGAATAATAATTATATGTATACTTCTAATTTTCTAAAGTATAATGTTACTCTTTTTTTGCTAACACATATGTAGGCAAACATTAATTAAATAGTCTTAATTCTCAACCTACTATAGACGGAAACAAATATGTAATTTATCCTATATGTAGTTTATCCTACGATTATTTTCAAGTTTTTTCTACTGAAATAATTAAGACAAAATCATATATATTTATAAGCACCAGCGTTTGTATGCACTTTTTTAATATCTGATAAAATGCATTTTCAGACACTATGGAAAATAATAAAGGTTACAATACTCTGATTACGGTAATTATCAGTCGATGTGCAACAAATAAAATTATTATCCTATTCTGTAATTCATAAACGTCCAGAATTTGTCTCTTTACTTTGCATTTTTTTATAGGAAAATGTATATTTTTACCCTCGAGTGTGAGATGCGTTAATGGATATATATTGATATATATTTGCAACATGGTACTACATTTTATAAGCTAATCGATACATATATTTTATTCTGTTTGGATAGATATATAGACGAACACAGAAAGACAGACAGACAGACAGACAGACATACATACAGACAGACAGGCAGGCAGGCAGGCAGGCAGGCAGGCAGGCAGGCAGGCAGGCAGGCAGGCAGGCAGGCAGACATACAGACAGACAGACAGACAGACAGACAGACAGACAGACAGGCAGACAGACAGACTGACAGACAGAAAGACAGACAAACCAGAAAACAGAACAATGTAATACACTTTATACAATGGAATTGAGAAAATAAAAAGGCAAAATTAATGAAGTATTGCTGAGTGTGTGCGATTCGTGGAAATGTTGATTGAGATGATAGTGGGGATGATGATTGTAGTAGTTTTGGTGTTGGTAGTTGTGGTCGTTGTAAGTTACATGACACAATGCGTTGACGTTGCGTAATTATAAAACAGTAGATCTACGTTATGTACAATTGAAAATACGAAAAGATACTTTAATAATAGTTAGTACGTTTAAATTAATTTAAATTAAAAAGAACATAAAAACAAATATTTAACAAAAATATAATAGTAGTGAACACAATGATAAGTGAGCAAAAATATAACTATATAATAAATAATATATAATACAACTGCAAGAATTTGTTAAATGCTTTACGCTCTCCAAAGACAGGAATCATGCATTTGAATAAACCACAAGAAAATTTCAATGTCGACTGAAGTTATATGTGTAGAGGCCTAATACATGGATAGTAAAGATTAATAAGTAAGCAATCAAGCATGTCGATTCACCTTTTGTATTACACTTTTCTATTCATAGAAAAACACCAAAATGTTTCCAAAAAGCTATTTATTGTAGCATATATCTGTGCGTGCGTTTGCGACAGAGAAGCATTTTAAAGAAGTTTTACAGACTTAGACTCAAAAGGAGGTAGACAGAAAAATAGGTGAACAACAATAATACAGACAAGCATAAAACGCAAGAAGAACCGGTGTGACTCGTGTAATGTAGTTACATCTAGAAGAATATGTAAGTATGAGTACAATACATGGTCGTAAACGTGCGTGTGCGTGCGAACATTTAGATTAATAATGAGTTCCATTTCATTTATGGGAGAGCAGTGTGTTTTAGTACATTTAAATATCTTTAGACTGTGTACAGTTGCTAATCAATATGTAAAATACAGGCCGCAATAGCTCAATTGGTAGAGCGTCGGCTTGCGGATCGGGAGATCGCGGGTTCGAAACCCGGCCGGGTCAAACCAAAGACTTTAAAGTTGGTAGTAGTGGCTTCCCTCCTAACGCTCGGGGCTAAGGGAACAGCAAAACGCCTGACTCATCGGTGTCAGTATAATGGACCGGCCGGGTTCAGTCCCTGGGCACCCCATAAGTGCCCTTGTGGTATAATGATAGAAATGTCGCTGCACAGTATCGGCAAAAATGCCGGCAAATCCCATCCCATCTTATCCCAATATGTAAATATAAAAAAAGCATGGTGTCTATGTTTAAAAGCGAAAAACGTATGCAGTAAAAGTAACTAAACCGGACCCGGTAGCGCAATCGATGGAGCGTCTGCCCCAGATACAGGAGGCCAAGGGTTTGATCCCGGGCCGCAACATACCAAAGTCTTTAAGAATGGTAGTGGTATAGCTCCCTTGCTAACACTCAAGCAAATATAAGGGTAGTTCCACGACTAGTTGGTCCGGTCTCAGAATAATGTGGGTGTGGTATATTGCTAGATGTTCACGGCATGCTATACACAGTGAAGGCAGCACTATATCTGATTCAAGTAGACACCGTCTATAAATAACTGAAATACTGTTGGTGGGACGATAAAACCAATAAACAAAAACAAAAAAATCAAAAGTAACTAAGGTAGTAGAACGGTGCGATAAGGCAGCCCTACCTGTGCAGTCTGGTGCGTAGTCGATAGGCAGCCAAGTGCCGGAGTCGGTGCACGTGAACTGGCCGTTAAATGTGACGGTTGTCCCGTCGCTTTCGAGGTTCGAGGTGATGGTGTAGTTCCTGTTACAAAGCATGGTGTATACAGGCCTGAGATGGACCGTGTCGTATACCAATGCTCCGTTAACAGGGGGATCCAGCGCTGGACACGAGATTTCTGAAAGTAGATTGGTAAAGTTAATAGAATTATGTACTAAAATCTATTAAATTAAAATCCTTTCGGCTTAATGTTTATGCACTTTGGGCAGAATGGCAAGCAGACTACACTTTATCTAATGTTCTACAACAAATTATGCCTGGAGAGGTCACACTTTGTCAGACGAAAATTAATTTCACTTGGCTATGTATCAACCGATAGGAGGCGTTGCAAAAGCGCACGAGGTTTTCGTGTCCTAGCAGCTGATTGTTCATTCAGCCTTGGGACACCGAAACGACCACACCGTATATCGATATATACACACACATTTATATTAACGTAAGTATATATATATATATATATATATATATATATATATATATATATATATATATATTTCTTATATTAAGTATATATTATACTTAGATATATTATATATCCAGATTATATATCTTAATCATATATATATATATATATATAGTATACTTATTATATATATATATAATATATATACGATAGTTAATATGTGTGGTAATATCGATATACGGTGTATATATATATAACGTTAATTTCATACACAAGTATAAGTATGTTAACTTATAAGGTTATGTAGACAATGTTTACTATTAACAACAATGGTGTTAATATAAGAAGAAGTTTGAAGAATTTCGTTATAAATGTCATGTGTACACACAATTTAATGATTTAAGATATTTGTATATTGGTAGATGTGATTATTGTTTTGTAAGTAAATTGACGAATTTTTCTGTGTAATAAGTAGACGGTCGTTGTTCCAAGCGGCTTATACCAAAATATTAGTTGTTTTTGTTGTGGTTTTGAAAGAATGTATGTATGCAAGTATCAAAGTGATAGCCTCATTATTGGAGATGAATTTATAAGTGAAGACAGTAAATCGTCATATGAATTCCGGGACCCTCTGTCGCCTATAGTATTACGTCATCTATACTTCGTGACAGAAGGGAGTGGTTCAAGTTCGTCTTCTTCTGCTTGTCCCCAAGGAAGGGTATGGATCCCGATCGTCTACTTCTACTTACGTTTACATAAAAGTTTGGTTCCCAGTCTTCTACTCCTACTTACGTTCACAGTAAGGTTTGTCTCCTGATCCCCAGCCCCAGTAGCCCTCCGGGGAACCAGCGGATGTAAATCGTTTTTCACACGTGACCAAATTTGTCCCTGCCAAGGGCAGGTTCAGTATACATGACGCTTCACACTCAGTCCCGTAAGCATAGGAGTTCTCGTCGCAGGTAAATCGGATGTGGGGATCTTTAAAGGCATCCAATGGATGATTGCATCTGATCTCTGAAATTGCAAATCCATGGATAGTTGTATAGCATCATCGTGAAACTTCATGGACTCGACAACTAAATAAGCATGATGAATACCTCTAGCCTTTTAGGAATACTATAATAAACAGATGAGTTATGCCATGTATTTAAGTAATAACCACACAACACTACATATTAACCTATTTTCTTAATACATGTATATCCCATATTCGAGGTCATCTTACGTTGAACACGCAGTTCTATTATGCAGATTTGTGCCCTGTTGCCTGCGTCATCGACAGCAGTATACGTGACGTACGACGTGCCGGATATGACAGCTCCGAACTCAGGTCCCTCAAGCTTTGTAATGACTGGGTCGGCATCTATAGTGTCGATGGCGGTAGGTAGCGTCCAAGTAACGACAGTTGACGTCGCTTTTGCATCGGCGTAAAATAGCTGTGGAGTTACGCACGATAACGATGGCGGCGTATCATCTAGTGAAACGAAAACATGAAGCAATTACTTAAGAAGTATATGAGATACACTCTTTCTTGATAATAAACAGGTAAAACGATAAAGAAACTATATAGTTATAAAGTTGTTTTAATTTCTGGCCCAATTCACTTAACTTCTTAATATATATTTTTATAGTACTTACAGTCAGTGGCAAATACAACAGATGAATGCGCAACCTTGTGAAAGTGTGTTGCACATAGCATAACTTTAAAGTTAAGTTGAACATGTACTATATATACAAACAAAGCGTATTACTACTCTTCCTTTGGTGAAAATGATTAGACAAGTTAAGCTTAATCAATTTGAAAATTCTGTTAAGAGGGCCCCGCATTAACTTCTTTTGGCCTCGTATTATGATTACTCAAAGATTAATAAAAATACATAACAAAGCTAGAGTTATTATTAGAAAATTGAGAAGGTTGCAGCTAGAGATATTATTTCGACTTTATAACAAGGTTTAATGCAAAATATTAACACAACTGGTTATATTTGATTTTATAAGGAACCGAAATAAGAGTTTTGTAAAACCAAACTTCCCTATCGTCGCATTTAATTCTAAGAAAAATGGCTTTATATAGAAGTTTTATTTTTTTAGCCTTAGCCTTCTCCGAATGACCGCCAGATATTGGATGTGAGGCTCAATCTCAATGACACAAGCACACTGCCGTCCATCAAATGACTGAATTTCTTAAACATAATACGAAAATATGTCCTATAAGTTTATTTACGTATTAAAATTTGCTGTCAAAAGGTACTCACACGTTAGTCCAAAGTAAAGCTGACAAAATCTCCGAGAAGAAACTTTCAACATTCAGTCGGCAAAAGGAACTAGGGTGCTTTAACCGGTTTAAACTGGGGTTGTTGTGATGTTGAAAACAAAAATATGACCAGGCCGTAAGCAACTATCTCGTTTCTATATATTTTCTTTGTCTTGTACCCGACTCACCTTTACAAAAGGAATCCGCTTGTGTCCATGACCTGTCTGCACTACACCGAATAAAGGTATCGCCGACAAGCCTGTAACCAGTGTCACAGTGGAACGTACAGATACTAGAATACTTGTACCCGGTGTCATGACACGACACTTTTCCATTCGCTAAATCAGGAGGCTTGCCACATGTGATAGCTAAAAATGTTAAACATAATGTGTTATACGATTAAAGTCATAACAAGAAAAGTCGTTGATGCGAAGCATCCAAGGCGACGGATAAACTGGAACAAGTAAACAGGTTAAAGCAATATGGGAGCAATTAACAAAGATATATTTGAAAAGTTTGAAGGTTTGGAATTTCAGTATACTATAGGTTATTCATGAGACCATAGAATGGTTTAAAACAAAATAAAAGCAAAACCAGACACAATTTAATAGATTTTCTAAGAGGTTACATGTATAGAAAAAAAGTTGCCAAAATTATTATAAATAACAATGAAACTAAAGTGTAAAAGCAGAAACTGAACATGTGCAGCAGCCTCGCATTACACAAATACTTATTGTTCAGATAGGATTTTTCTGGAACATAGTATTATGTATACAAAGAACCATGTAATATTTCCTAAACTTAACTTACTTTTCACATTTAAAGTGAAATGAGAGAAACAGTAACGACAACACGATCTTGTATGTCCTTAATGCCGATGGAACTAATGTTGTAACAAAGCAATGCTATTACCTAAGTATGCGCCACTGTGGTTTATAATTACAAACTAAGCTGACATTAGGAATACAATTTAACAAAAGTTGCTGTCAAGTGAGAGGTAGTTTGTCATTCTATAGAGGAAAGAAGTACCACACACACACACACACAAACACACACACACACACACACACACACACACACACACACACACACACACACACACACACACACACACACACACACACACACACACACACACACACACACACACACACACACACACACACACACACACACACACACGCACACACACACACACACACACACACACCATCTGATCCCAAGTCTATAACAATAACCTCTTGACCAAGAACCATTCAAGCGTATTATTAATGCTTTCTTGGTGTGTTTCTCTTGTGCAAGTGAATTAAACATCAGAATCTTTTATAAGATTATTTTGAAAACTTGTCGTGGCGGGGCTGTGGATTGAACTGGAAACCCTCCGAGTCCAAAACCATGAACCTGACTCGTCGGTGACAGTATAATGGACCGGCCGGGTTCAGTCCCTGGGCACCTCATAAGTGCCCCTGTGCTATAATGATAGAAATGTCGCTGCAAAGTATCGGCAAAAATGCCGGCAAATACCATCCCATCCCATCCCAAAAACATGATCAAGTGACCACAAACACTCCAGAAATGCTGTAAAATCATTCCTGCGCGCTGGCAGCACTGGATATGCTATTTTTAGATTTGCGGGGACCTTACAGAAATCGTTAATGTATCTTAAAATGTTGCAAAAATATTGCATCTAAAGTCAGTTTTTACCATGCATACTCAATAGACCGTTCAGAACAAACTATTTTTGGCTATGGACTGTTTCGTTGCTAATAGGTAATCTCAATTCGTTAACATGCAGTCCGAACATCCAAGGACGTACCGAAGAGCGTTCCTTTCTACTTTCGTAAGTAAGGGCGTAGACAGTCTCCATGTACATTTAGTTAAAGGTTCAGAATTTTTAATATAAACAAGAAATAAACCAAAATCTCGCATTTTTACCATATTTGCATAAAAGTTGCATACAAAAAATGAATAAATAAAAACAATTAAAAATCGAACGCCGTTTACCGAATTAGAACCCGTATTTTATCAGGGTAAGAATGGGGCGGTAAGTGTAAATGTGCACCGGAAGTACATGTATACCCCTGACAGTTTGTTGTTGCTGTTGATATTTTGAGACTGGTACTTTTATTTGACGGATTATCAATTATTGACTGATCCATTTAGACCGGCACTGATAATTACACTTATTCTCATTAATTAGTTCATTAATGTTGTAGGAAGGTAATTAATGAACCTCTTTAAAAGAAAGCGTTGTTATTACATTGTGCAGTTATTAAAGTCCAGGACATCTACTTCTCTCTTCAAAGAATAAGTAAGGAAGGAGATGATGAGTACAACAAGTAAGAACAAGTTGAACAATAATTTTCTGCCTAAAGTGAATGTTCCTTACATTTGTTATGAACTTCGACTAGCAAGACCATTCAGAAACACTGGAACAGTTTATAACTTAAATTGGTTGTAAAGCAGTTTATTGTCAGTATGGCAATCCAGATTAAGCAGTTAGAGACCACGTCATATACACAAGCTTGGAGAAAGATTGCATCAACAAGAAGGATTTTCTTTAAATCAATTAAGTACTATTGCAAGAACACTGGAAATATGTGAAATTCAAAGTAGAAATATTGAAGGCGCATCAGTGAATCGTGCGTCTGCAAACAAGCAGAAAACAAATATTTTTGACAAAGATTGTACAGAATGTCATACTACTAAAAACTAATAGTAAGGGAATCAAACGTAACAGATGTGGTAGTACTGATCATCTCGCTAACATTCAACATATCCAACTTTAAGCAAAACTAGGTGTCGGAATGTGGATTATTTTAGGAGATTTAAAACGAGTCAGTTTAGAGGGGAAACAATCATGTGTGCAATATCAATAATAATAAGATGAAGCAACTGGCTTGCAATCAATGAAAGAGCAAACTGTTTGTCGAAAAGTAAGATTAAAGTAAGAATTATACCTTCAAACGTCATGTTAGATATTGGAATACTAGCAAAAACTGCAGATAAAAAGGAATGGGAACTGAAATGACAAAAAAGAAGAAAAAACAACAACACACACAACGAAATTTAAATGTGTTTCAACCAAGAAACTAAGAAATTATTTTCTTATGGGAGCAAACAGCCACTATATTTGTTAGGTCAATGTGTTGCTGACGTATCTCACAATAAAGTTGACTAAATGGTTTCAAAAGAAAGCGGGTATATGTGGTAAAGAACAAAGATCAAGCTTTAGTTATCAGTATACGGAATGCTTCCAAGGATTTACTAAATTGAAAAGAATTTCTGTTAAAATTACATATTGATGAGAATGTTAGCCCATATGCTCAGGAAATGTGCAAAACAACATTGAGCTTGAAACAAAAAATGACAAAATGAATGAGTTAGAGGCGGCACTAGGAATGATAGAGAAAGCGGGAGGACTAACACCGTGGGTTAGTCTTGCAGTTGTTGTTTCAAAGCTTTCACATTAGTGATATTAGGCTTTGTGTTGACATGCGGTAGGCTAATGAGGAAATTATTAGGGAGCGTTATCCTATGCAAACTATAGATTATGTGTTAGTGGAGATTAACAATAGGTCTGATTTCAAGCAAAATTGACTTGAATGTTGGTTTTCAGCAGAAATGATACAAAGCATAAAATTTGCATGGACACTTTAAGAAATAAAGGATTGACTGTTAACTTGGAACAATCAAAAGGTTTGGTGGCAAAAGATGGATCAAGATGTTGGTAATTATGCTAAGACATGTTATGGATGTCAAATTGTAAGTCAGATGCCTAGACCATAATGATCAGCCTGACCATTGCAAAAAAAAAAATGATGTATATTTTTAGGACTACTTCCATCAGGAGATTATGTTCTGGTATGTGTTGATAATTATAGTTGATTAAATAAGACTGACATTTTGATAACTATCAAATCAGAAAATATTATTGAAAGCCTTGAGAAAAAGTCCATAGTTCATGACTTACAACTGGGCTTCACAGGAGAAAATGAAAAAAACAGTTTATTTCAGAGAAATATACAGCATAGCTAGACAAACATAATATATACCATAGGCTCACTAGGCTGTTGAACCCAAGGGTCAATGAAAAAATAGAGAGGCAAAATAGGTCGTTGTTGAAAAGATTCAAACTCACATAGGCATAGGGAAAAGAGTGGAGAGAGGGTTTAAGGAATTATTTTATAGACTCTCTTACAAAACCACACAACCGCTAGAGCTACGCCATCGGAATTTATCTGAAATAGGAAGATTCTTACCAAATTGCTTGATGTACAACTTTTGCTAAACGATGGAGACGTAGAAATGCAGATTTGTACAAAAAGGAGTAAAATCGGGTTCATATAGATGCCAAATATAACGCTAAAATCAGAGACCTTGAAGTTGGTGAAAGAGTCCTATTGAAACAAAACAAGTAGTCGACCACCTACGAGCATGTACCATTTCGAAATTAGGTTATAGTTGAATCGCCTTCAGGAGTAAGAAGTGTGCATAACCGAGTTCATGTGCAAAAGGTGGAGACGCATGATACGGACTGTGCAAAGAGAAATACTTTATTTAGAACTGAACCAGCATAAGAATGTCATGAGATGAATTCACTAGGTCTCGATAATGGGAGACAAGATGCTGCTCACTTAGCAGACACATCAACCACAATATTAATTGACAACAGTACTGAAAGTCAACAAACAAGTGTGCTGCCACGATCACCAGTTGCTGAGATCGGCTCCTCTGGGACGTTCAGACTCAACTTTGACAACGTTCAGAGTAATCGGCGGCAACTGGGGAAATTCAATAACTTTGAAATGGGTTGCTCATTGACAGTTGAGAACTGTTTAAGAGAACTATTTATGACACTAAGTGTCTGGTATATTTATCAGTGTAATTGAACTAAATTATGTAATCTGATAAATGTGTTAGACAATGTACATGTTTCATTTTGTATTTTTGACATTATTATTTGTTAAAATGTCCAATAGTTCTACAGAAATCCATTAACAATTTGTTTAATGTGTAGTTTGTAAACCTTGACCATCGAAGAAATGAATTGTAGTGTTTAAGGAAAGATATTTAAAGTTAACATTTGTTAGTTTGGAAAAAGGAGGAGTTCTTGTTTATTGAGAGCCAATTCTGGTCAAAGCGAGATAACTCTGTATGCCTTATTTGTATTGATTACAAGAGTTAGGAAAACAATGCTCAAGTTCCCACTTGTTTGTGAACAGCATGGCTTACTAGTCTTGACAGTTAAGATAACACATAGTCTCAAATGTCTGTGCTTTTTCCAAAAAAAAAAAAAAACAACAACAAAAAAAAAAAAAATTACCACACTTAGGAATGCTAAGATGATTTAACACCCACTCGTTTCGGTCTATAGTGTGCTTTCTCGTGTCCTTTGTCACACTGTTTCTAAAAATGGCATGTTTATAACTACGTTTCTCATGAGGATAAAACAATCTCACAGATCTAATAGCTTATGTGACTACGACAGTTGTACATTATTTAAAAAAAGAAAGATTATCTCCGGTGGTTACTTGTTTATCAACGTTTTTTCGGTTGGAAAAGCTTAAAATATTATTTTTTTCCCTTTGTATGTCTACAATTTTCATTTGATTTAGACCATTCTACCTGACCATTATTTGTAGATCTTTAAATTATTTTATTATAAAATAAGCGTTTGTTTTGGTGGAATAGTTGTCTGCATGACTTGCAATGGTACGGAGCATTCGTGTTGATTCGGGGATATTGAGAGATTCCGTTAACATCATGCACTTTGTACCAGACTAATTCCTTAAACAGTTGAAGACAGACCAACTGCTGCAGAAGATGAATATATTGCCTATTGGTATTATATTGATTTTTTTAACCTGCAATTCACGCCCCTACCCCTCTGCACGTATCACTTTGAACCTATTTACCTGCTGTAGCGTATTACATTTGTACTTGGGTTTAGTATTTTAGCTGTACTTGCTTTAGACGTTTTATTTATATTGTAGCCATTGTTGCTGCTGCTTTGTTGTATTGTTTTTATAGTATTTTGTTACTGGACTATATAGTAGTTAATTACACCATGTCTCTCTCCTTATATATGCGATATAAATAATAAGGTAAAAGGTGAGGGGAGGGAGGGAACCTTGGCGTATGGACATGGTTAAGAAGGAGACATTGGCATGTGAACCCTGTTCTCAAAGCATTTTCCTTCATAAATTTTAAGGATATGGTCAAAGGGAGACACCTTTTAGCGCATATTTTGTATCCTCAAATAAAAGAAGCTTATGATTTAGACCTGTAAAAAGCAAGCACTAGGTTGAACACTTCCCTTTGTGGGGTGAGGGGTGGGGTAAATATGGGCCCAATGTTTTAAAACAATAAGGTGAATTGAGGGATTATAAATGGCAGTGAAATTCACAAAAAGTTGATAAAGGATTTCACTGTGAATTTAAACAAACAACACAACTAGCAAACATGTCTACTTACGCAGACATCTTGTAGTATCAGACCAGGTGGGTGAATTTTCTCCCTGGCAAGTGATAACGTTGGGGCCGCTTAGCTCGTAACCGTCGCTACAACTGTGATTGCATTTAGAACCCCGGATAAAAACACCACCGTGTGAGCACGTGCGCTTACCGTTGCTCGGGTAAAGAGGTGCATCGCATTTCAAAACTGAAGTGCAGAGAAAACTCATAAGCTCTTTGACTTAAGTCAACATTACGATTCACAAAACTTTGGATGCTTTACGATACCAACATATTATAAAACAGATACTGTTGTTTGTGAAACCAAAGTAATAAAATCAAAATAAAACAAATGATTGTTTTAATTAAAACCACTGGATAAAAAACTGCAGCCTGTTGTGTTTAAACCACAGCCATAAATAGAAAAGCCGACACACTTTTTTACCCGATTATGTTGTCCAATAACCTTTTGAACTTCATTGATCGTTACTCTATTTGAATTCAATGGCTGATTCTTTATTAGAAGAACTGTCAAACATTATCAGGCACGTAGCTGCCGGTGCGCTGAATAGGCAGCATTTTGTCCAAAGAAGGAAAGAATATTAACCTAGTAGGAGTAAAGTGTATATTTATTGCGATCAACTGGTATTCATATCTGCAACATGAAAAAAACACAAGTTATTCATTTTCATGGCAGGTAGGACTTGTAATAGCCTATTTGTTTTTTTATGTATACCATACGAACGCTCAAGTTGCAAACAGACATAGCTTCATTGAATAGTTACATTTTTGTAAGCTTGCAGTGCGCCTGGCAGTGATATGCATACACGGGATTTGTGTTTTTACTAATTAACCAGAATTACCTATATCTGTGTAATAAATGGTGTTAAACCCTGTATTTTCAGGCAAATTATCGGTTCTTCTTTTACCATCATATGCTGAACAAAGCTGATCCTATCAACTATACACGCATTTTGAAGGCTACTTGTTGTTTTTCTTTGTCCTTAAATGGTTACCTAAACTGTGAACATATACACATTCGGCAAAATCGTTATTAACCCGAAAAGGGATCTTACTGAGGATTTGACGATTACCATTTTAAGAAGGATTATCATTATCATTATTAGTGTAGCTCATTTCTTTTGATACTATGGTTCTTTATGTTATAAATTGGAGAAGTAGATTTAATTATTCACCTTGCTATTCGAATTATGATTCGTCCCTTACAGGAACGTTATTTTACTGTCTATACTGTAGAAGCAACACAGTTAAATGGCAAGATATGGATTGTTCCGCAAAAGCTAAAATTAGAAATTTGATCCAGTTCCATTGCTAAAATAATTAGCAAGCTGAACCATTTTAACATTACTATGTTCTCGTATATATTGAGTTTTGCTTTCTTAACAAAAACTAAAAATTCAAAATTTTACCAACTGACACCACGTCGATCTAACACCCGATTGCATACCATTCAATGTTATATGTATTATAACTTACAAACTAAACATATCTTAACTAATGCATGTCCAAATTTATTTAATTATATTTGGTATCGATCGCTTGAGGAATGTTTGAGTATCCGCATCAATGGTTTTCTTCTCGACATGTGTTATCCTGTAAATTAGTGTATTTAGACGTTTAATGGACACTATTTTATAAATTATGCTTCAGAACACAGACCTTTGACGTTAAAGCTAAATGTGCACGTATCAAGAAGGCCTTGTGGATCTTTTGCCTCGTATACAACATTGTATCTGTACCCGGCGTCGTAAATCGACCCTTCAAAGGTGCCGCCTCTTCGTGGCGTGCTGATCTGCTTTATCCTAGAAAAACAAAAATATATTTTAAAGGATGATAAATACTCCTGATACAGATTGTCCACAAAATATATTTAATAAATTGAACAAACGTTTTTTTTTGTCCAGCCTGTCAACTTAACAATTTTCCATCCCCATAGAGAAAAGAACAATTTCTTGGAAAAGATAATATAATGAACGATTTAGAAAACAGTTTAAATTAAAAAGAAATTGTCTTGAACAATATAAGACAACAAGAGTTTAAATGTAATGTGCAGTCGTAGATATGTAATCGTATATATGTTCATTTGTGAATGTGTAAGAGTTCGAATTTACACTATGTCATTTGGAGAGGTGTCCTTATCTGTTACTGTAGGTTCTGTCCACGTGACTTGCACAGATGTCCGCCCTGACGGTACTATGATCACCGCTGGTAGGTCCGTCGGTTTACAGTTGTCTGAAAACCTTGGAGGATAGTACACTGTAGTGGAACCATCTGATGATTTCTCTGGAACATTTCATCAATAAACTCATTTCTATACTTTTTAAGTTTTTGTTTACTTTAAAATACATCCCTGCGACCATATATAGGCATTCTTGAAACAAACAGCTATTTTAATGCATTAAGACACCAGACAAATAAAGGCACCGCTGCACCACAAATTAGCTAAATGACTTTTCTACATTAAAAACTTTGCCCCAAATGTGACTCGAACCCACGTTGTGAGATGCTAAGCGGTCAGAGAGGTCATTTATACATGCTATCCTGTGTTGTAATCAAGATAGTAGGAATCGTACAGCCTTTCTAACATTCGTGAATCAGTACAATTGGTATAAACTAATTCTATAGAATTATGGCTAAGAAAACGAAGCAAACCAACACAATTGGCACAGACGTTATTTAAAAAAAACTGATGATCTCCGATCAAGCCCTCCTAAATCATAACACAAGGTATGTTGACAGTTGTATGTAAATATGTGTGTAAATTGCAAAACAGCTACGTTAAACACCTTTACCGGTAAATGTATATAAACTGCCTGCGTGAAATTAACTACTGTACAAGAGATACCGGGTTCTAGTGTCCTAAACACGCAATCGTTGTTTTTGTTTCGGTTTCGGTTTCTTATGTTTTTGTTGTTGTTTTGTTTTTCTTTTTCGTTTTTTTAGTTGTTCTTTATTATTTGTTTTTGTTTGTTTATTTTTGTTTATTTATGTGTATGAGCTTCTGTTTCATTTGTTGTACTCTTCACTGACTAACCTATTTAAAGTTCATATCTATCAAGAAATGTTCTGGCTATTATTAAAAACCACATGTCATTTAAGACTTTTATAAAGAACGTAATGTTCCAGCAAAGTTTGTAATTGCTTTATGGTAGTAAAGCATGGTACATTCATAAAAGCTAAACAAAAGTCCAGACAAAGATTCAAATGTTGCAGATTTCTTCATCGAGACAAATGCTTTATTAACGTTATACCCTGTTGACATTTTAATTATATTTATGACAATAACATTTACCCGGAATCTTGGGGAATAGGAGCTATTATGCCTATTTTTAAACATGGGGGCCGTTCAGGTCCTGGGAATTATAGGGTTATAACCTTAGTTAACATTTTTTTTTTCAAAATTTTCTGACTTGCTCTTAGAAACAGAATAAATACATGGTGTGAAAATAATAATAATAAATTCAATGATTCACAGTTTGGTTTTAGGAAAAGTCGAAGTACTTCAGACTGTATCTATATATTACACATTATCATCCAAAGTATCATTTCTCTGAAATTGAAACTTTACCATGCCTTTAAATATGACGAAAAAGCATTTGATAGGGTAATACATGATGCACTATGAATTTGTGATATGGTTCTGAAATTTGGTGTGTGTACAACTACAAAGAAGTGGATACAATTTACTGTAGATTCTGTAAATACCTTCTAGGTGTAAAATCTCAAACGTCAAATATGGCCGTACTAGGAGAATTTGGTCGTTTTCTTCTTTCACTTATTGGCAAAGAACGGTCATTGCGTTATTTCAAAAAGATTATTAGTGATAGAAATTCTCTAATTTTTAAATTTTTCTACGAACAATATGACATTGTCAACAGCGCACAGAATAACACTTACATGTTCTGGTTATCATATCTAAAGTCCGCCATTAACAAAATGAGTTGTGATTTTAATTATTATTTTAAATAATTATCCTTATTGAATCAAAGGCTGAGGGATCAGTTTGTTCAAGAATGGCATGAAACGATAAATAATAAATCACGCTTGGAATACTATAAGCGGTACAAAATGGTCATTGAGTTCGAAAAATATATACAGTCCATTTCCAACACTTATTGGAGACAATTGTTAGCGAGATTTTGTTTAGGTTCACATACATTAGAAATAGAGGTGAGCAGATTTATTGGCACATCCCTAGAGAAAAGAGACTCTGTAAACTGTGTAACCTAAATGTTGTCAAATCAGAATATCATTTTCTACTTTGTTGCGATAAATATAGAAACACCAGACAAAAGTATAATATTACAACAAGATGGCTAAAAGTTTTAAAGTCTGTTTCTATTATGAGTAGTTAAACTGTGAAAGCTACCAATAATTTGGCAAAATTTATTGAAGAAGCGATGTGGGGTTAAGAGAAACATGTTTTAGCAGATTAAGCTGCTTCGTAATTTAATAAAACAAAGTGTTTTTAAATGAATGAACAAAATATACATCCAATATGTCATTCATACTGAACTTTGCAATGTAACTTAACTTACGATATTGCAAAAGAATTCGGTAACGCCTATTTCTGATAAAGATATTACGCATGGAAGATTAGTACCGTTTCCACGAAGCCTACATATTTAGCGTCGATTTTTTTGGCGCCGAGGTGTGATTTTTTTTCCGCGAAAAGAAACGTTTCTATGTAGCTGAAAATCAACGCAGAAATATGACGCGGATTTCTGGATACACGTGTCGTTCAATGCCGAAATGACGATGTCAAAAAGTAAACAAAAAGTAAATGTGCTTGCTCTGCTTGCAGATCTGGATGAAGTGACATTGAAGATTTGTTTGCTTGCCTTTTGTAATAAAACAAAAGCTAATATTTAGCAAGCGAAGGCATCGTTTCTGGGTCCGTAACATTATAAAACAACGAGAAATACGGTATTTTCTATCAACTCGTAAGACACAGAGAGATAAGCAGTGACAAATACATTTAATACTTTGGAATGTCACTTTGCGATTCTTATGTTCTTAACTGAGGAGGAATTTTAGGAAATTGCGTCATTTTTGTTCGCGCTACGTCACTTTCAGCGCGGAAATGCGAAAAGAAATTTACTTCGGGTAGCGATTTTTTCAGCACCCAAAGTTTTCAGCGCTTTAAAAAGCAAAGGAAACATAAACATTCAGTAAAGACTAAAGCGAAATAATTTTAAACGGCGTGTGTTCCGCACCGAATAAAGTCATATGGAAAACGCGTAAGTTTTCCGCTTCATGGAAACGGGCCTATAAGCACATCATGGTAAAAGCTTTCCAAAGGATACCAAGATGTCTGACATTGCTGAAACTAGGCTTTTAACGAGTATTCTTCCTATCGAAACTTAAAACAGGACATGTAACCCCTATTTTCCAAGAAGATGATTCATTCGAAACAAAAATAAACTGTAGGAACTTTTTCTGCAATTTCTAAAATATACACACAAAAAATCGTTGATGCGACGCATCAAAGGCGATGCAAAAACTGGAACAGGTAAACAGGATAAAGCAATATGGGAGCACGTAACAAAAACATATTTAAAATTGTTATGGTTTTTATTTGAAAGTTTTCACTATACTAAAAATCTCCAGAAAAAAATGCATCATGTTAGTTCCTGAGACCATAGAATGATTTATAACAATATAATAAGCAAAACCGACACTATTGGTAGAAAAAAACAACAACAGTTGCCAACATTATTACAAATAACTATAAAACTAAAACGTACAAGCAGACGTAACAGACTCTATCTGTTACTAAATAATCTTAGTTATCTTTCTTCATCCTCAACCTTCTTCTTCAGCATTTAGTAGAGTCATTAATATTTCTAAATTTCATTAAAATCTAATTGTTAATCTTCTCTTCGTATTCTTATTACTAAATTTTACTTATGCCAATACAAATTACATGTAGGTCAAACCTCATTACATCACTAGTCCATTAATCCATATGTTAATCTCATTATATTGCATGACGCCTGCGCACTACATTCAAAACATTTCTGGCGAGAGCCTCGTGTTTGGTTTTTGTTTTTATCTTGGCTAAAACATTTTTGTGCCTTGTACAGGCCTCAAATGTCTTACGTTGGGCGCCGAATGTAAAATAGAGAGAAAGATGTGCAGCCAGTCCACGACTCGAACGAGGATCCTTCGCTAACAGGGCGAATGCTCTACCGACTGAGCTAACCGTTCCGCATACACATTCTCTCCCTATCACACGGCTACACAGAAAATGCAAATGTGCAGCAACCTCACTTTACTCAAACCATTGTTTAGCTTGTATTTTTCTGGAACATGGCATGTTCTTTTTTCTGTATTTTTTTTATTTTCAAAGTTGTTTTGTATGGAAGCATTTTTATATTTGTGTTATTTGTACAAATTTTTATTATTTTCTAAGCTTAACATACTTCACACATTTAAAGTGAAATGGATGAAGACAAACTGAGAGAAACGGTAAAAACAGAACAATCTGGTATGTCCTTAATCCAAATGGAACTAATGTTGGAACAAAGAATTGTTATAACGTAATTATGTGTGACTGTGGTTTATAGTTAAACACTGAACTGACAATAAGAAAACAACTTGCTGTCAAGTGAAAGGTTGTACGTCATTCAATATGGGACTACAAAATACTACAAAATATCAAACTGACTTATTATGGAAAGCAATATTGTTATATTATTCAAGGTGGATACTGATATTTAGTACATCTATGTAAGGTAGTAATAATTAGTCTGAACATACGAGTATTTTGTTTTTGCAAAATGTTAGGGTAATAAGTCTTGGACAAGGAACAAAATCTTATGTCAGATCTAGGGTTTAAACCCCAGCAAAATCCTGAGTCCATAACCTTAACCTCTTGACGAAGAACACTTGAAGCATACTATAAAGACGTTGTTGGTGTGTTGCACCGTTCCCTTATGCAAGTTAACTGTTATTTCGAATCTATAATAAGTTCCTTTTGAAAACTAGTTGTGACAGGACTAGACTTTATATTTGTATCCCCCCGATCAAGAGTCCAAAACATATTCTCTTGACCACAAATATGTCTGGGATCCTATAAAAGCAATCCTGCACGCTGGCAGCACTGGAAGTGATATTTTTGAATTTGCGCCGATCGTACAGAAATCGTTTATGTATATTGAGGGTATCTTTATCTGTTGCATAAACAGTGCATCTAAAGTCAGATCTTACTGTGCATACTAACTAGATCGTTTATATCAAAATATTTTTTTCTGGCTACGGACTATTTTGTTGCTAATAGAAAATCTCAATTTGTTAACATGCAGTCCGAACATCAAAGGACGTACCGAAGAGCATTGGTATCTACTTTCGTATAAAAGGGTGTACAGAGTATCCATGTACATTTAGGCTAAAGGTTAAGAAACTTTAGTAACAACAAGAAATAGCCGGAAAATCTCTGGTGATGTTTGCATAAAAGTTTAGAAAGGTAATGTTGCGTTTATTGATCGAAGCAGCAAGGAGTTTCAAACTGCTCCGATAGCAATATTTCCGACCATGAGATACCTTTTTTTTCCTAATTGATCAGGTCGCTTGATGGTCTAACTCAGCTGCTTTGTTGTGTTTTTTTTTCGTTTCTGCTCATCCTTATCCCTCACTTCAGAAATGATCATGCCATTATTTGCTCTTCCTTGAACTTTTGTCTAATAAAGTATTCTGATCCCATGAAATATTACAGGTGTTGTCGAAAGATCAGGCAGCTGTAGCATGATCCCGAAATCTTTTCAAGTAGTACCGGCCGACACATTCACATTGGTTATGGTAACAAGCTTCTCAGAATTCTGATCTCATAAATCCCTTAGTGTCATGATAAACCTGCCTTTACTTCCTCGACCTCCTCAATGAGTGAAGAAAACGGGCATTGTAGCTGCTTTGAATTGCATTTCAGGCATCCATTTTCCCTATTTTTTTTTATAGATTTCTCTACAGTCTCTACTCTAGCTGGAAATATCTCATACAATGTGAGGTGCAAATGTAACCAAGTGTACATTTTCTACAACAACTTGCGTTTTAACGTATTAACTTGATATTGTCCTTTTGGTTCTTTTTATTACTTTTGGATCCTTTCCGTTAATTGTGTTTGGCCGTCACGTGACCAAATTCCCGCAAAATTTAGTTTTTGTATACAAGCCATCTTGTTAGACACTCTATGTAGTCAGATATTCTACGTACAGTTCACTTTATTTTAAACCATTTAATCTAGTTATAGACTGTAGCTAGTGAGGTAAGCTTCAGTATAATGCATTGAACATCTCATTGTGTGAAGTATGCAATTGAGAGGTTTATGACTGAATATTTATCACTGTATTGAGAAATGCTATAATGTGTTTTCGAGATTTGTTGTAGCGACCTATATTGGCAGCATAAATAATACTCTGTATTATCAAATGTCTTTTGGGTCAATTTTCCCTTATTTTCCTTTTAACCAAACCTTGCAGGGCCTATTTACAGCTTCTAATCATCACAGTAGAACAGACGGTGTGAGTGATGACCGTGGTTCTTGTATCTTTGGCAGACAGTTAATTCTACAAGTTGGTAAGATAACCTATATTTTTATTACTGTGTGTAGCACAGGGACCACTGATAATTTTTAAAATTCATCTAATCAATGGTATAATATTTTGTTAAATTCTATAGCACAAGTGACTTACACTGCATACTTAGAGTGGCTTTGTTATAAGGATAACTTTTAGAGTAAAACCTTTTGATTTGTTGAGATGGTCTGAGAACAAGGCTGCAACACTTATTTTATCATACTTTTCTATTATTGATTTGCTGTAAAGGTGTGTTAATTTTTTATATACAAGTTTACATTTGTGTGTTTTATACAACTGTGAGAGCCTTCTAGTTCTACCAACAACACTCTGTGTAACAGTGACTACTTGTGTTAATTTGGTTATATAGGTAAACCCTCAGCTTACCAACACCATAGACAAGGTACACAAAGAATGCTTCACTTTCTTCATTGAACATATTTATTAAAGATCACACTGTGAGTCATCGTACCGTTTATAGGGTTGAATAATATGGTCGCCTTATGCATGGAACGTAACACTCTTGGTCAGTCGAACTTTCTTCATCATCATAACACGTGATTTTATTGGTATGAACTTCATTTTTTGCCCATGTAACCATCCCCTAAAGTGCCTGTAGACTTAAGGTTGGACTTAACTATACACGTTGTATTGTGTAACATTTGCTGTTTGTTAAAAGTAAAATAATGGGAATGTGCAACTGTTGGTTCTGACCACTCCACAGATATTAATGTGTTGCATAAATATAAATATCGAAGAAAATATGTAAAAAGAAATCCTATTGATGGACATCTGAAAAGTATAGAAACCGAAAATACTTACTACAGAAGAAATGACAAATTACTATTATAGTAACAATAACACCACCAACAACAGCGACCCAGATCCATCTTTTGTGTCTGTCTTCAATAGCTGTGAAAAAGAAAATGATCATCATTATTTTATCGTTTTTGTCCTTGCTAGTACAACAATAAGTGCTGTGAGAAGGCACATGGTATCCAACCTACAACGCTTTTGAATTGCATAGATCGTTAGGCTGTGTTGGTCAGACCCCTAATAGCCTAGTATGTGTTGTCTTTCTAAATGCGATATTATAACATCTAACGGACTTTGGGGTCAAACTTTGTTTATGCTAGTGTAAGCTTTTATTTTGTAATCGTTAAAACGTTGCAATTGTTCATTGGTAAAGCTCGATGATACGGCCTTTGATAATATTGCATTTGATATATACGAACACACAGACGTCGCTACATGTATACCGCTTCTTAAATGTGTATGGGCGTTTTTCACCTTCTCTCCACGATCATCCTCCTTCTCCTCCTTAAACAACATCATCATCATCATCTTTAACATCATCGTCATCCTCTTCCTCATCCTCATCATATACACCATCATCAGCCTTATCATCATCATATACATCATCGTCATCATCGTCATCGTCCTTCTCCTTCTCCTCCTCATCATCATCAAACACAACATCATCATCATCAACTTCATCACCAAAATAATCATTATATACATCATCATAATAATAATAATCAACAACGTCATCATAATACTAATCAACATTATAATAATAATAATAATAATAATAATAATCATATACATCATCGCAGCTACCAATACAACCACCAACAACCAGACCAAACGCACTGTAGGGTCGGATATATTTTGTTGGCCTGTTTGTTTGCGTTTCAATAATTATAAAACGTACCTTCAGTTTTTGTCCAATGACCATATACACAGATGACCTTATCCAGTTGCGTGTAATCACCGACATCAGTGCTGACGTTGCAAGTGCTTCCATGGTTTACGGACTGAGATTCTTCATTGCATACGATGTTGTTATTTTGGGGCTCGATTTTCAAATCAGCAACGTGACATTTTGATGATATTTTGTCAGCGCCCTTGGGGATAAGTGTTTCTTTTAATCATTTTTTTTTAAATAAAACTAGATGATCTTTAAAAACAATGGAATTTTTGAAACCTGAATGTAATATTTTCACGAAACTTCAAGTATCCAGTATGCAAAACAAAACAACAACAACAAAAACAAAACGTATTCTACCTAATTTCGTCAGAAATACAAGCATTCCATAAACGTTTATTGAGATTTGCTTATAGAATGCAATACCAAATAAGGCATTTCCTATTTAATTTAATTTATTAAATTTAAATATGTTATTTTGTCTCAAAGTCTAGCTCTTTTATCAGTGTTAGATTTTTTTTTCATTGATTAATGAAGTCAATATTTATATACCAATTTTTTTTACTATTTTGAAAAAGAAAAACAAAACCGAATAAGAATAAGAATAGCGAGAAGATGGGAATAAGTATGATAGGTAGAAAAATAGAATAATAACAATAATATGAAGAAGACACAAAGATAATGATTATGAAGATGACGGTGAACGTGACGATGGCAATTATAATGGCGAACTTAATTATGATGAAAACGATGATGAGCATGCTGTATCTGAAGCTGCAGCTGATGGAGAAGATGATGATGTTGTTGTTGTTGTTGTTAATGATGATGATGTTGATGATGATAATGATAATGATAAAGTCGATGATAATAATGATGATGATAATGATGATGATGATGATAATGATGCTGCTGCTGCTGCTGCTACTGATGATGATGCTGCTGATGATGATAATACTATTGATATAACAATGAACTTAAAGTAAGCAAGAAAACCAGTACAATCGATGCAAGGCAATGTGACGTAACAAGTTATATACTATATAAGTTGCAAGTTGTGCTAAAAATATGCAATTACAAAGATAAATACATAGTAAATACTGAATGTTACTACAAGAAAAGTTAATATAGTAAAAATTACAAAAATCATTTAACGGGATAACTTTTTTACACAAAAAAATGTAATAATAATCAAAGGAGAATCTCTTAATTGTCGGAAGACAGACTCTGATGTAACGATTCTAAGAAACTCACAATTCAAATCCCTTTTCTCTTTCCCGGGGAACATGAAAACGTTTTTAAGTTATCGTTGTTAAATAGGTTGACTTTGAAATTTTACACCTATTCATGTAATTGTTAAACAATAAATAAATAAAAAATACGCACGTTAAAATACTGGTCCACTGAAGGCGCTATTTATTATTTTTAACCATTATTGAAATGACATATAAACTAGTTTGTTTTCATTTTGTACGGTTCATAAACATATACAAAACGAAAAGATTAATTTGACGTTATTAAAATAAAAGCAACCAAATTTTACTAAAATATAAGAAAAAGGGACATCATGAGTGATTAGAAGCAGTGACTATATACATATCTATATGCGATGCTTGCACGTAATCACTAGATTGTTGCCGTTTATTAATAATTACATAGGTAATTTGACGTCATCGGTAAATCTAGACAAAATTCAAAATTCGTGAGATGTTGCGATGCAAATTTTTGACCTCTTTGTTTTCGAACAAATTGAAGGCACAAATATGACACTACTAAAATTATAAAGAGTTAATCAAAAAGGTGAGGGCAGTGGACAGTCTGTCATTACAGAGGTCACAACCATATCCTTCTTTTGCAGGAAACAGAGGTCGGGGTATTAACAGAGGACAAAGGCCTAGAAACCACCCAAATGTGTAACTGGTTCATTTGAAGACCGCAGTGAGGCAGGACAAGGAAAAAGGCCAATCTGTATGTACTCCATGAAACACATGTATGGTTAAATGAACATGAGTTTAATTCCTTAATTGACACTGGATCAATGGTAACCACACTTTCACAATCTGCATATGATGAAATGTCTCATAAATCTGAATTGTTGTCATTTGATAAACTTGACTTTTTGTTGAATTGTCAACAGCAATTGGAGATAAATTAAAGTATTCTGGCTTTGTAAAGGGTGATGTTTGTGTTCCCTCTGGCCCTGACATTGTATACTCTGTGCTTGTCATTGTTGTTACACAGAACAGTAAGTTTAGTGAGTCTTGTCCTGTCATTATAGGAACAAATGTGATTGACCTGTTCAGAAACTATCATTGTCAAGAGTTGACTTTGTTGCCTCCACAGTGGCAGGTAGCTATTTCCAACACTAACAGTAAAGTGACCTCTACTGTAGGAAAATTGTACACTGATAAACCAGTTGTTTTACAACCATATGCGACTACAGCAGTTTAGTGTTGGGTAAGAGATCAATTTAACCAAGTTGTAACTGAAAATCAGGATTTGGGGGAAAGTTTTTCAGTATGCCCCAGCGTTTTGAAACTGTCAAGTAAGGGTACAAATAGGATTTCAGTGAATGTATTGGAATATGACTGGAAAACCTGTGACTATAAACCCAAAGAGTGTAGTATGCAAAGTTAGTTAGGTTTCAGTAGTTGACAATCTTACAAATGTACCTGACTATGTCCCCACATCTTCTTTACTCTCTGCACATGAGTTGGGTATTCAAATTGAAGACGAAAACTTGACTGGTCAGGAGTTAAGGCAAGTTTATGACTTACTTAGAAAGTGGAATCAAGTGTTTTCCACAGGTCCTACTGATATTGAATCAACTGACTTGCTAAAACACATTATTGTCCTTAATAATCCTACCCATTTTAAACAGTCCTACAGAAGGATTCCAGCTGGCATGTATGAGGAGATGTTGAGTGCCGGTGATATCCGTGAGTCCCCATTTAGTTCAAATATTGTCCTCGTAAGGAAAAAAAGGATGAAACACTCAGATTTTGTATGGATTGGTGTCAACTAAATGGTAAGACACGCAAAGGTGCTTATGCTCTACCTCGTTTTGATGACATTGTGGATTGTTTGGCAGGTGCCAAGTATTTTTCTAAATTGGATCTTAGATCTGGCTATTGGAATGTGCATGTTGAGTCGGAACGCTAACCCAAAACGGCATTCAGGTGTGGTAATCTTGGGTTTTATGAGTGGAACCGGTTAGGCTTTCGGATTACAAGGATCACCTAGCACTTTTCAGCGTATGATGGAGAAATGTATGGGATATCAACACCTCAAGGAATGTCTGGTATTCCTTGATGATCTACTTATTTTCTCCAAGACTATTTCTGAGCACATAGAACGTCTTGATGCATGCTTTAGTAAACTGTGTAAACATGGTCTCAAGCTCAAGCCTTCTAAATGTGAGCTTTTCAAGACGTCTGTAGAGTATCTCGGACATGTAATTGGTAGAAACGGGATCTCAATTGACCCAGAAAAGGTGTCTGCAGTCCTTTCTTGGCACACACCCTCAAACTTGAAAGAGTAAAGACAAGTCCTAGGGCTCACTGGCTTCTACAGAAGGTATGTTAAGAACTACTCAAAAATAGTAGTCCCTCTTAATATGCTCCTTCAGGGCCACAGTACAAACAGTCAGAAGTGTAAGAGTAAGAAAGGCAGTAAGAAAGCTCAGAGCATTCCCACAAAATGGGTATGGCTTGAATCTCAGCAGTCTGTATTTGACAGGATCAAGAAATGCTTAACTTGTGCACCTGTGATAGCTTATGCAGAGTATGACTTCCCATTTTGTCCTCAGGACTGATGCTAGTTCTGAAGGATTAGGAGCCATACTATATCAAAAGCAAAATGGAGTGGATAGGGTAATAGCTTATGCTAGCAGAGGTCTTAAACCTGCTGAGAGGAAGTACCCAGCTCATAAGTTGGAATTCCTTGCTCTCAAATGGGAAGTGACCGACAAATTTCATGACTACATATTTGGTAATAAATTTGTAGTCACCACAGACAATAACCCTCTCACTTATGTAAACACAACAGCTAAATTAGATGCTGCAGGTCACAGGTTGCTAGCTTCATTAAGTGCATTTGATTTTGAGATCAAACACAAATAGGTAAGCAAAATATAGATGCTGATGGTCTTAGCAGACGGCCTTATGTGACAGTTTCTTCCAGTGCTGTACAAGCTATTTGTATAGGACATATCGGGAATCCCACGCGTGACGTCATCAATCGAACACCCGGATGTAGTGGTTGGCAGAAAATCAAGTAGGCTATGCGATAATGGCTGCAACCATTGTGCTTTCGGATTATGCTAAAAAATTACCGCCAGAAGCTCGACAAAGATACATTGAGAAGCTTAATTTGAAAGAAAGTAAACTTCCAGATCCTTACAGTTTATCATCGGGGTGGAAATCTGAACGGTTGATTGGCCTAATGTGACTTTCGGCGATATTTACACCTATGTTATCGACAAGCGATCGATGTACACCCGAGACAGTATGAAGGCTTTCAAATCCCTCGAGGCATATAGGTAATTACCAATATCAATTCATTGCAATAGCTGCCGTTGTCGAACATGATATAAAATGATGAAATGTCAATGTAAATTATTCTTGTATACTTGAGTAATTGTCATTACTATTCGCGACTTTATTGTTTAACCAGATAACGTTTTGTCTCAGCACATCAGTTCCTCCGTATAAATGTATGAAATGATTTACCTAATATGATTTCATGCTTACTAAATATTTTTGTTTTCTCAATTTTCAGCTATGTTGTGAGTGGACATGTGAAAGAAGTACTCTATCATGGTATGACTGCTGACAGTCCAGTTTGCTTCCTGACAGCCAAGGTGATCCCATCCCAGCGAGTCAATGACAAACACCACCCATTTGCGTAGACAAAAATGCAGCCACAGTGTTGTTTGGCCACTGTACTTGCATGGCAGGGTATGTAGTTTTCACTTAGAGTTCAAAAGATTTCAATTTAATTATTATATTATTATGCATTACAGCCATCAGCAATGTTTGAGGAATGGTTTTTTTAAAGGTGAGCATTCAGGTTATGTGACATTGTTTTCCTGAAAATTTGGGACAGGCATGTAACTCACTTAAGTGTACAGTTAAACACACTACCGGAATAAAATGTTACATGTAATTGAATTATACTTTATTAAGAAATATTTCAAGTAATATGGCAAAGTTGGAAATATATTGTTAAATGCATTTAACTTGTTTGTTTATTATATATATTTTTTGTGAGATATATCCAATAACTAGCTAAACAGATTTTTATTTAAGATTTATTAATCAATATTTTATTTAATTATTACTTTTTTCTTTTTACAGACTAGATGAGGTTTGCAGTCATGTTGCTGCAATATTGTTCAAAGTTGAAATCGGTGTCAAGCTTTGTCTTACCAAACAGAGTTCTACTAGTTCAGCTTGCCAGTGGAACACATGCTTCCGAAATGAGGTAATGCTCAGATTCAAATCTTACATTAATATTAAACAAGTATCAGTCTTGTATTTGTCGCAACCTTTAATAATATCTACCTTAAAGGACTAGTCTTTAAATAATTAGAGAAAAACACATTTAAGTTGTACACTCTTATATAAAAGTTTTGATAATACTGCCAATGTGCCATATATTTGCAAAAAATTCTTTGATGGAGGTTCATTGATTGTCCGTTGACAGTTTGCATGTAATAATGTGTTACATAACCTGCATAAATATTTAAAACTGTAAATTATTTTTCAGATCCAGCCGCTTACTGTTGCTGAACTACAGAATCTTATAGGCGGCAGAAAGAAGCAAGTAGACAGCTATCATGCGTCGGGGAGAGCAGAATTACCACCAATAGACATTTTTAGGTCACTCTATGAGGTCTGTCCAAATGCAGTATTCTTTACATCTATCTCACATGTGTGTGATACTCAAAAACAGTCAAGATCACATCTTCCACCCCTGTTATCCATTTAAATTGACTGAATCTAAAGACTTTACCCAAGAAGAACTGTTAGCCAAATGGGACACATACGGTTGTTCTCAAGAATCGTGTATGCTTTTAGAAAAGCAAACACGGTCACAAGCAGAGTGTCCGCTGTGGTTTCAGCATAGGCGGGGCCGTATTACGGGTTCTAAAGCCCATGATGTTTTAGTTCGACAGAATAATACAGACCCACAAATTCTAGTTCAGGCTTTAATGGGCTATCAAACTTACAATCTCACTAGAAGAAAGGCCATAAAGTGGGAAAAGAAAAAGCAAGAAATATGTATATGCAAGTGCAAAAATCTCATCATCAGAATCTCCAAGTGCGCACATCTTGGTTTACAATTGACCATGAACACCCTTTTTGGGTGCATCCCCAGATGGAATGTGCAAATGTGACTGTTGTGGAACTGGATGTGTAGAAATAAAATGCCCCTTTAGCGCTAAGGACAACACGATCGCAGAAACATTGAGTGATCCTAAATTCTGCTTAGACAAAAATATGAACTTAAAACAAAACCATAGGTACTTCTCCCAAGTACAGTTTCAAATGAAAGTTACAGGTGTGAAGTACTGTGATTTTGTTGTTTACACAAGCAAAGAGATGACCATCGTACGAATTCCGCTGGATGAAAACTCTGTTGCTACAATCTACGCAAATTGTGAAGCATTCTTCAAGAGCTTTCTACTTCCAGAAATTATAATGCGAAAGTTGGAGAAAACTGTTTCAGACGACGGCCTTGAGCCAATAAAGGAGTTGATCTGCATCTGCCAGCAACCAGCATATAGTAAAATCATCAACTGCCAAAACAAGGATTGTGAATATATTAAATTTCATTATGAGTGTGTTAATATTAGACGCAAGCCAAGAAAAACATGGTTATGCCCTAAATGTATAGGCAAGGATACAGATTTCTAATAGGCCAGGGTACAGTTGAGAGAAAAAAATGCAGTCTGGTTTCACAAAAAATAGAATGGAGTTGTGTTCAAAATTTTAACTTTTCTTTGGAAAATTATTACTCCCTTATCACTGTTATTGCATTTTGATTGTATAATGAGAGCTATAAAATTTTACTTCACTAACTTCAGTCATGTTGTTTCTATTAAAAACAAAGGAAAATACATTTGACAACTAATATTTGATAATATAATTAACAAAAAAACATAAACTTAACAATATCATAGTAAGTGAACACAATTTTATTTTCTTAGTAACGACGGCTGAAATGATCATAAAATATGCAATGTATAATGATTATGCTAGTGTATGGTTTAACAGTTTGTCAATCATAAACTTAAAACAAAAAAAGAACATTTCAATGCTTGCAACACAATTTATTAAACTTTTAAGTCTATTTGTAATTCTTGTTATTATGTTTACCTGGTGTACATTCAGGATGACAAAACGGTTTGCAAGTCTATGGAAGACAGAGCGTGTCATTTACGTGCACAATTTATATTTTGCGGATCATATCAGGTTTTATGACAAAAAGACAATCTTGTAGCAAAGTAACCATTTTGACATACTGAAAACACGCCAGATTTCCACACCTTCAACCTTTGATATTAAGCAAATAATTATTCAAGTCTAAAATCAATTTACTAGCCGAGGGTGCAAATTTGAAACTGCTGCGCAAATTGTCATCATGTTATCTGCATGTGGAATCATCTGTAGATTCATTTTGGAGCTTAAGATTTTAAAGTTGTTCAGTCTTTCTATGGCTCTTTCCACATGTATTCTAACACGAGCTATCTTCCTACTTCTCTCCACTTCACGGGCACTTAACTGATTTTTTCCTCGTGTGAAGTCTGGCATGATTAAAGTTGCATTGCGAGATTCAACTTCCTCTAAAATAAGGAAACCTCGATCTGCAAGAATTTGATCGTCTTGTTCTATTAAATCGAAAAAAAAACCTGACTGCAGAGTTATAACTTTGTCCGAAGTTCTTCTTCCAAATGCTCTCGACACAAAACTAATTGCACCTGTAGGGGTAATGGCAACGAAGAACTTCACTGTGTTGTTGTGTTTATAATTTGACCATGTTGAAGCTCTTAATGTCAAATTGCCTGCTCTCTCAACAGAAACTTCACAACAGTCAATAATTACAATACATTTCCGGTAATGTTTTTCTGAAGATGTCAGGCAGATTTCTAATTACTGATTCTTTATCAGACCATTATACCAGAAAGGTCATTGTGTTGGCAAGTTTTGGCAGTCCTTCAATTAAAATGTTTGATATTAACTTAGGTGAAACATTGAATCTGAATGCCAGATCATTATTCTGTAAGTTTAACCTCAGTTTCATTAAAATAATCAGCAACACAGATCCTGGCGAAAGAACATTTGACTTGGGCAGAACAGCCTGTGTAAAGTTCACCAGCCATAAAAACACAGAGTGATTTGGTAGTCCAGTGAAGAATGAAGTCTTGTAGGCTCCTTTCTTGCCTAACAGAAATTCATCAGAGAACTGTAGCTGCCTGATTTCCTCTTTCAGCTGACGGTTCTCTTGCTGAAGTCTTCAAATCTCTTCCAGTGCTCTCTGGTATTTATTGGTCACCTCTGCCATTGCTTTAATGCAGCGGTCATTAATATCTGAAAAACAGTCAAAAGCATTCATAACTAAAACTTAAAATATCTTAATATTTTTATACTTCCTAAAAAGTTCACACAAATGCTATTTATTGGTGTCCAACATCTAGGTCAACAGTAAACAATAACACCACATTTGTCAACAAACAGGTATTCTCTATCTGAGCCACTCTGCAGAGTTAGCCATTTTTAAGGCAAGCCATACATCATTAATCGGAAACGCTCGAGTTATTTCGCGATCTTTCGGTCAGCTTCGATTATCACCGGATTTGAACGAAATATTCCGATACAGAGTCTCTAACAAAAATGCATAGACGACAAACATTTGAAATGGGGACAAGTCTTGTAATTATCACCGTAAATCAAAACTCAATTTCTTTTTAGTTATATTCAGCAATAAGTATTCTATCAATTGTTTGAGTAATAACGCGACCTTAGATTATTGATTTTTTTCAAGTCGTAGAGACTTTTCCAGTACATCCGGTGTTTATCAAAATGGCGTCCTACGGCCGTGAAAAACGCGGTCGATTCACTTCGGAAAAGAAAAAACGATCTATTAGCAAAACTCACGTGATGATCGATCACTATTTCAGTGTGAGACATACTTGTGATTTACCACAGTGTTTATCGACGGAGTGCCCGCTGCCAAACAACATTAACCGGCAAAAATGTCAGCCGTGACAGTTGGAAGACTGGACGAAGAATCATAGAATCATAGAATAAGTTCTTCTCTGGTCATTGCAATGCTGCAAGGCATGTCGCCTAGGTCCAGTACCGCTCACGTATGACAGTGTAGCTGGGGAGTTACAACGTGGTTTTGGGTGATATTTGGATGTAAAGTGTTTAAACATTGAGTGTGCCCAGATCAACATAGTTTCCTATGGGAAAACCCACAGGGCCCCCGGATCTAAAGGCATCCCCTCATTTGCTGTCAACACCAAGCTTGGAACAGGTAAATCAACATTTTCTTATTTAAAAAAAAATAAAAAATTGAATGTAACATAGACTAATGTACACAAGTAGAATAGTCTTTTATATTCTACATTTGTAGTTTGTTACATTTTTGATGATTATTTAATAATTTTAAAACTTTATGAAAGCTACACAAGTAGAAACAAAGCACGCTTAAAATATTTATTGTATTAAACTATTAACTTTTATTTTTAGCAATGATTGATAGTATCGGCGGTCCGGATAAAGTCAACAACTTCCTGTCGACTCTGAATATCAGGCCTATCAACCCCAAGAATTTGAAGGTACTTTTTCAGTGTTTATCAATAATATTGGTTATGAACACTTATTGATTATTAAAAATGATACTTGGTATACAAAATGAAGTACCATTTCATGTTTTTATAATTGTTTTATATGTTAACATCACGTATTTGCCCTTTTTCTTTTTTAACATGTCTATATTGATAAATTATAAACACGGGGGTATTTTTTCCTCCTGTGTACAACATATCACTTCGTTTTTGTACAGGCAAATAAGTAATTCTTTACATATAACATTTCTGAAAACCATACATAAATTTATAGGTGATGGAGCGCAGTTGTGTATCAACTGGTATTGTGAACACGCATTCTTAATTATAGTCATATTTGGTATTGATTGTTTTAGTTCTATGTGCACTTGTCATGTTGTCTTACATTGTATCATTATTTTGGAATAATGAGGATTTTTAATTTGAAATGTGTCTTTTTTTTAACTTCTCTTGGTAGCATATTGACTTCAGTGAAACTAAACACCTGAAATATTCACAGTGAAATATTTAGGTGTGTTTGTGAGATTTACAACATGATGTGAATGCTTATTTTTTGAACTTATGTTCATGTTAGTGCAATTTTATATAATTAATTAATTATGTGTTTTCAACCCTCTTTGTGTATTAAGAAACATTTTTTACCTCTACAGGTTTTTAATGTAAATACTTGCATTGTAATTAGCAAAATAAGAATAAAAAAGCAGTTTTGTGATAGCGCTTAATTGCTGTTTTGGCTGAAAATCCTATGTTCTATGAGCAGATGTTTGATAAGTCACCTGTATTAAAAGTATAATGCTCATCAAAGTATTTTTTGTTAACTAAATCTGATAATATATGCTATGAGACACAAAATAAAACCAAAACAAGTGTATTTGCATTTGTATTGATTTTATTAGCAAAACTGTAGCATAAGTACTTAAACTTAACAGTACCATTCTAGAGAGAGGGTGTTGGCAAAGTCAAACATATTTTTTTCTAAAAGTTGACGGTGAACTTTTTTTTAAATTTTGAATTAATGTCACATATACATAACTCTAAATGAAAATAACAAATTTAGTGGATTTCTGAATATTGCCAATGATGGATGGCTTACCTTAAACAAAGAAAATAACACCATCTTTAATAAAAGGTTTGATGTGGATGTCTATTTTAGCAACAATTAAGTGCACGTTATTGTCATGTATATTTTATTTGTGCTTACTGTCGGATACTGCCTTCAATAGTGTTTAAACCAAGTACTGGTTCACTACCAAGAAAAAAGCTATCAGAAGGCCATTTTGTTGGCAAGAATGGGCAGTCCAAGCACGCTGCCATACCCTGAATTTCTATATCAAAACTCATCCACACCTATTAAAGGCATAATTTATGTGTTCAATATTTATTTACCAAGACTAAACTTAATGCATGTATATAATCTGAGAAGTTTTTAAGTAGTACCTTTTTGTTTTTTTATGAACTGGCGTCTCTAAACTTGGAGTCAGCTGGGCCAGGTCAAGTAGGGCATCCACAGCATCACTTTCGGAACTAATGTCAGGTTTCTTTACATCGGGTGTTTTGAAGGCAAGCTGCTTCTTCGATTCTCCCAACACCGTTCTTTCGTAGCGACTTTTCATTGCCTCTGGATCTTCCTTCACAGTATATGGATTACCCGATGTCCACTTATGGTACATAATCTGGGTCATGAGGATCATCACTTTTTCCTAAAACACACAAATTCAAACCAATATTAAGTTAACAAAAAAAAAATAATGAAGTTTTCAGAACTCTCGGTTACTAAAATCACAATCGACAAATATGTAGAGTGAGACCATAATGATATAGTGCCAGAACAACTGACAATAGTATGTCCATATTGACATCATGAATATGGGGTCGATGGGGTACAGTAATCGTTCAAAGCTGCGATAAATCAGACATAAAATAAATATATATTTATGGATAAATAAAATCGTTTTAAATCTAAGAATTTGAACTGATCATTCCATTAAAATATGAACAGATAGATATTTCAAACAAAAACGAAAAAAAAAACGCACCTTTAATAAAATGTCGACCACAAATACGATCGTGAACGCTTGGTTCCACGGTGAATTTTCCTGTCCAAATTTTTTCACTGCTAACCAATTATTTCTCCTCGCTGTATTTTTAGGAAAATGTGGAATGATGTTCCAGCTGCGTACCTTTGGCTGCATCCCGTAACGCAACAAGAAACAACCATTTTATATGCGATATTACAACACGTCAAACGGGAATTTACATAACAATGGTTGTATTGATACTTTTGCCAACCAAAGCGGAAAATCCGCATCACGTGACTATGCTATGACGTCACGGAGAAACCTCCTATAGCAGTACAAGAACCCACACCTCTGGCTGAAAGTGTAGCTGCTGGAAATTGCCCTCATTCTGCAGGGGAGGCCAGTCTTTAGCCACCACCTCTTAACCATGTAAACTGGAAGAAAGAACAGACCAAAGATGCTGACATAGGTAGAGTGGTTGATCTCTTAGGACTTCGTTCTCGCCCGAGGGGGAGAATGATAGCAAAGGGATCTCCTGTTGTACAAAAGTACCTTAGGGAGTGGAAGAATCTCCACTTAGTTGATAATGTTTTGTACAGAACTTCGTCCCTAGATGGCCAACTTGTCAGGCAACTGGTCATACCACAGTCATACCGTGCTCAGGCACTGAGTGGAGTGCATGATGACACAGGTCATCAGGTCAAAGAAAATACATAATGGCTTGCAAGGCAACGTTTTCTTGGCCTGGGTTGGAGAGAGATGTTGAAGTTAAGGTGCAATCTTTTACAAGGTGTATCTTGCGTAAACGCTCTCAGCATGTTGCAGAAATGCACAGTATAGTCTGCTCTCGGCCATTGGAATTGCTTTGTATCGACTTTTTATCTCTAGAAAGGTCAAAGGGGGGATACGAGAATATTCTCGTTATAACAGACCATTTTACAAGGTATGCACAGGCAGTGTCATGTAGAAATCAAACTTCTCAAACCACAGCAAGGACTCTATATGAACACGTCATTAGTTTTTATTCCTTCCCAGAACGCTTACATAGTGACCAGGGCCGTAACTTTCAGGGTAAAGTATTTAAGGAGTTGTGTAGAATAGCTGGAGTGGCTAAGCCTCGTACTACACCTTTTCACCCCATGTCTTATCCTGCCGAGAGGTTTAATCTCTGTTAAAGATGTTAGGTACCCTCGAGCCAGATAAAAAGTCTGATTGGAAATCCTACATTGGGCTTTAAGTTCAAGCGTACAATGCCACTAAGAGTGACGCTACTGGCTATTTGCCCCATTACTTAATGTTTGGTTGGCATACCAGGTTAGCTGTAGACACTTCAGTTGGGTACACATCGTGAAAATGACAAGCTGTCTCATTCTTGTTATGTGCGAAAGTCGCAATCTCGCTTGCAGCATGCTTTCAAGTAGCTGCAGAGGACCTCGGCGAGGCAAGCTGCACGTAATAAGGCCATATATGATCGCAAGGTCAGTGCCAATAAACTAGAAGTTTGAGACAGGGTTCTTATTAAAAGAGTGTACTTTGATGGCACACATAAACTAGTAGGACCGGTGGATTTCTAATCCCTACCTTGTGACAAAAAATCATGATGATTCCCCAGTTTATACAGTTAAACCAGAGGATGGTCAGGGTTCAGAGAAGACTATCCATAGGAATCTTCTGGTTCCTATAAATGGCATTTGTTAAGAAATGATTCCTACTAACATGATGCCAAGGCAGACCCAAAAGTTGGATAATTGCCACACATTCAAAACTAGGCAACAAACCGAGTCAGCTCATCTTCCTCTGAGTCTGCTGCATATGTGATACCCCAAAGAAGACCACAATTTAGACGTTATTAGTACGATTCCAGATCGGTGTCTAAACCTAGTCAGTCTATTCATGTTGAGCCTTGTGACAACAGTACAATTATCAGTACTTCTACACTACCCAGTGTTCATGATAATGTTTCTGTTAGTGCAGATAGAATGTCATCGTCTGATCATACTGATCATGACACACAATTATCTCTCACTAGTAGTGCTACCCATGTTAAGTCGCCGGTAAAACCAGTACGAAAGACTGGTAGGATTACTCGCGCACCAGTTCGGTATGGAGATTGGGTTAGCCCTATAATTTTTACTACCCCAGACTGTGAAATTAGAGAAGTTTTTGTATAAACTGTTGTGTCCAGAAAATGGAATTTATTCTTTTGTAATTTGTTCTGTAAAAATGGTTAAAATGTTTGTTTTAAATTTACTGCTTGCTATGTATTTACCAATAGATCTGCTGTCTTGGTGAAGTTATTAATTCTCCCTACTAACTTATGTAAAATGCTGAACCCATAAGTAGGTTAGTGTTACTCATGCGTTCCCACAGTATGGATGCAAAAAAACCGCAGAAGATTCACTGTAGTGAATATGCTAAGCGTGTTTTAGTTGAAACTGTTAAACACTAAGAGGGTGGAATTAATTTATCGATATTAAAGTGTCTGTTATGTTATGACTATGTTATTGTAGCCAGTCTATTTCATACCGCATGCTGTGTGTAGTATACTTATAAGGTAGATGCCTCACTGGGTAGAGTCAAAGTTACATGTACTCACGCTCAGATTGCCTCTTAAATACCATCGACCATTGTTAATCTATAATTAGTTCTCTTATATATGTGTGTTTTTATTGGAACTTAATAAACATTAGTTAGAACACGATCTTGTCGTTCTATTGTTTAAAAGCCGATAACAATAGAGTGTCAAAGTTTTTTATGTGTATGACAGATAGTGTAGATATCCGAGTATTGTTTTATATAATAGATATCTTCAACATGAAAGCTTGTAATTTACGTAGTGTATACTTTGTATATTGTACATTAGTTGTATTGAGATTATAAATTTACTGAATTAAAATGTCTGGAGACATTTTATCCTGGGTAAGGAAGAATGTAAACCAGGCTTATATTAATCCCATCATAGTTTTACGTGACAGCCTGTTTGTGTGCACTTGTTTTCGTGTTTGTACGTCTTGTATCACTTTTCTACCCTATACCCCGTAATGGGATGTCTTGTTCCAACCATGTGACTTGTCTAGTATGAATATTTATGAGTATTAATCCTTATATGGAAGTGTCTGGGGGGTGAAAGTGAGTTCTTGTGTGAGGCTGCACGTGAATTTCAACCTTTTCCCTCCCTTTTCTAAACCACTTGACCTTTATTTTAACTAACAAGTCACTCTCTTGTTGTCTGTGCAGATGAACGGTTCGACTGTTGTACATAATGCCACGTACCAGAATAATTTATTAATTATTCTGAAGTTTCCACCTGGTAAGTGTTATTACTTTTTATATGACATTTAATTGTTATACTGTATAGTAATGAATTGAGCTATATTGTTTATGTGGTTTGCATTATGGAATTATATGAATATAATTATCTCTTACCTTTTAAACTAACCAACACGCTTAATTGTTGTTTTCATGTTTTTCTGCATGTTTATTTTAAATAAACAACAAGTGAGTTTAACTTCCATCGTCGTAGTCATTAATCCCTACGAAGACCTCATTACAATATATATATAAACAACAATAAAACACAACAAAACCAACAACAACACAACAGCACCAAACAACAACAACTAAACAAAACAAAACAACAACAAAAACTACGCGATGAACAATTTTAAGAAGCATACATTTTAACTAAACTATGCACGGTAATTACAGTGGCCCAATGTTTTCCTTGTATGCTGTTTTATTTTCAATTTTTATTAATTAATTTGGCTCATGAACCAATTGGCCGATCGGAAAGAATCCTTAGGACCCGACCAATCAGAGACCGTAATTTATTGGCACATGATCCCTTTTTTTATATCCGACAGCTCCGACAAATGAAACAAGATGTTCTATAGATCAAACGAGGTTTTACTCTAATGTCTATCAAGCTGAAGAAACAAGAATTGCCGATGATATATACGCCATTTATATGTCGTAATTGTATTACTAAATTATATTAATAAGTTTCATGCATTTGACAGTTCAATATCAGAGTTAACCCAAGATCTTTGGGTGACGTGGTTAAACTGGCTCAACAAACTAGCAGACTAACAGATCAATGTCTGGATAGAAGCACCGGCGCTCCGCAGGGTCAACTGGAAGACCTTCCCACATTGAGTCCTTCGCCCCGAACGGAACTCGAATCCAAGCACAGCTCGGCAGTCAGAGGAGTTACAAATCGGCGATTCTTCCACAATGCCCCGCTCCCCTTACCCATTACATTGTAATAAGAAAAGTAAATAAAAGCAGAATTTAAACATGAAATTAAATTCAACCAACAGACAAGATACATAATAATAACTTACACTTACATCAATCGTGTAGCCTGTTGTTTGCACTGTCCAAAGAACCACTGTCAGTAGAATACTGGCGGTTATGAGTCGCATTGTCCGTTCGTGGGTGATGCTAAAATAATTAAGTAGTAAAGTTTTATATAGAAACAAACATAAAAGAATACAAATTTCTGTGAAATTCTTGTGTTAAATGAACAAGGAACATATACCACATATTCCGCTATGAAAATGTTGTCCCGGGTTGAAGGTTTTATGCGTACAGACAAGGAAGTTAACCGAAATTCTGTGGGGGTGGGGGTGGAGTCTGCTTTTTACACTCTAGCGCTGTCATTGGTCGCTCGATATCGGCTGTTGTTTGTCTGCCAACACGCGAAATTTGAAAAGACCCAGGACAAGGGTAATCACATGCAAGCCAAGTGTAAAATAACAAATCTGTGTTGTGTCATTTAACCAAAAGAGTAAACCCAAGTGTCACCGCCTTGGAACGGTAAGTCGGCAATATGGACCGACTCGGGCGCTTAAAGCCGGTTGTACAGAGCTCTAACCTCGGACTTCCTGATGGGTTTCTCAAATGCAATAAATGCAAAGAAAAACGTTCAAGCTTCTTTTTTATCTTTTATCTTTTATTTTTCCAAATATGAAGAGCATTTTATATGTACAAAATAGTAAGCAACATATTACAACGAAAGGCTATATACAATGAAAGTAAAGACATAATTACAAAAGTAATTAAAGCTCCAGTCCATTTTGTTGCTATTTGCAGTAAACATCATCAGCAAATACAAGACAATCCTATTTATAAATCTTACCGAAACGAAACGTAAGAATTAAGTATGAAGGCTCAATCACATAACGAATACATACAGACACATGTTATGGTTAAGAACGTAAAATTTGTTGAAACTATTGTAAATAAACCAAAATACAGTAACAACTATGAGAATAATAATAATAATAATAATAATAATAATAATAATAATAATAATAATAATAATAATAATAATAGTTTCAGTACTAACTGTAGTAGTACGTATTGTAATAACAAGTATACTTACAACGATAATCATAAATGGTAACAAAAGAAAATTGAGATAAAACTAATAAACATTTAGACATCTTACTGACGTTTTCTTTGATAGTGACCTCATTGAAAAATAATGTCCACATCGTGTTTAGAAGAGAGAGAACTTCACAAAAATTGCTGATTGTAAATGAAATGAATCAAGAATAAAAATGACCAAAGAAGATAAGCATTTGTCCGACGTACAGTACAGATTAAAAAAAGGTTGAAAAACACGAAGTGTGGAGTATTTGAAAAAAAACAGTGACTTCGCGTAGAATGCGCTTTCACTCCAGAAAATTGGAGTCACTTCGCGTGGAAATGGAGTGATTAAAAAAGAGGCACTTCGCGTTTCTTTGCGAGTAAAATAGAGTGACTTCGCGTAGATCGACCGGAGAAAAAGCGGGACTTCGCGTTTCTGCGAGTAAAATGGAGTGACTTCGCGTCCCCCTAGTGTTATTTAATAAATAAAGCTATGTATTTTTTCAATCTGGAAAAAAAAAATTCGTTCCGACACAGAGGACACAAACGATAAAATAAAACAAACTATCCCTTAACTTGTTTTGATTATGTGTCAAAACCATGTAATTGCTACAATATTTTGGTGTCAATTAGAAGAAATAACCAACACGTAAAAGATGTTTCGTCAATGCGCATTTTTAATATATGTATCGCACCTATTTATTATAGTAATAATAGTAGTAAAAGTAGTAGCAATACTAGTATAAATAGTAGTACTAGTAGCAGCAGTAGTAGTATTAGTAGTAGTTTTTGTTGTTGTTCTTGTAGTAGTAGTAGTAGTCGTAGTAGTAGTAGTAGTAGTAGTAGTAGTAGTAGTAGTAGTAGTAGTAGTAGTAGTTTTTGTTGTTGTTCTTGTAGTAGTAGTAGTAGTAGTAGTAGTAGAAGTAGAAGTAGTAGTAGTAGCAGTAGCAGTAGCGGTAGGGGTAGGGGTAGTGGTAGTAGTAGTAGTAGTAGTAGTTGTAGTAGTAGTAGTAGTAGCAGTAGTAGTTGTAATAGTAAGCAGCAGTAGCTGTAGTAGTGTATAGTACTTGATGAAACAATTCCCAAATGTATATGTTGTTCATTGACACAAACAGTTCTTTTAATTTCTACTAGGTTATTTGCTAATGGTCAAAATTGTGTGTGGTTGCAAAATAATGATGGTATTTTCTAAACGCGCACGTGTATATAAACAACAAGTCAATTTATATCACGTTTGATTTTATGTCATTCAAGCATATTGTCCTCGTCACACTTTACATATAGTAAAGTTGCATTGCATTTAATAAAATAAAGTTTTGTGCAATAAATCAAGTTTCGAAAAAGTATTCCCAATAATAGTAACGAAGAAATGTTAATAACGTTTACAATTATAATGGTTACACATAAATGTTTTGTCGTACATTTTACTTTGTTCTTACAATAATCACAGGTAGTTTATTATGCCAGGTAGGTGACAGGTATTCCCAATTCCCAATTCCCAACACGTCAAAAGTAATACTCTCTACTTGTGCGAGCTGGTTGTCAAAATATGACAATCGCTAATCTGAGACGAAAATCTACATACAGACGAATGTTATATGCATGTGACATGTGTTGTTTATCTAATAGTAAATGCCATATATTCTCAGCCATCTATTTAAATAAAATGTGAGCAGGTACATTATCTAGAGGAGGCACCACTGCCAATCCAAATCTCCACTCCGGGAAACGCCTCCAAAAATCAACAGGGAAGCATTGACCCTCCCCCATCCACCACATCTGGGTCCCAAGATCCGGGGTTGGAAAAAGGAGAGCCAATCTCCTATGCCAATGCCCTAAAAGGAATCAACCGCAAACTCAGGGCTCCAAACTACCCACTCATACACCATCTACGGCGTACGAAGAGGTAGTAATGGAGGAAGTCAGGTACACCAGCCTGCTGCCCCCCGATGTTGCAGTATGGATAACAGTACTGTTAACAGCGGTGGGCAGCGATTTCCCTAAAGGGAAAGCAGCTGAGGTGGCGGTGCCATTTCGGACCTTTGTAGGGGCGGAGTGCTGAGTTCCCCCCTCAGCAGGCTTCAGAATGGTATAACTTTTAAACTAGGGAAAGACCTCATAAACAAAGCAACGAATTTCAACTTTGGTTCTCACGAATGGGCTCTTAAGGAACAACATAAAAGAATAACAGGCAACATTAAAATCAGAACTGATCAACCAATCTCAAAAACGGTTGAGTCCATTAAGAAGTTATCAAATGTAGAAGAGGTCAGAATGTCAAGGAACAAAAATGCACTTGCCATCAAATTCAACCAACCATCCCTCCCCCTGACAGTTATGGGAAACGTGGTCACCCCAGCCCTAGGCAAGGAGTCCAGGTGTCATATCTGTCAGGGATACGGACATTTCTCAAGACAAAGCACAAACAACACAGCTTGCCCGCACTGTGCGGGCAACCACACTTCCAAAGAATGTAAAAACAAAAATGACAAGCGCTGTGCTAACTGTAGCAATGCCCATTCAGCAGCCTATAAGGGATGCCCAGCCTACATCAGGTATTCAGAAAAAATAAAAATTGCAAACTCGATTAAACAAAAAGAATTCAACGCAAAATGTCAAGACAAGGGAATCAAACCACCCTGAGTCTCTACGAAACCCACAAACAAACTATCTCCAAAAGAGGTTAGCGAACTAGCTGCTAGATTGGTAGGGAAAAACCAATCAGAAATTGAACACATACTAGCTGACGCTTTGAACGTAAGACCAAAAACAACACTTACACAGCAAGCACCACAAACAAACACGCCAGCACCCAACAATAAACACACACACACACACACACAAAAAACAACAAAAAAAAAACACCTCTACAAACCCTTCACAGCAACATCAACAAAGAAAACATAATTACAAGAACAACAACAAGCCAAACAATCACAACAATAGGCAACGGCACAATAAACGACACCGCCACAACACCCATAATAGACAAAACAACAACCATCCACATACACAAATACAAACAAATTATCACCCTCAACCACAATACTTCCCAAGGGACCACCAGGGACAATGGTACGGGCCCAATCAATGGGTCGCACCTAGTCACTGGGGACCCCGAGGTGATTGGTATGGCCCCCTTATGGGCTACTACCACTACTAAATCAACAACAATTAACACACGGCATATAGCCACAGATAATTAAGTAATCGCAATTATCAGAACGATGACTGCCAAAACAAACACAAACACAAATAAAAATGGCCTCGTCGTCGTTAGCTGGAATGCAAGAAGCATAATAGGAAAAGACTCCACCAAACTAGGTGAACTTATGTCATTTTTGCCCCAAACCAAAAATGAAGTAGATATGCTATGCATCCAGGAAACTTGGGAATCAGACAAGTCAAACCTTCCCAAAATTAGAGGATTTCAGAATCCTATCTCAAACAAAAGCAAAAATAATGACAAAGGGGTGGCACTTGCATATACGTAAAATTAGGACTGCTAGTAATCACAAACAATATCAATAACATCACCCCATGGATATTACCTCAGTTGCAGTTTATAGCGATAAGGAAAAGTTAACTATATACAATACCTAAGCGCAGAAAACAGATAATACACTACAAAACTATAGGCAAGTTTTTAAAAACAAAGATAACTCCACCCTAATAGTAGGAGACTTCAACATTAAACACCCATGTTGGAACCCAGATAATGACATAAGTACGACGGCGAGACCGATGATCTGCTCACATTCAGCATCAACAGAAACCTACCAAAAACAATAGAAAATGGAATGTGAGCAGAGCATATAACGAAAACTGGACATCCTTTTCACAAGAATGCCCCAACAGCTTAATCAATATCACAGAAACAGATGTCAACAAAAGTTTTAACAAAATATATACACGACTCACAACAATACTGAATAAAACAATGCCAAAATATTCTCACAATAACAAAAACAATCAAAACAGTACCCTGGTGGACAGATGAATGCACGGCCGAGGCAAAAAAAAAGAGAAAATTGTAGGGAAAACTATAAGAAAGATAAGAAATCTACTATCAAACTAAAATTATGGCACGACGCAAGAAGAGAAGCAAAAAAAAAAATATTCAAAAAGGCCCGTAAGGACAGCTGGGAAACATTCTGTAGCAAGATTACTAATAAAACTACTAGCAAAGAATTATAGGATTTTATTCAAAGAATTAAAGGACACACCCCACTTCAAATCCGTCCCTTCATTATAAACGGCCGCACTATTATTGACCCTTTAGACAAAGCAGAAATACTAGCAGACAATAACGCCAAAATCAGCAGTAATGAGGGATACGCACCGGAGTTCATTACCAAAAAACACAAATTTTCATTGAAAATCAACAATATTATTGCAAACGAGCAGCCACATACCAATTTAAAATATAATTAGCCCTTCACCATAACAGAACTTAATATAGCCTTAATCTCATGTGGAAAAAGGGGCGCCAGGAGAAGATGGTATTAATTATGAAATAATAAAACAACTCCCCCATGATTCAAAACTGGCCCTTTAAACTCTGTTCAATAACTCCTGGGAACAAGGTTTAATCCCAGACTCCTGGCATGAATCTACCATCATCCCAATACTTAAACCTAATAATCCCTCGAATGAACCAGCGTCCTATCGACCTATTTCTTTAACATCCTGTTTTACTAAGGTAATGCAGAAAATGATTAAAACAAGATTATGCTCGGTATTAGAAACTAACAATCTATATTATCTGCGAAAAAACCTTACATGGGAAAAACACATAAAACAGTTATAGGCAGATGCGAAAAGACCTGTATTTAATTAGATCAATAAGAGGAAAAGCGTGGGGCAAAAGTAAAAATTGCCTTTATACATTATACCAGGCCCTGATCAAATCAAAAATTCAATATGGAATGGTAGTGTACGGGTCGGCAAACAAATCTATAAGCTTCAAAAAGTACAAAATAGAGCGATCAATACAATAATAGGGGTCCCCTGCTTCTCCAGAACGGAAGCAATTCACGCTGAGATAAGGGAACCTCCGATAACTGACCAAATCAACATGCTCAGTCCGAAGTACTGGGTCCGCTCCACTACTTTAGACTGCTCTTTAAGCACTAACAATGAAATATTTAAGAGAGTAGGAAAATGACCCAAATTCCCGAAAAAAAAACCCATACACTCAACGCATATTAGTCTTATTAGAAGAAACACAACTTGAGTCCGACCAGTAAACACCACCCTCTTATCAAAACTTCATAGGAATCGAACCTATGTCCATAGATACAGGCCTAAGCAAACTAGTACGTAAGACAGACAACCCACGTACAATCAAACAAACCGCAGAAAACTACTTATACAGATCCGTAGCAATAATTAAAATCTACACCGACGGTAGCAAATATCCTCTAAAAATGATAGCAGGAGCAGGCATAGCCATATACGAAGGAGAATCAATTAAAGCTAAGGCAAAAATAAAATTAGACCATATAATTTCAATATTCTCCTGTAAACTATTAGCCATTAAGGAAGCCATTACCTGGGTATACAAAAATAAAATAAACAAAAGTACCGTAGATATTTACACCGATTCACTTAGCGCCTTACAAGCCCTACAACAAATAAAAGGAATGAACAGACAAGAAATAATTAACCAGATATATAGGCTCACCGCTGATATTAAATCCAACCTTAAAACTACGATAAACCTTGTCTGGATACCCAGCCATATAGGGATCTCAGGTAACGAAATAGCAGACATTTTAGCCAAAAAAGGTGCTCACAATGGAACCCTACTGCCAGTAAAACTAAGCAAATCAGAGGCCTATAGCTACATCATCAATCACTTAAAAAAGAAAGCGGAAGCTAAATTTAATGAATACAAATCAGCGCATAATTACGAATACGGAGAGCGAAATACGAAAATCAAGATATACCATCATTATACCAAGTACGATAAGATATACACAAGATTAAGGATCGGTTCAAGCTACTTAGGGGCGGAACATAAAGCTAGACCGAGAAGCTGCACTCACTGCGCGGAACGGGAATCACTCGAACACGTGATCTTCCAGTGTGGGCAGCACGCAACAGCGCGAGCCGAATATAATACCAGTAAAATATTAAATTAGGAATAACAATCATAAATAGAAAAATCCTACTTTTTCCGCCTCCCCCCCCCCCCCCCCCCCGACAAAGCAGAATCAATTAAAGCGGCTTTATTCGAATATTTAGAAAAAAATAAACTACACAAACAACATGTAATCCATGCGTTCACTTTGGTCCGTACAACCCGACCAATTAGAAACCAGCGAAACAAACTAGCACGAAGTAGGTCAATCCGCTCGCATACCCAGCGTGGCCATAATATTACAAAAAAGGATAAGGATATATATAATTAAGATAAATTATCCCAGACTCCTCGCATGAATCTACCATCATACCAATACTTAAACCTAATAAACCCTCGAATGATGCAGCGTCCCTATCTGCCTATATCTTTAACATCCTGTTTTACTAATGTAATGCAGAGAATGATTAAAACAAGATTATGCTCGGTATTAGAAACTTACAATCTATATTCAGAAAACCAATCAGGATGCCGAGCCAATCACTCATGCGACGACAACTTAGTAAGATTAGAATCAGAAATAAGAGTAGCACAAGTTAGAAAAAAGTTTCACAGCTGCATTTCTGGACCTATCTGCTGCCTTTGATAAAATGTGGCCAGAAGGGGCAATCTCCATACTACTAAAATACGGCATCCGGGGTAGGATGATTAAATGGATCTCAGCCTTCTTATCCAAGCGGATTATTTAAGTATAATATCAGAACAATATCTCAACGTCAAAAGAACCACAACTAATGGCTGTCTGCAAGGTAGCGTTCTCTCACCGATACTATTCACAATTTTCATAAACACCTTCAATGATACGGTACAAAAACATAACAAAAATAACAAACAAATACAGAACCATCAGTAAACCAATTAAACTATCCCAATTCGTAGACGATAGCGCCATATGGGTATGCAGCAAAACTCCAAAAGAAGGAATCCAAAAACTACAAAAAATGCTTTAGAGAATTGGACATCAAACTATGGATTCGTTATAAACCCCGACAAAACACAAACTATAGTTTTCCGCAACAAAAAGACTCCTTTAAATGACTCATCACTATCGAAATTTAAACTATGCGGAAAAGACATTAAGTACAAAGATAGTATAAAATTCCTAGGTCTCATCTTCGATAAAAACCTTACATAGGAAGAACACATAAAAACAGTAATAGGCAGATGCAAAAAAAGCCTGAATTTAATTAGATCAATAAGAGGAAAAGAGTGGGGCACAAGTAAAAAATGCCTTTATACATTATACCAGGCCCTGATCAAATCAAAAATTCAATATGGAATGGAATCACTCGAACACGTGATCTTCCAGTGTGGGCAGCACGCAACAGCGCGAGCCGAATATAATACCAGTTAAATATTAAATTAGAAATAACCATCAAAAATAGAAAAATCCTACTTTTTCCGCCTCCCCACCCCCCCCCCCCCCCCCCCCCCCGACAAAGCACAATCAATTAAAGCGGCGCTATTCGAATATTTAGAACAATTCAACTACACAAACAACATGTAATCCATGCGTTCACTTTGGTCCGTACTACCCGACTAATCACAAACCAGCGAAACAAATTAGCACGAAGTAGGTTAATCCGCTCGCATACCCAGCGTGACCATAATATTACATAAAAAGATAAGGATATATATAATTTAGACACGACACTCGATAAATTTACACAAATAGACACATTAGGCTGCAAAACATAGGGTTTTAAGAATATAGCACAACAATAATACCAAATAGATGGCAGGTTTCTGAATAAACGGTGTACTTTAAAAGACCCCAAAAAACAAAGGCACCTGAATACCGCCATCTAAAGAAATTACATAGAAAAATCCACAATGACATCCTACAAAATTAAACCAATAATATATTATACTGAGTTGCCAAATAAACAGGCGCCCCCCTAAGGACCCCGTAAAAACAACGACAACCTGGGCTTATCAGTACGAAACTCACATAGGATTCAATATCAGAATAGAGCCCATACATATTAACTCTAAGTAGAACAATGGTATGCTGAATAAACGGAAGCCCACTAGGGGGTCCGTATAAACAAAGGCTACCCATCAAGGTTCATAAAGCCTATCAACCTACCTTTATGTAATATATAATACTATGTTATAACATGCATGGCTACCCCCTTCTAACAAATGTTTATGCACTTTTTGGACAGTGGGGAAAAAATAAAATAAAAAAACCTTCCACTGCTGTATATAGTATAGAAATGCGTAGAGTAGCTTATGTAGACTTTGTAGTGATAAGCATGATTGAGTGTATGAGAACCTTGACAGCATGGATTGTGTGTGTGGTAGAATAGGGAAATCCATAAGGTAATGGCCGCCTAACATACTCTAGACTTGTATAAATTCTCCTATATTAATTAGTAAACAAAGGCGAGCATTACCTTATACCACCAGCCGGGGACTTCTTTCTTAACATATACATTACATATGTAAGGCAAGGAAGATGGTTTAGTGGGCGGTCGGGCCCCGGGCGTCCAGACATCGAACATTAACAAACACTAGGGTCTAAACTATCTACCTTAACTAACTATTAAATACCCAGCTTATTAGCTAAACAGGTCCCTAAAGGTGCACCCCTTCCCCACTATCTTACATTTCGTTAGGGGAAGAGGTACGTCGAAACGGGGAGCCTTTTTTATGGTAAAAATAAAAGAAAAGCAACTTCACTAGAACCTAGTGTCATGGGAGCGAGCCATAAATTAGGGAGTTGAATTCACTCAAAACATGCTCAATCCCCCTTAGGATCCAAAAATACAAAATTAAACCATTCTTTCAGTAAATGAATACATAAACTAGGTACCTAATTAGGGTCCACTTTAGGCAAAATATTTGGAATACAATATTTAAGCCATGCATGGGCAACATGGCGGGGTCATGAAAAAGCCCTCAACAGGGCGAGTAGACCCTCATTAAACTAGTTCTCAGTCAGTCAGACATTCTTATTGTATTGTTTTTCACTAGGCTAAACAGTGTAAGGCAGAGTCATTGTTCAGTTCTACAAAAAACAAATTTCTCGAGAATACTTTTTAGTGCGACCTTCACATTGTGATTCAATATCGGACTGTTGGTGGTAAAAGTGAAGGAATAAAATATCCGGTAAGTACTTTTTATTTTAATCGTATAATGATATTCTCTTTATATTGGACGTATCTGACAATGTGTTCCCCTTTCTGTATGTTTAAGTATTTGTGTATATCTAATATAGTTTAAAGAAAAAACATACCCCAAATTCAGACAAAACGTATCCAAATGTAGTCAAAATGTACAGTTATTTTTTGTGACTGTATATAAACGTTTTGTGTTTCTCCGCCCAGATAAGCTAAAGAAATAAATATCTTTGTTAATTGATAGGTTTATGGTATTTTATAGCCGATTTATCAATCAAGTATTTCTTATGTTAATTTTACTTACAAGTATTACGAGCCATACTGTCTTTCATAAGGAATTCAGGACATTAATTGAAAAAATACGTTTAAACGTTTGTTTGTGATTAATGTGTTGTTTTACTTAAATGGTACAGACATGATCAAAATGTTTTAATTTTATCGCCTATATACTTTTAAAACTCAAGTCAAGTAGTGATTTTAATATATACATACTTTTTAAACCTTGAATGGTAAACTTGTAAAATGGTAAAACTTTTAATAGTGTTTAAGAACAGTTGCATCGAAAATGCCACAGTGGACTAGTTTTTCTAGATGAGTATAATATGATTCAATCTCAGATTTCATAATTTTAATCAATACACGTAACTAAACATATCTAAATTGATCAAAGGTAAAAAATAAATAGTTCTTTACAACAATAACTGTTGAGGTATACTATCCTTTTTAATTGTATATCAACAATTCTTATTAAGTGTAAGGTGTTAATTGCCATTTATTATTGGGCCTAACGAAAGGTATTTATCAGCCTTATGCTCTCGCTTTGCACACAATTATATAGTGTGAAACATATTAATTGGTGTTAATTGACACTTTAGTTTGATAAGGCCCAAAACCAGGTAGTCATCAGACACACTTGCATTTCACACAATTAACACAATTTAGTGTGAAATTCGTCATTATCTCGTTAGTTCTTGAACATACAGGATCTGCTTCATGTTTGGACATTTAATACAAACAGTAGTTTTAGGTAAACATATATTTTAATTATCATTCATAACAGTACCAAATGTGTTCATGTTTCACTTACAAATGTTTCAAAAATACAAAACAACGGATTTTCAAACACTCCTGAATTATAAGCTGACTATATGATAATATTACCTTATAAAATAATGATTAACTGATCTATGTACTAATAACAGTAGGTACTTTTACATAAATACTGGGCACATCGTTTTCGCATCATTCGACAAGGTTTCCACTCATTACATTAGCAGAAAAAAGTTTACATATCAAACAAAATAATACCTTAATATTGCTTTGTATATAGAAATTTGATCATTGATTGTTTTTGTTCGTAATACTGTCCCAACTGCACTCTCCATCAAATGAACACAATCTGTTCTTTTCAGTATATCAATATAGTAAGATTTATTAAATTAAACAATATTTACGTTCTATCATGTTCTTTTCTGTCTGTAAAAGCGACGTTTAATTTTTATCCCAATAGCATTTAAAACTGTTTACAAATTGAAATGCATACTATTCTACTAATCAATTTAGCGTGAGTAATATACTCACTCATTTGCTGTACTCTGATATAAATGAAATAAATAAACATATGCAGATTTATACATTACATTATACATGGCCACGACAAGTATTCTTTGGAAATCTATATCATCATCCGAATAAAACCAACAAAATACTAACAAACAACGACAAATCTAACAGAATGTAACGCCACCGCAATCCCAAATGTTATCACAAACTTTAAGGTAAACGTAACATATCCTCAGGTGTCTTGACTATTAAAGTGTTTTTTATTATTAGATTTTCTTTTTAGCAACATATCTTCTAGACAACGGGCACAAGCTGGTCCGAATTATTACCTTGTCCAGTACGACTGCGATAAGAATTTTCAGATTCGCAGCATTGGACTTTTCAAGACATCAGAAGGGGTAAATAAGCTTTACCGTTAAAATGTGCTTGACGCAAAACATTGTATGACAGTATGACTGTTGACTCAGATCTGATGTTAAGATTTTTTTTGCGGAATAAATGTCTAAAAACAGCTTGGTATAAGCGTAGTCTAAAAATAAACAAGAACACGTAATGGTAATATTTCTGTGTTTTTTTTTCTGTAAAGTTTCCTTTTTTCATTTTAGACAAGTGCAATTAAACAAAGCAGCACTGCAAAAGTCATCAAAAAATCTAAGCCGGCAACACCCTCGCCTGAGAAGGAAATCCCTTTGACATCAAATAGCACGACAGAGGCGGAGTCTTACGTGAACGCCGTAATGCCGGCGCCAACAGTGTCAGCCGTGCATGCAGACATAGAGCAGACAGGATTCACCGCAAGTTCCGCTGAGTGCCCTCTATTGCAGCACTGTGAGAACGACGTACCACCTTCGAGTCCGTCGTTGCTGACGTTTAGGTCTCGTGCGATGCCTTCCGCGATGTCGTCTGTTCAGAGCCTTTTCATACAGATTTCCAAAAAGATGACAGATATGGAAAGATCCTTAATAGGCGTTCATAAGCGAGTTTGTGACCTGGCATCACAGATAACGCGACTTGAATCAAAACTGGATGGGTTCATATCGCGTCAATCAGCCGAATGTCAGCCTGTTGGCTTGGAAAGAACTTTTCACACAACACATTTGACAGAATACATTAAAGAGGACTTGGCAAGAACCCTGTTCCTAGAGTCAAAGGGCTCAGGCCATTTTGCGTGTAAGTTGATAGAGGCCATCTTTCCAGAGCTGTTTGGACCAGAAAATCTCTGATTCCAGTACAATTGGAATGGCACCCATGGAATTAGACCTCAATAGGAAGGAAACTATACGAAGAACAATGCAAAACTTTTACCCAGAAACGCAGTCTCTCAATGCTTGGTCTTTATTGGCCGTAAGCATCATTGAACGGCTTCGACGCCCCATCGGAAAACTTCAGCCACGCTCTGCTCAACAGAATCAGGAATTAAATACGAACGGACACCCGTACACAATGGACTACCTTCAGGACACTGAGAACGCTGATCCCCCAGGTCTTACATACCGGGTTATGTGAGTTATGTGACTAGGGTTATAGCATAAATCCCACCAGCCAACCAACAAGTTACTTTCTATGCAACACTTATCCCGCGGTTATTCCAGTGTGTTTATTTCGAAAATTATAGGTGGTATCTGATAGTTTGGACCAACATGTTTGTTTTAAAACAGACAATTTAGTTTTTGTTACTTGGTAAGATCTCGAAATATGAATTTAATTGAAGCCTTTCATCCGTGGAAAGAGTGAGACATAATATTCGTCGTTGGAAACAGGAATTTTCTATCCGATTAACGCTGCACAGTTAGCTATTTTTAGAATACAAATTTCACGTGACTTCTCACATGGATTGTAAGCGCTGGCTCCAATATCATTAGAAACAACCCTAAAAGCATCATTATTTATAGATTTGAAAATAGTGATCTTGTATGTGTTCACATTGTTTATATCCGAAGAATAGTGTGAAAACACGTCCTTACTCGAAGCAAACTCTGATTTTTGCATAGACTGTGTCACAATTCACCCATTTAAGGATTAGATAGTGATGCATATAGTTAATATAGGAAATATTCTGGAAAGAAAATTGTTCAATGCGAATATTTTAATTTGTCGTAACAAAATACGACTTGAATGATATTTTCCCGACAACGTTTAAGGAGTATTCCGAATACGATCACCACATGCTAACTGCAAAGCATATGCTAATATTCACGAAACTCGATTTTTATGTAGCATCTCCTGTATAACATGCATGTTTTGTTAATTTATTCTTGAAATATTGTTTATTGCTAAAATGTAATATTAAAATTATGCAACAACATAATTTCAAAAGTTATCTTTTAATACACAGTTGTTATTAATGATGACGATGCTATTGCGGATAATATTGCTGCTTATGATATTTGTAATGTATTCAAAATGAAACATAATATTGCAGATGCGCTGCTGCGCCGCCTTTATGCGGAATGTAGAAAAGATTTAAATATGCATCCGAATCTTCTTAGAAATTTCGTTCTCCCTAAAGAATGGGCGATCAATGATGGGCAGGGTATTCCGAATGATAGATATGGACCGCCATTTACACATTCCTGATATGCGAGTTGGTATTCCCTAAACAAGTGATGTATTCTGTTTGACTGTATAAACATGAAACAAAGCGATAAGTTAAGTGTACGTTGATTTTCCCTTTGAATATGTTTTAAAGGTGTGTTGATGTGATACTTTTTTAATATGTATGAATTCAAACGTTATATAGCAATGAAGTTTTCGACAATATTAAAATAGATTTGCAACTTACTTAAACGATTTCTATAATTAGTAATAAACGATATCCGTGAACTTCTAATCGAAAGCCTTTTCAATGCAGGAACGTACAGGTGTAAATCTACCGGGGTCTACCAATTCGGAAGTGTTTGTGGTTAAGAGATGTGTTTTGTAACCTCACTGTGTCTTTGACAAGAACTAGTACAACTCGGGCTATTTGAACATGCACAAAATGTACTCAGAAAAGAGATCTAGCTGTATTTGTCTATCGTGATATGTTTGTCCCTCTTTTATACCTTAAATACCTGTAGCATTATACATTTTAAGATAAAAATACATTATAAATGTATACTATAATTAAACTCTATTTTAAAAGAAATTAAAACAGCTTTACAAATGTATACTATAATTAAAATCTATTTTAAAAAATAAAACAGCTTTACATTTCTTATAAAATTGGGTTCAATGCTGTGTCGTCTTTGATGCTTTGCATCAATACTTTTCTTGTAAGTAAAAATTATAATGTCAGAGTTGTTTCTCTTACCTTTAAGTCTAATCTGCTGAGTGCGAGGACAATTACCGCGAAGTGACTCGATTTCACTTCCGCGAAGTGACTCCAAATTACTCCTTACGCGAAGTGACTCGATATTGCTCCCCGCGAAGCGACTCCATATTACTACACACGCGAAGTGACTCCGCTTACTCCATTTCACGCGAAGTGACTTTTTTTTTCTCACTCCACTTCAGAGAAACTTTGAGTGGATTCCTCGAATCTTCGCGTTTTTACGACTTTTTTTAAAAAAAAATCTGTACTGTATAGTTTCTAGGTTGTCGTAAACTGAGTGTTCATCATGACCCTCGGAAATACCTCCTCCATAAATGTACAGGAAATAGCACGGATGATAGACACCCAAGCCGCCCATGAGAACATGCGCTTGACACAAGAAGCCAGCTGCGATGTTAAAAAACGGAACACCCGGTTCTTTTCTCTGAAAAGGGTCTCACCGAACAACTGCGAATTTCTGTTTGACTGCTACATGTATGCTTTCGTCACCATATCAAAATGTTTTAGTTTACCTTTAGTTATCAACGGTTTCTTTATCAGTCTGTTGTTATGCTCGCATTTTGGCTACTTCCGAACGGGTGGGCTATTACCAAACGCATTTGCTTTCGCTATGTAAGTTATGCGGTTTTCATATGTTCAACCTTCGTGTAATTCCCTTAATATGTACTTTCATCATTACAAAACAAGATGGAACGTCAAACCAATTGCGATAATTATCCGTATTAATGGTAAGTCATGATGCATGGTAGCCAAAATGGACAAAAAAGTGGACATAATAGGCAGAATCAATCTTCAAAGCAAAACCGGAGTAGTGGGAGTGACAGAGTGAACTCAAACAAGGTAGCTAAAGTAAGAGGCCCGTCAGGAGTTTCCACAAAATCTAGTATTGCTGTTAGTGAGGCTATCTGTGAGGCTAATCGGGTGTTGTTCAATAATGTAGAAGGATAATCAGATAGTGTATTTCTACCAGATGATAGTGATACTAGTAACATTATATGTACAATGGCTAGCGGTACTTCGCTTGATCTACCTAGAACAGAGGAGAGTCAAATCATTACCTTACTTAAGTAAAATGACTCTAAGTTAGATTCTGTAGAAAGAAGGTTAAGCGCCTTAGAGGAAGTGAAAGAAAAGGTGAAGGGAATAGACAGAGATGTCAAAAAGTTATGGATAGTTTTAGAAGAAAGAGACAGAAAGTTGGATGGAAGGCTGCATGCCTTGGAAGAAAAGGTAGAGACGTAAGAGTTTGACAGCGGGAGATTGTGTAGCAAGGTTGAGTACCTGGAGCAGCGAATGGATTTCGAGCGGGTTCATAGAATGGGATATAAACATGGTGGTAGAACAAGAAAGATTGTGGCCAAGTTTCACAGGTTCAAAGACAAGGAAATGGTTAGGAGACAATGCAGACATCTGAAGGGTACAAACTTTTTTGTGTCGGAGCAATAGCCAAAGGAAGACGTGGATACACGGCGCAAACTTGTTCCTCAGATGAAACAAGCGAGAGAGGAGGGAAAACAAGCATGGATTGCTTATGACACTCTTTATATTGATGGCAAGGCTGTAAATAAATAGGGGTATTACGAGAATGAACTGGAAGTGCTTTCTTGGAATGTCCAAGGACTAACCAGAGAAAAGCGCGGATATATAGATTTTACAAATATTATTAATGACAATGATATTATTTTTATATGAAACATGGGCTTCCTCTAAAACAAATCTTGGCTTAGATGATTATACCGTTCACAATCTTAATAGGGAGTTTCAGCGACGGCATGCCAAAAGGCATAGCGGTGGTTTAGCTCTGTATTGCAGAGATTGTTTAAAAGATGGCATAAAATTGTAAAAAAAACGACTTTAATACAATAATATGGATATAATTAGATAAAACTGTTTTCATGTTGATAATGATATTTATATTTGTGGTGTTTATCTTTTGGGAGAGGATTCCCCTGCATATCATATTATTAATGTTGATCTTTTCTATATTTTAGAATACGATATAAGTATACTTGACGCATTAGGGGATGTATATATCTGTGGTGATTTTAACAGTAGAGTTGGTTTGAAACATGATTATATTGCATTTGATAAAAATAATTGCTTTTAGATATGTTAATTATATTCCAGATGTAACCATGGTCAGGGCCTCACTGGACAATAAGTGTAATTCATTTGGTCATACACTATTAGACTTGTGTAAAGGGTCATGTATGCGTATAGTAAACGGAAGGCTAGGGGATGATTTCGGTGTGGGAAACTATACCTTTATATCTAGTCAAGGAATGTCATTAATAGATTACCTTTTAGCCAGAGAATGTAATTTTGCACGGTTGTCACGATTCACTATTTACCCTATAAAAGAATGGAGTGACCATTGTCAAATGCAGTTTGCCCTACTATGTAACATTGATTTTACTGATGAAACATATGATAATGTATCTGAGAAATGGAATGATAATTGTAAATCGATCTTTCGTTCATCACTTATTGCAAAACTACCAATGTAATAAACGACATAAATTTAGATAAACAATCGATATTTAGCGCGGTCAGGGATTTCACTGCAGTGATGCGTGAAGTAACTGACCCGTTATTTGTCAAGCATATAACACGGACACCTTCTAACAGTTTTCCAAATTTACCGGTAGACAGTCGTAAAGAGTGGTTTGATAAAGACTGTAAAGATGCGAGAAATCGTTATTTACATGCAAATAAAGTGTTCTACCATAATAAATCTGAGGAGAACAAAATTTCTTTATGTTATCGTAAAAAAGAGTATAAATACCTAATTCGAAACAAAAAGCGTCTTTTTACGAGAAGGAAAATATGTTGTATCGAAAAGCTTAAGTTCTGCAAGCCTTAACAATTTTGGATGCATTTTAAAACGCCAAAAAGAAAAGTTGAAGGAGGTTTATCATTAAATCAGTTCTATAATACTTTTCAAACTTAGAAAATGATATTTTCAAAAGGCAAAATGAAGATGCGGATGCTTTTTGTAACGGATATGATTTTAACAATTGTTCTGATAATGAAAGTTACATAAAAAGGAGGACAAGAATGACCCTAACGATTACTGTGCTATAACCTTATTAAGTGTTTTGCAAAATTGTTTACCTCGGTTTTAAACAATAGAATTAATATATACACTGAGACCTATTCAAAGACAGGAGATTATAAGTATGGTTTTAGAAAAAAAGTCAACCGTTGATGCAATGTTTGCTTTACAATCTATTGTTTAACATTATATCTTTAATAATGGACGATTATATGTAGGTTTGATTGATCTAAAAATGTTTCGATGGTATTAATAGAAATTCACTTTGTTTAAATTACATAAAATTGGTATTAAAGGTAAGATGCTACGTGTACTAAAGAATATGTATAGTGAAGTTAAGTCATTTGTGAGGCAATATAATAGCTTCTCTGTTGTTTTTTTACTTGTTATGTTGGACTGAGGCAAGACGAGGTTATCTTCCCTGCCCTTGTGTCATTGTTCTTGGACGAATTTGAATTGTTTTTAAGATCCAACACAGAATCGAATATTTGCATTAAGAATGTTTTATTTAGTGTCTTACTATTTGCTGACGACATGGTCATACTGGGAGATTCTCCTAAAGATTTACAAAATAAATTAGACTTACTACATAATTATTGTCAACAATGGAGCTTAAAAGTAAATGTGCATAAGACTAAAATCATGGATTTCCGAAACAGATGGCGGCATTTATCTTCTGAAAAATGGATATATAATGGAAATGAAATTGAAATTGTTGATACTTTTAATTATCTTGGAACAGTTTTTAATTATATAGGTTGTTTTAGTAATAATATTGAACATTTGGCGGGAAAGGGAATCAAAGCACTGAATGTATTAAGTAATCACTGTCGAAAAATACCATTGACTCCCAAGTCCTTGTGTCAATTGTTCGATGCTTTTGTTGGTTCCATTATTAACTACTCATATGAGTTGTGGGGGTTCTGTACAAACAAAAGTCTGCAAAGTCTGCACTTAAAGTTTTGTAAAAAATATATTAAATGTCCGTTCTAGTACAAGTACTGTAGCTGTATATGCAGAACTTGGACGCTATCCTTTATATATTACTCGTTTTGTGAGAATTATTAAGTACTGGTGTAAAATAATATATTCTGTAAATAAAATAACTGTTATATTGTATAAACAAGGTTTGGAAGATTGTTTAAATGGTTGCAAAAACTGGATTTACAATGTAAAAACAGTATTAGACAGGTATGTCTTTTCAGAAGTTTTTCAGAATCAAAATTCAATTAATAAGAAAACATTCCCTCTGATATCTAAACAACGTATTATTGACACTTTTACACAAGAATGGTATGGCTAATTGAATAGTAATAATGTATTAGATTTTTATAAGAATATAAAGGACATGCCAAGCTACGAACCATACTTGTATATTTTACCAAATGATCTAAGATATTTTATTACAAAAATGAGAATTTCTGCACATTCTTTAAGAATTCACACAGAACGATTTTCAAGAAATCCGTTATCTAGAGAAAGCAGATACTGTTTGCTATGTAATAACAGAGACATCGAAGATGTCTTTCATTTTATTTGTATATGCCCAGTATACAATGGTTTAAGAAGAAAATACCTCAACTCAACTTTGTAGACCGTCTGTATATAAAATGTGTTTGCTGTTTGATTTAAAAGACAAGAACATACTTATTAACCTCGCCCTTTATATAAAGAAAGCAACCTTAGTAAGAAGGAACACAAGCGTTAATAATACATAAAGTTCATTCTCTAATGTTGTTTCTTTTATTTGATTATTTTTTATTTTTTGATTGTGCAACTTTCACATAAAAAGCTTAATATATTGTCATTATTATTTCTTCGCTTCCATATTAATAACTAAGCCGGATACTATATTTGTATATGGTATATATAATACAATGAGGTACATGAGTACAAATCTGAATAAAAATATGTTCTGTTCTGTTCTGTTCATTAATCGCACCCTTAGTCATTTTCTACTCTACGAGTATAATTACTTCTTAGTGGAAATACAGATTGTTCTTTGTCACATCCACAGGGTATCCAGTGACACTTTAACACTTTAAAGTCTGTCTTTTATGAGTTACTCTCTTTTTGCAGTTTTTCAGAGTCAGCGTATAAACTACACAGTTAAAGAATAAAGCCATGTACGCAAACCCATATATAGTTGATAGACCGTTGGAAGTCATTCGCTATATACGTGCCCCTTCTCTTCAACTGCCTGTTTCTCACAAACGATCCGAATCAATTCTACCGACGCCCACCATTTTCTTTCAAGATTAACTCACTGTCAGTTAACCATCATCTTCACCTCTTATTTGTTACATCAAAAAGCCCGACACCTAATCTATATGTCCGGTATCTCGCCCTACTTGTTTTACTTTTTATGTTTTTAAACCTTTTAATCTGAATATTGTATAAATGCGCAAAATCCTATACATGACATATTTTGTAAATTAGTGCTTAGTCATTATTCAAAGTTGCCAGTTTTATCATTTCCTACCACGTACTATGTCATCATAAGGTGATTTTTATACAGCTCAGACTGTCAAATTTATATTTATTTGCAAATAACAGAATAAAAACATAAAAAGGCGGGTTTTTTATAGAAATGTTAGTAATTGTGCTACGGTGTCTTAAAACGCATGCTAGTTGATTGTCATGTTACTAAAATTCCAAACGCCCTGCTTATGCTATATGGCGTTATTGTTTGTATACCAATGTTTTCACACACTTTTTTTTTAGTCACTGGACTTCGCTTTACTTTTGACTTCACTGATCAACTTAGTTTTTCTGTTAAATCTGCCGTCTTATTGTAATTCTATTTTGTGTGATACTTCATGATTATAATAATGTACTTGCACATTTTTTTAACCATATTTACTTTGTTCAAACAGGATTTAGTAATATAAGACATTTTTGTTTTATTGTTTCAGTAATGCAATCAGTCACTTATTTCCCTTCTTCGTTTAATATAAGAATTCTGGGTTTAGAAAGACACGGGACAAAAAAGAAATGTGTAAACTTCCCGATATTACTTTATCCACGGGAGGCTGGAAATTTGGGAAGTATAATTTGGCAACCAGAGTGACAACATTGGATTTCTAACGTTATACAGGAATACCCGTACAAGCTAGCGTACCATTACAGAAGTGCAGCATGACGCATCTTTTAATGATATTTTCTTACACTCAATTTATGCGATCAAATTTTGTACCCTTTTCTTTTTAAATTATGTTTGTGCATTTGACTCGTCAAATATACTAACAAAATGAGATATTGTGGAATATTGGGCCTGTTACATGTTTGATTGATTTGCACTTAACAATCCATTAATGCACACACAAGAAAAACTCGGTTTGTCAAACAAACAGGTGTATCTGGCGGGCTTGTCTGGACGGATTCTGATTTGTCAATGTAACATTGCGTTCATTTATACATAACTTAAATTATATGTATTTAGGAGACCGGTTTGCCGTTCTCTAAAATCTTCATATTACGAGTATTTGCATTTTCTTACCCATTAGTTTATAACAATAAATAAAATTTGGACCATTATTTCCTTCTAAAATTTACCATATTTTAGCTGATTTAATTACATTGCATATTGTTCTTCCATTAGCATATGCATTTTGCCTTTACATTATCTTAACATATTGTTGTTACAGTTACTTTCACTGAGTTTAACACCTTAAAACATTGCTATCTAAAGGTTCTGGTCTTAATTGCAAGTTTAAGTCACAGCTAAGCAAACCACGTTAATATGAGAATTGTTATATGCATTTTTGTATTGCTTATTGTTTTATATTTTCCTTAAAATCAGAACATGGAATCGACCAATTAACGTTTAAGTATTTTTGACACTCAATATTCGGAACATTTTGTAGTAGGTTACCCTACAGATCGCATATTAAAAACAGTTGCCTAGTTGCCTGATTAAAAAAAAATCGCTAAGCTCTACAAGAGCCATTTTGGCTTTAAACAAAGGCCATCAATGAACAGGGATTTCATTTATATTTTTTATTTCTTTGTTTAAGTCTATATTTCACATATCTAGCACACACACAATTTTATGGAGATATCGAACATGCATCTATAAGCGATAGTCATTTATTTCACATTATTAATACCATGTTTTAAGATTTTGTCCGCTTATAATGTAAGTTGAATGGAATCTGTCGATGTGTGCAAATTTCAATGCAATAAATGTATCAAACATGATAAGTGTGCGCCTCTATATGTTTTTTGTATTAATGCGTCTGTCAAATAAAAATATCATAATACGCAGTTTAATATTGGTCAGCACATTCACCGGTGTTAATGGTGATCCCGAAACTCTGGCAAGTTATAGCTTATTGACTCTGCTCTAAAGAGTGGTGCCTCTTATGAAAAGCTTTTTATGGGCGAGTTTAACTTTCAATTATAAAAAATAGCTGTCATTTATATAAATTCGCAGCTGTTTGGCGAATTAGTGTTTAACAAAAGAAACTATGTATGTCGATGTTCCCAATGCAGCTTGTAAATAGATTAAGTAGAGAACAAGAAAAAACAAAAATAGCAAATACGCTACTTCCCGTCAGAGTTATAGTTCGTTACTGTCAAATGTTCATGTTATTAATCGACAGTGTAAGTGTTGAGTTCTCATGATGTAAGGCAACATTAGACGACATTGCTTTGATTTTGTTACTTTTGTTTAACCAAATCCAGACTGGTTTTATTTCTACATTTTGGGGAACTACTGTTATAACTTTTGTTCATAAATCTGGACCTACAAGTGATCCTAGTAACTACAGAGGCATATCCATTACTAATACAATGTATAAAATATTCTCTGGTATAATAAATAAACGCATGTATGATTGGGCTGAAGATAACCATAAAATTGATGAATGTCAATCTAGATTTCGGAGAGGATACTCTGCTGTGGATAATATATTTTGTCTTCAAGCAATGGTGCAAAACTATCTTTCAAAGCAAGGAGGCCGTTTTTATTGCTTGTATGTCGATGTTCGTAAGGCATTTGATAAGATAAACCATATAAAACCTTTCCAAGCTTTAGAGCGTAAAGGTATCCATGGAAATTTCTTACAAGTTCTTACATCTATGTACTATAATCTCAACTCTTGTGTCAAAACAACAGCAGGTTTAACTAATTTCTTTTCTTGTAATATTGGTACACGGCAAGGGGACAAATCAAGTTCGACAATCTTTGATCTGTTTATGGACGAGTTATCTTCTCTTCTTAGGTTAAATTGTGGTTCTGATATATTTATTACCAAAGATACTCCCGATATAATTTGTCTGATGTTCGCAGATGATGTTGCAAATTGTGCCAAGACTGTTGTCATACTTCAGCAACAAATTAATGTTATTGACACATTTTGTATTAGTACTGGAATGGAAATCAACTTAGATAAAACTGAAAAAATTGTATTTCGTAATGGTGGTCCCATACGTAGGTATGAATGCTGGACGTTCCGCAATCAAACCATTAATATAACTTCAATGTTTAAATATATGGGTCTTTTATTTACTCCTAAATTATCATGGAATGCTGCTCAGTTAAAGTTAACAGCTCAGGCTCAGAGGTCTCTCTTTGCAATAAAATCATACCAAAAAACATTTGGTTACTTTCCGATTATTGAGTCTTTTAAGATATTTGATTCAATGGTTAAACCAATTCTATGTTATGCTTCTCAAATTTGGGGATATGAATATGTTGACACTATAGAAACTTTTCATACTAAATTTTGTCGGAATATTCTTCATGTTCGTAAAACAAGTAATACATGTATGGTCCTCGGAGAATGTAGACGATTACCTCTCTGTGTCAGCTATTACACTAATTGCATTAAATACTGGTGTACCCTACTTTAAATGCCTTTATATAGATATCCAAAACAATGTTACATTATGCTCAAGTCACTAGACGATGCTGGTAGATTGTGTTGGGCAACAAAGATAAGGAATCTTTATATAAGTATGTTTTTGACTTTGTTTGGATAAGTCAGGATGTTGGTAACATAAACCAATTTATTCGCTTTTTTAGACAGAGAGTTATTGACAGTTGTAAAAATGATTGGCATACAGCTGTAAATAACTCTGATAGATGTCATCATTATTCCTCCTTTAAAAGTCTATTGAATGTTGGGACATATTTAACATTAGATATAAATATAAAGTACAAAATTGCTTTGTCAAGATTTCGACTTTCAAATCACAAGATTAATATTGAACAATGGCGTCATTATGGACTAATGAAAGATGCTCGAGTTTGCTTTTATTGTCAACAATATAATCAGATATATGTTATTGATTGTGAGTTTCATGCATTTTTTCACTGTTCTAGATACAATGATTTAAGACGTTCCGTCTTATTTAATTGGTATGTAAATGGAACTGATATACAAGATTTCTACAATCTTTTATCATCACAAGATAGGAATGTTATTAAAAATGTATCTATTTACATCTACCATCTGATCAAAGCAATTGAAATCATATGATTATTATTCATTTATAACGACACACTCATAACTTCATAACTTTGTATAGATTATTACATATGCTATGTATTTTGGGCCGATGGCCTTTGTTTACCAAATAAACTTTCTGTTCTGTTCTGTTCTGTCATCTTCTTGTTAAAAGCGCATGCTCTCTGCGGCGTCATGAATGCCTCACATCTGTGCTCTATGAACAATACAAAAAGGTTCCCATGTGATATACGATGAAGGGAATCGCATCTTTACTTGTATGTATCCCACTCATAAGGCAATATAATAGAATAATTCACCTAAATAAAAGGATAAAGATGAATCGATAATGGTTATTTTGTAGTGGATCGTGAAGTTTGGTAACAGTAGTGTGTACAAAAACTAATAACTAGTGTAATACATGCTAATATGTACAACTATAATTTGATACAATACAATAGCAACGTATAACTTCAAGGCTTACACTGTGCATTCATGGTGATTACTTAATTGCGCTTTTATGTCGAGGACAAACAATATTTCTTTTTATGAAACGCTCACACACTGTATTAATGCAAAGATTTCATCGATTGGCCTATACTTACTGAAAAGATATTTTAAATACGTTTGTATTACTTACCCTACACACTTTAAGTTTTTAATATATTTAAATGAAGCATAAAATACGACCAAATGATTCAAAATATTAAAACCTCGAAACTATGGCAAACCTTATATCTTACCGCTGGACATGTGATGCATTACTTTAGAAGAAAATCTAATGAACGAAACAATTTAGGGCGAAATTAACTGCTTTTGGTCGACCAAACCCTAGCAATTCGAAAAACATAAAGGCTGCGTGTTTCGCGTGAATAAATGCGAATGCACGCAAATGAATGCAAAACGTCTTCTTGTATTCGCGTACATACTTCATGTTAGTAGCTTGCGTTTAGCGTGCGTGCAACATGCATTTGGTAACAAAATATATTTACACCCGTGTACACCTAGCATGATACAAAACACGGTCACATTGTCCTGACAACGTGCCGACCAGTCGTTGAACTTCCTTTTTTTGTTAGAGCGTAAGCAGTGTAGCTGTATATGCTTCAAACGAACATTGTCAAACGATAACCAACACTAGATAACTGAAAAAATGATTTCGGACGTCATACCTTTGCATTGTCTATTTTATTTAATAGCCTTCCCCTACGTTGCTTTTGGTTTAAAGTGGGATGAAACCAGAAAGCTAGGGGCTAATTCAACACTATGCATGTGCACTTACAACTTAATATTTTCAGGAATGTGCCTTTTTCGCTTGCCTTTGATATACCTGGAAATAAATTATGCTCAGGTTAAATTTTCGGAAGCAAGCACTAGCAAGCGTGCAATCCTATCAAACACTTGAATAAGTGACACTCTATTCTGTGACGACACTTGTGAAGTTGCAAGCCTCTACGATTTGGCGGGTCCAATTGTTCTAACAAACTTCTAAGTTACTGTGCTGCGATGGTTTTGAGCATATCAGAAAATGTGCATGTCTTTTTATAATTGTTTCTATGTTACATTTATTGTATCATTTAATGTTACAAAATGTTGGTCTTTTGGTCATGTTTGTATTTATCTGGCATTGTCAAAACATAAGTTATTTGTAAAATTAACGTCTAGGCGGTCTGTGCTACACATTAGGGCTTTTCAGTAAATGATAACAGATTATTTTTTAAATATGGGCAAAGCATCTTTCTGTATCGTTTCGTCCAAATAGTTTATTATTTTCAGTATTAAACTAGCACTCATGTCACATCCTTTATGTACATTACATTATGTCAAGGAGCATTGTGTAATGATTTGCATGCATGACGTAACATCGAATAAAGCAGTAAGCGCATAATTTACGCTATATTACATGAATGTTAATTTGATTTGTATAGTGCACTCTACGCAGGAATCCACTCTATAGGCACTCTCTGAGCATCAACAACATCTTCAAAAGGTAAATGATACTATTTCTGACTAAAAGAAAAGAAGTTAAGTGACTAGTATGAGTAATGTTAAGTGAATCTTGAAAAAGATAATAGATAAACGATTCATTGACAACTCGTCATATACAACGCACAATTTAAGTTTTTGATGGCTTAATCTAGAAGCTTTTATCCACATGTATATCTTCTTTAATGCATTGTTTGCATCTATTTAGTTTACTTAAATGTAAAATGTAACGGATTTTACTGATAAGGGTATGTGCAGTGTTTTAAAAATCACTTTGTACCTTTATATTTTATTTCTCATATTTCTTTAATACACGTTTTATATACGCTATGAATGTTTGAAAAAAGTGCGATTTTGATATTATTAAAACTTTGATAAATATGATATTTATTATATTTTGTTTAACTTGCTGTCAGCCAAGACTTCTGTAGAGCAACAAAGATCAGCAGCAGCCGTTTTCAGATTCCCTGGCAGATATTGATGTGAAGAGCTTGAACTGAATATTAACACTACGTCCTAAACACTCCCATTTACTACAACACTTCCTACTACGTTATAAATGCACATGTTGTATTTTAGATATCCGTGTGTTTAAATAATGAAGGTGCTTTGCCGTAAGCACCGTGTCGTATTTAACGTCATAATTACAACCATGTATAACAATATAATCGGTAAATTTCATTTAGAGACAAGAAGTGTATGGCACAGAAGACTGATTAAAACAGGGGCGATGGTCTGTTCCTTCGAAATGACAATTACTTAAGATAATGATAAGACTGACCTATTCAAACTATATTTTAACACATACATGTGTATGTACATGGTTTGTAGCATACATTTTCTGTAGCATACAACCTGATTTACTTACGTTATATTTAATTGTTTACCGTTACATAGATATTTGCAAATATTGCACCTGTACTGCATTCGATTTGCTGACACAGTTCTCTCGATAGGCAGGTTTATATTGCATATTTTTACATTCTAAAACTAAATTGTGTAAGGTAGCACAATTTTTGCGTCGAGGTAAATGTCAGATATTACAATAGTAATCCTTGGAAGAATAACATTACAACAAAGTATGTGAACGGCGGATCAAGCTTATATTGTTGTAGATAGAGCGGATCGTACTAAATTTAGAACAGACTTTCAGACCATATATAGATCATAAAATTAAATTAATCTCAAACGATTGAGCCAACATCACCTTAGGTGATCCTCCAAATTCTACAATGTAGACTGGTAAATGCATCTGATTGGCAGCCCCATCCTTGATAAATACTTTTGGGTTAATCTCGCGCGATGCAAAGAATGGAGGCTAAACTCGAGTATGAGAGAATAAAAGATGAAAGAGAGACGACGAAATAGAAGGTACCATATTTAACAGTTTAAATTAAACTTTCAGCAAGTGAATATGGGAAAAGGGAATAAAACGAACATATCCACAATCTTTGTTTAGGATTACTTTGTACCTAAATTCTACACTGCAGCCTTGTAGAAAATTCACCTTTCCAAACCCCCAGAGACAAAATTAAAATATAAAACACGAGGTAACACATGTCATACGTTGCTAGTAACTATGCGAAATAATTTTAACATTAGCCTCTGAAAAATCTGTATATATTTGTCAATAGTTTTAGAGCGTTTCGATTGTATGCCGTTATTTTATTATTCCTTAGTAACAAGATTAATGCGTATATATAAGGATTTATGTAATATCTAGGTAATCCTTTTTATTATTCTATTTGTTATTTGCATTGTGGCTTCACATGTAAATGATATTTGTTACTATTATATTTAACAGTAAATTACTAATGGTACTTGCTTGTACTTGTATTTCGTAGCGACAAGATAATTAATTGCCGGCGAACGGGAGGTTCAATATCTATGATACATGTATCAGGTCAACCATACAAAATCTAGATCAGTATTGAGGATTAAATATATCAGGTGGCTACTCCTAAATCTGAAACAGTTGGTGTCCCTTACCAGTGTTCCAATGTAAAAAAAGTCATAAGAGTTTATACATCGATTTTTTTTTGTTTTCATTCAGAAATTATTACTGTATTTTATCACGTCGTCAATCAACTGTCAAAGGAGAACTGACGCTTAATTAGGGAGTATTAATAAAGTTATTCCCTGTAAAAAATAGTAAAGGATTAACACGCCTACAATATTCAGATTTCAATGATATGACTTAATAAAGACATGGATTTCAATATCTAGACGGAGGGCGCGAAACTGCTTTATGTGAGCTAGTATTTTTTATTTCTTTATCTATGATGGTAATACAGACAGGATAAACATGATCTTAATTTTATCAGTTAGCCACAGACAGTAACATTACACACTTGAATATCATTTGACATGGTTAGTAGGTTCTTATAAGCGGGAAACATTAGGTTGGCATAAAACAGCTTAAGTGCGTGGTTAAACAGACCAAGTACGTCAACTACTTTGAAATTTTAGGCAGTTTGAAACTTTGAGTAGGCAACTGTTTGCAATATATTTTTCAGTTGATTTATGGATAAGCAAGAGAAAGAATCAAGTTTACATTAGTATTAGAATGCAACAAAAATCGTTGTTCATTTGCTGGTGTACAAAAACTTTATTTTAGATAAAAATGAGTATGTATACTGGATTTTATAAAAAAAAAGGTTAAAGAATTAAGATATTTATACCTTAACAAAAGAACCACGACATAATTCAAAGCTGCAAGAGTTTTAATGTCTGCTATTGGTGATCAGTTTGATGATGGTTTGACTTCAGAGGAAAACGTGAAAAAATAGAATCATGGAGTAAGACTTTTACTTTTGTATGATTGACGTATTTATTTATTAGTGAGAAAGATTTTTTTTTTCTAGACAAAACGGCCACATCTACTTAAGCTGCCAATAAAACATGATTGCGAAAAAGGAAGAAAGGATAAAGGATCAGAATTAAACAACAGATATTTAAAAGAATATTTAAAAAAACATTGCGTGTATCATTTCAACACTCAAAATACGCCATAAGCAAATGCTGTCGAACGAGTACAGAAAACCCGATGCTACATAGAATGATTCGACAAATAAGGTCCTATTGGTATATTGATAATCTACAAATATATCTACAATTATGACAATTATATCGCCACACCGCACAGAGCTTTAAGGAACATAGCTCCCAAAGATGTGAACAGGCAAAATGAAGCTGATGTATTTGCTTACACATGCCCCAGATAAGCAATGAAAACCAAAGAAAAAAAACTTTCTTGTTCGTATTTCCTATTAGAAACACCAATTCCGATCATACCAACAACAATAACCAAGTGATCGCGTTAAAATAATGTATTGCCAATAGTGGACAGTAGTAGACAGAGCACGGTCGGAGTTGAGCATATAAATATTTGAGTCTTTTGCTAAAGACTATATTGTCAGACTTTTTACGTTAATGTCTAATTTCCACCTATTGCTGTAAGAGTAATCTTATAATTTATGAGGTGATGTAGCCAACTAGTGCATAGGCTGGGTTGTCGGCCTTGTTTGACTTTTTCTAGATCCCTTAATAGCTAATCAATGTATCCTACCTTATCGGACTGACTCTCGGACAATTACAGGATCTGATGTTTCACCGTTCATTTGTACGACACACTTAATGTTATTGTAAGATAGCTTAAACAATCGAAGAGCTTTCTCGACAATTTAAAATCTATCCATCTGAATAAATAGTCCTAAGTGCCACCCACCATTTAAAGCGGATTTATTATCTAACATGCTAATGTATATATTGCCGTCCTTTTCTACCTATTGGCATATACTTTCTTGCCGGTTGAAGGATGTTGTTATACAGCTGAGGTTCTTTCTCAGTCAATAATGCTGTTCACACGGACAAACTGATATTGCATTGTTTTAGAAGAATTTGTTGATTTGGTAACGAAATATCTTTTCAAATTATTTGCTAATGCAGGGACTAAATGGGATAGGTCTATAACTAGGGTCTAATTTCAATTTGTATTTGCCTTTGTAAACAGGTAATTTCAATTGGTCTTTGTAAACAGGTATTAATATACTGATACTCCATCAGTTCGAAGAACGCTTGTTTAGCTTGTTTATACAACGGGTATGACTCAAACTCGAGTCTACTAGGTAGATCGTCTTTTATCTATGTCCTGTGCTTAAGCAGGAAAACATACAGAACATTCAAGTTACATGGTCAGCAGTAATTATGTTGCAACTATCCGCAACATGGAAGTCGATGACTTATAGAAAAATAATTATTCCACAATCACGTGATCGATTATCTTGTTTGTACTAAGGTACTTATAAACTCTTCCGAAACAAGTTTATTATTAAAAAAACGTGAGTAAGGAAGATTTTGTAACTGTATTACTATTTACGATGACCCAGCCGGCTGGGGCCTGGAATACGCCGGCTGTATCCATGCAGAGAGGTTAAACACCGCCAAAATTAGACCATGCGTTTGCCGTCTATGGCACCTCGTGAAACCGGAAATGGGGATTCTATGGGTTAATCGAGAGGTATTAAAGACTCTTCCTACTTGACCCTTTCGAGTATAACACTTGTGTAGCCCTGGTGCTTGGAGTAGGAGAGCCACTTCAATAAACCGTCCCCTTGTTGGTCTCTTATAGATTTAGATATTTTTGACACGTGGTGGGTGGGGACCAAATTGTTGAATATTTCTTTCTCCTACTTAATGGCTTAGAATATCATAAAACGACCCTGACCGAATATAATTGATAATGACTCTGACGAAGAACGATTAACTGACCAATTTTCAAAGTTCATTGTGCTGCCTACAGACAAAGATTTTAATCCACTTTAAATCTGTCACCTTCTATAATAAAAGCAGCACTTAAAGGAGTGACAGCAGACCCCATATCTGTCATTGAGAATGAAAAATTGCTCTTTTCGCGTTTAAGTTAAAAAAAATAACACGCAATCCGATCAACTTTTAAAACTTAAAAAATACAACGTTTCACTACTGATATAACCACATAACACTCTCTGCCTTTCCAAGGGCGTCATAAAAAAACAATACTTGGTAGAGTTTCCGAAGAAGAAATCGGTACATATCTAGCCAGTCAAGGAGTAACAGCTGCAAAACGTATCAAAATTATGAAAAATGTTGAAACAAATACAGCTATCCTCACATTCAATTCAACCCATGCACCATCGAACGTCAATATTCTTTACCTTATTTAAAGTCAACACATGCAAAAATACCAAAGTTTGCGGCAAGTGCGGTACTACTGTAGATAAACACGATGAATTCCTGTAGCACGTTTAAATGTACAAAATGTACAAATAGTTGTACAAATAATAAGACCACTCAGCATTTTCAAACTCATGTAAACTTTGAAAAAAGAATAGAAAAATTGTACGGATAAAAAATATTAACATAATTACATATCCGGAAGCAAAGGAAATTAGTCGAAACCCCAACAAAATCCTATTCCTCTGAAATTAAATCAAACACAAAAAAAACAGTAAGACGCACATGCCCATATAGATTCAGTGTCAGTAAACGAGAAAGGAAACGATAAATCTATAACGAAACAAACAGTTGCACCAGCAAAATTACAGTTAAAACCACAACGCAAATAAAACAAACCAACAATATATACAGTCCTACCTTCTGGACGTCAGCAAAAAGGATCAAAGGACGCCATCAAGGTAGCTAATAAGTTAAGCTCCTTGGATAGCAAGGACGATATGGACTGCTCAGCAAGTAAGCATCATCAGACCACAAAAGTCAGAGAAAGGAAAGTCGCCCAAAAGAAAACTAGGCCCCAACCCCCAATAAAAGCTCCAAAATAATATTTTAATCACATTCATAAAATCCGAAATAATACATTGAAATTGTCGCGGTCTTAGAGCTTATTTCAATGAAACTTTACTTTAATTGACCACATTAAACCCCGCTGTGCTTAGCCTTCCAAAGTCATGCTTGAAGGAAAATGATAAAATTCATTTTAAAGGCTACTCTACATAACATCACATTTACTGTGTGATACGGCGTCTGGAGAACCGACAGCACCTGTCAACTCCAAACTGCCACATTGTTAGATTAATGCAGATTTTTTGGCTGTTGATATTCTTATATTAGCCCTTAAAGAAGTTACAATTTGGTCTTCAACCAAATTCAGATATTTCAAAACCGAACTTACATGATTTAATAAGTCAATTACCTACCCCTAATATTCTTGTAGGAGAATTTATGGAAATAACCCATTATTGGAATGTTCCGATTACAATAATATGGGTTAAACCTTAAAGGATTTTATTACCCAAAATTATATATGCCTAATGAACAACAAAAAGGCAACTTACTTACATTCTGCTACAGAACATTATTAATCTTTTGACCTTTCTTTATGTCATTCTACTACATGTATATACCTTGATCTACCTTGAATACAATTAGGATGTACATGATGATTTATGTGGAAGTGATCACGATCCCATTTTATTAAATAACAAATCTGTGAGATTAATTGACAATAGTACTTAACAGAGCATGAACAGAGTGAATTGGACATTATTCTCAATGTTCTGCTCTGGAGAATTGACTACTTCAACATTTGAGAATGCTGATGATAAAATACATTCTTTCTAAAATATTCTTTATTGCATAGCAGAACAGTGTATCCCCAGCATCACAGCAAAATCAAAGCGTAATAAACATTGGTTTAATGATGAATGCCAGTAGTCATTAAGATAACGTCGAGCGGCACTTAAGAAATTTATTATTCACCATACTAGTTCCAATTTAATGTCAAACTACAAAGGGCAAATAGCATTAAACAATCCAAAAGCACATATTGGCAACATTTGTTTCAAATATAACCAGCAAAACATCCATTAAAATGTTTGGTCAGCCATTAGGAAAACTAGTGGTAAGCCTTCTTCCGTAACAGTAAATCATTTAAAATGTAATAACTTAATAATAACAAACAAACAGACATTTCAGACATTCTGGCTAAAGTGTTTTTAAAAGAAAATCATCTTCAGAAAATTACTTTAAAGAATTTTAAAATATATATAATTTGGTTGAACAAAGTAAAATCAACTTTAAGTCAAACAATAATGAAAATGACAACCAACCCATTTCTTTAAGAGAACTAAGGGAAGCACTGAATAAATCTCATGATACCGCTGATGGACCTGATGACATTCCCTGCCAATTTTTGAAACACATGTCGCATGCATCATTAAATTTGCTTCTGTCCATTTATAATAAAAAATGTTTTTTGGAAGAAGTACCAAATTCATGCAAAAATGCATTTCGTCATTCCAATACCTAAAAAAGGAAGGGATCCAACAGATCATTTAAGTTACAGACCTATTGCTTGGACTAGTTGTATTTGTAAAACTTTAAAAATGATGATAAATTAAATACTCGATTGTTATCTTGAATCAAATAATTTACTACATCATGAAATGGATTCAGAAACCAGCGTTGTAACCCGATCATCTCGTTCGATTTGAAACGTTTATAGGAGATGCCTTTATCAAGAAAAAAACCTTTGTGGCGCTGCTCTTTTTTATCTTGCAAAGGCATGTGATACTACCTGGAAACATGAGGTTTCAAAAGATTTAGGCGACCTTGGTCTCAAGGATCGTTTATCTACATTTATTCACAGTTTTCTGACTGAGATTTTCTAGTTAAAATTTGGTCTACTTTATAGACCTCAAAGTAGTATAGTGTCTGTTACTCGCTTTAACATAAAAAGAAACATAATTATGAAAAAACACGATAGAAAGGCAATTACAACAGTACCTCAACAAATTACAAACTTGGATTAAAAAACAATAGTTTTACATTTTCACTCCAAAATAAACTGCAAAAATTTCTTTCAGATTGCACAACAATCCTGCATTATTTCTTAAAAAAAATCCTTTTCCTATGTCGAGGAAACTAAATATCTTGGCGTCATATGTGACGCAAATTATCTTTTATACCTCATATCCAATGTTGAAGAAACTAAATGTCTTAAATGTTTTAACCTGTTGAAATTTGTGTCCCATACTGACTGAAGAGCTTATAGAAAAGGTTTATTACAACGTTATAGATCACTGGTGAGATCAAAATTGGTATTTGGCTGCATTGTTTACCGCTTTGCCAGGAGATCATATCTCCAGTTATTAGACGCTGCCCACAACCAGGGACTCCGTCCCTGGCCCTTGAAAAACATATACGTAGAGTCTAATTATGTCATTATACCTTAGACTAGAGAATCTTGCGCTTCAGTTCATTACAAAAGTCTACCCCTAAAATCCTGCACACAGTGTCCAATGCTAAATATGAACACTTGTACAAGCGTAAACCAAAGGCAATTAAACCTTTGTTGTATGGATATTAGAAATAATACTATCATCATATCTGAATCTAAACCAAGTAATGGAAAAATGTTTTGGAATTTCCACCATGACGGTTTTAAACCCCCGCTGTTGATTTTACTGCCTGCAAAAATTGTTAGTCAAAAACATACCCTCTCGTACGTTTCTCGAACTGCGCAATTAGAAATAATCTAACTACCTCGAACTATAAACTAATGGCTCAAACGCAAATTAATAAGACGGCCGTGCTTCCGTAAGTAAAATGCATTGTATTAAACAGAAATTACCCACCGATTCGTTCATTTTACAGCCGAAATGCAGGCGTTTAACCTTTATATTTATTTCATTTCAGAGCATAGGGGTGATAAATGTGTAGTGTTTACTAACTCTTTGTCAGTTTTGCATTCCATTAAAAATATCAGTTTGTCTAACCACCCACATCAGTAAACTACCTTTTAATCTTAATAATTTTTTTCTTAATAAGAATATTGTTTTCTGATGGCGACCTAATCATGGAGGAATCCGAGGAAACGAGGATGCAGATAGGAGTGCAAAATCTACTTTAGCTCTTACTGAGACAGATCTTTGCATCCCTAAATCTGATTTTTAAATCACTTATAGATCTATATATTTTAACTTACTGGCAAACAAATTGGGACTATACTATTTACAGCAAATGAACCTAATCAAATCCAACGTCGGTACCAGTATCTCTATTTGCAGAGAAAATAGACAGGAAGACGTAGCTCTTACCCGCTGTCGCATTGGACATACTAGATTAAATCATTAATATCTTTTAAAAAGAGATGTCCAACATAAATGCGTACCTTGCCAGGACCCACTGACGGTTAACCATATTTTATTACACTGTATTGACACAGACCATATTCGGTCTACGTATTGTAATGTCAATAACATACGAACTAATTGAGATAGTGTCCGATTTTAAGCTTTTATACTTCCTGAACGAGATTGGTATTCTTAATGAATGTTTAAACTGTTTATTAAGCTAACGCCATATGTTTTAAACTGTTTAATATGTTGACCTGTTTTCAGTAATAATTCACAAGATTTTATCCCGATAGATTTTAATATTTCTATTCACGTATTTTAATTCTAACCTGATTATACCCGATTTAAGTTAGCCTTCATTTTTTTCGACGCCGTATGGTCTTTCAAGTGTCGATGTGCCGCAAAACTCATAATACAAATGCTATTTAAGAGACTATGATTTGGTAGATACCTGTCGTAAAAATCCCCCGCTATTGTTACTTAACCTACCTGGTAGTAGGTAGTTAGTGCTTGAATTTCACAAATAGCAGACTTAATTATCAAATGTCATTGTTAGTATACGCAAAATATATATAATGGTATACAGTTACTGCTTTTGAGTTCAAAACCTGTTATGCGAGGGTTGTTTGGAAAGGGTAGTTTATAAACATAAAATGATAATGATTTTCCAAAAGTACCCGGTTTTTTCCTCATTTCATTTGTTTATATTTATCTTCATAGTTATCTGCATTATAATCCAAATTCACGAAACAGACATTATCAGTGGGGGATGCTGCTGTAAAAAGGCGATCTTAGTAACAGTTTGTGTTACCTTATTAATAAAAGGTCTATTTTCGTAGTTTGGGTTAGTGATAAGACGTTGCTGCATGAGTCAATATTTCATTAATATCTATAGTGCATTCACCGGTAATAAATGCATTAAGCAAGTGGCAGTCAACTTCTCCCCGATTGCTTGTGAAGAGTTCTCTCTCTTTACTATTCGTGGCCGGGAACAGTCAAGCGTCCCATGGGCTATTTCCGCTAGACTATAGCGGTAGTCATCCAGTCTCCGATAGTCTTTGTCACAAGCCCAAAGTAGTACCTGTACAATGCAGTCTCTTGGTAGCTCCGACAAATTAAAGTCGAGGTCCTGGAAGAATTGTTGAGTTGGGAACGCTAGCGATGGGCGTTTGCGGATGATATAGCAATATTCTCCAGATGGTGTTATATTTTGCTAAATTGTGTTAATAAACTTTATAAATACTGCAAATATGAGTAGTGAATGTTTGATGTAATAGTATTTAGGAAGACAAAAACAAGAAAAGATGTAAAACCTTGTTTAAAAATGAGACATTTAAAACGTTGGTAAGTTTGTATACTTTGATGTTACATTCAAATCAACCTGTTGTTTGATGCTTCTCTTAAGCTTTTATCAGAAAGTGAGATGAAAGCATTATACGTATTTAAACACTGTAATCGATCATGTCTCGTTAAAGTTTAAAGAAAATCTGCAATTGTTTGATGCTACGTTTTTCTCTCCTATTTTATGTTACGGTTTGTCAAAGATGTAGTTTCCATGCATCGCCAGATATTGAATGTGCACACAACTTTGATCTGTTAAGCAGGACACAGCATTGCTCCCTGTATATGACGAATTAGGCTAGTTTTCACTTGTTGTATACAATATGCATTTATTAACTTATTAACAAAACATTACTTAACGACACAAATAACCGATAACAATGCTAATTTTATTCTAATATGGATAAATAATATCAGTGTATGGTGCCATCTGATTATCTTTTTTCTTTTAACCTCATTTGAATAAAGCAACCTAATTTCATTAAGCAAATAATGTATGATCAATACATTCAATGCTAGTTTTATTCTATAGACAATAGCAAAAAGTAAGACGCCTGTTGTGGTTTTAAAACATGAAGTAGACATTCCTCTATATTGAAGTGCGCTAAGCAAGCTTAGATGTTCCTCTCACAATTAAGAGAGATATAGAAACTAAACAAAATACTCAGAAAATGTTTTTTTCTGTAATATGAATGCTATAAATGTCATTTCTAGTATGCAATTTTTAAAGAGAATCGGGGCTTAAACTTTGAACACAATATCATTGTACTTTGCCATTATTACTGAAAAATAATTAATTGGTGGCAAATAAACAAATACGAAATTTGCATATCTTGCTTTCACGAAAAAGGAAGTCAATCTAACATGAATTATGCATTCTCCTGTGTTTTTGTGTACAAAGCTAAAAATAGTAATCCCATACTCGTAACCCATTTATTATTTTGTATGAAACAAAGTACTAAATCCAACTATTTAACACTTTTATTAAAATATGCTGTATTAACCACTCTTCACATGGTAACATACTTCAGAAAGATGTCAATCAGCTTGATATATTAATTGATATTGTGATACATGTTTTTCCATATAATATATTTCTCATTTTGAATATGTATATATGACGCCATTTTTAAATTATGTTTATGCTCAATAAACTATTGAAATGGCTTTAATTTTAATTTATTATAAACTGCAAAAATCCTACCGCTCTGTGAACAATTTGCAATCTATGAATATGACTTGTTGCTGACCATCTTACAACTGGCATTTACATAAAGCATATACGTCGGCAAGAGTGCTTTTAACATTGATTTATCAAAACGATAAATCGACAACAAGTTCGTTTCCTTATAAATACAAACCGTTATTCCCGACTGTAGTAAATTGCGTACATCTCCTTTGGGCGTAATTGAGGACGTATATCAACCATTATCGCCTGTACTTTAAAGTTTGGCGGCAATGATTTTTGCGCGTCACTGATTAATTTTGGCGACCATGTATCAGAAATCTAAGTGGGCCTGAACATACGGTCATTGTGCTAAATAAGTACTGTAGATATTTTTGACAAATGGTGTATGCATTATCCAAACTCCCGATGCCGTTTTCAATATGAAAAAAACAACTTATTCGTTTTTTTTTTGTTTAACTCCATATAAATACAAGTAAAACTAACTACAGCAAATGTGGGGCGCAAAATCTAACTTGATTGACAAGCGAAATTAAAAGTAACCGAGCTACAGTTAAAGTTAAATTATAAATGAACATGTACAATACAATAACACAGTTATTACAAAAGAGTACCTCAGGATGTAAGAATTGCCGCTGGAAATTCCAAATGTGTGTAAACCGATTAATATGTTACAAGCAATGTTATATAGAGAATACCAGGTTAGTGTTGATATAGATAAATGTTATCATGCGAGGCTAAGGAAATCAGAATGCACGAGGCTTGCGGAGTGCTTTCTGATTTTCGGGCCGAGCATGATAACATTTATCTATATCAACACTAACCTGGTATTCTTTTTATCCCACCATCAACAGCTTTTCAAAGGAAAACATTTAAATTTACCGCTACTGCTCCTCCCTTACAAGATCTGACATTCCAATGCAATACACGAAATTCATGAGTAAGAATAGCAATAGAGTAATTCGGCTATAAGAAATAGTTCTATTTTACAATAAAAAATTAAGACAATTACCATGTTATTTCTTTTATTTTATTGCGCTATACATAAGGTTGTAATTTTATTGATTACGATAACTAAAAATAATGGTTAGAAAAGACGAACAACAAAAATCACACCCACGTGTAAAGTTATACATGTAGTGTGTAATGTCAAGGCCGTGTAACATTAAAGTTGCCACGCACTTGGCATAATGAAACGCGAATTACATTCGAGGTTTGTGTGTGTTTGTGGATGTAACAAACAGTAGCTCATGGATTTTAATTGTCGATGACATTGAAATTATGAACATTAAATATAGCGCTTTAAAATTTCGAAGATAGTTGTGTTTTGGCAGGGTGACTTGCAAAATGATTGGAGCTGGTGGGTTATTGTTCATGTTTACGTCTGGAAATTGTGATTTATTAGCACATTTGTCCAGATCTGTGCAGTCAGCTATATTTGGTTCGACTAAAGATCGAGCTCTATCTAACCCATTTGAATGTTCATCATGTAACGACATTTGATCATCAGGGTCTGTCCTACGATTAGATAGATGATTGCAATCTGAGACCGTCACCACAGATTCTAGATCAATTTCCTTCTCAAAAATGTTCGGATTAAAGCCAGATTTTGCCTCGAAATCCTCGTAGCTCATTTCTTCAACACTGCTTAGGTTTTTACACGATTCTTTATCACATTCTTTCAAATCACACTAAATAACATCAAAACAACGGGGACTCGCATGATCTGACATTTCGACAGTTGTTTTTATTTTTGCAGACTACAAATTCGTACTTTTATTGATTTTATTACTATTACTAAACAATTTTAATCATGTTCCTGAAAACATGTTGTTTCATTTTTCTGATAGATTTTTTTTTGTTTTCAAATTTTCTATATCATTGTTAAATAAAACTTCGGAAGATTGCGATCAACTGTCCGGTTAGCTCAGTCGGTTAAGACGCTGCTACTTAAGTTTTCAATCCTGCAGGACAAAGATCGAAACCGCCCTCGTCCTTTTTTAATAGCCTCTTTTTCTCTATTTATATTATGGACATCTTTGGGGTGAACACAAGCATAATTAAGGGATAAATGAGTTTCGTTCTCGTAAACACTCCTGGTCGTTTCGTCAAAAAAGTAGTCCGGCTTAGAGCAGTATCGGTTGATAAAGCTCATCTTTATCACACGGGTTATATCAATCGATATTTACAGAGATGGTGGGATAAAATGTAATATGCAGACTAAGAAAGGCATTCGCACTTGTAAATCCCTTTTAAATTGGTAACATGAAGACGATAAAAGGCAAAGCTGTTAGTCTATAGCGTTTATAGAAGCATTGCACAATTATTGTTACAAATATGTTGATGTTGGTCAAACATTTATTTTAGTTAAAGCCACATGGACCCTGTAACATTTGTTGCGTATATTCTTTGTTGTTTGTATGTTAGTGTTTTAAATTACTGTTGTTACTATTTTGCCGTTGTAGCACGAACGGTTAAATACTACGGACGATGTCGTTGGCAAGACTGTGTTCTACATATTGTTCCAGGTAGCCACTATGTGTCTACTGAATGTTAACTAGACATGTCATCTAAGGATCGCATTGATAATAAGGACATAGTTGCTATTGATGCAAGATTTAAAAATAAGTTTTGTTAATTAAGGAAAAACGCACGTACACATATCTCCACCGGCAGGCCACATTTAAGATCAAATTGATACTTCTGTGTTTGGATGGTCTATGTCTGTAAACTGATTTGGCAAATACTTATTAGTGAACATGCGTTAGCAATGACATACAGTCACGTGAGTTTTTTTATAACCTGTCGGGATTTTTACATTTTTAATTTGATATTCAGAACACAATTACCACCATAGATTTTTGCAGGCTTGGATTTGGTTCAGTTTTATCAGTGGAGGAAAAGAAAAATGACCGCTGCGTGGAAACAGTCCGACTGAATACGTTCGTACTTGAATTCAACATGTATACGTCGGTTGCTAAACGCGATCACGTGTAAAAAATTAACTAATAGAAGACAAGCGTAACAAAAAAAAGAGATTTGTTTCTTCGTCAAAGCTTCAGTAGCGACTCATATTTACCATAAGAATCATATTGACACAATGATGTCCAACGATTATCAAATGTAAACGGATTTGGAAGGGGCCAGTTTCTACAAATTAGGTAATTTACCTCTTAATATTATTTCACTTTTGATGAGAGTTTTGTTATATTGCCATATTATTTTCTTCATTTTTGCAATTTGTTTTTATGAAATTACATATCATTTACGAAACGATTTAAAGATGTTTCATTCTCGTCAGAAATTCGATGATGCTACAATTATTTTAACGAAGTCGAGTTTAAACTGATATTATATTTAGACAAGTAAATTTTATATGCGGATAGTTACACTCCCTAGAAAACAATTTATGTAAGAACATCGGCGCAATTAATTGTTGCTTTTTCTGTAACATTGTATTCAGTTTAAACATAAACAGCAACAACTAGCATTCTGTCATCTTTTTTCTCAAATCACATTCAGTTTCTTTTTGTGTTTCTGAGTGCAGGATGTAGGCAGAATTTAGAGATATGAAAGAGAAAGAAGGATGTTTGAACAGACAGAATAGAAATTAGGAGAGATAAAAAGAGAGAGAGTAGTAATAGAGAGAATAAAAGAGAGCTGGTGTAGAAGTTGTGAGTTGCTCGAATGCATGACCGTACGTTTATAAATATAACATGAAAGGTTTGGTACTAACCTTACGATACGTAAACATTTCAGCATAACACTGCACTGACAAGAATGTTGAGGATAATCCCAACTATTGTTCTACTGGCAGTGGTTCTACTAGCTGTATGCACAACTGGCTATAATATTGACGTAAGTGATACATACATATTTAATTAAAATTTATTCTGCTTGTTGAGTTTATTTGAGCTGCGTTAAAATTAAACAAAAGATACATACTTTCAAGACTACTTGTCCACGTAGGCTTTTAAATGAATTTTAGAAAATTAGATTGTTTAAAAGCGACATGGACACAGTTGGTAAGAGTTGTACATGTAAATTGTGTTTACCACACTGATCCATATTTTCACTTATTGCTTCATGTCACTTTGATTAATGTAAACATGTCCTTCCAACGTGTGTGATGTCTTTAGGTTTAAGGCTTCAATGGTGTAGAAACGAACTTCGACTATTTTAGTCATTTGAAGCTCATTAACCTACTTTTGCTATGCATGCAGTTATATACATGATGTGAATATGCCAGTTACAAACAGTACACTGATTAGCTCGATAGAAACAGTTTTGTTAATAACGAAAAGCATGAAGAGGGTGAGGCAATAGGCGTCATATACATACACTTAAGTTTGAACAGGATGAAAGTTAAAGTCTTACAATTAAAACCATGACACGACTGACGTTTCCAGTGTATGGCGACCACCGTATTTTCGTTACCTCTATTTATGGGCTAAGGCAGACATTACTGAATAATAATTTACTTATTTATATTCCAAATCCATATTGTGTTCCTGTTACTCTACCTAAAGTTGCAAGCACATTTAGTTGTACTTTTCATTCAATTCAGGACTCATATATGTGCCTTTTTATACACAAATCAAAGCATTTAAAGTACATTATAATTGAAGGTGATTTAATTTAAAAAGTGCATTTTAAGTTGACAGTATGTTTGCTGGTTGGATGTAACGTATCGCTTATATTATTTCAAGACTTGATTTTCTTAAGCATATATATTTCTGTCTTTATGTTGATGGTATGCAGTGAACATCTAGCATGTAATTACCACACCTAGTTAAATAGCCTGACACCAGCAAACAAGTCATGGGTATATCCTTGTATTTGCTAGAGCGTAAGAGCAGCAGCTATACCGCTTGATCATGTATGATTTAAGCCCTTGCTTTAAGCCTTAAGTACCTTGAAAAATGATAGTAACAAATTTGATAGCTTATTTTATTGAGCGAGCTTTTTGCACTAGTGGCAGATATAAGATTAACAACCAGGTGTTAAAAGTAAGATGCACATACTGTAAGTGTGTTAGTTCCATTAAAAGGACACTTATATATCAACTGCAAAAATAAATACATTTTTCCAGAAAAAGAAAAAAAATATTTTATTCTCAAAATAAAATGAGGCACCCTAAGTAAAGTTCGAGGTAATTAGTCTTCCATTGAAATAAAGCGGCTCAAAACCTGATCCAGTCAAAAAAAATTATTGAGTTTAATAAGGATTCGGTTTGAACAACATTCCGATCGTGCTTACAGTCGAGTCTTTACTTAACTTATTATTAAAAAAAAACTATACCTTTTTAGACAAATCTGTCTTATTTTAACTTTTTACTTATGAATGCTGATGTGAGGCATGCGTGAATAAATGGCAGAGTTATATCAATTGATATCGCGTTTTCTATAGTCTATACTTGACCATCAATGGGCTAACTTTCTGCAGTAATTCTATATGTTTGATCTAAAATGTTATACAATTAGTTTGAAATAACCAGTTATGTAACCTTTTGTCATTGACAACTTACTAAAGAGTGTTTGAAAAACACGATGTCTTTTAAAATTTGGACAAACGTGAAATTCATTAACTGCAAGTTATACGAGGGGTGTTCGGGAAGTTCGTAGAACTGTATTATAAAACAAAAAGTATTTATGTTATCAAACTAAAATGGACATACGTGCATTTAAGTTAAGTTCCTTTATTCTCTGGAAGATTCAGCAAGATAAACCCAGAGACACTAACACTATGCAAATTACAAATTTATGTGTATCACATACCCGGGGCGCGTCGACGTTAATATGACGTCTCTTAGATCTCAGGCGTCATTTAAATCAAGTAACCGTCGCACCTTTTCCACATAGTCACCAGCGATTTCCACGCACCTTCTTATACCCGTTTGCTGAATGTTTTTTTTTGTACCAGTCTTTGCTGAATGATGATACAATCATCTGAGACTGTTTTGTAAGTTCAGTTGCAGAGTCAAACCGAATACCGCGCAAACTAGCCTTCAACTCGGGAAAACCCCGAAAATCCATAGGTGCTAAATCTGGACTGTATGGTGGGTTTTCCAATTCATCAAAACCTAGGAGACTGATTTCCATTTGTGTGGACCGCGCTCTATGTCGAGGCGCATTGTCTTGATGTACAATTACTCTCTCAATATCCAATTGGGGCCGCTTCTTTCGAATCGCACGAACAAGATCTCTTCTCAGTACCTGAAGCAGTCAATTCAGAATTCACAATTAGCCTTATTTCTTACACACATTCTGCCGTTTCTGTTGATGATGGTAAATATATTTTATAAAAAGTGGAAAGGTAAATGAAATAAATCTTACTTTAGAATAGTATGCTGCAGTGACAGTCTGATCATCTGGAACTCTGTGCTGTAGAATCATTCCATGGCGGTCCATAAAGAAGATGAACATGTGATTGCCAGCGCTTTTCTGGACCCGAGCCTTCTTCGTCGGTGGTGTACGTGGTGTCTTCTATACAGAGGACATAGCTTTCATCTCGGGGTCAGAATGGTGTAAGCACGTCTCGTCAGTAGTGATGATTCTGTCTAAAAAGCCATCTCCTTCTGCGTCGTAGCGGGCCAGAAACATGCGGAAGCATCGGACGCGATGTTGCTTATCCTCCTCTTCATTAAACGCGGCACCCACCTTGCACTTACTTTAGACATTCAAAGTTCATTTGTTAACACTCCGTGAACTGTAGAAGACGAAACAGCGAGCTCCTCGGATAAAGCCCGTAGTTGTTCTTCTGTCCATATTAACAAAAGATTTGACACGGTCTTTAATGGAACAAACTACGACGGACTGCCAGCTGCTCCTAGGATCGTTCTGGATAGACTCTGTTCCTCTTTTAAAACTTGAACGCATATTTTCCTGTTGATTTATTCATTTTCAACGTATCCATCGTTGATTTATTTAGAGCAACACAGAATTTCACAACACCTCTTAATTCAACGTCACCTGTCGACGTCATAACATTTCAGCATGAAATGTCACAGACTGTAAAGAAACTGCTATGGTTTCCGTTACGACGGCGTCAATGTTTTGAATTTTTCATCAACTTTCATTATGACGTCATGTTATAGCCTGGCGTTTTCGCGCCGTACTTGCGTCAGGTTGTGTGACGCTAACGAAGTTTACATTTCTTGAAACCATTTTAATTCATATCATATTGTGGACTGCGCCGTGACACGTTCACTAGGTTGCTAGGGTTACCAATTTGTACAAACATAATTATAACTCATTCTTCTTGTTGAAGGACTTTATTAAGATTAAGAACAAATGCAGGTATGCATATGCAAAATTGTAAAGAAAAGAAGATGAAAGACACGGGAGATATACAAAAATTCTACGAACTTTCCAAACACCCCTCGTATAATGGTTTCGTTTGCACAAAGAATTGTATCACATACTTTTTAATACGCACAGTGACACACTAGTGCGCTTTTTATGCGCAGACTATCAATACACGTTGTTTACATTTAAATAGACTTCGTGGCTTATTGATAAGATTTTATTTGTAATGCTTCGACGCATATGCATTTTTCAGTGCGAATGTGCAACATAATGATAATCATTTCCTCTTTTAAATTCAGGCTGAAAGGAAAATAAGCAAAATAGCTCTTTATTTAACAAAAACGTGTGGTTAGGGGCATGATTACGTTTTGCTTTAAAACATCATCTTCCAAGGCGGAAATTTTACTTTATATGTTACTTGCATGTTTCTTCGTCTAGTATAAATTGAAACTTGTTTATGTTATAATTCTTATAGGACCATGTTAAGATTTCCTTTTTCTGACAGATTAAAACTGTAAATTGTGTAAGACTTAACGAAAAACATCGTCGGATACCCCCGGTTGATTCTATTACGTTACTCTCCATTCATCACCCGTGGGCAAATTGCTACTCATTTCGTCGTTTTGTTTACTATGAAATGCCGCAATCCGATTGGTTCGCTAAGAAAATCCAGCGGATCTGCCAACCAATCAAGTTTACGCTTACATACCACTTCGATGACCGATAATCGTGTAGCTAGGTCGTCCTGTAGTTTGCAAGACCGGTTAAGTTTATTTACGCACAAATTACACGCAACGTCACTGTCTTCATGGGCAAGGATACCGATTTCGTTTAAGACCGACGTGTATTTTGCAATACTTGCTGGAGTGCCCAAAGTTCTGTAAGAACATCTGTCGCGGATCGCTGACAGACATACTTTACACTTGCGATGCGCTGTACCGGTCGCCATGTTTACGTTCTCAGGTCACCGTATTGATCTTCCGATTGAAGAGTATTTAATTTTGTAACCTATCATGTGATTGGATAATGTCTGTTCTGTTCTATTCAAACAAAACGACGAAATGAGTAGCAATTTGCCCACGGGTGATGAATGGAGAGTAACGTAATAGAATCAACCGGGGGTATCCGACGATGAACGAAAAATTGCTTCTTTAAAATAACAGAAGACTCAACGATCTCACTTCTTTATTTATTTTTAACATTTTATTTAGGACTGATAAATCAATGACTATTGCATATATGCATATTTATCCTTTATTTATTAATGTATTATATTTAGGCACATCTTGTGGTCAATCTATATTTAGGTTTTGCTACATGGTATGGATGGATAGAGCCATAAACTTCTCGTTTTTTTTAAAGAATGAAGTCCAAGGGGTATACCTCAAACCTCAATGGTACCTTTATTGCCTCTACCTACAGTATGTAAATAAGTAGGCCAGAAAGAAATACGATATGAATTGATAATATTATCAAGGCATGGATCAAATATACCATGTAATATTTAAACAATAAACGCACGACTTGATCAATGGCATATACACACAATGTGTAAAATGGTCTGCTGCTTTCACAATAGATTGCGTTTCCGCAATAATGAAAATAAAAAGAAGCTATCGCCATTTTTCGGCGATGACTACGTCATCCCACTAAACTGGCATATAGACTGAAAATATAGGGCGTGTTAAGCCTGATAGAAATCTTTTTGGTTTATAAGGAATAAAGTTTGCAGAAAACATGATTTGTTTAGTTTTTAATTAATCAATTAGTTAATCATATGTATTCTTAATAACTATTAAGTACTAACTAATGATGATTGTTACAAAATTTAGTTTAAGATCTTTATGATGTGGTAATATACACAACTTGCGTTTTATGACAGGCAAAAGTGGAATGGTAGAGTATTATATGTGTCAGAAAATGTTTAACCCTTTGACGTATGCGTTCTTATAGGCTTGTTTTCCTTCTGAAAAATAAGCATTAGTTTGTTAAATCTCCACTATTAGTTATACAACCTCTATTGTATATACTTTAATACATTATACATTTTATCACGCCTTTTTCTGCAAGGTCTCAGAAAAAAATATTGAGGTCGCTGAGAAGAAGACTGCGAAATGTAATGTTTCTGATTTGGTCAACGAACCTAACGTGCCAGAACATCATCTGCAAAGAAGAAGGCCAATACAAAAACAATGGAAGCACGTGTGACGTCAGTATTGGCGTTGATGATTACACCCACGTAGAGACAGTCCTATGTGAATACGGTCATTGGAAAACAATGGGCGGTACGTAGTCTCAAAAGCATAGCACACAGAGAGACACACAGACAGGACAGGATGACAGCGTTAAAAGTCGATCGAATGATATGCTGATCGGTATGGTAAACGAACAGCATGCAGAGTGAGCTGACAAACAGACAGACGGAAGAAGGATCGATGAATTGGCATACTTACAGACAGACGAACGGTCAGTACGAACAAATGGACAGACTTACAGACATTATGTATAGTTGTGTAGATACAAGCTAGAAGGAAAAACGAGAGATAGAAAGAGACAGACAGACCGAAAGGAACAGACCAAGAACCAGGCACAAGAACATAGAGACAGAGAACCAGCCAGTCAGCAAGCCAGCCAGCCAGCCAGCCAGACAGACAGACAGACAGACAGACAGACAGACAGACAAATATACAGGATATGAGAGAGATAGAGCGTCATGGGAACAAGTATTCCACACCTTTACACCCTGCAACCTTATATCAAGTGGTAAACAATGCAAGCTAGAATTTACAACTTTTAAAAATCTCTGACGTTTGGACAGAACCTACCTTATTTTTGAACATCAGTTCATAAGTCTGTGATATTCATTTAGTTGTGGCATAAACACTATTGTCAGGATTGTAACATAGATGTATCAAGCGATCTACGGTCAAATCCAGTAATCAGCATGCAAGTGTTCAGCAACTGCAATACGACTGGAATGTTGTGGCCCGTTGCTATTTGTTCCTAAGAACTTTCATATCTAATACATGCATAATTCGAAATTAGGATGCATAATTCGAAAAGGCTTTTCTCTTGGGCTGTGTCGATCTGACAATAACTTAAGAGTTTTGAATCTGTGCTTCGGACTGTCAAAATCCACATAAGCCAAATACCACAGCCCACATTTATTCACTGTTTTAATAATCCTTTTATCATATACTTTGTTTATAAAGGTGTGTTTTTTAAAATGACTAATCCTTGGGACAAATAAAAAATTAAAATTGTAAGTATCGCGAACTATTTTGTTCGAACTAAAGCTGAAATTATTCTTTTAACGGGCATTGTCATAATTATTTGCACTGAGAAAAACGTTGACCAGCCATAATCTCATCTCAACGACGATAAAAACATGAAAACAATAACCATTTAGTATCATTAATGATATCATTACAATGTCGAATCATTCGAGACATTATAACGACTCTTAGCAAAAATCGAATAGAAATCCGAATTTTACTTGAAAATCTAATGCTGAAGTTAACTAGTGTTAAATGTTACACTTAGATAGGATGGTAGTGCATAATTTTGGATTACATGAAATATTTTGGAAAACAAACCTTTGTAGACGATTTACTTAAATACATGAGGTATTCGTCTTGAAATTGGCATATGAAGGCCTATTTTACCGCTTGCAATTTAGTTTCCCTAATAGTACTTCAGGTTGGATTTCGACATTCGCGATGTTTTGTGACAACATTTACTTGACAAAAACGATGATTTTGAGATAAAAAAAAAACAGCAACAATTTTGCGACCAAGCCACCACTACATCACCCCCTCCCCCACAAGCACACACAACACCACCACCAACAACAACGAGAGACATTTGCAATAGAAACGCCGCGGCCCAGTTAAGGGAACTTAAGCACATTAGATTGAATTTGATATATAGATATATTTTTAATTTATTTCGCTTACTTCTCTCGTCGAGTAAACAAATCATAATCGCGTTTTAAAAATCAGAACAGACCACGTATCGGTAATTTAAGAATTAAAAACCCATACCCATGAACAAGAACACTATTTTGTACACATTATAAAGCTATCGATGATTTTTCAATTTTCTCTAAATATTACAGAGTTGTTGAAAACCTTACTAAAGAGAAATACTGTCTGTTTTAAACACAATATAAGAAAAAAAATTGGTTAATGAATACATTTCCTTCTGATGCAGATGATGATGATGCCGACAATAATGATGATGATGATGATGATGATGATGATGATGATGATGATGACAATGTCGAGGATGAAGATGATGATGATGATGATGATGATGATGATGATGATGATGATGATTATTAAAATGATGTAGAGAAGGGGGAGGACGACGATTCCCCTGCTCCTTTTTATGATTATAATGAAATAATGATATTGTGGTTAATTATAATTATGACTACGATGCCTCTTTTTTGCACAGCTATTGGTTATAGACACAAAAGATTCATTCGCCATTTGTTGTGTTGGCTCTTTGGAGTCTTCTGTCGTAAGTAGTTTGTTAAGTTTACTTCCTGATTGTTTTACTGGCCTGTGAAAAAGAGATTATATTTAAGAGGCTCGAATACCTCAATCAATTAAGCACTCGACCTTTTTGTAAATGGCCTAAAGTCAGACTCCAGGCTGTAAAATACATTACTTAAAATACAACATGCAATTGTCATATATTGCAATGAAATGCAGATTAAGTGGTTTGTATTAATCAATGTAATACACGTATTAAACACATTAAACAAGCGTATGCTTTTAATTTTATAATGCTTCATATTAAATAAAAACATGCAAGATCAGGTTACAGCAAGTTCCTGTTGCAAAACGTTTGGTTGCGTACGTTTTGACTGGATTCATAAACGAAATAGTTAACTTCACAATTCTCATATTTGTTTAGACCTGAGTAAGGCCACTGTGTCAAAATTGTTGTCATGTGCTTAAAGGTAGACGCCCAAAGCCGGTGGTAAAATATCCTCCTCAGTTTCCTAGCAACTGCACACCCTCGGATCTACCAGAAGTTATTATTGTACCAACAGGAAAAACAAGTGTAAATGTTACGTGGACAGAACCCACAGCAACAGACATGGACTCCAGCACCGTCAAGTTTGTGTTTTGCTTTTGCAAAACGTTTCATTAACACTTTTCGTTAATTCATCCTTTCACCAGAATCCATTGACATACCTATTTTAGTTGAGATTAGTAATGCCTCGTTTTAAAACACACTTTTTCTGATATGTTAAATTTATGAGTTTTGTTAGTTTGACTGATTAAATGAAACCTTAATTTTATCTAAACAAACTTTTTTTTAATTAAGAGCGCTTGGTTTCATACATCCGTATCATCTTTGTTTGTTATTTTTTACAAGTATACAACAGAAAGCTCTCCAAAAAGGGGCGACTCCTTCCAAGGGTCCATTTTCGACAGAGGTTACAAACATTCTGTTGTATACGAGGCAACGGATTCGGACGGTCTACGTGGTGTCTGTGTCTTCAGTTTCTCCATCAAAGGTTTGTTTTTAGAACCATGACAACGCTTATTTCTGCCTGTGTAACTTGACAATGATAATGTTCTATGAGTGTTGCAAAGCATATATTACAAAATTATAAATCACAAAACAAATGTGTTTACATGGCAGTTCAATGTAAAAGTGAAAAAGATCGAGGCGAGAAACTAGATAAAATATTAAGCAAATCAAAAGTTTCCACAGATTTACAGAACCATAACCCCGCATTTCCGAAATGGCTTTTCTAATAAAACAGAAAAAGATCAATTTTTAACAAAAAACACACAACATAAGTGATAACATATTATTATACAAAGTGGCGTCAATAAATATACGATTTTACCACAGCTTATATGGTAAACGACTGTCAGTCAGGAAATATGCACTCTAAAAGTTTATCTATTGAAGACACAATGTATATTTTCGCTTTCTAAAGACTTATGAAGACTGTTTTTCAGTGAGACAATTGTTTTCAACGAAATGCGGCTTTAATCGAATAATGATCAAACTTACATTGCATGTGACCGTTCCTATGTGGTAACTGCTGTTCTTTTCTTGTTGTGTGTTATATCTCGTCTCTGTGCTTTTGTTCCTTTTACATTTACCCCGTTTGCCTTTGTCTAGAGGTAGTTTAAATTTAAATATCTGTGTTAATTCTTAAATGACTTTTCTAATTTTCCTATCAAAAAAAGGAATTTTGATGTCACATCACACAGGAAGAAACAGGTTTGAAACTTAGATGTTTTATTTCAAACTATTATCTCATTTGGAATTTTAGGTTGCCGAGGCTTTTTTCTACTGTACATATTGTACATATATTGATAGTTTATTGTATTACTAGCTATGTTGTCTGTTTATAAGTCCATTGTATCTGTTTTAACTCCCGATAGAGGTACTTACTGTTATGTTAGTTGTCTCTGACGGGATATTTTATTCACACTGTTTGATAGAAAAAGCATTCAGGAAGTGCGAGGCTGGAGCGCTCGACAAACCAGGTTTAAACACTCCAGTCGGCCCTTTTGCCGACTGACCGTTCCAAGGCGGTAACTGCTGTTTTTTCTTTTTGTGTGTTATGTCTCATCTCTTTGTTTTTGTCACATTTAAATTTTGCCTTTCTGTTTTCCTTTGTCTAGATGTAGTTTAGATTTAAATATATATGTGGAAATTTTGACCTTTTTAATATACCTATTAAAATAAAAATAAAATTGAAAACTGATTTCAAAAATATAAAAACTAATACTTTTTGAAACATTGTCACATGGTCATTTTTTTAAAAAAGGATACCAAGTTGCAAAAGTAATGCAGACGGCAACCCAGTCTTACCTTTTGGGTAAAATCGAATTCATGTAAGAAATCGCTACATATACAATCCAAGCACAGAAACAGATTGCAGAGATGCATAGAAAGGACTACACAGAGACTCATCAAGTCCAAATATATTTAGAATACTTTGATAGATGAGGTAAAGGAGTCGTCTGTTCAAAGTGAAATGATACCTCAACAAAAGACGCATATGCCTTTCCACATATTAATTTGAATCTAAAGTCTAGGTACCGGGATAAATGTTTTGCTGAAGGCTTACATCTATGCAAGTTCAAAATTGAACCGGAGGAATTGCGCTTGCGGCGTGCAAAGGTTTATTGCTATTGGGCCTTTTTTCTACCTAAAATATGACACCTGTTAAAAATGGAAAAAGTCTTAGAAAGAGTATGCTGACCTTAAAGATTGAACCCTAGTAGTGTGACTTACCATATACAGTAAAACTTCTTCAAAAACAGCAATATCTGCTCTTAGTAGCAACACCCCATTAGTTTTTAATGCACATAACACTCTGTTGTGCACCACCTCTGGGTAAAGATAAATGGCAGTACAGATATGTCACTAAACAACTGCTGAGCACCACCCAGATACTATTAAGGAAGTTTCACACTTATGTACACTAATAAGGAAACATGGTTTACTGATTCACAAAAGGCGCTAATCAAGGGTATGTTTGATACGTAACTAGGTAGGTATACCTTAATACAAATAAATATGGTAAACGTATGACTGATGATTAAATTTACAAAAAATATTGACTTTGTAAATTGGTTATGAAAAATGACAGACTACTCTTTTTTTCTAATATACAATTTTAGATTATTGTGACCAAATAAGGCATTTATATATTAAGTGCTGAGTATTTGTCTAAGTAGTTTACTTAAATTTGTTCTGTTTTATTCAAAACTTCTATAAACAAAGAATTTACTGTTGACATTATTTAAACACAGAAAAATAACTGTGAGATGAAATAATGTTCATAATAATGTTTTTAACTTGGCTTCAATGATGATATCTGCACAACTCCCAGCAAGCAACTTTTTCCTGTGTCTCCGTCAAATGTTGCCGTGGTAAGGTTTTACAATAAATTATAATATCATTAACTCTTATGACGACAATTGTATAGACTTTGTTTTCAAAAACAAGGTCAACAAAGCTAGCACCTTCCAATTTTGTCAGAATACAACTTATGTTTTTAGTCAATCTAAACTATGAACTACAGCTCAAGACATTGTGTTATTGAGAAAGAAGCTACTTCCACCATGAAAGTGAAACTGATTAAACATTGGCTACGGGCACAACAGAAAAACAAGTGGTTTTATTTTGTAATGAAGTATCATAGCTGCCCCTGCTGTGTTAATCCCGATATTAATTGAAAGTATGTCATTAAAATACTTAAGGTAACTAACTATTCAATGTTTGAATCCGTTATAAACAATTAAATAAAATGAAATAATTTTAATCTTTTTTATTTGGTTAATTTCTCTCCACAATTCAGTGTTAGCGTGCGTCGCGCCCACTTACTTGAATAATGGTAAACGCAATTGCTCAGATGACGGCTCTTTCATTCGTGGTTCCACGTGCTGGCACGAGTGTAACCAAGGTTACACGAGGATTGGTCCAGAGACAACTACGTGTCACGGGAATACATCGCCAACCTGGTCAGAGACTGTAGTCTGCCAGCGTGAGTAGATTTGTTTGTTTGTGTCATTTCATGTGATTGGTACTTCGATGGCCTATCGTGTGTCCGGTCAGTATTAAAATAATGCATACCAGGATCGTCCGTCCGCCAGTCTGCCTGACCGTTCGTGTTGTTTTTATAGACTCAGAGTCTTTATAGCTTTAAATCTACTGAAGAGGGAAATTACTAAAATATAGCCAGTCTCATCAACTGTTCTCTGAACATTATAATTTCTGATAGCTGGTTAATGGAGAATTTAACTATTGTTGATAGCCAAACACACACTTTCCCGCAGGAGGCATACCGAATTAATTCAAACGGGCTTATCATTTTTCCGTTAGCAATTGGTAACAATCACTAAGATACAACTGACATGGCTTACAGTCATATTTTTTATTTAAGTAAGATTTTCCTAAGTACGTTAGCCGTGCTTTGCACTATACAGGTTAATCTGTGTAACTACTCCATTATCGACTACTGCCCTATCACATTGAAAATATATTTGAGAAACATGAGTAATGACTGATATTTAAATAATAAGAATGTCAATAATGATATGTAAGCGAATAGTTAATAAAATAAAACAAATTCGACTTCCTTTTAGCCATCATTTGTCGCCAGCCTGCATACCTGGAGAACGGGAGAGTAGTGTGTACAGATCTGAGATACCAGTATCAGAGTATTTGTACGTTCCACTGTTACACTGGTTACCGGCTGGTCAATGGTACATTTATCCGTTGTATGGCAAACGGGTCCTGGACACAGTCGTTTGTCTACTGTGAAGGTCTGTTACGTATACCAGCTGACACATTAACAGACAGCAATCTATTTGCAGTGTAATCACTTATTCGTGTATTAACATATAAAATAAATCCACTTTGCTTGAGACGAATTCAAGACAAAGCTCCTTCTACATCCTTCTACCAGTTTATTAGGTTCCATGCTTTACAATTATGGCATCCATTGTTTAAACTTTTGGCCACTTGCATATCTTTTTTCGGCCGATTAACCACCCTACAAGTGCAATGTGATTGGCTGAAGTGGTAAACTGCTTTAAGGTACTAATATACCCTCTAAGTCACATTTAAGTTGCGCTTCTTGTCTCTCTTCACGAAATACCACCACGTCATTGGCTTTTTGAGCCAAAACTATTCGTAAACTGGCTATGTAGCAGCAGATTTTAGCTTTCCTGTCTGCATCTTAGATTTACTTTCCAATGCCTTGGTTATTTGTTTTCTTCAGCATCATCACATCTCTAAGTGAATCATTTCTGCCAAGATCTAGCAAGTTTAACAAGAATTACCTCCTTCGTACTAGCACAGCTGATTACACTTTTACAGCCGTAGTTACTAACAAGTTTATACAGAAATTGCATATTGTCTGTTATCCCTGGCTGATTGCTATTCAGCACAATTTGAAATTTCTTAAGTAATTCCATCGGTGCAGATATGTCGAGATACATTTTTTTTGTAAAACATGGTGTTAGTATTCGCCATAGGTGTGCTTAAGATATATCTTTCGTTGATTGTTAATTATGCCCGTTTACCTTCAAGTCTGATTTTAGTGAACACATACTGACTGGCGAACAATTATTTCTGCATTTTTAGCAAACCTTTTCATGTTCTTGTCCTTTAGTATCTTATATTCCTCGTACCTGATACTAATCCCTATGTCCCTATGTGCCAAGCTTTCTTTATTCAGGTGCCTGCACATACTCAAAAATCATTCCCTAGCGTCTTTACCTTGACTATTGACTTTTCTTTCTCTGTGATGTTTCCATTAGGTTGTTACCAACATAAATATCTCTTTTCTAACATCATGAAACAGTAAAAGCCTTTTGTCAAGCTTTTTACCTACACACGATCCTCTAAACTTGCTTCAAAATGCTGTCAACATACTTGCTAAACGATTTCATTAACTGATTTTCACACGATACGCATTAGTATGCTTGAATTCTGAAACATAACTTGAGGTGGGATAAAATCTACCTTCGATAACTACTGCAATGACATTATCCGCTAGGTGAAAAGCACAAAAACTAATCTCCGATTAAAATTTGCATTTCCCTAGAAGGGCACTTGACCAGTCTTGTTGGCTCTTTTGCAGAGTCGTTGAATCCATATACAGGCTAGAACACAAGTTCTGAAACAGTAATGTCATTAAATGTGTGTTTTTTTTCCTGTAGAATCAGCTTCTACTGTTCGTCTATTACTTAAAGGGATATATTTTGATGCACATGTACATAATTGTGTAGACCTTGATAGTCATAAAATAAAATAGACAAAAAAAGTTTGGCTTTATTTAACAAAATAATGTATACTAAACTTAAGCTAAAATCACGTTTATGTAAAGACCGATCTATCCTTATGCCTTCAACTAACGTCCTTGCTTGTTTTACAAACTTAGATAATACGCCGCCAACACTGTCATGCATCAGTCCGCAACTGTTTTATGCCGATGAGAAAACAGCAACAACTGCCGTTAATTGGACGCTACCCACCGCCATTGACAAGGAGGATGAAAACCCTGAGGTCTCACAGCTAGGTGGACATGGACTTGGCGCCGTCATATCCGGCACGTCTTATGTCACTTACACTGCAATTGATGACTCTGGAAATAAGGCGCAACCCTGTGTTATAGAACTTCGAGTTCAACGTAATATATTTTAATTGAGACATAATTCTGTGAGAAAAGTTGTCTAATGATTGTATTGCAATTTTTGCAAAGTAAGCCACAGTAAGAAAACAACATTTACAAATAATGATTGTGAACGTACCTTTGTTGCTATTTTTGCTTCATCTGATATTGATGATGTAGAAATGATATTGATGATGACAACGATGATGATGATACAGATGGTGATGATGATGATGATGATAATAATGATGATGATGATGATGATGATTATGATGATGATAATGATGGCAAGGATTATAAGAATAAGGAGAATGATGATGGTGTTGATAATGTTGATGATAGTAATGATGATGATGATGATGATGATGATGATGATGGTGATGGTGATGGTGATGGTGAGATAGGAGGAGAAGGTGATAAGTGGAAAAGTAAGAGAAGGGTGGTTGTAGTTGTGATGATGATATTAATAGTAATAATAATAATAATAACAATCATAATAATAATAATGAAGATGATGATGATGAAGAAGAAGAATAATAATAAGAAGAAGAACATGATGATGATGATGATGATAATGATGATGATAAGATTACCATGATGATGTGGACTGCAACGATTATGGTAATACATGTACTGACATTTTTAATGATCTGGCATTTTCAGAGATTAAATGTACACATCCACTAAATACCTTCAACACTTCGTACATCCGTCTGGACTGTGACGATAATTCTTATTCGTACGGGACTGCGTGTAATGCATCGTGTTCTCGGAACAAAACGTTGGTTGGACCTAGTTTAGTCACATGTGAAAAACAGTCAACATCTGCTGGTGTCCCGGAGGGATACTGGAGCTGGGGACCGGAAGCCAAACCATACTGTAAAGGTAAGTGGACGCGGTGGACCTGGAACCAAATCTCACAGTGTATAAATCGACATACAGAAACTACAACCACACATTACTGTGAACTTGAGTAAACATAGATGATGGAAAGTGTAAACATAATTGCAATTCTCTTTTTACAACTTTTTTTCACTTGAATTGAATCCCTTGTTGGAATGCATGTTAACCAAGAAATATATAACCTCACACCCATAAAAAACGTTTTATTCCACCGAAGGCGGGCACATAGTAGTAGAACCGTCTGTCGGTCTGTCCATCTGTCAATCTGTTCGTCTGTGCGTCTGTCGTTCCGTCTGTCTGTCTGTTCGATATTTATGTCCGAACAATAACTCCGTCATTCCAGCATGGATTTTAAAATAACTTGGCAGAAATGACAAACTCATGAAGACAACGTGACGCGCAGAATACTCGGGTCGGTTACTCAAAGGTCAAGGTCACACTTACAGGTCAAAGTCATAATCACTATAAGTGCACTGGTGGTCGTGTCCGCTCAGTACCATTGTAATTTCTTCAGGGATTTTTAAATAACCTTTCAGAAATGTCAAACACATGAAGATGACGTGTCGCGTACAAGACCCAGGTCGGTTACTCGAAGGTCATGGTCACACTTATAGGTTTCTTACAATTCATACTGCCCCGAAGGTCAAAATCTAGTCCATAGTACGGGTGTACTGAAGGCTCAAGTGAGCAACCCAGGACCCTCAAGTCCTCTTGTCTCATTAATTTATGTCGTAGGTGATAATACAATTGGTGTTTGTTGATGATAATCTATTACAGTATGGTAACTGATGACACAATAATTCTACGGTCTTATGCAATGTTTATCATACAACATTCCTAATTCCTGATCAGAATCTTATTAATACAAAATATACTAACAAAATAAAAGTATTACAATAGTTCATGCAGTAGCACACTATAAAGTCTTAAATTCAAGGACATGTTTACACAAAACTCGTTTATATATGATGGGCCCATTGCACCTGTGTGATTTATAATCACACTCTAAACCTGTCTTAAACAATCTCTCTTGGATGTAACATTTTGTCGTCAATATCAACAGGTAGTCGCAAGTTTTATTTATCTGATGTAATTTTGCCTATTGAAAACTAATGGTAGGAGGTAAAAAAATCATATATCATATCATATATGGTTATATACATAAATCTAATGTTATTGTCTTTTTAATAACTCAAATACCTCCATGACAATTACAAAATTTGCTTCACTGGACATGACTTCTGGTGCATATGTCTGTTTACAATGGCATTTCTTGTTAATCTGAAGCTCTGAGCTTGTTGATGGATGATATTTTCGCCACAGCTTGTTTAGAATTTTTCACTCATTTTTATGACTGAATGAAACCCACGTACAGAGCATTCATTAATAATCACAGGCGTGCTTCGGTGGTAGTTAGGATTCAGTTGTTGAATCTACACATGGAACCCAAAAGTCACTTTCAAGAGTTCATAGAAGAACATATATTGGTCAGCAATAACATTTTCAAAAACGTCTGCAAGTCTAACGATATATATAGTAAAGTAAAGAAGCGTATTTCTTTATTTCAAAAGTAAAAATAACATGGCCTTGCTTTTCTAGAAATCCCATTTTAAAAGGTCGTAATTGACGCATCCAGGCCAAACACAATATTTATTGACAACATGGACAAACACTAGGATGGACAAGGTCATAGGATGAGTATCCCGCATCTTCTACCTCATGCTTTTAAACGTTTATGTGTTTCCTGTAATGTTATAATCAACTTAAAATAATGAATGTAAATAAAACAAACGAAAGAGACTGTCTACTTTCAGAAATAGCATGCCCCAACCTGGAACCGCCGGTTAACGGAGCGCTGGTATACGACACGGTCAGATTACTACCCGTATACACTATGTTGTGTAAAGAGAACTATACCATCGTCTCAAGTCTCGAGATCGGGGGAAAGAAAGTATACTTCAACGGCCAGTTTACGTGTACTGACAGTGGAATATGGATTCCAATCGACTACGCTCCCGGCTGCACAGGTTCTGTCCGAATTATCCATTTCGTGTCCTTACCTTTGCTATATCAAGCCTTTTCTCCATATCCTACTTCTTTATCTATTCGTATCTATCACTCTTTCTCTCACTCCTGCTCTGTCTATATCAATCTAATTAACATTTGCTTTATAGTATTGATTCTCAGTATCAGAGAGTCAGCCTTTGTAATTTGTTCCTGTCTCAAACGCTCACACACAGACAACAATGCTTAGTCATTGATTAAATATACTTCCGTTGGAAACATAAGGTGCGCGATTCATTTCAGAACGTAGAAAACCCGGTCGCATTGGCCTTTTGGCGGAGATATTATACTACAGTGGCGATTGTACCAACGACGAGACACAAGGAGAAATTGTTGACATTTTCCAAGAAATCCTTGCAAATGTTACTGAACTGTACCAGCATATCTGTCCATCGAGCGAGAGTTGTGCCGCAACAGACCCGACAATCGTGTGTGGGACACTCAAAAGCAAGACAAAAAGATATATTTGTAAGTTCATGTTTTTTTTTAATTATTCGAACACATGGAACACATTTCTTTAACTTTTATTTACATTGTAATGTAGTAGTCTAAAATGGGCGATTTCAGTTAGAAGTGTAATTTTCTATTTAAAATATTTTAGTGTCTGGAATTCGTCTAAAGAATGTTATAATTTATTATGTTAACAATGTATATAAAATGTATTTAGGACACTTAACAATAACATTGTTTGTTCTTAAAATTCTTAACTATGATCCAAACGGATATTTCAAACTGCATCAGGACAGAAAAACAACGTTGTTACAAAAATAATACATTCTTTAACTTGCTTCTAGAGCAATTGGATGTTATATTAATTTTTAAAAAAAGTAAATCATTAACAGGCATCATCAAAATTTGGAATTTCGACTTTATTTTCATTCTTATTTATTTTTATTCAAGACGATGCCGATGTTTTTCACGATCTAATCAAGAGACAGGCAATTGGCCCTTACTACACCCTTCTGAAGTTTGTAATCGAAATTGCTTGGGATCCACCTGTCGGAATGAGCTTTGACGACGCTTTGTTCTACTATGATAACATTCAAGCTGAACTACTGGTATCTACTTTCGTTTTTCTTAGCAACTTACATTCAACATTACTGTTATTTTATTATTTTCATTCGTGTCCCATGGGGTTGTCTGAGAACGACGACTGGTAGCTTATCGTTAGTTTGATTGAATTACGTTTTCCGCGGCGTCGTTTTCCGTCAGTGTAGGTGCCCTTGGGTCGGCATTTTTATCAATCGGTTGGCTGAAATGTCTGGTTCTAAGGGTAAATCGACTGAACAACATTCCTGCAACTGCATTCACACCGTGTGACTGAATTGTCTGTGCCCATCTTTACTGTCCGAAGTAGGCTCGTTATGCCCAGGACATTGTGGGTGTCATTCGCTAATAGGTAGTACAAATTACATGGAGCACCTAATCGTAATTTCTTGTCAAAATGGATCTTGAGATGCTTTCTTGTATCGGTGTAGGCCAAATGCATTACCGCTGCTTAAGACGGGACACTTCTGACAAATTGTCTGGAAAATGGCGTCTGACTGGCATCGTCCTCAGAATTGTATTATTGTTAAACCTGTCTCTAAATTGACAAATTGCACCTACATGTCGGAAACCGTGATGCTGACAACATCAATATTCTTAGCACTGGTTTTATAATAGTGTCAGTTCAGCAGTAGGTGTTATATTTACATAAAACAACACAGGCATGCAATGTCTCACTGGAATTTATTCGCAGTGTTGCATTTAGTACTGCTACCGGTTTGTAAAATTCGCGTAGTACCCCACCAGCAAAAGGTAAAAAAACTGCACTGATTAAAATAAAGTTTTCGCATTTTTTGGTGTTATTGAAGGTTGTATCATTTTACAGACTACGATACAAAACATTCACATAAGCACGTTTATTCTCCTGCAAATGATTGACAGACGTCGACTCAGGGAAAAGTGGTTGACGGCTGGTTTCTGATGGACAATGCCCCGATTTCCATGATCCAAGCAGACGACCCATTCTCCGCGGCACAGTATGGTGACGTGATGTGTGATGACGGATACATTCTGGATGTGGACATATGTTGTAAGTTATTATCGTGAATATTTTATTCTGGCTGGTTTTATTCAGCGATGTCCTTGCGACAACGCCCAGCGTCATGAGAAAGTTGGATTTCACACTTGATTCACCCTGCATGACCTTGACTACTCCCTGTCAGTTATTCATGCTTGGGAAGATAAAAGTGTGTGTACAGAACAAACATGTTTGTCTAAGGAGACTACACACATCAACTGTGCCCATGCTTACTTCAAAGGATAACATTAATATTGTTGTGTATTTTATTTGGAAGTTTTATTGTGTAATTCTAATGAACAGGAAATGCAGATTTATAAATGAACAGTGTGGCGTATTGACTTGGAGAAAGGGTCGAAGTAGGGAGCGAACTGCCATAGGAATGAGTGCTTCACTGACAGTATTATCTACTAGGCCGAGATATTGTTGATATCCAGCGCCGTGCCTCACTGTTGTCTGGGCTTTGAACCAGGTTTTGTAATGTCAGAGGTCCTTCCTATCATTTAAGTATCTCAGTCTAAAGATACTGCTTGCGTTCGGGATTTTTAGATTCAGATAATAGGGGTGTAATAGGAAGTAGATAATTTCAAACTCTGTTTACTTATGTCAAATCTGGTGGCATATATAAGCATTTATTTTAGACCTAACTAAAGTTAAAATGCAAAACTATATCGAAATAAGGTAAGTACTCAATTGCTTATAAATAGTTTCCATAAGCCAATGCGTTGTACATTTGAATTACTACGGAATAAGTTTGATCATTGTTTGAACACCTGTAATCGTTTAGAAGGTCAAACTTACAGCGCTCAAACAGAGCATCTGACACAAGCGAAAAATCTAGGTAGAACCACCGGTAAACCGCATGTCTTTGGGAAACTGTAACATAGTGTTGGACACTTGAAAAAATGAATGTTGTTTGAAAACCATTTCAGTTTGTTTTTATGCTATAGATACACATAAAAATGAACTTACTTAGCAATTAAAAACGTTTGTAGAAAATGCACAGCATTTACTTGTCAAAAATGTAAGAAAAGCATTTGTTTGATTATAAAGGTAAGTTTAAATACGTGTTGTCGGAAACTCTAAATGAAACTTATGAATTTGCAAAAAGTAAATACATATGCATGTTATAGTTTATTAAGCTTGATCTAACATTTTATTAAACTATTTAAACAGAGCAACTGATCTATAAGGGGGCTCGATAAAATGTGTAGTATCGATTTAACTCAATTAAATCAATCAGTCGTCATGTGCAATCTTACAAAAATACACAGAGACATTAAATTCAGTTCTCTACACTAACGTTTCTTTTCCAGCGTCTAGAGTTTTTAAATCACAAACTAGAATCTTGCCAAATAACGGACATTATAACGTAAGTAACATGGTAGCCTTTACTGTCAGAAAGCGATATATTCTTTAAACCATTACTAGATTGGGCTATTTAAATCGAAACCTTGGCTGAAAAAATACGCTGATTTTCTCTGGGCCAGTTTAAATCTGCCATCATATTTTACCGTTGCCGTGGCGTGCTTTCGTCCTCTGGGCCGAAACAATGTATAAATACTGCACGTGTAGCATAATTAACCCGTTGTGTATAGTGACACTGTATGTTACTCCTCTGATATAGAAGACTTAAATAAACAAACCGTCTCCAGATAACTGAAATACTGCTGGTGGGACGATAAACCCAATAAAAAACTAAACAACTTAAATATAAACTCAATTAATACACAAGCTATATATTTGATTAAATTATCGGTTTTGTTACAACATCGATATCGTTTCGTCAGTTTTGTTTCGTGTTAAACAAATATCCATCGTACTTCCCTACTCTACCTAAGACTTTTTACTCTAACTAAAGTAGCGAACGGCAGTGAAATTATAATTCGAAAGACCTTTATTATCAGTAGGAAAGAACCCTCTTATTTGACGGGGTTCAACAATCAACGTCCGAAGGTTGAGCTCCCACACTTAAATGTATTATTACCTGTTTGATGCCCTTATAATTATATTGAAAGAGACTTTACCTTATAAGTGGTTGACTTATACCTCTCGACAACAGGCAAATGTGAACTACGTGCTTTTTATTTGATTTCTCAACCTGTCATGGAATTGGTTTCTGTTATGTCAGGACACACTCTTCGACTGGAAGACTTTAACCAGATCTTGGGTAATCGGAAATTGCAATCAAGGTTATTTGTATTCTGTAATCTATTTCCACTAATGAAAGCGCATTTCCGCCATATCGCACATAATTGTACAGGCACAATGTATAAAAAAAACAACTAGAAAGGTGTGGGTTCTTTTTGCTGAAAGGCCGAAATGGGGCCATCCCCTTAGCTTACAGCAGGATATTGAAGTCATCCTTTCGCATGAAAGCTTTGACTATAAAGCAAAGTGATGGCACAACAGAAATACCGGATGTAAACTAACTGTAAAGAAGGCAGTGCGCCAGTTTAAATGATTGCCTGTAAAGGTAATGACCATGAACAGTGTGTACTCTGAATACTCAACGCATACATTGTTATGTTGGACTTACTTTGTCATAAAGACCAAGATAATATATATGCTAGACATGCGTTCATAAGTCTTTTCGCGATATATTCGGTGCTAGAGATGACCAAGTGGCGTGTATAGTTCAAATCAACGATGGATGTATTCATCAAACTACACACGAACATTGTTTAACAGGGTTGTCTTTCTTATACCGTATAAGCACATGAAGCAGGTATTAACAGCATATAGCAGCATATGCATGTTTACTATATAAGCGTCACTTATTTGTAGAATATGGCTAAACCGTTGCACTGATGGCTAAAGTACCACTAAATGAAATGTTTGGCTTATCATGGACTAAGCACTGATGACATTTCGGCAATAAATTCCTGAAACTATCACAGTTATCGAAAACGGCGACCCTATATTTATAATTGGTTTTGGAAATGGCTATGGGGTGACGTCACATCTTTTTAGAAGCAATCGTATTTTTAAACGGAAATTATTATTATATTTAAGCTATTAAAGTACACATCATTACATTTATACAAGATTGTTCTGTTTCTTTTGTTGTGTCTGCTAAAAACTACTTCTTTCCATGATTGCACTAATTTGACCTCAAACTATTCAGTGCAATATTCATAGATGAGCATTTCTTCGTATAAAATATTGTTTTTTTTTAATAATCAGTAATCACAGTTTGTGTTTTTTTTAAACCTAACCCAAATCTTTTATAAGCGTATCGCGCAATAACTGCTCGGTGAATATTACAACAAGTTGTGGTGTGTTTGGTTTAGATTTGGACAGACTGCACTTAATGTCAAAGACATTTACTCGAACACTTTATAAACATATGTGTAGTATGGGCTCGATATTTATAGTATGTTAAGATTTAAACTTCATGGTTTTACTTTTGTATTAAAGAACATTACTGTTGGAGACATATTGCGAAGAAATAAATAGGTCATATACATTTAATGTTTTTCTTTTGCGTATTGTAAATACTTGTAGCGCTTAGGCGGACGTAGGTGAGTTAGTACCTTTTCAAAGTTGTACCACGATTATTTGTTAGGAAATTTCGTACGACATTTGTAGGTTTTGTTCACAGATATTGTCGTGTTGCCCCTGGAACTAAAACTAAAACGTGTCATTCATGCTTACAAATTTACTCAGTTAACTGCATAAACTTTTTGAAACATTTTTATTCTACAACAGCAAATGAAGTGGTGCTAAATGCTACTATACTAAATATGCGTAGCTGTCTGGTATATAATTTTCTTCGACTTTGTTGGGCTGCATCAACCTTTCCTTGTGATACTTTGAAATTTGTGGAAATGTCTACTCAAGTAGCGACTTTGTTTTACACCCTGCTACTGTGCTGCAGTATATGTTTAACTTACACTAAAACTGACAGTTACATATGGCTGTATGAAGCTTTACAACGATATAGGTAAGGGTTTAACGGCTTATAACATTTTGCGTTGGTGCTCCATCCTTAATTGCGAAATTATGAAGTTAAGACATAATTTATTGCGAAAGATTTGTAACAGACAACTTTAAGAAGATGCAGCACAGGATTGCGCAGACATAACATTTTATAATTTAGGCGTGCTAGAGTATGTAATCTTCTGTAAAGGATAAGGAAAGTCAAATTTCACGTTTATAGCCAGTGTAACAGCTCTGGTTGTTCTGAAGCCGTGAACGTAAAACCAGCTTGGAGTTTTGCTTGTCGCCAGCAAGACATGAACATTTCAGTCAAATCGGTGGAGAACCTTTTCGCCGTAGATGCATTTCAGGAAATTTAAAAGACAAATAATAAGATTAATTACAATAATGTTACTTTCATATCAATTATAATAATAATAATAATAATAATAATAATAATAATAATAATAATAATAATAATAATACGATAAAGAATAATTACAATCAGTAGAGTGTCTACTGACACTAAATACTTTTGTATTCGAAGCGCATTACCAAAACGTCAGTTAACAGTCAGGTTTTACAACTTCAAAATACTTACACAACAACTTTTTGATTAAATAAACAATCACTAACTTTAGTTTTTTTTGTTATTCAGATTCATGTCCGACTGGACATTTTCTAAATGAAGGCCGTTGTTCCCGGTGTCCCCTTGGAAGTTTTTCGGCCGCAGAAGGGGCGACAACGTGCACCCCGTGTAACCAAGGCTTCTCAACCAAGGACGTTGGTTCAAACAGCTCATCGCAGTGCATTGGTAAGTATGTTTCAAGGATTAATTTGAGCATCTGCTGCTCCACAATTATATTATTATCATCATAATCATCCGTTTCACCAACACCATAAGTATTTACATCAAAAGATGCCATTGCAAGAACAATATCAATATCTCTAAAACATTATATTTCTAGATATATTCCTTAATAGGTAAATAAGAAAAAGTCGTATCAAAATTTTCACAGATATTTAAATTTTATCAACCAGTAGCACAGGCAAACAAGGTAAATGTAAATGTGACAAAGACACAGAGACGAGACATAACACATATAAAGAAAAACCATCAGTTACCGCCTTGAAACGGTCAATCAGCAAAAGGACCAACTGGGGTGCTTAAACCTGGTTTGCGGAGCGCTCCAACCTCGCACTTCCTGAAGGTTTTTCTAGCAAACAAACAGTGTAAATAACAACATCCCATCAAAGTGAAACAACTAACAGTAAGCACCTGCATCGGGAGTTAAAACAGATACAATGAACTTATATACATAAATAATAACGAGTAACAAAATAAACTATAACATATGTACAGTATGTACACTAGATAAAAGCCTCGGCAACGTAAAAAAAAAATCCAAACGAGAGATTAGTTTGAAATAAAACAGCCCAAGCGCTGATATATTATAAGATATTATAGGAACAAATAAAACAGCCCAAGTTAAGTTAACAGTGTCTTGCCGTTAATATCATCCCCATATTATAACCTTGCTATTCGATTGACGTTACTAGTATTCCCATCTTCCACTCTTACACTCATAATTGCCTTAAAGGTCATTCTCAGATATTATAAGCCCACCTTTGACGCTTCTCTAATTCCTAGAAAATTGTATATCAGTTATGATCATTATTGGGAGATTCGAGTCTGAAGTCTGAAGGAATAGCAACGCCCCACGGGTGAACAGCTTCCACTCTTTGATATTTAATTAAACAGTAAACTTTCACTTTAGAGAAATAAGGCAGACATAACGCTTGTTAATGCCGCGTCCCCGTTCAGACAGCTCATACATGACAAGGCAACTTAAAATTAACAAACATTTATTTTATTTTTTAGGTATACAACACAATACAATTTAAAAACACTTCGGTAATGGCAGTTTATGGGCATGGTTCCCGTCTCCATCGTGCTAAGCCACTGTCAAAGCAGGTACACCGGACAAATAGTCGTTTAAGGGCGAACGAAGACAGCCATCCGTAATATAGACCCCCATATTCAACCGTAAAAGTCTCAAAAGGCTGCAACTGTATGCCCCAAAAGGCTGAAACGGTATGGCCCAACTAGGCTGCAACTGTATGTCCCACTAGGCTGAAACTGTATGCTCTAATAGTCTGAAACAGTATACCCCATTAGGCTCAAACATATATGCCCCAATAGGCTGAAATTTTTGCCTCATAAAGTGTCAACTATATAATTTAACAGGCTTCACATTTATAAAATGATCAAGTTGCAACGTTCAATGGAAATTCCGCCACCTGCAACCATGGCTTATCCTGGGAAACAGAAATCGTGCCAGGCTGCTCAATGACGAAATCCCAGGTCTATGTCAGATGTGCAGACACTGACATAGTAAATACCTGTTTTAACCTACTTATTTACTAAATTGATAATAATTACTTTTCTGTTCGGACTGTGCTGTCTGCTGCTCATCTGATCCTGGGAAACTGAAATCATGTCTATTTTCTAATTTAGTACCAAATTGCAAACGTTGATCATGCCCGTTTTAAAAATTAGAATTAATCTATATTACTTACATTAATATTCGGATTGTGTTGCCTTCTGTCCGCCCTTCATGTTTTTGCCTCTTGCAAGTTTAAACGGGAACCATACCATTCCTTCCCCCACCCCCTCTGACCGCCGATGCTCCCAGTCGAAACAACCAGTTCTGTTCAGCTGTAACGAGAAAACAAAACAAAGCGACCAAGCCCATTCTGCATCATACAGAAGGTTCATCTAACTTTGTAAATATACAATAAAAAAAAACATTACTGTCAAAACATAACTAATTCAAGGGTGTGGTGGGTGGGGTTTTAATTACTAAATTTACAAAAAAAAATCCTACGACCAAATGATTTGTGCTTGCAATTCTAAAATGCTGGACGGAAAAGGAAGTAGCTGAGATGGTGCATACATAGACTGTACAGTCTGACAATTTGCCATAGTCATGCCGGTGCTCTTACCTACCATGCCTTGATGAAATGGGTACAGCAGTAATCGACCTCTAATAACGGCGGTTAGCTTAAGCGCTAACCGCTATTGTTTTTTTGTATGAACATGATAAACCCTAAGATTGCTTTCGCCTTTATTTATGAATATTATATGCTCACAAAAGGCGTTGCAAACTTCCCTAAATATTATAGACCCAAAATATTCGTTACAATTGAATTCCTGAATTATTATTGAATATCATAACCCTCTTTTGCCGATTATCGATTGTCATAAACCCGATAATCCGTTGCTATCCTTCACTGATTACATAAACCCATACGGTCGTTGCTATTCATTTTAGATAGCATTATCAGTTATTACCGTTTCATCATTTCCAAATATCATATACCCTTTTGCAGTTGCTGTAATATCCGAATATCAGAGACCGACAGTTGCCGTTGTTATCATTTCTTTATATCATGCAACAGCAATTTTCGTAAGTTCATTTTCGATTTTCATAAAACGATCTTACAGTTTCTTTGATTCATTCTGAAGTATTAAATGCACTAAATGTTCATTACTGTCTCAACGTACCCCGTTACCATCCGTTTCCGATTCAGCACTCTGTCTCCCTGGGAGGTTTTCCCCTGACGGAATGGAGGTCTGTATCCCCTGTCCAGTTTCCACTTATCAAACCAGTCCAGGCCAAACCAGGTGCACCCATTGTCCAGAAAACAAATACACAGAGACCGATGGAAGCACTTCCGCTGACCAGTGCTTAGGTAAACTAGAACAAGGTTGTCTTCCACTCTAAAATAACGTTGTATGACCCATTGCTCTGGAGATCTTATTTTATTGATGACACGTTTGCAATGACAATACTACACAATAATCCCTGTACTCGTTATTAGTAATATCATAAACTTCCATTGTTGGCGTCCCTTCCAGGAATTAGTTTGCGACTAGACTGTTGTAGTTATCATGTCATTCGTAACTTTTCTGCGGTATCCGGACATTAATTTTTTTTCTAGAAATGACCGTGGTGTTGAGAGTGGATATTAGTTGCTGCAGATTTGTACCACTTCAAATTCTTACCACGTAAATAACGTAAAGTTTTAGCAATTTTAAACAAAGTGGGTTAAGCATGTTTTATTTTCACCTGTTAGCAGTGCTGTACGAGGATTTTAAGATTGTTATTCGTTAAATATTTCGTAAATGAGTTTTTTTAACTATTAGTTATGTTATGACATTAATTGTTTTAAGCATTTAGACAATATGTAATACAAGTGGTGCAGCATGTGTTATGCCAATGTGAAAACCAATTATATTTTCAACCCCACTTTTAAGTCAAAGAACTTATCGGATGTCCGGCGTTGTCGTTCGTCAGATAAAGTACTGTCTTTTTAAACATTGAATGCCCTTTGATGCTTTGCAAAAAATATTTTCTTGTAAGAAAATCTAAACTAAACGATGGAAGCCAAAACAATATATACAGAAGAATTACTCTTCTTAATTTACAACGTTTACAAGACATGTTACATATTCAGTCACTTGTACCGACAGATTTCGACGTGTACATCGGGGGATCACAGGAAATGTTATCTCTGTATAAAACCACTGACGTTACCTCCGATATCTCGATGACATTGTGGATCAAGGCTATGACCTCATCGGCGATCACCATCCAATTGTCATCCAGAAATGGTCCAGTTGTGACACTTGCCGTTTCAAACAAGATTGCACTGAAACTGGGGTAAATATCTTATTATGGGTGTGATTGAGCATTTAATGTATACACTCATTTTTATAGTAGATTTATACGATTTGTATTCGTGCAGGTTTATTGTCCACTGTCTTAATAGCACAAAATATATTTACATTTATACAGAGAGAGAGAGAGAGAGAGAGAGAGAGAGAGAGAAAGGGGAGGGACAGAGACGGACGGACGGACAGACGGAAAGACAGACAAAGACAGAAACATATATATATATGTGTGTGTGTGTGTGTGTGTATATATAATCCTCTTATGTACCTTACGCTTGGGTTTGCCTAAGAGAGGGGAAAAATCAACGCTATGGATTACATCCTGAACCTGCTTCTCCCATGCATTACTTATTGTGTACTTCTTCCTTTTCAATCAGACAACAAATGTGATGCATATGAGAAGAAAGGTCAGGGTGTAATCCACAGTGTTGATTTTCCACCTCTCTTAGGCAAACCAAAGCGTTAGGTACATACGAGGATAAACAAAGGAAACTAGCAGATTAGATGGCGCAGATGTTGGTGACAGTACATTGGATCGTCGATAGATTGTTGTTTCCAGTTACTGCAGAACTACACGTCTGATCTAGATAGTGTTAATAGCATAACTATAAATAGATATTGTCGTCGCTTGAGAGAGAATTGCACAAAATACAGGACTTCAGCCATCAGAAAATACACGACCTGCACAGGAACGATTGATAATGCAACTCTTTGCAATCTGATAGGTCCATAAAGTGACCAGGGTACTAAAAACATAGAGGGTACTCTCGAACTGATTTATAATTGTCTTAAAAGAATTGACAAGACCGGCTTGCGAAAAATGTGGAGAAATTCCAGGCCCGCATCTTCCGGATTTACATACTGTTGCTTTTTTCGACCACTTAAGCTGTTGAATACGTAAAAAATGCTAAATCAAAAGGAAAGGTCCTGGGAAAAAAAGGATAGGTATCTCAACCGGTGATTTGACAAGTTTTCAGTCATGCCCTTTAGTCGTGTCCTTAAGAAAAAATACAGGGTTGCCAAAGCTAATCTATTATGAAAAAGTGCATCTTTGATCCTTCGAGACACGGCAAATGAGAGAATTAGGAGTGCAAGCTTAGAAGTGAAAACTGACATACGGTGATCAGCAAGACAACCTTAGAGATTACAATCCGCGTGAAGCTCAACGACATGGTGGTACCCAAATGTTCTGGCAGAGAAAGTCTTGGTATGACAACACGACACGCATTGGGCTCTGCTAACACACGGCGATGACGATTCATTGCAAAGTCAATGTCTATCGGACAGCAAAAGGTAAGAGGGCCCGGAAGAGGGATATCTGTATGACTTGTAGCACTGTCCACCTTGACCAGGGAACAGACAGTGAAAAAAACAGTGATATGATAATACTTTTGGCAGTAGCAATTTTACACCCCAGTTCCTCATCAAGGCTTGTCAAACCCATTAATAGGTAAATAAGAAAAGGCCCTATAAAATATAAATATAAAAATTCCACATACATTTAACTTTTATCTACCAGTAGACAAAGGCAAACAAGGTAAATGTAAATGTGACAAAGACACAGAGACGAGACATAACACACATAAAGAAAAACAATAAGTTACCGCCTTGGAACGGTCAATCGGCAAAAGGGTCGACTGGGGTACTTAAACCTGGTTTGTGGAGCGCTCCAACCTCGCACTTCCTGAAAGTGTTTCTATCAAACAAACAGAGTAAAAAACAATATCCCGTCAAAGTGATACAACTAACAGTAAAGCACCTGCATCGGGGGTTAAACAGATACAATAAAGGGGTCTAGCCTTGACCACATATTGTCATATATTCCACAGCTTTATCTCTTGGCAAATGCTGTTGGAGACATGACCATATGCTGGGAGAAAGAAAGACTGAAAGAAACCCAGGCAAAGAAAGGTACTTTAATGGCAGAGCTCTGAGAAGAAATTGCGGAAGATCCGTTAGTTATTGTCAACAATCACACCTTTCTTCTGAGCTGTTGGCTAGAAATTAAGGGTAGATCTGAAAAAAAAAATCTTAATTTGCCTTTTGGCAGGTAATTGCAACTTCACTCAAGCGTTGAAAGATTCCTCATATAGAAAAGTATTTGGAGCAACGAAGTGAAATGGAAAAATGGGAAAAACGTCTCATGTATGCTGATCAGATCAGGGGGTAATTATCCATATCGGATAGTCAAAAGAGATGTGTTATCTGGCTTTAGCTGCGTAATCTAAGTGAGCAATGTTGAAAGTGGAAAGGGATAGAACGTCGGTAAACAGCAAATGAAATGAAATCAAAGGGGACAAGGGGGCAAAGATAAATTTCCGTCGACTGCTGCCAAAGTGGAGAATGGACAGGTTCCTCTAACCGTGTTTGACCAACAGTGCTGTTTAACTGCCTCGAACTCGTTCTTGGTTTAAATGGAAGACATAAGCGACTGCAGATGACAACCAGCTGATTATGTTAGTGGTTCTACATACGACGCTTTTGAATTTACCTCATTCAAACCATTTTCTGAACATTCATTTATGAAGTCTATTTCTCAGATATTATTTCATTAATTCAAATTAATGTTTTTTAGAGGCACAGAGATCTCGACCAATACAACCTTGGACTCCAACATATGGAACCATGTGGCAATTTTGCTTTACTTCTCCAGTAACACTGTCTCTGCCTTTATCAATGGCAACCAAGTAATTTCACAATGGCCTGCCATATCTTCCGACGTCATGACGTCTCTCAAACGTGAGCAAGGAATGTTAACTCTATCAAACACGGCCTCGTCAGGAATCTACGTGTCCGGTCTTCACATCCGACCTGCCAATTTAACTCCCGATGACATTCAGTCGCAGATGAATTCCTGTCACGTGAGCAGAGGAAATGGCTCAGTAGGAATGAGTGTCTTCAAGACCCAATCTGTGCAGGGTATCACGATCATAGCACCTTCGGGTTGTGATGGTAAGTTAATTGCAAATGGATTAATTCAAGTTTCAATGCGTCTGGGACACAGGGATTTTTTTGCATTTTTATCAAACAAGTTGTTTGCATATTGATTTTATGATAAGGTTATGTTTTCATAATCGATGCTCAAAGATATCAGTTTCCTCTTCGTTTTTGATATCCACAATATCTCCGGGAATATCATTAGTACAAAATGTACTTAACACAAATTCTGGCACATAGGAATAACAAAAACAAATCGTTTACATCATTGGGTGCGACTTAAATCCACATGAATTGATAAGCACCTGATGAAACCTGACATAACAAAGGTGGTGTTGATATTTAAATATACGCATTGTGCTGAATTCGATGTTTAATAAAACCGACATGGATCAATATTTAGTGATTTAGTGCCGGAGTCAGTAGTGAACTTGACTGCCATACAAGAGGACCCGGGTTCGAATCCTATAAGAACATACATCGTAAATGTGTTTTATTACAGCTTTGTGTTTTTCTTCGCCGTTCCCATAAAGGCTTCTGAAATAGTTTGGTAGATTAAAATTTTATGTTACTTTATAAAACAAAGATTATTTATAAATGTCATGCATATGAGGAAACAACCAGTCTTGCAGAGTTGCTATAACTTTACTTAGGAAGTTGCACATTTTGTTGAATATGATAATGATATCCTAATTTGGGTTTTGCCTATCACATTTCATTCAATTATAAATACATGTCAACACAGATTAAAGTAAATAAATGGTCGTTTTACATCAAATTTGTTTAGGACCGATGAAAATAGCATAAGCATGTTAAGTATTCACTTTTCAAAGGTTCCTAAAAGTATAAGCGTCCTTTAAGCAGCACTTTTAAGCAAAGATAAACAGGCATTTTCATGGTATGATTTATGTATATCATTCAATTGTTCTAGCAAAATGCAAACTTTTTATAGCCACTAACGAGTGTAGCTCTAGTCCATGTGGTTCGCATATCTGCATTAATGAAATTGGACGTTACCGTTGTGTGTGCATTGATGGCTTTATGGGGACCAAGTGCGGCACTCCACCAAATTATTGCCATGATAACGAGTGCCAAAACGGAGCAACGTGCGTAACCGGCGATGATGGCTATAACTGCACATGCATGGTTGGGTATAACGGAAAATTTTGCGAATTTGAACCAGGTAAAGTATTGATTTCCTCTTCAATGTTCGCAAAGCTTTTTGTCGTCTTAATATGTGTTGAAACAATGTTATATTTTCGTCAATATAATTTGAAAACTTGTTTAAAAAGACATTTTCGTTTAAAATCTTAATATCATTTAAATAGTAAAACTTTTTCAAATGAACTATCGCGGTCCACAACAAATATTATTGAAGCGAATGATTCCTAACAAAAGTCTAAGCACAGGGTGTCAAATCACACCCTTTATCTTGATCGTTGTTTCCGCTAAACAAAATTTCCCATTCTTTCACTGAATTATTTAATTGCAATTATTTAATTGCAACGAGGAGCCTTTTTTCTGTACCTCAAACTGCGTCCTTAAAACTGCTAATAAGAAATTGTGAGAATGAAAGCTGAATAATATTTTTCTGCTGCCAAGACAAATAAGTTGTGGGACGTAGTTTCGTTCATGTTATTACTATGCAGTCATGATACAGGTACATTTAAAGACGGCAATCTAGATAGAGTAAGTTTGATGAAAGCAAGGCGGAGGTAATTCTTATTCTTTGTCAAATAACCCAACCGTTACCAATATTAGGTGTCCTACTGTTCTTGATGATCAACATCATGTGTACTTCTCTTAACAGTGACGCAATATTCCTAATATTTTATTCTGAAACATATGTAAGAGCTTCTGATCCTGAAAGAGATACTTTAAAAACTAATATAAACATACATGTAGCTGTTAAGGAGATTTAAAAAATTGTAGCCATGCATGCGTGCGTTTCTATATGTAATCGTTCCTGGAAACGCTCTATGGTTTGCGCTATGTTGTTTATTGAACAGATGAAGTGCGGCGCCTTTGCTTATTTAAATTTCGGTTATAAATAAGGCATGGAATAAATAATAGTTAAATTAAAAAAATAATGTTATTACATCCGCACTTATAACTTAAAATTGTTCATATATCATTTGTATACGTTTAATTTGTTTAAATTGCTTTTGTTACAGCGATGTACTTTGTACAAGTCTAAATACAATTAAGTTCTTTTCTACTGTTTCAATTTGGACCAGTTTCCTTTCGTTGAAATATTTATATTTCATATCGTTTGTATATTTATTATTTGTCATTTCAATTTTATTCTAATAAACAGCGATTTGACGTAGTATCTTTTAGAAATAAAGCATGTATGTGTAATTTGTTCGTTTGAGGTTCATGTTTGTTTCGTCACAAATAGAGTTGAATTACAATCATCTTTCATTTTCAGGATTTGTCATTTTTTAACTCTGCTATAGAAGCTGGAAACACATTTCGTTCATAAAATATTTGTTCTTGTATATTGTGTTTTATAGTAAATTTTCAGTCATGTTTACAAGCAAGATAATCAAAATGCATGCATGTAGTATATATTATTTTTATTTTATTTACTTTTATAGCCGTACATCATATTTTATTACGTTTGATGTGTTGTGTTGTATACATATACATTAAATCTTAATACTTTAAAAACATAAACTCTGGAAAAAAAAGTTTTTAACTTTACGTTCTGTTGCTTGTTAATCGTTATTTTAGTTAAGTTTTAATTTTATTCGTTTAGCATTATTGGTTTTAAGCAAGCTGGATTTATATTAATTATGAAAAAGAGCAATAGACTCACAAAATTTAGACATACTGTAGCCAGTATGTAAGGAGATCTAGTATCTTCCCGCGCATCAAATACTCTCCTTCTCATAAACGGAGACTGTTACGTCACAAATCGTTGATGCATTGATAAATGGGGCGAGCAGTTTTATAAAGACAGACTTACATATTTCTGTTTATCACTTAAAAACGTCAGACTGCCCACCTAAGTTTAACGATATATTAAATATTCTTAATAACAACGTGGTTTGCCGTTGTTATTAGGCAAACCATACCACTGGTGAAAATATCTCGGCGACCTTTGATGCATTGCATCAATGTTTTCATGTTTATCATAGATAAAAAGCTATCAATACGATGGTGGCAATTAGGGCTCGTGTCAAAAGTACTGTCACATTGTATGAAAAGATGGGGCTGTTGAAAAGCTTCTGTAAAACTAGACATCATGGTTTCTTGGTTTAATTGTCATTTCTGTCCAAGCTTCTTGTTTTCTAGGCGTTGGAGACATCAAGCTTTGAAAACGGGATGTAATTGTGAGAATGTCTATAAATCTTACGTGATTATCTAAGGATTTTGAGTAATTGTTTATCTTTATCTCGCATCATTGTTTATTTCAATAATGAATCGTATGACTGATATTGCTGATATTGATGAATGTCTGTATCCTTTTCAGTTTTTCTTAAAAATTCTGTTTAGAATAAGAAGCGTATGATGTCAAATGTCACAATTTTGCCTTTGGGTCCGCTCTCTTTGTTTAACGACTCGTTATAGCTTTTACATTTGGCTTGCTCTGGCCTGTGCTTTTCACATTTTTGTATATATTGCAATGCCCATAGGACTTTGTCTTATTTCATTTTGTATACCAGTTGACGGTCAGTGGTCTTTTTGGTCAGCCTGGACGATGTGCAACAAGACCTGTGACGGCATCATGACTCGGGTAAGGTCATGTGACAACCCAGCGCCGGGACCCGGCGGCGCATACTGTACCGGTGATCAAAAGGAGAGCGAGACTTGTAACGGGATTTGTCCGAGTAAGTAGAATTTAAATATCCCTGCAAGGAAATATACCATGGAAGACATAAGAATCGTATGTTGCATGTGCTTATTATTATGTCAATGCGAAAACTATGACGAAGATGATGATGTAAACGGAATGTTTTCCATAGCAAAATACATTAGTTACAATGCTGATGCCGCTTCCGGAAAACTTTACGGTGATGATACTAACGACTATTATTTGTATTTGTATTTGGGTTTTTACAGCACACATACACTTAACATGTCATACGGCGCCGAATATAAACAAGTTTAATGTGAACAGAGCATAATCAGGTAGAAACTAAACTGTGTGATTAAAATGTAGAAACAAGTGAATTACAATTGAAAACATGTCAATATATTAAACGGTTTAAGTGTGTATAACGTTTGCTAAATAAACAGTTTAAAATTTTATAATTTATTAAAAACTTTCTCGTTCAAGAAGCAAACAAGTTTAGAATCCGATACTGTTTTAAACAGTTCGTACATTATTGACATAACAATACTTCGACCGTATATGGTATGAAAATATAGGTCTTTTCACCGGAATGCTCTGGAATGAAATCAAGGCTTAGATTTATAGCCCGGTGATATTAGACGAGTTGTTAGGAAGTCTTTGTTAAATGCAGTGGCTATTAAATGCGGAGGCACAGCCAACAGTGTCCGTCTTGGAACCATCAGTATATACATGAAGGTGATTAGAATACTTGTCATGGAGTTCAAGAAATTCAGATCGTAAAATCAAAGGATCTGTGTTCGTTTTTTTTATTTTTAAGGAGTTCTTTATTCACATCAGTGGAACGGAGTTGCCATGATGGATGTTTAATTGTGGGGTTTTCAAAAATGCTATTGAGTTTAATACCTGATGTGTTTATGCTACCTCTAAGCCTTGGACCAATGGGTCTGATGGCTTTAGGTTGTCCATCATAAAGCTCTTCATGTTAAGGATTGAAAAAAACATAAAACGTTGGGTCATCAGGGGTAGACATGAGTTTAATTATAAAATGCAAAGAAAGTTTCTCGCGACGCCAAGTATAATGATGGTTCGTTGGGTTCAACGTAAAGACTGTGCACTGGTAAGATCCTGAACGAAGCTAGTGCTAGACAAAGTCCCTGGTTGTGAGCGACGTCCAACATCTGGATATAGGACCTCCTGGCAGAATCATAGACTATGCTTCCGTATTCTAATTTAGATAAAATTACGAAAGGGTACAGAAGTAACAATGTTTTCCTATCGGCTCCCCAGTCTATATGGGATAATAAATAATTAAGTTAAGAGCCTTGAGACATTTCTTCTTGATGTAATTGATATGTGGTAGAAAAGTCAGTTTCCTGTCAAAAATAAATCCAAGAAACTTAGTTTCCTGGACGAGGAGAATACGATAGTTATTTACAATATTATTTATTTTTATGTTGAAAAGGGTAACAGATAGAATACTACCCTGGGGGACAACTTGTTCCTGTTTATAAACAGATGACAGTGTGGACCCAATCTTGGCCTGAAAATTCCTGTCAGAAAGGAATCTGTCAATAAATATTGGTAAACGACCCCTGAGACCATGGTCACTTAAATCTATTAAAATCGCAGGTTTCCAAGTCGTTTATAATCCTTTGAAAGATCGAAAAACACAGCTACAAGGTGTTCCTTCTTGATGAAGGCATCACGAATGAGTGTTTCTAAACGAACAAGATGATCGACTGTGCTACGTCGGTGTCTGAATCCACTTTGATGTTCTGAAATTAAGTTGTTGGACTCAAGATACCAGACAAGTCGGGTATTTTGCCGGATATCCAAATTTCATTAAAAATCGACAGAAGTTAGTTTAGAGCTAATTAGGTAACTGTTGCAAACATTGGTACGGTTTGTCATCTGAACCAGCAGCTGTATCATGCGATTTATTTAGAGCATCTTTAAGCTGTTTCAAGAAAAATGATTGATTGTAAATTTCGTTATTATTAGATTTAAAATTAGCTGTTCCCTTTCAGCAGAGTTTTTAAAGGTTTGAAATCGAGGCGTGTAGTTTGCCGATAAGACGTTTTGGGCAAAGTTTTCAGCCGATGTGTTCGAAAGGTATTGTTTATCTACTACCACGGTGCGATTTGTTTTAGGGTGGTTAACAGTTGAATATGATGGTTTACCGCTAATCTTTTTAATAGCAGATCAAACGTTTTTGATGGAAGTCTTGCCATTTATTTTTAAACATACTTTTGCCAGGATGATCTTTTCACATGTTTAATAGTCTGTCGACTTTTAGCCCGTTCTTTATTAAGGTTCATACTTTTGCCAAGATGATCTTTTGGCATGTTTAATAGTCTGTCGACTTTTAGCCCGTTCTTTATTAAGGTTATTAAGATTTGTATCGGTAGGTCGAACAAAAGATTGCTTTAATGCCACCCGTTTACGAATAGATTTTTATTACACTCTTCATTAAACCAAGTCGTATTATGTTTTTTATTTAGTTTGGGTCTTAAGTATACACCTTTCTGCTGTATTGTGCAAAGTCTTTGAAAATGCGACAATCTTGTCATCTACATTTTTTTATTGAAGTTTGGCCAAGTTCTACAGAACGAAGTGCTGATAACAGGTCCCATCTTCCAACGAGGATTATCGTCGCCTATTGGCGAGGTATAGTTTGTAAAGATTACAGGAAAGTGACCACATCCACAAATGCCATCGTGTACATCCTAAGCGTAATCAAAATAAACAGAGGGATGACACAATGTTAGCTCTAACGATGAATAATGCCCAGTTGCGGGATGCATGTATGTTGGCTTTTTATTACAGACATATATCATTATGACGAAATGAAGTTTTCTATCGTATTGCCCATACTATTAAAGTCAAAACACTCCCATAGCGGGTAATGACCATTAAAGTCTCCAACGAGTATATATGAAATAGGCAGCTGGTTAATAAGATTATCTAAAACATCTTTAGATACATTTGAGTTCGGTGGAAGATAGACAGAGCAAATAGTTATAACTTTATGTGGGGTTACACGAATAGCAAGAGCTTGTATGTTTGTGTCAAGTTTTACTTGAGAGTTGGAATTGACAATTATTGTCGAACCTCTAGATGCCCTCTCAAATGCTGTATGTATATGATTATAAGAAGTATAGCCATTAAAATCAAATGTATCAGAGTCTTTAAGAAAGGTTTCCTGAAGACAAAGCACAGCAGGATTTAGCGTAGACAATAGAATAAGTAGTTCTCTGTATTTAGCATTAAGACCTCGACTGTTCCACTGAATTATTCTATTATTCATGTGATTATTCAATTTAATTTGTGTAGACTGTTTTTTATGGTGCTTTTACAGGTGGCCTTGGTGGTTTTCAAGTTTCCGATGGAGGCACCATAAGACGCTCGAATTTGTTTTGATGGGTGTTTATCGCCTGAGTGTTTGGAGCAGTGGGAGGACTATGCCCACTCCTCTGCCCTGGAGGACCAGGGGTCTCCTTATAGGAGACATGGTCTTTTGCTGCAGGCTTGTTTTGTGCCTTTGCATTACTCTTTACAGACTGATTTGAAGAGGCAGTGTTTTTGGTCGAGGGAGAAGTCTGAGTCTCAGAAGATTCCGATACCTTGTATTTGGAAGAAAAGATGACTTTGTCAGAAGTTGGGTCACCAATCAGGACCTAATACTGGGTGAAATTGTCTTTGTGCTCTGAGATGTTTGTTTGGTTGTTGAGGCATATGTTGCGCCTCTAGCAGGAGTTGTCTTCTCTTTTGCCAACTTTCTGGTTTCTGGAAAGGAGATGTTATTTGTGTTCTTTATGTTTAGTACTTCCTTTTCTAGTTTCCAGCCAGGGCAATCCCTGGATTTGGTCTCATGTGGACCCGTACAATTAAATGGGTTGGGACATACGTATTCCCTGTGCTGGGCGGACATTTCACCGCAACGTGGGCAATGGTCGTCGTCCTTGCACTGAGACTCGTGGTGGCCAAACTTCTGACAATGAAAACACCTAAGTGGCTTGGCAATGTACACCTGCACTTTTACGTTTTACGTTTAATCGAAGTAGGGAGTGATGGGTTGGCGAAGGTTAAATCGAAAGTGTTTGTCGGAACTCACCGGCCGTCTCTCAGGAATGAAATCCTGTGAAACCCCACACCTCCTGTGGCGTGAGTTCCCTGAGGATATCCTCCTCAGAGACACCAGCAAGGTCAGGGCATCGAATTACTTCTTTCGACGAGTTCGGAGAAGAGTGGGGGTAAGTTTTTACTTTTCAGGAACAGAAGTCGGTAAGTTTAAGAAGTTTATCGGAGTGTGTTTTACGATCAGTTTCAATTAGTAAGCAACAATGCCAATTAGACCTGATGGATTTTTCTATGACAAAAGGGGATACTTTGGTTATCAGTTTTATTTCTGTCGATTCAATAATAATGAAGTGAGAAAAGCACGTGCTTGTAAGTGTTTCAGTATCGGAATCTGACGATAAAGTAGGGATCGGGTCTTTTCATTTACGTTGTTGTGCATGAGACAGATATTATAATCATTCAGCATCCTGGCTTACCACCCACCGCGGAGCCCAACAAGAGGGCGTCTTATGGGAGTGGATCTCCGACCTCTCAACGCCAGTGATACCAGCGATACTCCGACATAAAATATACTATAAAGCATACAAAATGCCAGATTGATCCGTTAAGGGGGATGTCGACCGGCAGCTGGGTTATAGTTAATAGGGGAAAATATTAGGAAAGCAGTTTACGGAACACGGTTTATTTGAAGACAGAAAAAGGAGAAAAGGCGTGAAAGTCGAAGGCAAGAAAGTGGGACAAAATGTAATAAAAGCTTATCCAGCACCGGCAGAGGGTTAGCCGATTTGGGATACAGGACCAGTACCCCGCCCGTCTACCCCGCCAAAGTAGTGTGTTGGTCAGGGTCGCCTTATGTGTCAATATCCTGACAAGCCAACAAAGACCTCAACCACCAGGATCCCCTCGTCGTAGAGATACTGGGTCGCCCCGACGGCCAACAGGTGGGCTGCCTTTTGGGGGTTCTTACCCAGCTACAGGTTACGGCAGCCGGAGAATTCTAAGGCACCTACCTGCACCTACCTGCAAGGCCGCTAACGATTATTATTATTTTGATGACGATGTAACAATAATAATAATAATAATAATAATAATAATAATAATAATAATAATGATGATGATGATGATGATGATGACGATGATGATGATGATGAGGGTTTTTTTCAGCATGCCCTACATTAAATCGCCTTTCTGGCACATGGAAACGGTGTGACACTGATAGTGAGTCAGAGAACCAGGTGTGTACGGTGTCCTGTTTAGACGGGTATCAGTTTCCGCCCGGGGTAAACGGTTCTCTGGAAATATACACCTGCGGACCTGGTACAGGCTATGAATGGACGCCAAAACAAACCACGCTGGCATGCGTTAGTAAGTGCAACGATGAGGGATATTTAAATAGTTATGATAATTAATCGAATCTTTTGCGAATCATTTAAGAAATTATGATGTTTGCATCGTACTTTGGCTTTGATCTACGTTTTTGTTTGATGACAATTTTAAACGTCATCTATTTGTTTTACCGTCAACATTGTTGCTGTGTAATGTATGTCTCAAATTAATAACACATTTTAACAGCAAGCATGGTGTACACATGGTCTGATTTTGTAGACTTTGAAAATACTTGGTATTTTGCAATTTCTGATCAATAAAATACATAGTCCTATATGTAGAATGAAAACAATCCGGTTTGAGTAATTTAAAAATGTAAAAAGGGAACATAGAATGTTAATTGTTGATCAAACGGGATTCAAACGCACGATCCCAGGATTTAAAACAGCTGACAGCAGTTTTAGCATTTTGATAACCTTCAGTTTGACTAGGTGCTTTTTATTTGATTTTCCTTAAATGCGACCTAACAACTAAACATCGTGAATATGAGTTCGAATCCTGTTGAACTGAGGATCCTGTTATTTTAAATATAACATTAAATGTAACATTAAATTGTTAAGTCTTGTGAAAAGTTTTAACGCTTTTATAAACGCCATGCTGAGATTTATGTAGTGGAACATTTTACAGGCTGACACTATTTGTCTTCAGCTGGTTACCCGCCCAGAAGATACTCTCTGTCGACCGCATTTCAGTACGACCAAAGAATACCACTATCTGCAAACACAGAAGTAACATCCATCATTGAGACAAGACTTTCTACCACTCCTTGCTTCAACATGACGGCTTGCTCAGCAGTCGTGGAGGTAGCAAGTTCGAGGAAACGTAGCACTTATTCTACACTGACTATGACATTTTCAGTATCTCTTCAAGAAACGGGCGACTTAGACCTTCCAAGTTTCTCGCAAAACGGGACAGGTAGCTGAGCTATATTCATTGGACTCATTCTTTTCTGCTCCAGGTCTCTTTATTTCTATAATAGTACATAATTTGTTGCGTTGGAAATTGAGCAAACACAAGTAATTTGTAACGAGTTAGACTTTGTGACTGCATCTACATTATAATACAAAAGGGAAGCCACTGTTATGGTAACTTCTTCATGACGGCTTATAATATACAGGCTCGTTTTTCCAACTGACAGTTACAAGTGTAAAATGTTGGGTTTGTTTTTTATATGTAATGTCTCACCCAAGGTTTGTTCTTTCTTGTAGCGTTTACATTTGGTTGGCATATGAATACTTTTGTCTTGTACCTTTAAATTTTTAATATATGTTGCAACTGTTATAGGAACTTTTCGTATTTATAAAAAGAATGTTAACTGTGCATTGTCGCGTTCGTAAAAATCTTCACGTGCACGTTATCTATGTCGGAATTTAATTCATCGTTTCGTGATTTTTGTGCATTGTTTATTAGTGCTGCAATTCTATCTACGCGTGAACAGAATGCTATAATCAATTAAACTTCTTCTCTGTGATTTTTATTCTTGATAATATTAAACAATCGAACTTTTGTTAAGTAGTTCTAATAAAAATATTGTCCCCGCACCAAAACGCAATGGGACATTTTTATTTTATTAAAGTCACTACTGTTCTATTTTATGACGCCATTATTTATATTTATGTTTGCGTCATTACTTGGACCGTTTAATGTGTAACGGATATTGTGTTGTTGTAGTTTTATTACTGCTCTTTTTTGGAGGAAGTGCCAAAAGCCATTTTGCCAACTGATCGTTTAAAGACGGTTTCTTTACTCTTTTTTTTGAAATGCTTTTTCAAGTTTTAAAAATTTAATTGCATCACTCATATTAATTTGTCATTTTCTAGTATTTATTTATTTTATGAACTTTTTGTTAACCCGTGTTCACGCTTTAAAAGAATTGTTTATGCTTATTTGCATATATAGCATTTTCTTGTGCTCTTCTGTTACCACATCCTGAATAATTTTGTCTTACTTTCTTTTTATTCAGTCTCTGAACGTCTTCAAGAAGTTATGGACGCTACAACCAATTTAGAGGAAACGGCGAAATACATCGAAAAACAACGCCAATGCGCTTTTAGATGTTACGGTATCCGGTCAAGCGTATAATGTGGATCCAACGTCATACGAGGTTGAAGCCATCATTGATTGTGCCAGTGGTCAGATTCCCGATAGTGGGGTTTGTGGTAAGATTTATAAAAATATTGTTTAATAAATTGACTGCCTTATAATGTTACAGTCTTGCCAACGACCTTGTTTTCCGGACGGTGCATCTGGTCATATTTGCAGTGTTTTGTTTCTGTTTTTTTAGAGGGTTTATCGTACCACAAACAGCATTTAGGTTATCTGGAGACGGTGTTAACTTGATAGTTTTGTTGTAATTTACGACCAAAAAGCACACATTTTTGTTCAATAATATTAATGTAAAAGTATATGCAAACATGTTGTTTTTTTATAATTAGGGTAGTATAATCAACAGAATTGCAATATATGTTTATCTATTTATTTCTTCTTTTTAATTGAAAATTACAATACTCCAAAATACGCTTACGGAAATATACGTCATGTTTAGACTTCTTCAGTCATTAGCACTAAAATGACTAGCATGACAGTGACGCAATACCGTAAATTCAAATGAAGTGCCGATCATGCGAGTCTACATCAAGTACATTTACTAAGATGTGAGCAATATCAATAGAAAAGGTCATAAAAGAATGACCAAAGATGTTTAAATATGGCTTACCACTAGACCTTATGTGATTACGTTCATTACTTACCAAGCTTTAATGGCTCTCCACATATATTTTCGTTAAGTTTGAATGTACTTATTTAAAGTTAATTGTAAACTAAGTTCGTTCATCAATATAAGTACCATCGACTCATTTTCACCCTACCCTAGATGTCTGGTGGGTTTCAGAATACAGAGTTTGATTTAAAAGTACTCTTTTCAAAATCACCTTCGGCACTCTCAGTTAAGCCTTTAATTGCTGTTAAAATATACTCGTACATGTACTGACAAATCATCTTAAACTATAAAGTATCTAAATTAATTAATCGAATATGTACTGATTATATCTAAGACATGATGTGTTGTTTTCTGTATTTGCACTGTTTAAACTAAATACAGTGATAAGAACCAAGACTCATATTTAGATATTACATAATCGTCGCTTGATCTTTTGTCCATTTCAGCATATGTCTTTTTTTTTTAAAAATAACGCAGTTTCATGAAGAAATTAAACATTCGCAAAATACATGATGTTTTGGCATACAAAAACAAACGGCATAAAAATACAAACAAAAGTAAAACTTACTACTCGAGCCAAAGGCTATTGTTTCTTTTCCGAAAATCACTTAGTAGGGCAGCTTTTACATGTTAAAACACCACTTATTACAGAGTACAAGATAAGCTGAATGCATATCTGATTCTTGTAGACAGTATAATATGGTATTTTTTTTCTCTCTGTACTGCAATTTTAGCCCTTTTTAAAGTTCATGATGTCAAACGAACATAGTGTTTACAAAACAAGAATGATTTGTACATATATAAGACATATTAAACCAAATAAAAGTTGTCACTCTAGCGTTATACAATTAAACATACACTGGTAACATTTAAATGGCATCTATTTAGGTGTAAATACTCGGCGACCTAGCCTACCTATGTTTTTTTAACCACTTTTCAGTTGAGAACTGCGCGGATTAGATTTCATTCTATTTATCTGAAGATACGAATACACATAGTTATAGATATGTGTGCGCTATAAATTTCTTCTTTATTACACACCAGCACAGTTGTCTGCCTTTGGGCAGTAAGTAAAGCGTCTACCCTGCTTAACGAACAATCCGCTTTCATCCATGTTGAATATGTTCCCTAGGCACGTATCCTTCGCATGGAGATAACAGGCATTCTTTCCATGATGTCACTACTGTCTGGGTTTATGTCAAACTATTCACCACTCATTGTTCTGCAAACAATTGAATTTCTCTTTTAAGAAATTTATCCAACCAGCCATTGGATCCCTTGAAGTCGTTCATGCCCAATTGACTGGCAAATGTCCGAGCCCTTTCCTGGAATACGACTTCAGTTAGTCAAATGGGCATTGTGTTTGCATCTCGCAACCATCTAAGGAAAATTAAAATAATTTGCGAAACAATTGGAGAAAACAAGTGTATGTTTGTTTGCCGAAAGCCAGGTGAGGAGTGGCAGCCGGACTGTCTGAGTCCTGGTTGTCCTCTTAAGTACTGTCTTATGATATGGGGTTGTATCCCTTAGTTTTTGTGTTTCTGTTGAGGAGGGAAGAGTCACTAGCAATGTTATGTTGATACCTGGTAAAGTCGATGACGTTCATTTGTTTATAAAATTATGATCAGTCGCTGTATCTCGGATCGGATCTATGAGTATTAATGATATTCGAGATATTCCAATGTGAAAACGGTGAGGCTAGACGGCAGTAACACCAACCCGATTTCAAACAACCCCTCGCTCACGTTTATCACGGGATTAAGCAAATTATTTATTGTGATAAGCTTAAAGCTTCTTTTATAATAAAAACTGTTCCATCTTCAGTTGCCTGTCCCGAGGGAACGCATCTCAGCGGAAGTTCTTGCGAGCTCTGTGAGAAAGGGACTTACCAAAACATCCCGGGACAAACTAGCTGTATCCAGTGTCCTCCCGACTATACGACTTCTAGTATTGGATCAACAGACTCCAAACAATGCTCATGTAAAATTTCACAAAACATTTGTTCTGTGACTTCTTAATTAAACACGTGGTTTTGTTTTGAACCCTGGATTGTAATCGTTATTTGTAACTCCTCGGTTCCTTAACGCGTGGGTTCTAGACCCGACCGGGACAAAATCTACCATGTTTTCAGGTCTCCCAGCTGACCGTGGAGCTCAGTCGGTTCTACAAGGCACTTGCATATGGTCCTTTGTATCAATATAGCTGGACGTTATTTGTTCAGTGCGGTGTTGCAGTTAACGAAAGCAAATAGTATTTGTAAAATGTTTGCATGCCAATTTAAACAAACAACGCGGTGATCATGTGATTTAAATAAAAGTTTATTATATATTGTTTTCGGAGTATGTTTATTTTGTTTTATTGCATTTTATTTGCTTTAGTGGATAAACATGCTAACGAAGAGAATGCAGAACATATTCCTGTCTCCGGTAAGTACCGCTTAAAATACATTTAATATAGCAAATTCGCTTACTTTTCTTAGACAAAGTTTTTAAAGTGTGCCACATTACGTGTTACTTAGATCGCGTAGTTTTATTTTATTATTTTTAAATGATGCATAATAGAAGAAAATATGCTCTATTTGAAAGGCTCTAATGTACATTCTTTGGTTTTAACCTTTTTATGCATACTATATATGCATTGATATATATATATATATATATATATATATATATATATATATATATATATATATATATATATATATATATAAAGGTATGTGAAGGTAATTATATGAAATAGGTATTATTGCTGATGTCCATGCTTAAAGAACGATTGTCTCTATGCACAAGCACATTAGGCACATAGGTTTGATATGCACCCTTCCCCTGTAGTGTTCATTAAGCATAAACGTAAGCAGAATCAGCCTCAATGCATTTTGTTGTGTATTAAGTTAATCTGCTGCATAAGCTCTGCGTTTCTCTTCAGAAGATGACGATAACATCGTTACGATCGCCGTCAGTATTTCCTGTTCCGTTGTGGGACTGTTGTTTATGTTGGTTATAATAGGATTCATCTCCTACCTGAAGCTTTGGCGGTAAGAGGAATTTTCTGTTAATTCTAATTCTAGTGCAACTAATTTACAAAGACCTTTCTTTTGAACTAAAACAAACACACACGTTTAAAAAGTTAAATTGCATTTTGTTGCACTATTAAATTTCCTGTTTTACAATTATACAAAAACAAGTCATTTCTTTTTTAAAATTGAGTGTTTACTTAAAACATATAATTAATACCTTATTCCTAGTAAGTTGTATGCTTTGCAAGCTGTATTTTTATCAGTGCTTATTCATTTTATTTTGACAAAATTAATGAATAAGGTGTTTTTAATAATTAAGAACATGTATGGTAAAAACCCCTAAAGAAGAATTTATGTTTGATTTTTGCTGTGATTTCTTGCTATGATCTCCTACCACCTGAAATAGCAGGACCTCACTATAAAAATATATATGATTCTCCGTAATAACTACTTTCAGATGTACCTTTACCATACACCTTTCTTAAATTCAGCACACGCAATCACCAAGTGACGTCTGAACTAGATTTACAGTCCCACCGCAATGACCACGCCCAATCTCCCGCCAGGCCTTGCTGCAGATATTCTGACTCTATCCGGCCATCAACCGCCATCTCGCTGTCACGAGATGTTGACTTGATATTTTCCCTACCACCCCCATCGTACAAGGAATGAGAATATTAGCAATAAAAAGAACTGGACCAAGTGAAGTTATAATGATGAATTAAAAACAACAACACGATAACGCTTTTTCTGTGTAACAGAACTACACAAATGCAGTTCTTGTTCCAGGGGTAATCTGTATTAAATATTGCTTACAAACAATACTATAATATGTACTTTGTGAAAGCGGAATATACAAAATATTGCTGTTTCTTTAAAGAATAAAAACTTCATGGTGTTAAATTAAAAGTGTGATTTACTTGTTTTGATGTGTGTGTTAAATTTAAAATTTGGTAGTGCTTTTAAGGAATGAGAAAGGACTATGTTGATTGTTAAAATTATAAACACTATAATGCAGTTTCTTGAAAAGAAACATAGAGCCCGGACAAAAGCATGAAGTACTTTTAATCCCGAGAGAATATTGGAGTAATGGGTCAAAACTATAGGTTTCACATGTTGAAGCTAAAAGGTCTCCGTGCATGTCGCATTACTCTTATTTTAATTCCGTAATAAATCAGCGATAGTTTGGAACCAACTGCAACTCGTCTGCAGTACGTCAAAACATGTTTTATAATATGTACTACGCATGCTCAATATCAGATGTACATAATGTCTCCACAATGGTGTGATCTTTTTTAATATTTTGAGTGTTATCTTATTGTTATTTTGTTGTATCAAGAGGTTTCAAAGACAACGCTAAGAGCCGGCCTGTAACTCTTCAGGCCACGTTGGTTCTGATCGGGACGCGAACTGTTACTGAAACAAATACATTTATTTATTTCATTTTAAAACAGGATTATATACCTTTCCACGATTTTGTTTGAAAAGTGGAATAATTCTGAAAGGATTGTCAGAATATTAATGAAATTATTTCCCTTCGCCCCATTCTCTGTAGGTACCATTGATTGTTGTTGTTGTTTTTTTGTTTTTATTGTTGTTTTCAAAACGCTTGTGATTGTTTGCTGTTGCAGCACTGAATAAAAGTTTGCTAGTTTGAAAAGTGGTTATTAAACCTCGGGTTATCGTTGGTTATACAGTATACCTTATATCTTTCAGATTAATTGGAAAATATTGCGAAACTAAAACATACAAAAATATCTTTAAATATAATAACAAGAAAAGTAGTTGACGCGGAGCATCAAAGACGAGAAAAAAAACTGGAACTTTAAAACTGGTTAAAGCAATATGGGGCAAGAAACAAAGACATATTTGAAAGTTATGATTTTTATTTGAAAGTTTTTAGAATACTATCAATGTCTAGAAAAAATATGTATAATGTTAATTACTGAGACTACAGAATGAATTAAAACACAATAAAAAGCAAATCCGACACCATTTAATAGGTTTTCTAAGATGTAACATATTTTGAAGAAAACGAATTGCCAACAATATTACAATTTACTATAAAACTACAGTCTTTAAGTAGAAAATGCACATGGGCAGCAACCTCACAGCACACAATTAATTATTGTTTATGTAGTATTTTTCTGTAACATGACGTGTTTTTTCTCGGTGTCTTTCTTTTTTAATGGTGTTTTGTATGGAAGCCTTCTTGTATCTTAGTTATGTATACAATTAACAAGTTTATTATTCCCTAAACTCAACATACTTAAGACATTTAAAGTGAAATGAATGAAGACAAACTGAGGGAAACAGTAAAACAAAACAATCTGGTATGTCCTTAATCCTTATGGAACGAATGTTGTAACAAACCAACGTTATAACATAAATATGTGCTACCGTGACTTATAATTACACACTGAACAGACAGTAAGAAAACAACTTTACAACAGCTGCTGTCAAGTGAAAGCTTTCATTTCATTCAATATGGGACGGAAATTCTTCAAAATATCATAGTAACTTATTATGAAAAGCAATATGGCATGGTGAACGTTTCTTTAATGAATTTCTTTTTTGAAAACTTGTCATAACGGGTCTATGGTTTGAATTCGGGACCATCCGATCCCGAGTCCATAACCTTAACCTCCTGACAATGAACACTTCAAGCATATTATAAAGGCGTTTAAGGTGTGTTGCATTATATATTGATTCGTTAAGTAAAATTATGACTTTGAAGAGCCGAGCTTATTCCATTTATTTACTTAATATATATATATATATATATATATGCATGAATATTACAATTTTAGTAACTTACAGTTATAAACGACACCTTTAGCCGATAACATTAAAGGTAGTATCTGACACCTTACCTATATCTAATAATTTATATCTGACATATATTGGATATATTGGTGTGGGTTTTTTTGCGCATAATCTTTGCAGAAAAAAAACATACTTAAGTCTAAGGTTTGACAACAGTATGTCAATTTTAGGGCAGTACAACTAGTTAATAGTCCTTATAAATGTTTATTCATTTCAAATCTATAAATAAGAGCGATTGGGATTCCTGCTAACAGCGGATGACGTGGATGAGCTAAACATTGGTAATCACGCGTTTCTTTAGTTTAAAAATAGCTTATTATCTAGCTCGGATAGAAAATACATGTTTGTAATGTGGATAGTGGCGTTATTGCTCACCTTTCAGACAGGTGTAGAACGACAATAAATATCATTTAGCTAGATCTGTTCAGATAACAATGGTTTATTAGGATGTTTAATAAAAATATTTTTGGTCCAAACTGTTGGATACCACCTTTAAGTGGCTGACTTGAGGTGCACTAATTAAAGCTGCTTGTTGGTACGTTAGATATATACATATTATGTTGGAGTTGACATATAATATCATAAACAAGTTTTGGTAGGGTAAAATTGTTGTGTAACCATAATCAATTTTCGATTTTGTCGCAGAAAGATAACGTTCATTATCCGGTTCGGGTTCTATATTAAGCAGAAATCTTATGGCCTCCTGAAATGGGGGTTAACTAAGACCGAATCACGTCCCTGTTATTTTTACAAAATGTTTAAATATACACAAATATTCCTACGTATATATGTTGTACTGTTGTTTTGATTAGTCAGCGAGTCTGGTATTTTAGGTAAAACCAGCATTCAGACAGTAAATACCTGGAGGAATGTGCAGTAAACAGTCTTGCAAAAAAATCCCAACATCTTGTGATAAATCGGAAGTTTGAACCCGGGTTCCTCTTATCCAAAGTCTTATCCAAAGTCCGTATAACTTATTATATACATTAAATAAAAACAGTCAATATGCAATAGCAATATGTAATATATCCTTACTAAACTGTCTTTAAACCCATAGTAGCAAACTGTAAACAGTAACGTGTTTAATTGACCAGGCATTTATATGTTCGTATTACGTGGTAATAATAAAGTCATCATTTTGTTGACATATTATTTCATGCTATTACGACCAAAATCGCTTCGCGCTGCCCTTTTGTATATTTGAATGGGTCAGAAGACCTTCAATCTATACTCCATAATATGTTGTATTGAAGAAAATTTTTTTTTTTAACCATTTATAGAGTGTCCCCTCTGCACCCTTCCTAACTCAAAGATGTTCGAAACCCTCCGCCATTAAGGAGACAGGGTGTTTTACCAATGTCACGACGGCTACACGACTTCCGGTACAGGTAAAGGTACCAGTACTTGTCTTGCAAGTGGATCTGGGAGCAGTGTGCCAAACTGTGTCCCAATAGGTTTGTTTCCCATTGTCCGTTTGCTTGCTTGTTTACATACGTCCGTTTTTGCCAATACACAGTGATGTTGCAGTGAGAAAGATAGATGTCAAAGTCATTGTTTAAAAATTCGGTGTATTGAATTGTTTATATTATCCGGTTAAACTGTGTATTTATTGTAAAGTATTGAATCACACACACCAATAAAAACTAAAACTATCGATACACCCCTTAAAATACGCATATTTATATTCAAATATTAAACTGATTTGGTCAAAGTTGGTCAAATATGCAAAGAATGGTTCGATAGTGAGGCAAGTACTAAAATATTATGGAGTAATTAAGGTAAGAGGGGCCTAAAAGAAGCTATTAGGAATCCTAAACTAAGCATGTCCATAGTTAATAATATCATATATCAGATATAAAAATGAAATATGAAAGGATTTCACCTTTATGTTTTGGAAAAAAACGCATTTGAACAGGGTGACCCCCTCGCCTTGTCCCAGGACCATTTTTTACAAGTGGTTATTGCTAAAAAGTCTAATTTGGGGGTTCAAAACTATAATATATTTTAGTATCAGTGGTGTAACTTTATAAGCATAACCCTAAACATTAAAAAGAACTTATTTATATTGTTCAAGTACAAACATTTTATGATTTTACACTGAAAAAGCATCTATACCCCCTCGGAAAATATCTTTGACACAGAAACATACACAAACTTTCAGAGTTTCTAAATATTTTAATAATACCAGTATATTTATAAAATGCATATCAAAATTTGCTATATACACATACCAATCACATAACAAATAATTACAGACTTTCACCTTTTAGTTTTTGAAATATTAGCTTTTAAATTGTCATATTCCATGTTTTTCTTAACAAAACAACAACAATAAACATGTGAAAATATTTTCTGTCACAATTTTGCACAATACCGTTATGTTTCACAAAGATCTATTACAGATCTGATTAAAGTGTATTTATGATCATTAAAAATACTCCGTTTTCGTTTAATCGTTGATTTAATGTTTTCCGTTTCACATATCGACCTCTTCTGTCTGTCCGCCATTTTGGTATTTTCCGAAAATATAACGTCACGCTTTAGGATCACAATTTTTTGGTAAATATTTTTTTATTTAAAGAAATATAAGATATTTTTTGTAAAAATTATTACTTGTTTGAAAAAAAAATATATTATCAATATTTGCCAGATACATAAAAAATAATGATTAAAAATGTTTGCTACGATCAAATCCGATACGCTTAATACGTTTCCTAAACGGTGTCCAAGTCGCATTAAATAAGTAACACGATGTCCCTGTACAGCAATGTTTATTATTAATAAGAATATATATATATGTATATAAAGACTTGTTTATGCATGTTGTTTCCTTTGTTGATTTTTACAAATCATTTCTAAACAGAGTAGCACCGTTTCAAATGTGTATAGCTAAATACGTTCTTGAATAGTTCTTAAACCACTGCACTTACAGCGTTAAGTGTATTTTCTATAAACTGAACAGTTGATCCTAAAGTACTAACCATAATAATTAGTTTAAGCCAAGATTAAATTAGACGTGGCTGTTGACATCCGATCATTTGCTTTAATATTAGGGATGTCCACAAGATCTTAAATGAGTACACAAATACTCGGGCAATTTTCCGGACAAATACATGTAAAGTGGGAGTTAACTGCCAATATAAACATTGTTTTCCAACTCTGTTATCTGTATAAATTACATACTATATAAACATTTGATTGCATTATGCATTTTACGAAAAGAAATAGCACAGTGGTAGAGCCTCTCATTGCACTTTTCACACAAAGAAAATTGCGGATAGGGTTAGTGATACAACCTTTCATTTAAACGTCATTCCTTTTTTGCAATATGTTCAGTACATCATGTGAAACAATTATACATTTCTGGTGATTTATTTGTTGAGAAATGTAGATGGCTGTGTATCAAAAGTCAAATTTAGTAGTACCAGTCTTATTTAATAGAATAAAAAACAACACGAGCTACAGGTTCCGAACTTCAAAATCTTGATGCATATTTCTGCATCGTAACATGTACGTCATTTCCTTTGATAAAAAAAAATCACTGTAAATAATATACAACCATATTATTTTTGTAGACGTCACGTGGTGATTTGTATACACATTCCTATTGTTAACATCGGAATAAAGATGATAAGGCAAGCATGACCGAATTCGGGTTTATACTCTTACAAGGCAGAAAGCAGCATTTTAGTTGTGTAGTGTTAATATTGCCTGCTATTAATGTAAATGTCGATATCGAATTGCTTGCAAAAGAAGTATATTTCTCAGACGAAATCCGCTTTTTTAAAAATTCTTGCTTGCCAATAACATTTGTGTTTTAAATAAATATATCGGAGACTATTGTTACGACTGCAACCTGGAAAAAGTTTGCTGTTTACTGTTTCGCTATGTCGATGTTTTATTTTCGTGAAGTCAGCCACTACAACTAATTGTACGGATTCATTGCGATAAACAGCCACGATACGATACATCATAAAATGTTGGCCAAATTAAATAATGATCAATATTTAGATCAATTCATGCCTTTTTATGTAACTAATAAGTGTTTTAAATTAAATTGTACTGTCTAATCATAATCGTGATCATGCCTATATCTCTTATTCTTTAAATAGTTTTACTTTCTATGTCTACTTTTCATTAACTATTAAAATACTTTACACTATAGTTATTGTGGTTTGTTAAATTATATTATAAATAAACATATGTTTGCTGTTTTAATAAATATAGTTAATGTTTTCCTGCTTAAATTGGTTAAGTAAAAACATCAATAATTTTATCAGTTGGTAAAGTAACATACTAAACAATAAACAGTCACTCTTTAAGTTTTCCATTTTGTCAAATGTATCGTATCGTAAAATACTAATCGAGACATACATTTACGATACGTATTTTATCGCGGAGGGAGCATATCATAACAGCTCTAGCTACAAGCCATTGACACAACGGATAAACCCAGTATCCTCCAACCCATCGACACAACGGATAAACCTAGTATCCTCCAACCCATTGACACAACAAATAAAGCCAGCATCCTACAACCCATTGACACAACGGATAAACCCAGCATCCTACAACCCATTGACACAACGGATAAACCCAGCATCCTCCAACCCATTGACACAACGGATAAACCCAGTATCCTCCAACCCATTGACACAACGGATAAACCCAGTATCCTCCAACCCATTGACACAACGGATAAACCCAGCATCCTCCAACCCATTGACACAACGGATAAACCCAGTATCCTCCAACCCATTGACACAACGGATAAACCCAGTATCCTCCAACCCATTGACACAACGGATAAACCCAGCATCCTACAACCCATTGACACAACGGATAAACCCAGCATCCTCCAACCCATTGACACAACGGATAAACCCAGTATCCTCCAATCCATTGACACAACGGATAAACCCAGCATCCTCCAACCCATTGACACAACGGATAAACCCAGTATCCTCCAACCCATTGACACAACGGATAAACCCAGCATCCTCCAATCCATTGACACAACGGATAAACCCAGCATCCTCCAACGCATTGACACAACGGATAAACCCAGCATCCTACAGTTTATTGGCACAACGGATAAACCGAGTATCCTCCAATCCATTGACACAACGGATAAACCCAGTATCCTCCAATCCATTGACACAACGGATATACCCAGCATCCTACAACCCATTGTCAAAACGGATAAACCCAGCATCCTCCAATCCATTGACACAACGGATAAACCCAGTATCCTCCAATCCATTGACACAACGGATAAACCCAGCATCCTACAACTCATTGACACAACGGATAAACCCAGCATCCTCCAATCCATTGACATAACGAATAAACCCAGTATCCTCCAATCCATTGACACAACGGATATACCCAGCATCCTCCAACCCATTGACACAACGGATTAACCCAGTATCCTCCAACCCATTGACACAACGGATAAACCCAGCATCCTCCAACCCATTGACACAACGGATAAACCCAGTATCCTCCAACCCATTGACACAACGGATAAACCCAGTAACCTCCAATCCATTGACACAACGGATAAATCCAGCATCCCACAGTCCATTGGCACAACGGATAAACCCAGCATCCTCCAATCCATTGACACAACGGATAAACCCAGCATCCTGCAGTCCATTGGCACAACGGATAAACCCAGCATCCTCCAATCCATTGACACAACGGATAAACCCAGCATGTTCCAACGCATTGACACAACGAATAAACCCAGCATCCTACAGTCCATTGGCACAACGGATAAACCCAGCATCCTCCAATCCATTGACACAACGGATAAACCCAGCATCCTACAACTCTTTGACACAATGGATAAACCCAGCATCCTACAACCCATTGACACAACGGATAAACCCAGCATCCTATAGTCCATTGGCACAACGGATAAACCTAGCATCCTCCAATCCATTGACACAACGGATAAACCCAGCATCCTACAGTCCATTGGCACAACGGATAAACCCAGTATCCTCCAACCCATTGACACAACGGATAAACCCAGCATCCTACAACCCATTGACACAACGGATAAACCCAGCATCCTACAACCCATTGACACAACGGATAAACCTAGCATCCTACAGTCCATTGGCACAACGGATAAACCCAGCATCCTCCAATCCATTTACACAACGGATAAACCCAGCATCCTACAACTCATTGACAGGTCCGAATGGACTGTGCCCACGGAGAATTGTGAGGTAAATTTTGATATTCATCGATTCAAAGCCAATTTTTGTTTTGTTGAAGGAATAAGTATTTAAGATGGTTTATCACTGTCGTTTGGTGCAGTCAGGCCAGTGTTGTACAGGGTTAGAATGATCTGGGATCTTTTACGTAGTTCCCTAGTTCCGCATTATTTTTAAAAAAGCTTGTTTCAAGATTCAATGTCAATTTTGTTGTTGTACTGTGTAAAGCTTTTGACTTTGACGTATGACGAGTTTTTATCAATAAATTGTAGTTAAGTCAAAATAAATTGTTGTCCGTTATCTCCATTTGAATAAATTTTAATTTGAATAACCTAAAACTTAACTTTTTAACAGCGGCCCAGTGTTTGACAGCTTCCGTCGCGCCATTTGTCTTCAAGGCAATACTATGGCGCAACATATATTTATCTTCTGAATAATTCAGCGAGTTAGCTTGTGCAGCTTGCGGAAAAGAAAACGCATGACAATAAAACAAACAAACATTGACGTTGTTTTCTACATCTGTTTAAATCAATGCCAGTACAGAGATATGGCCGCTTATTAGTATGGTATTATAATTTCTTTGACACTTTCTTTTCTTATCATCAATTCCTTAATAACAGACAGACAGACAGACAGATTCTTTATTTCGGTAACGTAAACATACGTTTTTTGTTACAAACAAACGAATTATTGTCAAAAAACAAACAATGTCACGCGACTAATATATACATATATGTTAATAATATATACGAGGATGAACATGTTACTTATAGCATAATTCACACATACATATTCATATATAAATTGGACATGTTAACACAATTATAGTATATAATAACATATTCATATTTCAACTTGGCATGTTAACACCATTATAGTATATATTAGCATATACTTATATGAATTAGGCATGCCAACACAATCATGGTATATATGAACATATACATATATAAGTTAGGAATGTCAAAACAATTATAGTATATTAATGATATAATCATATATAGATTAAGCATGTTAACACAATTATTGTATAAAATTAACATATACCCATATAGATTAGGCATGTTAACACAACCATTGTATATAATAACATCTATATATACAAATAAGGCATGTTAACACAATTATAGTAAATATTAATATATACAAAAATCGATTAGACGTGTCAACACAATTTTTGCATATATTACCATTTACAAACATAAATAAGACATGCCAACACAGTTACAGCATATATTAACGCAGACTATGCATTTCAAAACAATTATAGCATATTGTTAAAACATGCATAACTAAATAAGCCATTTTTACTCAATTATTGTATAAATCAACATATACATATATAAAGAAGGCATGTTAACACAATTGTAGTGTATAACCATCCGATGCATGATTAAATTCAGCATGTTAACACGATTATTTCATATATTAGCATACACCCACATAAACAAGGCATATCAATACAATTATAGTATACATTTACATATGCATACATATATTAGGCATGTTATCACAATTATAGCAAATATTAATATATACAATTATAGATTACGAATGCCAAAACAATTACAGTATATACCAACATATTCATACCCAACCACTTATACACATTCATGTCCACATCACACACACATACACCACACACCCACACACGCGCACACACACACACCCGAACACTCACATACAGACACACGTACACTCACACACATACGTACAGACACCCACACATCAAGACCCATACCTACACTTAATCCATGAAAATAAATTAACATAATTGATTTAATGGCTTTTTGTTATAGTGATTTGATTATGATGTTAGTAATTTTCTTAAATTAAAGGCTTCATACACAAATTTACCTAAATTCCTAATTATTGTTGGATCTTTTTGCATAAGTTGGATAAATTTAAAAACACTCGGACGATATTTCTTAATGTATTTCTTACGCAAATCACTATAACAAGGGCATATTAATACAAAATGAAATTCATCTTCTAGATCCCTAGAATTACATATAGTACAAAATTAACCATGTTAATAATTCATCATTCAATGAGATCCGTTTTGTCAACCTAAGCACATGAGGTTTTGACACTGACAATGAATCGCATCTGATAATTGTTTAATGGTAAATATTGATAACATGTATACATGCAATACGGATAAGCACATGACTCATTAGTGAATTTAAAACCTAAAAACAAGCGTGCTCTTTAAAAAGTGGATATCACTGACTTGCAACTGTTCTGACTCTGTGTCCCCGGGCCGATTGAAAACATTAAAATTAAGCGGCCTTATATCTGAACTGCGGTGCGCCGGTGGTGCTACAGTCTCGGGTCAAAAGTTTTTTCCGCAAAATGGCCGACGCGAAAAACATCGCCGTCATTTCCAACTTTCAAGCATCCATATGTCAAAAATAAACATCGTCAAAATGAAAGTAGATGTTGCAATAAAGAGTCTATTTATAGATATTTTAAAAAGCAAAAACATTGTAAGAGTTATCGCGCTTTAGTCATTATATCGTCTGCTAACCAAAATGGCACCGAGAGGTAAAGAAATGAGTACCGATACTAAAAGATGCATCGTAAAATTGAGTGAAGATGGAGTTAGTGGTCGAAAAATTGCACAAATGTTAGGAATGAACTCGTCAACAATTCACAAGTTTCTAAAACGCTATCGACAACGTGGTAATGAAGAAAACAAAGGCAGAAGTGGTCGACCCAGGAAATGTAGTGACAGGACTGATAGACACTTGCTACGCATTGTGAAAACAGAGCGGAGGAAAAATTTGAAGGATGTCACGAATCTATTAAATGAAAGAACGCCCGTGAAGATTAGCGAATCAACCGTAAAAAGACGATTGAAGTTTCATGGCATCAAGAAAAGAGTTGTAAAGAAGAGAATTGTAATCAGTGATTCAAATCGGTTCAAGCGCAGGGCATGGTACCGTTCCAAGCTTCACATGACTGTCAATAATTACTGGAAAAAAAAATATTTTCTCGGACGAAACTCAGATTTGTATTGGGAAGCATAGTAAAGTTCATACCTGGAGGAAAGACGATGAAAAGTGGCTCCATTCTTGTCTTGGGGAAAAGGAGGATGAGACTGCTGGACCAATCGTGAGTGTCATGTTTTGGGGGTGCATTACCTTTGACGGTGTAGGAACTTTTGTGCCAGTAAATGGAACCATAAATTCACAAAAGTATACGGATATCTTGGACGAAAATCTTTGGCCCGTTGTTGCAAAAGTTTTCCCAGATTCACCCTGGATTTTCCAAGATGACAATGCTACCCCCCACCGTTCGAGACATACAGTTCTTTGGAAACAGAACAATGATATTCCCGAAATGATGTGGCCAGCACAAAGCCCAGATATCAACATTATAGAGAACATTTGGAGATACATCAAAATAAGACTTCAGAAAGTGGTACACAGAATCAAAACGAAGAACGATTTGATAAGAGAGTCTTCCCGTGTGTGGATGTCAATTGATCAGACTTATGTTCGAGGGCTATACGCCTCTATTCCCACTAGAATTCGTCGTGTTTTAAGAGCTAATGGTACAATAACGAAATACTGAGGTGAGTAAATTTTATTTGTTTATTTTTGTTCAAATGTGTTTGAATTTCATTTGCTATTTACATTCACTGTGTTTCATGACGTCGGCCATATTGCGGAAAAACTTTTGACCCGAGACTGTATCTATACATTTGTCTGGGGTCTTTCTCAAACAACATCAGCTTAACGTCATTATTCTGATCATATTTGTGGCGCGATAACTTATACTTGAAAAACGAATCGTATAAGATCATAAAAGACTTAGAAATGTAGTATATGTCCATGATGTTATTTACACATCGTTTGGGGTCGTTTATAGAAAAGAATATCATTAATTTCTGGCACATGTAACAACTCCGAGCCTTTGGAAAAGTACAAAAATATTGCTATTTACTACCACAGGATAAACTGGGCAAAAAAGGACGTATAAATATTGGCAACCCGGTCAGGTTTAACAAACATTCCGAAAGGGCATATTCTGAATATTTTAAAAATCAAATGCATCCTCAGGTGGATAAGCATCTTTGTATAAATTACATAGAAAACATTCCAAAGCTATTTGCTATTTGCTCTTTTTCATCTTAATGTTCAATCACGTTCACTTTTCTTATCTCATTTAAAAATTACAATTACATGGGCATGTTAGAGTCTAAAGCATTCAAAAGTATGAAAATACTATAAACAACAAACAACAAGAAACATTGTTGCTGCAACTATATACCATATACCACTACAAGGGCGGTTACACTATATTTTTTGACGAGTTTGAGTAACTTCCTTTTATAAACGTCAAGTCGGAATATTTATTCGGCGATCGCTTATTATTCTTTGCCTCTGTTCAGTAACATTTATTTGATAACACAGGGATTGGTCTTTGCCTTGCGGTATGTATGATACTTCCAAGCCGTGCCGCGAATACTAAGGGGTTAAATGCTAGTGACATACATGGTTGGTCCGGTACCAGGATAATAAGACTGGACATGGCAGCATGCAAACGCCAAAACGAATCTCATCTTCAGGACCGAAGTGGGTGGGTGGGTAGGCAGACAGACAGACAGACAGACAGACAGACAGACAGACAGACAGACAGACAGACAGACAGACAGACAAATGATTCAATGAAAGAATGTGTAAATGTTTGCGGGAAGCTAATCATTATTCTAATGAAGTAACATCGTCCAATGCCGGACTACTTTTTGACGAAACGATCAGGAATGTTTACGAGAACGAAACTCATTTATCCCGTAATTATGCTTGTGGTCACCCCAAATGTCAGATCATGCGGGTCACCGTTGTTTTGATGTTATTTAGTGTGAATTGAAAGAATGCGATGAAGAATCGTGTAAAAACCTAAGCAGTGTTGAAGAGATGAGCTACGAGGATTTCGAGGCAAATTCTGGCTTTAATCCGAACATTTTTGAGAAGGAAATTGATCTTGACTCTGTGGTGACTGTCTCAGATTGCATCATCTGCCTAATCTTAGGACAGACCCTGATAATCAAATGTCGTTACATGATGAACATTAAAATGGTTTAGATAGAGCTCGATCTTTAGTCGAACCAAATACAGCTAACTGCACAGATCTGGACAAATGTGCTAAAAATCACAGTTTCTAGACGAAAACATGGACACCAACCCACCACCTCCAATCCCAACATTTCTCCAAATTTCGCAAGTCACCCTGTCAAAAACACAACTATCCTCGAAATTTTAAAAAGCCATTTTCAATGTTCATAATTTCAATGTCATCAACAATTAAAATCCATGAGCTACTGTTTGTTACATCCACAAGCACACACAAACCTTTAATGTAATTCGCGTTTCTTAGTGCCAAGTGCGTAGCAACTTTAATGTTACACGGCCTTGACATTACACACTACATGTATAACTTTACACGAGGGTGTGATTTTTGTTGTTCTTTTTTTCTAACCATTTTTTTAGTTGTCGTAATCAATAAAAATACAACCTTATGTATAGCGCAAATAAAATAAAAGAAATAACATGTGTATTGTCTTATTTTTTTTAGTGTAAAATAGGACTATTTCTCATAGCCGAATTACTCTATTGCTCGCGCATGAATTTCGTGTATTGCATTGGAATGTCAGATCATGTAAGGGAGGAGCAGTAGCGGTAAATTTAAATGTTTCCATTTGAAAAGCTGTTGATGGTGGGATAAAAAGCAAGCCTCGTGCTTTCTGATTTTCTTAGCCTCGCATGATAACATTTATTTATATCAACACTAACCTGGTATTCTCTATTTAAAGCATGGCCTTGGTGTAGGTATAACGTCATTTTAAAGCATGGCCTTGGAGTAGGTATAACGTCATTTTAAAGTATGGCCTTGGTGAAAGTATAACGTCATTTTAAAGCATGACTTTGGTGTAGGTATAACCTCATTTTAAAGCATGACCTTGTTGTAGGTATAACATCATTTTAAAGAATGGCTTTGGTGTAGGTGCAACGTCATTTTAACGCATGGCCTAGGTCAAGGTATAACGTTTATCTAAAAGGTAGTTATCAGCAACCGGTCAAGCTGAAAACATACACGACCCCATAAAATGGCAAAGACACGTTCAAATGTCGGACAGATGTCTAAGGGTGATAGGTGAATGTAAACAAAACCATGCGACCAAGATGACTGACTTAAAGGGTGGGGTGATTTGGCTCTTATTGTATGCAGGTTATAAAGAAAAATGTGCCCTGTAGACAAGATTATGGCTAATATATCTTATCTTATACCCCAAATAGATACATTGCTATAAAGTTTGCATGGAACCATATTTGTACATCTTCATAATTTGGAAAATGTAAAACGATCTTCTTGTATGCAAATTGTACAACTGACATCAAAATATGCCCCCTTACCCATCGAACAGTAAAAAACAAATCCATTTTTCTACATTTTTACATGTGACTTAGAACGTCGATTGATAAACCATGTATTGGGGAACTTTTACCTAACGGATATAAAATTAAACATGTTCCGCGGGCTGGATCTTCAACTGGGGGTGGAGATAGTGTTATTTATAAGTCGCCCATTGAATTGTCTTTTGCTTCATCTGAGCATAAACGCTTTTTTACGACATTTGAACATACTGAATGTATTGTCTCCGTGAACAGCTATTCATTTCGTCTTGTTGTAATATATAGGCTACCACCGAGCATTAAAAATGGACCAAAACTAACGTTTTCTTGAACGAAGAGTGGCCTGAATTCTTGTCAAACGTTGCAACAAGTGCAAAGAATGTTATAATTGTTGGCGTCTTGAATCTTCACATTGATTTGCCTTCTGATCGTGATACCGTTACATTTACGAATAAACTCGAAGCTTTTGGTCACTCTCTACCATCGGCTCATACATTCACCTCTGTTATTGGCTCACTTAATGTCGGGACTACTTTCGATCCACGTGACTTTCAAAATGTCACATGATATTAAAGATGGTGACACCGGTGAAACGGGAAGTTGTTTGTTTTATTTGTAGAAACAATAACTCAAGAAATTATAGTTTAGACAGCAAGAAAGCAAAAGACAAGATCACATTTGCTCTTAACCACGTAGGCCAATGCCTTCCTCTGTTTATCTTTTAAAACCAAGTTCTTGTCGTATTTCTTAACAGCCTCGTGGATCACGTCTATGTTTATTTACAAATGCGCATTAATATCACTATGTTATTCTTCCAAAGATAGTGCGCTTGAATTAATTAAATATCTTTAAATATTTACTTCAATATATGTCTTTTTAGTAGATGTTTATTCATTTTATGTAGAAGTATTATTTTAATTTGAAAATATCCTTAAAACAACACTTTAAAATTTCCGTCAAAAATCTTGACGTGAGCCATTGCAGGGGTGTCTGAGAGAGGAACGAACGACAACTCTGCATGGGAGATTGGCTTTTGGTATGAAACAACACTGTCAGTGAACCTACCCATGTACGTGGTCATTTACTTGATGTAGTTATATCAAGAGACACGTATAATATCGTGTCAAATCTTTATGTGACTGATTCATATTTAGTTGATAGTAGTGGAAAACTTACGCGTGAACATTTGGCAGTCATCTTTCATGTAAGAGCTTCCGAGGTTTGTCCGATTTCCAAAACAGTCTCTTACAGAAAACTCAATTCTGTTGATGTAAATGCTTTATGAAATGACGAACACTAAAAGATTAAGATCTGAATGACATGTTCAAATGTCTATGAACTAGCAGATTGAAATGTAGCTAAACTCTCTTCCCTTGTTGATAAACATGCCTCTATTCGATCAAAAACATTGTTTTACGGCCATCCTGTCCATGGTTTACTGAACAACTGCATGATGCCAAGCACCTCAGGCGTAAACTGGATCGCAAAATTGTTAATTACAAAGCTTGCAGATGACCATGAGATTTACAGAAAAGATCTGAGAAGGAAGTTGAAATGATAATAGAATCATCTCCAAATACATACTGTGAGCTTGATACTATACCTACAACGCTATTCAAGGCCTGTCTACCGGAGATCCTACCCCTGCTTACAAAAATCATAAACACCTCATTTGAAAATGGAACTGTACACAAGGCATTTAAACAATCTTGAGTTAAACATCTTCTTTAAAAGCAAAATCTTCATTATGGAATTCTAAAAAAAGCAATAGGCTTGTTTCAAATCCCCCTTTTGTATCAAAAGTACTGGAAACGGTGGTTAATTGAAGCTTGAAAGCTTGAGCAACATTTTACTTCGAATAACCTTCACGATCCACTTCAATCTGCTTATAGGAAAAATCATTCTTCTGAAACAGCGGTGGTTAATTTACAGACTGAAATGCTTAAATCTGTTGATCAAAATAAAGCCACTTTACTCGTGTTACTTGATTTGTCTCCCGTTTTTGATTTTGATACAATTGTCCATAGCATTATTTCTGGAACTCCTTAAAACCAACTATGGAATTGAAGGTAACTCCGTGGAATGGATAAATTCATACTTAACCGATCGATATCAAACTCTGTCGGTCGAATGCCTTCTGTTTAATGCAGTAAAGATGGGTTACAGTGTCCCTCAAGGATCTGTTTTAGGACCGAAGTTCTATAATCTGTAAACAAAGCCTGTAAGTTAAATATGCAAAAGACACGGAATTGAACATTTAGTCTTATGCATCTGGCACACAACTGTCTGCTTTGAGGCTTTTAATCGCATTGAAACATGCCTTATTTATATATTGTCTTGGATGAACCATTACATGTTAAAATTATATTCAGATAAAACTGAGGTGATTATATTTACACTCCATCGAAAAATAAATTTGAAAGATATTGTGTCAATAACAGTTGGAAATTCAAATGTAAGAAACAACAAAAACACTTGTCAATTCTTTGATTACATCTAGACTTGACTACTGTGATTCACTCATATTTTGTTGTTCAAAGGCACTAATTTACAAACTACAAAAAGTTCAGACTACAGCTGCCCAAATAATAATTATGCAAGACAAAAAGAATTGATCATGTGCAACCTATCCTTAAAGAACTGCACCGGCTTTCTATACAAAGGAGAATTGAGTACAAAATCATTGTGCTGACATTCAGAGCGATTCATGGATCTTTTCCTGAGTACATCCAAGACATTCTACAATTGTACAGACCCTTGAGATCACAGGGCAGCTCGTTATTAGTTGTTCCTAAAAGCCGAAAAATCACTTCTAGTGATCGATGTTTAGTTTTTGCTGCACCAACACTCTGGAATGCACTGCCAAGAAATCTTAAAGAATGCAGTACATTGGTAACCTTTAAGAAGAACCTTTAGACCCATCTTTCTAAGCTATCATACGTCATCTAACATTTTAGCGTAGAATTTTAAAATTGATCATTACTATATTAGTTGTGAAGATACCTGTTTATCATTTCTTTTTTAGTTTTCATTTTAATCTATGTATCTCTTATTGTTTGTCTATAAGAAGTTTTTATGGACTCATTTAAATAACTAACTGTAGAAAAAGATGCTAAAAGTATTAACAGCTTTTATCTCCTATTAACGAACTATTTTGCTACAGGCGCTTTACCTTGTAATTAACCTCAGCTCCAGAAATCTTTCAGTCCATTGTGGTGGTTGTAATTCGAGGATTAGACGAATTATACTTATGACAGCGCTTCATATCTCTGCATTAAACATGTTAAGCCATATTAACCATGCCATTATATTTTGACCGGTTTAGTGGGAACAATCTCAATCTTTAACTTGTTGTTGCTAGTCAGGGCACATCACCAAATTCAAAGCTAAATGCCGAAATGTTAACGAAGTTTTGTTTCTTTCGCCGGACAGACGCATGTGACGAAAGATTTCAAACAATAATCAAGTAATTAATTTTTTTACTCAAAATTAAACGGTTAAATGTAGAAGTTAAATTTCAATACGTAAAAAAATATGTCTTTATCACAAATTATGGCATTTGCGGTGTTTTTGTTCTTTACAGCACGAAGACAACTATTATGTCACAGATTGATTAGAAATCAGCACAAATAGCTCAATAAAATCCACACAATCATGATTGTATGATAAACTTTGCTTTATAGAAATTTAACCGTTATCTGTATGGATAAGAATTCAACTTATAAAAGGCCACAAACCATTTATCACGTGTATTTGCCAGATGAATAGATTCTGGTAGCTGTCGTGTAACCTCGTGTTTCAACATACAAATTGACTCTAAGAATGACGATGGTAACAATTTAGAGGATGCATTAAGAAAAGTATTAGACTCTCCTAGTCAACAAGTGTACCAATATTCTGTGAAATACCTGAGAGAGTTTTACTAAATCGTGTGTCAGCAGACTTAATATTCGACGAATATTTTTGAAAGTTAAATGACAAACAGTAAAGAAATTCGCTGTATCCAGAAAGAACACATTCTGGATGCAAGAAATATTCTGTATTTCTGTAGTTTATTTTTAGATATTGACCAGGATCCAGTGATGAGGTTACATATACCTTAGCATTTAAAAGACTCGATCATGAAAGCATATTAAGAGGTTGGTTAGCCTGGAGTCTTGTACGTCTCTGTCTCGCTCTGTCTCGCTATGTCTGTCTGTCTGACTGTCTGTCTGTCTCTCAGGCTGTCTGTCTGTCTGTCTTTCTGTCTGACTGTGACTGTTTCTCTCTCCCTCTGTCTCTCTCTCTCTCTCTGTCTGTCTCTCTCTCTCTCTCTCTCTCTCTCTCTCTCTTCATCTCTCCCATTCTCTTTATCAGGAAAGTTCATACATCAGGCGTTTGCTTTCCAGGAAATGTGTCAGAGAAGTCAATGTCTTATTTGTTATATGAAAATGAAAAAAAAATATTGGAGACAAATGCAACCTATGTGTTGCATTTTCTTAACACTTATTTTTTATTATAGAAAATCAAAGTTTAGCTAACAATAGAGCCTCCATGTATTACTGGGATATCAAACGGCCTTTAGGAGACGATATTTTACTTGATTTCATTCGCTAAATGTTTGTAAATGTCGGAAACTTATTGAGAACCCTCACACAGCAACTGTAGTTTTCATCTTGTCCTTGACCTTTCTTATTCCGCACGTGAATTAATTTAACCTTTAATATTGGCCAGTCAACCTGAGGTCAAAGTGTCAAATCCTTTCCAGTTATACGTTCCAAATGATAGAATGAGTTGTTTTTATTTTTAACTTAAGATCGGGGATAACCCTTCACATTGTTTTGGCTCTATTAATAGTTTGGTTATTGAATAAACTACAACATATCTCTGCAGGAAGTTTGCCAACTTGACTTTTGTGCTGGTAAAGAACGCAACAATAGAAAGACATCAAGACAACTTAGGCATACTTATTTAAACATATGAAAATGGTACAACAATTTGGTTTACAGGACTAGGAAATCGAAGATTATTTAAAAAGTGTAACAGTATTTGTACTGGGCACAAATGCTTTGTAAAATGTATTCCCCTGCTATCTACGACCGTATCCTGAACGACAAGTTAACTATTCTTGCGTATGAAATTGTTTCAAGTCGTGTATTTTGGATACATGAGCTAATCAAAATTGAAATGATTGTTTGTGTGGTTTGTTTGGTTGTGCTTCGACACAACAATGATCGTATTGGCGACGTCCAGCTTATTATCGGTAGAGACAGACCGCAGACTTATGCCTGGGTAGAACCACCGGCACACCGCAGGTTTGCTGGAAAAATCTCTCTAGATGAGTTTTCATCTCGACCGGGACTCGAACCCTCGCGCTGAGGGGGTTGAGGAGTTACAACTCGGCAACTCTTTAAAATGTTGTTAAGTAGGCCGCAACGCATTGATTCCCATGAGATCTTGTTTTGTACCCCCTAATTATATTAAAACTGCACAAACAAATAAATCTCAAACAAGGGCATTACTTGTTGTGCTTGTTTTTTTTTTTTGCAATGAGACAATTAAAACTTTATTTTATATGTGAATTTTGTGCAAATACATTACTTATATTTGTACAACAACAAAAAATATTAACATTTTTATGTCGACTAACAAAATTTTCGTCAGGCGACACATCCGACTCGCGGAGTTCTAGTCCTATTATAAGAATAGTATATCGAGCACATGCCATTTATTGTGAAATACCAGCCCAGGGTGTCAGCACTTCTATAGGCCAAAGGAAAAAAGGTGTTTTTTTTCCGCTTAAGGCCCCCAGGTAAGGTAGGTAGGTAGGTTATAAGGGCTGTCCCGCTATAATTATAGCTGCGCTATATGGACTGTCCGCTATAATTATAGCAACGTTATAAGGACTTTCCCGCTATAATTATAGCTGCGCATTAAGGACTGTCCGCTATAATTATAGCCGCGCTATAAGGACTGTCCGCTATAATTATAGCCACGTTATAAGGACTGTCCCGCTATAATTATAGCCACGTTATAAGGACTGTCCGCTATAATTATAGCCACGTTATAAGGACTGTCCCGCTAAAATTATAGCTGCGCTATAAGGACTGTCCGCTATAATTATAGCCACGTTATAAGGACTGTCCCGCTATAATTATAGCTGAGCTATATGGACTGTCCGCTATAATTATAGCCACGTTATAAGGACTGTCCCGCTATAATTATAGCTGCGCTATAAGTACTGTCCGCTATAATTATAGCCACGTTATAAGGACTGTCCCGATATAATTATAGCCGCGCTATAAGCACTGTCCCGCTATAGGTACAGCGGATCGTACCGCGCTATAATGACGGTCCCGCTATAATTACAACCGCGCTATAAGGACTGTGCCGCCGAAAGTACTTCTGTGCCATAAGAACTGTTCCGCTATAAGTATAGCCACGTTTAATAGACTCTCCCGCCTTATGTACATCGCGCTTTAAGCACTATCCCGCTATAAATAAAGCTGCTCTTTAAGGTCTGCTATAAGTACAGCCGCACTTTAAGGAATGTCCCGCTATACATACAGTTGTGCAATAAGTTAAACTGCGCTGTAAGGACTGTCCCGCTATAAGTACAGCCGCGATTTAAGGACTGGCGGTCTATAAGCACATCCGTATTTTTCATTTGTCTTAGTAGCATTTCCGAGATTAAAGGACTGACTCTTCATAATAGTATCCACCTAGAATATTGTATTTGTTAGGCATACATTTATAAATTACATTAAAAAGACAACAACCGATTCCGGAAAGTAATGAAGTCTCATCGACCCAACGTTGTTTATTGTGATTTCCAGCTATTTTGATGTAAGAAAACCCCAGATAAATATTTAGGTAGAACCATAAGCACGCCGCAGGTCAGATGGATTACCTTCTCGTATAAAGTTAGCTAGATGACCTTCAGCTAGATGACCTTCTCGCATTAAGTCAGCTAGATGACCTTCAGCTAGATGACCTTCTTGCATAAAGTCAGGTGGATGACCTTCAGCTAGATGACCTTCTTGCATAAAGTCAGGTGGATGGCCTTCTAGCATTAAGTCAGCTGGATGTCCTTCTCGCATTTAGTCAGCTAGATGACCTTCTCACATTAAGTCGGTTAGATGACCTTATCGCATTAAGTCAGCTAAATGACCTTCAGCTAGATGACCTTCTCGCATTTAGACAGCAAGATGACCTTCTCACATTAAGTCAGCTATATGTCCTTCACGCATTGAGAAAGCAAGATGACCTTCTTTCAATAAGTCAGCTAGATGAATTTATCACATTGTCATATGGATGACCTTCTCACATTAAGTCAACTATATGACCTTCTCGCATTTAGACTGCAAGATGACGTTTACGCATTGAGTCAACCAGATGACCTTCAGCTAGATGACCTTCTTGCATAAAGTCAGCTGGATGACCTTCTCACATCAAGATAACTGGATGACCTCACATTAAACCAGCTAGATAACCTTCTCACATTAAGTCAGCGAGATGACCTTCTCACATTAAGTCAGCTGGATGACCTTCTCACATTAAGTCAGCGAGATGACCTTCTCACATTAAGTCAGCGAGATGACCTTCTCACATTAAGTCAGCTGGATGACCTTCTAACATTAAGTCAGCGAGATGACCTTCTCACATTAAGTCAACCAGATGACCTTCTCACATTAAGTCAGAGAGATGACCTTCTCACATTAAGTCAGCGAGATGACCTTCTCACATTAAGTCAGCTGGATGACCTTCTCACATTCAGTCAGCGAGATGACCTTCTCACATTAAGTCAGATGAATGACCTTCTCACATTAAGTCAGCTGGATGACCTTCTCACATTAAGTCAGATGAATGACCTTCTCACATTAAGTCAGCGAGATGACCTTCTCACATTAAGTCAGCTGGATGACCTTCTCACATTTAGTCAGATGGATGACCTGCTCATATTGTCACTTGGAAGGCCTTCTCACATTAAGTCAGCTAGATGACCTTCTCACATTGAGTCAGCTGGATGACCTTCTCGCACAGGCAGTATACCACACCCTGACACCAGGCAGTATACCACACCTTGTAAACAAGCAGTATACCACACCTTTACAACAGGCAGTATACCACACCTTGACACCAAGCATTAAAGCACATCTTGACACCAGGCAGTATACCAGATCTTGACACCAGGCAGTATACCAGACCTTGACACCAAGCAGTATACCACATCTTGACAACTGGCAGTATACCACATTTTGACACCAGGAGGTATACCACACCTTTACAACAGGCAGTATACCACACCTTGACAACAGGCATTATGCCACATTTTGACACCAGGCAGAATACCACACTCTGATACCAGGCAGTATAGCACATCTTAACAACAGGCAGTATATCACACCTTTACATCTGGCAGTATTCCACATCTTGACACCAGGCAGTACACAACATCTGAACAATTGGCAGTATACCACACCCCGACACCAGGCAGTATACCACACATTGGCACCAACAGTATACCACACCCTGACACCAGACAGTATGCCACATCTTGACACAGGTCAGAATACCAGAACTTGACACCGGACAAATTACCACACCCTGACACCAGACAGTATACCACATCCTGACACCAGGCAGTATACCACACATTGACACCGGTCCGAATACTATTACTTGACACCAGACAGTATTCCATAACCTGACAATAGGCAGTATATCATAACTTGACACCAGGCAGTAAATCATAACTTGACACCAGGCAGTATATCATAACTTGACACCAGGCAGTAAACCACATCTTGGCACCTGGCAAGATATCACATTATGACACGCGACATGAAGCCACACCCTGATACCAGGCAGTATAGCGCACATTAACACCAGGCAGTAGACCAAACCTTGACACTTGACAGGATACCAAACCCTGACACCTGGCAGGATACCAAACCTGACACCTGGCAGGATACGATACCTTGACACCTGATAGGATACCAAACCTGACACCTGGCAGGATACCATACCCTGACATCTGACAGGTTACCACACCCTGACACTTGGCAGGATACCAAACGCTGACACCTGACAGGATACAAAACCTGACACCCGACAGGATACCAAACCTGACACCTGGCAGGATACCAAACCTGACACCTGGCAGGATACCAAACCTGACACCTGGCAGGATAAGATACCTTGACACCTGATAGGATACCAAACCTGACACCCGACAGGAAACCAAACCTGACACCCGACAGGATACCAAACCTGACACCTGGCAGGATACCAAACTTGACACCTGGCAGGATACCAAACCTGACACCTGGCAGGATACCAAACCTGACACCTGGCAGGATACCAAACCTGACACCTGACAGGATACCAAACCTGACACCTTGCAGGATACCATACCCTGACACCTGACAGGATACCAAACCTGACACCCGACAGGATACCATACCCTGACACCTGACAGGTTACCACACCCTCACACTTGGCAGGATACCAAACCTGACACCTGGCAGGATACCAAACCTGACACCCGACAGGATACCAAACCTGACACCTGGCAGGATACCATACCCTGACACCTAGCAGGATACCAAACCTGACACCCGACAGGATACCAAACCTGACACCTGGCAGGATACCAAACCTGACACCCGACAGGATACCAAACCTGACACCTGGCAGGATACCAAACCTGACACCCGACAGGATACCAAACCTGACACCTGGCAGGATACCATACCTTGACACCTGACAGGATACCATACCTGACACCTGGCAGGATAACACACCCTGACACCTGGCAGGATACCAAACCTGACACCCGACAGGATACCAAACCTGACACCTGGCAGGATACCAAACCTGACACCCGACAGGATACCAAACCTGACACCTGGCAGGATACCATACCCTGACACCTAGCAGGATACCAAACTTGACACCCGACAAGATACCAAACCTGACACCCGACAGGATACCAAACCTGACACCTGGCAGGATACCAAACTTGACACCTGGCAGGATACCAAACCTGACACCCGACAGGATACCAAACCTGACACCTGGCAGGATACCAAACCTGACACCTGGCAGGATACCAAACCTGACACCCGACATGATACCAAACCTGACACCCGACAGGATACCATGCGATGACACCTGGCAGGATACCACACTCTGACACCTGGCAGGATACCAAACCTGACACCCGACAGGATACCAAACCTGACACCTGGCAGGATACCAAACCTGACACCTGGCAGGATACCAAACCTGACACCTGACAGGATACCAAACCTGACATCTGGCAGGATACCATACCCTGACACCTTGCAGGATACCATACCCTGACACCTGACAGGATACCATACCCTGACACCTTGCAGGATACCAAACCTGACACCTGGCAGGATACCAAACCTGACACCTGGCAGGATAACATACCCTGACACCTGACAGGATACCAAACCTGACACCTGGCAGGATACCATACCCTGACACCTGACAGGATACCATACCCTGACACCTGACAGGATACCAAACCTGACACCTGGCAGGATACCAAACCTGACACCTGACAGGATACCAAACCTGACATCTGGCAGGATACCATACCCTGACACCTTGCAGGATACCATACCCTGACACCTGGCAGGATACCATATCCTGACACCTTGCAGGATACCATACCCTGACACCTGACAGGATACCATACCCTGACACCTTGATGGATACCATACACTGACACCTGGTAGGATACCATACCCTGACACCTGGCAGGATACCATACCCTGACACCTGGTAGGATACCATACCCTGACACCTTGATGGATACCATACCCTGACACCTGTTAGGATACCATACCCTGACACCTGGCAGGATAACATACCCTGACACCTGGCAGGATACCATACCCTGACACCTGGTAGGATACCATACCCTGACACCTGGCAGGATACCATACCCTGACACCTGGTAGGATACCATACCCTGACACCTGACGGGATACCATACCCTGACACCTGATAGGATATCACACCCTGACACCTTGATGGATACCATACCCTGACACCTGGTAGGATACCATACCCTGACACCTGGCAGGAGACCATACCCTGACACCTGGTAGGATACCATACCCTGACACCTTGATGGATACCATACCCTGACACCTGTTAGGATACCATACCCTGACACCTGGCAGGATAACATACCCTGACACCTGGCAGGTTACCATACCCTGACACCTGACAGGATACCATACCCTGACACCTGGTAGGATACCATACCCTGACACCTGGCAGGATACCATACCCTGACACCTGGTAGGATACCATACCCTGACACCTTGATGGATACCATACCCTGACACCTGTTAGGATACCATACCCTGACACCTGGCAGGATAACATACCCTGACACCTGGCAGGATACCATACCCTGACACCTGGCAGGATACCATACCCTGACACCTGGCAGGATACCATACCCTGACACCTGACGGGATACCATACCCTGACACCTGGCAGGATACCATACCCTGACACCTGGCAGGATACCATACCCTGACACCTGACGGGATACCATACCCTGACACCTGGCAGGATACCACTTCCTAACACCTGGCTAAGCAGTTGTTAAATTTATATCGTGTTGCATATATTTCCTAGAGCCTACGACGGGAATGCAAGACCACCACTTTGCGACGTTATGTCTGTCGCTGAGATGTTTGAACCAGCAGTCACCCGTTCATGAATCCAACCATCTACCTACCCGTCAATGTAAACTGAGATTTTTCATCTTCTCTGAGGTACGACATTCGACCGTTCCCTTATTAACAACAGTACTTGTACGAAACATAGGACTAAAGCATGGGCGGATACAGAAAATTTTGCTGGGAGTACGGATCAAGATCCATTTAACTTTATCGCGGTAAATACTAGATATACATACACTGTAAGTGACCCTAACTTCGACTTAAACAGTCAACAGACAAAATTTATTCTTATAAACTTAAGCTTACATGTATGTATTTTCACAACCCCTCTCTTTTACCTGGTTTGGGGTGGGGGATGCATGCCCCCATCCCTCACCCCCGGACACATCTCTGGACTAGAGCTATCTTTAAACGACCTAGATAAGCGCTAACATAGATACTGTGACATTTCAATATAGTTTTCGTGGAAATGCTTTTCGTCGAAAATCCTTATCGATCATTGGCTCAAACAACAGGTAAGTTGTAAATAATACCAACGAATACTGATCACCAGTGATCGATATTATAAATCGATATAAAAATGCTACTGCCCAATAGGTTTTATTTTAAGATCGGGTAGCGAATTCATTCTTATTATTTTTAGGGATAGATCTATAGGAATATCGATTGAACAAAAAATCAGTCCAATGCCTGTCGTTTCGGAATCCCATACCACATACCAGATAAACATTTTGTTCTTTTTCATGTGTCAATATTATTTTGTTTAGGTAGTGTCGCATTCTCCGAAAAATCAAATCGCGGAATGTTTCGTTTCTCCCTCAGAGACAACCTATTTTTGGACCAGTGATTTGCTAAACAGAATAAAAGAATATCCGCGGAGTTGAGAAGGCTATAGACTTTCTCTTTTACTTTCCTGTTTCACGGAGTATTGGTTTGCACTTTTTATCTTTAAATCAAAAGCTGAAATTAGAGTAAACCTCTTATAAATGTATGCATTAACAGATACAAAACAAGTTAACGGCCAATTTTATTTATAGATTACACATGTATTTGACAAGTAGTTTGACGTCAATCCTTGTGCGTTTGTGTTATATTCAGTGATACACTTATGGTAGTACGGTCAGGATATTGTATAATGTATATAATCGTATGCTTTAAACCCGCGGCCTCTTGTAAATATGTCCTGTGCGCCACTGTGCTACTGAATATATGAGCGAGAATGTTTAGTTGTATTATACACTGGGACCATAACGTATGTTTAAATATGCGTTCTACAAAGTCATAAAGATAAAAGTCCCATATACTGACACTGCATTTTGTTTTTTTATCGTCAAGCTTCAATGAGCCTCGTTAGAGAGATTAAACCGGGCATTTATTGATCTTCATGAATACATTACTATATGTTTGTTTATTTGTTTGTTGGGTTTATCGTCCCGCCAACAGTATTTCAGTTATCTGGAGACGGTGTCCACTTGAAGCAGATATAGTGCTGCCTTCACTGTGTATAGTATGCCGTGAACATCTGACATGATACCACACCCAGTCACATTATCCTGACACCGGGCCAACCAGTCGTGGAACTACCCTTATATTTGCTTGAGCGTTAGCAAGGGAGCTATACCACTACCATTTTAAACGACTTTGGTATGTCGCGGCCCGGGATCGAACCCGTGGCCTCCCGTACCTGGTTACTATATGTATATAGCGGTAAGGTAGGACCGTGAACGAACAATGTCAACTCACTTGTGCGTTCTTTTCATTTCAGTGATTTTAGTATTTTTTCGCCATTAAAGCTACATATTCGTAGAAAAAAAGTAATGAAGTATTGCCAAAGGTAATTTATAACACGGTGGTTAACTGTGTTGGTTGGTGTTGGTTCGGTTGGTAATGCTTGAGTCAGGCGTTTGGTTGGGCAGTGTTTGTTGTGCTGGGTGTTGGGTTGGGTGGGAATGGATTGTTCGGGTGTTGGGTCGGATGGTGTTGGTTGGGCGTGGCAATGTTCGTTTGGTCGTGCGGTATTGATTGGGTCAGACGTTCGGTCTGGTTGTGTTGGTTAGGTCAGGTGTTTGATCTGGTGGTGTAGATTGGGTCAGGTGTTGGGTCGGATAGTGTTGGCTGGGTGGGGCAGTGTTGGTTGGATCGTGCGGTATTGATTTGGTCAGGCGTTCCGTGTGGCTGCGTTGGATAGGTCAGGTGTTTGGACTGGCTGCGTTGGTTAGGTCAGGTGTTTGGTCTGGTTGTGTTGGTTAGGTCAGGTCTTTCGTCGTGCGGTGTTGATTGGTTCAGATGTTGGGTCGCGCTGTGTTGGTTGGGTCGAGTGTTGAGTCAGGCATTGGGTCGCGCTGTGTTGGTTGGGTCGGGTGTTGAGTCAGGCATTGGGTCGCGCTGTGTTGGTTGGGTCGGGTGTTGAGTCAGGCATTGGGTCGCGATGTGTTGGTTGGGTCAGGTGTTGAGTCAGGCATTGGGTTGCGCTGTGTTGGTTGGGTCAGGTGTTGAGTCATGCATTGAGTCGCGCTGTGTTGGTTGGGTCGGGTGTTGAGTCAGGCATTGGGTCGCGCTGTGTTGGTTGGGTCGGGTGTTGAGTCAGGCATTGGGTCGCGCTGTGTTGGTTGGGTCGGGTGTTGAGTCAGGCATTGGGTCGCGCTGTGTTGGTTGGGTCGGGTGTTGAGTCAGGCATTGGGTCGCGCTGTGTTGGTTGGGTCGGGTGTTGAGTCAGGCATTGGGTCGCGCTGTGTTGGTTGGGCCAGGTGTTGAGTCAGGCATTGGGTCGCGCTGTGTTGGTTGGGTCGGGTCTTGAGTCAGGCATTGGGTCGCGCTGTGTTGGTTGGGTCGGGTGTTGAGTCAGGCATTGGGTCGGGGAGTGTTGGTTGGGTCGGGTGTTGAGTCAGGCATTGGGTCGCGCTGTGTTGGTTGGGCCAGGTGTTGAGTCAGGCATTGGGTCGCGGTGTGTTGGTTGGGTCGGGTGTTGAGTCAGGCATTGGGTCGCGCTGTGTTTTGTTGGGTCGAGTGTTGAGTCAGGCATTGGGTCGCGCTGTGTTGGTTGGGTCGGGTGTTGAGTCAGGCATTGGGTCGCGCTGTGTTGGTTGGGTCGGGTGTTGAGTCAGGCATTGGGTCGCGCTGTGTTGGCTGGGTCGGGTGTTGAGTCAGGCATTGGGTCGCGCTGTGTTGGTTGGGTCGGGTGTTGAGTCAGGCATTAGGTCGCGCTGTGTTGGTTGGGTCGGGTGTTGAGTCAGGCATTGGGTCGCGCTGTATTGGTTGGGTCGGGTGTTGAGTCAGGCATTGGGTCGCGCTGTGTTGGTTGGGTCGGGTGTTGAGTCAGGCATTGGGTCGCGCTGTGTTAGTTGGGTCGGGTGTTGAGTCAGGCATTGGGTCGCGCTGTGTTGGTTGGGTCGGGTGTTGAGTCAGGCATTGTGTCGCGCTGTGTTGGTTGGGTCAGGTATTGAGTCAGGCATTGAGTCGCGCTGTGTTGGTTGGGTCGGGTGTTGAGTCAGGCATTGGGTCGCGCTGTGTTGGTTGGGTCAGGTGTTGAGTCAGGCATTGGGTCGCGCTGTGTTGGTTGGGTCGGGTGTTGAGTCAGGCATTGGGTCGCGCTGTGTTGGTTGGGTCAGGTGTTTAGTCAGGCATTGGGTCACGCTGTGTTGGTTGGGTCAGGTGTTGAGTCAGGCATTTGGTCGCGCTGTGTTGGTTGGGTCGGGTGTTGAGTCAGACATTGGGTCGCGGAGTGTTGGTTGGGTCAGGTGTTGAGTCAGGCATTGGGTCGCGCAGTGTTGGTTGGGTCAGGTGTTGAGTCAGCAAAACACCTGGAGAAGAACCCACAGCGTCCAGCACTTAATGACTAAACACTGTTACTTCTTGCTACACCAGCCTTCTGCACGTGTATCTTAATATTGGCCTGCAAAGGTGTTCATTTATAGTTGTATCCAACAGTGTAAACCTATCATTTTGTTTCTCAAACATCTAAAACAATATTGTAAATGAAAAGATCTCTCGGAATGTTGCTTATTAATGCCCTACATCAATAAAAAGAGGGATGCCCGAGTCGTCATTAAACACATTGATTTCTAATCGGAGTCCTCCTTACCAAGCTTATTTACAGATTTGGAAAAACAACAACATTCAGAGCGGTGTTTGTACTGTCTCAAAGTTAATGTAGTGTTCGAAATCGCCTTTGTTTAGGCTTAGGATTAGTTTATGCAGACATCATGCCCAAATTCCCCCAAAGGGGGGGGGGGGGCTATTGTAACCTGTATTTGACACAGGGAAACTTTGGGATACCACCTTTAAAACTCTATTGATCAATAGCTGACGTTAGAAGAAACTAATAAAAAATCCCCATATTCTGCCGTTACTTCCTTGTCTGGACGCATAAAAACCCAGTGCCAAAAACATTGTGGTTATTTCAACGGAGGATAAGTATTGGAACCCGTATCATATGTAAATGGAGTTGGGATAGCTTGGTTCACAAAAGAAAATCCGGTAAATGCAATTATAACTGAATATGTGTTGTTTTGCACTGATTTATTCAAATATCTAGTAACAGTCATTGATTTTCATCTGTAAGTCTGTTAGTGAATAACATATTGTATATATAAATTTATTGTATATTTTAAAGGGGTTTGGCCAGGTGACGGGTTTGGTGGAGTTGGTTGGGTCGGGCTGTGTTGGTTGGGTCCGGTGTCTGATGTTGGGTCGGGCGTTGGGTCGGGAGGTGTTGGTTGTGTCGGATGTCGTGTGTTAGGGCCGGGCGGTGTAGGTTTGGTCGGGTGTCAGGTGTTGGGTCGGACGGTGTAGATTGGGTGTGACGTGGAGTATTGGGTATTGGGATGGGTGTTGGGTCGGGTGTCGGGTCGGGTGTTGGTTCGGGCAGTCTTGGTTGGGTCGTTGCCGGTTGTAGGGTCGGACTGTGTAGGTTGGGTCGGGTGTCGGGTGTCGCGTGTTGGGTCGGGCGGTGTTTGTTGGGTCGATTGTTCTGTTGTTGCAATATTCGTTTACTTTTTAGTATATATGATTGTATAAGAAAATATTAAAGAGGGTTGGGTCGACTTTTTTGTTGCACTTATTCGTTTAGTTTCTAGTATTATATGATTGAATAAGAAAATATAAAGTAGTTAGTTTGCTTTGTCAGCGGCCAAATGTGTAATATGAACAACAAAATGAATGAACAAAACATTTTCTTTGGATTATAACTCCATCTTGTCGGAAGAGTTGTAAAATTTGCTCACACATTGCAAAAATACGGTTTAAAATATGCCCGTGGCGTAATGGTAGAGTCGCCGACTTGTAATTCCTCTGACTGCTTAACCTCTTACCGCCTGCGATCGAGTCCCGTACAGGGCGAAGGACTTAATATGGGAAGGTTTTCCAGCTGACCTGCGGTGCGCCAGTGGTTCTACCAAGACATTTGTTTGGAGTCTCCCTCCACCAAAATAGCTGGACCTCGCTATAATGATAATTATTGGTGTAATTAAAAACAAAACAAAACAAAGTGTCAAAAAACTTAGTTTCACGCAAAAAAAAAGAATTGTATCAGCTTAAGACTTTATTAATACTTAATATCAGCGCACAAAAACATACATATAATTATGTATCAGTGCATCTTTTCAAAGAGCAATGAGAGCGCTTTCGCAGGTAGACACAGCAGACGACATTTTCAATACCTCGGCTGTGGTCTGTTGTTTATCAGAGTATCACGTTTCTGCTGCATCGCCTCAGAATTGTAGATTAGAGTGGTTTTGGTCAGTTGGTTAGAGGGCTTAGCGAGCCATGTATATTTTGCGCTAGTCTTTGTAGTATTAAGTTTAATATTGATGTTATAGTCGTTGGTTTAGTGTTTACAAGATTTCTTATTTGTTTTTGACTTCACAATCATCGTCTTTTTTCATCATGTTAAGTAGAATTTATGTTGTTTGGATTCATGTTTAATCATACATCGTTTTTCTCATGTTTATATTAGTTGTAGTTGGTTTTTTAGTAGTTTGTAAATATTGTAGAGCACTTAATGTCGAGCACATGTTTGTAAATATTACGCTCATCCTAAACCCCTAGAACCCAATGCCGGAATATCAATTTATTTTCATTGTAACTGTAGTCATATGAAGCGAAGTCACTGACACCTTAGTGCCAGGACCGATTTTTCAAGTCAAGGTAGTGTCGAGAGCGGTAGATTCGAACATTATAGTTCAAGAGCAATCTGCCCGAGCATATCCTGACACAAAGTTCTCATTCGCCTTAATTTATTTTTATTTATTTAAACATGCACTGTCCTTTTCTTCTATCCTTGGTAAAGAGAAAGAGCGAAAGAGAGATCAACTGATAACTTTGTAAAAGTGACATAACAATTAAGTGAAACTAGAAACAGAGAGATTTAATAGATACTAGGGAGAAGCCGAGATAGAGAGAGAGAGAGAGAGAGAGAGAGAGAGAGAGAGAGAGAGAGAGAGAGAGGTAGAAAGAGGTGTAGAGAGAGAGAGAGGTGTAGACAGAGAGAGGTGTAGACAGAGAGAGGTGTAGAGAGAGAGAGGTGTAGAGAGAGATGTAGAGAGAGGTGTAGAGAGAGGTGTAGAGAGAGAGAGAGGTGTAGAGAGAGAGAGGTGTAGAGAGAGAGCGAGAGAGAGAGAGAGAGAGAGAGAGAGAGAGAGAGGTGTAGAGAGAGGTGTAGACAGATAGATTATATGCTCGCCTTGTGTTTATGTCCGTTAGCATGTTTTTTGTGTGTTTAATTGTGCCACCTTTTTACATTCAGCTCAACGCTGACAAGAATGTTGCGTTTGTTGGTCACCATTTTTTCACTGTGTCTACTGGCAGTACAGATATCAGGCTATTCGATAGATGTAAGTAGAGAGGTACTCTAAATGCTATATAAAAAGACTCGTAGAATTTTGTTTTAATGAAAGTCAATTCTGCTTTCATTCTGAAGTAATTGGACATCTGATTATTAAACGAAAGCGGATATCATAAGTGAATCCACTGGAAGAGTTGATATTATATGTTAATAAATAAGTGATTTGATATTGGCCCAGTTATTTGTCCGAGGGCACTCGTATTGGCCCAAGGCCGAAGGCCAATACGACTTACCCGAGGACAAACAACAGGGCCAATATCAAACCACTTATTTATTGACAATGTTATTAAATAACTACATGTACTTATAACATTTCATATTTAATACTTAGTATTTGCATTAATCCCAGTCAGAAAATGCTTGTTTGTGTTTTTGTTTGTGAAATCTACACGTTATAAATTTATAACAATTCGGTTTAACACTACCAATTCATGCCGTGAATGTTTGACAACTGAGAATATTTTGTTTCATAAATTTATGCAACATGTCGGCGTTTACACATAGACCGAGTTAAAACAAAATTGCTGCCATTTCCCAGAGCTTCTTCCTATAGTCTTTATCAATTTGTCCCTGCCTTATTAGCCAATCAAGTTACCTGGGCCGAAAAAGTAATATAGATAGTGGAACTATTTCAAAACAGGCCGTCATGTGAACGTGGCAGGTGCTATTGTATAAGACAAATGACGTATAGTTATTTAATAATAAGCTTTTATGTTTTAGGTGTACATTCAAATTCTACATGTTACTAGACATGATAAAAAATATGACATGTTCAACATAACAGCGAACTTCGCTTGTGTTTACATAGCAGGTTCTTGTATTTTAATAATATTTTTCATCATCATCATCATCATCATCATCATCATCATCATCATCATCGTCATCATCGTCATCAACGTCATCAACGTCATCATCATCATCATCATCATCATCATCATCATCATCATCATCATCATCATCATCATCAACGTGATCATCAACATCATCATCATCATTATCATCATCATCATCATCATCATCATCATCATCATCATCATCATCATCATCTTCAGTGTCATCATCATCATCATCATCATCATCATCATCATCATCATCATCGTCGTCGTCGTCATTTTCGTCCTCCAGATCTTCTTGATTTAATTTAATTTAAACCTACTACTTCTGTTCGATACATTGAACCAATTACTAATTAATGCAAAACTATTTTTCCTTATTGAAACGACAAGACAAGTTTAACGACTGCTATTTTGTATCAGTAACACACTGGAACCAGTTATTCAGTGTCAGTTTTAGCAAGGAAATTTTTACTTGTATAAATGCCAACAAAAGTAAAACGAAGTTGATGATAAGTAATACCAATTCAACTAATAATTCTTTAAGGTCGCAGAGAAGAAACTTATCAAGGTTGCACCAGATGTCCCAACAGCAAAATGCGACGTTGCTGAGTTGTTCAACGAACCTATGTTAAGAACTTCGTCTGCAAAGAGGAAGGCCAATATACAAGTCAGGGAAGCACGTGCGACGTCAGTATTGATGTCGGTGATTACACGCACGTTGAGACCGTGTTGTGTGAATATGGGACACTGGAAAACTACGGAAAGTAAGTACACAGACAAACAGAGGGACGGACGTACGGAAAAAACGGTCATGTATTTCTAGAAAATCAAACAAAATGATATCTTTAAAAATCATTATTGTACGTATAATGTTCATCTTTTGATAGCAACATTCGATTGACCAAACGATACTTTAATTAATCACAATATTTTAAGTAAGTGATGTACACAACGCAGTAACTAAAATGTCGAAAATAAACAACTCCCATTATAAGTTTCACTTTTCTATGAATACGGATATTTCTATATTCTATCCAAGCGTAGCTCATCGGAGGCACAAGGCTCATTGCAAAACAATACTATCGATACAAAGCAGTTTACAACAAGAAGGGTGTGTCACATACGCCTGACCAAAATATTTCGGGTGATCCTATCACAGAATAAAATAAAATAAATTCGCCAGTTAAAACCCGGCAAAATCTTTGCATATTCTAAATTTAAATGTTTTTTGTGTTAATATTCTGTCGGTCGCTGTGTATAACAAAACTACACGAATCATACAAATAGTAAGTACCTTTACTAGAGGCTTAGTGTCCAAGTTTGTATATTTGATGATCTCATGCCGTTCAAATCAATCATTATACAATCAGTCAGTAATTGACGATGTATTTAGAAGATATTTAAACACATGTATTGTTTAGCAAATAGCGGAATGGTAAATAGATTTCAAATACCGTTTAAAAGGATTGATAATAATAATGAAACAGAAGCATAGATTATTTATTTTTCAATTACTTGTAACGATATAAATGGCGACTTATAATTTTACGAGACAAAACGTTCTGCATCAACAATTACTTTAATTAAAAACAAGTTGTTTTAAAGGCTTATACTAATAGGAATCACAATTTAACAGTTTAATCTCGATCGTACGAAGTCACGGATTACAGAATGTTATTCGTACCATGGAGTCTCCGTGAATATCAGATCTTATCCTGTCGTTTGTGACTCGTCATTGCAGTAAAACGTAGATCTCGACAGATAACTCAATACGTTGATTTTTCTTTAAGAATACATACATCTGGCACCTGTCATAACATTTTAAAACTTGTTCTACGTATTTCACTTTGTCCAGAAACTGATTAATCAAACCTTAATACACTTTATCGAACACATATATAGGGGAAAAATCTCTGAGTCAATATTCTAAAATAATAATAATAATTAAAAATAATGATGATGATAATGATGATGAAGATAATGATGATGATTGTGTTGATAATGACGTTGATGACGATGATGATGATGATAAGGAAGATGATGATGATGTTGATGACGATGATGATGATACTGATGATACTGATGATGATAATACTGATTATGATGATGATGATGATGATGATGATGATGATGATGATGATGATGATGATACTGATGATGATAATGATGATACTGATGATGATGACACTGAAGATGATGCTGATGATGATGATAATGATGATAATGATGATGTTGATGATCACGTTGATGACGATGATGATGATGATGATGACGTTGATGACGATGATGATGATGATGATGATGATGATGATGATGATAATGATGATGATGATGATGATGATGATGATGATGATGATGATGATTTTACTTTTTACAGCCATGAAAAGCAGACAGAAAAGGTTTTTTTGGGTCTTTGCTGCAATAGCTGTAGGCTGTTTGATCTTCTGCTGTGAGTATTCTCATGTCCTTTATTTCTCACATTACCGTTGTTTTGTGTTTTTGTTGTTGTTGTTTTGTTGTTGTTGTTGTTGTTTTGTTTTTTGTTTTGTTCTTGTTGTTGTTGTTTTGTTTTTTGTTTTTAATACTCTGGACATTCCATTTTAATGAAACACAGTTATAACAATGAATCCATGTTTATTTTAAAACACAGAAACATATTGCGGTAATATTGTTCAAGTGGCCGCTCTGCATAAGTTTTGAGTGTATTCCTTTTTTAAAGCTACACAAAACAAACAGTATTACCTTTTCAATGCATATTGAGAATAGAACAAGAAACAGCCTGTCTGACAGGATATTTTATGTTCAAACGATTTCAGCTAGTGGTGGTGGCGGCGGTGGTGGTGGTGGTGGTAGAACACTCTCCCCTCCAAAGTTTCCTAGCCCCTGCAGACCCACGGATCTACCGGACGTGATCATTGTACCGACAGGGCAGACAAGTGTGCAGGTCACGTGGACTGAACCTACAGCAACGGACACGGACTCCAGCAACGTCGTGTAAGTTTTTAAAACCTAGTAAGAGATCAATTTTTAAGTCTCTAATTAACATAATACCAGTTTAACAGATTCTCGCATTTAATGTGTTATTATCAGTTTTTAACAACTGTTTTATAAAATCTTGATGTGTAAGGATTATAGTAAAACAATATCAATTAGAAGTACATTTCTGACAAATTTAAGCATATGACAGATCGTGCTGCCTTCAGTGTGGTATTTAATTTATCTTCTAAGTCATTCCTTGAGTTGAGATGAACATGTATACAGAATTACATACCCGTTGCACGTAAGACGAAGTTTGATAAATTTTAGATAAACCTTACTTGGAAAAACGAAATGCAAACTTTAGAAATTCTCGACCAGAGATTTAACTCTTTTTTTTCCATGCCCGATTCTTTACTATGCCATCACTACAGGTTGTCAAGATAAATCCTTATTTCCACATATGCTTTAATAAATAAAAGAATATAATCAATATAAAATAAGCGTCATGTGCCAAAAACTGCACAGACGATTTTTTTCATATTGAGCTGCAATAGTTTATTTAATGAAAATATATATTGTTGTTTTTCTCTTACGTCCTTAGTGTTAAACAGCTAAGCACGCCACAAAGGGGAGATTACTTTCAAGGGTCGGTATACGACAACGGTTACAATCACAATGTTGTATACGACGCTACAGATCCGGACGGGCTTCGTGACACATGCGTCTTTAGTTTTCGCGTACAAGGTTTGTATTCCTAAGCAAAATTGTTATCAAAATTACCATAAAGTGTCCCTGATTTCTCTTCTCAAATTGTTGGTTCCAGATGCAGTCAGAAGAAAAGCTTAATGTTGGGATGTCTTCCAGCTGAGCTCGGAGCGTCAATGGTTCTTACTTCTTACCAGATGTGTGTTTATAATATTCTTTTACTATTTCTATCTGGATGTTGAAATAAAGCGATAATTGTGTCGCTGAGGTGTATTTAAAATACAAACAAAAACAATGTAAACAATCAATAGAGTAGCTTCCTGAAAGTGCTGTCGGCACCGCTGTCCGAACCGATTTATTAACACGCTGTTATTACTACGATCATAATCAATGAGTAGTGTAATTAGACTTGAGTTTTTACCTTACGTAGGTGTATATGTCATTCATTTCATTTTATGCACACGACAATCTTAAAAAAAAGCAAGTAAAAGACAAGACTTTGCCTACAATCATTGACAAGTATACAAGTTTACCAACTTACCCGATCGATCAAATCAAGCAATGCCTATACAGTAATTTAAATTTAAATCCTAGTAAATTAAATATACTGCCTAACGTGTTTGATTTCTACATTCATGAAATAACAATGACTAGAATCTCTGTATGAGTATAATACTTAATATATCAACATCCCTTGCATCTTTCCTGAATTGATACATTCAAATATTAATCAGAAAAACGCGGAAACCAAGCAGTTGTAAAAATGCCACTGTTTGAGTTATTGCTGTAAATATCACATATAGTCAGCTGAACTCTATTTCTGTATTTTTAAAAGAAAACAATTAGTTGTCTCCCCCCATTATGTACGATTTAATTACTATGATAATGATTTAAATGTTAAAACATTGTAATATTATTCTTCAATGTATTATTATACAAAAAATATTAAAGCCGCAAGAAAGCAGAATACAGCTCCATATAGGAGACAATACCGCAAGGGAGACAATATGTAAGTTTGAGTTAAGTGCCCGCTTAAATAGGACAATTCTCGCTTTGACATTGCCTAGTTGCCTCCCTCGCGGTATTGCCATATCATCACCTGCATTGTTGATATGTCTCTTTTCATCATTGTAACAAGGAAAAATATATAAATCTGGTAATATATATATATATATATATATATATATATATATATATATATATATATATATATATATATATATATATATATATATATATATATATATATATTTATATATAATTATATCTATTAAACAATTAATTTTGTACTAAGGTAACATTTTCAATATGAAACGTTCTCAATAGTTTAATAAGTGATACATTATACCATAATACTACTTCAAAATGTAATTATATACCAAACACATGTACATTTCGGTAAGGTAGATAATGGCAAGTGTTTATAAGATGACATGTAAGAGTTATGCCCCCTCATAAAGAAAAGAGGGTATTCCAAATGAATGGCTATACGGGGCTTATGTCTTAAAATAATGCTAAAACAGACTTTGTTTATCACAGGTTAACATGATGAAAGTTTAAGTTGGGTAAAAAAGTAACGTGTGAATGATTCACTCCTTGAACAAATAAGCCGATTATCTCCATAGAGGGCTGAAATTCTATATCTGTCATAAAGTAATATTTTGGAATGTAACGCTTGCTTTCCATATAGTTTAGTCTACAATATCATTCTAGACATAGACGGCGACCTTTCTACTCTGACACGTCACAGCTATCCGATTTTGGAGACTTATGCTTCCATGTTGTAGAATAGTTCCGTGTATGAAGATACTTAAGTATCATCATACTTTATTTTTACAAATAAACATTTATTTTTAATTATTATAATATTATAATAACTTGTCACAAAAAAAAACACAGACGCAATCGGAACGCCTCGGATGTACTAAGAACAAAAACAGGACAATAAGTTGCAATATGCATAGTAATATACATGTTGTTCTACTTTTTAAACTCAACAACAACAACAACACGATAAATTTATTTATTCAAAAACGACATTAATTATAAGTATTTTTTGCATGAATCATTTTTATCTGCGAACTAAATGCGAAAAAAAGAACAGTTTTCTTTCAGATCTATTTTGCTAAGGTTCACTGTTTTGACACTGTGGAGCGTTAACATAGACTGATGTTTGTTTCCATATGACGCCAGAGAAGTTTTGAATGCGCACATGTGTTCACATGCATTCAGTTGATTTAAATGATTTAGAAAACAACAACACAACAGAAGTAGTATTTTCCCTTGATTTCAGATTCAAGACATGTAGAATTGAAGCAATAAGTAAAATACGTTAAATCTTCGATAAATAAACATTTATTCATATATACTTTGCCAGACAAAAAGCGAAAGTAATGCGAAAATCCGGCGAATATGCACAAAGCTGACCCAATCACATTTGAATACATTTGATTTCATTATGTTGGTCATTAAAACTTAAACTATTGAGTTCTGTACACTTTAGTCCTGACGTGTTTTGCACCCGCTTACTTGAGTAATGGCCGACGCACGTGCTCACATGGCAGCACATTTATTCGGGGTTCCACGTGCACGCATGACTGTAACCAAGGATACGAGCGGATTGGCCCCGAAACAACCACGTGCGAGGGAGATACGTCACCCACCTGGTCCGGAACCACAGAATGTCAGCGTGAGTTTGTTTGATTGATTTTGTGTACATAGCATAACGACACTGGGCTGACACTTATTGGATTTCTACGAATGTATTCGTGAAACCCCGGAGACTTTAAGACCTTATTATATAAACAAATGGATTCACTTAACTATGTTCCTTGGTTAGTTTGAAAGCCTCTGTGGGAACACGAGAATATGCATGGGTGCAAGTTTAACCTTTCCAAAAGTGCGTTTAAGTGCTCTCGCCATGCTTTTAACGTCCATGTTAATGTGAATTAATATGTTAATATACATATAATATAACGCGCTTTTTAAATACGCATCATATATATCTCGACATTGGTCTGATGGAAACGGTGCAATGACTTCAAGAATTATAATATTTATCGCCGGCTATAACCCTGAAATACGCATGTAATAACCAGTAAGTCATTGATCCTTGAAAATATTTTTAAAAGGCAGGTTAACGCAGTCTTATTTGAACATTGTATTGTAAGTAACAATGTCTGAATGAGAATGACGAGCACATGTTAATATGCTATAATATCATATGAGACTTGGAGATGGACAGACATTAGGTAACTGCTAGCTGCTTATAGTGAACTGAAATTACATATACATAATGCAAACACGGTCGTGTCATAGGACGTTGTAAGAAAATAATTGACAGCGTAACTATGTTCGTATTGAACAATAAAATCAAACACAACTGGAAAATGTTTTAATGGGGCTTTCGGTCAGAAAATAAATATTTTAGGATTATGTGATTAAGACTAATCATACATTAAACATTCTCGATTTGCATTCTGCATTTTTGACAGATATAAACTGTTTTTGTCATTTATAACATCAATTAGTTTACCCAGTATGTGTTTGAAACCACTGTTTGTACCGGCCGCAATAGCTCAGGTGGTAGAGCGTCGGCTTGCGGATCGGGAGGGTCGTGTGTTCAAACTCCGGCCGGGTCAAACCAAAGACTTTAAAGTTGGTAGTAGTGGCTTCCCTCCTAACGTGTGGGGCTAAAGGGACAGCATTACGCCTGACTTGTCGGTGTCAGTAAAATGGACCGGCCGGGTTCATTCCCTGAGCACCTCATAAGTGCCCCTGTGCTATAGTGATAGAAATGTCGCTGCACAGTATCGGTAAAAATGCCGGCTTATTCCATTCCATCCCAGCGTTCGTATTCAACGGTCAAACTATCTTGTTATATCTATTCTTTATAGTCTGGACCTCTTGAATAGAGGAGACTTTTTAATTTTGTCGTTTTACATTAAAACTTGTCAAATCGAGTTAATTTATCGTTAACAACCAGTTTAAGTGACCAGAGAGCGGAAGTTCTTTTTACAAGTGAAAACAGTTTAACAAACCTCGTAAGAACTTATAATAGCTGAACCGGTCCTCCATGTTCCCAGTAAATGAGAAGTTACAGCAGCGGAAAAGATGATTTTATTTTCGGTGAATCTGTCTTATGTCACGTTTGACGCAAGGTAAGTCCAAATGAATGTCAGAGCGGCCCTTAGAAATTTAAGATATCATTATATTATACCGTATTGTGCTTATCAAAGAAACCTGTTTGGGTGGAACATTTTCAAAAGGGAACATTTGTTCAAAGTTACAAAAAATCCAAAGTCACCTACCGATATTACTGTTGACTATAATTAAAAAAAATCATTTGATCTATACACACTAAACCTTGAATGCAATATTTGTCACCAGAAAACACACTGTACACACCATAACGGTCTAACTAATTCTGTCGACAATCAAGCTGCGCAAACAAACGTCTTGGAAGTTTAAAAGTCAGGTCAAGCTGAACTGTAAATGGGAGTTGGAGATGTCATACACGTGTCAAATGTTTAGTAAGCAGATTCATTTCTCAAGACAGAATTTTGAGTGACGGCGTGTGTACATTTGTTGATGAAATACTTACATCAATTAATTTAAACAACGCAAAATATTATTAGATATTATTAAATGTATCTTTTTTATGTTTTGGTTCGAACAAGTCTAGTTTCTTAAACACAGTTAAAAATGTATTACTTAATGCTTTACGATCTCCGCATATCTATGTTAAAGATATTTCTTATAGTCAATGAATTTTGAGAAATGATTACATAATAATTCTTTGATTGAAGAAATATCAGCACAAAGTAGTTTAAGATTAACATATAACTAAATATACTATATACATGTATACATGTATCAAATTTTATGAAAATAAATGTTAAAATTCGCTAGCTGCCACCGCTGATTTCTTTTCAATAACATGTTAATATATTTAAATTTCTGTTCATTGTACATTCAAGATGAGTGATCGTCGTTTTTGAATTGTTTGCAAAAATAACCTGAGTCAACTTTTGTATATATTTAATTGCGGGTTAGCGTTTTATGGCATTTAATATCTCATTTAAGCACACAATGTTTGGTTTCGTTAATGGACAAAATCAGATGTGATTTTACTATGGCAAAATCTGTAAATTGTGAACTTTTATTGAATCTGAACAAATTGTCTCCTTGGTTTTCAGCCATCTCATGTAGCCCGCCTGCTGATTTAGAAAACGGGAGAGTATCATGTCTAGATGCCGGGAACACTTATCAGAGTATATGTGCATTCCACTGTGACATTGGTTACAGGTTGGTAGGCGATACATTTATCCGGTGTACTGCAGACGGTTCCTGGACACCGTCTGTTGTTGTCTGCGAGGGTAAGTTTAGTACAAAATTGGTCGAACACATGAATTTATTTACTATGCAAATCCCATTCCTTCACCGATTCTACTTTATTCCCGAGTTCCTCTCGCCCTCACACTTTGTCCATCCTCCATCCCTTCATCACAAAACCCCGCTCCTCCCCCTCAAAACCATTAACCATCTTCTCTCATTCATGCTCATACTCCATTCGTTACTTAGTACGTTTTACATGTTTTTCAATAACTTAACTCCCATTCTGAATACAGTACTTACATCACTGATTTTACTTCCTCACTTATTAAATTGTTTAGTCTTTTTCCACTTCCAACATTCGTTACTCATCGACTTCTCCCACTCTCTCAATATCGTCATATCTGTTGAGTTTAACAAGCTTTACATATTTCAGATGATACTCCACCAACATTGTCTTGGGTCACACCGCAGATATTTTACGCCGACGCAAAGACGACGTCGACTGCTGTTACTTGGACGCTACCCATTGCCACTGACTTGGTGGATGCCGATCCTGATATCACGAAGCTAGAAGGACCTGCCCTCGGCGCCGTAATATCTGGCACGTCATACGTAACTTACACCGCCGTTGATGAGGCAGGAAACACGGCGCCGACATGCACTATAGAAATACGCGTTCAACGTAAGATATTTCAGCCTTTCAATACTATTTTAATTTTAATTTCTACAGTGATGATAATGATGATGATAATTCCGATGGCGATGGCGCTCGATATCGATGTTGATAATGGAGTTGATGATGATGGTGTTGATGACGATAACGATAGTGATGCTTATGATTTTGGTGGAGAGGATGGTGAAATTGGCAACAACAAGAACAACAAGGAGTATGATGATTATAGTACCTACGTGTAATTCACAATCACTGTTAAAGGTATTTGAATTTTCAGAGATCAAATGCACACATCCACTTGATGCCTTTGAAGATCCCCACATCCGATTTTCCTGCGATGACAACTCTTATGCTTACGGGACTGAGTGTGAAGCTTCATGTATTCTGAACCTGCCATTGGCAGGGACAAATTTGGTCACGTGTGAAAAACGATTAACATCCGCTGGTTCCCCGGAGGGCTACTGGAGCTGGGGAACAGGAGCAAAACCTTACTGTGAACGTAAGTAAAAGCTCATCGGATCTCCTCCGGTAATTACGTTTATCAGACAATATCGTGAAGATAGCAGAAGATGTAGAAGTTATGTAAAACAGACGTGTGTCTGTCAATTATACCATTGAATTAAATTCTTTTCGGTTTTCGTTTGAAAATATTTCTTATACTACGCCTGCTTAGAAACACCAAGGAATCGCCGTCACCTTCTTTGAACGTTCGTTCTTCCAGTCGATAGCTTCTTTATATCAAACACAATTTTCATTATAAGGATTTTATTAAAATCTTCTGCTGTTCACAGCAACATCTTCGTTATACATTAAAACAAGTTAAAACAGTTTAAATTGATGATTCTCCTTTCAGAGATCTCCTGTCCAAGGCTAGATCCCCCTGTTAACGGAGCATTGGTGTACGACACTGTCAGTCTAAGGCCTGTATACACTATGTTGTGTAACGGGAATTATACCATCACCTCGTACCTTGTAAAAGACGGAATTGTTGTCAACTTTAACGGTCAGTTCACTTGCACCGACTCCGGCAAATGGCTTCCAATCGACTATGCCCCTGGGTGCACAGGTATATACATGTACTTGCTTATGAATAAACCGATCGAATGTTTTGTAGATTTATATTAACCTTGCAATCAACAACGTTCCTATGTGTATAAAACGTCTTCTCGCATTATTCCGTTTTAGTCCGTGGCCGATACTTTGTGTCTGATAAGCAATGCCAGTAAAGCGCTATGAATGATCCACCGAGTTAATGGTCTAATGGAAAATATATTTACTGAAAACCAAACTCCGCTAATTCGAGTATTTTTTCTTCATGTTAACAACACGTATTTCTATGTGTCTGTACACATTGTATTTAAGTACACTTCATAAATCAATGTTTCTATTCTTAAAGAGCACGCATCAGAACGACTGGACGAAGACACAATTTCATCCGCGCAAATAAATTTTAAAAATATGACACGGATTACAAAAAAATGCCTCACTGTTTTGTTTAATAAAATATAATGTTCTTTAGAGACTCTAAGCATCAGCTGTTGAAGATGATCTAATGTACAAAGCCACATCACTACCAGTTTGATTACTTAGCATGTGAAATCAGAACGCTAAACTTACAGCTTCATCTCACATGAAGATAATGTTAATGGAAAGCTTCAGATAGTTTCGCCAAATACCTAAGCGTCTAATGATAGCTTTTTGACGCGTACATATTCTAACAGTGCTAGTTAAATAAGTATATTATACAATAGTATATGGCAATATTGATATACCACTTTATGAAAAGTGGTTATAGTTCGTAAACGTCATGAAATCGATAACTAAATGGTCAGTTAAGTAATTAGGCAAGTATACTTTCCTTCATCAAATTTGTTATTGAAACCGTGGTTAACTCGTCACTACCACAATCTCTTGGGTAAGCCTTTCAATACTAATTTAAATTTGTAGGTTCGAATCCAAATTTAGTTATTATCTTTTATTAAACAAACTCCATATATAACGAAAAATTCCATGATATGATCGTGCTTTAGACTTAATGTGGGAATGTGTATGTTTTTAAACCTTTTAAATATAGGTCATAGCAACATTTTTTGGCATTCCTGGTCATTTCTTTCGTGACACCAAAAGCATTTTAAAATCGATATAAGGCGTTAGTGAGGATTTAAGAGCAATTCTTTGTAACGACGAAAAATTCAATAAACGAGTAGGATGTGGCACTCATAGTCAGGGATCTTCCTAAAACATTTCTATCTTATTCATGTCTACATGTAAGTCAAAGGCTAGTCCTTACCCGTGGTAGTGTCGCCGATTTGTAAGACCTCTGACTGCTTAGCCTCTCACCGCGTGGGTTCGAGTCCCGTTCGGGGCGAAGGACTTAATGTAGGAAGGTCTTACAGCTGATCTGCGGTGCGTCAGTGGTTCTGACTAAACAATTGTCTGAGGTATTCCTCCGCCAGAAAGCTGTAATGATCATTATTGGTTGCTACAATGTTTTTTTTATAAGGGATCACTTTTGAGACTAGTTATTTCATAGGGTATGAATAATTGTTCGATGTTGATTGATATTTTGAAATTGTGAATATGTGGGTGTCTTTTTGATAGCATTTTAACTCATCCCTTTAATCAACGAATCGTGACAACAGCTGGAACTGGATAGGACTGAATTTATCAAACTTTATAAAGTGATCCTTATCAAATTTTGAGTAGTTGTCTGTCCGTCCGTTCATCCATCCATCCATCCATCCACCACTTATCGAATGTGTCATGATACTCCTTTCCAGAAAATACTTAATAATTATGCTGTTTTCTGCATGGTTCAGCTCGTCTTCCAACGCTTTAATGGTTAACGACTTGGTAACGACATTTATATATGAACGTAGCTATCCATCCAGATCATTTTTGTGTCGCTGGGATGCATTAAAAACGCAAAAAACAACAATTGTGTGAATTGCCTTTCAGTGCCAAGAAGACCCGGTCGCATTGGCCTTCTGTCGGAGATGTTATACTACAGTGGGGATTGTACTGACGAGATAACGCAGGAAGAAATTCGTGCCATTTTCCAAGATATCCTTGCTAATGTTACGGAACTTTACCAGACGCTTTGTCCATCGGGCGAGAGTTGTGCCGCAACGGACCCGACCATTGTTTGCGGAACGCTCAATAACAAGAAGAAGAGGGAAGTCAATGAGGACAGTGATGTTGGTGAGAATTTGTTTGTTTGTCGAAATAAACCACACGAGAAAATGACGATAGAAATTGCACCTATTATTTATCATCTTGTTTGGTAATTGTTATTTATAAACGTGAGGCATGACTAGTCTAGCAACCGAGAAATCTTTACATAAATAAAATGGATAAAATGGATTGAATGAGAAATATATTTCTTTCACAAGACTAATTTGTTTGCTTCTCGTTTCCGCGAAACTAGTGTTCGGACAGTACAACATGATTATTATTCCCCTGTGTTATCCTTTTTTGCATAGAGAGAGAGAACGGATGTTGTAAACCTGTTTCCTTTACATCGTAGTGTGTTTTCGTAACTTCCCCAGCCCAGAGTGGAACCGAAGCTTGTGTTTCATTTAAAATAACGAATAACAGTTTATAAAAACAAGGTATAATCTTATGTATGTTTATCTTGTCTTTTTATCTAATTGTAAGAAGGATACTATGCTACCACACATGACCTGAGCAAGAGACAGACAGCCACCACTTTCTACACCCTTGTGAAGTTTGTCATCGAGGTTGCTTGGGACCCACCTGCTGGAATGAGCATTGACGATGCGTACGTCTATTACGACGGCATTCATGCTACCCTTAAGGTAGTCGTCTACAAAAACTTTAGTCTGAAGTCACTCCAATAGTTTAACGATTTACAAAATGGAGATCGAACAAACATATATTCTATATTAAAACCAAGCCTTTTTCAGGGCAAATAATTTTCATCACTTCATTTCATCTCAAGATCCCGCAGTAAGGCTACTGCACATTTCTCTGGCCATGTGAGTAAATTGCTATTTTGTATTATGTCTGACTGCTCAGTCTTCGTTTCAAGGGATCAAATCCCGGTCGGGGCGAACGTCGGGGTGAAGGACTTTATGTAGAAGGTCTTCGTACTCTTCTACCTAGAATTTTGACGGAAATTCAACAACATTTTTTAAAACCAAAAACTATATTTAAAGCCAACATTAAGATCCTACCATGTTTAACAGAACACAATTTACCTTATCGCACTAGTTTTCTTGTTTGACGCTAGCTGAAATATTACATGAACTAACTAGTCATAATTCACTTGTATTATGTCTAAGATAGCACTAATACAGCAAGCAAAATCAGAAAATGACTGTTGGTGTTCCAGTAAATCATTGTGTATATGTTACAGACTGCAACTCAAGCAAAGGTGGCAGACGGCTGGTTCGTGATGGACAATGCTCCGATATCTATGACTCAGCCGGACGACTCCTTCACCACCTGAATCTTATGGAAATCTGATGTGCGAGGACGGATACCGACTTGATGGAGTGTTTTGCAGTAAGTTTGTTATATTGGCACCGCCTCTAATGGTGTAGCTTACATTTACTTCTTACCTTTGTTCAAGCTTTTTTTTGTAGTACCACACTAGTTCTAACAAAGAAATAATATAGCATATTCTGATATGTACAAATCCTTTGTCTGAAACGAAGTTGAGGGGCGCCTGGGGCGTAGTGGTAGAGTCACCGACTTGTAACTCCTCTGACAGCTAAGCCTCTCATTGCGTGGATTCGTGTCCCGTTCGAGGTGAACGGCTTAATGTAGCAAGGTCTTCCCGCTGACTTGCGGTGCACCTATGATTCTACTAAGACATTTAATCGGGGTCTTCCTCCATCAAAAAGCTGGTCGTCGCTATAATGATCATAAATGGTCGCTTCGATGTACTTATAAAACATAAAGTTGTGGTATCAGCATTTAAGTCTAAAGTATACAACTTCTAAACACCGAAAAACTCCAAGACGAAGTGTTGTTTTAGCAATCTTAATGCAAATTAATCCAATACATTTCGGGTAGACTCATTCGATCGCTTCTTCCATTAACCTAAAATTCTACGTCACACAAATTTGAGAATGGGCTGTTCATGTACTACACAAGGAACTAGGTCATTGGGGGCTACGCCAGTTAAACAGTTATCATTGCTTGTTAAACCGTTTACAAACAAAATATACCATTAATGCCAATCCCGCTTAAAGCATGTCCAAAAATCACGTGGTAATAGACAATCAGTAACTTTGTATTTCTTAAGTCTTCGAACCTCTCCGTTGTTCTAGATAGAAATGTTGTAGCAGAGGCAGATAAGTTGTTAAACAAAGCGTAAAAGATGGGAAGAATAATTTTACAAAGAAACGCAGCACTTTACCAACGACCTTTACACACACCTTGCACAAATATGTGCAGCTACCTTTGTAGACTTCGTTCTTCCGATAATATAGAACAATAGCAGCTTTCAAAACTCTGATATACCGACGGTGTCACCACATTCTGTCCCCATCATCGAACTGGACTGGCATATAAATTGAAGAATTATGATGTTTTTGGTGTCTAGCTTGATGAAAATTGATCAATAAGAAGCATAGCTTGTAGTGAACCTTACATGTTTTTGTGCATCGTTGAGAAAAAAGCATATATCATATACCATTACTATTTAGGATGCGATTTACAAAGATTAACTGCTTTTTAATACTATGTAGAAAAAAAAGCGTAACAGGTACTTGTAAAATGTTGTTTTTCGGTTAGATACAACGCGCATTTATAATTTGCATATGTGAATTTATTTCTTTACAAGGTTTACGTGTATTCTTTCAGTGTCTCTGTCCGGTCATTTATTTTTTCCCTTAAAACAACAACAACAACAGAACAATGCAGTTTGTAAATGAAAACCCTATTAACTTCCAGACCCTGTATAAAGACATTTTCTTTCTTGTTTGTTCGAAATTAAAGTTTTTGCTATAATCGCATTCAAAACAAAATTAAATAAGATTCGAATGATTGGTTAATTAAAATTATTTGCTTCAGAACCGTGTCCAACCGGTCATTTCATGAATGGTAGCAACTGTGCCCGGTGTCCACTTGGAAGTTACTCGGCTGAAGAAGGGGCGACAACCTGCACTCCGTGCGACCAAGGCTTCTCAACCAAGGACGTTGGTTCAAACAGCTCATCGCAGTGCGTTCGTAAGTGTAATTTGAAGAGCAATATTTTGTTGTTTAATAATCATTGTTATCACTTTTCTCTATTTAATAATGATGATTGCCATTTCCAGCATGATTTGCAAGAAAATTTAAGATGTCCATGGTCAACACGTTTTCTAAATACAATACAACTACCATTGACTATGCTATTAACACTGCATTCCATTAACCAACCATTGCAGTTGCAACTATTTTTTATCCATCACTACAATGCTGCTGTGCTGACCACCATTGTTATTGTGGCAGCGCTGTGTCTCCCTGGGACGTTCTCCCCCGACGGTTTGAAAGACTGCACCGCCTGTCCAATGTCCACCTACCAGCCTAGCCCAGGCCAAACCATCTGCGCACTGTGCCCAGCCAACACATACACGGAGACAGACGGAAGCACGTCCCTTGACCAATGCTTAGGTGAGGCTGATTTCCTGTCAACTAAGCAGCTCATTTTAACATGTATCCATTATTCTAGTGTGTCATCTTTTAGGCAGAAGAAGTATTTCGAAGTAACATTCGTTCGAGCATTGTGTAGAGATTATCATCTAGTGTACATTCTGAGGTTGGAGTCAGAGATCATTCAACTCAGAGACCAATGCCACATCCACTACGCTCAAAGAATGTTTCTGCAGCGTGGCTCAGAATATACTGGTGTAGTTGTATATTTAATTTCAGCGATTTTGAATCATCCACTGATGGGATTCGGCAACTTGTTTAACTTGTTTAACAATGATTCTTTTGCAGTCACAAGGCTGCTATGCATGCTGATAGAATATCCGAAACAGGTGACGATCTAAATTGTTTTTAATAATGTCCTCGGTTAGTGGACAAGAAACTGATTGTAGATGTTTACGGTATATTTTCTTCGTATGTACAATCATTTTCAAACCAAGATTAGTGATGTGATATTTCATGCATTTGTGCGTTTTAATGCTTCAATGAATTTTCATTTCAAAGAATTGCAGAGCTGTTTTTTTGCTATACACAACGCGTAAATGCTTTATTGTTTTATATTCAGCAGCTAAGTTATTATTTTATTCATGTGTTTATCACTGTTCATCACTGACAGCCTTCGACGTCTACATCGGAAGCTCCCAAGGAGTGTTAACTTTGTATGAACCGGCTGACATCACGTTAGATTTCTCTCTGGCGTTGTGGATTAAACCTCTGTCATCCTCGTCGAGGGTCATCGTCCAGCTAGCATCAGCCGACGGCCCTACGCTGACAATGACCGTTTCGGGCAATATTGAACTGAACATCAGGTAAGTGGTTTGTAAACATGTTAAATGTACTTGTTACGACCGGTGTCGCTATATAAGTTTATTTATAAAGTGGCACGTTTTCTAAACGACGAAATGGTGTAACAGAAAGAACGAGCAAGCAACAAACTAGTACAATAATGTTTTATTATAATAAACAATTAAATCTTTGACGTTATAAAACAAAAATAAATTAATCAGACAAAATTTCACTAAGCAAAATAAATGTTAGCTTACAGTTTGTCCCTTTAGGAGGTGTCCCTTTAATACTCCAATAAATAACCCAACGTCGAAAAATCCTGAAGAGTTTTCGGTAGAATGTCCTCGTAGATAAGCACAGTTGAAATAATCCAAAGGCAGAACAACACACGAATATAAATGATATAATTCCAAATTCAATACTTTAATATTTATATCACATTAGAATATAGTAAGTCCACGTAAGTTCAAACACAGAAAGATTTAATACAGAAGCTGCAAGTATTTCCAAACTCTATGTCCAAACTCTATGTCCAAACTTTTTATCCAAACTTTTTATCCAAACTTCCAAACTTACTTTATATCGGCAAACACGCCCTTATATAAACCCAAAGAATTTTCAGAACATTCACGAACCCAGAACATTCTCGAAGCCCAGTTAAAAATAAACAAATGAACTTTCTAGCATGATCCCTTTCTTCTACGTCATCAAAACCACAACGGTAAACAACCCTTAACCTGACTAGCGTAACCTTAAACGCTGGTGTACTACTGTACATAACATACTGCAGTTCTAGGTCCATACGCAAACACCAATCAGTCTTCCGACAAAGTCTTTCTGAATTGTCAAGATTTTAGTTTATAATCGTGTCATGCGAGATTTTAGTCATGTACCTTAAAAATCTTCTAAAAGAATTTATCCGAACTCGATGACCATATTGATTCATTATCAATAATAATCAAGTATAACAAAGTCCTTTGAGATCTGCTATATATATTCAAATTTGAAAAGGCCCATGACTAAGGCATTTAAATGCCAGTCAGTTGTTCAATGTACAACATAAGTGACACAAAACGAGACACAAAACAAACCAGAGAAAAACTAACAGTATCCACCTTAGAACGGTTAGTCGACATCTGAGTCGTCTAGAGTACTTAAACAGAGCTCTAACCTCGCACATCCTGATGGATTTTGAAAATGCAAGCAGTGAACAGAAAACATATCCGTTTGAAACAGAACTGTTCTAGTGATGACGTATTCTAAGATTTAAGTGGTTACGTCATGAATGTAACAGTTGTGACATAACTCAAATGTCCACATTGTATTTGGGTCAGGAGATATTTATTATTTCTATTAAAAAATGCACGAGTTTTTGGTTGTAAAAGAAAAAAGAATTAAATAAAAGACAAAATGTTTAGAGAAGAAGTGTAAATGGTTGTAGTGTCCTGTACCAATGTACCAAAGTCCAATATATGTCAAAGGGAACAACACGTAACAATCCTGATAGGATGAATTCAATGACAACATAAATTACAAGCACATGGATAATTTACGACCGCCACACTGCACAGGCAACATTGTTGTAATCATGAATAAGACAATTAACAACCTTGAATTCGAGCCATGACATGCGTCCAAATAATATTATACTACATTTAAAGTAACATAATAAGAAGTTAAATAAACTAGAACTTCCCAGATAATTGCTTAAATCAACAACCTGAAAAACACGACAACCTTCAATGGTAAGCGTATGCCAGCATGCTTACGTCTTTCTTTTTTTGTGTGTGTTTAATGTGTGCCTGCCAATTAATTAGCTTATTCAAGCGTCTTACTTGAAAATATAATGTTAGCAATAAACAATACAGCCCACACGTCACCACCACTTAACCTCCTGAGTTTTGCATTTGATGTTTGCCATAATAAACTTATTGATCCATTTCTGAAAAAGAAAATATGACAAAAGTCTTACGGAACGGCAACATAATATACCATAATTAGAAAAAGGAACAGGACAAAGTTTTTTTACATGCAAGCCAAGCAGTCTAGGGTGCTTAAACCGGTTTAAATAGTTCTAACCTCGCACATCTTGAGGGGTTTCACAAATGCAAGCAATGAAAAGAAAAATGAATCTTATTTCCTGAAAGGTACGTCATTATACCAGACCTCAGTAAGGGTAAAAGAACAAGATATTCACACGAGAAAGTTAATATCAACAGGGTCGTAAGCCTATTATATAAGTATCAATGCATTTTTTAATCTACAACTTCTTTCCAATTATCCCAAAATGCCGCTTCGTGGGAAATTAGTATGAAAATAATATAATCGTTGTGGAGTCACGGATATCAAGGTATTTCAATATACACTGTACAACACAGATGTGTATAACTCCTGGATTTTTATATGCACGTGTAACAAATGTAATAACACAGGCTAACATTAAGGATTTGTGCATGACATATAATAGTGATAGTAAAAGTAAATGATTAGTGATTTGTTTTTTTGTTTTTCAGAGAAACCCTGACCACGGTCAATACATCCTTGGACACCAACATTTGGAATCACGTGGCTCTTTTGCTTAACTTTACGAGTAACTCTGTTTCTGTTTCTATCAATGGCAATCCAGTCATTGCACTATCGACCGCCTTTGAGCCCGTCATCATAACTTCACTGGAAGGTGTACAAGGAACGTTAACTTTGGCCAATACGGGTTCTTCGGGAATCTACGTGTCGGGTCTTCACATTCAAGCCGCTATTTTGACACCCAGTGACATTCAGTCGCATCTCTCTTCCTGTCACGTGAACAGCGGAAATGACGTAGTTGGAATGGATGTTTTCAAAACCCAGTCTGTGCCGGGTGTGACGATTAATGTACCTTCTGTTTGTGATGGTATGTAAAGGTGTACATTTCAATCGAAAATTTGTGATTTTTATTATATTATTTTCAGTAGAAATCAGTCCGAATATGGCCATATCTGGTTTCAATGTAGATGGTATATAACATGGGTAGTGGATGTGGGGTTGGTGGACACGGCATTACGCGGCAGTGGTATAAGGGAAGGGATGGGGATTAGTCTTACTGGCCAATGAGATTGCAGGAAGCCCGCGTGTAACTTATTCTTTCAAGACCTTTCCCCATGACACCCTTGTACATTTTAATAATCAAATGTGATCTCACAACATGGTGTTATTTGGTCATGAGGACTCTTAAGAATTTGATTTCCAGTGCCTTTTAGCAACTCAATTATTTCAAAAACTTTAGTTATAAAATGGAGTTATCCTATCAACATATGATCATCTAAGGTCGTGTTTGAGTCAAATGATAGACGACATACACACTTTTTTAAATTTAATTATTTAAACTAGACTGAAAATTGCTTTACGTCGTTTGCAACGACTTACTAGTACATCAAATGCCGGTAAAGTCGTTTTTTGCCACTTAGAATAGACCTTTAGTAAATCCTTTTTAACTTTTAAATAAGGTTAAATGACCACAATTCCTTTAACATAAATTTTCTTGTAATGTACTGTAGGTAAGGTTTCCTCAGAAACATTCACTTTTTCTCTTAAAAGGTGAAATTGTATTTCTAGCTACAAACGAGTGCGCCTCTAGTCCGTGTGGCTCACATATATGCATCAACGAGATTGGAGGCTACAGTTGCGTATGCTATGGAGGCTTCACGGGAACAAATTGTGAGACTCCGCCAAACTATTGTATTGGTAACGAATGCAAGAATGGAGCTACATGCATTTCTAATCTAGACGGATATAACTGTACCTGCCTGCTGGGGTACACCGGAGAGTTCTGCGAATATGAACCTGGCAAGTCAGCAAATTAAGCATTGCTTCTTTAACAATAATTTAATTTTGCTTTTTTAAACCAAAGCAAAGGAAGCAGATAATGTACTGAGCGACATTGTTTTATTATTTGTAAAACTGTGTTAACTTTTACACTTATTGTTAGGCTTATTATTATTTTAACACGACGGGTCTGTACTGCGCTTTTATGTTGAGGTAAATATTTTTCCTTAGGACGTATAAAGTACATAGTCGAATAAAGTATCTAAAGGACCATTATTGTTCTTCACTCTTCACAGTTACATGCAATTAAAACGAATATTCAAGCTAAAGTATTTAAACTACCAGAGTGAATAAGTCAGGGATTTCTTGATTATGTCAGTTGATGGTCAGTGGTCCTTGTGGTCAGCCTGGACGGTGTGCAACCAGACGTGTGACGGGACGATGACTAGGTCACGATTATGTGATAACCCAGCGCCAGGACCCGGCGGTGCACACTGTACTGGAAACCAGATAGAATTGGAGCCTTGCAACGGAGCTTGCCCGAGTGAGTGGATATTGAATACCTTATATATTATATTATTGTTTATGTTTAAAATTTTACTTAACCCATGACCTTGTCAGTGTTACGTTATTTATACAGCTGCTGTTATACCCCGCTTTACGAGATCCTAGTTTGAGCCGATGCTGACATGGCGTATCCTTATCGCGGTTCCTCTAGCTAGGCGCTGTAGCCGTAGATTTGCAGTGTTTGTATGTTTGTATGAAAAGGTTGACATACCAGCTCAATCAACGGGTAATTATTGCGAAATTCTATGAGATAAAAAGTAAGTCGTAAGAAAATGTACAAGCAGATCACCGGTGCACCGCCGACTAACAAGATCATACAGACTATGCGAGGTATTCGCCCGGTCTCTGGGCTTTGAAACGAATATGTTCTGCATCGACGGCACTTAATTGAAAGACAAAACAAAATTCTCAACGAGATACTATTTACACCGACGTGAGTGTTAAGGTTGTGGTTTTATTGGTGGTGGATTTGTTCAACAAATATTCCCTTTCCAGCATGTCCCTCGTTAAATCGTCTTTCTGGCACAAGGAAGCAGTGTAGCACTGACACTGAGACAGGGAACCAGGTGTGTACGGTGTCCTGTTTAGATGGGTACCAGTTTCCGCCCGGGCTAAACGGTTCCCGTGAAATATATACATGCGGACCTGGTACAGGCTACAAATGGACGCCCAAACAAACCACGCTGGCATGTGTTAGTAAGTTCACCTTTACCTGATTGTAAGATGTCAAAATGTATAACAATATTATTACCATTTCTGAGGTAGACTGGGCATAAGGTGTAGGGCAGATTTATATTGTGAAAAGTCTTAAAAGCGTTTAAAGTTGCAAGAAATGTATGTATGCTGGTGGGTAAAGACTTCTACTTATAGCGAACAGTAATTGGTTCCAGTGGTGGACTAGCTGAATTATATATCACTACATGAAATTTGAAAACGTTTTTGTTTCCGTTTGAATACGTTGAGTCGATGCACATATTATCACCATTGCGAACTTTTGTTGGTAGATCCTTGACTAGACGCTAGGTATGACCGTCCGGCGGCGAATCTCTCCTAAAGATTCAATTCCATGACCAGTATTTGAATCCAGTCACCGTTGATTACCCTAATCCTGTTACCCTTGCAAAGAAACTGGTCAGTGTCTGTCTGGCTTTTAATATCATTTGTGCGGTTTTCTCCTTTCCTACCAACGTAATGGATAAGTTTGAAGGGTTTGCGTGAATCAATATTCTGTTACTACTGTCGTGAATATTGCAGACATAGCCTATATGTAGAATGTTTCACTTTATACCTTCAGCTGGTCATCAACCAACAAGATACTCTCTGTCGACCTCAGTACAGTACGATCAAGGAATACCATCTTCTGCCAACACAGATGTAACCTCCAACGTTGAATCACGACTTTCTAGCACCCCTTGTTTTAACATGGGAACTTGCTCAGTGGCCGTGGAGGTAACAAATTCGAGAAAACGCAGTACAGGTTCAACCCTTACAATCATCTTCTCAGTACCCTTGCAAGAATCCGGAGATTTAGACCTGCCCAGTGTCTCGCAAAACGGAACAGGTAAAAGGGTGATAAATTTTACACACAAAAAACTCATCTGCACCAAAAATGCAGCTTTAAAACTCATAACGACATACCGAACATGTGTTCGACTAACTAAATGTGTTGCGGCTGTTTATGGCTTATAGTACATTTAAGGTGTGTTGGATAAAATATATGTATTAAATATTGATAGGATTGAAGAAAATCCAAATCGCCATTATTTTTTTGCAACAAACAATACAACAACAACAAAAATGAAACACAGTAGGTATGTTTGTTTTGTAGCCAGTCCTAGTATAGATCTATACGCAGGCAAATAGAAAAAGAAATGTTGAACTCCGCTTAATATTGAGTAACACGTGGCACTGGATTGCATAATTTTTTACGGACCCATTTGCTTTTGCATAGCATGTAAAATGATAACTATAAAATTGTTTCCCATTTAGTCAGCGTAAGCTTACAAGAAGTAATAGACGCCATAAACAACTTGGAAAATACAGCGACATACATCGAAGACAATGCTAACGCACTCTTTGACGTTACGGTAGCCGGCATTTCGTACACCGTGGACTCGACGTCATTGCAGGTCCAAGCCACAATCGACTGTTCTAGCGGCCAGACAGCCGACAGTGGAGTTTGTGGTGAGTATAGCAAAACAGTTAGGACCAGATAACCCATCTAGTTAGGACCAGATAACCCATCTAATTAGGACTAGGTACCCCATCCAGTTTGGACTATGTACCCCATCTAGTTAGAACTAGGTTTTATTTTTCTGTTCGAAGAAACAAAGTTAACATACGACTCAAACCTTATAGTTATGTTAAACAAAATTAACTGAGAAAAACTCAACGGTGATGCATGGACTAAAACTTCAATTTTATACCACTATTCTTACCATGTTTATGTACCATTCTATATACAGTTGCCTGTCCAGAAGGAACGTATTTAGACGGAAGTTCTTGCCGGCTTTGCGGGAAAGGTTTCTATCAGAGTTCTCCTGGACAAACAAGTTGTGTCCAGTGTCCTTCCGGTTACACTACTTCATCTATCGGATCGGCTTACTCCACTCAATGTTCAGGTACATTGTCCCCAGTTCCGCCCAGCTAACGTATTATATTGTCTCCAGCTGTGTAAAGCTTTGCAACTCTTATACACATTGTAGTCTCTAGCACACAATGTTTAGATACTATTACCGACTCATCGGGGGCATTTAAAGTAAAAAATGTATTATTTACTTAACATTCAGGACACTTTTAAGTAGAGCTGTTAAAACATAACTTAATGTTTTAACGGGAAATCATTTCAAAATTTGTTTAGGGATACACATTTAGAATAAAATGCAACGTAATGTATTCTTTATTGTAAATGTTTTCTGTAAACGACTTGGTAGTATATATGTATATATATATATATATATATATATATATATATATATATATATATATATATATATATATATATATATATATATATATATATATATATATTTATTTATTTATTTATTTCTGAAACAAAACATTTTATTAAGCCAGCAAACTATCAAACTATTAGGTACCTGTTGATTTGTATGACCCTGACTTAAATACATCTTATTGTTTTAACGTATGTAAATTAACACACTGTTAGTCGGTCTTGGGTGTGCCGGGCATATCTTACTCTATGACATTTATCACAAAATGTCAAAACGTCTACTTCTGCAATTTCTTTCCATCATAAAAAGACATTCTTAAATTTTCCCTTTCTAAGTCATACACCCAGTCCAATCAAATTGAAGTTATTTGAGAACATTCTACATTGTAAGACGGCTGATATTTCAGCAGTAGTGTTCATTAGTTTACTAGTTTCTTTTATATTTGTCTAAAACACATGTTTTTCTCATCATAATTTTGAAGTTAAACCCTTGATTTTAGAGCCAAGGTTCTGTGACAATGTTTGACCAATTAGTTGTTAAAAAAAACACATTTCTCATTTTAGTTTCAAACGGTTCTCAATTTATTTTGAAACATTACAAACACATCACATCAAGTTTCACGTTGGTAGGCAATACGCTACCGGAAGAATTTACCTTGACCTAGACATTCTTTAACAAACCTCTGCTGCATTTAGACAGAATATTTTCCGTTATTGAGCAAATAATCATGTTTCCTGTATCAAAAAAATGCGGGAGCGAACGAAGTGAACTTATTCCAATGTCATAATGTATCTAAAAGTAAACTATGGATGTACATCATTTAATCGGAAGTGGTCGTGTAATTATCTTTTTGGGAATATATTATTATTCTTATTGTTTCTGTGTAATACAACATAAAACTCTATTCAATTCTATGTGATTTTAGAACTACGTCCAAGCTTGGTAGTACTGGTATTTGCCTCCAAAGTTAGTCTTGACTAATCAAATAACACATGTAATTGTTGTCTAACAAATGTAAACGTTCTTAAAAACAATGTTAGAATTGTAACAGTATTTTCACAAAGTATGCGTGCAACCAGTGCTACAAATATGTTTATGTCTTATGCAGTGGAATTCGACAGTACAGAAGAGAAAACGTTGCCGATTCCTACATCGGGTAAGTGCCACTGAAAAGCCAAAACGAAAAGAAAGTACATATTTCTGACATTTCGTTCAAATATTAAATTGTGTGTGAAGTAAAAAGGCGTCAATGGAAAGTCAGTTCAAATAGTTGGCTTAACCAGTTTAATTACAAAATAAGAAATGAGTTTGCCTTAAATACCAATAGAATTGATCCCATGGTGACCGGGGGATCAGTAGCTAGGCATTGAAGTAGATATGATAAGGTAGAGCAAACAGCCTGGAAAATGTCGGCTGAGAGACGCCCCCTGTTCATTTCTGTCAACTGTGGTATGTTACTCACAGAATATTTGAGCTAATGGGTTACAGGGAAACTACAGATCGTCAGTCTCCCCATCTGGCCACGGGAGCCCGTGAGAACTATGACCGTTCACCACTCTACAATGATTAACTTTTGAAAATTAACACATTTCTGCCAATTGAAATCATTTAGCTATTCATTGTGTTAAATCATATCCACCTTCAGTAAGCAGGTCAGTGTAGGTTAGGCAGGTACGCAGAAGAAAGACTTAATTTTAGTTTCGATAATAAATGACGCACTTAAAAGTAAAATGTTTCCTCATTGACAGATGACAACAATATTGCCGCGATTGCTATCGGTATATCATGTGCTGCGATTTTGGTGTCTGTGGCTTCAGCTGTTGGACTTGTATTTTACCTGAAAAAAAGAGGGTAAGTAAAAACTCCTGTTTCTTAAATGTTGTTGAAAATACGACGTAATACTATTTGTTAATGTTAATTTTATGTAGAAGTAAAAGTTGGTCACAGTTTTCCAGAGTTTCATAAAGATACTAAGCGATGGTTTAAGTCATCACTATAAGCAGATCGGTGGAAGCTCCACCCTATGGGTAAACAACTTCAGGGTGAGTGTATGGCCATCTAGTAGATTTAATGAACTTTGCTGGAAGTATCGGTTCAAGCTTATAATCAACTATCCATTTCAACACATTGTCCAGGAAAATAAAGGACTTTAGGTCAGACAGGTCTGAAAGAACAATAAAACATCTAAGCAACAGCAATGATCTTTATATCATACCCGGGTACATGGTCGGATCTAGTGAGCGTACACATGATGTATTATAATCAGAGTAGGACCAGCAGCCAAATACTACATGTTTAATCCTGCTCTTGAACAAAGAATACAAAACTTCAACACAGCCAGTACCTTTAATCCTGAAAAAAATATTTGGCCTATATTCCTTGTCTTTCAACCATAGTTCTTTTATTTAGTCTATAACACAAAGTCACCATTTTATAACATCAAAATTAAGTTTTACTTGTATATGCATATTGTAAAAAATAAATATCGCAATAACGTGCAATGTAAAGTTTCTACCATGCCAAATAAAATACATTCAAGATTATTCGAAATAAATTACTTATGGGCGTCATACTTTTGAAATATAGAATAATAATAGGTATCTAGTCATAATGGCCCTGTGACCAGAACAGAACCCGGAAAAATAACAGACTGTCATTCATCGATTATACTTGATTACCAAAATACAAAGTAGATGCTAAAATAAAACAAATGAGTCAACTATACAATTGTACATATAACAACTGCGGTATTTTCAGAACAAACAACAACAACAACATCTATCATTTAGTTCGTATCTGAGTATATCAAATCCTTCCCTGAGCTTAATACTTTGTTTGGGCCGTGTTAGTCTCTTTCTTCATAACCAGAGTTCAGCAAACGTACAATCTTTCTACAACATCTCCTTTTCAGCAAAAACAATAAGCGAGTTGCGTCCGAAGTGAACTTACAATCCCGCAACATAGCTCCGGCCAATACGTACTTCATACCAACCGACTCCAAGCGTCCTGGAAGCGCAATTTCCCTGTCACGTGATTTTAGTTTTACATTTTCCCTACCACCACCGTACGAAGAGGGCGAGAATATGCGCAACAAAAAGCTAGAGCAAGAACAAATACAATAAACCCCGGAATCTGTAGAAATTCGTCTGTTTTGGGTGAAAACATTTTACAACGTAATAAACAACCATTGCGATATTTTTGAAAAGAAAAGATTGTAGTCGAGCAGATTCTGCAATGGTAAAAACATCAACTCGTAGACGGTAACATTTTTAACAAAGAAAACTAAAACTTTGTTGTGGACAAAATATGCTTTTATGCAAGTATAGAAATATATCAACGTTTATTGTGTGAATTTATATGAAGTTCCAAGGACGATGCGTGATTATAGCTTTGAAACACCTAATATTAGATCCTGCATCAGAAATAATAGATAACTATGCAACTATAAGGTTTTATATCTCTAATTTATAAATTCTAAGCAAGGTGTAAACATGGCACAATTATTTTTTCATTTATAACACTTTTCAATATATATTGCTTGAATACAAAATAGAATTTTGTAGGAGTGGAAGATGATGAATAGGTCTTCTATACCATTTTTATCATTAACGTAGATTATGCAAAACCTGCAACATTCGTCTTCGTGGAATTAATTTTTCCTTTATACTCTTTGAAATAGATACTAAGACCATTCAATCTATACCAAGAATCAATATTGCAAACAAAATATAAACATACGCGGTAAACATCAAATGATCGACTTTGAAATGTATATAAAAATGGTCTGACTTGTTGAGTGTCATATACACCTGAGATTTTTATTCCTATATTTTTATGTTATTTTTTTTTCTCAGTTTTGAACATTTTTTTTGTGTTAATATTTTCTATTTTATGATATACTTATACCATTAATATCATACACGTATGTTTTAAAAGTAGTTTTTAAATTGCATTAAATAAATGAATACTATAAATTAGATCAGAGCAATTCAAGTCACTCGTGTTAGACAATAACAAAATCCTAAGACAATAATAAAATAACTATTGTGCAATTCCTATATCTATCTTCTCGATCTCCGGCTCTGGTTGCTATTATATATACCATTTGAACGAAAACTCACTATATACATTTTGAGTTCTATTACATTAAGTTAAATAAATATCGTAAATATTTTTGGTTGTATCATTAACACTTGTTTTATGTTTCACTGTTTAAATGGCGTTCTTAAACATCGAATGCCATGAAAACTATAAATATCATTTTTTTGCGAATAGTGTTGTTACGCGTGTATTGGATATTAAATGATAATAATTATATAACAATGTAATTAACAGTTGTATTTTCTTTTAAAATTCTAATGATTTTTTAACATCACATTGGCTTATTAATTGTATGCATGATCTAATATCTTTAAGAGCTCAGATCGACTTTTATCTTTGTATAAGCCGTACTGCTCTATGTCTAATTGAAAGCCTGACAACTATTTCTAATAAGAAGAAGACTACTCGAGTAGTATTGTGTATTTGAAATAAATCGCTTACAAGAAAAAAAAAACATTGATTCAAAGCATCACGGTCAACGACTCTATGTATTTAACAATAATATGCATAACCTGAAGCACTTCAACGTAGTACTAACAACTGATTAGATAACTATTAAAAATACAAGTTTGAAAGAGCTTTAAGGGAAGAGAAAATGTAACACACATACACAGCAAAGTGCAAATGAAGGTGATGTTATCGGTGGACAAAACGATAGAAACGTCATTTAATTTATAAATGTTTATGTTCGTATTCGTTGGAGTACAAATAGTTATACAAATCACAAAGCCTGCTGCGTTCTGTATATTCAATATATGTATTCTTTGCCACAGGCAACGGAGATAAACAGATCTACGTCTTTTGTTTGTTTATGATGGGATTTTACTTAAACTATTGCAAATAAAAGTGTGTCCCTTTTTTGTTGTTGTTGTTTTATTTTGTTGGTTTTCTAAATATGTCGCAGCGACCAAGGATGATCATTATAGCTACGTCCAGCCATTATGAGGAAGACCCTTAACAAATGTCTGGGTAGAACCACCGATGGACCGCAGGTTAGGTAGAAGACCTTCACACATTTAGTCCTTCCCCACGAGCGGAACCCACGCGGTGAGAGGCTAATCGGTCACAATTCGGGGATTCTACCACTACGGCACGGCCGCTCCACAGGCGATATTGGTAGAAATATGGTTAAAAAGTTACTGAATATTCACATAAATCTCATATTGAGGAAGAAATGAGTAATGATTCAAAGAGTGATAACGATAACAAGCAAAGTATAATAACGGGTAATTATTATAATATGTTAATAATAATATTCGTGATGATCACAACATTTAGAGCCACTAATTGGCTGTTGTATGTTGAAATTTCAAATATGACATACATTTTTGTTCAAATCCATTCAAGCTGGGTTAGGGCTTGTCTTCATCATCTGGTCTGTTTAAGTGCAGCTGCTATCCTCATAGTATAACCACATACTTCAGTTTGTGACGTAAACATATAATTTTAACGTAACTTTCGTCTTGCTTACTGTATTTTATAATAAACCATGGAACGATAGTTTCAAGACGGGGGACATTTTCAAGGTATGCGTCTTTCTTTTTAAATAATTTTATTCTAAAATAAATATATTATCTTTAGATGCATTGTGAGCTGATAAATTAGGTTTGAAAGGTCAAATGATTATGGGATTGATTGTAGTACATTTTGTTTGGTATTGACAAACAAGGTTTTCAAGATGGCCTCCATGAAATTTATCAATCCTACAAGATGACCTTTTATCACACTAATTCGTTCACTATGCCCACATATTGTTCCTGCTGAAAGTTTAAATGACTACGATTACCTTGATGGCTGAAAAAAAACTGTAACTTTAGACAAATAGAACTAGATATGATTAGGTGACAAATAAAATTACGTCTTACAAGCATTTTTATTTCATTTGCTTGTTATCAAATATTGCAAATCTAAGAATGTTTATTAAATATACACACAGAAATTATAATTAGATCATTAGCATCATACTAATAGCCATGGAGGGACAAATATTTCAGCTAGAAATCTCACGGTTGCTCTCGCGTATGCTATTTTACCAACCAGAGCAGCTTCTTTCCGACAAAACAAACGTACTTCATACCAGATTGGTTGTGGTTGAGATTAAGCAAATCTTAACAAACCCGAAGAAGAAATTCCTGTTGAATCGAGGGCTCAATGATGTTATTCATAGTTAAGCAGTTAAAAACATTGTGTATTTATTGTGGTATTTTATTCGTGTTCCTAACAGTTTTATAACCATATTCGCCAATTAGTCAAATTTAACACTAGTTAATGAAGAATTTACGTCAGCGGGACTTGTTATTTTCGAATGCCAATGATTTGAAGGAAAGAGAATGACAAGACATTTATTATTAATAGTAAATAGTTAATAAAAATAACATTTTTATGTTAGGCTTTTGTAACAAAAAGCGATTTATTATATTTTATAATACTAGATAACACATGTGCGCACGCACGCAAGAGCACGCACACACACACACACACACACACTCGCGCGCGCACGCATACACTTGCACACGCACACGCACACACACACACACAAACAAACACACACACATATACATTTAATAACTGGATCGCTTCGAGTAATTACACTCCAGTTTATACATTTTAGGTGGCATGAAGTAGCGGGTACATGGCGATAGAGACATTGTCGCGGTAAAATATGGACGTTCATTTGACATTGATTGGAATCATTATTAAAAGACCATGTTCTTATGTTCTAGGTAAAACAATTATCCATCATCGATCTGGGCTTGAATAACCACAAGAACCATAACAACTATAACAACTAAAAATACTTCAACAACCACAACCACAACTTCAAGATCACAAAAGGACTACAACATCCACAACGACGACAACAACCAGAAATACAATAAGAACCACTATAACAACCACAACGAATAAACAATCACTGCCCCTACAACATCAACAACTAGTTCAGCAACCAATATACCAACCACAACCACAATTACAATTACAACCACTATATCAACCACTAGGACAATCCCAACCACTATAGCAACAACAACCACTATCACAACTATAGCCACTATAGCAACCACTAAATAACAACCACAGCCACTTCAACAACCATTATTACAACCACAACCACTATAACATCCGCAACCAATATAACAAACACAACCCTTTGACAGACAGAACAACGTTAGCAACCACAGCCACAGCCCCGACACCTACCACAATTACCACGCAAAACGATTCAACAATCAAAACCACAACTACAACGATTATAACAACGATAACCACTATAGTAGACACAACAACTGTAACATCTATAACCACTACAACATCCACAACCACTATAACATCCACGACCACTATGTTACGACCCGTCGCACTATATAAGTTTATTTATAAAATGGCACGTTTACTAAACGATGAAATGGTGTAACAGAAAGAACAAGCCAGCAACAAACTAGTACAATCATGTTTTATTTTAATAAAAAAATAAATCTATGGCGTAATAAAACAATAATAAATAAATCAGACAAAATTTCAGAAAGCAAAATAAACGTTAGCTTACAGTTTGTCCCTTAGGAGATGTCTCTTTAATAGTCCAGTTAATAATCCAACGTCGAATAATCCTGAAGAGTTATTGGTAGAATGTCCTCGTAGATACGCACATTTGGAATAATCCAAAGGTAGAACAATACACGAATGTAAATGATAAAATTCCAAATCCAAAACGTTTATATTTATATCACTGTAGAATATAGTAAGTCCACGTAAGTTCCAACACAGAAAGATTTAAGATAGAAGCTGCAAGTATTTCCAAACTTTATGTCCAATCTCTAAAGCAAACTTTTTATCCAAACTTCCAAACTTAACTTTAATTCGGCAAACACGCCCTAATATATACCCAAAGAATTGAAAAAAACCTATATCAAACTATTATTTTATTGTGACGATTTTTCTTCTTGATAGCAAAGGTACATTTAACAGATCTGAAAGGCACAGAAATTCTGACGTGAAGGTATCTGCTACCTCTTGGTATAGCAAACGTGGCGAATTTATGATATTTACCAACTATTGATAGAGCAACGTGTATATAGCATTATATCTTTTAAGAATGAAATAAAAATGAATGAAATAGCTAAAACTTTACGAACCCAATTAAAATGTATCTACCATACAAAGAAAATAAAATACAAACCTAAAAGGGAGATAACTATTACAGTTCGTTTTTTCCAAAATGGTGAAATAATAAAACTAAACAGGCAGTATTAAAGCTTTGTCCGAAACGTTTTCATCAGCTACATAAAAACCTCTAAACAACCTCGAATATCACTTATCCAATATAAAATATAAAATATGTTTTATTTTTACAGGGAGGAATATGTGTTTCAAGCATTAATGGTCCGTTACAGACTTTAAAATTGTGGACAAAACATGAAGCAGTCTATTACCATTACAGCATTTATGAATCACCGATACTTAAGTAAGTGTGTGAAAAACAGTCAACATTGTCTTTATAAACTGACGTTCTATCAGCATTTCAGTTTAGTCGGCAATTAAAAAACATTGTCGTTGTCCAAATTATGCCATCACTTGAGCGCGTGCAAACAGGTCCTTTAACTCATTGTTGACTCATTAGACTAATGGTTGGAGTTTGATATCGATTTACATCCATTACCGTTTGAAAGATCAAAGCATATAAAATCTTTAAATATAATAATGATGGAGTTGGTATTGTTTACCACTAACTTAAAGCTCAATACTTTGTGTTCAGGCAGTACAGTCCACTTAACCCACTTGTTGTCTCGTTTCAACTTTGCACTTACACCAATCTTTTTAATATGGGAAGTTTGTTGGTTGTGAATTTTGTATTTGATCCTACTTTGCATTTAGAACAAGCAGGCCTTGTATGGCGTACTGAAATATGTTCTTAGACGGAACAAAAACCACGTAAACAGTGGTTTAATGATAAACATAGTTCTATGGGTAAAAGTATTAAGTGCTTGAGACGGCAACCTAACTCGGAATAAAATTCTATGCTATTGCTGCAGTGTTCATTTTGACGTCAATGGCCACCAATTTTGCTAAAAGCAAACTTCGGCATGTTCAAGTATTTTGAGTTTAGAGTATTGTAACATGTATGTTTGGGTTGGATTGTCTTAAAAATTCATCACTTTTGACTCTATGTAGTTTAAGGAATCATATTAACCCCGATGTTCTCAATAACTTAAGCCTGCCCGTCATCAAAAGAAAACGGTATTGTATATAGTTTGTATGCTTAGAAAAATAAACGTCGCTTGGTGCGATTTATGAGAAGTGGACGTTTGTTTTTGCTGGTCAAAGAACGTAAAGTCCGAAGGATAAAGATTCTCAACATACATGGCTGATAGCCTTTTGCTTGGGGCTATCGGAGAGCAACGAACGATAACTCTTTGTATATATATTGGAAGTTTTTAAAATAAAAGTAAAAGGTAATGTGTATAATGTGTTTTTGATAAAAGAAGATGACACAGAATCTAGAAATTTTACACGGAATGATATTTCACAAGAAATAAAACGTCATGGCGTCAGTGTTTGATATATTCGTGCGAATGTCGCTGTGGCATAAACACGTGACATATAGCTTACTATGAAAATTAAATTTGACGCGAAATGGTTGTAACATTTACGGATTAATAACTCAACTTCAGCTCAATTATCGTTAAAATGTTCCGAATTAAATCGTGTTGCGTCAGTGTGAATGATCAATGTCAGTGCCGATGGTCAGGTTTTCAAACTTTTCGTAAGAGATGATAGAGATGATAGTTAGTTTCTTAGTTTACTTTTGTAGGGTTTGTTTATATTTTTGTCGCTTAATGCAAAAACTATGTGATGAATTAAAGTGCGATCCAGGCACATTTTGTTCATCTCATGTTTGAACAAAATAGTTCGAAACAGTTGTATTTTCTTGTTTAGTTCTTATTTTCTCATTTATAATTAATGTTAAAAAAACTCATTTAACAACATATAAAAAAAGTGTCAGTTGCATGTCAAGTCGATAAGAACTAAACACAAATACCGTATTTTTCGCTGTTCTCCCCCCCCCCCACCCCCCCACCCCCCCCCCCCCCCCCCCCAATATAAAGAATAAAAGATAATACACGATAATCTTTTATTATGGTGACTTTTGTTAACATTTAATACAATGAAATTAAGATAACACAAAAGTAAAAAAAAAACTAAGCAACACACGGCCCAACAGGCCTATAAGTCACCTTGTAGAAAAGGCAAATTGATATCGTGCAGTTAGTAAATACATATAATAGAGGTAAGTATTCAGTAAATGGGGTGAAGTTTTGACTCTGTACCCCGCTCTGTATGTGCATTGAATGATACTTAAATGATGATACTTAAAAAAAGGTTCATGCACTGAGGTGAATATGTAACTTTGTACCCGGGTCTCTATGTGCATTGAATGATACTTAACGGTAAGTGTCCATGCACTGAGGTGAATATTTGACTCTGTATCCCGCTCTGTATGTGCATTGAATGATACTTAAAAATAAGTGTTCATGCACTGAGGTGAATATGCAACTTGTAACCCGGTGTGTATGTGCATTGAATGATACTTAAAGGTAGGTGTTCATGCACTGAGGTGAATATGTAACTCTGTACCCTGGTGTGTATGTGCATTGAATGATACTTAAAGGTAGGTGTTCATGCACTGAGGTGAATATGCAACTTGTAACCCGGTGTGTTCATTGAATGATACTTAAAGGTAGGTGTTCATGCACTGAGGTGAATATGTAACACTGTACCCCGGTGTGTATGTGCATTGAATGATACTTAAAGGTAGGTGTTCATGCACTGAGGTGAATATGTAACTCTGTACCCCGGTGTGTATGTGCATTGAATGATACTTAAAGGTAAGTGTTCATGCACTGAGGTAAATATGCAACTTGTAACCCGGTGTGTATGTGCATTGAATGATACTTAAAGATAAGTGTTCATGCACTGAGGTAAATATGCAACTTGTAACCCGATGTGTATGTGCATTGAATGATACTTAAAGGTAGGTGTTCATGCACTGATTATGTAGCTCTGTACCTGAGTCTGTATATGTAGTGTGTATGTGCAATGAATAATACTTAACAGTAGTTTCCATGCACTGAGGTGAATATGTAACTCTCTACCCCGGTGTGTAGTGCATTGAAGGATAAAGATCATGCATCTTTTATAAACATACATAGACCAACGTACACCCGGTGTGTATGTGCATTGAATGATACTTAAAGATAAGTGTTCATGCACTGAGGTGAATATGCAACTTGTAACCCGATGTGTATGTGCATTGAATGATACTTAAAGGTAAGTGTTCATGCACTGAGGTGAATATGCAACTTGTAACCCGGTGTGTATGTGCATTGAATGATACTTAAAGGTAGGTGTTCATGCACTGAGGTGAATATGTAACTCTGTACCCCGGTGTGTATGTGCATTAAAGGATACTTAAAGGTAAGTGTTCATGCACTGAGGTAAATATGCAACTTGTAACCCGGTGTGTATGTGCATTGAATGATACTTAAAGGTAAGTGTTTCTGCACTGAGGTGATTATGTAGCTCTGTACCTGAGTCTGTATATGTAGTGTGTATGTGCAATGAATAATACTTAACGGTAAGTTTCCATGCACTGAGGTGAATATGTAACTCTCTACCCCGGTGTGTATGTGCATTGAAGGATAAAGATCATGCATCTTTATATAAACATACATAGACCAACGTACACACATAATGAATAGTGTTAAAACTGCCATGTACAGTAGGGAAACAATCTAGATATAATAATTATTTTATATATTGTACTATTATATTTATATATACACGTGCTTTAGATTATAAATATAAGTGATGCAAATATAATTTTATTCACAGCATCACAATCTAAGGTATCGTTTATGTAAACAAAATAGTGTAAATACCAGCTGTGTAAACTTATGTGGAGTACACGGAATTATTTGGTATTGCAATTAATCTTTTCTTACATAAGAATATCTAATAAAAATGCATACATGTATATGTTAATAAAGATACCATGTAAATTAAGTCATCTAGTAAGGCAATCAAGTATTTTTTTTTTATCTTATTGATTGTTTATAAACTCGATATATATATATATAGTCGATCAACAACAGTCATATGTCTTGTTAAATATAAAATAGAGTTTCATATAAACTACACAAATATCGACATAAACTTTGATGGTCTTAATAGATGACTTAATTTATATGGTGTTTAAATTAACCAACAACACAGTTATGATTTTCATTTTAAACTTATAAAAATGTTTATCAAAAACAAAAATTAAAAATATAAACAATAAATTATATCTAAAACAATAGAAAATATAAACAAATAATTTATATTTTAAAAACAATAGACAATATAAAAAAATAAAAATTAAAGAAAACAACAACTTCAATATAATAAATAATATCGAAACAACAGTAGAAAATATAAACAAATGTCAAAACAATACAACAACGACAGGTAATAAAACGAATAAATACCATAAAAACAACAATACTCTGTACTACTTGATACTATGAATATTATTATGTTAAATAAGAACCAAACATGGTTATGACGGAGTCATAATAAACCAGAAAGTTAAGCCATTTTCCGTTTGAATTAAAGGTCTCTTTGATTATTGAACACTCTTGACCTCTTAAAATGTTTGTTTCAACATTGTGGAACCTCGGATTAAAATGAACAAAATGACAACGGATCAAGATGACAGCAAGGGATAATTAAGACAGTATGATATAGAACAACAGCCATAGCCGGCGTTTTTCTAATATAAGGGGACAGTACCTAACACGTCAAATTTTACTGTGTCGTCTCCCTTTTAAGTAGATGTTTGGATTTTACACAAAAGTAGAAATTCCATTTTTCAGATGTTGAAAAGGTTTCAGACTGCACAGAAATGTTTTAGAAATAAATATAATTTCTTGGTAATTTATCACGACTTATTCAGGTAAGAACTTTCTACCCACAAGTGCAACAACTTATACCGACTTTTAAAGTGAATATAAAGCGATACCTTCAAATTCAGTGTCCATAAAATTATTGAATAAATGAATAAATGAATTAAATTAATATAAAGAACAAGAACGACAAAGCTCTTAAAAAACTACAACTGTTTTTATATAAATTACTAGCCTGATAATGTAATACATTGTTAACTCAGATGAAACATGTTGTGTTGAAGGATAAAAAAAATTAAAATGTTAAGTACATTGCAGTAGATGAATAAATAGATACAATGTAGTTAAATGTACAATCCACGTTTGGCCTTTCTGCTCTCTATAGAACTGAGGCGGTTACAAAGGAAGACGTTTGTCCTGAAAGGTGGTATCAAATAATTTGCCTATATTAAAATTTGTCTACAAAACTTTACCATTGTTTAATTTTTGGGGGGTATAATTTATTGCATGATCTTATGCTTTAGTCTGAATAAAGACGAATGTGAATAATATTTCATCTATAAAACATTGAAAATATTAAAATGAATCGCCCAAACTGTTCATCTTTCCAAACCTATTAAAGAAGCACGGTGGGGATTTCTGCTGAAATAAGATATCCACGTCAGAGGGAATTACCCGGATGATAAAATAATGGGATTTTACAAGTAAGTGGTCACGTACTTTTTGTGTGTTTAAAAAATAGCCAACTGTGCAGCGTGGCTCAGACAGGAAATACCTGTTTGTAATGACGAGTGAGGTGTTATGTTCTACTTTATACATAGACGTAGGACACAAATAAACACCATTTCGGGGGATCTTTTCATGTAAAGATTATATATATATGATTGTTTGAGAAAAGAATATTTTCCAAACTTTCGAATACCACCTTTAACAAATACCTAATTTGCCTATGTATTTGTGTTATCAGTATTTAATAGCAAATTTGGAATATTGCTCTCGTTCGTTATTGTGTACCTTATAATTGATCAACTATCGATCAAATATTAACTAAACTATATTACTTCATAATTAAATTACATTTCATTTAGCCCTTTCCTTATAATATTGATTAATTCTAGCCTTACATTTTCATCTGGATATCCCGCATTTATAATACTTTCGTCTGTATTCGTAAGATTTCCGGAAAATACCGACTCTCTGCGATGGACAACGGTTGTGACCGGAAACGCACATCGATGTACGAGTGTTGACAATTCTGTGCTAATTTGTAAAGGAGCCCCTCGTAAAAGTCCGGTTTCTATCGGACCGTACCTGTCTAGGAAGACTTTATCACAAACACTCTGAAAAAAAGGAATCATAATGGTGGTTATAGTATTTGAACTTGACAAGAGAAGAAAGTTAAAAAGACTAAAAGAACAAAAGATGAAGGCTAAAGAAAAAACAAATGCAAACGAAAAAATACATAGAGGGCGAAGACATGAGATGATGAGAAGGAGAATGAGAAGAAAAAGAAGAAGTAGAAGAAAGATAAGGATGAGAAGAAAAAGAAGTAGGAAGAAACGCAGAAGAAGAAGCACATGAAAGAAGAAGAAAATGATTAAGAGGAGAAGGAGAAGACGAAGGAGACTGTTCAGACGGAAAAGACCGAAACCACAGTGGGCAAAGTAGCTCTAATGGTAATCTCTAGTTATTGTGTGTGGGTGCCATAGAAAAAGCTGTGGCATATTTGACACTTATACTTCATGGTACAAATATCATGGACAATTCAAAAGAGTTTTTATGGTGTATCTTTACATTTCCGCTCAAGCAACCGCCTGAAAACGAACTGTTAGACCACTTCACAGCGGGGGCAATGACCGTAAATGTTGAACCTTATCCTGCTGAACTTCCTTGCCTATGCGTTGCTTTTCAGAAATTTGTCTGATTTCCAAATCCGCTTAAAGGTTGGGCTCACATCAAACTTTTTGTCTTAGCACGATGTATTAAACAAAAACATGTATACATACCTGTAAATTATTATTGCTTCTTTTAACAACACACTTGTTTAGTTTTTTGTTACACTTGACTGGACAAGTATTACTTCCACAATGTTCGTCCGCCGTGCAATTAGACACCTCTAACCTCTGGCGCATCACAGATTCAAACATATCTCTGTCTGTGTCAATTAAAATTAGTTCCTCGCTACCCTTTCTGACGCCAAAATTAGCAGATTTGACGTCACATAACTGTAAAGGCTGGTGCAACTCCGTTTGAACAACTTTTAGAAGTTCGAGAAGTTTAATGGCAAGCTTTGCCCTTTCACGCCAAGGAGAGAGATGGATAGATATCCCTCGCCCGTTAAACAGTCCAGATTTTCTTTCTGCAACTGATGGCGTATGCTCGACGAAATAGATAGCACCGCATGTTCCTTTAAGCTGAGGGGAAAAAGTATAACGTTCATGAAATTTCATAAATACATACTCCGGCTGTTGGGAAAGGTACCAGATACTTTTTAATGCCGCTGCAACGGCTTTGTTTTTGTCCTCAGCCGATGATATAAAACTTGTAAAATTATACCCCCAAATGAACGAAAGGAGCTCTACGTCGGATTGCTGCAACGAAACATCCAAATTTTTGCGTATGTAAGTTCTCAGAAAGGTTGCCATTAAACGTATTTTCTCAATGGAGGTGGATGAATCTGTGTCGTTGAGAACTGTCGGGAGAAGGTGTCCACCACTGCTGTCGAGTTTCAGGACAATCGTCGTCACCTCTGTACTACCCGGGTGCCCCTGGTGCATGTAGGCTACAGTTTTTCCCCAGCGATAGTTGAGGCACTTCTCGTAGTTGACTGTCCCCACGGTACACAACTCGTGACAAACCGATCCGGCCACTTGTCCAGACAAATAGTCCGAGCACTGAAATGGCCAAGAAATAATAGATAAAAGTATAAATCATACAGCATCATACTTCAACTCGTTCAAACAAAATAAATAGAGCAATGTATAATCGAGAAACAGTGAACAAGTCATTGCAATACAACAAATACTGTTCTCTCTAGTTCGGACAAATAAACACTAAAAAACGCAAACACAATATATATATATAAACCACAATAAAAGAAAGAGCTAGGACGTGAAACATCCGGGGTGCCGTAGAGAGCATGCGCTTTTAACAAGAAGATGATTATCCTGGGAACTAAGGACCCGCTTACCCTGTCGATCAATTACATAAACATTCGACAGAAACGAACCATAACTCTGATGGGAAGTAGCTGCGAATTCCTATTATGCCAACTACCTTTTTAATAGGTGCAAGCTACAATGTTAGAAAAACGGAATACTCATTTTTTTTCTTTGAAAAATGTCTTACATAACAGCTGCGATTTCCTGTTTTTGCAACCAACACTATCGTCCCTAAAATATATTCCATAAAAGGCGCCGCTAATTATTATAGATACATGTATATGAATATGTGGTGATGAAAAACAACAACATGCACTTCAAGAAATGAGAGAGGCGAGAAGATTAAATAAACATGTTGAATGTTTCTACTAAAAGGTAAAGGTGGATCAGTTATTTTGCTTTGCATAGGAGTTCAGCCTTTTTGCTTCATTTAATTATACATGGTGCCAGCTTTCTTTTGACACCAAACATTAATTATTTTTTAGATATGGACTGCTTAAATGTTATACCAAACCTAACAACAGGCTGTTATTGAAGAAAAATGTCCATATGACAAGCTCAACTTCCGGTCGGAATTTACTGTAACTACCCCTGTACACATTTCAGTAACCATATTATAATACTGTCGTCGAGCACCAACGCGTCTATAAAGATATGGCAAGTACAGTGTAAAGAAATGAAAGAAGAGAGTAGTGGTTGTGTTAGCTGTGATAGCTGCCACTGGATCAGACGGTTCGACCCAGGACTATACATGTCCTGTTAGTCCCTATACTGTATCCCTGGTAGCTAAAATATGTGTACTGTTTCTACACAGGAGGTCGGTATTAGACAGGAATCAGGAATTGAATCAGCAAATAGAATATCACACTTTTAATCCGTCGATTGATACACAATGCTTATCCGTTACATCAATTTAGACCGGACAATAAATTCAATTATAGAACCAATCACATTGCTCACACCTAACCACATACGCAAACAGCGAACTCTATCCTTTATACTCGTACTTTTGTGGTGAACATTAAATATTTACATTGGCCTAAGGACTTTCTGATCATGTTTAGATAAATATCCTTGTTAAATGATACATTTTTTATTTCTTTAATAAAGAAACGTCTCCCTACGGATTACTGATAAGCATGATAACAATGGCATATGATCGCCGGCGTTGATAAAGGATATTTTAACGACTTCGCTATATTAATATTGCATTTATCAACCCCTCTCCCACAAACACACACACAAACGACAAGAACAAACAAATAACAACATAAACATAAACATTAATTATGTATACGAGACATGAAATTACATGTATACTTCAAACAAAACAGCCGTGATGGGGATTAAGGTGAAATTTGTGGACGTGTACACACTTGCTTCTAGGGAGGACCCAGGGCATATTGCGACCGTTGGGGAGCTTTTGATTTCTGAGATATCGGAGGTGTGTTCTTACTGCCTGGGCTAAAATTTATACTATTTTACGAGTTTATTAAATTTAATGTAAACATTTATTTTAACGAAGGATCGGACAATAACTTAAGCAGCTGGTGTAAAGATGTAGTTTTATCAGTTCACTTTCATTTTTTATCAGGATATAAGTTATTACCTTCCTGGCAGGAAACATTTGTATTGCATAGTGTTAGAGCTCTATTAGGCACAATAGCTGAACATTTTTACAATCTACGTTTTAATCATTTTGCACTTACTTGATTTCGCAACATTTCACAGCTAACAGTAGAGAAACAACAATGTCGCTGGATGGTAACAATCCCTGTGTTAGGCTTTAAAATACATTTAATTTATTAACTGTTATTTTGTTCAGACCGGCCGCAATAGCTCAGGTGGTAGAGCGTCGGCTTGCGGATCGGGAGGTCGTGGGTTCGAACCCCGGCCGGGTCATACCAAAGACTTTAAAGTTGGTAGTAGTGGCTTCCCTCCTAACGCTCGGGGCTAAGGGGACAGCATTACGCCTGACTCGTCGGTGTCAGTATAATGGACCGGCCGGGTTCAGTCCCTGGGCACCTCATAAGTGCCCCTGTGCTATAATGATAGAAAGTCGCTGCGCAGTATCGGCCAAAAATGCCGGCTAATCCCATCCTATTTTGTTCAGAACTGTAAAACTTAGTCTTATTGCATCGAGATTAAGTGCAAACACACAGTCTTTTAAAATATTTTGCTATCTATAGGTTGGGAGAATAAAAAACGCCGCGACTCTTTGTAACTTGTTTTAGCCATCTAGAGTTCAGCAAATAAGTTTGACATCAGAATTGCGCTCGCGGGAGTATATGTCATGTTTATATGCCAGTCATTAACTCTTCAATAATTAGATTGATAGTAATGCAATAAATTAAATAAATTTGAATTGCGGATCTCTGTTCCTTATATTGATTGAAAAGAATGGCAAAGTCGCTAACAATGCATTATAGTCCTAGTTGTGTGTATGTACATAACAACATGTTTAATCTCAATGGTAAAGTATCGCGATATTGTTTAAACCGATAAGCAAAGCGGTATATGTAGTAGTATTTTGGACATTACCGATCATAGTCGGGTTTGAATGTATATATACGTTGATATCCGACAATTTGGTCCAGAATAACTTTCGAAAGGAAGACCTATTGTGACTTACATGGAAGCTCTTTTTTAAAAGCTTCCCGTTGGCGCTCTTGATTTATGCCAGTGTTGCCACGTAAGACTAAAAATAAACAAACAACAATACGTGAAAGCTTTTTATGAATACAAAATCATAGCGAGCTATTGTAACGCACGGCGGCGCACGGCTGCGGTTACCCATCTATTCACCAGCCGCAGTAACTGTTGCTAAATTACGCAACTTTGTAACTTAAACCTAAAGCAGCGAGGGTGGTTTGAAGTGCTTATGTATCTACCCGTTAATTGGTAGCACTTCCCAGTAGCGCATTCAAAAGGTCATATTCTAGGGTACGCCAAGATAACACGATGCGTTACGATGTCTGACTGAACGTCATATTTGATCGTTATTATATTGCGAGAATCCACATGACCTTGATCAATAAAATGATGGAAGAACTATGACTTGTTTTTAACCATAAAAGTAATGATACAGTCGCAAGAAAAGCATTATGTTAGGGGTCAGAAATTATCCACAAACAGGCTTGTTGTCGTTATAAATGTGTATCTGAAACAATGCATTGGATACCACTTTTAAAATCTGTTAATTTGGTCTGCTGATTATATAAATTCCAACGAGTATAAACACGTCATCTCCATTAGGTAGCATTGTGTTGACAATGTTAAAAATGCCTGCTAAAAGGTAAAGAGACTAGGTTATTAGACGTTTTCCAATAAAACGCTTATAGACTGAATCCTCTGTATATAGATTGTATGAAAATAATGTAAAACATCAAACAAAAACAAAACAAAATCACACACACAACTGAATATAAAGCATTCCAAACATCAAGGTCAAAAATGTCGTCAGATAATATCATTCTTTCTCGATTTGAATATTTTTTTATATTAAGCACCAAGTTTAAACATTAAAACGACGTTTAAAATAACAAATATACAATTCTTCAAAGGGACCATTGATACCGTGACTTTTTATCATAAGATCGCGCATTAATAATAAAAAGAAATTTACATGAAATAACAAGATCAATAGTCAACCAAACAAATCAAATATAAAAGGCCAGTGCGACAGCTCGATAAAACGTCCAATAATAAAAACACCATTTACCAGGTTATTCCAAACATAGAGATGAAGTGGCCGACGTATGGGTTTCATTAGAGTATGAAGTGATTTCTTTCTGTTCTAAATTAAACTAAATCCCTTATTCATTAAAAAGGATAACTGAGCCTAAATGCGTTCTAATTACCTATATCGTGATATTAGTAGTAAAGTAATGCTTTGTTAATTGCTTTGTTTAAGCAAAATTGAGACCGACATAATAACATCTGCAAATATGATAAAAGAATAAAAAGACACAAATGTAATAAAGTAGCAATTAAATTCATGGCTGGCAGTGCCCTATTCTACTGAATGCGCCATGAAGTCTTGATGCATACCTATTTTAAGTCATTTATTTATATATTGCGATTGCGATAACCCTAAAATAATATCAAGTAAGTATTTTTTGGCCAGTTCAAGTCACGTTGCGAACAGTTTCCCTTCAGCGTCATGCCCAAACACAAACCAGTATCCAGATTTAAACTGAAATTCAAATTACCTGCTCGTGTCGTCACTTTGTTAATCTTGCATGATTCAGAAAGCATCCGTTGTCAAAATTAATGTACATAGCGACCAAGCTGTTTTGACCTCTAACATATATTTACCGTAGGTACAAGTGTGTTTATGTTTATGAATCGGTTGCTAAACGTTATAGAGACAAAGGACACAACGCAACCTAATGACCCGTGAAGAATGGTGAGTATAACCATATGGAATTTTAACGACGTCTGTATAGCTGCTATGTACAAAATACCACCTCAACCTTAAGGCATTGTGCCGCTGTAAGAAATAAGAAACTGATTGTTCGTTTTCCTGACGGTGGTGATAAATGTCTTCGGTATTGTTTTGTTTGTTGTTGTTTTTTGTTACATCTCACCAACAGAATTCTACTTATATTGGCGACATACAGCTAATTATAACTGGTTGAGGATGACCCCAGACTGATGCCTAGGTAGAACCACCGACGCACTGCAAGTTAGCTGGAGAACCTCCCCACATGAAAATTCTCTGCCGAACCCATGAGTTGAGAGGCTGAAAGTTACAAATTAGCGACTAACCGCTCGGTCACGTCTTCAAACGCATTGGGACCGTTGTAAAATCACGTAATAAGCATTGTCTACGTATGAAAACGCGTCTTTAGTAGTTTAGGAATTAAGTACTGGGAATAGTTGTTGTTGTTTTTTTTCACGTAAATGCCGAAATCATTTCGCATTCATATCAGAAATTCGGAAATAGAAATAAAATTAATCTAAAGAATTAATACCATTTAGTTGATAATGCTTTTTAAGAAGATAACCGACATGACAGATCAGGCTTATTATAAAAACCTGTGTGCGATGTAATGCCAGATGCTAAAGGGGCTCGCTTCCGAATAATGCGATAGATAACTGTTTCAGTTTCTTATTGTATACGGGCCTGAATGCACCAAGGCCTAAGCCACTTTTGAATATGCTTGTATCTATGTAACATTTATAGAACAGAACAGAACAGAACAAATCTTTATTAATCAACCCAGGTATGGTAAACCATACAACATGGGGTCAAGTATAAATGTTAATGTACAAATATAAATATTCCGATCAGTGGAAAGACTAAAGAGGGGGAAGCAATGACAGGGTGAGAAAGTAAGATATCATTGTCAGTTTAAGATAAATAGATTGCAAGAGAGGACAAGAAAAAGTTAATATACTCGTGGAGGGACGGCGATGGCTTAGTAGTCAGAACTTACTTATACCGTTACTAATGTACTGGTCAATGGATTAACTCCATGATCATGAGGTAAGTTTTTTTTAATTATTATATCTTTTTTAATTAAATATGTATAAGTCGGTCTCCAGACTGGATTATATACCAACCCGGATACCGGCTTTCACTCACTTAAAATTACACGAATATCGCGTAGACTCTATACATGTATACATCTCCATACCTTCACTAAGTGAAACGCATTATACATAATCATACAAAAATTAAAGAGAAAATAAAAAAAAGCAATATCACAATATTCACACAGAGAGAAATTAAAACAACACACTTTATATATATAAACTAAACTGTAATGTAATTTATGGAAACTGTTTTTAATTTCTTTTGCCTACATCTAAATAGGGAAGAGCTTATTTTTGTATGTGATAATGTACACACAGGTTTTACGCAGATGTTGACGAGCAGATATTTATTAACATCTTTCAGTTCTAAATCTGCGTAAGAGCTTGCTAATGTAAACTGTTACAGAATTTAAAACAGAATTGAATAATAAGGTATCAATGTTTTAGAAACTTATATCATGTATATGAATAGGACAACTACATTAAGCATTGCCATCAGAGATTTTGTTGCCAAAGGAATGTCAAACATAGATTATATTATATGAAAGCCAATGGTATGGTTAAGAAATACATTATTGTACTACATATCATATAATTGCAACTAACCACTTAGTTAACCGTAATATATTTCGACCCTTTGGCAGCAAAACAAATATATTTATACTCTTGTCGGGTACGTAAGAGCATAGGGATGACGACGAATCGGCAATGTACAATTATTATGCAGGTGAACATGTATTGGGACTCTTACCGAAACGAAAGTAAGAGTACCAATCAGTAATATACACCAACAGGATAACAATATAATTAAGGCTAAACATATATACATGCATACATACATACACAAATGCATGTGGAGCTAATTATTGTAATGATTTTTTATATGCATGTATATATATTTACATACACATATACAATGTACATACACACACATACCTACACATACATAGATACAATACATATATTTTCCATGTATTATAATATATTGCGACAGCGTATTTAAACAGAAACGAACCGAACATTCGATGCATCTGATTCCACTTGTCTAACAGCAAGACTGCGATTGAGACATTCACAAAGTGAAACAGCCCCATACTGCCACTCGATCTATGTAACAATCAACAATCGACCGTATGTCCAGCGAAAATCAATTACATCAAATATCATGCTGCCGGATCTGTATTTAAAATTTCCTGCATAAAAGTATTTAATTCATCGCAGTCATTTATAACGAGAGAGCATAATAAAAGATGGTAAAGTAAGTGATATTTAATAAAAGGGAGAAATAGTCATGGAGGCATCGGTATCAGTTATGATGTAAACTAAGAAATTTGTTCGTAACTTTATGTGTAAAAATACTAAATCTTTTAAGATGTTGTGGATTATCATTGGTAAGTATATCTTTTAGACTTGTATTATTTACAACTTGGGATGAATGTGATGTAATAAAATAGCTCCGTTCAGCGTTAAAGAAAGGGCATACAAGTAAATAATGTGTTTCGTTTCCAACTTGATTTAAAGCACAAAGTGGACAAAATCTATCCTCATACGGAATGCTCTCATACCGCCCTGTTTCAACTGGCAGTTCTATATTTGAACAGGTTTAAAATTTCATTTTTCTTTAAGCATTTGAAATATGTCTCGAGGTGAGGTGAGTCTATAAAACTTAGATATGTGCGTCCTTTGTTTGAGGTAGATAACTCTGAGTGCCAGTTTTGTATAAATTGATCATGAAGGATTAGTTTAACTAATATATGGGCATGTTTTAAATCTATTGTGTTTTGGTTTTCCCATACATCTTGTCGCCCTACTGTTTGTAGAATTGTTTTAATTTTAGTTATCCATTTGAGATTTAGATTATTGTGATTGTGCTTTATAAATGTATATACTTTGTTAGTTATTTTTGTTTGTTTGCCTGTGATAATGTTTGACCCGAATTTAATCATGCGTGAATATATTGTTATAGTGATGGGAAATCTTCCAAACTCTCCATACAGAAAGTTTAGGGGTGTTGACTTTCTAGCTTTTGTAATTTTGCGGAGAAAGTTACAGTGTATCCTTTCAAGAATCGTTAAATCTTCGTAACCATACACTTCAGCTCCGTATAGTAGAATTGGCATTACGGTATTGTCAAAAAGTTTTAAAATAAGATCAGTAGGGAGGTCTGCATTTGAGACACGAGAGTATAATAGATGAAGAGCTTTATTCGCTTGTTCTGCTACGTGTTTCCTAGCTTTAAAAAGGATCCGTTACTTGAAAATCTTACTCCTAGATAGTGGTACTCGTGAACTATTTCAATGCTTTCCTGGCCCATTTTAAAAGATAAATTACTTGTTCGACGAGCACCAAAGACTATAATTTTAATTTTATTTGTGTTTACTTTCATATGCCAATCTGTACAATAGTTATTGAAAGACTGAAGACTGTTTTGGAGGTCAGTTGCTGAATTGGCTAAGATAATTGTGTCATCAGCATAGAGTATGATTAGCAGTTTAAGCCAAATATCAGAATGGTGGTCTAGTTCTATGCCAATAGCACCCTTATCGCATAAATATGATTGTACATCATTCAAGAATAAAGAGAATAATATTGGAGAAAGGTTTTCACCCTGTCTAACACCAATGTTGCTGACAAAGAAATTTGAAACATTTCCATTAAGAGAGATACACGATTTAATGTTACTATACATGTTATAAATGACCTGATATACTTTGCCATTTACAGAGGAAACATTTACGGAACACATTCTAGCTACCGCCAACGAGAGTGCTCTAATTATGACCGTTACGACCCAACCTTCAATCATCCATAGTTTGCCCTCTCACTGTTTACAGGCCTTTTAATCTAGGATTATTCAGTGTTTGCAGAAATTACAAATCAAACAGAAATTAATTGTACTTCAAGCCCTTTCTTGTGTAGAATCAACCCCTATGGTCACCATTATTTAAGTGGTCACACAAACACTACATAAACAAAACTATTTTTTGATTGAATGGCGTAAAGTATACTTTCAGGTGGTAGTAGACATATCAATTTAGTCATAGTTAGGAGTGACTGACATTCATGCAGGGGCGCAGGGGGGGGGGGGGCGTAGGGGGGGGGGGGCGGTAAAAGAAGAATGCATGCTCCTCCGGAAAATTTTGTGTTTCTAGATCATACGGGGCGGTTAACGATATTAAGATATATGAGGCAAGATATTATGACACATACATTAAAATATTAAAACATTCATGACATACCTTTTTAAAAGAGAAGCAACTCATATTTTCCTGGTAATGACCATTTTTGCAAACAGACAAATGGTTCTATTCGAGATTGATATAGAGCCATAAGAAAACAAATGGTAGTTTAGTCTATGACTGTATTTTGGATTTATGTCGGCGTGTCGTTACTAACGAATGTCAGTGCCTTTAACACAGTGACTAGTATGGCATGACAACGTTAAACTGGTACTCATCAATTTTCGACAATAGAATCATCCAGCCTCTGGGTTTCACGGACTTGCATTAACAATTCCCATTGATATCATGGACTGTAACGTGTTTTTTGACCATCTGGTACACCGTCAGCCCTTTATCGAAATATGAAAATAAAGTACAGTGAGTATTTTAAGACTTAAATAAGTATTGTTAAGAATTACTAAAGTCGCAGCGTTGATTTCGAAACGTTGTCTGAAGAATATTATTGGTAAATATTTATAAGCCGAAGTAATCACTGACTTTTAACCTTATAAAATAAGAGAACATAGTCAACGGCGTTCTTGTACAAAGAAAGCCTGAAAAATCAAGCTGTTGTTTATTGCTATTCTTTACAAATACACCGGCGCAGATAATAGGAAGACGAGAATCACAATGATAGTACACGTAACAACTCCGTTATATAATTACTTAACTCTCGTTTTCTTGTATTTTTATTATATATAAATGTCATTTTAATAAGTATTATACATTCACAAGATAGTAAAAAATTATTGTAAAAATAATTAAGGAAAGTTACCATAATAAAATATTATGTTTAATAATCGGTTTAAAATTCTTTATGTCCCTACATTGTAGCCTTTTCGGAATAGCCAATTTTAGAAATATCATACTAACTTGCAAATAGATTAAACAACTAAAAGGCATAAGTGATATGTTAGTAGGAACGCGGTATATCATCCCCTGGCCTGTTCGTTTCGGTTTCCATTAATTTTCAGACAAAAATACTTCATAAACATGTACCTTTTACATAATAACTACAAACCTTTATGTCCGGCTGTATGTATTTGGACTATTTGCCTTTAAATGTTACCTTTACAGTGGGTGTACTCTGATAGTTCTTTATAGAAGCGTTATTCAGAATATATTGGACCGGTCAAATAGGTCAAATAATAGCTCTGCAAACATAATGACGGGAATAAGTAAACGATTCTGAAACAGGCCAAAGTTATTTATCGGATTGCACACACACAAACAATTCAGTCACATTATATTCTCATAATTATGATAATTGACTTTTGATTTTACCTGCGTCTTCGTTTGGTTCCATTATATGAAACTTTTTCTGATAAGCTTAGAAAATTCAAGATTAAATTAAGTCAAAGGTACAGAATTGCCGAATTTCGAGGCATTTATGATTTATCACAACAATGATGATGATGATGATGATGATGATGGTGGTGGTGGTGATAGTGGTGATTTTGGTAATGTTGCTACTGTTGCTGCTGATGAAAATGTTGTTGAAAAGATGACGGATTAAAAGGAGGAGGACGAGCAGTAGGACAAGTGAAAGATCGAAGAAAAGTAAATAAAGAAATAGAAGAAAAATTAGTCAAACTAAAAAAACAAGATGAAATGTACCGTTTTACGTATTAATCCAATTGACCGCTCCATATCGCACGTGTTATGGTAATATTGCGGATATATCGCACATTGGAAGAACAAGCTTGACACCGACAGCAAAAGAATGAATCCGAACACTTTCCGTGGGGACCATTTTTTATACATCCAATCTAATGTCGGCCATTTCCGCCACCTTTCCAGATACCAGCATCGTAACGTTTCAATGGCAACAAACGCTGGACCGCTTACATAGCGGTAACTTCCGGAATTACTTCGGTTATCGTTAGCATCATTATTTCTAAAGTGACACATTGCTGTTTTACAGTTTGTGAAAAGTTTCAGCAGATAAAATAATTAATGACTGTAAAAAATAAAACATACTATGAAAACCTCTGTATGAATCGTTTAAATAATAGGCATCCAAGAAATAAAACAACTGAAATATTTTTTAAATAAAATCTTTTGCCGTATAATTTATGACTGAATAACTATGCGTTAACCATTAACAATATAAAATGAGCGCATACTGAAATAAATGTGAAAAAAACAACATTTCATGATATCAATGAAAGCGCAGTACTCTAACAAAAGTCTTAACCATAGATTAAATTTTTAAAAAACTAAATATAAATCAATCGGGAAGGTTATTTTGTAATAAATCTAACCTCTCTTAGATTTAACACTCGTCTCAACGACATAATTTAACTTCACGTACCAAACAAACCTTCAGCAAACACAATGACACCCCTCTTTATAACGAACTCTCTTTTCGCCTATCAACAAAATGCTATGATCTGAACAAAATATAACTGATAACAGATAAGTCGACTTTCAATCGTCACTAACTAAGCATCCGTGTATTATACAGTTATACCCCATTACTAGTTTCGCACTCTCTAGCAAGTTACTCCCGTGTGGCACAACACCATTCATTCAATTGACCCACCTTTTAGTCTTGACCAATAAACCGCGGAAATATGCTATTGTGGTTTGAAAGTGTGAAATCAGAAAGCCGGAGCATTATTACTAATCACTGCAATACAATACGTCTATTTGACATGTTTTAACTTGCTTCTCTTTATTTTCCATGTCGGTTTAAAAGATGTCTTAACAAGCACGTGAAAATATGGGACGATTACATATCAGATAAAACCGAGATATTTCAACAAGATCAATAGTGTTAACACTGAGATTACAATCGACGTTACTAAGTCTGTTTAGTGCTTGTGGCTGATTTATAGCGACGCACTAGAGCGTGACTTCTATGTATGGAATGCTCAATAGACGCATATGGGGAAAGTCTGTTTTGCGGACTTTCATAACCTTGATGAAATACGGGTCCTAATTCGGTAAACGGCGTTCTTTTTGACTTGTTAATGTTTATGTATTTCTATTTTTATGTTTGTGTGCCTGTACCTTTTACAATAAAATGACAGAAAACGAGAGATTTTCCTTGATTTCTTTTTATTACTAAAATACATGTATATAAACTTAAACCAAATTGTACATGGATGCTCTGTGCGTACCTACATATTCATACTTACTTTCTACTTATAAATTCTTCTGGGTACGTCCTTCGATGTTCAGACTGCATGTTAATAACGTGAGATTCTTGCATTACCGTGAATACCCAGAAAAGTCTGGTCCGTCAGTTGGTTAAATTTCATAAATAAATAGACATTACTTTAAAATAAAACAAAAGAGTATGTCATCCTCCATGAATCAAGGTATGAGAGATGTAAATACACTTTTACTTATTGTATAACTTCGACAGTCTATGAAACTATTTTAAAAAGGGTACAATAAATATTCCAAAAACAAACATTTTGGCATCCAAATAGCAGATTTATTCAAACGATCAATACTCTCTTCTTATTGACCATCAATATTATTACACAATTTATGCATGTCTATTGTTAAAATAATGATAAAACAGAGCACTGTTAAAGGTTGCGTTCTACATATTGTCCTCATTAAAACCAATCACACCAATCCCACGCTTACAGAACTCGTAACCAACTCGCTCAAAAATTGGAAAACCCATTATAAGCGACTGGCACACACGTCCATTGTTTACTTAGCCTTTTATAAACATCGCGAAATCCAGAAATGAAAAAATGAAGTATCACATACAATCATTTATTTATATTGCTGAATATACTGTCCTTAAAGATAGTATCGGACAATTTGTCAATGTCTAATACATGTAACAACATCTTACCCTAGCTCCAGGGAATTTGTGCACAATTGCTGCATACACTTATACTTAAAGAAAATGCCTTTTATAACATTTCCCTCCAGTGTTCGACATTACGCATTATGACATACATCGCTTTAAATGTCAATTTTTTTCAAATTTATAAATAAACACGATTGGGGTTTCAGCTTAAAAAATATACCGACGTCGGAGCTGATTACCTAGATGATCATGTAACGTTATGTCAAAAGAAAGTGATCAGGAGGTTTTTAGTCTGAAAATAGCTAACCGTGTAGCGTGGCTCGAATAGGAAATATCTTTTTGTAATTACTACTTGGGTGATACGCATTACCTTTCACATGTATGTAGGGCACAAATAATTAGAATATGGCGGGACCGTTTAAGGTAACAATTTTTTGGGTTGCACGAAAGCAACAAAACCGGTCTAAACTGTTATATGTCATCTTTAAGTGCATTAAAAGACATGCCCACGTATATCGACCAGAGGCGGTCGAGGCGGTTTACCATTGTTTGCTTTGCTTGCTATTGGGGACATTCTTGAATCCTGTCACAATGTGGGACGGTTTTGTAGTGTAAAGAGGTTAAAACCGCCGGGACACTGTCTAGCGAACACGTGGAGTCGAATGACCCGCACATCTTATTTATTTATTGTGGCACTACCGCGATTTATGCCTCGCAAATCATTAAATCATATGTGTCCTTCACGTAATAGGCGACTGCATACAAGCAGCAGCTCTAACAGTAAAACTGACATCGACACTTCGGCACGTATTGGACCATTAACCTCGCTGGTTTACTTTCAGAAATAGGCCTCGGAGGTACTATGTGGGCGGGGAGGGGCAGCCAATCCTCAAGACCATCGTACACAAACTGTTGTCATAACATATTGCTAGATGACACAGCTAAAACACAATATTGAATAAAAAAATGATGTTGGGAGAGAGTGTGTGTGTGAGAGAGAGAGTGTGTGTGGGAGAGAGAGAGAGAGAGAGAGAGAGAGAGAGAGAGAGAGAGGGAAAGAGAGAGAGAGAGAGAGAGAGAGAGAGAGAGAGAGAGAGAGAGAGAGAGAGAAACAGACAGAGAGAATCACAAACTACGTGAAATGTTGCAACAATTATTTAAAATGTTCGAAATAAAAACTGACCTAAACGCAGTCTATATGATACGAAGTAAGACAGTACACAAGTAAAATGCTATATTTAGAAACCGCGCGGACCTTACAGTATCGATTTGTGTGTTGTAGTCCAAATTAGAGATGAAAACCTGCGTTTAACTGTAAAGGTCTGATTTGCATAATCAATGCATTGGTCAAAACAAGCGATTTTGATTGTTTTATTGCGCTGTTTCTAAGTGGCAACTTTACATTATTTAAATGCGCTATTTTAGGATGTAGGAAGACCAAAGCATGTGTAGAGAATCCCGGTGTGCCAATAATCTTACCTTCGAGGTTCTATTCCAAACGCGTACGACCAGAGTTTTGCCACCGAAATTCCAATTCTAAACCCAATAGCCCGGGCCCTGAAGATACTGCGTGTCTCGATAGAACAACTGATCGCAGATATCGAGAATACAACAGAACTTACAAACCGTAAGTTTAATATACTTAGGTGCTTTAGACAGACAAAAACACTACTTGCAATCGTACCACTACATGTGACAGTTTTCTTTATGGCTTACCGAACAATTAATAGTCTCACGTTAAAATAAAATCCTGTAGTTGATCTACATACTAACGTCCTACAACATTATATATATATAAACGAATGAATGAATAAATAAATGAATGAATAAAATTTAAAAAAAACTAAATGAATTCTACTAACTTTATTTATAGTTAGTTATTTATTCATTTATTTATTCGTTTTTATTATTTTTTTTTCTTAATAACATGAGCTGCTACGGCATTTGATAGTTTAACGAACCTTTATGTATTTTGTGTCATCTTTAAGTTCCTCGGGTAATGAAAATCAAACTTTATCCATTTGACAATATCTGCAGATTTGTCTCTTTTTTTCACGAAATTACGTTGCCCATATATAATGCATGTCTTATACAGCACTGCAAACAGGGCTGCTTCAATAAAAATTGTATTATCATGCGCCATCTGTTGGTGAATATTCCGCCTATTTAATATAGAGGATAGAGAGTAGTTCATCAGCAACAGGTGAGTTTAATATTTCTGAACGGTTTTTAGCGTAAATCCCTAATGTGCTTATTTATAAATTTTGCAAGAATGAACATTTAGAATTATTTCCATCAGTTTTGATTGTCTACATATTGAGGTAGTGGTTACAAATGCCTTCACTAAGACCGGCGAAACAAAAGCTGGAGCACAGTTACACAACGCGTTCTCTGTTCACATTTTTACTCCAATCCCACGTCTATTTTTCTAATATTTTCACAGACATTCAAACCAATACGATAAAATTAGTCTGCTTTGCGATTCGTTAATTTTTAAAGTTAAAATCAAAACTCCTTAAACCCCATTAAACAATGAATTTGAATATTACATCTGAGTAAATAGGCGAAAATTGTGTCTCTTTAACGCATTGAAAATGGCTTTCTTTAGAGTTCCCGCCCCACCCACCAAATAAGAATAAATGACAAAGTACCATACATGAGATCACAGCTGGACACTTAATTAGTTTATTATACACAGAGGTGTCATGGAGGAAGACGTCTAAAATAATTAGCCACATTTGATGCCCATTGACTTACTGCACTGTAGTTGGTTTAATAATTTTGTCAGTTTATGTTTATGTCTGAAGTATAGTTTCGACGTATATTCGCGCAAGGGCATTTTAACTTTATTCTAGTTACATGTATTTTCCTAGCTTAACTCGCTTTAAACCGCTACTTTTAGCATAGTCATTACATGCTTTTTAACATAGATAGATGATTATCACAAAAATCTACTGATAAGATTAAATAATTTTATTCAAGGTACATCATGCTTTAAAAAAATAAAGTTTCCAGCTGTTACATATCGTTTTACTTCTTTTGTTTGCACTCATAATAAACATGCGCGTATCTGGATCGTCTTTGACGCACAATTACTGATTAGGGTCCAGATGCATACCTGAAAAAATCTTCTACATTGGTTAAAATGCATTTTAGGGCCTTTTTCTCCACGAAAGGTTACAAGAAAAAAGAAAAGAAAATAGGTTGTTTTGTTTGGCATTTACTAACAATACAACTTTAAGACACAATATGACTTGAAACTACGGAAATAAAATATATTACGCCTAACCTGAGTTAGACATAGACCTTCGTAGCGTTTTTGATACTTTTAGATTTCCGTGCGTAAGGCGCTTAATGGCAGATACGCGCCTGAAAGAGATTTGCGTTTCTTGATATTGTCACGATAGGAATCTTCTTGACGAACACGGATAAAGAGATTATCATTAAAAATAAAAATAACAAACAAACAACAACGCCTCCGACGACAATAACCTCGACAACAAACATGGGCCAATAAAATAGCTAAATATGACTTAAGCAATAAGGAAGTTAAATAAATCGTAAATCATATTTATTGTCTATCTACATGTACATGTATCAAATATAACATATAATCTACAGCAGTATCTATCGTCAGTTCAAATATAATGTCATATCGTCTTCAAGAAAAGTGTTTTGTATTTTAGCATCATTTGAAAACAAAAAATAGCATTAGAGAAACGAAGCAAACATGTAATATATATGGTTTGACTAAAACCTTTTCAGATACGTTTGTTAAGCATTACAGAAGTGTTTGCTTGGCGATGTATGACTATGAAGACGTGTTAAGTTTAAGATGAGTTTATTGGAATAGTTATTATCCTGTAGATGTGTTGAGATGTTGATTTAAAGATGTGTTTGTTTGAAGAGTTTTGTTTGTGTTAACGTGTTGTTGTTGTTTTTAGATTTAGTGGTGGTTGGCTCGGTAGTTGTGCTGATTTCAAAAGTTGATTAATGGGGAGATACGGCACTGTATAGGTGTTTATTAAAAGAGGTGGTTATTTGGAAAGCCATGATAATAAAATGACTTAACGAGCAAGTTTAATGTAAAGTTGTTGCTACTGGATTTGAAATATTGCTAAGAAGGTGCTATGGTGAATATAATATTAAAATCTTCAGGTTACATTTTAACAATTTAAAATTGCAAATATTCATATTTGCTCACGTTTATGGACACACCAAACACAATACAGTCCCAAGCAATGGAACAAGTTAGCGCAAAATAAACTGCAGAACCTTAGAATTGCTGAAGTGTAAAACTAATGAAAAATATAGCCACTGAATAGTAGAGATGTTAATTTGAAATAATTCTGTGTAAGGGTATTGCGCAATAAGTGTTTGGTATGTGCCGGCGTGCCTTGTAGATATGAATGTTCTATTTTGTGGATGCGTTGGTGAGGTCTGTAAAGTTGATATTGTGTGAGGGTGTTGATGAGTAGAGGTGTTTTTGTGAAGTGATGTTGATATATTAAGGTGCTGACCTGTTGATTTATAAAGGTTTTACTGTAAATGTATTGATTTGTAGAGGTGTTAGTGTGTAATAATGATATATTATATAAGTATATAAAGGAAATTATTCGATGTTTTTTTCCGTGTGGATTTGTGGATTTGTTGATGTGGATGCTGTTTCTCTCTGTTAATAACTGTGTGAAGTTTTGTAAATCTGATGTTCTGCTAAGATGTTGGTGTTTAGAGGTAGTGTTCTGTACATGTGATGATATTAAGATGTCTTGCTGTGTAGACGTGTTGTTATGTTGATGTGTTGTTATACCCCGGTAAAATGTCTATTCAGCCACACAAACCTTTATACAATTTACGTCTTTATGCAAGCGTATGTATGTACAAAGTGCTGTTTAGATATTAGTATACGTTTACATTTTCTGAATAATGAATTCAAATACCAGCAGATTACAACTGTACTTAGATTGAAGATTGAGTTTATGCAGAAATTATGCATTAAGTCCCAGAAACCGTGGAAAAATAATGTTACATGCATTTGATATAGATACACTTTCGGATAGGACCTTTAAAAGACATTTTAGTGACATCTTTTTTTAGATATTTAACTTTTGTATAAACAAACAATATGAGTACTGGATAATAAAAAGAATACAAAGCAAAAATAATACAATACTAAATACCACAAGCCGTCATTTACGGTAAAAGAAGATTCATTGTAAATTACAGTCAAAATCAGTATGCATGTAACCATATGGGTACTTTTGTCTGTCATGTAGTAAGTAACATACCATATAGATATATTGACAAAAATATATTATTATTATTATTATTATTATTATTATTATTATTATTATTATTATTATTATTATTATTATTTGTAAGTAGAAGTGTAATAATATCAAGCCGGTATCTACAAGAGAGATAACAATGTTTAGCATAAAATACATAAGTGGATAGCCTCCCCGGAACAATTCCGGAATGCCACTAGGTCCTTTCGTTTGGATTACTCAGTTTTTATGTGTTATGTGCAGTAGTACACCAGCGTTTGCTTGCAGATCGGGAGGTCGCGGGTACAAACCCAGCCAGGTTAAACCAAAGACTTTAAGGTTGGTAGTAGTGGCTTCCCTCCTAACGCTCGGGGTGAAGGCATTACGCCTGACTCGTCGGTGTCAGTATAATGGACCGGCCGGGTTCAGTCCCTGGGTACCTCATAAGTGCCCCTGTGCTATAATGATAGAAATGTCTCTGCACAGTATCGACAAAAAATGCCGGCTAATCCCATCCCACACCAGCGTTTAAGGTTACGCTTGTCAGGTTACGGGGTTGTTGACCCTTGAAGTATTAATGACGTATTTCGCATGACGTAGCATTCGCGTAACAGCTAAAAAAGAAAGGAATCATGCTAGAAATTTCATTTGTTTATTTTTAACTGGGTTTCGTGAATGTTCTGGAGACTTCTGCGTTCTAGAAATTCTTTGGGTCTATATAAGGACTTGTTAGCCGATTTAAGTTTAAGTTTGGATAAAAAGTTTGGACAGATAGTTTGGAAATACTTGCAGCTTCTATATTAAACCTTTCTGTGTTGAATCTTACACGGACTTATTATATTCTACAGTGGCATAATTATTAAAGTGATGGATTTGGAATTATATTAATTACATTCGTGTATTGTTCTACGTTTTGATTATTTCAACTGTGCATATCTACCGAAAACTCTTCAGGATTATTCGACGTTGGATTATTAATTGGACTATTAAAGGGACAAACTGTAAGCTAATATTTATTTTGCTTTCTCAAATATAGTCTGATTTATTTGTTATTGTTTTATTGCGCCATAGTTTTAATTGTTTTATTAAAACAAAACATTATTGTACTAGTATGTTGCTGGCTTGTTCTTTCTGTTACACCATTTCGTCGTTTAGTAAACGTGCCATTTTATTAATAAAACTTATATAGCGACACCGGTCGTAACACTTTTTTTCAGAATTTAGTTTGCAAAGCGGCGAAATTTTGAAGGACAGCGACGGAAAACAGCCAGAAAAGCTAAATTTGGCAAACAAATGCCTGAGCCACTGGCACACTGTAGGTCAGATGGACGACCTGCCTACGTAAATGTTCTCCAAACGAGACTCTTACTTATTCTTGAAGTCAGCGACTACACCGATTCGGCGTCCCTCTCTTAACTGGCACTTTGTATAAAAGCTCTATTTACATTAGAAACATTTATTTGCTGTAACGAATGTGCGAGGTAAACATCAAATATGATTTATTGTAGTCGTCAAAACCAAATGTTCCGAGGAAACAATCGTGTTTGTTTACTGAATGGCAGATTTTATTTAATGACATTGGCTTAAAATAGATATTTAGCAAACACTGACACTGTCTTGTTGCCATTGTAATCAGTTTCGAGTAGCCGGGACGATCAGCTCGTTAAATTATTCACAAGACAAACATATGCCGCGCCTTAGTGGTGCCGTGAATGCATGCGGCTGTCGCACCTACAATCGAAGTTAAAAGCTTTCCGAATTAGTCTAATAAATCCCTTTTCTAAACGATTTGCAAACGAACTAAAACAGGTTTATGACGAGAAAATGTTATACCACAGTGCAAGACTTACATAGGCCAGGCATGAAGGCACGACATTTTAAATCAAACAGAAGTTCGATCGCGACCTTCGATGTTTCACATTAATGCTTACTTGTTTATATTGCAAGAAGTTAAGTATATCCGAAAGTTTGGACCAAATATGTTTTCTTATATAGCCAAATTAGTCATTTTTAGCTTAAATGATCCTGCAAACTGCTGTTTATTAATGCCCTAGACCTGTGTTAAAAGTTAAGCATAAATCCCCACTCGCAATGGCTAGCAGGTATTGCCTATCTTAGAACGCTGCATAGATGGCTATTATTAAAACTAAGACAACCATGTCGTTATTTCGCTCTGACGTCGATATCTTTTTTCAGCACTTTCCTGCTAATTTATAGATATGGAAAGAATGAACATTTAGAGTAACCAAATTACGAGTTTATGCAGAAATTATGTATAAATGCCCCCCCCCCCCCCACACACACACAAACAGTTGTAAGATATTGTTACATACGTTTGATATAGTCAAACTGTCAGATACAACCATTAATATTTGTATCAGGGCAATTATGTTCTGTTTCTCTGTTACTTTATCCTAGAAAATTGTTTTCTTCGAAGATATTTAACTATTTATTATTTTACTTTTTAGTTACAACTAAATAATTTAATACCAAAGACAATCATTTTTCATTCTGCACAATAATAGAAGTATCAATACGTCCGATGTTGTTTTCATAAACATGTACAAGGAGTAAATATTGTTCTCAATGACGTCGTCAATGTACATAAGGTAACTTACTTCATGACATTTCTTTATCCTATGGTATGAAAATATCGCGCAGCATAGACATTTGCAACTTAAACATCCGGTGTGTTTGATTGTTATATTTTTGGTTTTATAATTATTTGAGTTGTTACACATTTTGTCTTTTTAAATCTGTGTGACGGTCTAGTTTTCGAGCACTGTTGTTTTCATGTTTACTTAAATTTATTGGATCATATTGATTACTGTTTTTGTCAAATCTCTGGGTTGAATTTTAGTACGATTCGGAAATGTGTTACTTCTTTCGGCGTTGCTGTCCAACCTCACTTTTGACCTTCATAAAGTTGCCGACGCAAGGCAAGCCTGGATGGATGGCAAAGCGGTCCCGATTTGTAGAAGTTACCCATTGCATCAGCAAACTATATATATATATATATATATATATATATATATATATATATATATATATATATATATATATATATATATATATATATATATATATATATATGCCGCTACCACAGTAAACAATGGATAGTACAAAGAACAACATTCAGAACCCTGGCCATACTACTTTCTGCCACCCCCTCCTTCGAAATTAGTTTAAATTGTAAGAGTCCGTTGCTTCTAGAGTGATAGAATTTAATAAACATTGCTTGATTATAAAAGATTTTGGTGTAGTAAACTTAAGACGTTTCTGTTTGCATTCATACATTAAAATACATAAGTTTTTTACAAAGACAAGTGTTTGATTGTTGGTAATTGTACATCGCAGTAACAAACAAGCTTATATTTTAAGTAAACGCAGCATATTTTCTTAAAGGAGTGTCTTGTTTTATCAAACTTTTAAATTCTTAAACAACAATGACGCTAAATAGATATGGACTTGCATATTCGATTAGATTTTATTACACTTTCCCGACACACCAGTCTTTTCAAATACAACAATATAGAAGAATGAGACAAATGTTGGTTTACAATAAGTGTCTTGGAATGTTTGATAAGGTATCCCTGTCGTGGAATGTTTTAATTAACAATGGATTTTACAGGGACATTGCGGACTTGACTCAAGGATAGAGGACTCCAAAAGGATTTGATGCTGGGTTTTGTCGTTGTGTCAATGGATTGTAGGATGTTAGCTGTTTCCGTTTATCAATGGGTTGTAGGACGCTGGCTTTTTCCGTTGTGTCAATGGATTGTAATATGCTGACCTGTTTCGTTGTGTCCATGGGTTTTAGGATGTTAGCTGTTTCCGTTTATCAATGGGTTGTAGGACGCTGGCTTTTTCCGTTGTGTCAATGGATTGTAATATGCTGGCCTGTTTCATTGTGTCCATGGGTTTTAGGATGTTAGCTGTTTCCGTTTATCAATGGGTTGTAGGACGCTGGCTGTTTCGTTGTGTCAATGAATTGTAGGATTCTGGCCTGTTTCGTTGTGTCAATGGGTTTTAGGATGCTGGGGTTATGTAGTGTCAATGGGTTGTAGGATGCTGGGGTTATGTTGTGTCAATGGGTTGCAGGATGCTGGCCTGTTTCGTTGTGTCCATGGGTTTTAGGATGTTAGCTGTTTCCGTTTATCAATGGGTTGTAGGACGCTGGCTGTTTCGTTGTGTCAATGAATTGTAGGATTCTGGCCTGTTTCGTTGTGTCAATGGGTTTTAGGATGCTGGGGTTATGTTGTGTCAATGGGTTTTAGGATGCTGGGGTTATGTAGTGTCAATGGGTTGTAGGATGCTGGGGTTATGTAGTGTCAATGGGTTGTAGGATGCTGGGGTTATGTTGTTTCAATGGGTTTTAGGATGCTGGGTTTCTTTCGTTGTGTCAATGGGTTGTAGGATGCTGGGTTTATCCGTTATGTCAATGGTTTGTAGGATGCTGGGTTTATCCGTTATGTCAATGGGTTGAAGGATGCTGGGTTTTTCCGTTGTGTCATTGGGTTGAAGGATGCTGGGTTTATCCGTTGTGTCAATGGGCTGTAGGATGCTGGGTTTATCCGTTATGTAAATGGGTTGAAGGATGCTGGGTTTTCCCGTTGTGTCAATGGGTTGGAGGATGCTGGGTTTATCCGTTGTGTCAATTGGCCGTAGGATGCTGTGTTTATCCGTTGTGTCACTGAGATGTGGGATGCTGGGTTTATCCGTTATGTCAATGGGTTGAAGGATGCTGGATTTTTCCGTTGTGTCAATGGACTGTAGGATGCTGGGTTTCTTTCGTTGTGTCAATGGGTTGTAGGATGCTGGGTTTATCCGTTGTGTCAATGGGTTGAAGGATGCTGGCTTCATTTGTTGTGTCAATGGGTTGAAGGATTCTGGCTTCATTTGTTGAGTCAATGGGTTGTAGGATGCTGGGGTTTTCCGTTGTGTAAATGTGTTGTAGGGTGCTGGGTTTTTCCGTTGTGTCAATGGGTTGGAGGATACTGGGTTTATCCGTTGTGTCAATGGGTTGTAGGATGCTGGCTTCATTTGTTGTGTCAGTGGGTTGTAGGATGCTGGGTTTTTCCGTTGTGTAAATGTGTTGTAGGGTGCTGGGTTTTTCCGTTGTGTCAATGGGTTGGAGGATACTGGGTTTATCCGTTGTGTCAATGGGTTGTAGGATGCTGGCTTCATTTGTTGTGTCAATGGGTTGTAGGACGCTGGTTTAATCTGTTGTGTAAATGTGTTGTAGGGTGCTGGGTTTATCCGTTGTGTCAATGGGTTGGAGGATACTGGGTTTATCCGTTGTGCCAATGGGTTGGAGGATACTGGGTTTATCCGTTGTGTAAATGTGTTGTAGGGTGCTGGGTTTATCCGTTGTGTCAATGGGTTGGAGGATACTGGGTTTATCCGTTGTGTCAATAGGTTGTAGGATGCTGGGTTTAACCGTTGTGCCAATGGGTTGTAGTGTGCTGGCTTTATTTGTTGTGTCATTGGGTTGTAGAATGCCGGGTTAATCTGTTGTGTAAATGTGTTGTAGGATGCTGGGTTTATCCGTTGTGTCAATGGGTTGTAGGATGCTGGGTTTATCCGTTGTGTCAATGGATTGTAGGATGCTGGGTTTGTCCGTTGTTTCAATGGGCTGTAGGATGCTGGTTTTATCCGTTGTGTCAATGGGTTTTAGGATGCTGGTTTTTTCCGTTGTGTCAATAGACTGTAGGATGCTGTGTTTATCCGTTGTGTCAATGGATTGTAGAATTCTGGGATTATCCGTTGTTTCAATGGGCTGTAGGTTTGTAGTGTGCTGGCTTTATTTGTTGTGTCATTGGGTTGTAGAATGCCGGGTTAATCTGTTGTGTAAATTGGTTGTAGGATGCTGGGTTTATCCGTTGTGTCAATGGATTGTAGGATGCTGGGTTTATCCGTTGTTTCAATGGGCTGTAGGATGCTGGGTTTATCCGTTGTGTCAATGGGTTTTAGGATGCTGGGTTTTTCCGTTGTGTCAATAGACTGTAGGATGCTGTGTTTATCCGTTGTGTCGATGGGTTGGAGGATGCTGGGTTTATCCGTTGTGTCAATGGGTTGTAGGATGCTGGGTTTATCCGTTGTGACAATGGGTTGTAGGATGCTGGCTTCTTCCGTTGTGTCAACGGGTTGTAGCTAGAGCTGTTATAATATGCTCCCTCCGCGATAAAATACGTATCGAAAGTGTATGTCTCGATTAGATATTTAACGATATGATATATTTGAGAAAAAGGAAAACTTAAGATTGACTGTTTATTTTTGGGTAAGTTACTTTACCAACTGATAAATTTAAAAATGTTTATACCTAACCAATTTAAGCAGGAAAACATTAACTATCTTTATTGAAACAGCAAACATATGTTTAATTATAATATAATTTCACAAACCTCAGTAACAATAGTGTAAAGTTTTTTAATAGTTTATAAATAGTAGACATAGAAAGTAAAACTATTAAAAGAAAAAGAGATACAGCAATGGTCATAACTATGATTAGACAGTGCAATTTAATTGAAACACTAATTAGTTATATAAAAAGGCATGAAATGATCTAAATATTGAACATTATTTAATTTGGCCAACATTTTATGATGCATCGTATCGTGGCTGTGTATGGCGGTTGTCCGTGCATTGAATCCGTACAGCTGTAGTTGTAGCTACTGACTTCATGAAAATAAAATATCTATATATTGAAACGGTAAACAGCAAACGTTTTCCAAGTTGCAGTCAAACGTAACAATAGTCTCCGATATATATATTTTAATATACAAATGTTATTATAAAGCAAGAATATTTTGGGAAAAAAAGCGAATGTCGTCTAAGAAATATACTTCTTTTGCAAACAATTCTATGTTTGCATTTACATTAATAGCTGGCAATGTTAACACTGCATAACTGAAGTGTTGCTCTTGGACTTGTATAAACTCGAATTCGATCATACTTGCCTTTTCATGTATATTCCGGTGTTTACAATAGCAATGTGTACACAAATGACCCCGTGACTTCTTCAGAAATATCTTTATATGGTTGTTTATTATTTACAGTGATTTTGTTATCAACAGAAATGACGTAGATATTATGACGCATAAATCTATATATAGAGATTTTGAAGTTCGGAACTTGTAGCACGCGTTTGTTTTTTTTGTTTTTTGTTTTAAATAAGACTGGTAATATTTATTTTGATTGTTTCATTTGATTTTTGTTGCACACAGCAATCTACATTTTATCAACAAATAAATCACCAGAAATGTTTCACATGATGAACTAAACACATGGCAAACAGGAAGCACGTTTATTTTAAAAAGGCTGTCAGAATGATATATCCGCAAGTTTTCTTTGTGTGAAAAGGGCAAATAAGAGGGTCTACCACTGCGCTATTTTTTTAATGAAATGCATAATGCAATTAAATGTTTATATAAAATGTGATTTATACAGATAACAGAGTTGAAAACAATGTCCTTATTAATTAACTACTACTTTATATATATTCATCCGGAAAATTGCCCGAGTACTTAATTAAGACCTCATGGACATCCCTCATATTAAAGCTAATGATCGGATATAAGCAGCCACATCTAATTTAATCTTGGCTTAAACTTATTATTATGATTAGTAAATTAGGAGCAACTGTTCAATTTATAGAAAATACACTAACCGCTGTAAGTGCAGTGGTTTAATAACTATTCACGAACGTTTAGCAATACACATTTGACTGTGCAACGTCGTTTAGAAATGATTTGTACAAGCAAACAAAACAAAACAAAATGCATAAACAAGTTTTAATAATTAACATTGCTATACAGGGTCATAGTGTTATTTATTAAATGCGACATGGACACCGTTTAGTACTTGCCTCACTATCGATTCTCTGCATATTTGACCAACTTTGACCAATTCAGTTTAATATTTGAATATAAATATGCGTATTTTACACATGTATGACAAACATACATATTTATCTAATATAATACGCTAATAGTCTAGTTATAAACATAAATATATAAGGTAATAAACATAAGCTACTCTGCATGTACATCTACGCAAAACACCCAAGTCTTTAGGTTTGTCGTATAACATAACGAAAAGGGCGATGATGAAATAAACCAAACATCTAATACGATATCTTTTCCTTTTCACATACGCTCGAGTCACCATCTGTACAGTTCCACATACCAAGTGTGTAACCAATGGTATCCAGATAGCTGCAGTCATAGGCTGCGGTATTCGGGTAGTCTATCGATCCGGACACCAGATGATTAACCACTTCTGTGCTGACCGCCTTCCCGGACACACTTACGAACGATCCTTCGGAGTTAACGTCATAAATGCCTAACCAGGGCTCACAGCCATCACTTCCCAGTTTACACGTCAACACAGATTCAATACTTGCAATGTCTGCAATGCTGTAGACATGGGCCAGGTTGGCTTGTAAATTCTGACAACTCTCTTGACTTTCGGCCCAGGTTTGTTGAGTTTCAAAAAATTTCAGGCACCGATCATTAATCATTGTCCAGCCAGGTTCGCATGATGCTTGAAATACAGACAAAAATAAATTGCGATTGAAATCAATCCATGGAAAGTAATAGGAATTAATATTTAATGGGTGCTCTTCGTCATTACAGACATGGATGTAACACATTGGAGCATACAGAGAAAAATAAGTCACTTATAAAGTCCATTCCCGCTAAACATACGTAGATATTTATTTGCATAATGAGAAAGGAAATTGTATTTTCCGGCATTTTCTTATAGTTCTACAAACGTTTCACTTTTATCACACGCTTTTGAATCAAGAAATCTGGTGCTAAATTTCAACAACAAGCTTTCATTTCTGTTACTTATTCTATTTCGGGTCCCATTTACGTCTGCTACCTATAAATACAAAAACAGTCGGGCATAGCTTCCTATTTTTCGTAGCTGAATTCTTACCGGGAACACAGGTGGGCGGGTTTCCCCATGTTCCGTCAGTGGCACAGGTGAGCGACATAGCCATTGCATCCTGAGGCTGATAGTTGGGCAGACACGTGTACGTGATCACAGTCCCGGGCAGACGGTTGGCAACTGTCGGGTTCAGGGTGTTCAGTCCAGCTGGAGCTGTTAAGCTGCATTCTGGGATAGACAAGTAAAATATCTGAGTACGTTCGTGCACATGCAATGTAAAGTCACACATCAAAGGGTGTTTAACCGTGGATAGCCCCATGCTCTGTAGTATAGAGGTGGGCTTCAACGTTAATAGCTTGCTGCAGGCGGTCTAGCAGCAGTCATTGGCATTTAATGTAGCCAGAGCCAACATAAGGGGTGTATCGATGGTTTTAGTTTTAATTGTTGTGTTTTTTCTTTCGTTTCAGATGCTTAGTTTGTTGAAGAAGTGTGTATACCGATGCATGTAGTATTTACAAGAAGCCCTTGAATATTTTACAATAAATATTCAGACAATGACAATATGAACAATCCAACATACATAATTTTCAAACAATGACGGACATTGATCTTTCTCACTGCAACATGACGGTGCACTGACAAAAACGGACATATGTAAACAAACAAACGGACAATGGAAAACAAACCTATTGGGACACAATTTGGTACACTGCTCCAAGATCCACTTGCAAGACAAGTGCTGGTACTTGTGCCTGTACCCGAAATGGTGTAGCCGTCGTGACATTGGTAAAACACCCTGTCTCCAAAATGGCGGAGGGTTCCGAACGTCTTTGAGTTGGGAAGGGCCGGTGCGGGGGTACACTCTACACATGGTTAAAATGTACATTTACTTTAATACGACATATTATGGGATATACATTGAAGGTCCTCTGACCCATGCAAAAATACAAAAGGGCAGGGTGAAGCGATTTTTGTCGTAATTCAATGAAATATGTCAACAAAATGATGACTTTATTATTGCCCCGTTTTACAAACATTTCCATGCCTGGCCAATTAAACACGTTACTGTTTACAGTTTGACGACTATGGGTTTAAAGACTGTTTAGTAATGATATATTACGTATTGCTTTTGCATATTAACTATTTTTCATTTAATGTATATAATAAGTTATATGGAATCTGGATAGAGGAACCCGGGTTCAAACCTCCGATTTATCACAAGATGTTTGTTCTTTGGCAAGACCATTTACTGCACATTCCTCCAGGTATTTACTGTCTAAATGTTGGTTTTACCCAAGTCGAAGGAGATTAATACATGTATATACGGGGGAACAACTTGTTTGTGTTAATGGGAAAAATATAATACAAAATAAACAAATTTAAAGATTTTATTATAATATGTAAAAAGGACCCAAAGGTGTTGACATTATAAATGAAACGATACAACTAACAACCACAAATGTCATTAGATTTGGCATTATTTCTCCCAAGATGCAATGCCATAATATATGATCTTTAGGGGTTGCACTTGCTAATGATATGCGGGCCACACATTCAAGTGTGTGTCGTAAAATGGAGGAATTTAATTGGATACCTATTGAAAATGGCAAAGTTATGTCCAAGACACTGATATATAAATTTGGGTGCAAGTTACCTTTGATTCTGCATGTTAACGTTTGAAGGTCACATGCTTGGGTGCTGCCACAGACACAGCCATCTTTTTGTTGCTGAAATATTTTTTTACAAAAATAATTCCTTTAATTTATTTTAAAATTGATTAATGTTATAAACTTCAAAGGTGTTTGAAAACATTGAACAATGTAACTGCTTATTTGAAAAGGCAGATATTCTAGAGTGTTCCACTACATTGAGCCCTCTTAGTGCCTTCTGCTGTACTTCGACGACTCGTGGATTTTTTTTCATTTCTTTACATGAAATGTGGTCAAAGTGGTTCTGAAAATAATTAAATATTAAGCTGTCTTAAAAACTTTCTTTAAGGTTTGTTTCAATGCTAAAAAAAGCAAGGTTGTTCTAAGAATATAAAAATAATAAGACATACATATATTTATATCCTTGCACGCTACACAAACGATAAACATAATTAAATAGCGTAAGAACAATGTTCTGTTGACTTTGACGCGTTTCTATGGGAACACGTTAAATGAATAGGCTGAATAGCAGTAGGAGATCTACTTTGTTCTATTGGCATATACGAGTTTGTTTTGTAAAAGCGCTTGATTAGAATGGCATCGGTAGGTCTACAGTTACGAAATAAAAGCTCATACTTTGTAAAGGTTTTTAGCAGTTACGTCAAAAATCATTATATTGTGATAAACGTGGGAAAATATTTAAGTAATGATTTTAACATTACAATCTATATAGGTGATTCCTTGTACTCGTTTAGTACATATGCCACAAAAGTCGATGCTTTTCGAAAAAGGTTTGTGGATTTTTATTCTTCGAATCTTAAAGCGACCCTTCGAATTTGACTAAAACGATATAATTGGTAATTGTATTATATCAGAAAAAATTATCTGATAGCTGTTATGACGAGAGAATTGCAATAAAATGGGTAATAGTGTAGCTAGAAACACACCGAAAAATAAAGTGTATGTAACTGTGCTCTTTATGCGAGCTGATATTTTTCTGTATATCAAGTCAAAGCTATATTCAGACGATTATTATTTTAGTTTTAAGTTCAGTCGTAGTCTTCAATGTTCAAATCAGAGTGATATTCAATCAAATCATCTTCTATGGTCAAATCTAATTATGTCCCTTTATGAACACCTCGAATACATGTTGACATATACACGGTACCAGTGACAATTTGAATAAAACGTTATGACTGTGTGCATGTTATGCAAAAGCTAACAGATATTGTATAGGCCGGTTCAACTATAAAAATACAAGATACAGAAAAAAGTAAAAATAAAAGTAACCTGCAGCCATGACGACTTTTTTGAATACACGCATTCAGCACTTTCCTGATCCACATCCTGGGTGTCATTTTCCACGTGCAGACGACAGAAATGTGACGTCACGTGCATTGTAATCGCGACACACACTATGCGTGCACGACACTCGTCAACACATTGAGAATATGGCGTTTTCAAAAATTCAAGATCATTATTGCCTTGGTAACAAACACCTGCTTGGAACGGCTCGACCTCGGCAGAACAACTCCATTTGGCAAAGAAATAAAAAAGTATAATTCCACAAGCCAATCGCTGGAGAAGCATAGTTATTTTCACAATTTTGTTTTATAATTTATTTTTTGTTATACTAGCAACCAATACAACAAGTGTTAGTTCTTCTAGTTTATAATTAAAAACTTATCTTAGTTCATGCTAGCTATCGTTACACAATATATATATACATATATATATATCAACTAGTGACGACATTTACAAACACTCTGCTTTTATCATGGCACATTAGTGTTCAATCTCATTTGATCCCAGCCTACTAACCAATCGGAAGCCTGTACAACTCTTTAAATCGATACCGATAGCCGATATGAACATTTGTGTTAAAAGTGTTTGCGTGTAAACTGCCCATACGACAAAAGTCCCAACCCACCAAGCTCCGTGCTTTGAAATTGACTGACTTCAGTTTTCTTGACCCTCGCATTTTACGTTTTAGTGTACGTCGATTACATGAATCGACTCCACCCATTAACCTTTACTTGATGACACCATTTAAAAGCTCCGCTCGTGTATTCTACCGGAAGTGTTTTTAATATATACCAACCTATTTAAAAGTACAATGTTTGAAAGGATGAAGAAACGGTTCGCGGACACCAAGTGTCATACAAAAACATATAGCTCCAAAATCCGATTTCATTTTTTTCCCAAAGTAAACAATTAAAACATTTACACATTTTCTGTATATTTTATGTTGTTGTTGTTGTTGTTTTTCTCCTGCACCTATTTGAGTACCAGATGACATTCCTGGTATTTATTATACTGTGAGTCTTCAAAACCATGCAGAGATTAATGTTTTGACGCCTAATATGTTAATTTGTTAGCCTTTTAAACACCGGGTCCATTGTCTTTAACAAAAAAACAATATGCACGTTACATTATTCTTGCGGTTAACTCAATCGGATCACTGCACGAAATACAATAAATGACGGAAAATACTTTATTCGTAGCTATTCAGAGGTTTATAGACAAATCTTAAGTGCATGCATATAAGTGCTTATTTGAACCTTGGCGATACAATTCTGATACATATTTAAATTCTCAATCTTTGTTGATCTGTCCATGAAGGGCGATTCACAAATAACATGTACATCCGCTTGCTTATGTAGTACGAAAATGTAGGGGTGACTCTAGCTCAGCCATGATTTGATTCTCCGGACAACAACGACACAATGTAATGGGGGTCACATTCACACATAAATAAGTGATATCGTGAATGAACTCAATCCCTTTTTTTCATTTTGTTAATGACAAAGTTAAACTTCTTCAGCAAAATATTCAAGTTATACCAACAGTTAACAGAGCTAGATAGTTTTCTTTGAATTATTTTATAAACCGTCATACGGAATTGAAATACATGAGCAAAATGGCCGCTTGATTAAGCCTGAACCATTGTGTGAAAATAACAGAACATATTTTATTCAGTTTTGTACTCATTTATATCATCGTATTATACAATATACAAATATGGTATCCGGTTAAGTTATTATTATGAAAGAGGAGAAATAAAAAATCACAATATATTAACCTTTTTGTGTGACGGTTGCATTATAACAGACATAAAAGAAACGACATTAGAGAATGAACTTTATGTTTTATTTAAACTTATGTTCTTTTTTACTAAGATTGCTTTCTTGATAAAAAGGGCTAGATTTATAAGTATGTTCTTATCTTTTGAATCAAACAGCAAACACATTTTACAGACGATCTATTATGCACAGGTAAGTTGAGGTATTTTCTTCTTAAATCACTGTATACTGGGCATATACAAATAAAATGAAAGACATCTTCAATGTCTCTGTTATTACATAGCAAACAGTATCTGCTTTCTCTTGATACAGGATTTCTTGAAAATCGTTCAGTGTGAATTCTTAGAGAATGTGCAGAAATTCTCATTTTTTAAATAAAATATCTTAGATCATTTGGTAAAAATCCAAGTATGGTTCGTATTTTGTCATGTCCTTTATATTCTTATAAAATCTAATACATTCAATAAGCCCTACCATTCTTGTGTCAATAATACGTAGTTTAAATATCAGAGGAAATGGTTTTATTATAAATTGATTCTGAAACACTTCTGAAAAACCATACCTGTCTAATAAGGTTTTTACATTGTAAACCCAGTTACTTAATTTGCAGAATGTATTATTTTACACCAGTACTTAATATTTCTCACAAAACGAGAAATATATAAAGGGTTGCGCCCAAGGTCTGAATATACAGCTACAGCGCTTGTACTAGAACGGATATTTAGTATAGTTTTACAAAATTTTAAGTGCAGACGTTCCAGACTTTTGCTGGTACAGAACCCTCACAACTCACATTAGTAGTTAAGAATAGAACCAACAACAGCATCGAACAATTGACACAAAGACTTAGGAGTCAATGGTATTTTTCGACAGTGATTACTTAATACATTCAGTGCTTTAATTCTCTTTCCCACTAAATGTTCAATATTATAACTAAACAAACTCTGTAGTTAAAATCTGTTACAAGATAATTGAAAGTATCAACTGTTTCAATTTCATTACCATGCTATGTCCATTTTTCAGAAGATAAAGGTCGCCCTCTCTTTCGGAAAACCATGATTTAAGTCTTAAGACATTCACTCCTAAGCTCCATTGATGTAATAAATCTAATTTATTTTGTAAATCATTAGGAGAATCTCCCAGTATTACCATATCATTAGCAAATAGTAAGACACTAACTAAAACATCATTATTGCTAATATTCAATGTTGTGTTGGATCTTAAAACAATTCAAGTCCTCCAAGAACAATGCCACAAGGGCAGGGGAGATAACTTCGCCTTGCATCAGTCCAACATAACAAGTAAAAAAATCAGAGAAGCTATTACATTGCCTCACACATGATTTAACTTCACTTTACATATTCTTTAGTACACGTAACATCTTACCTTTATTACCATTTTATGTAATTTAAACCACAGTGAATTTCTATTAATACCATCGAAACATTTTTTCAGACCAATGATACCTGCATATAATCGTTAATTATTAAACATATAGTGTTGAACAATAGATTGTAAAGCAAACAGTGCATCGACGGTTGATTGACTTTTTCTAAAATCATACTGATAATCACCTATACTTGAATAGGTCTTAGTGTATCTATAAATTCTATTATTTAAAACTGAGGTAAACATTTTTTTCAAAAACACTTAATAATGTTATACCATGGTAGTTGTTAGGGTCATTCTTGTCCCCCTTTTTATGTAAGGGGCAATAATACCCTTTGTCCATTCTTCCGAAAAACATCCCAAATCAAATATCGCGTTAAAAATATCACATACATGTCCAGCAATAATATTTTAATAGGATATAGAAGAAAGATGTACCCAAGCGTACGAGCGCAAGAAGGCCACGTATGAAGACCTCATTCAGGAGTGTAGGCAGGCTGGATGGAAGGCTTGGAACTACCCAGTCGAGGTTGGATGTCGAGGGTTCCCCGCATCATCATTGGGGAAGATGTTCCAGGATGTTGGCATCGTGGGACAGGCAAGAAAGTTGGCCATCAAGAAGGCTTCACAATCTGCTGAAAGGAGCTCCAGCAGGCTGTGGCTCAGGAGGAACGCCAGTAGCTGGAAGCCGTCCACTAATGGGTAGTGTCTGATCAACACTATCGCCCACCTCTTTGAGCTTGTCCTGGGTTTAAAAGGGCGAAACAAGCAGTGACAAGTGGTACCCAGCTGATGACATTAGTGGAAGCAGTTCAACTGTATCAATCAACTTGCTTTCAATAAAATATTCATTAACAAGCCCATCAATACCATTGGCTTTATAGCGATTTAAATTATTAATAGCTAAAATCCCTTCCTCAACCATAATCTTTCTGTTATAACTTCCATTATCAGTACAGTGTTTTAAATCATATTGGTTACCAAAAGCATCCGCATCTTCATTTTGACTTTTGGAAATATCAGTTTCTGAGTTTGAAAAGTAATTATAGAACTGACTAAGAAATAAACCTCCTTCAGGTTTTCTTTTTGGTTATTTGAAATGCATTCAAAATTGTTTAGGCTTGCAGAACTTAAGCTTTTTACATATTTTTTCTTTTAGTAAAAAGACGCTTTTTCTTTTGAATTAGGTATTTATACTACTTTTACGATTACAAAAGACATTCGGTTCTCCTCAGATTGATTATGGTAGAAAACATTATTTGAATGTAAATAACGATTTATCGCATCATTACAAGTTACAAGTTACAGTCTTTAACAAACCACTCTTTACGATTGTCGTAAGGTTTCCGTGCTACATGCTTGACAAATTACGGGTCAGTTACTTCACGCATCACTGCAGTGAAATCCCTGACAGCGCTATATATCGATTGTTTATCTTAATTTATGTCGTTTATTACATTGTTTAATAAAGGTAGTTTTGCAATAAGCGATGAACGAAAGATCGATTTACAACTATCATTCCATTTTACAGATAAATCATGATAATATGTTTCATTAGCAGAATCAATGGTACATAGCAGGGCAAACTGCATCGGACAATGGTCACTCCATTCATTTATAGGGTAAATATTGAATGGTGATAACCGTGCAGAATTATATTCTCTGGCTTAAGGGTAATCTATAAATGACATTCCGTGACTAGATATAAAGACATAAAGGTATGTTTCCCACACCGAAGTCATCCCCTAGCCTCTGTTTACTATACGCATACATGACCCTTTTCACAAGTCTAATAGTTTATGACCAAATGAATTACACTTATTGTCCAGTGAGGCCCTGACCATGGTTACGTATGGAATATAATTAAGATTATCTAAAAAACATTTACGCTCATCAAATGCAATATAATCATGTTTCAAGCCAACTGGAATTCGGCACCAAATTGTTGTTTGTTGTTTACAGATAGGACACATTGCGCATTTTTACTTATTTAGTCCAAAGTGGACACCGCCGACACATATGACACTCATGGTAACAAAAGGGCAATATAAAGATATTGTGAAAATGATTGTATTCTAAGCCACATACAGATATTTCCCTTGTTATGTGTAAACTGCTGGAGCTTAAAACTACACATATATGAGTAATTACCTTTAAATTCGTTAGAATGTGATGTAATGGTGTTAATGTATTAATCAAACAATTTCTATGACATTGTACCATGGTAATACCTATATATGCGCTGCGGTCATACTGGGAAGCAAGATTTGTTAGCAAATTCATGGAAAAGCAAAGGAGAAAATGACTATTATTCATTGGTCCTTTTAGAGTTCCTTAAGTATTATATATATATATATATATATATATATATATATATATATATATATATATATATATATATATATATATATATATATATATATATATATATATATATATATATATATATATATATATATATATATATATATATTCCTCCATTTAGGAAGATACAAGAAATACATATGGCATAACTATAAGCTACATGTTTAGATCCGGTAGGATAATAAACTAGATAAAACTATGGTCTCAGTTACTACAGCCACTATCTCAAAGCCTGCTTTTTTATTTATATTTCTAGTATTACTTTAAAATAACCAAATATCAACAGTGAAAAATCTAGCAACTTATCAATGTTCCGCTAATTATGTAAAATATATTTCATTACATGGTTTTTTATCTGCAGCGGTATTGATTCAATGGTCTTGATGTGTTTATGTTGTTTTTTTTTCTAATATTGTTTTCTATAAATGTGTTGATTTATACAGTTATCTTTTAGGAAGTGTGTACCTGTGGATGTGCTGATTAAATGATATATTATAGTGACAAGTAAGGGTGTTGCTCTGCGAATGTGTTGTTTGGTAAATGTGAAGGTTTGTATGTGTAAAAGAGTGAACTTTAAAACACGTGGTTCAGTATCTGCATTTGTCTGTGGAAATGTAAATGCATAGAGACATTGTGCTGAAATCTAGGTTTATAGTCAAACTTGTGTTAGCGGTCACATGTTAAGAGCGGTCACCATGCTGTAAGCGGTCAGTAAAGGTCCTCCCAAGCAATTTGTTCTTTAATTGACGTCTAATCAGCGTTCCCGTCCGTTCTGCGGTCAGCTTGATTGTGCAAATCCTTCTTTAATTGACTCCTAATTAACGGTCAGCCAGCATGTGTCAATCGTCAGTTGTGATCACACAATGAATGTGTGACCGTTAATTCCCCTGCTCCTCACCCACCTGTCAATATTATCAGAACAGAACAGAACAGACAGTATTTTATTCGTTTTAACATGTACATAGTACATAGTTGCAAGATAATTACAATGAATAGTGCTGTCACTGATCATCTAGTCGTTTAAAGTCACAAACACACACACGCGCGCGCGTGCGCGCGCACACACACACACACACATACACACACACACGCACAAATGGTGTGGCTACATGGATTGCTAGAAGAATGGTTCATTTTTGATGTAGTAAAAATCAAAAATTACAAAAGTGAAAATAGGAAAAATAACATTGTAATCAAGATAAACTCATTGTGTGAGAAAGACGCTGTTCTTTCGATATTCTAAAGCTTCTCTGATATAATTTGCAATGTTCGTCAAAATTTCCTTTTTTTCAGATTTAAACATCTCACAAAATTTAATAAAACTTGGTCTCACGTAGAATTTTCTGTTTATAAGACGTTTTCTTATTTCATTGTAAGCTGGACATACAAATAGGAAATGGTACTCATCCTCTATATCATTTTTTAACAAAGTGTACAATATCGAAGATTTCTATCAACTCTGTTTCTGCCATATCGTCCAGTCTCAATTTTCAAAGGGTATGAAGATAAGCGCAATTTAGTAAGGAAATATCTTAGTTTTTTTTTTGTACTATATCAAGGTAATTTTCAAAGCTAAATACAGTTTTGAAGTGTTTGTACGAACATTATAAGCTACTCAATAAAATATCATTATTTCATTTTTGTACAAAACAATCTACTATTCTTTTTTTAATTGATACACAAAAGTTCTTTGGATTCACTGAAAAGGTGTCGGTAACTGTCCCGATCTCCTTATAAAGATAAATTCCTAGATATCATCCATCTGTAGTCGAAGCAAAATAAAGTGTCTCAGCCAATATCTATTCAGAATATATCGTAAGGAAACGTGAAGCAGAAGCGTTAATTTATGAGCTTGTTAATTTATGCATAGTTTAACACCGTGTTATGTTTATACAATTGTTGCAGTTTTGGTTATTGTTTATACAAACATTGTCTAAACGATATTTAACATATTTTAATTTGTCTAATAACATACTACTTGTTGTTTTAGTTAAATATTAGTTAAAAACTTGCACCATACGGAACTTGAAATGTCCGAACATATGTACACTTTTCGGCGAGTTGTGACACTAAAGGTACAAACGAAGATTTTGGTACCCTTAGAATACATTTCATGCAAAACATTTAAATGGCATGTTTTGTACTGTAAGTGACCAAACTACTAAAAATGGAGCAATATTTTCTTTGATTTACTGAGGCACTTCTGATATTCTGATGACTTCTGTGTCATTAGTTGACATTCCAAAAGCAGTTACGTTGTAGTATTTAATATCTATTCGAACAGTACTTTGCAGTATAACTACTATTTAAGCCATACTTTTTATAAACATGCATGCTCATATTTATAGGTAAACAATCAATTATATCATATTTTATGTTAAGCAACCAACTTGTCTTAAGCGGCCGGTTTTCGACGGTCCCTTAGGTGGCTGCTTAATACAAGTTTGACTGTAGTTTGCTTTGTGTTTTTTTTTCTCTGAAGATTGTACTTTTGTAGATAAGTTAATAATTGCTACGCAATGCGCATATTTTATTTTAATATCTCCACGTTAAATTAAAACTACTAAACATGATTAAAGGTAAAAGAGGAAGTAATTATGAAATGTAAGTTTCGTCTGTTTAACCTACATAATCAAACATACATGATACTAAAATGCACTTGGATAAAATGTTCCCTCTATAACAATGCAGTACATCATAAACCTGGCAGATTAAAATGTGTCATGGAGATTTTAACAAATTGATTACAAATAAAAAACATATTAACATATATCCAAATGATGATGTACTGTGTACATGTATCGAGTGTCTTCTCGTCATGATTATTGTTTATGAAATCACCGCCACCATTGGAACATGTGAGAACTTTTTGTCGATGGCTGCTTCACTGCTTATTGTGTAGCCATCGGAATACCTCTGCTATTGTACCTATCAGCCTTCATCTCAGAGGCGTGTACGGATAAGCCATTTTATAAAGATTGTTAAACTGATGATAATTAATGGAGAAATTAGCCGAAATTTTCACTTTGTAAACATACTTAGGCGATCTTGATATACATGTAGCTATTGTCGCATTCTGTAATTAGCAGTGACGCCAGTCATAGAATTCACCAGTTTGTTATTTATAAATATTAATATACAGCGTTCACAAAATAAACTCCTGCTTTTTTTCCGTTCTTTACATTTATACAAAAGTAATGAATTGACTGTGAATGAGATAAGAACACAAACTATAATACACGTGGAAGAGGGGCTTATCCACGAAGGACGTCCAAACAGCTTGACTCATTTCTCAAACAAGGCATCTTGTTCTAACGTGCAACCGGCTTGATCACATGTCGTACAATTCTTAGAGATTGGACTAAAACATTTACCATCCAGGCATTTGTTCACTCTACCGACGTTCTCTCTGTCCCGACAATAGACATACAGGGAGCAGAAAAACACGTGTGGCAGATTGACGAATTCAACACCAGAGCAGTGATTAGCTGAAATTAGGAATAAGGAGAATTAATATTTAATAAATCCCAATATAAGTTAAGGACAACGAGAATAAAAATAACATTTTAAGGAAGCTACGACAAACATAGCACAATTAAAAGAAAATTGACAATGTGCGATATTCGATTAATAAGCCGACGCTCTACCACCTGATCTATTGTGGCCGGTAGATCCAAATGATCGATATACGTGAATAAATTTAGTTGATAAATGTATATTGTGATAGTAATACTTGATATAGAAATGGTTTATCATTGTGAATATCTGGTTTCATATGATTACATATGTGTGACTGCAAACAACAAAATGAACACCTTTCAAATCTAGATACATTGCATTCTATTCCTAATAGTTGGGCAAGATCAACAAAAGTGACCAAAACGCCTCAACATTATAACATCAAAAGTTAAATGTTGTCCTAGAATGTATGGTATATTAACTTTTTATTAGATTTGTTTCAAATTTATTTAATAATTGAAATTAAAAATATCAAGACCAGTCTTTTCACTGCAGCAAAAATGACTTGCATTAACAGGACTTTTGGTAATGTAATTTTGTAACAACAGTGCGCTTACGGTTTACTTACGCCACGTGTCTGGCCCATCAGTAAATAGCTAGACCGGAGGTTAGGTTGGGTAAGAAAATTTCCAAGTTCAAGGTATATAGATTGTAAATTGTGCTTTGTGTTGTTTTTCTTACATTGTTCGTAATTTTTCGTTATTTTCGTGATATATACCTGTTGGCTATATCCGGCCTTCGACAGACTAGCTTTTCAGCCCGTAAAAATAGATATAAGGTGCATGCGCAATATACTTTGGCAAAATTCGAATCACCCTCACCAGTGAAACGGATATCTTCATAAACCTACCTGGTACCACATGGATGACCTTCTCTTCTGAGATTAAAGAAGAAAAGTCATCTTCCGGACCGGGTCGTACAACACATCGTAGTTTTGTACCATTTAGGCTCTTTTTTATTTTTCCACTAAACTCGAAGAACCTAGTGATTTTGTAGCCACAGTCTGCGCTGGGAACGTCCCGATAGATGTATCCAAGTGCATGATTTCCTGTTAACATTGAGGTGAAATTTCCGCTTATGTTACTTTCAATGTCGAGGGTTCGGTGTGAATTTCCCAGCTGTGCATTACAGTGGAACATCTTATCCTGCCACGTTGACATTCCCTCAACAATCTGTTCAGACAAGAATATACTAGGAACCTCCGCGGCCTCTAAAACGAAAAGAACATGAGGAACTTAATTATATAAAGCCACAATACTATACATAAAGTAGAAACAACGATCTTTAACATAGAGACCGATGAGTGTCTATATAAATGAATGCAAAGAGGAGTTGCTACGGACAGGTATCACGTGTTTATTATCCCTGTCTGAGAAGTGAATTATATATGAGTTAAACATTGAGCAAATAGACATTTGTGAAAAAAGACAGTGAAAACATTACATTGTTCGAACATGACTTTATTAAGCTGAAAATGTCTCCAACAACGACTTAAGATTAATAATTTAAAATTAATTTGTGTAGTATCCACATTAAAATGTTTATTTTAAAAGTCACAACCACAAACAAAGCAGTAAGCAAGAATCACAAAGATCGAAATTTAGTATACCCAGACTTAACATTTTCTTGTTTCCTTATATAGTCAATTAGTTCATAGAAACACGAACATCTTCTGCCAGGGCAATTAACCAACCACACTGCAACAAAATGTATGCTCGTATACTTCATTTGTTGTCTTTAGCCATATTGTGTAAGTAATCAACTCCTACGGTTTGACCCACTTCTTCCATTCTTGATCTATCATCCACGCTTCCATTATTTTGTAGGGCAACTTGTCAGCTTCCATCTGACGATGCTTCAACACTAGCAGATCTAATTCTGATGAGATTATGCAGGAAATTCCAAGCAATAACCACAATCTTCACCACCTTAGACCTCATTGCCAAACAATAGAATGCCAAAGGAATCTTTGACCAAACTGCTTCCACAAGAAACACTGAAGTTTAATCTCCTCTGTCGGTTCGTGATGGTGCCACGCCGGTAGCATTTTATCAACGTAGATGTTATTGGAAAGAAATTATCTCCCATTATGAAAGATGAAAGATGACAGCGGTTGTTTTAGTTGGGCAATGGCCATGGAAATGGGAATCATATATATATGTCTTCAATAGTCTTAACATTTCGATTTACCGAATCGCTGAGCACCAGATTTGTGGCATAGCATTCATACATGTACATTGAAATCACAGTTGCCATCAACTTGGCCATGCATGCATTGTTGCAGAAGCGCACATTCTGAAGAATATCATCAACCTTGTCTAAGGTTTATGTTGTTGCCACACCAAACATTTCTGATGTCATATTCTCCTGTACGCCAGGACCATGACTCTTAGTTTCAATTCGCATTCGTATTGACAATATTAAGAGCATCGGTTACATCATTGCCTACATTAGCAGGCATTTGGGTAAACTCAATAAAGAGTTTAAATGTTATGACTGGTATAACGTTTTAAATTATTTCCGAAAGTTCAGTTTGATTGTCCTTTTCATTACTTTTCGATCATTGATGTAACCCGCTGCCCTCTAACGAGTAGCCTTTTTCTGTGGGCATTCTGTGCCATTCTTGATTGGTTCTTAGACACTCCCCAGTATGCATGCAGACAATACTTATAGGTGTGCAGTATCAAGAGTATTTACACAGTAGTTCCCTACTGATGCGGAATGTATGTCGAATAAACATAATTTGATACCACAACTTCCTTTATCCTTCTTATCATGTCGGCGCTAAAGTGAGCGTCATGCTTCTAAAATATACTTTAAAGAGAGCAACATAAAAGAAAAGAAGAAAAAATTGATAAAAAGGCAGTATATATCCAGCGATTTTGTATTTTATTGCTACAAATCAATTAAACAATATTTATATAATTCATTTACGATGGTATCTGTTTTACTGATAATATAGTGATGTTACACTTGAATAATAATAATCTACATTCATTCGATAATTTATTCATTCATTCTTTTTCTTCCTTGCATATGGACTTTGGGCGAAGAATTGCCTGGTCAGTCACATATAATCATTGGTTGTATAGAGGCAAACATTTTGGGAAATAGGGTATGATATATATTTAAGAAAAGCAAAAGCAAACAAAAGGTAGAATATAGAATAAAAAATATCAAACATTATAGGTTTTGTAAAATATGACATTACCGCACGATTCATTAACTGTTATCTTGATAGAGGGGCTTTGAAGTTTATTTCCGTCAGCTAATGTCGCTACACACGTCATAATGACTTCATGCCATGACTTCTGGGCCGTAAAAGAGAGCGTTAGTGCTTGCCTAGTCTGGCACTGGTCTTTTCCTGTGGAGGCATCTTTGTATGTGGACGAGTTCTTTGAATTCTAATTAGAAAAAAAACACAAGTTATTTGTTATCGTAAATCAATTGTTTTTTCCAGCGCCACACTATGCCATAACGACGCACCATGCCATCAACGTAACACTTCGTCATAACTAATAAACAGGTCATAAGAGTCATACTACGTGATAAGTACTATTTTATAATAATCCCATAATGTATGAATGGATCACTAGATCACAGACAACATTATAACAACACCAGGTCAGAACCGTCAAATAATATCAAAGCAACACACAAGCTTATTAGTGTGACACTAGAAAAATGAGTAAATACCTCATGTCACAATAAATGTTAACAAAACGTCGTCAGCGTCAGTCTACGCAGTAACAACACAAAAGGTCACACTTCGTAATAACAACTCGCAAGGTCAATTCGTGCTATTAACACACTAGGTCATCAAGTCACACTGTGTTATAACGATACACTTAGTCATCAGGTCACACTGCGTTATAATTAGCCATCACGTCACATTTCGTTATAACCAGTCATCACGTCATACTACGTTATAACCAGTCAGCACGTCACACTACGTTATAACCAGTCATCACGTCACACTACGTTATAACTAGTCATCACGTCACACTACGTTCTAACTAGTCATCACGTCACGCTACGTTATAATTAGCCATCACGTCACACTACGTTATAACCAGTCATCACGTCACACTACGTTATAACCAGTCATCACGTCACACTACGTTATAACTAGTCATCACGTCACACTACGTTATAAGTAGTCATCACGTCACACTACGTTATAACTAGTCATCACGTCACACTACGTTATAACCAGTCATCACGTCACACTACGTTATAACTAGTCATCACGTCACACTACGTTATAACTAGTCATCACGTCACACTACGTTATAACTAGTCATCACGTCACACTACGTTATAACTAGTCATCACGTCACACTACGTTATAACCAGTCATCACGTCACACTACGTTATAACCAGTCATCACGTCACACTACGTTATAACTAGTCATCACGTCACACTACGTTATAACTAGTCATCACGTCACACTACGTTATAACCAGTCATAACGTCACACTACGTTATAACTAGTCATCACGTCACACTACGTTATAACCAGTCATCACGTCACACTACGTTATAACTAGTCATCACGTCACACTACGTTATAACCAGTCATCACGTCACACTACGTTATAACTAGTCATCACGTCACACTACGTTATAACTAGTCATCACGTCACACTACGTTCTAACTAGTCATCACGTCACACTACGTCATAACTAGTCATCACGTCACACTACGTTCTAACTAGTCATCACGTCACACTACGTTATAATTAGCCATCACGTCACACTACGTTATAACCAGTCAGCACGTCACACTACGTTATAATTAACCATCACGTTACACTACAATATAACCAGTCAGCACGTCACACTACGTCATAACTAGTCATCACGTCAAACTACGTTCTAACTAGTCATCACGTCACACTACGTTATAACGGCACACTAAGTCATCACGTCACACTACGTTATAACTAGTCATCACGTCACACTACGTTCCAACTAGTCATCACGTCACACTACGTTATAACGGCTCACTAAGTCCTCACGTCACACTACGTTATAACGGCACACTTAGTCATCACGTCACACTACATTATAACGGCACACTAAGTCATCACGTCACACTACGTTCTAACGGCATAATAAGACATCACGTCACACTACGTTATAAGAGCACAAAAAGTCATCACACCAAAATACGATATAACTAGCCTTCCCGTCACACTGCGTTATAACTAGCCACACGTCACACTACACAATAACTAGCCATCACGTCACACTACGTTATAAGGGCACAATAAGTCATCACGTCAAACGGCGTTATAACTAGCACTCACGTCACACTACGTTATAACTAGTCACCACGTCATACTACGTTACAACGGCACAAGTCACGTCGCATTATGTTATAATGATACACCAGCATCACGTCACGCTGCATTATAATGACAAACTAAGCCATCATGTCACACTACGTTATGACGACACACCAGCCATCACGTCACACTAAGTTATAAAAGCAAAATAAGTTATCGGCAAAAATTAACTTAATAATTATCTAAGTCATTAGCATCACACGATAAAATAACTACACATACGTTCATTGTCATCACACGCCGTAAAAGCAACATTGTTGCGTCGATAGCGTCAGACTACGTCATAAAAGCACTATATATCATCACAAAAATAGCTTCGCAAAAACGGCATAAAAGTATTAAGACCCACACCATGATGTAGCAACACGGCAAGTAATCAGCGTCACGCTATGTTATCAGGTACCGTTACGTTATAACGTAACACTATGCCATCAGCATTAAACTACATAATAATTCACAAGGTCATGCAAATTGGATTTCTTGGTTACAACATCAGACTACAAGAAGACACGTGTATACAAAGAGATAACGTTTCGGATTTCTATGTGTTCGCATATGTATGCGTAAGTGTGCAATCGTATGCTTGGCTGTACATGTATCTACTTATGTGAGTCAGGGTTGGCGTGCATGCGTGTGTGCATGAGTGCTCACATCCCTGGGACCTTGAGTGTGTGTTCACTTGCATGCGTGTGACTTTGATCACATGCTTGTGTGTGTTCGCGTGTGTACGTGCGTCAGGGAGTGCATATGTACAAGTGCGTATATGCGAGTATGTGTGTGCTAAAGAGAAAATGATAGCTTTTTTGTATTTTACCTGAATGAGTGTTTTTGTTTGTTTAATCGCAAACACAATTGCTTGCAAGTTTGAGTGTTTTACTTGAAGTCGTACCGGGTTTTCCACAAGCAAGGACAGTTCCGCGACAGGATGTCCGTCCTTCTGTCGACCCATCAGACCTTCACAAGTCACACTGTATCTATGGGTATGGATGAGACTGTATGAACCACTGCTAACTTTGGGAATGCTCGGAGTCGTTGGAGAAGCTGTGAAAGTCGCCAGAACAATATTAGTACAAACAGATCTTCATACGCCAAAAGGATTAAAGATGCGTTTGCTTTTCAATTATAATCCGTAAAATCATCTTCATCGTCATCATTATAATCATCATCATCGTCGTCGTTGTCGTCTTCGTAGTCGTCGTCGTTGTCGTCATCAGCATCATTATCATCATCATCATCATCATCATCATCATCATCATCATCATAATCATCATCATCATCGTCGTCGTCATCAGCGTCATTATCATAATCATCCATCATCATCATCATCATCATCATCATCATCATCATCATCATCATCATCATCATTATCATCACCATCATCATCATTAATATCGTCATCGTCATCATCATTATCATCCCCATCGTCGTCTTAGTCTTTGTCTTTATCATCATCAGCAGCAGCAGCAGCGTCGCCAGAGTCAATGCAGTTATATTCATTATCATCACCACCACTACATCCACCACCACCTCCATCTAACTCTATCACCACCACATGACATAGCAAACTCGCACACACTTTGTTATTTTAATTCTTTTTAATCATCGTATTAATACTTACACGTAACTAACAATGACACATTTGAAGACAGGTTCGATTCGCAGATGTTGATTGAATTTGTAGCAAAACACTTATAGACTCCGTCGGCGCGACAGTCAATGTGGTCGAAGTGAAGAGCCACTGTTGCGATGTTGTTTTGAAGTTGCAAAGTCGCTGTAATATCGGGGTGTGTATTATTTTTGAAACCAGATCTCGTCTTCCGTATTTCCACCAAACCGTTTCCACCAAGACAGCTCGAAGATGTCTCACTTTCCTTAACGACAATGAGATGATTCCAGTCCTTCATTAATAGAGAGCAATTGATGGTCAGCGGCTCATTTGTTTGAGGTGCATCCTTTGATTTGACCATATAAAGCTCAGCTGAAAAGTGACATGAAAGTTTCACGAAAATGACATTGCAAGTCAGTCGAAACGAAATTACGTATAAGTACATAGCTATATATCTTTCATTAGCAAGTGAGTTTTAAACAGGATTTAAAGTTCTTATGGACTACAGAGAACCTAGTGCATCTGTTTTTTTATGCAGTTGAGAGTGACTTTAGTACAATTTTTAGTATTGTTGTATGTAAATAAATCACAGGGAAAGGGCATACTTAATTATATTCTGCTGATGTAATGCATCGCATGCCAACTGGTCGCATTTTCACCACAGTTCTTTTCACCAAATGGGACTAAAACTCACGATGTGTGGACTGTGGGGCTGAAGGTTAAGGATTGTAAGAAAGAGGTGGTCCGTATTAATATAGCAACGATTTCAAATAATTAGTAGTTGCTGATTTTTTGTGCAATTGTTTCATAATTTTATATTTTAGGGGCAATCACCAAGGTAGATCCACCAAGCACCGCAGACAAGCTGAACGTATTCCTCTAAAATATTTTGCCTAGTCTTTAAACCCATATCATAAATGGCGTTATTATAATATGTCGGTGAATACCCGCGGTAGGATATCAGTGCCCGGTGGTATTCAGACAAGCAATGGAAATTACGTCCAATATTAGCAGCTTACACAAAAAATTTTAGTATCACAACATGATGTATTTGCCTCACACCAATAAAATACATACGCTCTTGGCAGATGTTTGTTTTCTCGTCAAAAAAGGCAGAGTCCGGGCATGTGCAGACTTTACCAATACACGGAGAAGGCGTAACCACGCATTGACCACCTCTCAGACCCGAACAGTTTTGTGAAAACGACCCATCTGTATTAAATAAAAGCATATTTATGTACCGGAACTTCTCTATGCAAAATGTTATTGCAAACAAGCATACCAAGCACACGTAACGTCACGCGGCTACAGCACATCGCCCAACAACCCAGTGGCGTCGTGCATAACACAGAGAGGCATCCAAATTATTAAGATATGATGCTTTAACTGCTACATATGTAGTTCGTCCAAATAATACACCCCGATAGGTTTACTGAGTGTCAGCACAACGTATTAACTAAGCGCTATCTATACAAATGGAATCGCCATTGAGAACTTGTTCACTTAAACTTATATATGTCTGCTTTATATATGACTGACGCTGGATCTGCAGTGATACAGATGCATGTCAGTTTTAATAGCTGTTAAATTATTGGATTGTTTGAAGTGGGGAAAGTACATTCATGTCAGCACATTCTACTTTGGGATCTGGTAAAGACCTGCTTGCAATATAGTAACGTATACTGAAGAGCGATACGATTTTTGCAAACAGCCATACGAAGCACATGTAAACCTCCATGACTATGGTCCAGCCGTGCTAAAGGGACGCTACAACCAACACAAAATGGCATCCACTTCCTTAGAATAGATTTATTTTCCAGACAACCTTTAAAAATATTGTTACCAATTCGCCGATTGGTGTATGTGTATTTTCTGTGTTTGCTTACAGTGCCGAGCGAGAAAAATAAACAAATCCAATAATGCATTCTTGAATTAAGTTATACTTAGAAACACACGTTTAACGCATTTGAAATGTAATATTACCATATTAATTAGTTTTCAAGAAAATAATAAATGTGTTAGCAGTGTTTAGTTATATAATAATTGGGTAGTTAAATAATAATTGTTTAGTTAAAGACATCGTTCCATTTAATTAAGCAAAATGCAAAAAGTAAACTTAGAGTAGGACAAAGAATGACATGATTAATAATCAAAACAAGGAAATATATTATGACGCACGGGAAACTAGTAAAATGGCAATAAAGAGGCACGATTCGGATCATGATTGGTGCCAAACTCCGCACAGGGTTTACGACATCGCTACGCTCGCTTAAAACCACTGCCATCATACAAAATCACGTGACGATAGTAACCAACAGGCAGATTAGCTATGACGTCTTTGCCTGCCAACAGAGACTGCAGACACTCGATCTGTTTGGGTTTCGCTTTTTATGGAGGAGTCAAACTCCGTTATTACTTTGTGAATTTCTTCAACAGTATCCATTGATTGTTTACATTGAACCGGTGTAACACTGAAATTTCGCCCTCGGCGAAAGGACGGAAATGGCCGAGTTGTTACGATTGTAGTGATAAATACATTCTTTTTTTTCTTTATCGTTAGAATTTGTTTTTTCATCCATTATTAGTCGTTTTTCTAACATACACATTCATTCCGATTGTCATTTTACTGAACAAAAATTAAAAGTAAAAAAATCAAATCCTTCCAGATCTGGAAGGATTTCTGTGTGGTAGCAGAGATTCTCCTTACTGAAAGGGGGAGATCACTGCGTTGGAGATTGGATTGGTGCAGACGTCAAAGTATAATCGGAAATCGTGGAGACGGTGTACTGTATGAATGACACAATTGTGAAAAATATATGCGAGCTCAGTTCGGATGAGCAATTAGTTTAGACTATATATATTAGGAGTGCAGAATGGGAGAGGAAGAAGAAATTGAGATGAGTTAGGGAGAGGAGAGTGGACTGAGACGAGATAGGGAGATGTTTTTATGCTACACCTTTTATGCTAGATTGTAAAAATGTGACTTTTACTAATACATTTGTAATCATGTGATGATGTTGCGTCACATTCGGCCAAACTTAAAACTGTCACAAACTAACATTGTGTTCATATATTTTTATTTAATAGACTAGCAATATTACAAATGTTACAAACAGGGATAAACATTAATATAGAGCTAGAGATATATAATCACTGTGGCTGGAACGCAACGCCTATATATGGAATGTTCATTGATAATTGCACGCGGGGAAAATCTCTTGAGCGGACTTTATAGTCCTGATTTTATACGGGTCCTAATACGGTCTACTTTATTTATATATTTTTATTTATTTATTTTTGTCTGTAATTTTCATGAAAAAATAGGAGAAAACTAGATTTTGTGTTATTTTTTTCTTTTGTTATTCAAATTATTAAACATTTAACGTAAATGTGCATGGAGACTCTGTATGTCCATACTTACTAAAGTAGATAGGAATGCTCTTCGGTTAGACTTTCGATGGTTGAAGTGCGTGTTAACAAGTTGAGATTATCTATAAGTAAAAAAAAAAAACAGTCTATAGTGTGGTGTAACAGAACAAGGAAGCCGAGATGCTGGTGTGTTTTTTTCTGAAACGCACGCACAAGTCGCACACGGGGCAAGCTCGATTACAACTCCTCGTATTCCGTACAAACTCTCATTTTTGTACCCGCAGTAAACTACATGACTACATACCTTATGTAAGCGTACTGCCTTCGTTCTTGTCTGCCTGACGTAACTATAAACTGCATAACAATGTGTTTATCACTTGGCTAACATATTATACTGGCGTACCCTCTGGCCCGATATGTCACAATAGCTAGAAAAAAATATTCTGACGATCCATCCATTGAGTATGCACGGTAAAATCCGACTTCAGATTCAATGTTTATGTAACATTTATAGATGCCTGCAATGTACTTAAACGATTTCTGTAAGGGCCGCGCAATCTAAAAATAGCATTTCCAAGGCTGCTAGGGTGTATAAATGCTTTAATAGCATTTCCATAGTGTTGGTAATCAAGAGATATTTCAAACTGAAGTCCTGCAACGGATCTTTTCAAACATTCGGATGGTCAATTCACTTGCATAAGAGAAATGTGCAACACACCAAGAACTTTTTATAATATCCTCCAATTATTTTTATTTTTTTTGGTCAAGAGGTTAAGGTTATGGACTCGGGGTCGGATGGTTCCGGATTCAAACCTCAGACATGTTATAACAAGTTTTTAAAAATATTTTACCGACGATTTGAATCATCAAAGAAACGTCCTACACCCTAAGAAAGCATTAATAACATTGTTGAAGTGTTGTATGTCAAGAGGTTAAGGTTATGGACTCGGTATTGGAGGGTTCGGTGTTCAAACCCTAGACCTGACATGAAATTTGGTTCCTTGTCCAAGACTTTTATTACACGAACATTTTGCGAAAGCCGAATATGTTCATACTAATTATTACTTCCTTACTAAGTCGCAATATCCATCTTGGATAGTATTAAAATATTGCTTTTCATAAGAAGTCAGTTAGATATCTTGTAGTAGTTCTGTCCTATATTGATTGACATACAACTTTTCACCTTGACAGCAACTTTTCTTCAGTTGTCAGTTCAAAATGTCAGTTCAGTATGTAATTATAAACCAAAGTAGCACATACTTACATTGCTTTGTTACAACATTAGTTCCAACGGGATTCAGAACATGTCATTTGCTTTAAGTTTACGTCCAATAACATCGAGAGACTGTGATGATGTGACATAAGGTCGTGTTTAAGGTTGTGATTAAGGTCGTGATTAAGGAGTTTAATTTGCACTTACTTGTCAATAACAAAATTTGAGCTGCTTTTTTAGATGTTTAGGAAAATTAAAAGTAAAATGAATTTGTGTTCGGCGTGATGCTCTTACTTTTGCATATGTAAGAACACTATTTATTATAAATGTATACATGAAGCTTTAATCACTCAACTATGATTATAAATGGCCACGCAGACTTATTAAACATGACGAAATAAATGTATATTTTGAAAAATGGAAATATATTTAAGAAGTCGAAATATATATATATTATGTTTTGTATAGTTACTGGTATATGTCTGGTATATTTCTAAGTGTGTGTGTGTGCGTGTGTGTGTGTGTGCGTGTGTGTGTGTGTCCGTGAGTGCGTCCTTTTCCTTGTGCATACGGTTTTGTTCCACATAACTTATTTCGTCTATATGACGATTGTACATATCATTTTGATATCGCCAAGCACGGTGGAAATAAAGAACTGAATTGTATTGTGAAAGAAAAAAATGTCATGCTCCAGAAAAAGACTTCCTACACAATATTGATTTGAGTAATGTGAGTCTGCTGCACAACTGCATTTTCTGCTTGTACACTTTAGTTTTATAATTAATTGTAATTATGTTGGCAGTTATTTTTCTTCTACATTTGTAACGGAAAACCTTTTAAACAATGTCGGTTCCCTTTTTATTTTGTTTTAAATAATTCCAAGGTCTCAGAATTTTCCATTATACATATTTTTCTTAAGATTTATAGTCTACTGAGTAAAACTTTCAAATAAAAAACATACATTTTCAAATATGCGTTTGTCACGTGCTCCCATATTGGTTTAACCAGTTTAAATGTTCCATTTTTTGCGTTGCCTTTGATGCTTCGGATGAACGACTTTTCTTGTTCCTGTTTTCAAAATGCGACCGTCACAAGGTAAAATACCACACGATTCTCATGGGGTATTTTACCTTGTGACATTCGCATTTTAGGACACTGCTTGGGTGATGTAAAATAATGTACTAATTTGGAACGTGTATATATGAATTATATATATATTTAAAAATGTCTTGTTAAACTTGCTGCTGGCGTTTACTTTCGGTTGCGCCATTGATCGTAATACTGCCAGATAAGATCTGTGCTAACGGATTATTTTTGGAAAGGCTGCGCGTCATTCTTCAATACTAATAATATTGTAGATTCGATTTAAATGTCGCTATAATTGGAATACTTTGACTCAAGAATCATATGGTTACGTGTGACAGCTAAAATTATCACGGTCATACCATATTGAGGATTGTTAATCCCTGTTCGAATGGAAGTTTTTTGTTCGCCTCACTAATTTGACACTTGCCCTCTTAAACGTACAAGTCGAGCTATAAATCTTAAGTTGGATATAACTGCTGAAGTTGCTCTCACGTGACATTTTTTCCACATTCTGTTAGTTGTAGACGTTTCGGGTACGCTTGTATTAGAAATTGAGATTGTTTGTTCAGTGTTGCATTATTTGCATCATTTTCCGGGCGCTTCAGCAGCCATTAAGTACATTCATGCTTCTTTCAAGTTTGTATCGTTCCGATGAACCAGGTGTAACATCCTTCTTACTACCAATTCGATGTACCACGGAGAGCAAGGTATCGTGGCTGATCTCCACCTCACCTTCGCTTAGTATTAAATACACATGTATTCATGCAACTGATTTTAATGTCATTTGGGTAATATGAAGATCCTGGATACACGCTTCTTGGAAATTACAGTCTCTTCGTGCTGTAAGTTACAAGGCTTGATAGTAAGGTCTATGCGTTCTAATGCAGCCAGCTTCATGGAAGCCTTGAACAGCATGCCTATCGAATGTAAAAATGGTTTTGTCAGATTTCTCCTATACCACAGGACACGAAGGCGTCCTATTGGATTAAGATAAGGGTGTGTGATCTTATTTAGACTTGGAGAGAAAGTGCGATCGCCAGCTTGAACTTGGTTAAAGCATGGCCCGAGTGGTAAACGAACCTTACCAGATGCTTCGTCAATGTAAATGTATTTTTCTGCGTTTGATTGAAATGAATAAGCAGATAAATAATTTCCCTTGTCGTGAGATATATACGGTAGGTGTCGCTGTAACGCACGTGCACTTCGTGCGGCTTTTCTAGTAGATAAGTCATTTAGCTTTGGGCAGTCGACAGTGATGCACGGTTAACTATTAGTTAAAGTTTTATTGATGTTAAGGAAATGTTTTAAACGAGAGTTTATTTAATATTATATATCAGAATTGCAGGTTTCTTGTTTTATGCATAATACGTACGATGTTTCATACAGATTGCATTTTAGGTATAGAAAGTGATTTGTAAGATGGATTGTATAAATATGTTGTTCTAACATATGCTTCAGTTGGTTGCCCAAATGCTACTACAATTACAAAAAGAAATTATATTATTTGTGTTTGTTTTCTTTGATATATATTGAATGATGAAGGGAACTGGTTTGAAACAGTGGAGGCACGTTAATCGTTCGTGGGAGTTACCTGTCTGGGCTTCATGTGAGCAAAGCGGAAAGTTAAAAACCTGGCGTATGACGTACAACTCTTTCACGCAAACATTGAGAATAAAAGCAAGTGAATGTCAATGTCACTTGTTTTGACTTCGGTGAATAGGATGGGTCGGTTAAATAGTGTGTGGAGAAGCTATGCTATGAATAGTTGCGTGTGTACTTGACCGTTGGTTCTTATTATTTTTGTGTGTTACGGTAAACATTGGTTGTACATATTATTAATAATGATTTACAAGGTTAGACAGCTACGTCGAAAAAATAAGCCATTGATTGTTGACTATTAGATTCAAATTTCTTTGGTAACTACTACTACTACTATTACTAGTAGTAGTAGTAAAAGTAGTAGCAGTAGTAGCCACCATAGAAATTTGAATCTAATAATCAACAATTAATGTGTTTTTTTCAACGTACTGTAGTAGTAGTAGTAGTAGTAGTAGTAGTAGTAGTAGTAGTAGTAGTAGTGGTAGTAGTAGTAGTAGTAGTAGTGGTGGTGGTAGAAGTAGTAGTAGTAGTAGTAGTAGTAGTAGTAGTAGTGGTTGTAAAAGTAGTAGTAGTAGTGGTAGTGGTAGTAGTAGTAGTAGTAGTAGTAGTAGTAGTAGTAGTAGTAGTGGTGGTGGTAGTAGTAGTAGTAGTAGTAGTAGTAGTAGTAGTAGTAGTAGTAGTAGTAGTAGTAGTAGTGGTAGTATTAGTAGATGTTGTTGTTGTTGTTGTAGCAGTTAAGACTTAGTTAAATTAAATCTGTCCTACCATTACTAGCATTTCTCGCATTTCTCAACACAATGAGCCACGGCGCCACTGCTGCTACAGCGATAACTGCGATAAGTGCAACGACCACAATTATCATTCGTTTACCGACCCTCCGCTCTGTTGGACCCTGTCAATTTAAACAAACAAAAAAACTTGTAAATCAAAGCGATGTTTGTTTGGTGTAAGTTTAACCCTATTAGCGTTTAAAGGTAATATAATAATGGTCGCTTCAACAATGTTCGTCGTAAATCGACTGAGAATCGCACTAGAAAGCAGGCAAGTCTTCGGCTGCAAAACATCCGCCTCTTCTTAAGATAGATTTTACATTGCTACAGAAGCTACAACAGAGTCACTAACAACCGATTATAGTAACTATTATATTAACCATACAATACATACCATATGTTTGTATTTAAACTAATTTATGTCACAAATAACTGCTCACCAACGGACGCGGCCAATTTCAATAAGTTCAAATTAGATGTTCAGTTAGATGGTAAACATTGTTTATAAACTAAGTAATGTATACAATGGGTTATTCACAAGTACGTGAATAGGGACTTTTTAACCACTATAAAGTATATTTGGAAAACGCGGCTGAACTTTCTGTTATTTTATATCATATCTAGATGACACCGGCCGCATTCAGGGTGCGGACGAGGCTTTTCTAACTCCACAAAGTATATTTGGACTACTAGACTGAGATATCGATGTTTAGTTAGAATCACATATACACCATAACGAACATATTCACGCCGTACATTACTCTTTCGTTTAAACGCCGAGTGATAAAATATTGTCTTTGATCTTTCATTTGTGGTTCTGTAATTTTCCAAAGGTAAGGCTTGTTTAAGCTTTATGAAATATTTCTAGGGACGTAGCTTTATACTAACATGTAGACACTTATGTGCTACTGAACAGAAAATTCGATTAAAATATTATTGGTCTATTAAATGAATAAAGAACAGTAATTAACTTTGTTCAAGTTTTAACAAGTGTGTAAGTCATTTGTAAGCACTGCACGAGTCTTACCTTAAGGCTTTAATTTACGAAACCATTTAAAAATAACTTACATTTGGAAGGGGTCTTGTATATCTATTTGTAACACGTGGAAGAGATTCCACATTTCCGATTTCGACATAACTGCCACTATGGGTTTGTATCGACAGATTAGCATGTATTGTACTTCCGGAACTAATCGAACTTAAATTCATTCCCATTCGTCCAGCGTTGATTCCGTGGGGCGGCGTAGATCCAGTGCTGGCATATAGTGTCAGGTACTCAGGCTGAACAACTGAAGCCCTACGTTCTCCGACCATCCTTCCATTAGTATAACCCGAAGACTGATTTACTGACTGTCTGGCTCCATCGTCGTTCTCGCCTTGAGCGTTTTCAATAGACATCTTCACAACTGGAGTTTTAGTTTCAATTTAATTCTGAACTTTTGTATACTTTTCGTAATCTTCAAAACGTGTGTGTGTCAAGAGCTCTACAGTTTGTAGAACTCAGAAACGCCACATGTTGAGTAGGAATCAACCTTCAAATGATTGAAATGCACAAGTCATGCGACTATTTCAATATCACAACCGCTGACGCATACATACGAATGTCTCCAACAAAAATCCAATAATAAGAGGGTAAATTTTGTAAACCTGTATAGAATTTAATGTCAATTAAAATGAACGATAACTCCGACAAGGCAATTATGTAAAGCGTCGTTAAAGCAGAACAGGCTCACAGTCTCTGTAAATATGATTATTATAAGGGAATAATGATCGTATACTGAAGGATTATTTTAATACAAATCTCTAACTAAAGCCAGAACTCTTGAAATAAAATAGATGCGTTGTGCTTTTATTTGATGTTCTTTGTTTTTTAATGCGTGAGTGTTGATAGGTGCATTCAAATACATGTATTTGATAAATGGCGTGAAAATACAGATAAACACGTAGTTTATGTGAGTGTTTTTTAAATTTCATACTATTATTTTTATTTTTATTATTATAAGTGACAGTGGTGGCAGTAGTACAAATAGCAGAAGTAGTAAATCATGCTGTTTTATGAGTTTTCATTATTTTCCTTTTACAGATAGTTAATAGCGTCTCTGATATAATAGAGATTCACGGTAATTGTGTATTGTTGACCTTTCGTGAATGTATTATACTAAAGAGTACTTCGACACGAACAAGGAAGTGGAGTACAGTCGCCACTGAATTCGTACCTGTAAAAATAGACACACATCAGTGCATATCCTTTGTCCGTTTTAACAACTACAATGAATTGAAAGAATCCGTTTACGAAATAAAAAGGTAAATTCCCTGATGAAATTGTAAAAGTATTAATAAACCATAAAAATAAATAAAGCAGTTTGGTTTAAAAGTATTTTATTTCAACGACGCTTAACAGGTCAAATATATAAAAGAATAAAATAAAAGCGGATAAAGTATTTAAAGATTGCGATGCATGGTGATAGCATAGAGAAATAAACTTCTTTAATGAAAATGTATCAGAATTTGTATAAAAGAAAGTTTTCAAAATGCCCCCCCCTCCCCAAAAAAAAAAAAAAAAACTGAATTCATTTAGCTATGTAAGCATCAGGCCTTATTTAAAGCTGAAATTATGCTTATTGGCGAGTGTACATCAACCCACCACACTCCACCCCACGCACCTCTCTATATAAAACTGGCGTCACGATAAGGGAGTCTTGTATTCAAGACTGTGTTGTAACCTATGACGGCGTATACTTAGATCTCAGAAATGACGTATTAAAAGTGGAGTGATGTCATTAAAATAATACATTTACTGATTACATTGTATTTGGACGGTGGTGGTATTATTTTTACTGGAACGAAGAAGAGAACACATGGGAATCAGTTCTTGACCTAAGCATTAACGAAGTACATACTGTTTCTCAAAATTGTATCGCAGTATCAGGAGTGTGCTTCATGTAAAAATGATTGGTCAAATAATGAGTTGATCAAGTAATTTTTGGAAACTAATGTGAAAGGTTTTTGGTTAAGTTGGTAATGGATGCAAAATAAAGTAGCATAGTTTGGAAGACACTGCAAAATACATTACCAGATTTTTTAGCGGTGTCGCTTGCTTGCGACACCGTCCAGAGTTATGAGAAAGCTGGATTTCGAAAATACACAGGATTGACCCTGCATGACCTTGACTACTCGCGGTCAGTTATTCATGCCAGGGAAGAAGTAGTGCGTGTACATAACAAATGTGTTTGTCTAAGGAGACTAGAGCGCAAATTGAGTCCAGGCATACTTCAAATGTTAACATTAATAATGCTATCTGTTTAAACTGGAAGTTTATTGCTGTTATGATGCTACAATTTGCTAAAGATGCAATAATCAGATAAAAGCCTATTTTTGTCTCCGCGCATCGTTCCTGGAAAAGTCCTATGGATGACGCCATATTCTATAAACATGTGACGATAGGCGCTTTCATCCATTGAATATCGGTTATTATTCAGCTTTGGTGAGTATCAGAATTAAACTAACTTCTAGTTTTAATTGTTGCTTCACCATTACCAGTCACTTAAAATTGTTAATGTTTCTTATGTGTATTTTGCACTTTTAACTAAAATTGTATTTGTTACGACGATGTACTTTGTAAATATCAAATGCTATGGTCTGTTATATTGTTTGTATTTGAAACCGCTTGCGTCCAAAGACAATTTTTACTGCATATAATTTTAAGTCATTGACATTTGAGGGCATTGTAACCTCGACGGCGACATTTGATGCTTTGCTTCAGTGCTCTCTTGATTTTATTTCTATCCAACATTGAACAGTGTATAGTTTTAAACAGGTTGAATTCACTTTAAACAAATACGTACATTGAATAAGATAAGCCGATTTATCTTTATGTTTCCTTTTTCAAATGTTTTTATATGTCGGTGTTTTGCATAGTGAAATATCCAGTCACGAGACTGTAATATATTTAAGCATATACATATAGTCGGGTGAAAGGGAGAAAAATGTGCAACCTGTCCGGGGCTTGAACCCCGGACCTTTCGCCAAACGTGACTCTGGCTGAACCAAAGCATAAAACAATTGAAGCCAAAATGGGAAGCTAATCGCCGTACCCGCCCCGCCATTTCGAGGGCTACCGAGCGTAAAATAAGCGATACACGTGATGACGGATGTTCGCTCGTCTGATAATGTTTAAAAGCAGTAACCATATTACAAGCTGAACCGAAAAAGGCGATGGCATGGTTTCAGCGTAATCGTCTTATCGTAATGCAATGAGTGTCTATGCTCTATAATTCAGTTAGTATTTTAAAATTTGTGTTCGTATCAACGAAAGGGCTTTAACTCTTTCAAAACAGACATTACTGTGATATTAGCCTCCCTTCCATGCGACGTGTATAAACCAATGATTTTTTCATGCATTTAAGAATTAAGAGTATCGCAAATATCGATGACGCAAACAAGAAAATAGTTTAGGTTATTTTGTAAGCACGTACAATTAAAGGAAATAAAATAATAAAAGAAATAAAAGGTTCGTGGAAGGTTATAGTTGATCGTGTAAATTGTTCCATCAGTTATGTAAAGACTGTGTTCACGCAAAGCATATATAGTGCTGCATACACTGTGAAAAGCATGTCGTAAACACCCCACCCTATCATTTTATTCTGATACCGAACTGACAAGTCGTGGAACCAATCTGATATTTATCTGTGCGAAAGGATGTGGCAATACAACTTTGGGTATGACGCGGCCAGGGTTTAAACCTAGGACCACCGAACCTAGAGCCAGCGATCTACCTAATGTCCTACCGGAATTGGAAGTAGTATTTGTAATAGTAGCCGCAGCAGCAGCAGTAGTAGTAGTAGAAGTAGTAGTAATAGTAGAAGTTGTAGTAGTAGAATCAGTATCAGCAGCAGTAGTAGTAGTAACAGCAGTAGTAGTAGTAGTTGTGGTAGCTGTAGTAGTAGTAGTAGAAGAAGTAGTAGTAGTAGCAGTAGTAGTAGTAGAAGTAGTAGTAGTGGTTGTTGTGGTGGTGGTAATAGTAGTAGCAGTAGTAGAAATAGTAGTAGTAGTAGTAGTAGTAGTAGTAGTAGTAGTAGTAGTAGTAGTAGTAGTAGTAGCAGCAGTAGTAGTAGTAGTAGTACTAGTACTAGTAATAATACTAGTAGAAATACTAGTAGTAGTACTTGTTGTTGTTGCTGTTATTGTTGTAATAGTTGTAGTGCTAGTAATAGTGGTAGTGGTGTAGTTGTAGTAGTATTTGTTGTTCTTGATGATGATGCTGTTGTTATTTTTGTTGTTGCAATAAAGACATTCGTGGTTTGCTATTTTTTATTTGGTATATGCATCAAAACTATGGCGAATATATGATCTTAATATTGAGGGAAAATGTCCGGGTAAACCATCAACGTTCTGTTAATAGAGTCATTGACTGGTCATTTATATAATAAATATCTGACACTTTTTTACGCCTACGACGCTGCGTCATTCGCGTCATGACGTCTAATACGCCAATGATCACATGACGACGTTAGCGACGCTGCGCTGTATTTGTGCACATAAACTGATGACGTAGCGAGCAAATCCCTTAACTACGCTAATCGGTGTTGCAGCTAACGACGCTCGCTCTTCTTCGTTCGGATACAATTTGTTAGTGGTAGTGTAGAAAGTGACATAAAATCAACAAAAATGCCTCTACCAGCGACGGGTAAAAGTATTTTGATGACTCCGGATCCGTATCATACACCAGGGTAAGTTTTTAAACGGTTCTTGTTTTGTTGGTCTAAAAAATAACGATAGTGTTAGAATACAAATCTCTGTACAAACACATGTACTTACTTTATGAGCGGTATGCATAAAGGAACAACAAATACATTGGCACTGAAAAAGAAAGCGTAATCGGTCACTTAGTGTGTGGGTTGATTTAAACGACTGCTTTTTATACCTGTTGGCTCTGTGAATGCCTTAGATATTTTAATTTAGATAAATGATTACAAAGAAATCAATTTGCGACGTTCGCAAGCGCTGTTGTAAGTGGGTTTATATTGTTCTTAAACCTACCACTCTTGTAAATTCCGTGAAAATTATATAAAATTATACTAATAACTTATATCTATACTATTACCAAACATAACATTTAATATAAAGATATGGTTCCTTAAACGTTAGCTTTCAAGATCTGTTCATTGTTGTGTTAAGAAGATTTTTTTTAACAATGTGTTATAAAATGGTTACTATACATGCATGAAAAGCAAAAGTATCCTTTTTCGTATATGTGTTTTTCTTGGTATGTCTACATGGAATATAATTTTAATAATCCTATTCATCGGTCTATTATGTATCATAATGTTCATATAGTGTATAGTTATTAATATATTTCTCATTTTCCAATTTAACTCTGAGTATTTTAAATGACAGGCATGCAGAAAAGATCTTCCGCCAGAGAAGCGACAGTAAAGTTGATAATTTTTTTTTAAAAATATGTTTCACCTCTTAATTACATTTTTATTTTTGCCAACATTTTCAGTAATATGTAACAGAGAGCCATGCATATAAGAGTAAATGTATGTAGGTTTGATAACTTTAAACAAATTATTGTAACACATGTCTTTACGACTCATTTACAAACACGGCTTTCTCTTATCGCAGTTTCCACTCTGTTGTGTTTGTAACAATAGACAGTTTGTTTTATGAGAAATAATCGTTACACGTCGTTATTTAAATATGAGACCTGGGCTAAGGCATTTAAACTTATCGACATATAAGAGACATAGGAATATAAATTGTACAGACCTTTTGTGCTAATTACAATAATGCGCAGCGTTTGTGGCATTACTATTAGGACAGATTTTAAAGAGTGTTTTTTCCCCCGTTTAAACTACCTTTATTGTGTTCGTCTTACATTCTTTCACATCTATGTAATGGTGGGAGTGGAGAGTGTATGTGTTTCAAGGTATAAAGAGGTGTGGAGAGAAAGAGAGAGGGAGAGAGAGAGAGAGGGGGGAGGAAGAGGGATAGATGAAAGGAGACTGTCAGACAGAGAAAGAAAAATAGGGAACAGACACACATGCAGGGAGTTAGAGAGTGAAAGAGAGAGAAAAAGAGAGAGAGAGAGGAGAGAGAGTGAGTGAGAGAGAGAGAGAAAGAGAGAGAGAGGAGAGAGAGAGGAGAGAGAGTGAGTGAGAGAGAGAGAGAGAGAGAGAGAGAGAGAGAGAGAGAGAGAGGAGGAAGAGGGGTAGACGAAAGGAGACTGTCAGACAGAGAAAGAAAAATAGGGAACAGACACACATGCAGGGAGTTAGAGAGAGAAAGAGAGAGAGAAAGAGAGAGAGAGAGGGGAGAGAGAGTGAGTGAGTGAGAGAGAGAGAGAGAGAGAGAGAGAGAGAGAGAGAGAGAGAGAGAGAGGGGTGGGGTAGAGAAAATACCGATAACATATATGATTTCAACTTTTAATACCCTTATTATCAATCTACAGAAGGACAAAGAAAGTTTCCTTATATTGAAGTTCATAGAGATTTAGGTGGATTAAATCTATTGTAATCTGGCTTTAATCCAGATGAAGGTATTTGTTTATGTAGTGTTTGCATACACACATAAATACATTGTCAACAGTTTCTAGTTTAACAGATATATAGTTTAACAGGTGTGAACCACATAAGGATCCCAATACATGTAGACATTTTCAAGAGACCGCGTGTTGACCAGTTGTTCACACTTCTAATATTGCACGCCATGTCACTGCCATTGCAAGACCTTTACCCCGGCGTTTGTTACTTATTCACTGACTTTTTTTTCACATAGGTATCATCATTATCTCATATTTTCTCAAGTGTATTTGTTCCAACAGCTTTAAGTTGGTATCGTTTCTATTTTAAAATTATTGCTGTTATTATTTATGACGCAATTTACATTCTTTCTTTTCTAACACTTGAAAACATTCTCCCTTTTTATCATTATGTGTCTTTCCTTTCTTAATATTTGGTTAATTCTTCTCTTTTTTCTTAAAAAACTGATTTCCTTCTTTCAAAACCGATTCATTTCATAGTTTTGAAAGGTTTCCGGCATGATTATCATAAGTAGATATGTCTGCCTTTAATCGCAGACTTTGGTACGAGATCACTTACAAAGAATTAAAAGATGACGAGTTTATAATTAATAATAATAATAATTATCCTTAAAGTCTGGCTCAGATAAATAGCCAGGGTTTGTTGTTTTAAATGTAAATATTTAAAGGTCCTATCTGCAATAGTTTCATTTGAATATGGATGAGACGGACGTAAATTACCTATTTATGTTGGTAAATATATTTTTTTAACTTTACATACAAATCACAATTATACTATCATTTTGTGGACCCTTAATTTATCAAAAATGACTCCAATCTGACGGACCTTCAGAGCGCCATTGGTTCTACTCGGACATTTGTCTGGGGATGTCTTCTAACACCAGTGGTAGATGTCATCAATATGACCATGAGTGTATCGCTGTGACCTAAACAAGAAACATTGTCCATATCCCGGACAGCAAGATTTTACCTTCACATGTCCAATCTTCAGATAGATTTCGGCTGTAATGATTTAATCAAGTTAATCATATCAAGTTTCGAAAGTGTGTCGATTTCAAAGGCATGCCGATTACCTAAAGCCCCATGGTTTGTTCAGACCAGTTACGTATAATTTATCTAAGAGAAAATGTAATCAGAAAGCTCATGGTCGTTTAAGGTTTACACAACCTACTGAAGTTCTTAAAGACCCATACCATTTTGTGTCGCATATGTAACAAGAATGATTGACAGAAAATATAAAGCTAGCTAGTATTTTGTCGATTTATATTTGTTCATTTATGTTTTCAAAGCGGTAAACTATCACGATGTAAAAAACACATTATTAAAATGCCAAAGTATAAGAGTGCAGTATGTATGTAAACCAACTTGAACATATCTCAACATAGTTTAGACAGTTTTTTGCTGTTAGGTTTTTTTTTCGAAATCAAGCTTATTTACAGGTATAGAGTAGGACATAAAAGCAATCCTGTGTTTGCTCCATACGGAACTGTTGATTTTCTTTTTTTCTAAACCGCTCAAAGTGAGGGCGGCTTTAGAAACAAAAAGAAAAAGCAATGTTCACATCAATCATCATCACGGCAGAAAACTAACAATCATCATTGTATATCATCTGTTATGCAATACGAACTGTAAGTCATCATTGTATATCATTTGTTATGCAATATAAATTGTCAGTCATCATTGAATATCATCTGTTATGCAATACGAATTGTCAGTCATCATAGTATATCATCTGTTATGCAATACGAGTTGTAAGTCATCATTGTATGTCCTCTGTTATGCAATACGACTTGTCAGTCATCATAGTATATCATCTGTTATGCAATACGAGTTGTAAGTCATCATAGTATATCATCTGTTTTGCAATACGAATTGTCAGTCATTACTGTATATCATCTGTTATGCAATACGAATTGTCAGTCACCATAGTATATCATCTGTTATGCAATATGAATGGCCAGTCATCATTGCATATCATCTGTCATACAATACAAATTTTCAATCATAAAGTGTGTATCATCTGTTTTTCAATACAAATTTTCAGTCATCACTGTATATCATCTATTATGTAATACGACTTGTCAATCATCATTGTATATCATCTGTTATGCAATACGAATTGTCAGTCATCATAGTATATCATCTGTTTTGCAATACGAATTGTCAGTCATCGCTGTATATCATCTGTTATGCAATACGACTTATCAATCATCATTGTATATCATTTGTTATGCAATACGAATTGTCAGTCATCGCTGTATATCATCTGTTATGCAATACGAATTGTCAGTAATCGCTGTATATCATCTGTTATGCAATACGAATTGTCAGTCTTCACTGTACATCATCTGTTATGCAATACGAAAATTTTCAGTGCGTTTATTTCTTACTAATTGTGAACTGCTTTATATCTTTAACCGACATCCCAGGCCAGTATACATATAGGCCATGCAGTATATACGCTGTCTGAATCGGTATGGAGTCGTAGAAAATAAATCGCAATAAAGGCGGTATTCGACAATTTGCCTGTATCTTATGCATATTATAACAATTTGCATTAACGTTTATTTTAATTTAAATTAATGCTGTTTATTACATAACCTCAGTTATTAGACAGTACAAATCGTGAAATACCTCGCATTAAATGTCCATTATTCCAAATCTATTAATAAGCACGAAAGGGATTTCAGCTTAAATGTATTCCGACGTCAGAGCTGATTACCTGAACGGTAATGTAATATAAACTTAGAAAAACTTGTCACGTGGTTTTCTTATAGCGAACTGTGCAGCGTGGCTCGGATAGAAAATACAATTTTGTAATTACAAGCGGTAAGTTAAGCCTTACTTTTCACATTGACGTATAGCACCAATACATTATATATCGCAGGATCAGGTAACAATAATTTATGTGGTTGCACGAGAGAAAAACATGTTCCAAACTGTCGGATTCCAACTTTAAGCTGCGGTTTAAGACCCAATATCTCTGTACGAACCTAGACAACCGTTTTAGAAGTAACCGCAATTAGTTCAGTCTCATTGACCTGAAGCGCATGGATAAATAAGATGATGTCGTGTGTTTTTGTTTTTTCTGTGAGACAGGTATTGTGTTAAATGTCAATTATTTGGTAGCAAAATTTTGTCACTGAAGATTTAAGGTTTGCACATGATTGGAAGTTTATACTAGCGAAAACCACATGGCGTCTAAAATACATGTAGATTAAACTTGAAAAAAAATCAGATAGAGCATATTAAAACTGTCATATCATTGATGATGTGATAAAACAAACTTTGACTTAAGTCGATACCACACCTATGGCCAATTATCATAACTATACCCAAAAGAATGGTTGGTTGTCGTTTCTTGTAATTTCCATTTTGATGATGCACTGATGTACAAGTCATGAATAAAGATCTGTTTTGTTCTGTTCTGTTCTGTCGTTTCTTGTATTTGTAAAGGAAATGCACCAGGTTCCATCTTTAAAATGAAAGTGACACAAATGTGGCAGGCATGCCCATGGTCCATTTATACACCAACAATTAAAATATATCGATGACAGGGGCGTGCCTTGGCGATATTTGAGTATACGCACTATTTCTATGGGGGTCCGGGAGCCGTTAATGAATTCTGGGTGTTTTAAACACTCAAAATTTGCCTATAACTATCGTTTGTAATGGAAAAGATAATCTTTTTAACTTGTCTATTTAACTTTTCATGGTATATATTATGTACAGACTTATAAGAAATTAACACAATGCCAACATAACTAAATTTATTTGCGTTACGAGTAATACTAGTAAATCAAGACTGTATGCATACTGGAAAAAGGTGGGTGCGAAATTTTTTGGAAGCAACTGTACGCACGTGCGTAAGTGCGTAAGTGCGTAAGCCCAGGCACGCCCATGGATGAAGTATGTTTAGTAAAAATCAACCTGTTTGTCAAACTATTCTTACATGTGTGTTTGAAGCCTGATAACACAAGGATAATAGTCGGGTCCAGTGTGGGTTACTTTAATTGTACTATGGCAGCTGCAACAAGCCATTAGTTAAATATCAGAGAAAGACTTTATAATTCTCTTATTTGTATAAAAAGTTTGTACTATTTATACAGAGGAACATTTTATTATTGACTTACATGTACCTTAAATATTTGTACAATGTTTCTGTAAGTATAAAGACAAAGTCTCCATACATAACGTTACTGTTCTGTATATTGCATTAAAGAAGAAACTGTATCATAACAATGTTGTACAATATTTCAATGAATATGAAACTGAATCCAAGCAGCTTTGTATTTCCTTCACAAATGATAAATGTGAATATGCCCTTAAATTGTTAACTGTATGACAACAATTGCGGATTGTTATTTAAATAGATGTATATGCACCTACATATAGGGGTTTGTAAAACATACAATGTATATTGCGAGAGTTGATTTTTATTTTAAAAAACTGAGTCGGTCGATTATTTCTCAGCGACCACATATTGACATTTTTCTTTTCAGCTATCGTTACCTAACGTCTCTAGCATTGACTCGCCGGTATAACCTGTTTATTTTCATTGATTTATCGTTTCTCCGCCTTTAAAGCACATATTGTCAACTCGGAGTTTAAAAGGATCCGTCGATGGACCTTTTGAATTGACAACATTGTCATATGCCTATTCGGGGGACATAAAATGAACTGACATGTATTGACTATGGGAGAAAATAAGCGTGATAATGAATTAGACTATCTCGACATGATCACAATATGTAGTTAAAGGGACGTGTAAATGTTCAATCACATGTCTTGGTATTTGAGTATGATAGACCGGTCAGGTATAATAAACCGGTCGGTCCCTGACCCAAGTGGGATCGGGTATGATATAACGGTCAGTCCCTGACCCGAGTGGGTTCGGGTATGATAGAACGGTCAGTCCCTGACCCGAGTGGGTTCGGGTATGATAGAACGGTCAGTCCCTGACCCGAGTGGGTTCAGGTATGATAGAACGGTCAGTCCCTGACCCCAGATGGTTCGAGTATGATAGAACGGTCAGTCCCTGACCCCAGTGGGTTCGGGTATGATAGAACGGTCGGTCCCTGACCCAAGTGGGATCGGATATGATAGAACGGTTAGTCCCTGACCCGAGTGGGTTCGGGTATGATAGAACGGTCAGTCCCTGACCCGAGTGGGTTCGGGTATAATAGAACGGTCAGTCCCTGACCCGAGTGGGTTCGGGTATGATAGAACGGTCAGTCCCTGACTCGAGTGGGTTCGGGTATGATAGAACGGTCAGTCCCTGACCCGAGTGGGTTCGGGTATGATAGAACGGTCAGTCCCTGACCCGAGTGGGTTCGGGTATGATAGAACGGTCAGTCCCTGATCCGAGTGGGTTCGGGTATGATAAACCAGTCGGTCCCTGACCCGAGTGGGTTCGGGTATGATAGAACGGTCAGTCCCTGACCCGAGTGGGTTCGGGTATGATAGAACGGTCAGTCCCTGACCCGAATGGGTTCGGGTATGATAAACCAGTCGGTCCCTGACCCGAGTGGGTTCAGGTATGATAGAACGGTCAGTCCCTGACCCCAGATGGTTCGAGTATGACAGAACGGTCAGTCCCAGACCCCAGTGGGTTCGGGTATGAAAGAAAGGTTAGTCCCTGACCCGAGTGGGTTCGGGTATGATAGAACGGTCAGTCCCTGGCCCCAGTGGGTTCGGGTATGATAGAACGGTCAGTCCCTGACCCCAGTGGGTTCGGGTATGATAAACCGGTCGGACACAGGCCCCAGCGGGTTCGGATATGATAGAACGGTCAGTCCCTGACCCCAGTGGGTTCGGGTATGATAGAACGGTCAGTCCCTGACCCCAGTGGGTTCGGGTATGATAAACCGGTCGGACACAGGCCCCAATGGGTTCGGGTATGATAGAACGGTCAGTCCCTGGCCCCAGTGGGTTCGGGTATGATAGAACGGTCAGTCCCTGGTCCCAGTGGGTTCGGGTATGATAGAACGGTCAGTCCCTGGCCCCAGTGGGTTCGGGTATGATAGAACGGTCAGTCCCTGGCCCAAGTGGGTTCGGATATGATAAACCGGTCAGTCCCTGGCCCCAGTGTGTTCGGATATGCTAAACCGGTCGGACACAGGCCCCAGTGGGGTTCGGATATGATAGAACGGTCAGTACCTGGCCCCAGTGGGTTCGGGTATGATAGAACGGTCAGTCCCTGGCCCCAGTGGGTTCGGGTATGATAGAACGGCCAGTCACTGGCCCCAGTGGGTTCGGATATGATAAACCGGTCGGACACAGGTCCCAGTGGGTTTGGGTAATATAGAACGGTACGTCCCAGGCCCCAGTGGGTTCGGGTATGATAGAACAGTCAGTCCCAGGCCCCAGTGGGTTTGGGTAATATAGAACGGTACGTCCTAGACCCCAGTGGGTTCGGGTATGATAGAACGTTCGGTCCCAGGCCCCAGTGGGTTTGGATATGATAGAACGGTCGGCCCCTGGCCCCAGTTGATTCGGTATAATACACCGAACGGTCCCAGAGCCCAGAGGCTTCGGTATGACAACCGGTCATAAGAATCATTCGCGCATCAAGCTCATTTAATTTTTACCAATGATGCTTTTAACTTCCAAAATATCCGCATATTTTGAAGTTACATTTGTATGTATCTCACGATTTAAACTTACACAGTTACTATCGAAGTAATGTTTAAATGTAAACATTGTTAATGAATAAGTTAAAACATTTTCTTGGCTGGTCGAGTGGTTGGCATGTCATTTATATATTATAAACTATCTGCACATAAATGCCAAAGTACAGGAAGTATGCTTGGGAAACATTACCGCATTTAGTTTTTATGTCGATCTCGATTTACGAATTTGTAACCAGGCAAAAAAAAAAACGAGAAAAAACAGTATGGACATTCATGATCAGCCTTTAAAGACAAGTCCAAAACATCTTACATGCACGGCGTTTAGGTATGACTTATTGCCCAATACAGAGCTTCACGTGAGGCCAAATCTTGCAGTTGATGGATAATTCATCTCAGTCAAGCACACCGTCAACTATTAATAACCCCTTCAAATCGGTCCTTCTCACCTGTCTTGGTAAAGGCATGTAATCCAGGTAAATCTTTTTATATGTAACAAAGCAAATACTTGAAACAAGATAACAGTCTTTGATGACAGTTGCCGACTTTTATAAAACACACTTTATGTCAAGAGGCGTTCTTGTATGATAGACCGGTGTGTGTGTGTGTGTGTGTGTGTGTGTGTGTGTGTGCGTGCGTGCGTGCGTGCGTGCGTGCGTGCGTGCTTGCGTGCGTGCGTGTGTGCGTGCGTGCGTGCGTATGTTTTTTTTAGAGACCTGTTGACGAAAGTTTCTAGGCAAAATGAAGGCATTGAGTAGAGGTTGAGCACACTGTGGTCAACAATCCCACTACTATCCCTGACTTCTGCCACACGGCCATTAGACCTAAAAGCTCCCTTTCTTGCTATCGAAAGGTTCTCAATTATAGATAAATGCTTCCTGGTATCTTATAAATCGTGAAGACAAATATTTGGAATATATTTTCGTGTCTTGTTGGCTTTGAATCGCACCACTTTCAACATATGCAGTACATTATCCATTAAGAGATTATTCATTATATATAACTTGAGCCTTGCGTTAGTACTTGTAGAAGTATCGCGCTTTCTAAACATGAGCGGATCTAGCAGTTTGCCTACAATGTTACCTTTTGCCTGCAGGGGCGGATCTAGTAGTAGAAAGGTGTGATTTTTGTTTCAAATGTAAGTTAAACGACGTAACGATTTGATACTTGATATTTGAGTTTCATGCTGTATAAATATAGTTATAGCAAGTAAATGTACGTGACACACCTGGTAGAGGAGAATGCGTTTTAATACTCTTGCAACAGGCTCGAGTATTTGAAAACGAAGCTGTATTGTGTTAGCATGTCAGACATGCAATTTAATTTGTAAGTGAATGTTACATTTTGTCCTGTTCATGCAACTAAAAGCTTTCCAATTTATATTCAGTACTTGCACCCAATATGACAAGCAGTACTGGTTAAAAAGACTATAAATAATATAAAAGTATGTTACACTACGTATATTCTATTATATTAATCATTTCTAGTTTGGGTATCAAACAACCAATGAAACAACAGCACACCTTTAAATTATACTGATACATGATACATACGCATAAAATAGACGACAATTAAGCAATAAATACCAATTAGCAAATCGATTGAATTCATAGATCAACGAACAGTTGCTTAAGCCCCAGAAACCTTTTTTTCTATGCCTGAAGGTTAGGCGGGATATACGAGCCATGTGGCGAATAATCGACCAATTACCAAACACTACAGTCTTCCGTAGTGTTCTCCTTTTGTGTATAACGTAAAAGTAATTAATAGACCTGGTCTGGGTATATATGCTGACTTGATACACAATGGGAAAGTATTTTACTCCTAAACTGCTTCTTTTTAAGAATTGATCAGCTTAGGCAAAGAGTGTAGATCCATATCAGTTAGCTTCCTTTGGGATCAGGATCTACTCCAATTGCTATTTATTTGTTGTTATTGTTGTTTGTGTCTTTTTTTCAATACATTTCGGAATTAATTTTGAGTAAATCAGTAAGAATGAATAATACAGATATATATGTCGTGTTTAATAAACTAAAGCAGGGTAGGGGCCACCGCATAATTCAGTAGACTACTTACAGGTATATCAATGGGCGGCTTTAAAGATTATTAATGGCGGTCAGTCCAATAGGTTGATTGTAGATTTGTCGTTAAAACTAGACAGTTTGGGCTGTTGATTATGTGCATTTATATTGTAGGCTCGTATGTTTGGGTCCAACGTGTATACACATCGTAAAGAACAAAACAAAACAAAACAAAAAATAGAATACTAAAGTGAATAACTTATTTTTTATGTTTTTCTTTATATTATTTTCTTAACCTTTCGTTTCTAAATTTGAGAACTGTAACTTTTTTTCGCATTTTAAACGTTACACTGTACAAACGTGGTCAATAATTTGTTTATGTATATGTATAGTTTGTATTAGTTTGTATTTGTTATCTAGTACATGCATGTCATGAATAGGGAATGAACTTTGGCCAATCGTGGAAATATAAACCATATATGCATGTACAATATATAAATTATACACGTAGACTTTAAGTAGTTAATGTTGAGGTTGTTTAATCAATGCAAATCTAAGGGGTTGCTTGTAAAAGACAACCAAGAATACCGCGTAAATAATAAAAACGTGTGGAAAAAGATATTTCAAATTCTAATATTTAAAAACAGAAATAAATGTAAGAAGTGAGGAATGGCTGGTGGAATGAAGTATTACCCGCTTTCTAATTAACCATTGTTCAAGGGTAGATGTTATCCTCAAGCAACTACACAAAACAACATTTTCTCTTACGGCGTACTGTCAAGCGTCCTTCAAATATGTATGTACTTTTCATTGTTTAACTTTTGTTTACATTTTGCGGAACGCAGGATGAAATAAAGCGATATTGTGGGTTTAAATGTACATGTCCCTTATTTGAATGACATAATACAACTATCGTGAGCAAATTAAAATCGCCTTCATTCATTACAAAGCTTAATGTTCATTTGTTTTTTCCATGTACGCTGGTTTCTGTCCGCAATTTAAATAAAAGGTCGGCGAGACTTTTAGAAAGACGTATCCTATACGATGACTTTTTTTACAACCTAAAACTTTTATTTTCCATGTACTAACGAGTTTTTTAAAAAAAATATTTACTTAAAATTAATCAATGCAAAACAACTTATTTTTCCAGAAGACACAAGTTTTTGTCCGCTATTTAATTACAAGATCAGCATGACATTTTTGAAATACCATAATGGATCTTATTCATTTAAAATTGTTTTCATTTTAATACAACATTTTCTGCATATTCCAGATACGGTGGTTTCTGCCCCCAGTTCAAATACAAGATTGGCGAAACGTTTGGAAAGACAACTTCCAAGCTTCTAAATGATGAGAGCGTCGCTAGTTCCGGAAAGTTGGTGCTCGCCGATATTCGGGCATCTTCGGCACCCGCCGTCGATTGTGACCCTCGAGCGGAGTTGCTACGGTCAAGGACACACAGCTGGGGTGACCAGAAACTTATGGAACAGATGGTACCTGGCTACACAGGTAAGAGACTGGGTAGATATGAATCTTTGGCGAAATATTGATGAAAGCACCATAAACATTGTGGTATTCCTTGTTTTGGAAATTAGTGACAAAGGTTTTCAAGCAAAACCATTGTTAACCTGCCGTATATAGTGTGTAAGAAGATTCATCATGTCTCATACTCTACAACTAAGCTGTCCATAAAGTGGCTAAAGTGATTTCTTAAGATATGGGAAACAAAACCGATTAAATAACATTACAGCGGAAGGTTATTGTCACTATTTCACGATTTCTCTATGCTGGTAGGTCACTATGTCTCTATCTCTCTCTGCTGGTAGGTCAATATGCCACTATCTCTCTATGCTGGTTGGTCAATATGCCGATATATCTCTATGCTGGTAGGTCTCTATGTCACTATCTCTCTGTGCTGGTAGGTCACTATGTCACTATCTCTCTATGCTGGTAGGTCACAATGTCACTATCTCTCTATGCTGGTAGGTCAACGTGCCACTATCTCTCTATGCTGGTAGGTCACTATGTCACTATCTCTCTATGCTGGTAGGTCACAATGTCACTATCTCTCTGTGCTGGTAGATCAACATGCCACTATCTCGCTATGCTGGTAGGTCAATATGCCATTATCTCTCTATGCTAGTTGGTCAATATGCCACTATCTCTCTGTGCTGGTAGGTCACTATGTCACTATCTCTCTATGCCTGTAGGTCACTATAACACTATCTCTCTATGCTGGTAGGTCACTATGTCACTATCTCTCTGTGCTGGTAGGTCATTATGTCACTATCTCTCTGTGCTGGCAGGTCACTTTGTCACTATCTGTCTTTGCTGGTAGGTCACTATGTCACTATCTCTCTGTGCTAGTAGGTCACTATGTCACTATCTCTTTGCTGGTAGGTCACTTTGTCACTATCTCCCTGTGCTGGTAGGTCACTATGCCACTATCTCTCCATGCTGGTAGGTCAATATGTCACTATCTCTCCATGCTGTTAGGTCACTATGTCACTATATCTCTGTGCTGGTAGGTCACTATGTCACTATTTCTCAATGCTGGTAGGTCACTATGTCACTATCTCTCCATGCTGGTAGGTCAATATGCCATTATCTCTCTGTGCTGGTAGGTCACTATGTCACTATGTCTCTATGCTTGTAGGTCACTATATCACTATCTCTCTATGCTGGTAGGTCAATATGCCGATATATCTCTATGCTGGTAGGTCACTATGTCACTATGTCTCTATGCTTGTAGGTCACTATATCACTATCTCTCTATGCTGGTAGGTCAATATGCCGATATATCTCTATGCTTGTAGGTCACTATATCACTATCTCTCTATGCTGGTAGGTCACTATGTCACTATCTCTCTATGCATGTAGGTCACTATATCACTATCACTCTATGCTGGTAGGTCACTATGTTACTATCTCTCTGTGCTGGTAGGTCACAATGTCACTATCTCTCTGTGCTGGTAGGTCACTATGTCACTATCTCTCTATGCTGGTAGGTCTCTATGTCACTATCTCTCTGTGCTGGTAGGTCACTATGTCACTGTCTCTGTATGCTGGTAGGTCACTGTGTCACTATCTCTCCATGCTGGTAGGTCACTATGTCACTATCTCTTTGCTGGTAGGTCACTATGTCACTATCTCTCTGTGCTGGTAGGTCAATATGTCACTATCTTTCCATGCTGGTAGGTCACTATGCCACTATGTCTCTGTGCTGGTAGGTCACAATGTTTCTATCTCTCTATGCTGGTAGGTCACAATGTCTCTATCTCTCTATACTGGTAGGTCACTATGTCACTATCTCTCTATTCTGGTAGGGCACAATGTCACTATCTCTCTATGCTGGTAGGTCTCTATGTCACTATCTCTCTATGCTAGTAGGTCACTATGTCACTTTCTCTCTATGCTGGTAGGTCACTATGTCACTATCTCTCCATGCTGGTAGGTTACTATGTCACGATCTCTCTATGCTGGTTGCATCCGGCGTACCACGTTTTACTTGATGCTGCAATTTTGCGCTCAAGGGGGGTTTCTTTATACAGTATAAATTCATTTTTTTAAATCTTGTTTCAACAGGCTAGTCAAATTTATGAAAAAGGTTTGATGACAATGTACTACCAATGGATTTTAACATGTGATCCTACCCTTCGTTGTATATCGTATGATGGAAATACCTAGGTCTAGACTTAAACCACGAATCACGGAAGGAAAATGATGTAAGTCTACCGCCCAATAATTCATTTAGTATTCTTTTATATCTCTGACAAAATACAGACACAATGTTTTTGGCATATCAATTGATGAAAAATAATGTGAACAAAGAAAACAAACAAGTAACGCTTGCTCACACGGTAACTTGTTGAGTTTGTATATTGGGTTTGTTTCACCAACAGTATCTCAGTTATCTGGAGACGGTGTTCACTTGAAGCAGATATAGTGCTGCCTCCGCGATACATAGCATGCCGTTAACACCCGCCATAATACCTCAACCAGTCACATCATCCTGACACCGGACCATCCAGTCGTGGAACTTCCCTTGTATTTGGTTTAGCGTTAGCATGGCAGCTATTCGACTATTTTAAACGGCATTGATATGTCGCGAACCGGGATTGTATCCGGGGTCTCCCATACCTGAAACCAATGCTATGACGATTGCGCTACCAGGTCCGGATCGGCAACTTGCATTAAGTCTGAAACTTTGCGGAAGTCCATTTATAAACTTGATTTTGCATCAATACATTTTATATTTGCAGGCTTCATCCCCCGCGCGGAGCATTATTTCGGAAACCGGTACGCCATTAATTGTAAAGGGGCCATCTCTAGTTTCGAGCATGACCACCGGAAACACAAGATGAGGGGCGAGGAGCTGAAACAATACGACGCTCTCCAGTCAGGAAAGATTGACAGTACTGCAGTCCCGAACCTGCCCGTACGTTTGTCAACTCATACGCTGCAGTTTAGCGGACCCCAGAACGTGTCTGTTGAGATAACACTTATCCTTATGCAAATAGCGTAGATCAAGATCAACCCGTTGCTCTGGGCTATCAGGATCAATTCTAGTTGCTGCTAAATTTCTTTGTTTTCTTTTCCCGTTTTTTAAAATACATTTTACTTATCATGTACGCATGAAGCCTGTGGGATAAGGAAGAGAAAAAAAAGATTACAGTATTCAACAAGTATTGACTGGAAGATTTACACAATGTCAATTGCATATTATTTTTTACAGCAGTTAGGCACATTGATAAGAAAGGCGCACAAGACCTTTAAAAATGGTGTTTTTCGGAGCTTACGTGTAAAGTCCTAAGCAATCTTCCTTTAACACAGGGATCGTTAAGTATCTCAGAATAATCCTCGTTTAAAAGAAAAGGACACAATTAGTGGGGAGTGTGTGAAAGGGGAGCCCGTGACATAATGGGTAAATTCGTTGACACATATTCCTTCTCTATGGTCCCTGAACGTATGGGTTCGAGTCCTGGATGGGCCGAAAACTTGGATCTTTGTACAATAACAGCTACTTCGCTATTACAACCACAATCGCAATGATTAATATCGGCTTTTGTTAAGTGTTTCTTAAAACATGAAATATGTTGTGTACTTCATGCAATAATTATGTAATTACTGCAGTACATACAGTTTCTGGCTGTGGTAGTTACATTAAAGAGTATTCGTTGAAGTAATGAATTAAAATACATGTACAAACATTTAATTGTAAATCAAACCTAAAACGATGGCAGTTCAATGGGCTGATTTCGGTTTTTACTAAAGAAGGCGGGATTCTCTCTCTTCTACCACTCCCCTTGTTAATTGCCAAAGAAGTGAGCTGAACGTTATCATTTTTTATATATTTTTACCTCCAAACATATACAAACAAACATGCATATATATATTTAGTTGATTTGTATTTATTTATATGTTAAAGTATATTTTCCGTATGATCCTGTCATTTTAAGATGAGTCCTGAGGAACCGCGGGATATTCCGCCACTGTAAAAGTTGAGAAATATCCGCTCATTTGCAAGGGACATAAATGCGAAATAACTGCACACCTTAAGGTCTACATATTTGTTTCCCTTGGATATTTTTTGTTGTATCAATAAACCTAGCAGAGTCGCAGTCGACATAGGATTGAAGACCATTTAATGCACTTCAATTTCTGATATACGTGTATGTTTTTCATAATTTGCCATCTAAAGGAAGTGAATTATACTTTGTGGCAGATAAAAAAATCTTGAATGACACAACAGATACGGTTTTAAGGTCCCTTCTTTTGTCCTTGAGGGACCCTCTTACTTAAAGACTTAACTGAAAGCTGCTTGGTGGTGAACTAGATTTGTGTTGGAATGGTCATGTAAAACTAACATACTGATTCCTAAAGGGTTAATCTTATCTATATTCATATGTCATAGATAACTTTTATAAAAATCAACCGACTGATGCTTGGCTTACTGTGACCAAAGGCATAGCTTAAGTCGTCTTTTTTAAATCTAGAGAAAATCTGGAGATTTCAGCACACAACATCGCTGCATTTTTATCAAATGTTTTATGATCAATCGGTGTTGCTGTTTATCTTTTAAGAAACAAGCAAACAAACAGCGATATTTGGCTATACGCCCAATTTAATATCCATAACGCGGACCTCTACATGCCGTGTAAAATACGATAGAATTGATGTAATGTCGTTACAGTCATAAGGTAATAGCAAATGGAAGATACCACATTTAAAATTGCGCATTTGTGTGTGTGTGTGTTATATTGAAAGCGAAAAATTATTTCAAACATTGCAGCCCATCCAGAGCCGCTATATGACCCCTCTGCAAGCCATCGCCACCGATGCCAAGCCGTACATATCACCGAACATGACCAAGAGCGCCGAATCGCCCTTCTATATGGACAATAACGATGATATGAAGCGATTCATGTCAGGTGAGCGGAAACGAACTATGAAATATTTGTACTCTTAAAAATGGAGCATTAAAACATATCTATATTATGCTAAATTGAAATAAGTTATGAACTTTTACTGAAACCGTATTCTAATAATAAGGCGCAGTAACACATGCCTGATCGTTTAACTACACTCGTAATTTAACTTTAACGATGTGTTCTAATTTTTGAAAATGTGTTTAGCTTTTGTATATCAAAAGAGTCTTATGGTTAAATAATCATCCCATGGCGACTAAGATTTACAATATAAATAACACAACTGCAAAATTCTCTGGTTTATTTACCGGTCTTGATCTTACCTAGCATGTGAATAATTTAATATAAATTTACATTTAAAATACTTGACAACGTTACAAAATGGAAGGCCTTGAAATTATCGTTGTACCCAGCCTACCGTTATTTGAAATCTAACAAATCGCAACAGATCACTTTTCAAGCGATAAGTCTCTCAATTTTTCAGTAATCTGTTTCGACGCCGGTAATATCTGTTTAGGAAATTGACCATTTTAAAGTTTGCCCATCACAACGTGTCGCATTTTTACACGTAATAAAATATTGTCGCACAGTTTTAGTCCAGTGCACTTCTGATCAATTTTCCTATCTGTTCCCCAAACTATCTAGGCTACACTGGATTCGTTCCTCGTGCAAGACCCCGTCTTGGTATGGGATACCCAATCATCACTCACGAAGCCCTGAACGAGTTCACGAGCGACACCAGCCGTCTAAAAGACATCCAAGGTCAACCAATCACTATCCACCGGCCCGAGGTGAACATCCGGGACTCCAAACTGATTTACCCCGTCGAAAGTGGACTCGTCCCTCATTATACCGGCCATATTCCAGGTATGTTGTGAAACCAAGCCATCATCATCTTCAGCACCATCAGCACCGTCATATTTTTAAAGTTTTTGGAAGGGTGCGGTTTGTGTACCAATATAGAGATTGATGTTAATGTTTTAAATTCTAATTAAAAAAGTTGCCAGAAAAAAAAAAACTGTTTTAGTAGAAGTCAGCTGGTAGAACTCTCATGCTGAGATTTCGCCCATACCAGGACTCAAATATACCGTCCGCGGCGATGAGTTGGGTTGTTGAAACAGGTAATTCTAACAATTTATTTAAATTGTTTTTACCGCAATTTAGATTATTTGAGGATGACATTGTGCACAATATTCGTTTTATGACTTAGCTAAATACAATCGACGAGTCAAGACGATTTTCAAGTCGTATTTCTGTACATGTTATTGTTGTTGTTTTTCTTTTCCAGGCCAAAAATTCCGCTACGGAAATACTTTCGGACACAGCACGGAGAATGCTAAGAGGTCTGAAGTTCGAGTTTCCATCTAAACAATGTGTTACGTCAGTGTTAGATTTGTAGAAGATTTCTCCAGTGAACATTTTTGTATCATTTCTGAGTGTATATAAAATGAACTTTGTTGATTTTTGTTTTAACCCATCAGTATTGTTTATTCTTCTCTATTTATGTTTTTGCTCAAATAAAACTTTAACCTGTTCAATGCCGACACCGTGAGTTTTGTTTTCATGTGGTATTTGCCAGCCAGAGAAGCTAGAAAGGCACACATACTCATTAAGTTTTACAACTAATTTAAGCTATTTCAACCTTTGCGGAACATGTTCACGTTTTTCTATATGCTCGCGGTTTTACTGTATTATCGACATTGTAAATAATCATCTTGATATATAAATGAAACCTTGATTGGGGTTTAACAAAATTGCGCAGTTTGCAAAACAAAAAATGATATACTAAAGGATATATAAATGTTAAGCTAGAATAACCGCTGTGTTGTTTTTCTTAAAAAAAAGAGTCGATAAATGTCGTTTAAATATTATGACTTTAACAATAATAAATACGAGAATTAAAAACTCTTTTGGAATCGTAAAAAAATAAAATGTAATAATACTATTTAAGAAATACTATAAACAATAAATATCAGGAAATCTGACCAAAAAAAATTACTGTAACTAAACTTATATACCGGTTAACTTTATTTAAGATAATTAGACCCGCTAGATACAAACCATTGAAAATTCTCTTCTTCTCGTACTATTAAATAACCATTAGCCGCAAACAGCAATTCGTTAGAATGACGTTAAGCCTATTTAGAATCATAACAATAACGCAATTCATGCAAAGCAACCATCTAGGGCGTCCAATATAAATTGTTTACAATAAAAGATTATGTTACAGAATGTACACCTGTCATTTAACTCGGGTAAGCACCTCTAACTGGTGAAAGGAACGACCTACATGTAACCAATGTGGTCCAAAGTCGGAAAACATGTGCGTCATATACACAGTACGAAGTAAAAGTCGAAGTTACAAATGTATTAACATCCATCAACAATAACAACAGCCCTGTTTGTGTACTTCTGATGCATTCAATAAAAAGCACCGCGCTTTGGTGCGGACGACAATGATCGACTAAAAATGTTATTTATTTAATCATGCATCTTTTTCAGGGAGACGTTAAGAGCAGCATACTAGCCATGATAGGTAGACATATAAAACACGTTCGTTTATCGTAGTCTCAATAAATTTGAGACAGTCATCATAGTTTATTGTGACGGTAGCTAACTTTTAGGTCTAATACTGCCTGAATATACTGAATACAAACATGATAAAAAGTCCAATTCTAATTGTACCAGATTCCCAAAATTTAGTTGCTGGTATCAATATAAAACATACAAACAATGTTCACACTAAAAAACTGTTCAAAATCGTAAAAGCGCCAAAAGTCATAACACCGCGTAATGACGTCATGTCACTGCTTTTGCATTGCAGGGTAAACAACTCCGAATGACGCATTTTCGCCATTGACAGATTTGATACCGTCCCTTGCTTTCTTATCTGCACTTAACGTTCTATTCATCACGTTTAACACAACAACAGGGTCGCCCGATAAAGTCCCGGGGCATACACAGAACTCTATTGATTAGACCCAGGTAGCTGTTATGCGATTTGTGCGAGACGTGGTCTTTGCAAGGTATTGAATTCATTATTGTTGATTCTAACTAGAGTACAAATTGATCACTGCCAGTCGCTGTGCATGAGAAATTGACTGTAAACATTACTGATATAGCACGTTTGATTTTGGACGCAGTGTAGAACGCATGTCAAGACTGGCTTTAAACATGGCCGCGTAGGACAGAACAGTGATCTTTAAATGCATTGGCATGGTCAAAGTGACACATTCTTCTAATGTTAGCAGATTGTTATATGTATGTGACTGTGTAAAGAAGTTATTACACATATTAGGCTATCAAGATGTCGTCACGCAGAAAATCAGAAGACACAGGACAAAGTGTGTTTCACTGCACTGCAATGTGCGTGAAAAAGAAAAGAACAACACCAGCCGAGAAGTTTTGCCCTGGATGTCAGAAATATTTTTGTCGGGACTGCGTCTTGATTCACAATGACCTGCACGAAGACCACCTGCTCCATGATCCCTCACACGTGCATCTCGTGGACACGTGCGATAAGCACTCGGGAAAGGTCATCGAGCGATACTGCAAGGGTCACGATGAACTGTTGTGTGTGCTGTGTGCAACCAAAGATCACAGGTATTTTTTCTTATTTTTACGAGTATTTACTTAGCACTCTGCTTTAAATGTTTGTTCTTTTTTCTCCGAACGATGTTTTGGTACATTAACAACTAAAGAGTATATAGTATTTATATGACTAATTTTAGAATACTCATTTTTACACGATAGTCACTTAACTTTAGCTAAATATGTAAAAGAAATGGAAATCTAAGGAAGTACAATATTATTAAATACATAGGTGCTTTGTTGAACCGGAATTTTCACACGTACGAATATGTGTTTAAATCGGTGTTTTTTAATTAAACTTAGTGATGGCTACAGCCAAAAAGAATCCACTTCTTAATTTAGCACAATTTATCAAAAAACTCTGCAGGATAGAAATAATTATTTAAATATGTTATGTACATTAATGTTCTGAACTTAAGTTAATTATTGGAAAATAAGTATTACTCTCCAAAACTAATATTTTTGTTGACACATGTATGTTCACCACGTGACAAAATGTTGACTGAGATGTGTTATTAGACAATGTATATTCTTACATGTCTGAATAAAATTGGTTCTGTTCCGTTCTGTTCTGATGAATTCTTACGAATTTCTAGCAACTTGTGTGACTAATATTTACGAATTTGTCACACATTTGTGAAAATGCATTTCAGAACCCATACCCCTGATCGAACAAAATACGATTTCCTCACATGTCCAAAAAAGGTTAAAAGCATTTTCTAAAAAAAATGTTCATACGAAATTCGAAATTTTCACACATTCTTAACATCTGTTTATGACACTTAGACGGATCAATTAAAGGAAGGGGTTATGATACTCTTTGAGAGGGTAAGATATTGTAACCTGTGCCGTCTGTCCGTGTCTCTCACGGACAATTGGTCATTCAGTCAGTCCGTCCGTCCTTCAGCAGCCATTTATCTATATCGGTGCTCAGGTAAATATCAAAGATACTGAGATATAACTTTGCACAACGATAAAGCGTATCGTGCAGTGACAAGAACCATAACTATGAATGGTTCCATTTTTTGATTATCCCCCTATTGTCAAAGGTTGTTCGGCTCATTACTCAAACAGTCTTTGAGAAGCATAGCTGTTACTTCAACGCTTGATAAAGCTCATGAAAAGAAAATGCAGGGGGAGAGCACTGGCTCTCGATTGTTTTTAAAATTTATTTAACTTGAAGGGGCAAAAGTCAAAATTGTAGTATTAAGCTGCAACTTAAAATGTGCTCGTTGAGAGAAATAAAGGTACAAAGAACCATAAATGTGAATGGCCCCATCTTATTCATTTCCCTTTATTATATAAAATGAAAGGAGTATAACTGGAACAGTATTGAAGTCTGCCTGGTGGGTGATTGTCCCATCAACAGTTGATCGTGATGCTTACCTGTTTGTTTTCACGACGGTGGCAGGGTTTAAGAGATTATGAAGGTTTATAGGGAAAAGAACCTAGAAGCTCGATCTGTTTCTTGTATCGCGGTCATCGCGTTCTTGCTGATTTGACTCCAGGCCCACCCTTTTGCTTGACAATGCTATTAAGCTTCTTATGTTTATATGTTTGTGCTTTGCTGCAATTGGTGAATGGGAATGATTAGTCTATATTTTAATTATCTCTCTTGTTGCAAAGAAAATTTGGAAACTTGTCACACCACTAGATTGTATGGAGCAGAGAACATTGATAACAAACCATTAACTCTGTTTGCTCGTCTCGTAGGTTTTGTAAAAGACAATTTTAAAAAAAAATGTTCTACAGACTGTTCGCCGTAATATGGTTTATTTCAAATTCATTTTTTAACCGCCTCCGTTTTGTGTATGTGTGTGTGTGTGTGTTCTTTAGTAACCGTATATAAGTACATGACTGAAAACCGAACATTTCAAAACCAAGTATAAATCCCGATATACAATACAGGTCGTATTTCGGTAAGGGGGATAATAATGGTAAATATGTGTAGAGAGTTTTGAGATAAACTTGTTTTATATTGGTAAACGTTAAAAATAGCGAAAGTTTTTTGACATAATGTATTTGATCAAATAATAAATTGTTACTTATCATACAAATGTCGAATGTTGATACTTGAATGCAATTTTTATAATTCAAATTAGCAGAAGTTCTTTATATTTATTTGGAAAAGCGACCTGAGTCATAAAATGAAAACAAAACATTTATTAGAGTAATGTTTTTTTTCGTTGCTTAGAAATAAATTTATGATACAGTTTGGCTTATTTTGTAACATATGATTGTGTGTTAATGACGAAATTTGTACATAGTTGTTCATCAACATTTTTCGCACAATGCTAACGCCATGATCACCATTATTAATCGAGAAAACTGATAAAGTAACAAAAAGATTGTTTTTTCATCATTCACTATAGTTTAACATATACAATAATTGCCTTTTGAAAAGTTTGTTGATTTCCATAAACAAGTTTGAAAATAAGATCAATTTTACGCATAACCGCTACATCGTTATTCATACGCGCACCCCGCTGACCGATTGTACGGGGTAGGCGGCTTCCGTTGTTTAGACATGAATTTCGAACAGTTGCTCTACGCAATAATGTAGTCCTGACGGAAATGACGAATTAAGATTTCCCAGAAAATGATTTATACAAATCAATTTTCTACTATCTCTAAAAGGAAAAATATCTATTTCTTTTAGAACGATTCATAGCAAATAAGTAACAAAACTAAAAAAATATTGATAATTTGAATGAAACATTGCAATATTTTCCCACTTATGCGCTTCTTGTCAAATTGACGTTTAAATTAAAGACTTAAAAACTAGACAGGGTAATCAATTTCACCCTGCAATTATATAAGTCTGGCGTCAAATATCTTCGAAGTAATCTTTTATTTCATTTTTAGGAGTTTTTTCTGTTCTGTTATATTTGTGATTGTTGCTTGGTCAATAACTTTACTGCATAGGTTATGAAACTTGCTCAGAATCGGCCCTTACACTCTTAAATAAAATGCCTCACATAGAAAAAATATTCAAAACGTTCTAATCTAACTTGACAAATCACACACACACACACACGCACGCACGCACGCACGCACGCACGCAAGCACGCATGCACACACACATTCGTTTTCATTCTGCTGGAACGGATATGTTGTTCTTCCAACTTCACACAGACCCAGATCATATACATACAAGTTTTATATTATGTGTGAAGCATTCGTACGAATTCCTCACAGATTTATTACTAAAGTTGTGAAGAATACGTACGTACCAACAGGTGTCTCCAAAAAAGGGGTTCGAAAAAGTCACAGCACCTACTTGTGACATATTCGTACGATTGCTATGAGGAATTCGTACGAATTAATTACACATGTGACATATCCGTATGTGTAAAAATTCCGGTTCAACAATGCTTTGTCATAATTACAATAAAGACACTATCAATTCAATCTATTGACTCCTAGATCGTACAGGTTCATGGCTATATTGAATAACCTGTTCTATTTTAGAACCCAATTCAACTTTTCATACGTCAAGCCAGTGCACATTGTCTTTTGTTTACACTCTTTGCTTCATTCAGAATATTTTATCGCACGTTTTCAGCCTATATATATATATATCGGCCTTTTGTGTAAAAATCGGTAAAAGCAAATATTACCCGCGTCATATAACTATATCAGCATATTCATTTTTACAAATAAACGATAGTGTATGCTGCATAAGATACACTACATTGATTGGAAAGTAGATCTTTGCACAATAGCAACGTGTAGTTGCAAAACTTTTATAAGCCACATGTAGGCATATAACTAAACATTTACCGTATGCAGGAACAAACTATTTTCTATGATACTGTGTCCGGAAAAAATTGGTATCATGTACTACTTAATTACCAAAATAAATTACCTTGACGCATCAAACATACTGGTCTCTCTAGGTAAGTGGTGAATCGACTTTATTTGTTTCGCACCAGAATTCAGTTTCTATACAGTTTTATATAGTTCTATGTACTGCATGCATGTATGTATTACTGAATGCTGCTGCTGCTGCTGCTGCTGCTGGTGGTGATGATGGTGATGATGGTGATGATGATGATGATGATGATATGAAGGAGGTGTGAAATGTTGATGATAATAATCAAGATGATGATTTCCACTTTTCAGATCCTGCTCAGACGTAGTATACATCCCTGAAATAAGCCACTGTTCACTGAGTCAGATATCCACGAAGCCAAAAACGAACTAAAACCGAGCCCGGACTTTGCTTCTTGAAAGCGGCCGCCTCACATTCAAAGAGAAAGAAAAGGCTTTCGTTGAAAAGAACAAGAACGTTGCTGAAATCGAGGAGCATCTACACAAACTTATTAATGCGATCGAGCGTCTGGGCAAAGAGGCCATTCACATCGTCGATCAGAAATATGGCGAAGTTGATAAGGCCCTGCAGATAAGAAAAGAGCTTGTGAGAACTGGAACACGCCTTACAAGATAGTCTTGTTCAACTTGAAGCTTCATCTGGTCACGAATATCAGACGTTCATCGCCCTTAAACGTGGACAACAGATTCTACCTCAGGCCTTACAACTGTGGCAAGACACCTCGCGTACAGCCGGGCACCATACGATAAAATTCAATATAGAAACAAAGCTGCATGATACAATTGCTGGTTTCCATTCCCTTGGTACATTGAAAGAGTCAAACACCGGTGACGCAATCGATTCTCTCCGCGTCAAGAAGTATTCCATGCGTCTACGTCTAGTGAATCGCAGCCTGCCGAAAAGTATCAAGTGAAAAAACGCCATCGGGCCAATGTACAACTCGAAGGTGGCAAGGAAGTCTGCAATATCGAGGCTCTTGCTTGCTTCCAGATGGCACACTCTTAATAGCTGATAGGATTAACAACAACTTGAAAAGGCTTGACATTGGATTAAACAGGGTTATCGATCATTGCGTTTTGCCAGGGGAAGCAAGCGCAATATGTCTTGTCGGCAACCATGAAGCAGCCGTATGCCTTTTTCACAAACAAGCAATCCAGTTTGTCTCCCTTGGCAGCACGATGTCGCCTACGCGCTCAATTCAGCTGACTCACGAGTGTTTCGGTCTCGCTTACAGCGACGGGGAACTTTTCGTCACAGACGAGGGCACTCAGCTAAGAGTCTACGACCTCAAAGGTAAACTACAGCGGACCATCGTATCAAATCAGACCGGCAGCCGGATGTTCGAATCAGCGCGCCACCTCGCGGTTAGCGCTAAAGGAGACCTGGTCTACGTTGCGGATTGGTATAAAGGTCTAGTCTGTGTCGACAAATATGGAGTGGAAATGTTTCGCTACCTTGGCCATGAGCTAAAATGTTGTCACGGCGTTGCTACTGACGGACGAGGGAGTGTGTTTGTCTGCGGCTGGGGTTCGAACAATGTGGTGCAGCTACAGGAAAGCGGAGAAGTGCTAGGAGAAGTTCTGACGGACCGCCATGGCGTCCATCTGCCACAGTCACTCTGCTTTGACAAGAAACACAAGAAGTTGTTCGTGACCACCTACAGTAACAGTATCCTCGTCTACGATTTGGTGTGACGGTACTGATATTCATGATTCTGATGTATGGTCTGATCTGATAAAAGAAACACGTTTTAGATATGTTAGTCATTGTCATTGACATGGTCCAAAATTAAAAAGTTTAAGTGCAACCTTTCCAACAAAGTGACATTTTCATCAGTATAATTTTGAATTGACAGACACTTTAATATGAATCACTTATTTATACTGCGCTCGGCTCGACATCTCTGATTATAAGTTGTAGACTTAAATACATCTGACGCTAGGAGTTCAGAAAACAGTTTGCAGACTTTTATATCGATATTTCCACAGCAATGATTAGTGTGTAATTGTGTATCTATACTGACAGATTAATAGTTTTACTTCTGATTTAGTTTGTCCTGATATGATTTCAAAATCAAATGTTGCTAAGCATTTTTGGAGAAAAAAAAACCAAGTCGTTGCCTAAGACTTATTGGATAAAGGAAACTTTTACCCACATGGATTTTGCAATATGTAGTTTGATATTGGTGTCCCTAATTTAGCATGACCTGACAGACTCTTAGTGCAAATATATATATATTGCATTTTATGAACTCAGAGTTAAATATTTTTATATTGTGATTTTATGAGAACTAAAACTCAAATGTAAATATTCCAAAGTGATTATTTTAAAACAATTACTTATAGTCCGACATCTTTCATGTCATGATTAAGTTTAAACTGGTGAAAAAACACAGATGTAACAGTTGGCTAAGACTATCCTAGTGCACTTATGCATTGAATTTTTTTTTTTATATTTTTAGATATTTTTTTTATATTTTTTCTGGATATATTTTTGTTCTTCGGTTATGCTTCAGTGTGAACAAAAGAAAGCAAATTTAAATACCCCGACATAGATCAGCCCTTGTGTAGGATCCTTGTCATGTGGAAACCATCGTCATAACTAAATGTGATCCCTTTAAGACTCCAATGTCAGGGGTATTTATGAATAATGGCTCGGTAACCTCGTCCAAAAGTAATATAACTAAATTTGAGCCGTTCATGACTCCAATGTCAGCGTAACTATGAAAACAAATGCTCGATAACCCCCGTCCATAACTAAATTTAACTAAATGTGACACAAATGTCAGCGTAATTATGAGAAAAAATGCTCTGTAACCTCGTTCATCACTGCTTGTGAGTAATTAAAACTCAAATGCAAGTATTACAAGAGCACATTGTTGTGTAGCATCAACGGCCACCCTCGAGGTCATGTTAAACATTGAACATATTTGCAGCAACAAACCGAGAACAGCAAAATTGTGTTATCAATAAAAGATTTACAGTGACGTCATATTTTCATGTCTAAAAATAAAATGCAACACATAAGTCTTTGGACGCATAGGAAAGGGTCCAAATACAAACAGAATAGAGCTTAAACTTTGACTTGTACATACATGTAGTACATCGTCGTAACACATGCAATTTAAATTAAACTAATCGTACATACACATAGTTAACATTTTAAAACAATTTCAAGTGACATGTAATGATGCGGAACATTTTAAAACTACATAGCTTACAACCTTATTTAATTCTGATGTTCAGCAAGGTTGGGTAATAACCGAAATTCATGAAAGCGCCGCACTTCAAGTCTTTATAGAACTGCATGGCGCCATCAATAAGACTTCTCCATGAATGATTACATAAAGACGCCGAGAGCATGAATCTCAGAAAACCTCAAATTCTTTCCTCTGCCCTTTTTATTTAATCTGATTGTAACTCAAATCTGAATACTCTTCATCAGCTTGTTTTTAGAAACAATTTATTTCCATTTGTGTGCTAGCTTTTAATACTCATGGTCGAAGTGTATAGCTTTTGCACGTATCATAGAAAGTTCTATCCAGGAAGTTGACATTCAAGAGGGACTAATAGAAGTTAATAGAACGTGTTTCCCAAATAGATTATGAATAAATAGGCTTAACTAAGTATAACATTTAGATACTTAAACATACTGCCTCAGCTAAGTACCTGTTATGTTAAAGCTCGGCTTAACGTATGCTTAAGAGTGAAAAAAGCACTAGCGCCCGAATTCTATTTGTTAATACAAGGATCCCTTGTTCGAACCCGGACCGACCACGATGATCTTGTACAAGACCTTTTACTGCAGATGGCCCCAGGTAGGTACAAACTGAACACTGATCCTAGTTATGAAATAGTAAAAGGTTTTAACATAAGTATATAATTTAATATCCCTTATAACCATACAGTTTGAACGGCATTTTATGTAATAGACTCCTAACGAATTGTTGCTTTGTTCTTTTTTAAGTGGGTTAGGTTCCATTTCCGCCGCATTGATTTAGCACACCTTACGAATGGTTTGCTTTGTATTGAAATATAAAAGTGGCAAGGACCCAAACAAACACAATCTACACTTCCTTGTTCTGGTCCAGGGTTTGCGTTTATGCATTAAAGCCTAGTTTACATCATGTTTTTATGCTCTACCCAAACTACAAATAAACTTAAAATACACCAAAAATGTCTTCGTCATTATCTTTTTTCTTTCAAATATTATTGCGATTTTCCTGTTCAAACAAGCTGTTGTAAAGGCTCGATAAACACATCTTAAGAGATGTACGTTTGAATGAATTCCGAAACATGCCAGATAATTACAAACGACTTACGGATGAGTTTTAGTATAAACCTATGAATAATTATCTTTAAAACTAGTTTGTATTTTCTTGTTGAATACATACAGTTGTATTCCACTCTCCGTATTGGATAAAACCTCTTGTATTTTACTTGTTACTTGTGTAAACTGAAAGTGCATAATATGACGGACTACTTTTTCTATAAATAGAACAGATCGGTAATTTCCAGTTATTTCCAGTTGTTTAGTGTTTATTAAAGGTATATAATAAAAGGAATACTACGTCAGCGTGCGATCCACGGAGCCGGATTGTTCTCGGTGGCTGTGCAATACCCGGATTGTGCGCCTCTCGCGCAATCCGGATATTACACAGCCAACTCAAACAATCCGGCTCAGCGGATCGCACGCTAAAGTAGTATTCCATATTTATATTTGCTAGCAACAGCAAACTTTGGTAAGTCATAATGACTAGTTAATTCAAATAATATTACGTATCGAAAGACTTAAGATCTTAAAATAATAATAGCGTGTTAAAGGTGGTAACCAGCAGTTTAACCATACCAAATGCATGTAACAATATTTTTTCCACGGTTTCGGGAAATGTATGCATAATTTCTGCATAAACTCATAATTTCGTCTGAGTAAAGACGATTCTGAACTACGCTTTTATTTGAGACAGTATTCATCGTAAAAAACAACAACTTTAAATGATCATTCTTTCCAAGTCTATAAATAAGCACCAACGTGATCTCTGTTACAAAAGAGATCGACGTCTGAGCTGACTACCGGGATGACGATATAATACGATCTCACAAGAAAGCTGTAAAGTGTTTTTAAGTTTAAAAATTGCTATCCCTCAGCGTGACTAAGATAGGAAATACCTATTTGCAACGACTAATGGAGATTTATGCATCGCTGTTCACACAGATCTAGGACGCCATTGATCAACATTTTGCATGGCCTTTTCTAGCATGGCCTTTTCTAGCAAAAATGATTTGTTTGGTTATCTTGAGAAAAAATCTTTCGTCTAAACTCCCGGATACCACCTTAAAGATTGGGACAACCATAAGCCGTGCAACGGTTTTAGCTTCATGGGCCTCTGAAGTTCAACTTTTTAACTGCAAAAATCCTCCATGTCTATATGCCAGACATGAACAGAATATTGTTTGCTCGATAATAAAACATTAATTAAAAAAAACAATAATAGAAGTCATTTTGGGTCGAATCCGTAAGAAGTCGTGTTAGTAACAAGTCTACCTACTCGTCCACGGGCCCCCCGTGCAAACCCCATTAAAATGTGATAATCATTCTTGACAAAACACAATCTTCAAAGAAGAGATCAAGAAAACATGCTTGTCACTCTTACGTGGTCATAAAATCCTCCTACTCGATGAATAACATACATACATACATAACTTATAATGTATAATGTCCTTTTCATAGGCTGTGAAGGTGAGTCTTGTGCTTTCTCAACTCATTTCAATCACGCACACATGCAGTCAACCATAACAGTATATTAAACAGTTGGACACCGAGCCGCCATACAGTGAACTCGTGTCTTAGTCGATATTGAAGTGTTAAGCTGACTTTATGCTTTCATTCATCGCGCCGAGACAGTTATGGTCGAAGAAACAACAACCAGCCAAACATTATCGGTGGAAAATTCGTCGAGCTGACCCGTCATATGGGAGACCCAAGCGCTTAAACGTTTAAGCCCTTAACGGGAATCGAATCCGCATGGTAGGCGGCGAAGGGTATCATGTCAGTCGCTCTATCATCTTCACCATGGGCGCCGCAACCATGATAGGAAATGTATCCTTAAAATTATTATCCAGTACTAATGTATGCGTCTGCTATCATTGAGTCATCCTTAACTTAGGTAAAATAACAAAAAGCGACGTGATGTGATAATAGCTGTTGACATTTAGTAATGTCTCATGCTGAGGTCATAATAGCTATTGACAGTTTAAAATGCCTCATGCAAAGGTAAGCATAGCTGTTGACAGTTTAAAATACCTCATGCTAAGGTAAGCATAGTTTTTGACAGTTTAAAATGCCTCATGCTAAAGTGATACTAGCTGTTGACAGTTAGTAACGTTTCATGCTAAGGTGTGCATAGCTGTTGACAATTAGAAATGTCACATGCTGATGTCATAATAGCCATTGACAGTTTAAAATGCCTCATGCTAAGGTGATAATAGCTGTTGACAGTTAGGAACGTCTCATGCTGAGATGATATATTTCGTCAGTGGAAAGTGGCTTCATAATAAGATCGTTACCAACACTTCCTTCTATGGGATAATTTAAATGTGTTACTAATTTGAAAATTTATTTTAGATATTTTGCAATAGATGCTTTTATTTTCAGGACAGATCACGGTGTTCTATATCAAACGATTAAACTTGCAAACGTCACATTTGTCACATATTAGTCACAATTCTAATTCCATAGTTCATATTAATTTAATAGTAACTTTTAAATTATAATAAGAAAATATGAAAAGCTCCTATGATGATTTGAAAACTTAACTGTGATGACACATTCTATAAATAGAGCAAACGTAATAGTTACCTCTAGCCTCTCTCCTCCCGAGGGGTTTCTCAAATGCAAGCAATAAAAAGAAACAAAAAGTTGTATTCAAAACAAAACTGTTCGATTGGAGACTTGGAGACGTCATCAACATCTTGTTCGACTGTTTCTATTTTAGTAGAGCTAAGTATGATTTTTGCTATCAAATTATGGTCACAAGGAAGTTTCTGAGTTCGGTTGGCTATGTACTGTTTAATACTTATTGGTGGCGTTTACATGTACAAACGACCCAGACTTCCGGGTTGATTTTAAAGATACCCGTATCGGTAACATATTTAATCATTTATTGGTAACATGAGTAGTGCCACTATATGCTAGTTCAATACGAGTTTATTAAATCAAGAGCGAGTACAAGCTTGAAAAAGTGCCAATACTTCTGTGATAATAAATCGGTTTGAGCAGAACATTTCGACGGCATATAACCGCCCAGGGTTTAATGTAGAGGTAAATGTGTTTTAATTCACGGGACTACAAAACTTGACTTGTATACTTTATAATCTTAATGAAAGTTAGAAACCAACAATAAATTAATTTGTATATCGTCGTTATTCTCTTTGCAATACTTCGAGGCTGACAAAACTGATCTTTGATATAACGGCGATAGCATAGCCACAAAGGTACAGTGACATTAGTATCGGAAACAACAAATCACGCACGCAAAAAAAAAAAAAAAAAAAAAAAAAAACATTCTCTAAAAGATCGGAGTGCTGTTACTAAAACGGAAAGTGGTAGAAAGTATGTTAATAGTTAACTAAGGTATGATATATGCTGTCCGTCTGATTGTGAAGGAAACACAACTGGAAAAATGTCCGAAAGAAAAAAGTCTAGACTTTCTGATGTCAGATTTACCCATGAGCGTGGCGCTATCCCGGACAACTGCGAAATTCAAATTAGTCGCGCCGAGAAAGAACATCGCTCATCGGGTTATGAGGTAAAACAAGAAAATGACAGAAATGTTACAAAAGCAAAAGGAGCACGGACACCTTCTGGATATGAAATATTGCCCGCAGCAAACCCTTCGACAATTAAAAGACGGGAGACGCAAAATGGATACGAAACTGGCACGAGCAACGAAAGGACGCCTCAAAGCCCAGCTGAAAATAGGAATACTTCCGATGATGGTTACATAAATTTGGCTGCATCGGACAAAGAACAAATCAAGGAAGGGAACAAAGACGAGGAAAATCGAGGCAATCCATACGACTACGCATATGGGGAATTTCCTGGTTATCTAAAACCAATAAATCGTTCGAAGCCCCGAAGCCCAGAAGCTAGAGATCAGCCAATTCAAATAACTCTTCCATCTCAGGGTCCACGGCTTCCGTCAAGGCCGACAACTAGGGTAAAATATTCATGTGTAGTTTGCTTGTTCTTTCGTTCGTTCGTTCGTTTTGTTTCATCTAACGGTCTTTAATCAAACTTTTAGTTATATGAAGGTGTCTAGTTTTTTTTTGAAGACATCGTACCAAATGGTAAACCATTCCAGATACAGGTGTTCAGCACATCCGACCATCGAACATTCACCGGGATGAGTTGAAGAAAACAATTAAGTAGATATCCTTATTGATATTCAGCAAATGCGTGACGAAGCTTAAAAGTACATTTCAGAGAAATATCAAGTACCTATTTAATGCGAAATAAATGGCGAAAAATCTTTCTCGTGAATCTCTTTTAAATACTGTTTAGGGCTAATTTTAGACAAACTAAGATGGCTGAAAAGGTTGGAGAGAATGCATCACCGATCACTAGTAATAAAATACCCTAAGAAATCAGATACATTGTCAATTTGATATGGCCAAATGAGCTAAGGACAGGGGCCGGATCCAGACACCAAATATGACTTATTCACAAAACAATAAAGAGTTTCATTTTAAATAGAACACAACTGCGGTTCAAATGACACATTTCTTTTGCTAATTTAGTCAAATAAATAAGCGTTATATGTAAATTCAAAGCAGTGATTAGGGTCCCGGCGTAAAATTAATCAGCAGCGGTTAGGGTCTGGCCGTGAGTTCACTCTTAGCAGGGATTAGAGTCTGGGCGTGAATTCAATCTTAGAAGCGGTTAGGGTCTGGGCTTGAATTCAATCTTAGAAGCGGTTAGGGTCTGGGCTTGAATTCAATCTTAGAAGCGGTTAGAGTCTGGGCTTGAATTCAATCTTAGCAGGGATTAGAGTATGGGCGTGAATTCAATCTTAGAAGCGGTTAGGGTCTGGGCTTGAATTCAATCTTAGAAGCGGTTAGGGTCTGGGCTTGAATTCAATCTTAGAAGCGGTTAGAGTCTGGGCTTGAATTCAATCTTAGCAGGGATTAGAGTATGGGCGTGAATTCAATCTTAGAAGCGGTTAGGGTCTGGGCTTGAATTCAATCTTAGAAGCGGTTAGGGTCTGGGCTTGAATTCAATCTTAGAAGCGGTTAGGGTCTGGGCTTGAATTCAATCTTAGAAGCGGTTAGGGTCTGGGCGTGAATTCAATCTTAGAAGCGGTTAGAGTCTGGGCGTGAATTCAATCTTAGAAGTGGTAAGTGCCTTGGCTTGAATTCAATCTTAGAAGCGGTTAGGGTCTGGACGTGAGTTCAATCTTCGCAGGGATTAGAGTCTGGGCGTGAATTCAATCTTAGAAGTGGTAAGGGTCTGGGCTTGAATTTAATCTTAGCAGCGGTTAGGTTCTGGGCGTGAATTCAATCTTAGAAGCGGTTAGAGTCTGGGCGTGAATTCAATCTTAGAAGCGGTTAGGGTCTGGGCTTGAATTCAATCTTAGCAGCGGTTAGGTTCTGGGAGTTAATTCAATCTTAGAAGCGTTAGAGTCGGAGCGTGAATTCAATCTTAACAGGGATTAGAGTCTGGGCGTGAATTCAATCTTAGAAGCGGTTAGAGTCTGGGCGTGAATTCATTCTTAGCAGGATTAGAGTCTGGGCGTGAATTCAATCTTAGAAGCGGTAAGAGTCTGGGCTTGAATTCAATCTTAGCAGCGGTTAAGGTCTGGTTGTGAGTTCAGTCTTTACAGGGATTTGAGTCTGGACGTGAATTCAATCTTAGCGGCGGTTAGGGTCTGGGCGTGAATTCAATCTTAAAAGCGGTTAGGGTCTGGTCGTGTAATCAATGTAAGCAGCGGTTAGGTTAAGGGCGTGAATTCAATCTTAGAAGCGGTTAGGGTCTGGGCTTGAATTTAATCTTAGTAGCGGTTAGGGTCTGGTCGTGAGTTCAATCTTAACAGGGATTTGAGTTTGGGCGTAAATTCAATCTTAGCCGTGGTTAGGGTCTGGGCGTGAATTCAATCTTAGAAGCGGTTAGGGTCTGGGCGTGAATTCAATCTTAGCAGCGGTTAGGGTCTGGTCGTGAGTTCAATCTTAACAGGGATTTGAGTTTGGGCGTAAATTTAGTCTTAGCAGCGGTTAGGGTCTGGGAGTGAATTCAATCTGAGCAGCGGTTAGGGTCTGGTCGTGAGTTCAATCTTAACAGGGATTTGAGTTTGGGCGTAAATTCAGTTTTAGCAGCGGTTAGGGTCTGGGCGTGAATTCAATCTTAGCAGCGGTTAGGGTCTGGGCGTGATTTTAATCTTAGCAGGGGTAAGGTTATGTGTTTTTTTTTTATTGATTTATTTATTTATTCGTTCGTGTTCAATAATGTCTTAAAATACTGATTATGATAACATCTACTTGAACTGCTGACAGAAAAGTGCCAATTTTGTGAATATATGTCCCTAAGTCTTTCTTGAAATTGTGCAGTAAAAATATTTTATCTCCAATATCTTTCAATATCCAAACATAGCCAAACCCTACTGAAAATAACAATTGTTTTATCTTTGTAGCCCAGCAAGTTCGCTCCACATCTAGTCTTTTCAACATGTCATAGCAATGTTTAGGGTATCTGTTGACATTTATATGCAATAACTTACACCAGTACCTTACATAATTTGTCATATAAGTGATGCATAGCGGTAAGCGTCAACACTCTCCTAATGCCATGCTTGTATTTGTTGCATGATTTCAATCTTCGCAGCGGTTAGGTTATGGGTGTGAATTCAATCTTAGCAGCGGTTAGGGTGTGGTCGTGAATTCAATATAAGCAGCGGTTAGGTTCTAGTCGTTAATTCAATCTTAACAGCGGTTAGGGTCTGGGCGTTTAATCAATATAAGCAGTGGTTAGGGTCTGGACGTGAATTAAATCTAAACAGCGGTTAGGGTCTGGGCGTGAATTCAATATAAGCAGCAGTGAGGGTCTGGGCGTGAATTCAATATAAGCAGCGGTTATGGTCTGGGCGTCAATTCAATCTTAACAGCGGTTAGGTTCTGGGCGTTTAAGCAATATAAGCAGCGGTTATGGTCTGGGCGTGCAATCAATCTTAGCAGCGGTTAGGGTCAGGGCATGTTATCAATATAAGCAGCGGTTAGGGTCTGGGCGTTAATTCACTCTTAGCAGCTGTTATAGTCTGGACGTTTAATCAATATAAGCAGCGGTTAGGATCAGGGCATGTAATCAATATGAGCAGCGGTTATGGTCTGGGCGTGAATTCAATCTTAGCAGCGGTTAGTGTCTGGGCGTGAAATAAATTATTTTGGCCTTTGCAAAAAAATCGTTTATGGAATTTTAATGACTCTTTCCCGCGAAACGATGTGAACTGGTATGGATCCACCACTGAATGATTAATATTGTCTTCGTCTGGTCGTACGAAAGAAAAGAGAGAAAGATCTCATGGGACCTGCACAACAAAACTAATCTTATTGAAAATGAACAAAACTGTCTCATTAATAACGAGCCAGCAAAGTGTTCTCTGCTTACAATGTCCAAGGACGCTCAATGGATTGGAACGTCTTTTATTCACAACCATGAATGCGTTTTTATTTTATCAGCGATATTTTGTGCAAAAACCGGCTCGGTTTGTACCCAGACATATGTTGCAATTTTACTGCTGGTCCAATCCACTTCCTAGTTCCGAATTCACAAATGTATAATTCGCTCACGAATAGTTAACCATGCCAAATAACATGTTAATCAAAATCATTAGGAAAAACAACAACAAAACAACAAAAACAAAGTGCAAAGTTAATACTGTTTAATTGATCTTGGCATTGCCTTAAAACGTATTCATCGCCGCAAAATATCGGGTAAGAAATACATAATACAAATGTTAAAAAACAATAAACAATCACAAAATCAAACAAAAACATCTGCCATGTTAAAACATTCGGACTCGATTATTGAATTATCTTAAAATATCTCACGGTATACGAACTATGTTCATGATGATGACTTAGTTAACATTATATATATATCAGCTTATTTATCCATGATGTGTTCCATCATATTCGTGTTAGAGTTATAGTTCGTCAGCAGTATTTTGAAATCTTATTGACTTCTGTACTAGCTTACAAAAAGTATTTGTTTTCACTAGCTCATCATGGTATGAGGAGCTTAAGATACAGACAAATTTTGAGGATTTAACATGTTACATAAAGATTGTTGATATTCTGTTGATATTCAAGCACTACTTAAAAGATTCTAAAGATCCATATTCTAGTGTAAAATACTTTAATGTCTGCATTCAAATTATTATCATTTAGTTTTGAAGATTCGGAAAATCGTACAGTGGTTTAGTTTCAAAGATTTAAAACCACGCGCAAATTGTAAAGATGGACATTGAAGAGTGGGTCAAATTATCTTCAAGAATTCAAATGGTCAAACAGACGAAGAAAAAGTAAATCAAAGTCTTTCTCTTGGCAGCCATCAAGAACCTAAGAAGGTTTATTCAAAGAGACCATTGATGTCGATAATGAGAAAGGCATTGTTGGCATTGGTAGCGTAGGTGGCAATGAAGGTTTCAGCGAACATGCGAAATTTGACAAAAGAAAGAACACATTGGTTGGACCTATACAGTTAAAATCATTGAAAAAATTGAACGGAGGGTCTTTCAATTGCGAAGAAAGTTTCGAAGAATTTGCAAAAGTTGAACAAATCACGGAAACTGAAGTCACTGACACTGATGCTAAAGCGCTTTTAAGTGCCATGGCAAATTCAATGAGGGCCCTTGACAGCAAAGGCAGTGTTATAAATAAAGAAACAGATAGCATTGAACCAGGAAGTTCAAGTGGAAGAAATGAAAGTGAACATATTCTGGATGGTGATGCACGAGCTTCTGGCGTAGTCAATAAATATGTGCGTCGAGATGAAGTATGGACGGATCAAACGTTACCAAGCCGCAACCCGATAGAAGTACAAACGATAGCCGACGGACACGCTCATATCGACGATTGCGGAAGAGGGTCAATTCAGTTGGCTGTGCGCTATGCCCAAGGAAGAATCGACGGAGAACAAAGGAGCTCTGTGGATGAGTTTGGGTATCTGAAAGTATGTGACAGCACTGAATCTACAGAGCTCCGCAAAGATAAGACTGGGTGGGACGGAGTCAATCCAAGTAGAAATAGACCAGGAAGTTCAACACGGACGAATATAGAGATACAGGTTCACAGTCAGGTGATTTATGACGAAGTAAGAGATGTGGATCCCCTTCCAAATTCTGCAGCAGGACGTGAGGTTAGAAAGATAGATTGTATTTCTCCAGCTAGGTTTGGCATGTACCTTTAATGAACATGGTTTCCCAACATTGTTATTGAAAAAGTTACGACTTAGGGCAAAAACACTGACTCTTAAGCAAATAATAAATGAAAAACAGCAAATGAATAGTCTAAGTTATGTTTGCCATTTGACCTTTACACCAAAGTGTAGAATATGTATTGTAAGTGTTTTGATGTGGTTGCTATATGTGTTCCAAAGAAACATCAACATTATACGTTCGTATTCTAAGCATTTTTCTTATACATGAAAATGTCTTGTCGATTTATTACGTGTTCCACTCCACCGTAGGACTAGCAGTAATTTAAACATCAAATCGACCTGAATGTCCTGATATTTATCGAGGCGCAAAACTTGCTTAAATTAACTATTATGTAATAAAACAAATAAGCGGAAAACAAAGTAGACAGACGTGAAGACAGATAAAAGTATACTCAGTGTAGTGTGAAATAGTATTATAGATTTATTTCTTAAACGTAGATAATTTTATGTAGCTTTACCCCTGGAAAGGTGTCCATCCATTTATGTTTGCCGTCTGTACGAGAACCCTACATTTTTTCTGCTTAGTATTGTACACAAATTATGAAGTGTAACATATAGTACAGCGAACACATTTTTGTTCTTTTTCCAACTGACAGGATCCACCAAAGCGGAGGGTCAATAAACGAATGATATTTGTGATCGTTGGAGTCATCGCAGTTGCCGTTGTAGCAGCGATGGCGATTTGGTTCTTCGTGCTTAAAGACTCCAGTGAAAGTAAGACACAATTAATCTGTCTTTTTGTTGATTTTTTTATGGTTTCACAAATTTCTTATGAGGCGAGTATTGTTTTGAAATGGTAAGATTAACCATAATAGGTCCAATCATCGTCTCAAATGTTAGTTCTACATTGTTGTAGACTCGAAATGTAAGTTTCATAAACGGTCAATGTCAGAATTCGAGGAATTCGATGTCAGATTCGGAAAACGTCACTCAGGTTTAAAAGACTTCAGTGTCAGATTTTGAATCCTTAAATGTCTGAGTCCAACGACGTCAATGCTACATTTTGAAGACTTCAAT